>OU015523.1:118850002-120265922 GCA_907165065.1 Caprimulgus europaeus
GTGTGCAGCAGCATGTACATACAGACATGCCCCAACACCCATATTAACATCCCTTCCCTGTAATCTGGTGACAGAGCGAATGCAATAAGTAACCAGTGAGGGAAAAAAATGTCTCAATTTGAATGACAATAAGGCATGGTCTGTTCTTCCTGAAACCATTGGCTACACTGAAAGCCTACTTTGACCTGATCTTGTCATTTACTTTTAATGCCTGAAGCAAAATATGGGTTGAAATACTCTATTTTTATCTTTCAAAATATCTAGAAACCCACCTACATTTGCTAACCTGACCAGACTAGAGCCCTTTTTCTTTCCCCCTGGGGATCAACGAAAATCTTCCAACTACTTCCCTGATTGATAATAAATGGCAAGAGAGCTGCATCTGGCAACTGGTCTAGCAGAGATGGAGGAAAATTGCCTTCTTTAAGAAGACAAAAGGTAACTCCTTGTGCTGTGGCCAGGTAAACTAAAGTCCTAAGCCATGTGCACTGTGGCTTATCAAACACCTGGATAATGAACAGAAGAAATGCAAACAATCAAAGAGAGTGAGAAGTAGGAGAATAAAGAGAAGGTAGAAACATGTAACAACAGTCAGCTTCAAAGCCTTGAAGCCTCTTGAAGCTGTACATACAGCCTCTTTCATAAGGCTGATCTTTCAATCTGTTTCTTTCCATCCCCTGCCACCTTCCCTGGCAGCAGCAGAAACAGGGAACTGGCCTTTTCATTGATGCTTCTGGATTTCCATTCTAGTTCTTCTTCTTCCCCACCATGACAGGAGCACCTCAAATCTAGCCAAGCTTCACCTTCCATCCCTAGGGCTGCAGAGTTCAGTTTTGTCAAACTGTACAGAGTGTAATTCCACATTCTGCTTAATTTCATCAAGCAACTACTTGCTGCTGAAAGGAATAATTGCACTTTTTCTTACTTCTCCAGACCCCTGCCCCTGCCCACCCAGGCCTTGCTTTCAATACAGTGGTTATGCAGCTTCAGGGTGAGTCAGTTTAATTCCTTGAGTTGACTGAAAACAAATCTACCAGACGAAATAAACATCTGTTTTCCATGGATCAGTAACAAGATGTGCCTTCTTATAGAGTTGTGAGTTCAATGTTTAAGACTCTGTCATGGTCAGTCACAGATCAAAGAGCAATTCAAATGACCAGACACTGAGGTTCTTACTCTGTTTCTCACAAGTAGATGTCTAGTGTCATCTGCCTTAGGGTAACCTGGATGATTTGTAGGTGTCACACAGGTCTCTCATAACTCTTACAAGAGATCTATCAGCTTTGTGCGGGTCATGAACATGCTAGAGCACCTCAGATTATACTGAGCCATCATGTGTGTGCAACTGAATCAAGGCTGAGGTGTTTTCTTCAGAGGTGGACAGCACTGACAGTACTGACAAGCTCTCCATCAACAATAGGAGTTTAGACACCCACAGTGCATGAAGACTCCTAATTGTCCACAGGCCTGTGGACCCCATACATGGATCCAGGCATTCATTTGGAACTGAAACCCCTCATGATGTGTTTTAATTGCTGCAGGCCAAGAAGAAATCTCAACAGCATAGAGGCACACGTAGAATAGATGATGATGATGTTTCCCAGACTGGATTTCTATGTCCAAGCATGCTAACTTTTTCATAACACGGAGTTATGGTCAATTTTATCTGACACCAACCATCTATCCAAGCAAACTTACCATCTAATAAGCAGCTCTCAGGCATTGATTCATGGTCTCTGGAATCAGTAACAGAGGAGTATGCACAAATTTGCATACACACATATTTCCACACTGCTTCAGCAATGCTGTTGTAGCTAGAAACTTCTTTTGCTTATGTCTGAGAAAATAGACCTGAAGGTTTTTGTCTGAACTTCTCCTCATTTTAAAATACAGTCTGCACAAAAAAGTTCAGGGGATTTACTCTGGAATGAAACTACCAAAAGCCATTTCTTGCATATCAGCAAGGTTAAACAATAATGGACCTAAATGTATGCTGGAGGTAGGAGAATTGGGAGTTCTTATAATACATAAAAAAAATTTGCAAATATTTACAATTCAAATATTGCACAAATATTGTACAGTGCAAATAGTATGAATATTTACAACTTACCAACCTGATTAATTAATAAAAGAACTTTTCTAGGTCCCCAAAAACATAGTCTAACTCAACACTAATAAAGTAAGGGTTGAATGGACACAATAAATTTAACACTTTGCTGTACCCAAACAGAACTCATTTATCAGCACACTAGCATTTTTTGACAGGGTCTCTTAACCAAGGATGTTATGTTGATAGCCCTGGAAGGCTCTACTTCAGCACACAAATGCCAGATTAGCACAACCAAATGTCTCCCAGTTGAACAGGATGTAAAGGCAAGCTGTACTTATCGCATGCTCAAAAAGAAAACAAAAAGGCACTGTGGAGATTGACATACACAAATGTATTATGATATGTTAGACCAACTTTTAAGTGTATGCCTTGAGGACATAAAGCCAACAATATGCATGGAAACAGTGTGCTGCCTTGGCTAGAAGAAGTGAGGCTTTGTGGGTACATTTCAGATAGGAGGTAAATCCCTTTGACCTCAACTCAGGAAAAATTCAAGCTCCTAACTTAACCTAATACAGAATTATGATGAGTTATGAAAAGCTATGTCATTGACTCTTAGCATCTTCAGGTGGAAGAAAAAGGTCTCACCAGCATGAAGCTACGGTGCAAGAAAAAGGCCATGAAACATATGAGAATGCCATCATGGGAAGTATCCTCCATACAGGAAGCCTTGATCCCAACCATAAATCATCTGGGAACCTCCAGGTTTAGGAGGTACTCCAGCAAAGGGGAAAAGACAAACTTTGATGAATCAGAAATGAGAAATTACATACATAAAAGCAGAACTCTGTCCTATGCAGCAACCTATCAGGAACAGCAAATTCTGCTGCTGCTGTAATTCTGAAGCCCTTGAAGCTCATTCTACACACATACATTCACACACATTCTTTATAAGTCCCAAACAAGAAAGGACACAGCTAACACAGTAGATTGTACGTAATGTGAAGATAACTCATTTTTATTAATATGTAAATTAGAAGGCTTTTATCTATGCATATAGTTTATTAATCACAAACATACATGGTAAATTGTATTTGGAGTCTCAAGGCTAAGTCTAGACAGCATGTTCTCTACTAGAACATCTAATTTTTTCATGTAGCTGCTCGAAGCAGCCATGAAGCATGCAAAATAGGCACTTAATAAGGAGCTAAGTTATTATAACAGCTCTGAGTACTTCATTTATATGTCCTAGTTGGAAAATTGTTCTTCCAGCCTACTTCTCCTAGTTAAAAGAGGATTTACCCCTAAACTAGCCATTTTGTAACATCTCCTAGTATAAGCACTGGAGCTCAACTCACCTTCTTTGGACACTTAAGTGAGACACCTTAATTGGGAGACTGCTCTGCTATTCTGGCAACTGACAGAAAGAGAGAGGAACTTCTAGAGCTTCTCTTTTTCATATCTGATGGGCCTGTGTTCTTAACTTGACTACTTCAGTTGAGTGACCAAAGTCAATTAGGAGAAACCCAGATCTACATCTTCTGCGAACAAGCTATATTTGGATAAATATTTATTGCTTCAGGAAAGCCTTTTTATCATAGTGAAAATCAAGTCAGTCTCAATTTGTTATGTGTTTGATGTTCAGTTTTAGTATTTTATAGTAGAAATACCTCAGGCATATACCTGTCTGCACAATTTGGCCAAGTGCCACAGAGATTCTTGCATTCACCCAAACAGGGTGAATTTTCTACCATATACCTCATACTTTATTCTACTTTATTATACACTCCAGTTTTAGGTGTAACAATGAGTCACACAAGAAAAAAGTGCTATCAAACTGTTGGCATGTCACTTGATTTACTGTTTTCATGTTTTTAACATAGAATTGGTTTAAAAATATTCTACATAGAGAATGAGAGGTTTGGGCATCAAAAATGCTGCCCTACTGACAGCAAAATAAGTAGCTGTATGAGGTTCACAAAAGTGTGTGCATTGTGACTACGAGGAGCTTTGTTATTTACTTATTTTTAATTTGTAAGCATTGTTGTTATACCTATCATCTTGTATAGCAATGAAAGGTAGTGGGTTCATCTCAGAATGCTTGTCTTCTCTTGAGAAGTAGGCTATTGTACTATAAGGAAGCAACTTTTCAGTCCTTCACTAGCTAAACCAGCAATATAAATCAGAAATAAGATTTTATTTTTATGATCATTTTTTTCCAATGTTGCTGACAGTGTGCTGGTGTGCTTAATAAGAAATCATGATTTTTATACAAAGACAACATGGGTTGCACACCTTCAGAAAGAAACAGAAAAAGATGTGGGAGAAAGAATGAAATTGGGTTCATGGTGAAATAGGGAGTACATGCATCTGAAAGGATTCATCCTGCTGATAAGTCCTAATGATACCATTTCAGAGGAGTGAAGTGCTGCTGTCTTTTCATACTCAGCTGCTGTGAAGGGGAGATTGGACTAGATAATGTTCTAAACCATATCTGAGAACAATTGCTCTTGATCCCAAAGAAGGTAAAAAAGAGGATAAGAGCAGAAAGGAGAGAAATAATATTTCCCAGATAAGGAGATTAGAGAAACAATAACCAGATTTATACATTTTTTTTCCCTAGGAAAAAGTTTCACACAGTGCTTCTCCAAGAAGCACTTGGAGACAGATCACGTTTAGGTATTGACTTCCACTTTCCTAGTGTAGTCATGTATATGTTTGCATTGAGCTGTGACCTTATCTTAAAAATTTATACTGCCCAGTGGTTTCCAGCTCTTCATCATCTCTGAGCAACGTGAATGTAAATTAAAATCATTTAATAATGGGTTAAAATACACCTTTTTGACTTTGAATGGGAACGGAGTGGCGAGTAGGTATCAACTCCATGTAGGAGCACTGACAGCCTCAGAGCTCAGTGTGTATCAATGGGTGAGCCTTTTTCCACTAGTAGAGTAAGCTGCCTCTTTGGCTTTGCACTGGGAAGGAGGAAGAACATGTAGGAATAGTCAGGAGAAACAGAGATGGTTTAAGGAATCGCCCTTTGGCTCCCATCAGCCTGAGTTTCTCCATGACTCACCATCATTCCACCCCCTCTACAGCAGATGGGAAGAAACTCGAGTTGATCCAAGAGGATTAAGTATTCTTTAGGCTTTGGCTCCAAATGATTTCAAGACCTGATAGCTGGACTAACATAAACTTGGCTTCAAGTTTACAAGTGAAAGACATCAATTGATTTTCAGATGAAGACAGATCATAAAGCAGGAAGTTGGTCAGCCAAGGTTATACCAAGGTGTATGACTGACACAGTAGCAAAGAAGTGCACGTAGTGTTTATGATGAAAATATTATTTTGGACGTCTGAAATACTTTATGTCAGCAGATGTTTTGGGTAAACGACATCAGGACTTTAGTGGACCAGTGGTACAGGTTAATCTATGCATACACAAGGCAGAGAGATACACAACACAGAGCCTACATAAGAAAGGCAAGAAAACCTTTATGCAATTTAAGAAAAAAATGGATGTATACAGGGGCACAATCAAATCACACATTTTCTTTATGAAACCATGTGGTGTAATCCTGTTCTCATGTATGAGGGTTCAGCAAAATGGCACCATCTGAGACTAGGGAAACCAGAACTTCCTGTACGCTTTGCGTGTGGCACTAATGCAAAGAGAAATGGTGAATCCAAATGTGAAACACTGTTGTGATATCAGTGGCATACAGCAGGCACACATGAGACTTGCCATGTTCTTGCTTTGCAGCTGTGACGTGTCACCAGCCAGCCTGGTACAGCTGCAGTACAGATGTGTTGTATGCCATTCTTTACTGCTAATACATCTCCCACATTCTTGAAGATGTTGTATTCGTTGTCACTCAGCTGAGATTTCAGAGGGATAAATGGCTGGGTAGAAGGGACAGATGTTATTATTGCCCTGGTTGATGGCAAAATAGAGAGAGACAAAACTGTTCATCTTCTCTGGTGGCAGCAGCTGACCACTCCACCAGCATATGCACACGAGCTGGTCATCAGCCCATGAATACCTCCTGGATTAATTGCAGCAGAAATGCTTTAATGCTTGGCCATAAAATCAAAACAACTCTTTCTCTGCTGCCACCCCTCAAAAAAAACCCCAGGCTTTATTAGATCTGATGCTGATAGAACACCCTATTTACTAAATAATTTGTTAATCATTTTGCATGCAGTTTACATAGAGAAATTTCACCTTGCGGGTTGTTTACACACTGTTCAATTTAACTGCTCGCTGGGCACTTGCTATTCACAGCATGTAGCTGCTCGTGCGAGGCACATGGTGTTCTTCTCATTGCCTCGCAGGATTTCTGAAGCATTTCAGACAGATTTTGTAGATTTTTTTTTTCAGGCTGGAAGGGGGGATTTATTTAACATGACCTTATGCATACCACAGGCCACAAATATTCCGTAGCTGACAGAAGGCCCTGTCCATATGCAAGTATGGGTATTCATATGAATCCCAAAACATAATGTGAACAAAATCCTTCTTGCTTTACAAATACAAATGCAATTAATAAGATTACATCAAGAAGCTGTTCACAGTCTGAATGAAGTGTGTTTGACACATGCATTATTCAAGCCATTCTCTCTTAGGCAGGATAGTTCAACCTTTTCAATGCTTCCCAGATGCTAAATTCATCAGGCGATGGGTAGTCAGTTGTAAAGCAAACTGGACCCTCCAACAACCCCCCCAAAAGTCTATTTCTTCCATTTCAGTCTGGTTGGAGATGATGGACTTAAGCACGTGGAGGTGCATGAGTGCATTAGAAGGCATTCAACATATGTCTGCATCTTCCTGCACAGCAGAAAAATATTTCAAAAGCATCAGAGAATAATCACACAGGTTTTGGCTGCCAGGGGAATGGCTGACATTTTGGGTAACTTATCCCCAGAATAATACTCGGGGACTCAAATTATTCCTTGAGCACAAAATTTGGAATAAGGTAGAAGTGCCTTACCATAACTGACTTGAAAATTTAAACACCCTGATCATCTTTTAACCTGAAACCCAGGAACCAAAGTCTCCTTGAAATTCAGTAAGGCTTTGGCTTCTACATGCTTGTAACTAGTGCTTCAGAAAATTCTGCTGATAGATTAGATAAGGGGAAAGGAGGAGAGATTCACAAATGTTAACTTGAGCTCAGGGACACAAGCCATTGAACGGCTGACTACAGAAACATGCTTTTTCCTGCTGATGATTACAGGGAGCCTGGGGAGATCAGATTCAATAGATACCCAACCTCCACAATCCCATTCAAGATATTGGCCCAAGTTCACTCTTGCCATTCAGATACAATTTTATAATAAAACAGTGATAACCAAAAAGAGTCTGTAACACTCCTTTGCAATGGCAGAATGAAACAGATGCATATCCTCTGCCAGGTGCTTGTTGGACCCTGTTGGAAGGGGTTCAAATAATTAGCTACTCACCAGATGGGTAGCAAAGCACAAACAACAGTCTAATGTGTCTTCTGGGTACAGGCAACTCTGACTTTCAGTGATGTAATAACATTAACATGTGACAGCATTTAGGTTGTCAGC
Organism: Caprimulgus europaeus; assembly: GCA_907165065.1. The sequence goes on from OU015523.1 coordinate 118,857,627, forward strand.
AGTTTGAGCACTTAATTTGGTAGTCTGCAATCTGCAATGGTTTGATTCTTACAAACCAAACACCTACAGAAAGGAGAACAGGAACACAGCTGGCAGAGGGAGAATCTTGGCTTCCCAGCGGGACATTACCGACTTTGCTTCATTACCAATAAAGGATCTGGGATATTGAAAAACAAACTGGAAAACATCACCAGCAGGTATGAAAGTTATTTTAAACACTTTTAGTAATTTGCAGCATTTTCAATGTCAATGACTAATTTTTTTTAAATAAATAAATAAGTCATCTGGGCAATTTTATTCTCCACCCTGGAAAATATCTGTGAAATATGCAGCACAACAGACAGGGTGATTGGTTTATAGTGTTTGCAAGCAATCATTGGAATAACCTTTACAACTCAACTCTGAGCTTCATTAGTACACAAAGCATGACCTGACAGAAACAAGTGAAGCTTTCCAGAGAAGAACATTGCTTCTGGGAGTTTATTTTTCAGCCTTAGGCCTCTCAGGTTTGCAAGGATGAGGAATTGTGAAGGTTTTTGGTCCAGTGTAAAGACATATTTGAGGTGAACAAGAGCAGGCTCCTTAGCTGCTTTTTCCTTAGAAAATAATGTGAAGATTTGTGCCAGCTGGCTGTACATCCAAGTGGAAGTGGCATATATTTTACTTAGAGCAAAAGTTTTTGAGTCTCAAGCTTTATGATTCATCTGAGCAAAGCTGCCAAGTCTTGCAATTTCCTCATGGTATTAGGTGTTTTGCTTAGAGCCCCAGACCTTTGAGTCATGGATTATATGAGAATTTCAACTTCCTTCTTAATGAATAAATAAAAGTAATTTTCCAGCTCTCCTCCTTATACAGAAATATTTAGAAAACATGAGCATGGCAGCCCAAAAGGCTTCAAGTACGGAAGACAAACACAAGGAATGTATCAAAAGGCAAAATGGATGTTAAGTCATTGCATGATTCCTGGGATGTAATGCTTAGTTTCTGAGGACTTGATGCTAGCAAAACTGTCTGTGTAAAACCAAAATCCCAAACAGATTAACCTCACTCCTTGACCTCCTGAACCATCTCTTCAGTTTTGGGTCTGAGGAGTTTGCCCGCCCAACTCAGTTCTCCATTTGTTAACAATCTGGTTTATTATCATGGAAATAGTTGTCATTCCACAAACGCAGATGACGACCCAGCAAAGATTTTGATTCATTTTATTTCACTAAGATTTCCTTTGTAGTAAACCAGTAAAACATTTACACAGGCAAGACCAATACTAAGCAGAACCAGCTTTGCTCATTATTTCCTAAGCTCCGCTCCAAGCCCATCAAATTCAAAGGTAGGGCTTCTGTTCTCCTTCCATGACTTTTGAATCAGACCCTTTAAAGAATCACATTCATAAATATCTGTCTATTAAAAAAGAAAATCTGGAATATTTACCACAAGTTTTTCTTTCCAAAGAGATATAAAGAAATACCACTGTTATTTTGAAAGAAAAGCAAAAATCAGACAAACAAAAAAAGAACAGAAGTAATAAAATTTAAGAAAGCGGTAATAAATTTAAGATATGCCTAAGACTTATGTCAATAAAGCAAACAAATCAGTAACAAAACAACATGTAAATACTATATTGGAATAAATAATTTTGGATAGTAGTTTTTGAAGATTATTATTTTTTTTAGAGAAGATAAATTCCTTTAAAAATAGTTATTGATCTCTGTTCATCCAAGAGGATGTGCAGTATTATGCCATAATAATACACCTTGGGTGCAGTATGAGGCATAAAGACAAAAGCCATATTTAGAGACAAAAAAAAAAAACTGGACCAAAACAAACTAAACACTCAGAATTTCATTTAACATATATAATAATATTCTCCTGTTCAATTCATACTCTACATGATACTAAAGAGAACCACTGACAACCACCATACTCAGATTTATCTATTAGATCCCACTGAGTATTTCAAGAAATACAGTGTCTTGCAGAGACTTTTCTTTCTTAATGAAAATATTTCCATGTATTTTTAACATCACCTATGCAACCAAGAAGCCTAACATCCATTTGTATTTAAATCTCCTGGAAATCAAAGAAAATGTTTATCTATGGCTCAAAGTTAGACTGAGAAATCACAGGAAGCCATGAACCATGGAGAGATCAATGACAAAGTGGAAGGGTTTCTCTCTACCTTGACTTTGTAGCATTGAGATGCTGTGGAAGAGCTGTGTGTATAAAAGAGAGTAGCAAACCGCATATCAGATGTCTCACTCAGCAAGATAAGACATGTCCCAGGGAGTGAGAACAATGCAATTAAACTTCTAGTCAAAAAAGAAGAAAACATTGTGTCATCATTCTAGCAGAATTTTACCTTTCCTATTATTTTTTTTTTTAACATAAGGGGATTTTTGCCTCCTAACAAACCTATAACAAAATACTCATTTAAAGCAGTGATTCAAGAACATTATCCTTTGAGAAGTCTCAGGAATCACAATTGTCTTTTTTCTGTGTCTTTCAGAGAAAGGGAATATAATTGTCACTGCTATTCCAAAATATGTGACTGGTCCAATGTGTTGTGAAACTAGAAACTTGCGTGGTTATGTGGGGGGCTGCAGAAAGCTTCTGAACAATGGAAAACATGTTGGCAAATACCAAATTACTCAGTTTAAAATGATATTTTGAATACCAACTTCCAGACTGATCTTGTTACATTTAATTTGCAACTCTTTCCCCACCTACTTATTAATTGCCACATGGTCAGTAGGCTGGTAACTCTGTTCACCTAATTGGGGATCTAAAGTAGTGACAGAGCAGCTGTCCCCAACTCCTGTATCTAATGTTAGAATGTCAATGGCTGCCAGAGGGAAAAAGAGAACAATAAATTGCTATCTGTGTTGGCTGAATATTAGACACACATATGGGTAACAAGGCAGCAAGGGAGATTTGAGATTAATTTTATATAATTATTTTGATAAGAACACAGAGTCTTGAGGTCTCAATCTTCTTACGCCAAGAAGCTTACTAATAATGTCTGTTTAAAAGAAGAAATACTATTTCATTGAACCTGATTTTCTGCAGTGGAAAGGCTGGAATGTAAGCAGGAGAATCTGATTCTGAGTCTACATTTTAGAAAGTAATTTTGTATTAGCAATACATTGCACACATTTGTGAATGTGTTGGTGTGTGCATGTGTGTTTGTGTAACATTAAGAGGTGTGAACTTGATGAGAAAGTGAGTGAACTGATGAAGACAAGCCTAATAATAAAATACATATAAAGAGCGTGAAAAGTCTACTAAAATAAATAAGTGCAGGGTAAAATACCTAGAATTTGTTTTCACTTGCAAATTACTGAAGATGAGAACTGCCCTCCATGTGTGAATTGCTATGAATAGCTTCCTGAGGACAGCTTGAAGCCAAGAAATCATCAGAGGCACTCAGAGCACAAAGACACTGAATAACTAAGCAAGCATCTCTAGTATTTTGAACAAAAGCTATTTAAAATAACAGGCTAAGTAAAATTAATGAAAAGTCAAATGACTGATCCAACAAAATGTTTTCACGATTCATTTGTAATTTTATCTTTCATTGCCAAAACCTAGAAAGCTATACCATTAAAAAGGTACTTCTTCCCAGCTGCAATAAAAATGTTTTGGACTATGCACAGTGAATGAAGTGGCCAAGCCCTGAAAAACCCATTTTAATCAGTCATCAGGGATTACTGGAGGGGGGAAGAAAAAGCATGTTAGGAGATATCCTTCCCTACCAGCATCCTGTGGCAGCCCTGCTCCCGGTTACATTCACATCTTCTTGCTCTCAGCAACATGCTGGATCCATTCAATCCTGGCCATGAATGGCACGAATGCAACAATGCAACACAAAATACATCACACTAGAAGGCACTCAACTGCTAAACTAAAAACAGAGATTAGAGGATGCCAAGGCTAAACAACTGAAGTACTTTTGTTAATGTGAGTGAAAAATGTCTATAAATAACTGAAGCTTTTCTGTCCTGTATTCCATTTTTATAGATAAACACTGATTTCTAAGGTAAAAAGAAGCATTTCTGAAAAAAAAAAAAAAAAAGTGGATTGACACTGGTACTGAAGAGAGCAAGAAAGCATGATGGAGGATGGAAAATGTTTCAAAACAAAAATAAATTTCCTGCCCTTGTGTTTTCCTTTCAGGGTATCTGGGTCAGACAGTCCTTCCCTTTACAGGAACATGTGTAAATAAAGGTTCAAAAGTGGTCAGTACAAGGGATTTGGTCATAGTACAATCATCAAGCTGTCTTGTTCTCTGTTTTCTGAAAAAAAGAAAAAAAAAAAAAAAAAAGGATGCCAGACAACCACAACTCCTTTTTTGTTGGCTTGGTGGGAGAATGTGCTCCCATATTTTATAATTTTTTTTCTATTTTTTCTTCATTGCAATAATCAATAATCTGAGGAACTGTAAATACACATTGGCTGGGCACTTCTGTCGAACTTGCCAGATGCATTTGATAAAGTACAGAATTTATTTTGCCCCCATTAAAATAAAATAAAGACATGCTGTAACTTCAAGATAAATCTGTGATTAGATAGTCTGATTGTGGGTGGCAGCACAAAGCTCCTAAGAAAGCAAGTGGTATAAATGTCACAAACATCAGCAGATTCTCAAGGAAAAACAAGCTCAAATTTAAAGTTCTAAAACCACTGGTTTTGACTCATCTCACCAATGTTTTCCAAAGGCAAACTATTTAGGTTCTAAATGAATATGTGGTCCTTAAAAAAATATTAGTTGTATGCATCTTCCATGCTCATCTGCAGACTAGCTCAATACATAGGTTCCTTCAAAGAAAGTTTGGCACAGTTCCACTCAGATCTTGATGTCAGCTGACAACCTAGAAAAACTGAGTACCTTCAAACTGGCTACCTAGAGGTGGAGGTCTGCTGCAATATCAGGTCTAGCCCTCTGCTCTGGTTCTCTTTGTGACCAGTGAAAACTTACAAGTCACATTTTCTGCCACAGTGACAAGATGACATATCAAAAGTAAAATCAAGTGGATTGTGTAAGAATTAGATTTAAATTACAGAGAGATAGGTCAAATACCACATCAGGTTACTTGTCTTGAGAAGTGGGAAGGCACAAGCAAAGACACATTTTCATCATTCTATTGAAATGTCTTGGCCTTCATTTTCAGATATGAAACATGTAGATATCCTCTGATACAGGTCTGGGAGCCTGGTTGGAGACTCTAGCCTGGTCAAGACTTTGAAAGACACTATGGAAGGTAATGCATTTTTGTTGTCCCAATGAAGCCAGTACCCAAAGGAAACTTAAACAAAAGCACACACGCACATGTGCATGCAGAGCCACCAAGAACTTGTTCCAGATTGAGTGTAAAATTTTAAGCAAATCTCAAAGCAGCTAGATTCAACCAAACACATCAGCAAGTGCCAAATCACTGATCCAGAATCTCTCTCCCTTGGCAGGAGGAACTTAAATCCTCACTCTCTGTTTCAGGCTTGATCTACTTCATCCTGGCTTACACAGGCTTCTGCGTCTGCAGAGGTAGACCTCAACCAGTCCCTTTTCACTTTCATGCCAGTTTTCAACAGCTACAGATAAAGCACTGTATGATTTCTAGTATGCCTTTCCCAGCCCCATTTATTTCTCACGTGTCTGAAGGGTATAAATTCCATCATGCTTTTCCAAAGGGAATGGGCATGGCTGAATTAGAGCTTATAAGAAGCTCTGGTGCATCTCACTGAAGGATCTGCAGAAGCATTGATTAAAAAGAAAAATCTTGTGAAAATACTTTTTCATTCAAGTCACTCAGGAAAATCTAGCAGGTTTTTTTATATCAGAAAATAAGATACTTTCTCTTCAAGCTCCGAGCTTCCTGTTACATGTTAAGACTGTGATTATGTTTCACCCTGTGAAAGACGATTATTCCATGTCAGAAGCGTGTATTTTCTTGCAGTTGTTTTCTTGTCATTTTTCTCAATGGCTTTCCACCACCTGGGTTGTTTTTTTTATGTATTATATTCTAACCCACTGTCTATCCAAGGTATTGTAAAATAATTTTGCAATTCTCTGTACTAAAGAGAAACTAAGCAGAGTCCTGTGTGTACTGTGAGTCTATCAGATATTGCAACTCTGGAGAATTTTGGCATAGTTGTGTTTTCTTCAATTTGTTCAGTAATAATATTATGACAAAGCAAACTTGTGAGGGAAGATGACCACTGAAATAATAATTATAAAAGTTTATGAAAATTCAGTCTAGTCAGTATGACCACTTAGGGCTGTGGTTGAACCACCAAGTGATATCTTTGTATATTGTCCTGAGTTTTAGCTGGGACAGAGTTGGGTTTCTTTTTAGTAACTGGAATAGTGCTGTGTTTTGCTTTTGGCATGGGATTTGTTAGGAGAGAAACACTGAGAACATCCCAGAGTTTTAATTTTTGTCATTGGAAATGAAGGACTTTGTGTTCTGTTAGTCTACAAAGGCAAGATCTAAGAGGGGTGAGGAATATTTAAATTAATAAGCTAAATTGGCATTTGGATATGTCAGTGGGACATTCCAAATCGTATCACATCATGTCCAGTATATTAGTGAGGGGCTCTTCCTCTTTTGTCTCTCTCTGGCTTTCACTCGGGCTCTCACTCTCCCGGGATTGCGGTTTTGGTACAGGATTGTCGCTCCTCTGGGATCGTTATCTGGGAACGGGCTTGGTCAGTGGGTGGTGAGCAATTTCACTGGCTATCACTCATTTGCATATTTTATTGCTATTGTTATTATCATTACTATTTTAATATCAGGATTACTTTAAGTTTTCTTTTATTTCAATTATTAAATTGTTCTTATCTCAACTTAAATGTCTCCTTACCCTTGCCCTCCAATTCTCTCCCCTGTCCTCTGAGGATGGGGGGGAGTGAGCAAATGGCTGTGTTGGCTGCTAGCCAACTGCTAGCCAACTGCTAGCCAAGTGAAACCAACACCTATATGCCATAAAGCAGGATTCACTTTTATATTCACTGAGAAATTTTTAGCAAAGGCAAAACAAGCACCAATCTGAAACCATACTGGGAATCAGTAGGTGCCAGATCGAATCTATAGAACTTAAACAAAAATGAATGTGAAATGCATTTCCAAAGAGCTATGACATAAGTTTCACTAACTCATACCAGATTCCTCAAACTGATTTGCAGTATGAGCATATTATGCTCTAAGGAGTCCTGTGACAGAAAATATTCTTAATAAAAAGCCCATATATTATAAATTTACCCAGTACTTCTAAAATAAGATGGATCCTGCTCCCTGCAGCCTGCCCTTTGGCAAAAGGACACTTAACAGTGTTCAGCACAGGGGGTCTCTCTTCTTCCTCTTGCTGTTGACAGTATCATTGAATTGATTTTCACAGGTCAGCAGGAAGCAGGTATCAGAAGTCCTGCTCTGTTTTTCCAGGCTTATCACTTTAAATGAAGTTTGATGAGACAACGCATTCTTCAGTCACAAAGTCCAATATAATTATGAGAATTCTAACTTAAGAAAAAACAATATGGGTTTCTGCATTTAGGCACCCCAAGGTTTGACATGCAGCCTTCATTTAGTGAAGTGTTGCCTTCAAGAAGATAGGGTGCCCTCTGCCTGCCAGATTTAATTCAGACTGCTTTAAACTTTAGACAAACATAAAACAAAGCAGCATTTGTTTTATAAAACAAATAATTGACTTCCTACTACAAACGAGGGCTGGATTTGTCTCACCTAAATGAGCGAGCTGATAATTGTCAGCTTCATTCATAGTAGGAAAAAGAAATGAGTACTTCTAGAACATACTTCCTTTGATTTGTTTTAGAGGTCTGTCTAGGCACAAAAAGTGTCTGTTTCCTGATGTGGACTGCAAAAGATCCTAGACCACTAATTCAAAGACAAACGTCCACACTACTAAAAAAAAAAACAAAACAAAGTGAGAAACAATCCTGGAACATGCTTAAACATGTATGTTAAGCATGGATGTCTTAAACTTTTGTTCCTCCTCAGATCCTCTGCTGTCTGTTTAGCTTTACTCCCACCTCAGCTTGTCCTGGAGATTGCTTTTTGCATACACTTGACACCTTTGTAACTTTCCTCTGTCTCGATTTGTTTATTCCATATAACTTGAGGATCAGGATTTAATCTAGGCATTCACATGCTATCTTGGTGTCATTCCCTTCTTTGCTCCCTGTGACTGGGCTTTGAGATACGAAATGCAAGTACTGCACGCCCTGTACACTGTAGCCAGAGATGTCTTGAATTTTCAGTCACATTTCTAGCCCATAATTAACACAATCCTTCTGGTTTTAGGGGCTTCCTTAAAAGTTACAACTTTTTCATGACTGCTGCAATATTTTAAAATGATAGATCACTGACGTATCAATCATACATCTCTTACTACATTTGTTAGTTCTAAGACACTGTCAACTTTCCATAAAGGCTACATATGGCATATTAATAATATAATTGACAGATTTGGCCTTTAGAGAGTTTTTCCTGCATTACTCTCCTTGACACCCACTTTTTATCAGTTTTACCACCACAGCCTCCTTCTTCACAATGGTTTTACTAACAAAATTTAAAAAAACAAAGCAAAAAGCTAAGCCTGGTGTTCTCCCCTATTTGATGACTGCTCATAGTTCACAATTGCTCTTCAAAAGCCTCTCCCACCTCCCTTATGTCTGAGCTTGGTATTATGCCACCTGCTAAAGCAGGTTGGGATGTTGCAAGCAAACAACACCAGCCTGTTACATACACATGGCAGCCAGAGACAAACAAGCATCACTTGGCATCATTTTTGGATGCATGGTAAGAAAGATGGAGAAGGAGGACACATGGTCAAACCTAATATGCCTTTCTTCAGTTGTTCCCAGGGTGATGGCCACTCTCAAATGCCATGCCAGTGTGCACATTGTAGAACTTCACAGTCCTCCTTTTCCCCAATCTTACTCCTATTTGCATCATGTGACCACTAGATACAATATTTTGCAGCCCTCCCTACTGCAGATCATGTATCTCTGGGCATCCACCTTGTCCCTACCTCATCTATTTCCTACTCAGCCTGTGCATTCTTGCCTGACTCCTACTGTCATCAATCAGTGTCTCATAGCCATAAAAAATAAATAAAATTTATTTTCAAGGTTAGTAAATAATGTTCATTTTCTTTTCAAATGGTGAGGAACCTGAATCTAAAGCCAGACTTAAATCCAGGCTTCTGAGCTCTGAGACTTTTCCATTCCTCTGCCATAGCTTGTAAGCTGGAAATAGATGTAGGAGGCATATCAAAAGGATATTAAGTGAAAGTGTGTTGCATATTTTCCCACCTTCCTACATATACTTGTCACCATAAAATAAAGATTTGACAGGATGGGCTAAAGCAGAATCATTAATACTGGTGATTCTTTCCAGTGGCTTTAATGATTTTGGTATGCCTTAAGCTATGATTATTCATTTTGTAGCTACACATGAAATCTAACAGATACACAAAGTGCTAATAAAGGAAAGTAAAGAATATTCTTATAATCATATACATTAGAGATCAGTATGACAGGTTGTTTTCTTCTTCTCTAATAAATACTTCAGAATAAAACAAAATAGCTATTTGAACGAGAAATATGTGCAACAAGAGATTTAGCACTGTCAATTAGCTTTTAAATCCAGTAGAAAATACTCTACAACATTCTGATTTATGTTTATGGTAGCATGAGGCTGCAGGACTATAATATCACGTAACCCAGTAAAAAGGAACAAGATTTCTTTCCACTTTAAGTGCATTGGAGAAGCACAGCTAAGTTTATATTAGCATAGCACAAATGTGAAACTGGGACATAGACTCAATGTGAAATTAGAACAGCAGCTGGTATCCTGTTAGCAAGTAAAGTGTATTTGCTTGGGGAAAAAAAAGACCAGTGCAAAATCAAGCCAAGCAAATGAACAGAGAACAATCAGTCAGTGAAGGATCTGCGAACTGCACTGCGTATCTCCGGTTGCTTCTGTACTCTGCTGCAAGTCACTTCACAAAAAATGTATATTTAGTGGGATCAGATCATGTTGCCTAATCTGAATAATTAAGAATGTATTTTCCTTTATAGACAATCTAAAAATTATTGAAATTTAGATTCTGACAGGTTTGGCCATGTTTTTAATTCTATTTTCTTTCCTGCATCATGCAGTTCAGTGAAGCATGAAGCAAAATTTCATATCCTTCTATAGAACACAGAATAATGTAGTGAGCAGGCAGAACACACAAAATATTTTAAGTTATATTTCACATCAAGATTTTCACCATTTATTTATTAAAAAATAATAACCCCTTTAACAGACAAGCAGAAAATGACAAACTGTTAAAGTTGTGCTTTCTTTCTTGACTTCCTTTCACACCATCCAGTTTGCATAAAGGGAATCAAACACTTTATTCTCCCACTCTTTGTCCCCTCTTCCTCCCGAGCTTCCTCTCTCCCAACAAAACAACGGTTACATCTTTCACTCCATCTCCTATCCAGCAAGATCCATTACCAACACTGTGTTGAGGCAGTCCTTGAGGACACATGCAACACTTTGCTCTGACCCTGTGGGTTGGTGTTCAAGACAACAGGCAAGTGCAAATGTTCTTCCAGACCAGCTGGCTGGCTGAGACAGTTACTGAAGAACTCCTGTTATGTCCTCTCTTTTCAGCTCTTTCCCCTTATTGCCATGGGTTTACCAATATTTAACACTTACCAAAGCAATGAATATTTAAGGTATCTATTGTCTAGCAGTCTAACTTGCCTGGCCTGTACTTCAGTATTCTGAGCTTAATTGTTTTAGAAAAAAAAATCAAATAATTTGAAGTTCTTCAGAATACATGGGCAGACACTTAATTCTAAATATCAGCTCCAGATGGAAGGGGAGCAGCCAGAGCAATGGCTCAGCTCTCCTCCCACCATACCACTGCAGAAGATACTCTTGTACGTCAAGGGAAGGGTAAATTTTTCCATGTGAGCAGACTGTAACCTCCTTCTGCTTTTGCACAAGATGAATATGGGCTGGACTGGGCTAGAGTATGGTCTTTGATGGCCATATTCAGATTGCTTACTTAGATGCTGCTGTGGCATCTAAAATCAAGAGACTTGCTTTCAAGGCCAGAAAACTTGGCTCCTCATACACTTGGTAAGCAGAAGCCAGGAGGCAGGGATGACATTCAAGATAAGTTTCTACAGGAGAAACTCTCAGAGGCAATTACATGCCTCCACTGATTCCAGTGACCCTGCATAGCCGGTGTCCTCAAGCACTCTATTAAAGTTAAATATTATAATAGTTACATCCCAGACTGTACCCATTGCCACCTGAATACAGACCTGAGTGACTTTGCTTCTGTAGAGCACTAAAGTGATGTGTTGCTGTTTTATAAAAACTAAAACTATGAAATCTTAATTGCACTTTGATTTGGTGATTTAATAACATTATGTTTTTAATGCTTCTGTTCTAAGTTCACATAAGGCTTTAAAATATCATTACACATTGATAGACTAGCGTAGTGAAGCCAAAACACCAGTATAAAACCTTTAGTTTCAACAGCCTCATTAACATTAGAATGATTAAGCAATACCAGCCAAGCATCACTGCACCACACAGAATAGTGGGAGTTTTCAATGTCATAAAGACTAAAGATATACAATTCTTTACACAAGTTGAAAATATATCAATTTTTTATTCATCCTTTTCTAATTTTTTTAGGCAAAGAGTACCAATTCCATCCTGCCAATAACAACTAAATTACACGTAAAAAGAATATATTGACTACAACTCCACCCACACATTTTTTTCATGCTTTTCATACATGGTTAACTATTGCCTCCCTGGAATATATTTTGATTTAAATCACATGGAGATTGGCTGGTTTAACTATCACAGAATAGTTATGCCAGTATATCCTTCTAAGTATTTAGCTGCCTTCTCTTTAGATTAGATGATTTGGCTGACAAGATGTCAATATGTCAAACTGAAGGATTGCTGTCTAGTTTGTAAGTCAGGAAGGGTGACTGCAGGTTAGGGCTTAAGGACAGAGGTGAGAACATTTAAAATAACAGTGGGGCATCAAATCTCATCTCAGAGGACAAGCTGATCTACAAATAAGAATGAGGAAGAGTCGTCTGCACAACTGACACCTTGTGTTAGCTCAAGAAGAACAAACTGGGCATGCTTACTGCATGATTGAAGATCAATATGCCTGAAAAATGATAAAAAGGGTCTGAGCTCTGAGAAAAGACCAAAATAAAGGCCAAGGATGCATAACTTGCCTGGGTAACAATCAAGGGTCTTTAGAATTAATGGTCAGTACCACAGTGCCATCCTGTAACGTCTACAGTTCATTTAGAAGAAATGTCTGGGTGAAAATCCTCAGGGACACACAACAGACTATTATACTATTATGAAACAGGATTTGCCTGAATATAGTTGCCTTAAAGTGCCTCGGATTGTTTTTGCAGTGACTTTATTCAATAAAATGTATTTAAAGTCAGTACTGAAAGCTTTCAAAAGTAAAAATTGTTGCTAGGTAGCCGATACGGCTTTTGCACAGCTCCTCCAGTTTCTACATTAGCAAGCTGAGCCATTCCTAATTGTGCCAGTAGAACAGAATTAATTTAAGTATAAACAACTTAGCAGGGGCAGACGAGGTGACTTGAACCATATCCTGAACTGTTGAAGTGTTTTCTTGCAACTGTGCTGGGTGATTTTAGACCATTCCAGTCGTGAAGCTCTCCCACAGCTGAACCCACAGTTCCTGGCACCCTTCCCGGAGGCACCAGGTTCAGATGGGTTTTGAAAGACTCACAGTGACCTGAGATACTGCTATAAGAAAAATGCTTAAAGCTCCCATACTCTTATCTTCATATACATTAAAACTTAAGATTAAGACTAAAACTGTCCACAGCAAGATAAGAGATAGCTAAAGGAATCACTGAAGAACTTTGATGTGTAGGTAGGATGTATAGACATTACAAAGACTAGTCCTACTGGAGCAAGGCACTTCCCTGTCATACACCTCCCAGTAAAAAAAAAACAAAAACAGATAAACAAATTTTATACATGTCTCCTCTACAGCTTTATGATTTGCTTGATTTTCAAGGCTGGGCCTTACAATAGGGATCTGACTGAGTACTTCAGGAATACATTAGCCTGTGCTGTGCATCATGAAGTAAAATGAGAGGTCCTAGAGCAAGAAAGGACTGCTGTAAGTCAAGATTAGTTGCTAAATCCAATTCTACCTTTTTACCTTTTTATAGCACTGTTTCTCCACCTCCTAAGTCCAGTATGATGCTTACTACTGTAAGGGAAACCCTGGAAACTTCATGTCTAAGAAATGGCCAGTGGTGTGTTGGAGGAGTTGATGAGCTCAAAAAAAATGGCTTTAGATTCTCATACTGGCCATCAATTTTCTCCTCAGTGTGGTCAGGCACTCCTGGCATGCTCTTAGAAAACAATGAGAATTGTTGCAAATATCTGGGCAGCACACAAAATCCAATTTATCCCCTGGCAGTTCAAATTAAAGCTTCTAACATATTTTCACCCTACTTCAGCATTAAGTCTACTTTCTGAGTTAGAAGTCATGGATTAGGTTAAGGAAAGATTAAGTCACAGCACGACATCCATGTTTTTCCAATTAATTTAAGTACCAAATCTATATTTTTGCTGCATTTTATATTCCCTCTTTTCCAGCTTCTTGATAGCTCTTAGGATCAGTACATAGCTTGGAATGCAAAATAACTTGTCTTCTATACCATTAAGTTTCCTAAGAGCTTTACTATTTTAGTGCCATTTGGATTCATTCCCTCTGGCAAACCTTTCTCAATGTAAATGCTCCAAACTGTTCTCACTCTAATATGCTGCACTATGGAAATTCACTGAATGGCAGACTTCAGGATATTCAAAAGGCTAATTTATCAATTGGATTTAAGCTCACTTCAAGTAAACAAAAAGATCAGCATAACATTGTAACAGTGCTTATTTTCCATGTTCTAGCAGAATTTAAAAACCCACTGATAAAAACTGACAGTGGTTTGTTGGTTTTTTTTCTTCCATTTTGTCTCATCTGAAACAAAACACTTTCCATACATCCTATGATGTCAATCCTTGTTTTGCATCTTCAAAGATAATCTAGTTGAGAACACACAATGGCAACTGACACAGCCTACGTATATGCACTATCTATGCATACTTACTCCATCAAACTTAATTGCCTTAAGCATGTTGTCCTTTTTGCAACAATTAATAAAAATCCTACGTCTCTGAAAGCCTGTCAGAAAGCAGCAGCATTAAAAACCAATCACTTATATATCTATTTCATCTTGAAACTGAACTCCATGCAATCATGCAAATAATTGAGGAAGGGATGGTTGGCATATTTTAAACTGTATAGATGAAAGTGAGACAGCTCCAGAAAAAAAACCTCCTGCTTGAAAATCTGAGCAACAGAATTTAAGACTATGTTTGACTTGAAAATAGTCAGGGAGGAAATGAGCTGATGATCTGAATCATGAAATAGCCACGCTGAAATCCATTTCCTCATTTGCTTTCCTTAACAGAAATACGAGCCTACATGACCAGATAGCCAGAAACAAAAGTGTTCAGGTGTATTTTAACAGACCTCACATGGAGATGATTTTTAGACCATTTTAATGTGTAATCATACAGTAAATGGAAATTCTTTGATAAATTTTCTGACCACTGCACACACAATTTCTCCCCAATTCTAGCAGTAGATCCCAACTTTATTTAGGTAAGGCTGCATTGGGTAGAAAAACTGCTTTTGGAACAGTCATAGTTTTTCATCTTTAGTACTCTAACATGATGTAAAAAGAAACTACTGCCTTCTGAATTCCATAGAAGATTTGTTAGTTAATAAAGATAAAACCCAAACCACCACAAAATATTACACTGAAAAAAAAAATAAAAACAAACCCAAAAAAACAGGTTCAGAATGCAGCAAGGCTGCACAGTCAAACACTCAAATATTAGATGGTTACCAAATCCATGTTTCCATACAAGCAACTATTCCCACACAGAACGTGTACCCACTTGCAAACCTCCTCTCATTCGTTAATGCTGAGATTTTATTTAAGGCATTCAGCATGGGAAGCATTGGAGTCAAAAACAACTGGAAATTCAGTCTTATTATGGGAAGACCTTGGGAGTGCTTAAGTTTAGGATTCATTCCTGCAAATATTTTGATATTGCAAAATTCATGCCAAAGTAATAAATATTATGGCTATTACTTTCAGAGAACTACCAAGACTTGGGATTTGTAAGCAGTTAGGAATTGAACCTGGGTATCCTTACTTGCACTTAAAAAATTACATTTTCATCAATACGTCTTTAACATTTTTTGTAGTGGAACATTTGCAGAACATCAGTGACAGTAACTGTGATAGAAGTGTCAATTTGTAGGGATATAACAATATGACAGATACTTCTTCCCAAGAGATATTGGCTATTTATAGTAACTCCTTGTTCCCTGCCCCTCTAGCCTCTTCCTACCATTTCTTTTCTAATTTCCAGCCTTTTTCTGCCTACTACCACCTTTTCTGCCCTTTACATTCTCTTTCTTAACCTATTTCATTATGCTTTTTATAATGTCTTGTCCTTTTCTACCAATCTTCATTTGATTTTTTTTCATAATTCCAGCCTAGCCTAGGGCAGGAATGACTCATCCCTTCACTCTTAGCCCTAGACCAACCTGGTACACTTTTATGTTACATCATTTGCAATAATTACCTTTACAACTGTGTTTTAAGGGGGTACCTCAGTGAAATACAGTAGCAAGTGGTTTTAAACCTGTTTAGGTCTAATGAAAGGATTCCAAGAACAAAGTAAATTTCCTTGATCAGCTGAATATATTAGCCGTAAACCTTCCTTAAATTTTAATTTCAGAAGCAAATTAAATTTTGCAGGTTGCAGTGATTGGAGTGGGTTTACAAGCTGGCAAGGTTGCTTCCCCATTGCTTTGTCTAATATATACTTTTCTGCTTAAATATGTATATACAAAATAATTACTGCCTCGCTGGCTCTGTTCCTGTGATGTTCTACTGAGACGATGAAAGAAATCTCAGGTGTATTTTTTTTCTTCTTGTAACACAGTGAGTCTGAAGTTAGTAGGAAGAAGTTTTTTTTCTACCTTTAGCAAGTCTATTTTACCCAAAACAGACTTTTTCCATTTTTAAAAATGAAACATTCAGGTTGTCAAAAGTCATGCAAGTTCACTTAATAAAAGACAGATTATTGTGTAAAAGTTTTTCATCCTCACTTTAGAACACTTTTCTACCTGTACAACTTTTACTCATGTGCTAAATAAGTCAGGATGGATGGCCTCATGGAAAACCACAGTCATTTTGCTGGTGCGGAGCAAACTGGCTCAGATGCTCTAAGGGAAATATATTCTCAATGACCCTAAGAAGAAATGAAGCCAGGAGGTAACATTCTGATCTAAATGAAGACAAAAATATTGCCATTTATTTCAGCCAGGACAAGATTATCTATGGCCATCATACAAATGTTCATCATCGTTTTCTCAGGGTACTGAAAAAGAAGCTGCTTGAGTCTTCCCTGCTCACTAAACAACATGGCAGGGTAAGGGTCTCTCAGTCTAAAATACTGTCTTCAAACCTGAGCTCTCCTGCAGCACCCTGGCTGACCAGGTGGAGTGTAAAAACTTTTAACATCCCATCACATCATGTTGCAACTCATTTCACTCTACGACAGAGTGGAACTATGAATAAGAACCTCCTGTCTGGATCTCAGTCATCCCTTACAGTAACTGCTGATCTGCATTACTTACTGGTACAGCAACAAAAATAATGCCTGTCAAACACTGACATTTAATATCTTCTGTCTGGGAAATGGAAGAAAAATGTAGTATCTGGAACAGAAGACAGCCCAGAGCCAACATGTAAGTAGTGGGTATTTTTGGCTTCTAAACTAATGAGTAAATGGCATTCCTCTTCATTAAAATTCAAGCATGGATAAATAATGTATAGATCTACTGATACACAGAACTATTTTGAGTTGCTTTGGTTTTTACTTTTACCACTCTTCTGTTATATCTGCTTATATAGTGGGAGAGGAAGCATACAGATACCTGCAAAAATAAAGTGCCTGGTGACACTCAGCATTGCCACAACCGTGGTCTTGGACCATGGGTTTCTCAAAACCACAATCAGATGCCTGTGATCCACAAGTTGTGATCAGGACAAGTGAAACACCTGAGGCTGGAAATCACAGCAACCAGTATGCTGAGCAAGAAGAAACCAGAAATGGCAATATGCCCTATAAAGGCTGTGTTCAAATTCTCACACTCCCCGAGTGTCCTGGTTCCCACCAGGATAGAGTTAATTTTCTTTTTATTAGCTAGAACAGTGCTGTGTTTTGCTTTCAATGTGGGATTTGGTATGAGAAGAATGTTGATAATATACTGATGGTTTTGGTTGTTGCCAGGAAATCAAGGACTTTCCAACTCCCCATGTTTTGCTAGTCTGCAGGTGCAGAGGGAGGGAAGGGGCAGGGCATAGTAAATTAGAAGATCCCAACTGGCATTTGGATATGCCAATGGAAAATTCTATATCATATAACATCATGTTCAGTATATAAATGAGGACTGGCTGGGAAGAGGGGCTCTCTTTCTTCCAGGATTGCAGTTTGGGGTATGTTGCTCCTCTGGGATCACTGTCAGCAGGTGGTGAGCAATTACACTGTGCATCACTCATTTATATATTCTATTCTTACCATTATTATTATTATTATTATTATTATTATTATTACTACTTAAAGTTTTATTCTAATTATTAAATTGTTCTTATTTCAACCCATGAGTCTCCTTACCTTTACCCCTCCAATTCTCTCCCATATTCCCTGGGATGAGGGTGGAATGAGTGGCTGTGTGGTTTTTGCTGCCAACCAAGTTAAACTACGACACTGAGATTTAAGCTTCTCCTAGAAGTTTAACTTAGACTGAAATTCTAAATTAGCGTTTCCCTCTCCTGAAACTAATGCCTAAATAATTCCTTTCTGTACACCCACCTCGACTGACCCTTTATTTTCACTTTTTAAGATGTCTAGAAGCAAAACCAGCAGGGTTTCTTCTCATATAGCACCTAAAGATGGGAGTGAAAGTGTTTAATTAGTTTAGCATGAAGGAGATTAACCCCACATCTCCAAGCCTCCAGGAGAATCCTCTGCCTCCATTTTGTTGTCCAGCAATAACAATGCTCCCTCTAGCATCTCCCTCCTTCTGCTCTGCTAACAGCTATAGACTATACATGATTAAGTTGTACTGAATGATAGACATTTCTTTGTATCAGGGAAATTCTGGCTACACTTCCCTCCTCCCAACTCTGCCTACACCATTTTCTTCAAAAACTCCTCACTGAAGACCTCTCTGGGAGATGGCAGGGAATGCTGTAGTGAAGAAACTCAAGACAATGTGTGTCTGGGGCTCTGGATGGCAACCCATTCTCTACATGACTGCAGGCTGATATGAGCACTTCTGAGCTAATCAGAATGGAACTGGTATAAAAGCTTGTATATAAGAACTTTTTCAAACTCCTTGTTTTATAATAACTATGATCACAAATGCAGAGAAATGCATGTGATATGAGCAAAGAGCTGGGACAAGAAGATCCCAAGTTTCCAGGCTCATCTCTGAGGAAGAGCCTATGCTTCTGAACAACTTCTTCAATAATCCTAACAGAAACCTCCTATGGAAAAAACAGGGCACGTGCATTTCCTGCCTCCTACTGATAGGAACAGCACTGTGTCTTTTTGTCAAACATTTCCTCTTCTTCATACATCTAGAAGAACATTCTATCTTCTTCTCTGGTAGACTAGACCAGACCAGAAAGCACTTCCTACACCAATAAGAGAGGCAAAACTTTTACAGAGAGCAGTAATGACTGCGCACGAAATTCTAATTACTATGGTTAGCCACATCTGGTTTGCTATTTTAAAAGACTGTTTTGATAGTATTTGGGAGAAAAAGTAAAGAGGGTGAGAAAAGTTTTATTTTACTTCTAGTCCCAAACACACTTTTGGCTTTTCATTTCCTATTTCCTGGCTAGTGATAAGAAAGCTCTCATCTTCCCATCCCTTCAAACTCCCTGCTTTGTTTTCCCTGGCAGAAGCTAGTGTTCTGCAGTCCCTGGAGAGGCTCTGAAACCAAAAGTGGCTCTCTAATAAGTTATGGAAGAGCAGGACAGAATGTGTACTTGGCTTGCTCTTCAAGGGTCATGGTACATTAAATGGCTAATCTAAAGTTTGGAAAACTTCAATTAGTTTGCTTTCATGAGAATGAGCAGAACTCCTGAAACTACTTCACCCACAGAGAGGTTAGGCAAGCTTGGAAAGAACTCCATAAGGGTTCAACAGCCTGATATCCTTAAGGAAAAGTGGTTTCCAGTATTTAAGCATAGAAATGAGACCCAGGAGCCAATTGGTCTAATCCTGCCTCTACCAATGCATATGGGTTTCATCTAAATTATCCTTGTCTCATATGCATGTGTCAAGTTTTTATGAGAAGTATTTACAATGTCTCCTGAGTTCTCTGCAGGGAAGAAGTAAAGGGTATTATTGCCATTCCAGGAAATGTTGATTAAAAGATTCTATTAATAAGGAAAGGACCCTTTCTGTCTGTTAAATAGGTTTTGCTATGTTTACGTATGTTCTGGAATTCTCCTTGCAACCTTTTCAACACCTATAGATTAGAGTTGGCTACATGTCCATGCCAGCATACTCTCCTGTATTCCAGGGCTTGGCATTTCTTAGGACATTGAATAAATCAGTTAAAGAGAGATTCTGGTACATTTCTACATGTAACTTACACAAAAAATTACCTATTTAGTGGTTTATCTGTGCTGACCACCAGAAGAGTGCCATGTCCTTCTCTATAAAATGGATGGAATCTGATCAATAAGACACAAATGTGCCATAATATTTTTTTTTCTCAACATTCTATAAGTAATGATTTCATCTTTTTGAGAAAAACTCCAGATTCTTTTGCAACACTTACATATAGATGTAGGTGTGAAGAATTGATATAAAACGGATAACACTTGGAGTGAGTACTCACAGTACTCACAGTACACAATTCTTGGACTGTCATCAAAAAGTGACAGCCTTCTTCACACAGACAGTAGGTTAGATGTGAGCATCCAGCATTCCAAAAAGACATTACCAATTTTACAAGAATCTTAAAAAATGAAACATAAGTAAACTAAATAGGCAATGTAATTAATTTCTGGAGAAATACCATAATAAACAAATAAGTAAATAAATATAAATATATTTATTTCTAAAGCACTCTCCCTCATGCAAAAGCGTGAGGTGACCAACAGCTATAACCCATTCTGTAAAGAATAAAAACACCCTTTATCTAAGTTCATTGCCCACCAGGAACAAAAAAAACAAACAAACAAACAAAGGAGAATCCCATATCTACATATGCCTGTAGATTTATCTCTATTTAACATTTAACTAAGGATTAACAGGTATAATTAATACCTACCAGGTATGGAATGCATGGCAAGGAAAAGGATTTAAGTGGGGGTTCAGGAAACAGGCAAGAAGAAATGTTGGCTGAGTAACTGGAGAGAACTGTCAGGCCAGTCTGATAAATATTAGAATCCAGAATGGATTCCAAAAGAAGATGTAGAAGACCCACTATCAGATAAATCTGAAAAAGTAGTCTTCCCTAAGTTTTCGATATTATTAGCTATATTGTTAAAGCATGCAACCACGCACACTTCAGAAAACAGAAATAGCCAAGAACTATTCACTTTCATGAATGGTGGAATAGGTTTTGGTCACATCTTGTTTTTGCAATTTTATCTAACAAGTTTTTGAGTGGTACTAGAATTTATTGTGGGACTATCCTCCTTGACTTCAGCAACGTTTCCATTTCTTGCTCTTTTATTTGCTGTCAAGGTGTTCTCTGCAAATAAACGGGCCAGAAACAGAGTTCACTTGTTAATAAAAGCTCGCTTTCCCCCTGTCTCACTCTGGGACAGATCCAGTATTTGGTCTGTGCTTCACTCTAGCCAAATTTGAGCCATATTTCTATGAATTTTGATCATTAATATATTCACATAGAGAAATTTATTTCTGTATAATGACTACTCAGATGCAAAAAAAAAGCTCCAAACCTTTACTAATGCACCAATACTTCATATTTTTAAGTAGCAACATTTCCTGTTGACATTCTGCAGCTCAGTTGTCCATATACAAGAGAGAGCAGAATGCTGTGCAATGGGCACATGTAACATTACTGGGCTTGTTAAAAGGCACATCCTTTTCATTAAAGGATGAAAAACTCTCTGAAACAAGACTACAACTATTTTTAATAACCTTTCCCAGGTCAAGTTATAAAGCCACACATCCTCAAGTGGAAATATTAGTGGGAGGCTAGCACAATAAAATCCAAGGTAAAATGTAGTCTTCATATAGCCATCAAAATGCCTAACGTTTGTTAAGCTGCAGATGTGATCAGCATCAAGTAACAGGAGCAGGATTACATTTAATATTGTCATGATCTTTCTGTTTTCTTTCTTCCTATTATCATTTCTTCTTTATTATGTTGCTGTCTTTCCTCCTTTCTTGCCTCAGCATCTTTTTCACCTTAGGAATCCAGTGAATTCCCCCTTCTACTGAAGGAAAGCATCTTTGAAACAATTACCAGAGACCTTCAAATTATCCTCATCCTCCTTTTCATTTGGTCAACTGGAGTACAGAACAGTGGAGTTCACACCTACTAAACTTAAGGGATGGGACTGCCTAGGAAAACAGGCACAAAGTCCTTTTTCAGTTAAAGGCTGGTATATAACCTGCACAAACATAGAGGCAGGAGTGTAATAACTGAATCTAGAGAGACGGCTTTGCACAGAGCTTGGACCAAATCTGCATGCGTCAGGAGCAATGGGAGCAGTAACACGTGCTCAGCCTCATTGAACACTGCTGCAGCACTTTAAGACAAACAGGCAGAGTTTAAAATTGATGACTGACAAAACATCAGAGGAAAACACGCCTCTCCTCCCACCAAAACACCAATCAGCATAAAAGCACTGGGCAGCCAGAAAACCATGTGTTATTATCACCCCTCTCTACCAACATCCTTCCTCTATACCTACAGGCACAACTGGGCTTTATGCATTTACTTTAATCTTCTGTGTAGAAGCAACAGTTTCAAAGAGGTTGATTTCAAGAACGAGAACTTCAACATATATTGCCATAACACATGTGTGCATTGTGCATCAAGCAGTCAGCACATAAATAGACCAAAAAAATTATACTCTCTTACAAGGTGGATATAATTTGTTTACATCAGAGTGGAAAGATTCAAGGGGGTTTCAGGAACTCCAGAATGAAAGAGTAACTCTGGGAATGTCTAGGTATGCAAACTGAACGTGTAACTCTCATGCTACAAGAAGTTTTTTTTTCAATAAAAGGTATGATAATGGAAAGAAATGGAAAATCAAAGGTTTTATGGCATAACAGAGCAATTTAACTGTGATATGGATATATGCAATTAATCCCGGTGGACTTGAACATGCATATTCACACCAAATATAATCTGAATATTGGCATGCATACTACAGATGCTATTTTCTTTTATAACTTTACACTTTCTTCTTTGATCTTTTCCAGTCTTTAATTCCATGTGTTGGCTGTTCAGTACTTCTTTTTATTTATCCTCCTATATATGCTCCAAGGATTATTCTGATTTCAGTTATTTGCATGGTTTGGTTGGGTTTTTTTCCACACTGGCTTTTATTAATTTTTATAAGACAATTAAAAAACTATTCAATCTTTCATTATTACAAAAAAAATCCATTTTTTGTAATGTCTTATTTCATAAGTATCTAATAATGGCTGTCTGTGATGAGCATTAATGCTTTTTTAAAAACTCTTCAGTCCCTGTTCATATTTCTTTATATGTCACAGTTAAAAAGAACTACCCTAAATTGAAATGCTTGCAGTAAAGGTTTTAGGACAGATCCATAAAATGGGTAGTGGCAAGTCATGCAAGCCATCATATTCACTCAAGAGTTTTGAAGAAACTCAAATGTGACACCATAAAGTATTAACTATGGAGAAGCAACCCATCACTTAACTCCTCCTTTGTGTTAGGAGATTGCAAATTGGCAGGTTGATGCTGTGGCATCAACTTTTAAAAGGGCTATGAAGGGATCTAAGGAAACACAGAGCAGACAATCTGTGTTCTGTTCTGGAAAAAATGGTAGAAACTATACAAAATAATAAATTAGTAGATGGAGTACAAAAATGTGGCAAAGCAGAGAAAATCAGGCTGGGTTTAACTTACGGAAGACATTGTTCACAGGCTTTTGGAGTCTCTTCTTTCAGTGGAGACAACAATCATACAGATGAGGTTGGTTATTCTGCTTGGATTTCCAAAATATTTAATGTAATCCTTTACCAAAGTCTCTTAAAGAAATTATGCTCTCAGCAGGTAGAGGACAGATCCTCAATGAATTAACAGCTTGACAAGAATTGAAAATGAAGGCTAGGAATACAAGACACTTTTTCACTGCAGAAGAAAGCTTTCAGTGAAGTCTGTTAAGAATCTCTGCTGGCGCCTGTGTAATTCAAAATAGTCATAAATCATCTGAAAAAGAGGATAACAGAGAGCTGACAGTGTTTGATGGGAATATTGAGTTATCTACAGTAGCAAAAGTGAAAGTCAACTGTGTAAAGCTACACAAGGATCTTGTGATGCTCAGTAATTCTGTACTAATTGCTGACAATAAAGGGTCGGAATCACCTGCTTAATCATGTGTGTCTTGCATCACTTTCCATGCTCTCAGATACCCTTCCTCACCTCAAGCCGCCTCTCTGTAAGAGAGCTACATATTATCTCTCCTGAGCCCTCCTGTATGGATGTCTCAGACACACCAGGGCAACCAAAAAGGCATTCAATTCCATCCATAGTGAAATTAAATGTTGATTAATACGAAGGTGAGGAAACTGAGGTGGTTTAGCCTACAGAAGAGGAGGTTGAAGGGATACCTTCTCCCTGTCTTCAACTACCTGAAAGGAGGGTGTAGAGAGGTGAGAGTCGGTCTGTTCAACCAAAAAACAAGTGACAGGACAAGAGGAAATGCCCTCAAGTTGTGCCAAGGGAGGTTCAGATTGGATAGCAGGAAAAATTTATTCACTGAAAGGGTTCTCAGGCACTGGGATGGGCTGCCCAGGGAGGTGGATGAGTCACCATCCCTGGAGGTGTTTAAAAGATGGGTAGATGTGGTGCTCAGAGATATGGCTTAGTAGCGGACAGGTATGGTTGGACTTGATGATCTCAAAGGGTCTTTTCCAACCAAACAATTCTATGATTCTATGAAAGTAACAGAAACATAGTAATACAATCCTGACCATAGTATACAACAATGGGCTTTGAACAAAAAAATGATTATTCAAGAAATAGGTCCACATGTTTATTTTTTTATTTATAAGAAACCCTGATGTATGTCCTGTATTTTACTTCTTTTTTGTGTGGCTGCTTTTTTGTTGTTGTTTTTTGGGGTTTCTTTTACAAATAGACAGGGTGAAAATATTTACTGTCATTTATCCTTTTAGGCCACTTTTCAAGCTAATACAGATTTTGCCAGATGAGTTAGATTTACAGCTATTCTCTCAATGACTGGCAGCTGATAAACATAATCTTCAAACTTCAGCTCTGTAAGAAGATGATACTGATAGGGAAGATTCATTTATTTTTACTCAATCCTTTAAAACAAACCTACGTTTCTCTCCACTTCCCTTTTAACTTTCCTTTGACTAGAAACTCAGAAAATAAAGACATCTAACAAGAGACTGAATTTACTCAAGTTCAGCCTTAAAGGTGTTTCATGCTCCTTTATTTTCTTTGCCATTAAATCATTTTAAGTTTCATTATCATTCCTGTCCCCAGTGATCTCAACTCACACTGTTTCCATTAAGTTCATTATTTCATCCATTATAACTCTGCCAAAAGTAGAAACTTATCAGAGCTGCAGCCTAAATATTTTGGGTTTGTTTTTTTGCTTTCTTTTTAAATCAGCTCCTAGAGAGCTGTTGATTTTGCCATGGTTCTTATAAACACCTCCCTTTTTTCCTTTAACTCCTGGATGGTTGTCAAGCAATAAATCTGAATGCTTTATATACTTACGTACAAGTTTTGTCACTAGTCACTCAATTCAGTAGCCATTTGCCTCTTATCCTCATCATTCAAGGGCTTCTTATTTCTCTACCCCATTCCCTGTGTTGCCACTGCAAGCATATCTGATAGATTGGTCCCAGTCCAAGCCTATGGCCCTCTTCCATACATTTCCACAGAAGATCCCAGAACCTACCTCCTGTCTTGTCTCTTTTCATCTCTTCCTCAGTCTTGACCACTGGCTAAGGACATCTGTTTTGAATCAGATATTGTTAGCTTCAGACAAATTTGCTTCCTGCCATTTCCTTTAGCTGCATTATCTCCTTTCCTTTTAGATTCCTCTTAAAATTGTCCACTATGATTCAGCTTTTCACCAGCAGAAGAGATTCAATGTATGCCACCTTTGGAGAGCTTCCAACTATACAGTGGCAGAAAAAGTGTTCACATTTAGTTTCAAGGAGTTCCAACAGGTGAAAGGAGCTAACTGATTTGCATTTATTGGTCTAAATTACTGGCTTCTCATCAGTCTCCCAGTAGAAAATGCCAGTTTTAGAAAGGTGCTTTATTAGAGGTGAATGCTACTACATCCTTTCTTTGATCTCTCTTCATTAGTGGTCCCTGAATTTGCTTCAGTCTACCAACTAACTAGATGAATTCAAAGAATTCAGAAGAATATTCAGTGTAATTTTCAGGGCACCACTGTTTGTCAAAAGAGTTGTCAAAGCTCTCTTTCTTCTCTAGGTGGTATCTGGAATTTCCCACCAGAAGTATTTAAGATCTGTTGATCTCATGAAAATTTCTACTTGGTTTTTGGTTTTTGTTTTGCAGGGGGATTGATGAGGTATTTTTGGAGGGAGTCTTTGTTCTTCAGTACCATATTATCATAATATTGCTCATGGCTTACTGAATTTTTTGCCTTTACATTCCATTGGCATTCTGCTTTGAGCCTAACTTTCAATCATTAATGAAAATATAAAGCAAGTCTGCATATAATATTGGTTCTGGAAGCAGTGCCAGCATCCTTCTACAACTCAATGTATGTCCATCTGGGCACAGTCACTCCTGGGAGTCTAAAAACGTCATGTAGCAAGACTAAACTCCAAGCCAATTAACATGAACTTTTCCTTAAAACTTCAAGAGATAATGTAGCAAGCTGTTAAAATCAGCAGGAGTTGGGTGCCTAACTGCTCTTGATGGTTTTGAAAGTCTATCTCTAAAAAATATAAGCAGCAGCTAATAATTTAGTAATTCTATCAAAACAAGCAATTAAGTATGTCTTGCATGATTTGTTCTCTATAAAAGTCATGCTGCTTGTTTACTCAAACTTCTATTACCCTCTAGATTTTACTGATTTCATCTCTGGGTATTTATTCAATTATTTTATAAGGAACTGAAATCTAATTCATGAGCTACTCACAGTGACACCTAAATCTTTTCTCACAGCCAACGTGCCAAATGAAGAGATGATCAGTCAGTGTAAGACTGCTTATTTCTGCCAATGTATATTACTATACATAGAAAGTAGAAAGCAATTGAGCTACAGTTCAGTTAAATTCCATGTTAAGAGTTTGCTGAGCCTCCCAAATTATTTTAAACTACCTAGCTTACATAATTATTCTGCATTGATTTGACTAAGCAATACAATTTAACTAAGGTACCTCCTGACTCTTTCCTTCCACAAATTCACATAGACATGTCCACCTGCAAAGACTAGACAAAGTCCTGGAACTTTGCACTGGACTGATAGTCATTAGGTTCCATCACAACTCAGTTTCTTGCTGCTCAGCCAGTTTGTAGTTGCAGGTAGAGTTTGCTCTGTATTTCTGCATGTAATATTATCTCACAAGAAAGCTGAGCAGAAACATTCAGAAAAACAATGGCAATTTAAGCCCATAAGCATTACCTTTACCTACCATCCTCTTGGACTCTTCCAAAAACAAAACAAAAAAAATCTCACAACACTTCTCCAGCTATCAAGATATACTATTTGCTTATACAGGATCTGTCATGTTGACACGATACACTGCTCTGGACTTAATTAAAAATCTAAGTAATTTTCTGTGGAATCACTGATCTGCTTTCCAGCAATTCCCTGAGCTCCATTCTGAATAAAGTCATTACTTTAGGGGGTTTCTGGTACCTGTAAGGTGACACTGCATAATGTCATCATTTCTGCCACACTTTGAGAAGGGCACAATGGAATTAGATGCAGATCCATAAAGCATGGTGACACTAGGAGCTGCCTGATTGGGACTTTAGGTACTGGTTCCTGCAATGCAGTTCATGAAAATTACTAATAATAAAATTCAGAAAAAGCAGCATGCTGGCTAGAAGCAGAGTGGAGCACAAATAAGAAGAGAGATAAAAGGCTATTTCTGAAATTCCCTGTCTCCCATTGCAGTTGCCTGCCTGACCTGTGCACCTAAAAGAGATTACGATACAACACCTAAAGCCCTCAACCCCACTTCATGCCTGAGTTGCCCCTTTGGGTGGAGAAGAGTGTTTCATTCTTTCCCCTCAAAAGATGGATGGAGGATGAGATGCTCTTAGTATAATATCTATATAGAAAGATATCTATATATTTATCTGTAGACACGCATAAAGATCTAGAAATGTTAACGTGCTGAGGAGAATAAGGAAAAGGCATAGGAGGTTTCCCCAAAAAGATCACACAAAGCAGAAGAACCAGGCAATGGTTGATGAACCAAAACATTTTATTTCAAGGTCAGTTTCAGAAAGAGGGCAGGAGGTGTGGAGCTCCCCTTGTCCACAGCTTTGGGAAACTCCAGCTGCCTGTGGGACCATGGCATGGTGCAGAGCGGGGCTGTGTGTGCTTCCTTGTCCTTAGGGGAACAGCTTTGTCAAAAGCTGCAGAAATCTCTGGCTGAGGGATGCAGAGGGGGGGGACTGGAGCATGTCATGGGCTGGTCCTGTCTCTGTCTTGATCTGTGGCTGCAAAAGGCAGGATAAGAAGCAAAGGGAGCAGCCATCCAGGCTCACCATGGGCTACCCTTGCCCAGGGCTCTAATAGGCTCTTGATGCCTTAACTTGGTGTCAGAATCCCCGGAGGAGGTAGTGAATCTCTCTGGCTGTGTGGCTGAAGACAGGAGTGCACCATGCTCTGGTCCCATCCCTGTGTGAGCCTCCAGGTCTGGAAGACAGAGGAGCAGTCACCATCTGTCACACCATGGGCCAGCCCTGCCTCCCTGCCCAGGCCCAGCAGCCCTGCCCTCCACTCCCTGCCCTCCTCCCTGCCCTCTTGCCTCAGCCCTTGCTCCCCCACCTGCTTGCCTCCAGCCTGGGCTAGCTCACCATGCAGCCCTTTCCAACCCCATCCTGAGCGGTCCTGCCACCAACCCCCCAATGACATGGCCACTACCAGTGTTCTGCCCACTATGACATGGCCACTGCATCAGTGGGAGGGGCTAGGGCTGATGGACAGCCCAGCACAGTACAACATTGCTTTTAAAAATCAGCTACATTAAGTAAAAAACACTTAAAGCACTCAAAAATTCCAACCTTGAGGTTGTTTCTGCCAAGCCTGGCTTGTTCCACCTTCCCTTCACTCCCATCCCTGTCTCTACTGTTCAGGCTTCTCATTTCACTCCCAAACACCTCCCAGACTTTGTATTCCTTCTGCCAACTCCTCATCTGATCTGTGCTTCCATGTCCCTGGTAGCTGCCAGGCATTACCCTTGACTAGCCACCAGCTAATTCCAGTCTCCCCTGAACCAGTCTGCTCTAAATTTTGTGTATCCTGGCTCAGCTGATATTAATTTGCGTCTGTCCACTGCCAACATCCTTTATTTCTTAACAGTCTACATACATGACTCTACCTCCCTGCTCTCCAGAGGCCTTGCACTTATTTTTTCTGTGTTTAAATTGGGTTTATCCATTTCTTGGAGAAGAAGCAGCAGCATTTCTTCTTCTCCAAAAGAACAAATGGTGAACGGATGGAAAAGAAAGGTTCCTTCCTGCCATGTATTTCAGACTCAGCTTCGTGAACTTTCTAAGCTCATCTGGGCCTAAGGCTTTGATGGTAAAACATGCATTGGGATTTTGATTGGCATAAGGACCATCAAAGTCTTCTTATTGACATAAAGGATGCACCTGCTAAACAGCTTTCAATGGAAGTTCAGAGTTCAGCACAAGCTTCACTCTGGAGGTCAAATCCACATTTCCCAGGAGTACTATGACCAGCAGTAACAAATAAGGCTCACATAGAGGAAGTCTCCATCCTACCTGTGAAACGTGGCCAGTTCTACGTGGAGAAATGATAGAAAGATGGGAAATTTATTTCTGAAAACTCTGGTGCCTGAAATCTTGGAGACATCAAGGCAAGGAGGAAGGGAGGGATGGGAATGGCCTCCTTGCACCTGGAAATTTAAATTTTGTCGAAGCTGCACTTCAGCCACTGAATTGCTTATGTGGATCCAGGGCTTTGTAGTCCTGTGATGCATCCCTGTCTGCTAGACTGGCAGTTAGAGAGGATGTTTCATGGCAGCTCATCCCACTTAGAGGACAGCAGCAAGAACAAGTAGCTATTAGCCAGCCTTTTCAAATTTGTGACAGTTGGGGTCTTCTGGCTCCTGTTCAGAAAGCAAGATAAATTTGAGGCTTGTGCAGGTGTGACAGTGTCTTTAGTCAATGATGAATAAACAGAAAAAAATTAGTTAAGAACAAAGACATAAAGATTGCAGTAGTAAGCTACTGAATGAAAGACTGAATTAAAGGCTATGGAATATCTGTTAAAAAGAACAACTCACAATTACCATTCTACGCTTTTGAGCCATGTTATTTCAAAACAAAAAAGTTTAAACCACCTTGAATATGGATAGCTTCAACCTGTATCTATGATACACAGATTCCTGAACACATTCTCTTTTCTAAAATTAGATTATGAAATATTTTATTAAGCCAATGTTTTGATTTTGCACCCAAGAACTGAAACCCCAAAATAACAAGCAGCTTTACCACCTTCTGTCTTAGCTAAAATAATAATAATAATAATAACAATAATAATAATAGGAAATGGCAAGTGCTCTGTAACACAATATATGTTTTTCAATAATTTTTCCTTTCATCCTCAGTTTCAAGATAAGAAGGTTCTAAATGCTGACCCAGGAAAATTAAATGTGGAATCTGAAATCATATCACACTGTTATGCAGCACTGTACACATCAATAGATCTCAAAGAAATTGAGGAAAGCAGCAAATATTTGTATATCTAGCTTAGTGCAGCCCAGGGACAGTCAGGTTGATTTTTCTTAGGGTGCATTAGGAGCAAGCCAGAACTTGGAAGTTCTTTTGGAAGAGCTCATACATCCTTTATCCCAGTCCCATTCTGCCTCAGATAAGCCATGATGCTGTGTATTTTATGTAAAATTATCAGGAATAAGGACCCAGAAATTAGCTGACAATTCTGTTAATCACTTATGAACCAGAACACATAACCACTCACTCTCCCACAAAGCTGTAGTGGTTCTGTAGATTATCACTACTAAACAAAGTCCAAATAAAAAAATAGTATCCAACCTGCACATCCAAAATAACATTTGGAGACAGTAAAATAATCAAATGTGAATGAATAAAGATGTCAAGCTTGGTTAAGCAAATAGACCATTTAATAAGCTCCCTTTTCTGGGAGTTTACTGCTTAACAGCAGTTAAGCACATCTAAGAACCCAATAAACATGCAATATGCTAAACTACTACTGTGAATGCTATGAATCCACAAACCTAATTCAAATTGTTTTCATTTTCAGAGGTGATAAACTGAGGAGAGCTTTCTACTTTCATTTCAAAATCAATTTTGTCATTGATTTCACCGAAACAAAAGGTCTTATATGAGAACCTACTGTTAACTGGAAACGAAAGACTGCAAATAACTTTACAATAAAAGCTCCACAACTTCCTATCAGCCACATTGTAACAAATAATATGCAAAAAGCAACAGGAAAAATTGAAAGATCTGCTCAAAGACATTTTTTATTGTAGAGGATGCTGAGTTTCCAAAAAACTGGTGTTGCAGTAAGTTAATGGCAATTTGAATTTCATGAAAGATAGAAAAAAAACCCCAACATTGTTTAAATCACCCCTTTAATCTCTAAAAGCACTCTTCATGCATATATCTAAAGGGGGGAGAAAATGCATAGCTGATCAGATTATTTTCAAGTAGAATACGCCTATATACTACACTAGAAAACTGATAAGCATATACATGATAAGTAAAAACTTCTGTACTACAGTTAAGAATTGATAAAGGTCAAGATTTTATTATCAAAAGAGTTCTTAATTTTACTTTTTTAAAAAGAAAAATCCAGGAAAGAATTCAAACTTTCCAGGTTTAATCCCTTTTACTAGCAAGAGAGTGAATGAGCAACCAAATCCTGCCCTGTTACACTGCTGCAATTCTAGATTTACTTTACCATATCTGACAGCAGAATTTTGTTCCACTTATCTAATTCTTTTTTTAATGAGTTCCAGTCTACCAAAAGTACCTGCCCATCCATAACCTCAAACTTAAGAAGCCTCTAAATTCCTGATTGCTGGATGCAGAAAATATATTCTGAGGGAAATATCACTCTGTACTTAACATCTTAACCACACTTTATCTCTAAGCCTCAACCATGGACTTGGATCAGCTGCAGAGCTATAGAGGTCCTTTGGGACTTTTGTTCTATCTGCAATGGTTGGTCTAAAGTTTTATGAACCATCCAAAGAGACTCAGTCTGCTAATGCCAAATGTGACATAAATTGGCTTGTTAGCAGGCTGCCCTGGACTGAGCTTAGAATCAAAAGCTCCACCATGCAGAGATGCAATGGATCAGGGCATGCAATTCTGTTTTACAATAAAGGGGCAGATCCAGGTAGACTACAAGTTCTCAGGTGAGTGATTCACTTGGGTTTTTTTACTGAAGCTAAGCTTTAAACAGCGTCTTTTTGTCTTTCATGCTTTATCCTATCATATTTATGCAGCAGCAGAGACCATCACAGGATCACAGTGGAGGTTAGAAGTCTGTGAGAGTGAATAATTTCCAAACTCTTAAGTGAGGCTTTACATGATAGTGTTTCCTGTAACAACAGCTGACTGGGTTCAATCTCCCAAGGTCTATTCCCTGTCCTTCAATCCAGTAGTGCCATTCTGC
This sequence comes from Caprimulgus europaeus, assembly GCA_907165065.1. The sequence goes on from OU015523.1 coordinate 118,889,947, forward strand.
TACTGTCATGACATTTAAATATGTCTAGGTGGTTATCCAGTGTTGGAAATCACTGCTCTGCACTCATGACTGTTTTGTTGGGGGTTTTTTTCTGATTATCTATTCTGCAACAATAAAAGGTTTATAAATAGTAAATGTTTACCCAAATAGGAATATCCCTCTCTAAGTACCTCAGAAGTAAGAACACAGCAGGGAAGAAGAAAATGTGAAAGCTATTCTGTGGGTGAAAAGAGAGCACCAAAATAAGGAAGAGCACTCTCTTACCCCTCCTTCTGTCCCCAAAATAATTCAAGACTCAGCCTTCACTCAGGAAATCCCAGACTGGTGACAGCAAAGGGAGTACCACAGCAGTCAGACTGAGAGGCAGGTGGCACAGCAAAAAAGGACAGGGGCTGAACACTAACAGGTTTAGGTTAGCTGGAGGCAGGGCCAGAGAGTTATTTATGCAACAGAGATCAGTCCAACTGGGGTAAGCTCAGGAGCTTGTGCCAGAGGCACGAAGAAGGAGGTACTGAAGTGTTGGTATAAAAATACATATACATAGTATGTATTTGTGGGAGGAAAAGCTTCAGCTTTTCTGTGGTTTTGCTTTTACTTTAATTATACAGCATCCTATTTTAGATGTTTCCAGCATACGTTATAAACAATTCAGAGGAATACAGAATGCATAGCCTCTAGATGTAGCTGCCCCTGAAACTCAGCTCTCAGCAAAGACAGTGACAGCAGAGCAGATTGCAGACCTGACGGCTCCTACACACTTTGGTTGGGCCATTGCTCTAAAGCTAAAGCACAGATCACAAGCTGAAGGTAAATAACCAAGCAAAGGGGTGGCCCAGGCTGCCAAAATAACGTGTCCTGAAGTTACTCCGTCACCTATGATGGTAAATATTTGTAAAAATGTCTCTTCCCCTTTCACAAAAGTATAATATCCTGTTCTGTTATCCACTGCTTTGTTACAAAGCCCCAAGGTTGTTCTAAGAGCTGACCAGCTGGATGGCACAGTAGAATGGTTTACCAAGATGTGACATAATGCTCAGACTAATTAACTCTATCAAGGATTAATTATTTTGGGTGCAGCACTTGTTCCAGAAGGGACAGAATTTACGTGCTCAGTGTATTTCTACACAACATAGTCATGTTCTTCACCTCTCTGCTTCTCCCCTTGTTTGTAAAATGGGGATAGCAGCTTTTTCCAACCTCTTCACAAGGGTCTTGTGACAACAAATTAACACCCCAAGATGCTCACTCACTCAGAGACACAGTAAAATATCCAAGGTAAGAGAGAAGGGATGGATCTGCTGTGGGTTAGATAAGTAGGTACTACTGGAATGACTGTTAAGAGGCTTCTGAATCCATAATTAATGCCAAACACTTCAAACAATATTTATCCTTGTGACTTCACATAGGATGGTGATACTGGCTGCAAAAAAGGAAGGTGCCCACCCAGAAAAATTCACATAGGGACACTGACCCATAGAGATGTATACACAAGCTTCATTCAGACAGCAAGGGTCATCAACAAACAGGGCTGAGCTAGCACCTTTGGTTTTTGGCAAGGCTCAAATCCCAGGAAGAGATAACACAACTCAGGTCTGCTTTCATGCACAACTGAAGCTCTAGTTTTCAAACCCCTGAAAACACAGGATATTCAGATCTATAATTCATAGTCTCCCTGTGACACAAAACAGTTTATTCATTATATAGTCTACAAGGACTTTCCCATTTATATTTCTTGCTTCGTTAGAGCACCCAAAACAAACAAACAAAGCAAGCAAACCCTAATTTGCATGACTGTTCCCAACTGTAAAAAAAAAAAGTCCCAATCATCAGATAAATGAGTATTCTGCAGGGAAGAGTAATTTCTGTCAGCCTTTTAAGAAGCTTTTTATATTCATTTCTTCAGAAATGCCCATGCAACACCTCCCTGCCACACAGGCTGCCCTAGTCCCAGGGCAGGATTCCCACGCCCATTTATGGTGGCATATGAGTGATACCAACAGGGTCAAAGGGAGATCCAATAAGCACTTCACAGGAGACATTCAGAACTTTTGAGGAATAAATCTTTGGAGAACACATTTGCTAAGACAGCTATTCAAAGCCATTTATGTGATAAAGAGAGACCTTTAGGTTTCTATAGCCCTGTAAGTGTAAATGACATTATACTCTATGTATGTACTGAATGAATAACAGGACCTGCAATCTAAATGTACAAATGAAAATGCCACTAAAGCATATGGCCTATTATGGTTAAATAGATTTTTTTCAAGATATTAAGGAAAAATGTAGTTGATATAATACAAGGTTATGTGAGATGCTGTAATGCCTCCCCAGTTTGTGATATGCCCAGATCCAATCGGGTATTCATTTACCTGTAAGTCAGTGGCAGTCTCACCTATCTATAAAAGGCTGGCTGTAATTAACTGCTTCTTTGGGGTAGCCTAGAAGGAAAGTCTTGTAGCTGAGTCTCTGATGTAGGTCACCACTGCAACACTGAGAAATTCCCCTGGCATGGGATACATCTTCGGTTCAGATACCTGTATCAGAGCTGGCTGTCTAGGTCTCCTTTATCATCAGTCAAGAGAAACGCACCCTTCAATAGCACAATTCACACTTTAAAGACCAGTCTAAAGGTGAACTGCACCTTCAAAGTGTTTATAGCTCTCCAATGACAAAAACCCGGACTGATGAATTTCACTTTCAGCATCTCCATCAAATACTGCTGAACAAGGCATAGTTCCTACCCTTTGTCTCCCACAACTGCTTCAGCCACAAGTTTCTTTTATAGATTTTTACAGTGCCAGGCACAACAAGGCTCCTTACTAATGTGCAGTTTCCAGGTATCATTGTGACATGAGTTACTGAACTACGAGTCACAGTTCTGCTCTTCCACTGGAGCCTTGTTTCACCTGTTGTTATGTACACACCTTCTTTTTTAATTTATATTATGAATATGTTTGATTTCCTGAAAATAATAGATCACTGCCTCATTTTATGCTGCAGTACATCTAAGAGAAAAATAAAGAAAACTATCTCACCTTACTGTGGACTAGAAGTACTTCTAAGCCATCATAATAATAATACTTGCTAGTTATTGCAGGGTGTAAATAAAGAGCTTTGTTCTTGTGTATATCAACATTAAATTAGAACATTTGAATTGTTTGTGTTTGACCTTAACATGGGATTTCCCATGTCAGGAAAGCATGGCTTTTGGGTAGGAATATCCACAGACAAACCCTCAAGCTCTGTATATGTTATCAGAAAGACTATACTCCAATAGTGCTCTTCCTCTGGGAATAGTAAATTATAAATACCGTAGAATTTGTATGTGCACACTGCTTTTAAACTTCAGTTTACACTGTCAAAATGTTGCCTGGCTAAATCAGAATCTTAAAATAGTGTCCAGAAGAGTATAAAGTTTTGTTTAATGTTTTTTGCTCATAAATCTCATAAGTTGGAATTATTTTAAGTAGTTAAATCTATATTTGGTTTTTTTTAAATAAAAATTTACCTTTAAATAATTGCCTATAAAGATCAAGATCAAGTTTCAGCTTAAAAAAAATTTCTATAACCAATTTAGAAATATTTTGTTCTAAGTTATGCACTGCTACACTTCTGTGACTGGGACTTCTGTAGAAACATCCTGGTGCTTTCCATAAAACAAATAAAGCAATAAAGGCAGCAAAAATCCTATACATGATGTGTGCTTAATGAGATTACGTGTTGTAAATAACTCATGCAGAATGTTTCCTGACGATGATATCAAGCAGCTATGTGGGTCAATCTGCAGATAATAGTTTTGTACAGCTTAATGTTTACTATACTATTTTTTTTAAATAAATTATCACCTTACTTTAAGGAGTTGTTTTGCATTTGTGAAACCCCTCCTTTGTTTCACTGGGATTACATGAACTGAAATGGGAGGAAGGACCACATATGTCATTAATTAAGTGTATATATATATTTCTTTGTCAAGGGACTATTACCATTTCAAAAAATCTGTCCCCTTTCTTCCCTACCTTTTGATGAAATAGAGGAGTAAATGGCTTTTTTTGCCCTATTTCTCTCCAAATTTGCTCCTGAGCCCTTCTGTTAACACATACACTGCTAGCATCTGCCTATATCTACCCAAGCATGAAGCATTTGCTGTCCTGCTGGGATGTGCTGTGGTTTGCTACTAATCAAACACTACCTTAGTCTAGATGGAGCTTTCCCCACTGAATCCATAAATTAGGTTACAGGGGAGATGTCGAAGCTCTTCAGCACCTCGAGCTACAGCCAACAACAAGATGAGCAGCATGTTTTTCCTCAGGGAAGGCTGGGGAGGGGTGGTGCAAATGAGAAGAGAGCTATCCAAGGGGAAGAGGGATTTAAGTGGCTATTTTAAAAAGCATCTTCGTAGCTGGCAATTGGTGACAGACTCAGCAGTGCAGAATATGAATAGTCTTTATAAACAGTAAAGAGGTGGACGGTAAACTGCCTTGAGCACTAGGCAAGGAGGGGCATGGGAGACCTTGGGAATGAAGAAGATCTGCAGGAATACATTGACCTAGCAGAAACATGCATGGCATTACTTTAATAACTCCTTTAAAAATAAAGCCGAGTTTTGGCACTCAGAATTTTCCATTACCATCAGTGCTGAGGTGAAAGATAGAAGAACAGAGCATTGTATTAATAGCTCAGTTTTCAAATATTTCACGTTAGTCACAAAAAAAACATTCCCCACCACCGAGATTGTCTGTGGAATTTATTAGCCAAGAGGGTTTTCATAGAAAAAGGCTTAAAGCTTAGAGAGAGAGAGAGAGAGAGAGATCCTGCAAAAGGCACTTTCTGGAGTGCAGAGCTATTTATTTATTTTATAGAGCACTTCTACACAGGAGAGGAAGGGACATCGTTATGAGGCACAACGCAAAGTCCCAAGAGAGGGCTAAGTCCAGCCAAACAGAGCCATTTATTTGTTTTGTGTTTAAAGAGAGCAAGATTGACTTCAGAAACGATTCTTCCAGACTTGTAGCCTTAAACCAAAGCAGAATATGCATGTTTCAATATGTTTCTGCTTGGCTCCATTGTACAATATCGTGTCAGAACATTCTTTACATAGAGCACAACCACTAGAACTAACATGCAGTCATCTTCCAAAAGTATGGATTTCTTTAAAAAAGTAGGAATTTCCTTAAAACAACTCCCGTGAAGTGAGTCTGAATATAAATCCTTGATTAGTTTAAACCAGGAATGTTTATGACTGAACTCTCAGATCAGGCTAAATTCAGATATTGTGCAGGGCTTTAGTGCATTCCTGTCCCTCCAGTGTTCCAAATAAACTGGGAAAAGAGAAAGCCAGAGTAACTTTATCCTCTGTACACTGATCCATCCCATGTAAATACAGCAATAACATGCTGCACATGTATGCAGGGTTCAAAAAGGAGTGGTTTTTGCTCTCCTTGTGTTATGGATATAGGTAAATGGAGAGGCAGAAAGACTGAGGGCTCAGCTGCAAAGCAGGCAGCCAAAACTTGCATTAAATTTGCACAGAATTTGCACCTCTATAAAGCTGCAGCTCATGAGCTATCAAAGCTATCACAGAATGTACCACTACTGCATTTCCCCCATGAGGACCCTTGCTCAGATTCCCCTACCCTTAAAGTCACTGTCACCTTCTGCACGTGGAGGAGACAGCTGATGCTGAATGAGGCTCTGCTCAGGGCATGTACCAGATCCTTTCCTTCTGATCCCACACCCCTTGTACTACTCTCTCCTGCTGTTCCTCAGTGGCAGATGACTCCCCAAAAGGGAATCATTTGGTGGAAGGGGACTAGGACAGTGGGTCATGGAGCTTTGCTGAGACTGCAGGAGAGAAAAGCAGAGGAATGCTATTAGTGCTGCAAGGTGAGTTAAGGTGAATATTTGTGTTGAATGCTGAACTCAAGAAAAGCTCTCAATGGGGCCAGAAGCAAAGACAACCCTAAATGTTTTTGCAACACAGGAGCATCCCATGATATTTCATTATCTTTTCATAATGGATCAAGCTAGCAAGCAATCCGAGCGATAGGAAGGTTTAGTATGCTAAAGAGCATACAGTGAACTCCTTTTGGAGTATTTTATAATCAAACACTACAAATCCTTCAGAAGACATGACTAAAAGTGCAAGTGCAGATAAAGCCACCCTTAGGTAATTCCCTTGATTAAAACTCTCAGACTTAAAATGAATCTAATTAAGGACATTGTGAAGGCACAGAAAGGCGGGGTTCACTTATGTCCTCTTTTGCAGATGGTGAGTTGCCAAACAGAAATGAGAATCTTAATTGCAAGAATCATCAGTAAATTCAAAAAGGATGGCAAATTAGGGACAGCAAAAGTCAGACTGTTACGTAACAGCGATGCTGTCAGATCTCCTGGTTCTTGCATTAGATGGGAAAGGCGTTCCCAAGAGAGGACACAGTGCTTGTTATAAAAACTGCTGAAAAAGGAGGGAAAAACCTAGCCCAGACTCATGCCATCCTGAGTGACACAGACTCAGGATGAAAGAGGATACCCTTTCTATCAATTTTTTTTTTTTCTTCATTATGTGACACTGTTCCTTATGCTCCTGTTGAGATACATCTGGACACACACGATGGTCGTTTAATGGAGTTGTCACAATAAGCTCTGCTTTTTTTTTTTAATCTTTCCATCCTTCTATAGCAAGTAATATTGTTTGATGCCTCACTGGAAATTTTCATTTCATTAATCAGCTTGCTATCAAAATGCTGACATTTCACAGATATTCTTCTCAGATAAAAGCAAGGCAGCTAAAAAATACTTTTGAAATCAGATAGTGAAAAACACTGAACACCTAGAAGTTAATTTCTGATTTAATTTTCTCCAACTGCCTGCATTAGTCTCCCATGAAAAGAAATCTACTGAAGTATGGTAAAAAATGCTTATAAATATCTGATACAGATAAGGTAGACAGAAAAAACTGTTTGGCTACATAGAAGATTGTTTGATAAAAAAGAACTAGGAGGTACTTGGGAATTACAAATTATTTGTGGGGTAGTGCTGAGCTCCTTTCACTCCATTCATCTTGTATAATCAAGCAAAATACAGATGGAAGTAAGCTCCAAGTAGGCAATTACCTCAAGGACCACATTTACTCTACATTTTTTAAAAAATAGCAACTAAGTGAATGGTTGAACTGTATTCTAACAGTAAATTGGGGGGAGGGGGGTCAATAGAAAGAAAATAGATTGGTTTGTGTTGGTAGGGAAATTTAAAGGTCATCAGGTCTAACCCTCCTGCCATGGGCAGGGTCATATTCAGCTAAACCAGGCTGCTAAAAGGCTCATCCAACCTGTCCTTGAACACACCCAATGATAGGACATTCCCAGCTTCTCTGGGCAACCTGTGCCACTGTGTTCTACCCTCATCATAAAGAATTTCTTCCTTATGTCCAATATAAATCTACCTCTTTCAATTTAACACCATAACCCCTTGGTAATAAGGTCTCTTTCTTTTTTATAAGCCCCCTTTATATATTGAAATGCCACAATATCATCTCCTCAGACCCTTCTCTTCTCCAGGCTGAACGACCCCAACTCTCTTGGCTGTTTCTCATAGAAGAGGTGTTCCATCCCTCAGATCATTTTTGTGGCCTCCTCTAGACCCACTCCAATAGGTCCATGTCATTCTTGTGCTGAGAACTCCAGAGCTGGACACAGAACTGCAGGTGGGGTCTCACCAGAGTGGAGTAGAGGGGCAGAATCACCTTCCTTAACCTGCTGGCCAAGCTTCTTGTCATGCAGCCCAGGATATGGTTGGCTTTCTGGGCTGCAAGTGTACATAGTCGGCTCATGTCCAATTTTTTATCCACTAGTACTTCCAAGTCCTTCTCTGCAGGGCTGCTTTTAATCCGTTCATGCTCCAGTCTGTATTGATATTGAAGGTTGCACTGACCCAGGTGCAGGACCTCGCACCTGGCCTTGTCAAATTTCACAAGGTTCACATGGACCCATTCCTCAAGCCTGTCAAGGTCCCTCTGAACAGCATCCCTTCCTTCTAGTCTACCAACTGCACTACTCAGCTTGATGTCATCTGCAAACTTGCTGAGGGTGCACTCAGGCCCATCTATGCTGTTGATTACGATATTAAACAGTATTGGTCCCAGTTCCTGTTTCTACTGTAAAAGTTTAAAAATAACACTTCTTGGAGTTATTCTGATCTTAGACCACTTCTAGAGATAACAAAGACAACAAAGCTCAATCATCAGTTTACCATTTTTTGTGACAATATAGAAATTTGAAACATAGCACATCTATAGATACCACCTATGCATGCACATTTATACGGTATGAAAAGAGACAAGCCAATACTCAAGCTAAAGGCTTTAATGTTTTATATTTTAAGAAAAAAAATCCTAAAAAATACCCAGGTGATAATAAAAATCTTACTCACTAAAGCATTTAAAGCCACTGTCTGAAAAGTCAGTTCTTGATGTTAGTGGAAATCACTGAGTGCAACTACTCCTGATTAATACAAATGCCCAGTACACTTTCATTTCTCAAAGCACCACACTGCCATACTTGAGATCATGGCATAACTCTCTTAATACAAACACAAAACAACAAGGCCACATCACAAAGTCAATCCAAAGCCTTTGAGAATGGAAAATAATAATTAAAAAGAGTTACTAATTAGTTACTGGGCTAGATCCTCAGCTGGTAAAAAACTTTTTAGCTTAACTATTCAATCAATACTCTTAAGTGGGTCTATTTTAATAAACAATAACATCATTAATTTCCACATATTATAAGGTCAACCAAAACCACAGGGCTTACAATCACTTGCAAGATTAGCAAGAGACTGAGGGAGAGCAAAACCTTGAATTTGTTTCTCATTCATCAACTCATAAAAGGTGACAAGTTGATAACTGTGGACGAACATCATGCTGTGCTCCAGAGCCAAAGAAAATGTCAAATAAATCCTGCCAAGTCCTCAGCTGAGATATATCATCATAGCTCTATTAGTCAGCCCTCTTCTCTAACTTCCAGCACCCAGGATTTGGCTCTATCTACAATGTATATTCAGACAAGATATAAATCAATGCAGTGTCAACTTGACCACAGTTTCTTTTTTCTCTTCAAATATCACTGTGTCCTTGATAGTTAAAAGCAAATCTCACTGAAGTTACCTAATTGGCAGGAGGAGGAAAACATTTACAAAGGTCATTTCCTATAAATCCAGCAGACTAAAGTTCACTCAATGTCCATCATCCCAAAAGTTGTTGTTATGTACACTGGGCAAATTTTACCACTTACTAGTCCATCATGCACTTGAAATCATCAGTCTTACTTCCATGAGAACATAGAACAGAAAAGATGCATCTCCCCTTCCTTGTATCACCACCTGGGTCTGGGGACAGCATGGTGATTTAAACATCAGCTGTTTCTGGCAGACCCTGCAGGAGCTTATGAATGAAATCCCACAAACTCTGTACATGATCAGGCAAAACTAGCAGGCTTTCAGTCATCACGCTCAACTGGAACACAGTTACAGCAATCAACAGGAACTTCATACTCCTCTGAGCTGGACACCAGCACCAACCATACTATGCTTGCCACTGATCCCCCTTGCTCCATGTGGAATCAATTAAATTCCCAAAAACACTGAATTTCTGGAGATGCCCTGCTAAACCACAACCCAGCATTTCAACAGCTCAGGCTTCTCAAGGGGCTTGGTCTGGCTTTAGCACTCGTTTCTGTTCTTTCTCAAATGCACTGAATATGGAAATTTTACCCGATGGGGCTGCTCCAAACACAGAGACTTACCATTCAGTCTCTCAAATCTTTGTTATTAAAAGACTCAAACTTACGGTAGAGTGCTGAATGGGCATCCAGGCAGGTGTTTCGACTGAGCATTTGTGGGATGGGCATCTGCCATGGCTCTGCTGCAAATAAGTGAAAATGGCATTATACACAACACAATACGTGCTGCAATCACTAGGTGCAATGGACTCCATTCCAGATGGAGCATCTAGCAGTTTGCTAGCACTCATTACATCTCACAAAGTCATTTTCCACTGTTATGTAGGGAAAATAATCTGAAGTTTGCAGGACCAAAAAGGCCTCAACAGTTATCCATTAATTTTGCTTTGAAGTTCTCAGTTATGTGGGCAAACATATCCTTCATCCACTCTGAACCCCAATACGTGCCATCTGGCTTTTCTCTGCACTAGAGCATTCAGAAAATAACAGCAGAGCTTTAGGTAGTAGGTAGAGACTGTGCTTTTTCTTCCCATTTTATGACAAGCCATTTCCATTATGTCCTCTTTGAACCAGTGATAGGTGCAGCTTGAACAACCCCAGGTCTATTTTCAAGGAGGAGTAAGTCTGTCCCAAATTTTTAGGGTGTGTTTCTTTGCTGAGCAGAACGCTCTGCTTGCTCCCCAGATTGGCACCTGGAGGACATGGACCAAGTACCCAAGACTCCTGCAGTTCTCTGAGACTCTGCAGAACCGAAAGAGTGAAGGATTAGTTTAAAGTCTAATGTTCCACATGGCAGTGCAAGATGCAACCATCAGACCTTCAGGCTGATCTTCCTGTAATTTCCCTTGCATTTGTAGTGATTCAATTACATTTTAGCAAAGGTTTGAAGCCCATCAGAATGAATTGCACAGAAGATTGGGTCAGAGTCCCTGAAGAAAACTTCAGAACAAATTCTGGTGTCTGCCACCATTACTCTCAGCATTTCACATAAGAGTCAGACTATTATTTAGCTCCTTGAATTGGAAGCCTCTTGTAATCATGTGTGTTCCTGAAGCTGGAAATAATGCAGGGGAAAAAAAAAAAACCCCAAAAAAACGAACCCAACCTTCCTTTTATTTTCATTTAAGCCATATATATTCCAAGCAACTACATTACAACTTTCTTCTCCCATGCTGAGAGCAAAGGAAAGCAACCTCTGCAAACGCTAATGGTTAGTCTTTACACAATTTTCAATTTTGACTCTGATTTAAGAACATTAACTAATGAATCACTATTATTGCTTTGGTTTTTATCTCCAAAAAGTAAATATATGTAAAGCATTGCAATACTAAATACTTTTATAAGCAGGAAAAAAAAAGAAAACAAACAAACAAACAAACAAACCGAAAACCCGTGCATACCAGTTTCAGCTTTATGTTCTCCAAACCTTAAAAACTCTTTTATGTTTTCACTTGGACAACTTTAAGGAATATTCAAAAGAACAGCTAGCAAGCAAGAAGCATTGTACCTTTAGATGAAAGTTTAGAAAGTCTTGCTTAAAAGGATTTGAAAAAGTCCCTGCTATAATGGCAGCAATATCCTGTAGGTGTGCGTTATCTCCTACAAGGAAGGAATGAATGCAATAGCAAAATATGTAATCCTATCAAAATAATAAAAGTATAAATGAATTTTGAACAAAAGACTGCATGAAATATTGGTAATTATTTTTTCCTTTCTTTAACAATTGTAGGTCTTCAATCTCTAATCCAAGCCAAGATAAAGGCAAGAAAATTAATAATTTGCTTTGGACAGGAAATATTTTTCTGACTGAAAAGCCTGATCTTACAAACTCAGGTAACATGTACATTGTCAGAAGACTCCTCAAAAAGTCTCCTCACATTCTTAAAGAGGATCCTTCTGCAAAATAAAAGCTTCAGATCTCATAGTAGGAGGGGCTGATACTCTCCAAGTAATCTTTACTTTGAGATTCATACCAAAATTGCCTCAGTGCCCAGAATCACACGATACAAGCTGCATATTGAAAGGCCAGAATGACAGAGGTAACTGGGAATTGCCTGTAGGCAGCAGTTCTCCAGAGATCCCGGTTTCTCAGTACAAGGGCTGCGCTGAGCGTACATCTGGCCTGTAGGGTGAACACTTTTCACCTACAGCTTTTTGGGGCTGTTTGGGTTGTTTTGGGTTTTTTTTTTTAAATTACAGCTGATTTCTTATTTGAATGATTAGTACTTTTTGTATTGTTGTGTAAAAAACAATGCTTTTCATACATTTCATATCTTACACCCTCACCTAGTTGACCTAATTCTAAGAAATAAGGTTGTAGATCAGCTTCTGGTAATGCTTTTCTTCATAAAAGTGATGATTTTTTTTTTTTTTAAATTAGCCAAAAGCTCCAACATGTCATACCTAGAGACACCAACTAAAAAAAGTATCCAAAGGTCAACACTACATAAAGTATTCTGCAAGCATAGGAGACACAAGTAAGCATAGGAATGGATATGCTGGGAATTCTTTGCAGGCTGTAGAAGGGATTAATTCCATCTGATTATTAATGCTGGCATTTTCACCAGCTTTGGAGTTTTGTGAGCGTAAGGACTAAAGAGCCTGGTCCATCACTACACTGGAAAGTTAAAAATCTGAAAAGTGATAAAAAAACATCATTTGAAATAATTTTTCTTTAGACAGACTTCCAGGGAGGACAGAACTACCTGTAGTTTGCTTTTCATGTTTACTAAATATTTGTATGCAAAAAGAATCTTGCCTTGTGTTTTGGGAGAATGTGTTCCAACAAAAGAGCTCTCCCTCTAAAATGGAAACAGGGAGGCTGTTTCTCCATAGCTTATGAATGAGTGATTTTCACAGTCTTGTTTTACTCCCTTTCTTTGAGGATATCCAGCCTCCTGCACTAAGCTTCACCCCTGAGACAGCTCCAGTGTAGTGATAGACACAGCTATCCAGGCGTAGGCTTTATCACAGCTTCATGCAACCAGAGCCTTCAAAATATGCAATAAGATCTTCAGCTTGTGTAATTTTTGTATAAAGAGACCTTGGGACACAAAAGAATAAATCCATTGTCATTGCTGAATTTTGCATCAGTCACAGCTGTTTTCCTGAGCTGATGCTTTAAATCCTTGATAAATTGCAGAGCAATAATACAGTCAGGAAGCAATGAAGTGATGACCAAAGTTACATAGAGACACTAACCTCCTAGGCAGTTAGAAACAGTGCACTTCCTTCTCTGGAGGCACTGCTACATGTAATTCCCAAACCAAAAGGTTTATCAAGCATCCAGGAATGCAGACTCCATAGATAACCAGGAGACAGAAAAGCACTAACTTCAGAAGACAAAGCCAAGGCTGCAAGCCCTTCAGAGTCTCTGTACCCAACATCTACCTTCCTAGAGTGCAACCTTTAAGCAAGCTTCTGCCCTATGTGTTTTCCTTAGGCGTGCATTGAAATAATTGACTGCTATTAGCACTGGTTAGAAACATTGGTTTTAACCAATGTATCTTGCAGATACATTAATATAACACAGAGTGGTAGAATCAGTGCCCATTGCAGTGCTGCAGTGGGAAATACTGCATATTGAATTGAAAGGTGCGAGCTTTGTGGCATTGCACAAGAGATGTTTCAAGTGACAGACACAGTTGCACATCAGCAAGCTCTGGGTAAGACTTCCAGGAAGAATTCCTCTTTTGTGTTGTGTGATCAACCATAGTGACTGCTAAGGGTGTCTGAAGGACTTAAAGAACAAGAACACAAAACTTATTGCCACTTTGTCATAGGCAGGGAGAGATTTTATATATGTATCATTAATACCAAATTTGGATGGCTAAATATTGCCTAATGTGACTGTGGCTGGAGACACATTTGGAGGCAGATCTTAGCTCTGCAGGAAGATTTAATGAAATACAGAGAGTATATTTAGGAATATTTCATCTGCTAACTGAACTGAACTCTGCTCACTGAACTGTGGCACTCTTTAAGATCTGACTTCATATTCTTTCTCAGAGAAGATACTGGTGATTAGAGTCAAAAGCAGTCACAGGTGAGATTCTGTTTGTATCCATGAGAATTGCTATGAATACGGCTTGCAAATTATATACAAGTCCCGGAGTGAGGTCTCCAGTAGCAAAAGATTTGGCTGAAGTCAAACTGAGTAGAGCATACTTAACTACTCCTACGCATCCTTACAAATTATCTTCTCTGATGCAAGATGATTCTCTGGAGAAATTAAAATTGTAGATCCCAAACAAAGGTCTCAGACTGGGTAAAATATAATCATGTACTAGGCAATACCCCTGACCCAATGATTCACTCATAAATACCATTCCTTTCTCCTTGACTGTGCACATCTCATTTTTCAGAAGTCCTTCATTAGGTGAAGAGAGACAGAAAGAAATTTCTATGGTAGTAGGAAATAGATTAAAACACAAAAAAAGGCATGTCTATGTTGAGGATGCATGCCAAGAGACACCCATCTTTTCTGCTTTTAGCGGCCTCTTGGACATTGCAAAGAATCTATTTGGTCAACTCCAGATGTATGAAACTCATAAAAATACATCTCACCTTGGCACAAGGAAAATATCTTCCCACCTCCAGCCAGCCCCTCTGAACATCAGAGAAGAGACCTTCTAAGGATGTATAGCTCTGCTATCATTAAGTATCATTACTGAGCCAGAATCAAGCTCTTTTGTTTTCTTTTTCTTGCTCAGTGTCTTCCACCTTTCCCCACCTCTGCAGCTCTCCACTGCTGTGCAGTGGTATCAAGCCCTAACTGTATTTGCCTAAGCAGTTAATTGAACATTTTCTTTCCTCAGTTTATAGAGCTCTTCATAGATTTATGAAACAAATCACCCCTCTCCTTTCACAGTTAAAACCAATCTCCATAAAGACATCTCCCTAAAATCAGCAAATTATAATCTAATGAAATCTATTGAAAATTTCAGTTGCTCTAAACAAGGTCAATGCTTGGAAGAAATGAAATGTCACTCAGAAATGGAGATCAAAGTAATTCCCTTCTATTTCTGCTGCTGCCATAGAGACCAAGGGAGGGGGAAGAGGGGGAAGAAGAGATTTAACAGACTTAATTCTTCCTGAAATTTATAATTAACTACAAGGGAAAAGGGACAATTACCATATTTCTAAAGAATAAAGGAGAAAAAAGTTGAGTTTTTGACAAGTTATAATTACAAGACATTACATATGCAATGCACATTGGTTCGTTCTGTGTAATTTTCTTGAGACTCCCCCCAAAAAATGATTTTTTTTTTTTTTTTTTCCTGGAAAAGACAACACGTGTCTCATCAGTTTACATTCATAATGTTTGAAATCCAAAAGCTAGAGGCTTACAATAATTGCTCCAAAATTTAACATCAGTAAATAAAGATTTGAAATAAATACTCAGATACACTCCCCAACTGTCAGGCATCTCTGAGTATATTCTCCAGCTAAGATAAATGGTAATCAATGAAAAGGATCTTCCTGCTCTTCTAAGACTGTGCAGTTTAGCCAGCAGCCAAGCCATCGTCATCCATGCTGTCCTCAAGTACCACTTCAGAATAGAGTTTACTAATTACATGTAAATTGCATGGATTCAGCACTATTAAACTTTTAGGGACTGGCAGGAAAACACCACAGTTTGAAGTTCTCATCAGCACCTAATAATGACTATAGAAAAATATTTTTATTGTAGCTAAATGTGAATCTCTGGGGAGAAAATCATTATGTTTCCTTTGTTTCGGGTTTGCTATAGCCAGGAAATTCAGCACAAAAAACTTAGCTACCCAGTTTATGATTTCAAACCACAATGATTCAAAGCCTGAAGTCTTGCAAAGAAAAAAACAACAAATGTCGCCCAGATCTATTTAGCACTAGTAACAATATGCAGGAACATACAAAATGTGGTTATTTTTTTGTTTCATATCCAGCTAAATTCAAATCAGTTCCTCATGTACTGTAGCTCTCAAAATCTCTGCTGGTTTTGGTAAGAATATACTAGTCTACACCACCTGAAGCACTGGTTCAACCTCAGTATTTATACTTAGCTTTATCATTTCCTAATTTTGTGACTGACCTTACAGCCCCTCAGACTCATACAGATAATCATATAGGAAATAAGAATAATAAATTGAACCTCATTCTCTAAGTATATACCTTTTTAAAACTCTATATTGCGTTTTTTTCAGATTAACACAATATAATTGGGGGGAAGGAAGGAAACAGGTCTAATTTTTTTCCAGTAAAGTCTACTACAAAAGCACTTCAACAGAAATAAAGTCTAAGCAATAGCTATTTGCATTGGCATTAGATCACCGTAATCAATAATCCAACTTAACCTCATAGTGGATTCACCTCTGCAAAGGGAGACCGACAGCTGGCATATAGTGTGTGGACTTGGTGTCCATCTCCAGCAGATGACCTGATCTGATTTACCATTCTGCCCTTCTGAGGGCATCTTGGGACTGGTTTTGACACTCCTCTAAATTAGAGAGACTAGAAAAGTGAGGTCAGTCCATTGGTGTCACCTCCACATTTTTCCATTCTTCAGCCAAGTTCTAAAAACACCCTTTAAATCAACTAGGTTGGCACTGGGAGTCAACTGTGTCAGACAAATGTTAAATGAGGGTTACACCCTCACTTGAGGAATCCACAGTGTCCTACTGGGACACAAGACCTGCCCCTACCTTTCCCAAGCACAACACACTATCAACAGAGATTTATAATTATATACTTAATATAAACTGGTAGTTTTAAAGTCAACTAGCCAAGCCACAACAACTTCTCACTCAGATTCATAGTTACACTACTGAGGAAGATTAACTCTGAATTTTGCCTGGTTTTCCATGCTGGGACTATGGGGAAAGGAAGGCTAATGCTGACAAAAAGACAAGGTGAAAATTTTATAGCTCCTCTCTCCTTTACTCCTAACTTCATGTTGCAAAGTGAGGTGATGAGTGCGTGGAGTGGGAGAGACCTACAGAAGAGTCATACTGTACCCAAGGTCTAAGCCAGATGTTGGTCCCATATTTGACCACAGTGGCTTCTTATTTTCCAGGATCATTGTGCATATTGAGAATTCTGCTCCCACATCTGTCAGAGTTTTGCCTTAAGTACACACATTAGTGTCCCCTGTTCCAAATATATTGCCAGATGAGCAGAAGAAAATAGGACAGATGTTGCTGGCTCCTGGCAACCTTGCCAGTCAGAATTGTACATGTTCAACTTTGCTATGAGTTAACAACATAAACAAGCATATCATCCTCCTTCCCAGCACCATTACAAAACAGTTTTTTCCTTCCATCTTTATTTCGTTCTTGTAAAGACTTCAATTAAATCCTTAGAAAAGGTGCTGGACAGACAGTCATGAAAAGAGAGATATTGTTAATTTACCAAATTAGACTAACACAGAATTTAAAAAATACTAAAGACTAAAAACAAAACCCCAAGTTTCTTCATTAGTGGAATGAACTGAGTCTTTCATTAACTCTAAAATAGATAAATAAACAAATAACCCCTAATATTCAGGAACTTTTCTCCATTCATGTGAATAATCACATTTTCATTAATTGTCTCATTCCACAGAGGTAAGGAAAACTGAATTAAACATGGAACCTGTGTAGCAAGTAATCCTGCTTAAACTACTACAGAAGTAAGTGGAAGCTGGAAATAAGAATCTCTAAGGAGTAATTTTTGCAGAATTTTAAATATTTTGACAACAGAAATTTATTTTTGTAGCTAACAAACCAAACACATTCAAGCTAGGCATTGTCCTTTGGTCTGAAGGTGGCCAGTTCTCTGGTTTACAAGCTGGAAGATACAACTCTGGGTCATGGGCACTCTACTGTTGCCAGTGCTTAGTGCTGTGAACTTGGGAGTCAGGCAAAAAATAGCAAGTGGTTTAGGTTTTGTGAATAAATTTGGATTATTTTATTTGGTGTCTAGTCTTCATGTACAATTTTGCAAGCTCTTCTCAAAACATGGAAGACTTCAGGTGATGAAATCTGGGATTTTAACCAAACCTTAAAATATAGCTACAAAACAAAACTAGAAGTGACATTAATAGCAACCAACATTGACAGTTCTTAGGGCCATTACTAATGTTAAGGATAATAAAACATTAGACTAGATTGCCTGGGAAGTTTTAAAATCTCTATCCTAGGAGAAGGTCCTTAGCTAGCTCTGCTCATGACAGATGACTGGATGGACACCTGTGGTATTATTAAATTCTCTTTTTTTGTGGTGCTGTGATTGCCAGCTGCAAGTATCAAAAATCCTTAATCTGACACCATTTTTATTTTTAAAATAAAAATATATTTTGTTTTCTGTTCATTTGTCTTTTGAGTTTAAAACCTTTAGAATTTTCACCTCTGAGCTCTCCTTTGTAACAACAAGGGCCAGAAAGCCTTCTTTCCCCCCCCCCCCCCCCCCCCTCAGTGAAAGCTGATCACCTTTTCTAAGCCACGTGACACCAAGAACTGGAGGTTTCAGTGAAGCAGCCCTTGTTGTGGTGAATCTTGTCAGGAAACACAGAGCTATATATTTTCTTTTTCACCAGCAGCAGCTATTATTGTATTCATAATTCTGTAGAAGGCAGAAGGATGGAAGGAGAGCTAACAGCTCAGGGAAAGGACAGCATGTTGCCTCTGACTGTTGAGAGGCACAGTGGGAATGTTCTTTCTTTTCAAAAATTCCTGGTGCTCCCACTGGGATGGAGTCTTGACCTAAGCTTTTATTTATACTGAATTCTCCCTAATGATAAAATAAAGCCACAAATTAACTTGCTTTATGCTACACTAAAAGAAAGAAGCTATGTTGGGAACACAATCAATTAAAATAAACTAGAAGACCATAATAAGTCCTCCTTGACTGATTCAGCATTTCCTAAGTCCTGAGTTCAGAAATGCATGGAAACATGAAGGAAATTAAAAAGGAAAGGAAGAATCTGTACAAATGAATACCTTAAATCTATCTTAAACATAGCTTACATTTTGGCTCAAAAAATAATAGCAGTAGGATTTAAGATTTGGCAAGACACATCAGAAATTAATTTTATTAGATGGTGTATTTCACCATACAGAGTTCAAAGCAGGATCTTTAGATTCATCGTATATAATCTACAAGAGCATATTCACTCCACCATATTTATGTCATTTTCTATAGACTGAAAATACTGCAAATCCAAGTAAATTTAATGACCATGTGTTAAAAATGTCAACTTTTTAGTGTTCAACTTTTTCTGTTTAAATACCGTTCATCTTTTACTCCTTTTTTCTTCTTTATAAGATCTGAAGAATGAAATTGATATATTGATGTATTTACTTGCTCTTGATATTAAGATCTACTTTTCCAAGAATAAGAATGGCAATTATTTGCACAAACCAGACAAATAGATACTCAAACAAGGATAATTACTAGATCTGTGGCCAAAAATGACCATATCCTTGCTCTGTAGAATTCATACTTATTAAAATGAATTTTTTAAAAACCTCAAATGTTCTGAAAAAAGTCTGCTTTTATTATATCAGTGAAAATTGGCATCAAGAAATGCCATAAAAACTTGCTAGGTTTAAAGGTAGTAGAGTTACTCCAGTGCACACTAAAGCAAGTAAGAGGAGATTATGGATCAATACAATATATTATCACTAGTGCAGCTATTTAAATATAGCACCAAACAAGATGAGGAAATCAACTATAATTTATTTGGCTTTGCAATATGAAAGTGTTCTGAAACTAAATTTTTGCCATTATTCAGCCTAATTACATATGTTAATACGGTGTTCCCACATGCACTCAAATAGCAGGTCACCTACAATTCATAATCCTTTCCCATTCCAACATCAAAGTTGGCAGTGAAGATTGAATATCTGGACTTGAATATTGGACACATATGCTTGACTTTCAGATTATTTCAACCATTTAGTGGTGGATCCAAGAAACAGAAGAGATGGGAGGAAAAATATTGTGTGTAGATGGAGTTGGGAGCCCTGCTCAGAGCAGTAGCAGTAGTGAGATGATGGCGAGTCTACATTTGTTCTCACCCAGAAGACCCTGGGAAAATGTTAGTAGAAACATTCATCACCAATTTATTAAATAAATAAAGTGGTGTCTCCTGATATATTAAAAAAGGCACTGGGCTATGTTCTTCTCCCAGTTGTAACATCTTAGAAGTAGAATCATCCTCCTGTCACAAAGTCAGCTATTACACATTTCCTCACCAAATTCTCAAGGCCAAGGATGGTTGCAATCGCTGGTCCCCCACCACACCACTGGACACTCAGAAGTGGTGCTAATCACAGCTGTCTTTTCAACCTTCCTGCCTATTTTCTATCAGAATGCCATGTCAGGGAGCAGAAACTGGATGTTTAGCATGACCCTGCATCCAGGCTTTGTTCAGCGGTGCCGCACCACCGCTGCTGAACTCTTTTTACCCATACTGCGTCAACGGGCACCCTCAGGCACCTCCATTCTGCTCCAGGGCAGGTTGAGAAGGTAGTGTCAGATCCAGCACGGTTTACGGGAACCAGAAGGACCTGGGAAAGAACAGGAGGTGATTGAGGCCACAGAAGGAGCTCCTTCTGTGGCCTCATTCACCTCCTGTTCTTTCCCTATATGGATTTTTCCACCAGTAAGATGGGAATGGCAGCTTGCACCTGTTTCTGTGGCTCCGTTGTGCACTCTGTGGCAGCCACCCACCACCCCTTACTGCTGCTTATGGGTGCTCTGGGGTACCTCCTCTTGCCCTTCTGCGTGTCATAGATGAAGGTCCCCATTTTGCACGGTCACCATGCGAAAAATGACAGCAATGATGACGACCGTGATAACCATTGGTTTGCGTTATCATTTACGTAGCCTGTAGGTGTCCTGGCTACCCCAGGCATTTTGCAAGTTCCATCAAAATAATGAAATTCATCAAAAATAAACCAGGACAGGGAGTGGCTGTGCTGAACCCCAGTGTCTGGACTTCCCCCAGTGACTGTTCCTTTTAAATACTATCACCAGGTGCAAATGCAGTTACAAAGATACAGTGAACTGTCTGCCCTGTAGCAACAGAAAGGGAGTTCCCTGATTTTCTCCCTGTCATTTAACATTAAGTTAGTTTGCTAAGTTTGAGGACATCTAAAAGAATCATTCAGTTCATCCCTACCCCAGATCTTTAAGTCAGGAAGTGTCCTAACTCCAAAATCCTTAGCCTGCCATCATTGTGGATAAATAATGGTATACATGCATGCTGGGAAGGAATTATTTAGAAGGACCATTCCCAACCAGGTTAGATCTAGCATCAGTATAAGAGTACCGAATTGGGACCAAGGCATTTTTATTTTTCAGGCCTAGAGATGCAAAGCAAACTATGGTTTTTTTTCTCCCCCCAAAAAAAGCCACAAAAAGCCACAAGAAACTTGCATCTCTCCAATCAGGAACATCATGACTATCTAAACTACATCTGATTGGCCTCTTTAAAATCGCAGGACCCATATAATGCACCCCCCTTTTTTTTTTTTAATTCTTTAGTTTACGGAAGACACTGATAAGCTCAGAAAATATGTGCATTATACCATGTATTCTGAAAGTGCTCTAGTAGCTAGAGATATTAATAGACACAAGCTAAGGTAGACTAAGATAAAATATAAAATCATTTTTCTTTTGCTAGTAAAAATAAGTAAATTACATATCATTTAGGAAGTGATATAGAAGCAAGCTGCATAATCTACAGAAAAAAGAGAACAAAATGCTCATTGAAGCAAAGCTTATTTATCACTTTATCTTGCAACCTGACACGGTACATGCTCAATCTATTTAATTACAGGAAGAGAAAAACAGCAGAGAATTGTACAGAGAACAGCAATGTTTCCAGTCCTACCTTGGTCGTGACAATGCACAGACAATCCATTCTGTAAATCTCCACAGGAGTGTATGTAAATCATAAAAACAAATCAGCAAGGGTGAGGAAAGGCTTTTGAACAGCATGAACAGAACCGGAGGCTTGAATCTGCACAGCCTGCTTTTCCAAGTGGGGCCCTCATAAGAAACTCGAGTCCTCCTCCACAATGCTAAAGGCAGTCATGATGCTCACAGGGATCAGAAAACCCACTAGAAATCGTCTCAAGCAAAACTTCCAGGTGGCTTATCAGGCTTGATTGCTGCATTGTTCAATCTCTGATCAAAATATTCTGTTGAATGCTAGGCAGCCTTCTAAATGGGAAGATGAGAACCACAACAAGCACAAAAGAGCAAAAGCATCACATTTCAGCTCTGGCTCTGGTTTCACAATTCTGATCTGCTGTTTCAGTATACCCATAAGATTTCCTTTGCCAAGTCTCTCTCTCTCTCTCTCTCTCTCTCTCAATCTCTCTTCCTCTCGCTCTCTCCTTCCCTGTCTTTTTTTTTTCTCCCCCCTCTCGCTCGCTCTCTCCCTCCTCTTTTCTACTAACTCCGAGCAAGCACAACACACGCAACTATCGGGCCCATCTATCAAAACACTGTCACTTCCCTGCCAAAACAACTGCTTTGTGTTGTAAGGGTTTTTTATTAAGAGCATGATTCCTGCAAATGCATATTGCTTGGAGTGCATGATTGAAACATAAAGGTGTGTGCGAGAGCTCATGCGTCACATCTACAATCACTCAGAATTACTGGGTCAGATTCGGATTCGGGAAGTGAATATAAACACTGTCTGGACACAGCAAACTTTCAGAAAGTAAAACAGAAAATAATCAGTCAGGGGAGAAAAAACAGGAATTGTGTATTTACACATACACCCAGGTCTGGGAAACGCAACAGCAATATAATTCTAATTTACCATCCACAGAAAAAAATCCCACGTTATACACATTAGTCAGAGCTACAGAGAGGTGCCTTTTTTCCCCTCACTTAGGAAAATACATCAAAGTTTTAATTAAAAGAAAGCACACTGAATGACAGAGCTTAAAAACTCCTTAAGTTCTCTCCCAAACTTTTTCTGCATCTTTGACAGATCCACAGACTTAATCAATTTATTTCATGTTCTGTATGCTTCGCTCCAAGTTTTGCAGACTGTTTAGCCCCCAAAGCCCTACCTTTCTTGCAGTGATGCTGGTGCAGAGCTTGCCTTTCAGGTGACTTACATGAATCATTCTGAGTTAGAAAGCTCGCTGTCAGCTCTTAAAGGCTTCCCTCTCTTACACATAGAGGAAGAGAGAGAGAGAAGAAAGACGGAGGGAGAGAGAAAGAGACACAGAAGAGGGAAGATATGTAAAATGAAAGCTCTGGCCAAAGAGAGAGGAAAATCAATGCTCCTATTCACTGGAAAAAAAAATACAGCCAACTGGACTGTTGACAGCAACAAGAGGAAACGTCTAGACACCCATACATTACAATTCACCTTTTCAACACACTGGACAGCACAATTCCCACAGGGTGCTTCACTGAGGATCTCTCATTCTCACTCAGAACTAAAATATGTTTTCAATAAAATAAGCCTTTCCAAGAAAATAAAAGGATATTTAAGACTCATCTCTCTTCCATAAATTACTCAGGTTATAACCCTAATATTCTTGTGATTGCTAAAGCAGCAAGAGGCTCCGTAAATGACACACATTATTTTGCCAAAATGAGGTCACTGCTACCCAAGTTACAAAATCCATAGTGAATCAGATATGTGGTCAGAGAGCAACCAACCCTTACCCTTCCCCAACTATTAAACTCTTGGTGCGTGTACGATCTTAAAGTGAAAGTCTCCAGAGCACTTACGACTGTTTCTAAAACTTTAACTTGCTCTGAGAAACCACATGTGCACAAAACAAACTTGGTTTGTGTTTACAGGCTGGACTGGAACCTGCATGTTTTCTCCCAACTGAAGTTTAGTCCAGTAGCCAAACAGTCAGACAAGTTTATTAAACTATAGAATATATTAAATGGAACTTTTGAAACATCCTTGAAGTAAGAACCAATTAACCATCTACTTAAGAATAAATTAACCCATTAATCTAAGCCACAATTGTGCTCTAAGCATGATAGGGTAAAAGGGAATTCAGTCAACTCTAAAATCAGGAGATATTTTAACACTTAGATGTAAAGCATCTAACAGTTTGTTCCCTTCCAATTTGTAGATCCAGGCTGATCTAGTAAGGTGTGAAATATTTCCATATATAATTACCTAATGACTTGGCTCTAAAATTCCATATCGTACTCGAAACTGGCATATGGGGATATATTTTGAAATTGGCCTCCAAGTGCATGATCTGTAAATGCTTCTACTTGCAAGTAACTCTATTCCTGTGAGCTGGTCCCAATGAATTCATGATCATAATTACAGTTTATATGAAAAAGAGAAGGTTTGAACCCTTTGAGGCTGTTCATGTGAATAACATGACTCGTTGTGTATCTGGGAAAAGCAGGATCCATTAGTACCTAAAAGCTTCCTCCTGCACTCATCCAATTTTTAAGTGTCACCTCCTTCCATAAAATACAACAATGACCATTTAATAGGGCAGGATTTGCATGTCTGCTACCCAAGCTTAGTGCATCATTGAGCACCACAGTCTCTGAAATGCTGTCACCTACTTTGTACCCTCAGAATCTCTGTAGCCCCAGACAGAAGAGATCCATGTTTTTGGGGACACAGACCTCAACTCCATCCTTCCATGGGCTCATTTTAGCTTCCAGAGCTCCTGGTCATGGCTTCTAACACACATCTATTGACAACTTGACAAAATCAGGGCTGCACTATGGGAACAGATGACTGTCATTGGGTCTCCAGTGTTTCTCCCAAGGACACAGTTCCTCATTGTCATTAACTACCCATCCCAAACCCAAACGAGAGGCTGAACTGCTTATCTTCTTCCAATTAGATACCTTTTCCACTCCATTTTTCTCCTCAAGTATAAGATTTTCAAATCCTTGGCACTGCTTTACCCTTCATTAGCAACATCTCCTTCTGCTCTAATTTCTGCAGGTCATATTGCTGTTTAGTTCTATTTTTTTCCCTGTTCTTCCAGCCCTCGTGTTATCCATACATATGATCATGACTGAAATCTACTATAGAAAGACTTGACCCAAAAACCAAACAAATTGAGAAGCAGCCATCTGGGGTGAAAAGAAGTGATTTGTAGTTGCTCATAGTTGATTTAGATGGTCAAAAATAACCTCTGTGATGAGGTCTGACTCTCAGGAAGCCTTAACACAGGCTTAAGAAGAATAGCTATTATTTCCCACTGTGATACCAGTAGCTCTGTGGACCACAATGTGAAAACCACTTACCAGGTGATTGCTTCCTTCTCCTCTAATTTTACCAAGGAGTCTAATTTTAAGTCATACAAAAACAAACAATATGAGGTGAGTGGTGAAACGTGATGGTCTGTATAATGCAGTAGTTTAGACCAGACAATTTAATTCTTCTTTCTGGCATTAATATCTTCACTGCATCCAGGTACTTCCACTTGGATAACCAAAGCATAGGGTTTAATTAGGTAGTTATATTTAGAACCATAGCCTGTAACATCCAGCTGAACTGAATATTTATAAAAGCAAGCTTCTGTAAAACCTGAAACCAACAGGAAGGATTCTCTGATTTTTTTTAAATCTTTCATGATACATCTTTTTAAACATTTCTTAAATTATTTTGAAATCTAAATATTATAGAGCAAAAATTGTAAAGGGAATTTTGATTTTATTTTTTTTTTAAGAAAAGCAAAACTGGCTTAATTATTCTAATTCAAACAGTAGAAATTAAGAAAAACAAGACTACTAGGTCTCCAAGTTTTTGGAGTAGACACTAAGAAAAGAGACATCTACCAGACTGCTGGCACATCATCAGCAGTGTCAGCATCTTGCAAAATTTAGCCAGTGACTATTTAGAGCCCTATGCACCTACACAGAGAACACACACATCCTCTTACAAATGTGGAGAAAGATTTACTTACTCCTAATGTATCTTAAATTGAGTACTATGGAGTATCTGCTGATGGTATTACATTGCCAGTCTTTCACATGGGGTTATACACGCTTTCTTCTTTTCAGGTCCTATACTGCACCCAAACTAGCTACAAATTAACACTTCCCAGATTACATCTTTTCCAAGAAGGTAATTGATGTACTCATGAACTTATGTCTTTATCATCAGAGCTTGAGCCCAGTTCCAGCTAGGTTTTTGTGCATCACAGTTAGTTAGTTAGTAGGTTAACGTCAGGATAAAAGTTATTTGAGTAATTATATGCTAGAAAGGAAAACTCATTAAATAGCCTCTTTATTAGGACTGGTTTGTGCTACACAAGAAACAAAAAAATGAAAAAAACTAATCTAGCAGATCCTGGATATGTAGTTAGAAGCTCTGTTATGGATGAAATGTCAGAATAAATCCTGCTTCAGCCAGAAAGAGAACCTAATACAAATTTCAGAAGGCGTGAAGTTCTGTATACTTTAGCCACTAAGAATTTTAATGCAGTTCCCAGGCTGAACCAGAAGACCATGAGTGCTGGTGTTAATTTAAAGATCAACAAATTAGCAATTCTGCCCCTCCTGACTGCAGCAGCCCTAACAGCAGCAGCTCTGCAACTGGCCCCAGGCCCATGAGAGTCTCAGGCAGAAGCTGTAACAAGAATCATTCCCTTCTCCCAGGCATGGCAAATTTCATTGTTATTTAGCACAATCAGTGCTGTAGTCCTGACCAATTTGGCTGGTAGTTTTCTCAACAAGAATATAAAGACAATTTTCTTTTCTGTAGCAAAGACCTTGCCACTCTGAAGCTTTGCAGGTAGATGGTAAAATGGGAGAAGTGAAGGCTGGACACGCAGCTCCACTCCTTCATCACAAGGACTCTGCACCCAAGTGGCCCTGGTGGCTCTGGGCTCAACAGCCAAAGAAAAAAGCTTGTTTTCTGCTTCACAGCTGTGGAGGGGATTCCCTCTCTTCCTGCCCCAAGTACATGCCCAGGTTACCACCTTTTTATTCAGTATGTAGGAGCTCACACCACTTTAGCCAAGCACTGCCCCAGCACTCAAAAGCAAGAAAAAAAAGTTATTTTTGATTTGGTTTGGGTTTTTTTTTAATATATAATGTGTACTTTGCTGGCCCTGTTTGCTGAGGGCCTTATTGTAATAACTGGCCCTTCGCTGCTGCACCTGGTAGTGAGTAAAGTCATCTGTCTCCAAGGGTGCACATCAGGACAGCAGGATGGTTGCTTCCTTTCCTCTCCAGGAGTCAATTTAAAGGATCACAAGATAAGTGACAATGGAAAGGATCTGAGCAGGTGTTCATTCCAACCTTCTGTTCAAAGCAGGATCAGCAGTGAGGTCTGACCATGTTATTCAGGCTATTATCCAGTCTGGTCTTGAAAACCTCCAAAGATGGAGACAGTGCAACCTCTCTAGTAGTCTCATTCCCACAAACTCTCCAGTTTAGGGGTTTATAAGGAGAAGAGGAGGCAAGCTGGGAACAGAGTATGACTTGAAGGGTTGTAGGAAATGCACATTCATAATCACAGGGTGTGGAGTAGAGGATGGGGAAAGGTCCTTGAGCCATTCTTCGGCTCTCAAGGGCCTTGGATAAGCTGGCCTTTTGAAAGCTCTGCAACCTTCATTAATTTAAAACTTATGCCTAATGTTTTATGTATCTATTATTTCCCATGCAAAGCAATAATTGTTTTCTCTTGCTTCCCACAAATCCCTTATTCAGAAGGAAACAGAAGTGCTTCAGTTACAAATGCTCCACTGGCTTTATGTGGGCTGGGATGCTCTGCAATAGAAACACACGGTCCTCAAGGGCAATATGTCCTGAAGTGGCTCTCAGCTCTTAAGATCCATGGTGAATGAAGAGTTCATTTTAATTCTTGAGCATTCTGCGTGGGGAAGTAAATCTAACAGCCAATTGATCATCAGCAACTGAAAAGCCCTGGTGCATATGTTTAAACATGTAGCCAGTCCTAAATAGCTATGTGTCACTGTCATAGCAGCGTGCCACTGACACTCAAGCACAGTCACTTGAAAAAGAAATCAGACAAAATGACTCTCTCGAATGAACTGACACACTAAACCACAAGTTCCAGGAAATTAAAATAAACCAGCTGCTCTCTGCTATCCCATGGTACTGGGAACTGATGAAAATACCACTCACAGCCCTGAATGTCTTAGAGTTTGGCAATGGAATCGCCAATTTTTGGAGTTTACTCTCACATACACTTTGGGGTGGAGAGCTACAAACAGCATGAAAATGTAGTACATAGAACTGCTGATGGAGAAACATTGAGTCCAGGAGTTTGCAGTATCATGACTCTAAGTAGGGAAGAGGCTGCATTGTTCAACTGGGCATTCATATCGGAAATTTTGTGAAACTGGGCTGAGATCCACTACATCCCATGATTTCTACAACATCCTCACAGACACAATGCATTTAGGGTATATATCGAGCTTTTGATGACTCCTTGCTCTGGGGAAATAATTTCTTCCAAAAATATATAGATAAATTTCCATTAGTATATGACAAATATAGAGATAAACTCCCATGGGGATAGGCAGTTTTGTATTTCAACTCTCAAGTAGCACCATGGTCCTATATGGTACAAAAGTTTTTATGATCAACTGGGAACACAACAACACGAGAAACTTGGAAAGCCATGCTAGACAATTAGTTCTTTTGATCATGAAAAGTTAACGAACAGATAAATTGATTTAGAAGTGTAAACAAATCCTTAGACAAGAGGAATAACCTGCAGTTTCCACTGTTAGAAACAACTTTCGCTGATCTACAAGATATCACATAAGCATGCCAACTCAGTTAATGTCTGCTTTCTTTTCATCATGTTTCCAGCTTGCTAACTTTAAAAGAAAACTTAATAGTTCTCTTTCACTTAGAAAAGAAAAAATACACAATGACTTCAAGGCTGAAAGTCTACATAACAATACCTAGCCCAAGAGAATTGTTCCAGCCAAGTTGCGAACCTATTAAAATAATGGAGATATTATAATGAAACACACATAACTTCACCATTGCAAGCAGCAAGATTGTCACAAAAAGTGTAACAAACCCCCTTACCACAGCCACAAAGTCATATTGTTTCATGTATTATTCAGCATAGTTCTATGGTAGGTATCATTAGACTGCCCATACAAAAATCATCCCTTTGCTGACATTCATATTCTTCTATACTGGACTCCAGACCAAAACCAAAAATAAAATTCACTAACTGTGCAACACCTTGCACTTCAAAAATACACTGAAGTGAAAACATCTTGAGCTCAGCAATCCTGTAGAACCAGCACCAATATTAACAACATTTTTACAGAAAAATAAAAAGTAATTCCTGCCTAGGCCAGCATAAAATGCACAGGGATAGTAACATACAGCAATAAACTGCAGCCATAAACTTCATTCAAATGTGTTAATGTACATGCAGTCATTAAGCAGCAAAAAAATTACTGCAGGAGTTCAAATTCCATATATTCTACACGTCACCTCCATCAAAACCTGACTAAATAAGGATTTCATTCTCCATCACAAAAGAGTGAACCATACCTTTGTCTTCATGTCTACCACATAATTTTCAAGAGTCTGGTTCTCCTTATTGCGTTCACCACATTGTCCAGATCCTTCTGATCCATTGGAAGCTGCAGGCTAAAGAAGAAGAAAAAAATCAAATAAAGAAGCTGAGGTGCACACTATAATTCTGTTA
Organism: Caprimulgus europaeus; assembly: GCA_907165065.1. The sequence goes on from OU015523.1 coordinate 118,919,323, forward strand.
CACTTAAATGTAAAGTTTAGCATGCACATACAAAAGGGTAGTTGGAATTCAGATAAATATCAGGTGGCTCATACATAAGATTTTCACCTCAATGCTTTGTCATGCAAAAATTTTTGGGTTTAATCTTGTAGCCACTCTCATGGAAGTCTGTGAAAGTCTTAATAGGCTAAATCTACAAGCTGATGCTTATCATAATCCCTAGTTGACTTCAGAAGGCATTCAAGGTGCTTTCAGCATCAGAACACAGAGATAAAGAAGAAAATCAGTGCCCTGCCAAAAAGGCCCGCAGACGGTAATAGGGTTCTCATCTAGAGTAGCTGCAGGAATAGATCTTACAGCACCAACTGAATTATCTGCTTTGTTTTCTCATTTCTAATTCATGACATTCTCCTAATTGACACATTTTTGAAAGGGTTTCATACTTGTGTAGTAGCCATATTTGCAAATCTTTTACATTCAAATGCTTTTTTTCTGTTACATTTCCTTCATTTACAGAGACTTCAATCATATATTGCTTACAGAAAACCCTCATAAAACACACAGTATTTTTTCAAATAATATCCTTAATAGAAGGCAGAATAAAAGACTATATTTGTTTTTTCAATTTTCCTGCTGGAAATCTAATACATTACTGTAGATTTTGCATGAAGACAGTAAATATTATAAATGACATCTCTGTTTACAATGCTCTGCCCTGCAAAAATGTGTTTGAGGAGTTAGCTTTTGAATGAAACATGATGAATGCCACTAAGTCAGATCTCAGAAAATTTCTGGGCACTTTGCAAGAGCACGAACAGGAAAGCAGAGTGAATTCAAACACAGTAGAGTGTCTTGTATCTGAGCATCACAGACATCGTGACTGATTTAGACTCATCCTTTTTTAGCCTGTGCACCAGGAGTCCAGTCAATTTTAACACAAGAGGCAAGAAATTATTAGCATTTTAAACAGACCAACCATTGCCAGCACAACTTAGAAAACAACAAGCCAATGCCACAGAAACAGCCAAATCACATCCACATGTTCAAATGTTTTCTCCTCTGATACTAGATTGTTTATTTAGGGCTCTGTCCAGCAAAAGACTGAACGTTGGCCCCAATCCAGGCAACTACTTAGACACGTGCTTTTAACTTCACTGGAACCAATGGCATTAGTCTTGTGCTCCAGTAAAAAATGTGTTTAAATGTTGGATCAGGCCCAGCAGCTCAGCACTACATGGGGTTGAGCACACAAGACTCCACGCATGTCCTCTCTAAAGTTTTAGCTTCTCTAACACGTTCACAGTCATAGAGAACATTGTATTCCTTCAGCTCGTTTCTTGTCACCAAAGGATGCTGCATATCCCCCATTTGTGATCTGGAAGGGAGGAAGGGATAGCAAGGCAACCATGCCAAAATTATGCAGGACAGCAAGGAAATGAACCCAGGTCTTGCATCTTGCCTCAGAGCCTACAGAAAACCCAAGCAACTCCTCGAGTATTTCTTTCAGGAAGGGAAAATTAGTTTTACAAGGAGCAAAAAAGCATGCATGAAAATTTTCATTTCATCTTTGCTTTCTTTGAGTACTTGACATAAGTGTTTTCCATTGTTATTATTTACAAGCAACAATGTAAAATATGCAAATCAATATACCATTTATTTGCTTTAATCATGAAGATCAAACTCTGCCTGATCCTAAAGGAGCTAAGTTTCTGCATCATCTCAAAAGGGGTTTGACAATTTTCAGCAGAAACTATAGACTGTATGGTAGCATTTATCAAATGAGTGCAGCTGCAAAATTGGATAAGGAACTTCAGTTTGTTTATATTTTACATATTTTTCCCCTCAAATTTTTCACCATTAGCTGACTCTAATATTTTGAAAGAACATAAAACAATAAGATGCTATGAAATGTTTCAATTGTCTTCCTTAGGGAAATGGGTCACAGATTAATTGTGAAGAGCAGCAAACCAAGGACATTAGGAGGGTACAAACAGTTCAAGTAAGAGTAATTGTAATAAATCTAGAACACGTCTCTGTTCCAGTGTATTAAGGTTCAATAAGCATTAGCAGAATAATATATGGTTCCCCAACTTGAACAAAGTATATGTTAGCAATCCATCTGAAAACCAATAGTCGTTTAACTGTGTTATGAAGTGAACAGTACTGTATAATGCAAGAGGCAAAAAAGGATACTTGCTGTGTTATTGTGATAGATTTATTAAAAACTAGCATTCTTGGATCTGAGTCTTTTCTTATTCTTGATTACATACAATCCTGCCTTTAGAGGCTAACCAAAAGCCTACGCTGTCTAAAATTGTTTGTACACTTCATATACAAAAACTGCCTGCTCATGCAAATGAAGTATTTTAGCAACACCTCATTATTCCTGAACCGTGCAGGTCACTGTGAGAAGCAGAACTGGCAGCCCCATGGTGACACAGTACGAGTGCAGTGGAACACGTGCACCATGCTCATACCTCCTTGTAGGAGGTTCTGGAAATAATTACTTCAAGTTTGAATTAAAACCACTGACAAAAGTCTAAACTCTTTATCAGACTCCTGTATCTAAAAGGCTAGTATCTGGGAAAACTCTATCTTCCTCTTCACAAAAGAAACTACTACCTTATTTCCTCCAAGTTGCTCAGAAAAAGGTAAGAAATTTTGCAAGCAAATGTTGCAAAAGCAGATTAAAATTTCATTTGGCAACTTTGCTCACATGGTTAGTAACCAGGAGAATCATAGATCATACCAAAAGCAATCTTCCAATTTTGTGTATAATTAATGCTAATCTATTTAGATTATAATTAACAGGGACTATTTAGACCACAATCTCTTCAGGGCAATGTCTCTCTCATTGTGCAAATTTACAGCATTATTTAAATGTTTATTAATAAAATAGTAATCACATTAGCTACCTTGTTAATTTTATCTAATTTTAACAGTGCTCCACAAAGCTTTTCTGTGCTTCTAATGCATCTTTCCAGTAGCTTATTAGGACATGCACAATTGTCACAGTCAACCGTCAAAAAAATTCTTGCTGATTGTTTTTTGCCAAAGTACACAGTTATGATTTATGAAAGACTTGTCACTGGTTCCACTTTCAGCAGGCAGTATGTTCCAGTTCATGTCTGAGCCAGCAACCAGCCAAAAGGAGCATCTGCCCTCACAGGCAATTATGGCATATGGGGTTTCCAAGAGTTCCTACAGGAGGTCTTCCTATAGCAGCCAAACCCTGTAACAGTGGATGAATTCTCTGGTCTATTGTTTGCCTCCAGAATTTGTACCTAACATATGAATAGCAGGTACTTGTAACCATCCAAAATAGTTACCATATATTTACTTCTTAGAGTGAGCCCCAACATTGGAAACATAAAATAAGAAACATACACTCAAACATTATTCTGCTTTTCCATACTCCTGGATGTTGCTGCTAGGACTTTGAATTTATTGACATACACACCTGTATGGGATATTTTCTAGGGCACATGTACTGCTTTGTGGCTAGAACATGCTGATCAGCTTTGCAAAGGGACCAGGAGTGCTGGTGGGGCAGCTACAGCCCACGAGCCTCAATAAATCTGCAACTGCCTTAGGGTTCAGAGAGCTAATGCACCTTCTCCTACAGCCAGCAGCTTAGGGGATGCTCTCCCGGGTGCTTTTAGAGAGAGAAATTCAACACAGAAGCTGATTTGAGACCTCATGGTGTTTTGTATCATGAATTGGTCACTCTGCTCCAATCCCATGGGAGCCTGTAGATAAATGCCAGCTTACCCCAAATGATTTACTTTGAGAGAAAAGGTATAAAAAAACAATGATCTGTTAACTTCTGGATGTCAGTATCTCAGGAAATCTATCATCTTGGTAACCAAATGCTCCCAGGAACATATAATGCTGAGAGATACTGCCTTTATTTAATTAACTTTTTCAAAAGTAAGCATTTTAAAAAATCATTAGAACATTTAAAAAGCTACAGGGGGAAAGTAAAATGTAACATAACAGATGCTGGAATTATCCATTTTACAGGACATTGATGTAAATTAATTCATTTAGCAGCTATGCTGGAGTAGGAAGCAACCTGAGCTGAACTGAGATGCACAGCAGGATACTGCTACTAGCAAAGAATAGAGAACACCTCTACACCAGGGTACAGCCAACAGCACTCTGCTCAAGCCATGTGTAAACTAAAACTGGACTCCAGTCAAATTCATCCTTTACAACATGCCAGCAACAGCAAGAATGCCTTCTGTGTCTGTGATCCGTCCACCAAGGGCTGCACCTCTCTGCTGTACCTAGGCAGAACTGACAGCTCTCCTAAATGTATTGTTGTGGTGGGTTGACCCTGGCTGGCAGATGCCCACCAAAGCCGCTCTATCACTCCCACTCCTCAACTGCACAGGGGAAAGAAAATATAATGAAAGGCCGGTGGGTTGAGATAAGGACAGAGAGTGATCATTCACTGATTACTGTCACAGGCAAACCAGACTTATCTTGAGAAACAAATAATTAATTACCAATCAAATCAGAGCAGGATAATGAGGATAATGAGAAACAAAACCAAAAATTAAAACACCATCTACCACACCTCTTCACTTCTTCCTGGGCTTAACTTTACTCCTGATTTTCTACTTCCTCCCCCACAGCGGCACAGTGGATGGGGAATGGGGGTTGCAGTCAGTTCATCACACATTGTCTCTCAGAAGGAGAACTCCTCACATTCTTCCCCAGCTGCAGCATGGGGTTCCTCCATGAACTTCTCTAACATGAGTCCTTCCCATGACTGACAGTTCTTCACAAACTGCTTTAGCCTGGGTCCTTTCCATGGTGTGCAGTCCTTCAGGAACAGACTGCTCCAGCGCAGGTCCCCCACGGGGTCACAAGTCCTGCCAGCAAACCTGCTCCAGCGTGGGCTCCTGTCTCCATGGGGCCACAGGCCCTGACAGGAAGCTGCTCCAGTGCAGGCTTCCCATGGGGTCACAGCCTCCTTCAGGCATCCACCTGCTCCTGCAAGGGGTCCTCCACGGGCTGCAGGTGGTCATCTGCTCCACCATGGACCTCCATGGGCTGCAGGGGGACAGCCTGCCTCACCATGGGCTGCACCATGGGCTACAGGAGAATCTCTGCTCCAGCACCTGGAGCACCTCCTCCCCCTCCTTCTTCACTGACCTTGGTGGCTGCAGAGTTGTTTCTCTCACCTCTTCTCACTCCTCTCTCTGGCTGCAAAAATGCCTTTTTTTTTTTTTTTTTCCTCTTACACTTTTTAATTATGTCACCCCAGAGGCATTACTGCCGTTACTGATGGACCATCTTGGAGCTGACTAGCATTGGTTCTGTCAGACATAGTGGAAGTTTCTTGCAATTTCTCATAGAAGTCACCCCTATTTCCCCCCACTACCAAAACCCTGTCATGAAAACCCAACAGAATTGTGAGCAACTCAGTTTCAGCTCCTGCCGCTGACAATATTGAACCACAAATAAAACAGTTGTGGGAGACGAAGCATCATTGGGGACTTGTTTGTCCTGCAACACCATGCAGAGGAAGAATCCTAGAGACCATAAGATGTGCTTTTCTTTTTCTGTACCCTGCTAGTCTTATTTCTATGCCTCTTACAGTCCTTATTATAGGAAGAAATGTCACTCAGCACATTTTTTGACAGGAATTAACTTTCACCAATATCACAGAAGACTGAAAACTCAGACAATCCCAGAACAGGCTACTTTAGAAACTAAAATCAGAAATATAATCCTACAGAAGCCAGGCAGAGTTTCATTTGTGTCAGCTGGGTCTAAATTTCTGTCCAGAAATAATACAGTATAGCTCTCTTCATGTCCACAATATATTTTATAAAAGAAAGTGCCTAATTAAGTGTTTCTGAAGCCCTTCAGAAAAGCATGGTTCAGTATCCTCAGTCAAATGATCCAGTAATCAGAAAGGATTTTGTTTCTATTTCCACGTTAGTGTTTCTGGTTCATTGTTTGAAGACGTCAAGGTTTGCTCCACATCACATTGCATTAGCTCAGTCTTTGCAGCTGTCTCAAGTCAGGGTGATGTTTCAGATTGCTACAAGATCTCATGGCTAAGCCCTGTAAGAATGTCACTGCAGTCTCTTCTGCATCAGTCTTCCCAGTATGACCAGTTAATGTAAATGGAGAAAAGTAGACATTTGAGCATGGATTCTACTGTACAAATCACACCACAAGAGTTTGAATTTTAAAAAAAAAATATTGTATTTGAAAGTGAGCATAAATATCACAATAATATTTATTTTACTCTGGGATTTTTATGATTCCACTTTAACTATTATGGATTCAACCTTTCAGAAGATTTTATGACAGACAGAGTGTTAGAGCTCAGGAACAATTATGTGGCTACAGGCTGGTGTTTCAGAAAGGTCAGGATCTGATTTAATGCTGCTCCACCCTCCTGAAAGCAAGTCTTGCTCTCAGCATGTTTCTGGATGTCAGAATGTCACTGGTGAACTTTGCATTTGCTTGTCCCCAATACAGATTTGACCACCCATCTAAAAGTTGGTGTCCAAGCTACCAATTACTCACTAGTCGCTTTGGCTGGATTAATACAAAGCCTACACTCAAACCTGATTGTGATTATCCATATCACATAATCATCCAGTTGCACTGTGATTCTGGTCTGGGGCAAGACAACTGACTTTCTAGGCAGGAAATTCAGGAAGGGAGGAGACACTAGCTCATGCTTCAGCTTTTCTCCTCCAGGACAGAGTTCAGATGAAGCTGGCTGGATTCAGTTGGCTCCACAAACTCAAGACTTGTGACTGACCAGAAGACACACCCAGGAGCTTCATCACAGAATCATCAAGGTTGGAAAAGACTTCTAAGATCATCTAGTCCAACCATCAGCTCATCACCATGGTGCCCACTAAACCATGTCCCTGAGTGCTACAGCCACATATTTCTTGAACATCTCCAGGGATGGTGACTCCACCACTGCCCTGGGAAGCCTGTTCCAGTGTCTGACCACTCTTTAGGAGAAGAAATTTTTCCTAATAGCCAACCTGAACCTCCCCTGGCACAACTTGAGGCCATTTCCTCTTGTCCTATCACTGGTTACCTGGGAGAAGAGACCAACCCCCACCTCTCTACACCCTCCTTTCAGGTAGTTGTAGAGAGCGAGAACATCTCCCCTCAGTCTTCACCTTCCTGATCCAGGCTTCATCTCCAGTGTCACTCATACAGAGCTTTACCTTCAAGCTGGGATACAAACCACAGTACCTGTGTGTCTCCTTTTCCAGGGAGCAGAGTGTCACCAAGGTCACACAGTGGTGGACTCTGCCAAGTGTGATGGTCCATGCAGCATGGAGAGACCATGGCACTGTGCAGCAACCAGAGTCCTTGCAAACACAAGCCTCACAAGGGCTGTTGCTCAGGTACGGTCTCGTCCCTGCTGAGACCTAGCACACCAAATACTGGTGGTCGGAAGGATCTGCTGACCTGCTGCACGTGGCAAAGAGGAAAACTGGGCAAAAAAAAAGGCATTGCAAAGATGAACCCTGCTGCAAGGATGAAGAGATAAATGATCCACAGTTCAGCTGCACGAGAATGAGTCTCAAAGCATGAGACTGGATGGACTGGTTACAGTTTTCAGGCAAAGACCCTCCCTTGCTGTAGCTCCATGTCAGGCAGCTATCCACATAAGAAATGGAGACAATTAGCTTATGTATGGCTGAGTTCTTACCCTGATAGCCTGTTTTCCAAAAACATTCTGAGCAACAGTGTTACCAAACGCTGCAGGGCAAATCCAGACTCCTCTGAACATGAGAATGAATGAGATGAAAACTTTAAACGCATAAATGTATTTCCCTCCGCTCACGGGGATTCAGTCAGATCCTGATGCTCATTCTTCCCCATTCCTTACCTTTCAGCCATCGGTCTGCACTTCACTGGGCGTAAAGAAGATGAAATATGAAGAGTAATTTGGGATATTAAGGATCTATTTCTTTCAAATAAAGCAGAAGCTATTACTGAATTCTCCTGAAGGCTGGTGGAAAAGGACTAGAAAAATTAAAAGGCTGAACGTAATTAATGAATGCTCATTTACAATCGGCTATCATACAACATCTTGGAAGCTAAATTTACAGCTGAAGAGGGCAGGCTCTATGCAGAAACAGGCTCTGGAAGGAGCTCCATGTGCACTATGTCAAGCTGGGGGGCAAAGATAGGGAGTTGTGGTTGCAGGGAGGTCCCTTCGAGCATGGAGTGATGACATCTGCCAAAAGCCCCTCTGAGCAGAAAGGTCAGCTGTAGTACAAATAACATGGTAAAGCACATGGTTTGATTCCAGTTGTGCCCATCTGCATACATTGTAATCATTAGCTTCAGTGGAGTCCCTCCACATTTAAGCCCATATTAGTGAAATCACAATCTTGCCCTGAAAATACAAGCGGATCACAGCTGGAAGCAAATGCAAATACTTGGAAACAGAAAGTCAGTCATTAATTGTAAGAGAAAACATGACTGATTTTAAATTAAATAATATTTGCATGATATTTTAATTAGCAAGGATAATGTTTATTTTACTTACATGGAAGTTCTGGATACATAAATTTCAACCTACATATTTCAGTTGCCATAACAACTTCATACATTTATTCTCTTGTGTCATTTTTTATTGCATCAGTGCAGCCTTTTTTTTTTAAAAAACAAACAAACAAACAAAAAAAAAAAACCCCAAGCTGCTTTGGTTGCTACGAGAACCCAATATATTTTAATTGTTCTTTTCACATTTAATTCTTCTTGAAACCAATATACTTTCCCTCCAAAGATGTTTACAGAACAGTGTGGGAATTTCACTACCAATCCCAGGGCTCAGTGCTGAGTTTGCCAGGAATCCCAAGGATATGTACAGCCCTTTAGCTCAAACTGCTACTCCAGTGGTCCCCCTTAGGACACTAGTCATATGACTTGAGGTCAAGATCTTACCAAGAGACCTACACAGGAACAGCCCTCGATGCATTTTCCTCTGAAAACCAAAAAATAAACTAAATGAACATCAGACTCTTCAGAAAGGTGTGTAGCTATAGCAGATTTGAGGCAGCAGTGGCAGCAAACATAGCTGCAGAGATGCAAAACACATAAGTAAATCACTGCAGTGCTCTCCAGGTCAGGAGGATATTACAGAGCAGTTTTCACATTTCATACACACTGGTATAGCATGTGATGAGCTAGACTTTGCTTTTAACCAGGAGCAGAACTGATTCCTAAACTCTTGGAGCCTCCAAGGAGTTGGCTCAAATCTTTTTACAAATCAAGATAACCAAATGGTATCCTGATGGGAGAGACAGAAAGGATGAGGGTGGCCTTTCTCCTCCCCACCTCCAGCTAGCTGTGCAGCATAGCAGAGCCTGCTGTTGCACGTTACCAGCCCTGTACCCCTGCAAATAGACCCATGTCAATTAAATTGCAATTTTCTACCTGCTGATGTTGCATTTCTATCTGGTTCCCTGTAACAACCATAATGAGAGAGACTTTATTAATCAACAACAATTATATTAAGGTGGAAGATGAGGAACTGCTTGGTAATCATTCTTCCATACAGCTGGCGTGGAATGACCTCAGATTAGAGATAACAGGGCATTTATGAATTAAGGTTAGAGTTTTTGATACAAAAGAACTAGTGCAATGGCTCCTGTGGACTGCCTTGATCTTTAGAGGCAGCTATCATTTACTGCTAACTATAACAGCTTCTACTTCAGTCAGGAGAGCTATGAGGATTACTTTCAGAGGACTGTATCCCTCTTAGTTGTCAGGAGAACATGAGTGTGCACATGTTACCACACACAGTTTAGTACAAGCTCTAGCACTATATTTTTACTATGACAAGTATGGTATCTCTTTTTGTTTCTGATCATACTGTGTCTCATTATAAAAATTAGATGTAATACGTTAGAGTAAGAAAAAGAAATATATATATAATAGAATTATAACAACTCCAAATAGGAGAAACACCCAACAGTGCTAGGCATTGCATGATAACCTTGTAGGAAATGCATTTAAATAAGAAGTCATTAAGATAATATGCTTGAATTCTGATTTATCTCATGATGCACTGCAGGTCCATAGCAAATTGAAGAAGAGAATCAGAATCCAATCTCCTGTCTCCATCACTGACCCACACAGTCTCTTCCTATTTACACACACCTCCAGAGAAATTACAGAGAAGGAAACAACCCACATTTCACTTGAGATGAAATTTTGTGCCTGCTCTTGCCAGAAATGATGAATTTACGTCAGTCTACTCAATAGCACTAATAAAACCAATCCTATTTTGAGAACAGGACTAATATATGGTGTAGTGATACTTAGGAAGACCAAAAGTGTTTTACACTAGTGCCAGGATATAAAGCTTGCATTAAAGACAAGGGAAAAAAAAAAAAAATCAAAACCCTGGAGAATACTGTAAAGACTTGTACTTCTTGAGAGAGTTTTGCTTGAAGCATCCTAAACCTTCCTATGAAATAATATTTGTTTCAGCCAGAGCCATAGGGAGGAGAAGTAAGCAGTGGCTGTCATTACAGTGGCAAGCTGCCTTGCTAAGTCATGGCTGCTGAGCTACACAATCGTATCTACTCATGCTGGCATGCAAAATACTGCAGCTAAACAGAACCTTCGGCAAAACACAGTGCCATCGCTCTTCATTCAGTTTCCCTCCTACAGAGCATTACCAAATGCTTTGCACTGATATATATAAAAAGGGAAAAGGACTCAAAAGGTAAGTTAAGAGGAATGACTCAGGTCATTAAACTGCAGAATACGTCATCATGCTCCCTAAATGTTGATAAACAGAGAATGATGTGGAGTGAAAGGGAAAACAAACATTCCCTAAATACTTTGCAAAAGGTTGGGGCTCCACAAATCTGCCAGACAATTTCCTTTGTGACAACTGTCATGAGCTAAATGCTGGATAAGAATCTGCCACTGCCTAATGGAGAGACAGCAGAAACCTGTGCTTTCATGTGAGGACTCCAAGAACGATTAACACCAGCCACTGACCAAGATTATTAAAAAATTATGGACCATACAGGGATTTTGGTATCTAAGAGCTTGCAGTTGTAGAAGCATGGAAGTGTAAGGGCGGCTGTAACTGCACTAAATAAACATCACTATCAACTGCATTGTGGAAAAAGGAGCAAACATCTCATATACCAGGCAATACCAAGGGTGGTGGGGACGAAGTCAAAGTCTCCTAGTCCATGTAATGTTCCTTCCATGCATACCACCTTACATAGCCCATATGGTTCCTACAGGGACCAGGAATCCTCCACAGCTGTCAGCTGAAGCTGATATTTCTTCAACTTGAGAAACAGTGCCCTTGTCACAGCTCACTGACACCAACATCCAGATGACACTATTAGAAGGGGAGCCTGGATGAGGCAATAAATCCAGTCTCATTAAAACTCTCTCTGACTGCAACACCTCACGCTAAAGCTGTTTGCTGGTTTATGCATTTGAAATGTGTCTAGGCAGCTTAGATAAGTTTTTCTCCTTTTTATTGGGATGTACCAACCATCGAGGTGGCTGGCTCAGACAGAGATATACATACAGGCTTGGAGGCATCCCAGATGAAAAACTGATCTGAAAATATTTTCACTGTTGATGAATATTTGTTTGAAATCTACTCAATCACCTTTATATACTAGTTACTCTACAACCTCACTTCTCATTTGCAGGGGCTCAAATTCCAATTCTGTTTGTATTCAGAAGCCTTAGAAAAACATTGATGGTTGTTAATGTCAACAGCACAGCTCTGGGTGCTATTCTTTGTATGCAGCCCACTCTTCACAACCTACTGCATTATTCCAACCAGGTCAACTTCACATTTCACTAGCTTATAAACAAAGCTGAAGTTAAGCAAGATCATCTTCTTGACACTTTTTTTGTGCAGTACTTAGTAAAACAGGGTTTACAAAAGGTGCCCCAAAAAGAGATGGCCAATTCTAATATTGCACTTTCAAGGCTACTGGCAAAAAATGCAGTTTCTACTATTAAGACAAATGTCTGCAATTCGTGATGTAATTTCACAGTTTGGAAACATGACAATACCTGTTTTCTTAGCTATGTTTAGTTTTACTAGGATTCTTCTTCTATATATCTGTGACCAACAACCTGATCTGAATTCACAAAGACCATCCAAGCCTTTCCCGTGTTTTGGCAGGGCTGGAACAAAACACTGTGAAGCTGGGTACAAAGTCTCTTCTTTTTCCAAGTTCACCACAATTTGAACAGAAAGCTGCAGCACTTCTCTCTGCTCAGCTGAACAAGGACATCAGATCAGTCTTCCCCTTTCTGTGATGGCTCTCCATAGAACAGAGCATCAATATAAGGAGGTTTCTGGTCCTTGTCCAAGAGTAAGATGATCATCACAAATTGCAAGTGAAGAGCAATATATGACAATTCTGATCCCCAAAAGTAAAAGAAATGCCCACTGTGAGTGCAAAGGTCTATGTGTCAGGCCCATTCCCTAGGTGGGAAGAAAAGCAAGGAAGCCATCTAAGAAATAAAGTAGTATTGAATTAAGAAACAGCATTAAGAAATACATCCATAACTCTAGAAGATGGACTGTTTCAGGGAACAGCATAGTCAGCATCCTGAATACTGAAAGCTCTAGTTACAGGCTTGCTGCTGACCTAGCAAAGATATCGTCAGGAACCCTGGGAGCATTTACTGTCAAAAAAGTACAAGATATCTCAAAAAAAAAGAATACTGATTATATAAGTGGAAGCATATGTCTGTCATGAATCTTCCTACTCCTTAGGAAGAGACAAAGTTGTCTGTTTAGTTACCTCTGCTTTTCTACAGACTACAACACCCAAAATGTGTAAGAGAAGAAACCAGTCTGATGTAATGAATGACCTGAAATCTCCCAGCAGATCTCTTCTTACTGTAATTAACAAATTCCAAAACACACAGTTCAAACTTATTTAGTCATTCATTACAACAATAACAATTTAATAGTTACCATTGTTGTTTCCATCAGTTTTAAAAGCCTTCTTCTGAGAAAGTGGACTTCAGATCCACCATGTCTGTTACTCTCGATTTACTTTTTTTAATCCATCTTGTACGGTAGCTATTTGCCTTATCTCTTATCAGAAAGAGACACCTTGACTACCTGAAAGTGCTGAACTAAAATATAAATATATACATATAGTGACAGGGCACAGCACTTCAGAAGACCAGGTAGGGTCCCCTACACTCGTACAAAGAACTGGAAAGCCTGAGAAACCTTTATCCCTTTGGTTTGTCCTTTCAGCAAAGAAACTTTATGCAGCTGCAACAATGAACTGAACACCACTATCAGGGTTATAACTATGTAGTTAAAAGGCTGGTCTCCTGATGGAAAAGCAGCAGCAGCCATAAAAATCAGCCAAGAAGTGTCTGGAGTGTTGAAATCACTCACAGGCACAGAGAGTCATCAGTGGGTTCAACCATTTTTCCCCATCGGCATAGTGTAGGTCTATGCAGGCTGCTGAGTGCAAGCCTCAGCTAACCTGACATATTTTAAACATGAGATATTTGAAGATGTATTAAAAATTCCATTTCAGAACTCATCTGTAAAACTAGTTTTCTGGGTTTGGGGGGGAATAGGCACCTCACAGAGACATGAAGCTGCAGATAACCAGCCACAGATTACATCTTTGTGCCAGTACGCGAGGGTTCTGCTCCATCAAACCACCCATTTCAGTTCAAGACAACAGAAGTTGGAGACATGTAAGCAAACAGTGGGACAATATTGATCAACAGGAGGAGAACATCATATCAGGAATTATTTCTATGGCTGAAAACAGCTCTCTTTTGGGACAAAAGACAATTTGAAAGATGAAATGAGATAATCTCACAGCTCTTTCTGAAGAGCTCCTGTATGCTGGAGGTGGCAATACCAGGAAAGTTCCTAATTGAAAATGTCATGAAGAACTGAGGAGGCAGATGTGGAGGTCAATTGCTAGAGAAGTACAAGAGAAGACATGCAGAGAGGAGACAGGCCATGACAGGCCTTAAAAGTAAGGAAAATAAAGTGGTGTTGATATGATGGAAATGTGGAAGTCAGAGGCTTCCAACAGCAAGAAAAATATGGTTAGAGAAATAAGCCCAGAAAATGATCTCCATACAAGGCTGGTTGGATGGGTAAATGGATTAAGATTACATCGGAAAAGAAATACGTTCCTGAAGACTCTTCTCAAGGAGGAGAATGGCTAAAAGAGGAATTCACTCCTTCACAGCACACAGAGGTCAAGACAAATGCTTTATTCATGAGCCACCTAAATATTATAATAGGAAATAAGCAGTAAATTGTCACATCTCTAAAGCAGGGGCAGTTTTCATTATAACCTGTTACAGATTAAAGTGGCACAGGCACTAGTTAAGCAGTCAAATGTGCAAAATGTACAAGCTGAAATTACATAAAGTCCTGTGGTTCTAGTCATTCTATATTATACATGAAAATATAATTTATCTCCACATTTTTAAAGTTGATAGCTTACTTTTAATTTCCCATGTTGCTACATTTGGGATTGTATTTATTATTTTTTAAAACCTGCAAGTACCTGTCTAAGTTTATTAAAAACAAAACAAAACAAAAAAACCCCCACAAACAAAGCAGGAAGGATGTTTTCTTTTTCATATATATTTATCTTACTGAGCAAAGATATATGCACCTACCCAGGAAATCACTCCCAGAGTGAGCTTTATATGATCCAGAAGTCTTGGGGTGATCTCTTTCTTTATTCTTGGGAACTATTTAAGAAGCATTTTAATAAAGAAGCATTGGTAGATTGCAGAAATATATAATGGGCTCTTAAACCTCCCTGTGGAGACCTGTGTCCTTTGCACGCGGAGGGCAGAGAATTCTCTTGGTTAGTTGCTCAGATTGGTGAATGATCAGAGTTAATAAACGTGTAAGTGAGACAAATTGCTCTGAAGTATTTTTAGAGTGAAACTTAACTAGAGTACATTTGTCCCTGAACATCAATTTTACAGAACCTTTACGGTTTTACAGGGCAAAGAACTATATTTTTAAGAGTTGATGTATTTGTTTTTGCAGGTGGCTAAAATATAACTTCTCAGAATCTTATTACAAACAATGAATTATATCACATGTTCTTTGGAGGAACTGCTAGCTTGTGGTAGAAATCTGTTTGGATATTCTAATATTATGATGTGGGTAATTTTTTCGGATTACTCTGGTGTGACAACAGCCCTTGTTAATAGATGTCATGTTTTAGAAAACATATTTTAGAAAAGATGTTAAAATTGCAAGAGCTTTTTGTTAAGTGGTATTTTCTCAGTATCTTAAACTACTAGATCTACCATTTTTGACCTGGATACACAGAAGTGGAATTTACACAACAGTCCGATCTCAATGCTTATCGCAGTAGACACCCATTGCTTAATTAAAAGTTTGGCTACTTCTGTATGCTGGTTAATATTCAGGCATATTTTCATTGGGGAAAATTATTGTTTCTGGTCCTCAGCAGCTGTTCTGGCCTGTTCCCAGTCCTTTGCAGATGTAATAACAAATCCCAGATCAGAAACCTGCCAAGAGGTTGTTTGATAGGCATATTATATAAATGTGACAAAAAATAAAACCAAACAAACCTGCTGTGGTGGTTGCGACTCTTTCATCACTGCTGATCTGGTTGAGTTTGTTTAATGCTGAGATCTCAGTTCTGTTCTCCTTCCCACCAATGTCAGTAGAAAACAATTATTAAAGTAAATAAACAATTATTAAACTAAATAAAAACTCCCTGTCAGAAAGGACCTACCAGACCAGTGAGTCCTCTAAACTCTCCTGCAAGGTACACAGTGATGATGAATAAGATGATGATGTTAAAATAAAAGAGAGAGGCAACAAAGGAAAAGACATTTTTATGTAAGCAAGTCTAACTCTATGCAAGCACAAGGAGATGGCAAAAGCAGAGTGGTGTCAGCTCCAAGACTTGATCCAGAGGGACAGAAATTGCCTGGTCAGAGAGTGGCATGACATACATTGCTGTCCTCCTGTCAGCATCACAACTTCATCAGAAAACTCTCCTTCTGAAGAGATTTGGGATATGGAGGCCAGAACACTCCTGAGCATTTCTGCCCACAGGATGACACTGCTCTGCACACATACAGCTCCTTGGTTTAAAATGGAAACATTGGCCTGACCACATTAAAACACACTTAGAAGCAACTCTAACGTGACATTTAACAGACGCGCTGGCACTCAAGTTATTGACAAGCTACAGAACAAATAACAAATTTATAAATAGAGACCCAGCAGAGATGCCCAGTATGGGTAAGACATTTAACTGCAGCAAGTCATAAATAAAGTATTTAATAACACAACGACTTTGCAGTTACCCATTTCTAAACATTAGTCAAACCTTTTGAGAAGATAAGTGTATAAAATAATCTCTGCAAGTAACACATACCTTATTAACACATAGAAAATAAAATTGCAAAATTATTGTGTATTTAAAAAAAACCAAACATGGAGTAAAGCTTCAGCATTGTTGTTAAACAATTATCTAGTTATAGTTGTTATACATCCTTGGGTGCAAAGAGAACATGACTAGCAAAACATGAACCAAGTTGTCACCTATACTGTACCCCTTAAAAAGACAGCTGCCTTCTTGAAGGAGACCTTAGTGCCAAATAAAATTACGTGGGAACTGGCTCTGGTACAAAATCAACCCACAGACACAAACTGCATTTCATCAAATAAATGTATACTGTAGGAGCTAAATCTAGTGAAGAAACAGACACAAAAATGAATGTTTTGAACCCTTCTAATGAAACATTATGGTTGATCATACCTAATGACTCTTACGTATTAAGTATAATCACTTAAACAGAATCAGATTTGGCTTCTAGGAACAAACCAAACCACACAAACTAAGCTGTACCCAGTTACAAAGAAAGAAAACAGACAAAAATCTAGTGAAGGGACTGAGTTTTGATATGTGCTTATAGAAGGGTCTTGCAGGTCCACCTTTTTTTTTTAGACAGGCTGTTAGCATGAAACAGATTAATGGTTTGATAATTGTTCCAGGAAGAAGATTTTTAAGTGAAGGTTTATACTACTGGAACCTTTAACAAGCCAGCACTTAAAGGACAGAGGAGTAATTACAATGTTTACAATAGCTGGGTACAAGGATAGCAGACATTCCTGAAGCAAGCAGAAATAGAAGGATTCATTGTGTGCACTGCCATTGACTGTCTTTGCAAAATGAGCCTCTGAACATAAGAAATGCAAGGAACAACAGGAATTAAATGAAGAACTGGAATCTTTGGGGACCATCTCAAAGCAACGATATCTCACTGCGCTGAATGTAGATTGTGCATGAGAATGGTGTGTGTTGACCAGACTTGCACAGTAATTGCAAATGATTCTCATTCAATATGCTAAAAGTGCCTTCACCATATGCCCTATAAGTAAATAGTCTTTTAATGCTATGATACAGGGACAAGCAGACCTTCGGCTACCAGATTTATATGTAAGCACGATAGCAGCGTGTTCTTTTTCTTCACCTCAATTTTCCATCTGAATAAAGGTCAAAACACTATTGCCCAGAAATAAGTAGCACTGGAGACCAAACTAATGAAAACAGAGGTTAAAACAAGGGTAAATTTATGTCTTTTAATGGGTGCCTGGAGCTGAGCACAAGCCTGTAGCTTCAAGCAGTGTTACTATTGCCATAGCTAAAGAGAAATTCAATTTTTGTTTTACCAGATGGATACCTCCATTTAGGTACTTTTATGGTCTCCATTATTGTATTTTCTGAGCATCTCACAGTTTTAATTGTATCTATCTACACAACATTTAAGCAAGAGGCATCCTTTATCTCGTGACTGTTTAATGCAATGCAGAGAGCCCTGGAAGGGAAGAATACATGTTCCCAAGCAAGTGACCATTTTCTAAGCTGAGGAGTTGGGCTCAGACCTGCACACCTGCTCTCAGACTCCAATAACCACCTAATTCAGCTGCAAACTGGAACTGGGTTGGGTGAGGGCACTCTTCTGAGCATAGAAGACCCGAATTTAAACCATGTCCAGCTGAATCCCCGTTTCACATTTCCTAGGGGTGAAAAGAAATCTGTCTTCTCTCTCCAACAGGGACAATTTAAGAGCCCTAATTTAATGAAAATGCTTTCAAGCTGTGAATGCTGGTCTTATAAAGTTTGGTCCAAAGAAGTAATGAAACTCTTTGGCAGAGGCAAAATTACAAACAAGCCTTGTCTTCATGATTTGCAGCAGCAGAGTGGGCACATCCCCAGTCAGCACGCTAGCTGCGGTGAATGCCATGCTGAATGTTTATAAAATAAGGTAACGCCGAGTTTCCCAGCACTGAGCACTTTCTGTGCTTCTAGTCCAAACAAATTAAGATTAGACTTGCAAAACAGCTAAAGTGCCCATTATACAGGATTGCCCTTTTCTTACTCTTCCCTCAGCTTCTGCTCCTGGCCCCTGCTGGAAGCCAGGTACCAGGCTACGTGGGCAAGATAATTGTTGCTTGGTTTAAGTCAATACAGGTGCTTTATTATGGCAATTTGAAATGACTCAGCTTAAAAGTAGTTGAGATCCTCAGACCTCTGAAGGTACTATTATCTTCATAGTGTCAGTTCTCACAGCCATGTTCTCGAAGTAGCTGCCTGGCATTTGTTTGTTCCCAAAATGAGTTTAACTGGACCATATCAAAGCCTAAGCACTGTCATCATCCACAAACTACATGTTCCTGGCATACCTTCCCAACCTGCTCAATTAGGTGATCTCCAAACACACTTCCTCTCCTATGTGTCACAATCTTGCTGAGTGGAGCACCTTGCTAGTTAGAATCATAGAATCACAGAATAGTTTGGGTTGGAAGGGACTTTTAAAGGTCATGCAGTCCAACCCCCCTGCAGTGAGCAGGGACGCCTTCAAATAGATCAGGTTGCTCAGAGCCCTGTCCAGCCTGACCTTGGATGCTTTCAGGGATGGGGCACTTACCACCTCTTTGGGCAACCTGTGCCAGGGTTTCACCACCTTCATTGTAAAAAATTTCTTCCTTACATCTAGTCTGAATCTGCTCACATCTAGTTTAAAGCCATTACCCCTTGTTCTATCACAGCAGGATAGTCTGTCCCCATGTTCTGGCATTCCCCTAAATGCAGCTTGAGAGGAATGAACGTATGGCTCCTGTGACAGTGCACTATACACTAGGTATTTGTAGTGGGATTGTTATTTTTTTCTGCTAAATTCTCACACTTCCAGATTTGGATATACATGGTGGTGACAATGGGGAGGTGGAGAATGGTGTAGAGAAAATAGGAAGAAGGGCTTTGCATCTGTGATAATTCAACTCTGATATTTGGGCACTTGCTGGGAATGGAGGATTCCACCTTTGGCTATGCTGAAGACAAAATATGCTATACTTTAATACTCATCAGAGCAGTAATAATTATAAACTCTAGGCTATAGAGTCATGTGGCAGCTCTCTGTCCCAATAAATATTTAATTATTCCATATAAATTGGAAACACCCCAGCAAGAAAAAGCAAAATAATACCTGCCAGCTTAATGCATAGTGCACTATCTTGAGTGAGAAAAGAATCAGAATCAGCTCCTCTCTGTTCAAGAAGGCAGCTGAATATAGATTTCAACATCCTTGTTAAAAATAGCTTCTTCATAAGGAAAATTGTATCAGCAGTACCTTTACACACATTGTAAGAGAAGTCTAGCTATGCCCTTACTTACAGAAAAGGTATTATGATTCTGAACTTTAATTGGAATAAGGTAACAATGTCTTAATGAGGCAGATTTTAAGGGAATAACATCTTGCCCCACTTTTGGAATTTATTACTTGTTAGTTTATATGTGTGTTCTGGCTTTTGTGGACCTTAATCCTGGACATCAATTTCTTCCCATGCAGTGCACCAAAAGATGTGGTCCTTAAGTGAAACCTGGACATGGTGAAACACCTCAGACACAATAATTCCCAGCTCCCTTTTGTGACTCACCTCTTAAGCCCTCCTCTCAAACCTCACATACAATCCTTCAAGAAGTACCCAGAACAGCAAGTTCCCAAATCCTGAGTTAGTATTTTCATTAATAAACAAACCTTGCAGAGTAGTTTCCAGGAAATTTTTTATGTACATGGAGATATAGAGAGAGATATAGTGCCTGTGCTGTCAAGACTAATTGCCTTCCACAG
Organism: Caprimulgus europaeus; assembly: GCA_907165065.1. The sequence continues at coordinate 118,939,501 of OU015523.1, forward strand.
TGCCACAAGGCTTTTTGTTTTGGAAGGAAAAATATTTCACACCTCTAAGTATAGCTTCTTTGAGAAGAGTCTAAGCCAACTAATATTTTCTTTCCCCAAAGATCAGATTTTTCATTAGGACTCAGCATTTGTTTTTACATGGGCATATTAGCTAAAATGGCAATGCTGCTGAAGAAGAGCAGGTCACAAAGGTCATTTTAAAAGAGTGAGAGAAAGAAAAACAGAGAAGCTGGAAGCTTCTGTTATTATATCTGATTAGTTAAACACATGTTTAAGTGCTTTTTGGAACAGGGGTGAATAAACTACTCTCCTTGTCTCCTGCAAATTGAACAAAAACTAACGGGTTCTAATTGCAGTTAGAGAAACTCCAGTTTCTTGTCAGGAAAGACTTTCTATCAGTAAGAAAATAAGTTACCTGGAGAAGTTTTGACTCTCCACCGTAGGAGGTTTTAAAAACAAATTACACAAACATATGTCAGGAATATTTCAAGTACAGTAGATCTGCCCTAGGGCAAGAGAATGGACAACACGAATTTTTTCAGGTCTTCTTCAGAATTATATTCTAGAACTCCTACATCATGACTAACATGTTGGACTTTTTCATTTATTACCTAGTATGTCACATTCCCTGCTTGCTGTATGAATACACGAAACAAATAAAAGCCTTCACAAGCAGAGGCCAGTAAACATTTTTAGTGAATAGTGAACTTGTCCCAAACAATTTCATTGATTCTGGAACTATCCACCAATTTAAGTTGATTTTGTCAAGTGGAAATTACAGGAGGGGGGAAAAAAAAACAGGGATAGATTCACACACAAAAAAAATCATGTATGTCCTTCTTTCTTCCTTATTCACTAACACCCACCCACTGAAATTATTTTGGTCTATGATATTTACAGCTTTGCCAGATACATTGCCACATATATTTACTTTCTGCACAAGGTGAAATGCAATAATAATATGATAAGTAATATTGCATTTTGCATCCAGAAACATTAATATCACCTATTATTCTAACGACCAAAGATGTTAATAGTTCAGTAAAAATCAAGGATGTGGTGTTGAAAAGCATAGGCCATACTAAAACATTGATCTGTTTCATGAGCATCAGGAGCTCCATCAGGGTCAATACCTAAACAGCACAGAGTTTAACTAGAAGCATGTAAGAGAAAACTGGGGAGAAAAAGACAGCAGCAGTAATTTATCATGGAACCCCAAAACATGTGGTTTTTTTTTTAATCCCATTAGTTTGTAGCCATGGGGTGCTACGTGGAGTCATTCACACTAATAATTTCGATGCATCTGATTCTGGCATTTATGATGAGATAATACATTCCCTTGACTTTTCACTTGCTTTGCAAAAGCCATTCAAAATTAGAGCCTCTGAGTTCAGGAGATGTCTCTCTTCTGAGGCACTCTCTAAGAAAGATGGGACATCTATCTTTTATCTCTCTTAACTCACGAAAATTCAGTTCTAGTATGCTGTAAGATCAGTGTGGGGGGTTGACCCTGTCTGGACACCAGGTTTCTACCACAGTCACTCTATCATTCCCCCTCCTCAACTGGACATGGGAAAAAACTATGATGAAAGGCTTGTGAGATAAGGACAGGGAGAGATCACTCACCAATTACCATCACAGGCAAAACAGATTCAATTTGGGGAAATTAATTTAATTTACTACCAATCAAATCAGAATAGGATCATGAGAAATAAAACCTAAATCTTAAAACAACTTCCCTCCACCTCTCCCTTCTATCTGGGCTCAACTTCATTCACAGTTTCTCTGCCTCCTCCCCTCCAGCAGCACAGGAGGATGGGGAATGAGGGTCAGTTCATCACACATTGTCTCTGCCAGTCCTTCTTCCTCAGGAAGAGGACTCCTCACACTCTTCCACTGCTCCAGCATGAGGTCCCTCCCACAGGAGACAGTCCTACATTAACTTCTCCCATGTGAGTCCTTCCCACAGCTGCAGTTCTTCACGAACTGCTCCAGCATGAGTCCTTTCCATGGGGTACAGTCTTTTAGGAACAGACTGCTCCAGCCTGGGTCCCCCACAGGGTCACAAGTCCTGACAGCAAACCTGCTGCAGTGTGGGTTCCTCTCTCCATGACACCACAAGTCCTGTCAGGAGCCTGCTCCAGCGTGGGCTTCACATGGGGTCACAGCCTCCTTCAGGCATCCACCTGCTCTGGCGTGGGGTCCTCCATGGGCTACAGGTGGTCACTGCTCCACCATGGACCTCCATGGGCTGCAGCGGGACAGCCTGCTTCACCATGGTCTTCACCACAAGCTGCAGGGGAATCTCTGCTCTGGCACCTGGAGCACCTCCTCCCCCTCCTTCTTCACTGACCTTGGTGTCTGCAGAGTTGTTCTCTCACATCTTCTCACTCCTTTCTCCAGCTGCTGTTGCACAGCAGTTATTTTCCCTTCTTAAGTAAGTTATCCCAGAGGCGCTACCACCGTTACTGATTGGCTTGGCCTTGGCCAGCAGCAGGTCCATCTGGTAGCCCGCTGGCATTGGCTGTGTCGGACATGGGGGAAGCTTCTGGCAGCTTCTCAGAGAAGCCACCACTGTAGCCCCCCTGCTACCAAAACATGGCCATGTAAACCAAATACAGTTTGTTACAAATCACCATGATGATCACTGATGCCAAGTGAGAGAGCTTAGAGCCATCTCTGTATGGCAAATTTGTACAGTATCACAAACAATAAACAAAACACTTTTCTGTTATCTAAAAAGTCTACACTTTTGGAAAAACAAATACATCAACACAAAGGAAAAGTCACAGGATACCCGATCTGGACAGTGAAAATTGCTTTCTTATTTTATCAACAATTAAGACTGGAAAAAAAAACTCCACAGAGAAAGAACCAATTTATATAGAAAATTAACATATAGACAGCCAAGGAACATTTCAAGTAGAAGGCATGAAAGGGGAATGGCCTCTGGACTAAAGGTTTTTATTGCAGAGGAACACTGCACGAAAGAGGGGAGGTTTTTTCTTTCCACATTTGGAACGTGTAATTGAGGATGGAAAAGTAAATTACAAAACCATCAGCTCCTATAAGGAATAGATCATGAGTAAGAATGTATATGATGAATTAGATTATCCAGTTACATTTTCATAGGGCAATTTCTCATAGAAAGCAAAGTATTGGATTTGTAGAGCAGCTGGTACATTCAGCATGTGCTAATCAGCTCTGACTCGGAACTGCCGATAGGATGTTTTGCTGTCAAAAGGGAAAAAAAAAACCCAACAAAAAACCACAAAAGCCTACACATCTAGTCTGTTTTGCCTGTGGTTGGACACTTAAAACATAGGTATTATTTTTAAAGGGACTAAACACTTAGTACTCCTATTACACTGCTGAAAATTATGGACAGACAGCAAATTTGAAAATGAGGGGACTCTGGTTGCCAGCACCAGGCTTGAAATGGTTATTCCAGTTTCTAAGCAATAGTATTCTATTGTTCTGCTTTAAATCAGAACGCAATTTTCATAAGATGAGCAAAGTTCGGAGTCAGCCCTTTATATTCTATTGTTCTCTGCATAGAATTTGGGGTTTAAATTCCCCTGGAGAAGTCTAGCAGCACACCTCTTAGACAGCAATGAGGTTAAGGAAGATGGGGTTGAGGGTCAAGTACTTTAATGAGGCCAGAAATGAAAATAGAGTCTGTGATCCACTGTCTTTCTCAGGTGTTTCAAAAGATAACACGCTAGAATTCACTTACACCATTTTAAAGCATATAGCTTTGTGCAAGAAAAGACAGAGATTAGCTAGCTGTGTCTTCAAGCTGGGACTCAAATGTTAAATCATTCATGGGATATATCCTACATTAATGTTAAGACTCATTTGTTCTAATTTCACTCAAAATCAGAATGCTTGTTCTCATTAATTCTGCAAGCTTCTTTTGCTAATTATTTTTTACAATCAATTTCTTCATTTCTTCAGAGAGTTTTGTTCTAGCCACTTGCAATTCTGATTTATCTTTTTAAAGAATCACATATAAAATGTCATGTAGAACTACAGTTTGTTTCTGGGTTTTACATTTGAAAAGAGGAAAGCTCTTAAAAATAGACATGCCTATGGAAAGTGTTTTGGAACAACTTTTAAAACTTGAAATTCCTTTCGAACCATAACAACCACAATGGAATTTTTTAATACATTTCATTCATCTTTGATTTTGGGCTGTAGATTTGCTGTTTGCAGTCCATGCCCACTCTACTTCTGTGTCACTGTTTAAGGACAGAGCAATTCATTGCTTGGTTCTGTGGGTTTTGGTTTTGAAACACCAAAACACAGTGGGAGGTAATTAGTTTAGATTGCTAATTTGGTTAGTAATAATCTGGAAGCAGGCAGAGGCAGATTAGAGCCAGTGGTGACAAAGAAAGGTTTTGAATCCTTCCACTGGCTACACAAGAAAAGCAAAGGTGTATAACCTCCTTCTATACATCTATTCCTCTCACAGAGACTATTTTGGTTGATATCTCTGTGCACTTGGACTATGAAAAAGTTCAGCCCAATGTCAGTCCCAGAAATATGAGAAGTCATATTAAAATTTTTACACAGGAAAAAAACATTGGAGTATTTATAACCTTGGTGGTTATTAGCAAGTAGAGGAGATATGTTCTCTTTTGGGGATAATCAAAGACACCAAGTATCATGTAAAGTACACCAAGGATGAGAAAAAGAAAGATTTTACTTGCCCTTTGACAGAAAACAATTGAAAGGATGAAGAAGTCAGCAACATAGTCAAGGTCAGAGAGATAACACTATATCTTCCATATCACAGAATTTCCTCTATTGGAAAAGATCTACAAGATCATTGAGTCCAACCATTAACCTCATACTGACAAGTCCCCAACTAACCCATGTCCCTCAGCACTGTGTCTACACGACTCTTCAATCCCTCCAGGGATGGGGACTCCACCACTGCCCTGGGCAACCCCTTTCAATGCCTCAGAACCCTTCGAGCAAAGAAATTCTTCCTCACATCCAACCTCAACTGCCCTTGGCACAACTTTAGGCCATTTCCTCTTGTCCTGTCACTTGTTCCTTGGTTGGACAGACCCACCCCCACTTCTCTACACCCTCCTTTCAGGGAGTTGTGGAATGTGAGAAGGTCTCCTGTCAGCCTCCTCTTCTCCAGACTAAACAACCCCAGTTCCCTCAGCTGCTCCTCAGCACACTTGTGCTCCAGACCCTTCCCCAGCTCTGTCGCCCTTCTCTGGACACACTCCAGCACCTCCATGTCCTTCTTGTCATGAGGGGCCCAACACTGAACACAGTACTCAAGTTGTGAGTTATTAATTATCCTAATCTAATTCCTTAATTACAGCCCTTCTTCCAATATTATAAATCATTGCTTGGCTTTTCTCAGGCTTGAGATATCTCACTCATTATATATATTTTAATTCTTAATCTGTTAAATTACCTCATGTTTTTTCTGCAGATTTTCATGGTCTGTAGCAGATGTTGTCTTCTCCCATTTCTCAGCAACTTGATTTGCTTCTTCTATTTTTTGCTCATAGCTTTTCTGGGAGTTTAGCAGTGTCACTTCATAAAACTCTTGAATATCTGTTTGTAAAGAGTAATGAATAAAAGGCATTATTTGACATGTTCACTTTCGAATTCCTGGTGTTTTTCTTTGGCTGATATGTACTTACACATTATCGTCATAATAATAAACAAGTATTATTACATTTCTAGCAGAAAGCAACAATATGCAAATTTGTTTTCTAAAATGTCAATGAGATTCTTGAGGTATATTCTCATTTTAAAGAGGTTCTTACAAATAATTTCAAAGAAGTAAAGTAATAATATTTATAAGAAGAGATCCAAAGAACACATTCCTGAATAGTATAGGTAGAACAGACTCTTGTGCATGGAGAAGTAAGTCACAGATCATTTTGACCAGTAATTTAGAAATCTGCAGATGTGAAATACCCTAAGAGAAGCTTGTTGTCAGATAGCCATCCCACAACTTGAAGGAAGACTCTGTTGATTCATAACTTCAACCTGTTGTCATTCAGAAGTGGCTAGTTAACATTTGGTTTCAACCAAGAGTAAGCAACAAGCCAGGTCTTAATACCCTGCTCAGGTGTTTGTCACACTTATTTCCATGGAGTATGAACAGGTGTGCAAGATGCAGCAGTGAAAACACCTTCACCAAAACCCATGCATGTAATGATCTGAGGAAGAAATGAAATTTTTTGCAGCAAGTTTAGTCAGATAGTCAAGTACAGGAGGTGACACATGGTCTAACAGAGATATTTGACTCACCAAAGAAATAAAAAAAAACCAATGGACAGACTTTCTCCTGGATAAGAAAAAAAAAAAAAAAAAACATTTCAGGGAGAAAGATTGCATCTACCTGGATAGCCCCTGAGACCTCAAGGGAGGGACTAGTTATAAAAACTACCATGCTTTCAAGAGCGCCTCTCTCTAATGAGCGCTACCTAAGGCGTAAAGGATGCAGGAAGGCATGACCCTTGACAGGTAAGTGTCAGGAAAGGAAGAGAAAGGGACAGAAAACCCTTTTTGGTATTAGGTGAAGAAATTATATGGGAAAATCAAGCTTACTGTACCTACACAATGTCTTTCATAAATATTTGTGACTGCATTTTTTAATTTTGTGAAGAAATGTTCTGTTTACATGTTGCCTTAAACTGAACTGAACTAATAGCAGACAAAAGGTAACCAGACAATTAGAAAACATTTCTTAATGGAAGCTGTGAAAAATCTATACCTGACAATATCAGGAGCCCAAATACCCCAGGATGCTCCAGCATATCTAAAAGTAAAGAGTATGTTCCCCAGGAAAGCTTCTTCAACTGGAAGAGAAAACTCTTCCAGCATTATCCATATAATCTGTCCAGCAAAGAGGAAAATACTGGGGTCATGTATGAACTTCAGAGGCAGCTGGGGATATTGTCACACAGGGTCAGATCCCATATCTGGGCTAGGAAGACATTGTTTCTAACTATAATACACCTATAATTATATTATATTTTAATATAATAAACCTGCTGTGGAGGTACATCTGCGTTGTCAGTTGTATGCTGTCTCACACGGTAGGAGACTGAACTGGATTGCACGTGACGAGCAGAACTGCACAGCAGAAGGCACAGGGAGCCACATACAGGCACTCTGATTTTCTGTATCTTTCAAGGGCCAGTCAAAAGTCTTCCACTGGGTCTGCTCTTGTCCTCACATGAAGTCTCTGGCCAGATTTCTAGGAGCCTCTCTTCCCTCCTTAGTAACAACTGAAACTGAACTTTTCTTCTGACTGCTTGTACAACTTTCTGACTCATTCTGTACTCGATTTCTTACATACAATCGGAAAAATTAATTAGAAAATTTAATTTTACCATTAATAACTGATGCATAGGAAGTGAATACTAACTTCTATGTTGCAGAAAAATTTGTAAGAGTTTATGTTTCATATGGCTAAGAACATTTAATTCCACCATTAAAACTAGGACCTACTTTTCAAATGAAAAGCTATAGGATAATTGCTATAGGATAATTGAGAAATTTCCATTCCCATACAGGGGCTATTTTACAGTCATTTTGAAGGCTCATAGTACAATTGCAAACAGTTGCAATATATGGTTTGATGCCAGGTCAGTTTGTATTGCAACTGCAAGTAAAACATATCGGGCTAATATGTAATTATCTCTAGATAAATACTTTGCAGAAATAAACTATAAATTGCCCTCTGGCAGTGGCATTCAGCTGGCATAGCTGTCGTTATCAGAGTATTAATTGGGTTGACAGTAGTCAGTCAAGGAACAGCAGAACAGTGCTTTCACTCTACAGACTCCCTTGCCCTAGTGTTTTCATTAAAAATAATGTGTGAGCCATATTTGCATGTGTATGCACGTGTGCAAAATAAATATTAAATATTCAGGCTCTTTGTAAAGGTCCTTATCTATTCTGAGGAAGCTGTGGGTTGATTTCACTGGAATAATGATCACTGGTGTGCAGAGAAGAGCATTTCAGTGTACTTAAGCGGTTACAGAAGAAAGCACAGAGGATTCACTTAGTTGGTTGCTTTGTTATTCCATAACCCAAAATTGCCATTTCTATGGAACAAGGGCAGCCAGCAACTTGCAGTCAATCAAGGTTAGCAGAAAACAGGATCTGTAATTTGCTCTGAGTAAAAACCTGGTCTATCTTGTTATCTCCATTATGTGAGAGGTGCAAATCATACTAAGAGGGGAAAACAGCTGAATACCACTACAGATGGGAAAAGAGGTGTAGAGGAGGTGGTGGGATCAAGTAGCTGTAGAATCAAGGTTGGAGCCAAGGTCATAAAAAGTAGTTGTGAGAGCATGTGTAAAATGACCAAATACAGTCTGAGGGGACTTACAGGAAGATAATTCAACAAAGAGACTAAAATCTTACACACATGAAATCTGTACTGAGTAGTTCTTAACATTATATTCCCTCTCTTCCATGAAAACAAGTTCACATTTCATTTAGAAGTGGCAATATTACTATTGATGAACTTTGTGAGCACAAAACACCTCTCCAGGCAAACTGTTCAGATCTCTGTACCACTCCAAACATTTTGTCAAGCATTGTTTAAAGTGTCTGTGAATGTTACTGGATTTTCAGTCCAAGTGAATTTGTTCATTTACTTCTTAAGAGATTTACTTTGTTTGTCCTTTATATGTCCCTGCTCACTGCAGGGGGTAGGACTAGATGACCTTTAAAGATCCCTTCCAACCCAAACCATTCTATGATTTTATGATTTAATAAACTCCACTTGCTCTTCTTTTAGCCTAGCTCATATGTTTTGTCAGTTTTGCTGTATAAAGATAAATTGCATACAATAAATTATGTATATTCTAATATGAAATAATCCTAAAGATACCATAATATATTTTATTTTGGATAATTCCATCACTGGAGAAGTAGGAAAACAATTTTATCTCTACATCAGCACGGTAGAGAACACATCAGTATCACTTTACATATCCCCATGGACAAGTATACTGTAAATCACTGCATCTGTGCTCTGCAGGCAAATTGCAAGGACAACCCTTCTCCTGTCTTATAGACCTGTGCAAGAATGAGCAACCCTCCAACCCAAACTATTCTGTGATTCTACATAGAAATAAAAACATGTGATCAGGCAAAGCTGCACCAGTTGCCTAAGCTATGTCATTTCCTGACTTTTGAGTGACTGGTGCTGCAGCCCTGTGACCATTATTCCAGCACAATTTCTGTTCCAATTTATATGCATCACAATATCCATTGATTATGAGAACACTTTACAGCTCTCACAGCAAAGGGGTTAAATAATATGAAAAGGCAAAAGCGTTGAATAGCCTAAACTACTTTGTCTTCTCTGTCCATGAGCCTTTGCTAGCATTCTAATGAGGAAAAATAAGATAAAGCAATGCAATTCCTCATTCATCTGCAAGCACTTCAGCACCAGAAAGATAGAAGTAAATTGAAGGGAACACAGACAAAGACAGATGATTAAAGGTCTGAGAGGACTAACTTTTGAGCAAAGATTAAAGGAAGAGAATAATAATAACATACACTTTCATACTTCCTTTCATTTCAAAGCAAAACAAACATTAAGAACCATATAATGTTCACTAAGGCCTCAAAGAGAAGCAAACCAGCAGGGCTGAACAAACAAGCACACCAGGTGTGTCCATCCCTTTGTGATCAATAACCAACTTACCGTGTCTTCAGAATCACCAGTGGATTCAGGACAACATTATTCCATTTTTAAAAGTCCTCTTTGCAGGGAAGGGTAAATGCAGCTGCACGAGCAAATCTGGAATGATTGCCCAGTGTGCTAGGAATGAGGCAGGAACCACTCACTCCTGCAAGCTTTCTCCTTTATTCAAGATCCTTGCTGGTGTGATTTAAAGTCAGAAGAGAAAGGTGGTCAGGATTTGCTCCTATTTATGCATTTTGGCACCCTCTTTACTACTGACCCATCTTCAGCTGTGTAAATCGTCATAATCCAGCTGGTAGCCCCAAGGCTGGATGAAGTATATGAGATAACTTTGGCATCTGTATGATTTTCACCTACACGGAGAAGCACTGGCAGATATCAAATGCATCTCAGTACTTTCATGCACATTCAGAAATGTAGCCATCAAGGCACATGAATTCCAGTGCACTGAGCAGCTGGGATTAACCCCAATTTATCTCTTTAACACCAGCTGACCTGTAGCTACACTTTGCATGTACCTAATGGATGGAAAGCATTAGGAAGTGAGAATATCAAACGATGGGGCTTCCAAGTAATATGATGCAAAATGCAGAGAGGTTTAACTTGAGCTGGTACAGGTTTACAATGCAGCTATACAGTGAGAATAGATCTGCAGGGTGCCAAACTCAGGATTCAGAAGACAGGTGGCATAAAGAAAACCAGAGTAGGAGTGGAGAGAAAAATCTCTTGTACCTCTTTTGCATTAAAAAAAAAAAAAAAATAAGAGGAGCAAGAGGAAAGTCTGTATTCCACTAACAAACAAGCCAATGCCAGTTTTTCTAATACCATCTATATTTTATAGAACACAAACAATTAAGCTTAAAAGGCTAATCTTGTACATCGCTTAGCCTGGAGTTGTACTGCATGTGTCAGCAAATGCTGCCTCCCCAGTGACTTGACAGTACATGTGGCCACTTGTACAAGAGCAGTGAGAACTATTCCACACACCACACCTTACCCAAAGTCCACTGAACTTGCAGACATTCACCCACCGCAGCATGTTTTGACCTCCAGGGAGAGAGTACACTGTGCTGTTGGCTGTTCCAAAAGCTGTTTCCTTCATCTGTGCTTAGCAATGAGAGAGGATTTCTTTGTGACACACATCTTGCTCCCACCCCTCTGTCTTGAGACCATTTAGAAATGGCAACAATATGCTGGTATCCGCAGTATTTGTCTGTTGCTTCTGCAGATAGCTGTACATTTTCGCAATTAACTGTAACATCATTAACAATATAAAATCCCATTACCCAAGAAATGAGTTCTCTGTGCATCATATTTCTGTAGACTCAAACTGGGAATTGGAACTAATATTCTGTAGGATGAAAAGAGGATTTTTTCTCCTCTTCTTCGGTCCTTAGCCATAGAATTCATATTTCCTATGCTGTGCCTGTGCCCTGACTTGCTTTGCGGTATAAGTCCCATCTGTTTTTCCAGGGCATTCAGGGACAAGGTGGAATGGGGGTCTAAGGCAACACACAAACACAAGCTGTTTCCTTTCTGGGAAATTTGGGACAGTCTTTTTGTCTATGTGTAGGATAGCATCTGATATGTACCTTTTAATGTTGTGTAACCCAACACAAATGGCTACTGTCTAGCAGAACACTGCAAATCAAAATAAAGTCAATTGTTACAGGCTCTTGCTGCAAGTCTTTTTTTTAACCGAGGGAACATTATAGTGTACATCTAAATGGCATCATTTATATCCTAGGGAGCAGATTATGCTGGGTCAGCTTCAGCCATCTGGTCTGAATTATTAGGTAGGAGTACGGAGGATTGTGCAGGATGTTGTTCAAGAAGCAAAACCGATTCACGCAGTAGAAGTAGCAGGGAGGTGATCAGAGATTGTACCAGCCTGCCAGTAAAGGGCTTTAAAGGCCCTACCCATGGAAGCAGTCCAAAGAGAGGTTAAATAATGTACTTCACCAAATGCAGCTATGTTTTGTGGGTTTTTTTCCAAGTAAAATGTTTCCATATTGAGTAAAATAGTCATTTTAAGAGAGAGAAAATAAAAAGTAAGAGAAAAAAAACAACTTAACTTGAAATTGGGTGAGTTTCCAACTGAAGCACAGACCCTATGTGAAGAAATGGCAGGTCTCCTGTTCTCAAGCTGGTACATAGCTTTACGGTCGTGGTGAGCTCAAACCTGTCCCCATTAGCATCCCTCAGTGCAGCAGCAGTCAAAAATGCCTTTCCCATTTCAGCTGTTCCTCACACCCAGGGCTTCACACGTATTTGCCTTGGGTCTGCACTAATAAAGGTGGTGTGAGATTCAACAATAAAGGAAAAGCTCGAGGCTTATGTTTTACAATGGGCAGGGGTAACACCAAGATATGTCAAGTCAAAATGAAATTTAGGAGCCCTGTGGCAAGGTTTTCAAACAAAAGCTTTTGGTGCATGAGAAACATAGACGTCAACTCAACAGCAAGAGTTACTGCAGAAGGAGAGAACAGGTTCTCTGTTCCATGCAGGCAATGAAATGGTGCAGTGCCAGCCAGGGAAGCAGTCTTCTGCCAAATGCCTACAGCTGATAAATGTTCCTAAATCTATGAAAAGCAGCACACTCTGGGAGAACATGTACCAAAGTAGGCAGCAAGAAATATGGCTTCTGATATTAACCTGTCTTGATTCTTGAGCTTCAGCAAATGCCTCCTATTTGGCCTAGATAACTTTTTGAAGTCCCTTCCAACCTGAATTATCCAACAATCCTATGATTCTTTGCTCATCTAGGCTGTAAGCACTTTGAGCCAGGAACCATTACTAAGCAGGTACATACCTGAGCAAAATGATATATTTTTATCAAAAAAGCTCTGAAACACTCGACGTGCTGTAATAAATAACTAAATGGTTAGTAATTAATTACCTTTGCAATAGTTATTGAGACTTGTGAAGAAAAAAATATGGTTTTGAATACTTCTGGTGGCGTGATTGTTTTTTTGTAATATACCCAAAATACAATCAGAGCTCTCACAAACTTCTCAGCTAGGAATATCTTCCTCAAAGGCAGCTGTCCAGAATCCAGGGAGAATAAAATAGTCAACACAGATTGCTGTGCTCAGAGAAGACAAAATAATTGCTGCAGCACTCTCTATGTGAGTGATGTTTATGTTAACAAATGAAAACTAGAAAGCAGTAAGTCAGACAGTAAAATCAGTATTTAAGCCTGTTCAGCGATGACATTCATTGTATTACTACAGTTTTACCTCTATAGTCCAACCTCTTATTCATAAGTAACCATCTCAGTCTGGATTTGAGCATTTGCCATTGACAAGATGTTATGGTTATCATCTGTGGTTGCTAATTGTGCTTTCAATAGAACAAGAAAAGAAACTGTGAGACAAGTTCAATAATGTGCAGAAACACAGTTGAAAGTGGGCACAGTAGATTAAATTGGTAAATGTCACACCCAGTTCCGCTCATTTTGTTTCTGAAAGTTAAGCTGCAGAAGAGCAGAGCAGCAAACCCCAAATCCTGAGGTGAGGTTTCATTTTAAACATGCTAGCTGTGCCAAATCTGTGAGAATCTGAGCAGGATCATGAGCACACGTCGGCTGCTTTGCAGCTCTGGACAACCAGGCGTACAATCGAAACTGTTCCAGGATTTTTTCTGATAAAAAACTATGTAAACAGAAAGTGCTGTTAATTTTACTAAGTGTTCAAAAGTGACAGCTAAGGAAGCACTAAGAGGTCAAGGCAAGGCTTCCTCAGCATTGGTGAGGCTGCACCTTGAGTCCTGTGTTCAGTTTTGGGCCCCTCACTCCAAGAAGGACATGGAGGTGCTGGAGCGTGTTCAGAGAAGGGCAACAGAGCTGGGGAAGGGTCTGGAGCACAAGTGTGATGAGGAGCAGCTGAGGGAACTGGGATTGTTTAGTCTGGAGAAAAGGAGGCTGAGGGGAGACCTTATCGCTCTCTCCAACTCCCTGAAAGGAGTGGAGAGGTGGGAGTGGGTCTGTTCAACTAAGGAACAAGTGATAGAACAAGAGGAAATGGGCTTGAGTTACACCAAGGGAGGTACAGATTGGATGTCAGGAAAAATTTCTTCAGTGAAAGGGTTCTCAGGCACTGGGATGGGCTGCCCAGGGAGGTGGTTGAGTCACCATCCCTGGAGGTAATTAAAAGACAGGTAGACGAGGTGCTTAGAGATATGGCTTAGTAGTGGACAGGTGTAATTGGACTCAATGATCTCAAAGGTCTTTTCCAACCAAACAACTCTATGATCCTATTCTATGATTCTTGTGCTTCAGAACAGATCTTTCAAAAAATTACATTTTTCTTTGAAAAATCATGGGTTTTATTGAGTTCTTTTCCTATAAGCTTAAATACAAACCCTCAGCTTATTTCAGCACTGTGTATCACTCTGCACGTAGCAGCTGGAGACTGTGAAAGTTATTTACGGACAACAATAACATATACCTTTGGGAAGAGGTTTTACTCATTGCATGGGGAGTTGGATGTGAAGCCATTACTGGAGAGCTTTTCCCTTGTTTCAGTGCAGCAGTTAACAGTTATTACTGTGCATTTCTGATACTGTCGGAGGATCATGCAGCCCCACTGTGGGTCACAGAAGTTATGAACAGACTTTCCTCTGAATGGTTCCAACATGCACTTAAACAACTGTAATAGAGAGTTCAATACCAGAAAACTGTTCAGTTGTATCATTTGTTTATTGTGTGATTTTGTTTGTTGTTCAAGTGCTTGAGATATGATTTCTTTAAATAAGGATAATTGGGAAAATTTGACAAAATTTGACTGTAAAATATGATCTCAAAACTGCAGGTGTGTTTTCATCTCTGAGGCAAGAGTAAAAGGAAAAAAAAAATAGATTATATATTTCCTCACCTTTTTTCTTTTTTCTTCCTTTTCTTTTTTTCTTTTTAGTCTTGGAAAGGAACCAGCTGCAAAGCCAATTTCCCATGGAACATGGTGGGAAATACTGTACACCAGACTAGAACCAGAAAAGGATGCATCATTCTATAATCCTCTCTAAATCAGATTAGTTTTATATAGGCTTTTCCACTGCAGCTGCACATAAATATGTTGGGAGTAGGTAGGGTAAATGGAAGATCTAGTGCTTAGAGGACATGTCTTGGGAACTGCAGGCTTTGGGGTAGCTGCAGATAGCAGCCCAGCTAGAGGCCACCCCATCAGACACCTTCCAGCAGCACCCAGTTTGCTGAAACTCTAAAAAAGAAAGATCTGCCTCCCCATCTTGCTCGCTCAGGTGTTTTGCTCCAACACATGAGTCATCACAAGTAGCTGGGGCTGTGCAGAAGGCAAAGGAGTCAAGTTATGCATTTGAGCAGGTCTGCAGCCCCCAGTTGATGGCACCAGTCAGGGGCTTCACACACCACATACGCCGGCAGTTCCTCCACAAAGAGTTGAAGCAGCCTTAGGGCAAGCACAGAAATCCTGTCGCTGTCTGTCACTGAGTGCTGTGGGAATCTCAGATAGCCAGCCCTTACCTTAAGGAAATGCTGATGATCCACACCTGAAAAATGCAGTAACAGTAAATTGGTTTATTCTTGTGTAAGGCTTCAGGGAGTGGTTCATTAGGAAACCCAAGAGCAAGCAATCCAAATCAGACACACTTTCCCAAGGCAAGGTAAAAGCATTTTTAGGAAAAGCCTATGGCAATCTATAAGGAATTAGCAATAATTGCTTCCTGGCCTTTCTTCACCCTATAAAGAAGTATCTTCATACCCAACCCCTTTTAAACCATCACTTTAAATATAAAGCTAAGGCAAAGCATTAAAACACAACCTTTCTGCCCAGTCCTTTCAGCTACTAGAGCAACTCTTTACCTCCTTTAATCTCTTCATTTCAAGGACTCGCCTAGAAACATCTTCCCTCCTGCATCTCTCTTACCCTTTCACTGCAAATACCTCACGGTCTCCTTTTAGCGGATCAATACACATCAGATCAGCCCAAGGCTTGGTTTTTTCACAGAGCATCACCTTCCATACTCAATAACCAACTTTATTCTGATATCAAAGCACACAACCCCAGTTTCTCTAGTGCATGGTAACAAACACCCCTCAGGTAACCTGAGATACACTGAGCCACAATTCAGTCCTCATTTTTGGTGAGGTGCTTTGTAAAGTCAGACATACATGACTACGGGGCTGCAGTCTCTATCTTCATCTCCCACCCACACTCCTGGTTCATCTGGCTGCCTGCCCATAAGCCAGGCAAAGCAAGGGCAAGGCACACACCGAAGGAGCATGTCCACACAGTCTGCAAACACAGAGCATCACACGAGCTGCAAAGGACAGAGGGTGACTGTGTAAAGTTAGATGCCTGAAACTAAAGAGAGTCGCCTCTTACAGCCCAGATATATTTACTTCTGAATATATTCAAGTATTTCAGTGTTTGCACTTAAAAGAAAGCGTGCAAAGGATACATAGAGAAGGAATAAAGTTCCAAATAATTTCAAACCAACCGACCCCTTTGCTATGTGCCTAAGCTGCAGAAAAAAAGCAAGAACACGTGTAAAAAACTGGGTTAACTCTATTCCAAGTCTCACCACTTCAGCCACCTTTTTCTTCCCCTTCATTCTACTAGTGGGAAGTGTAATTTAAGTGGTAAAAACAGGGAAATGAGAACTTCAGACTGCAGATTCTATTTGCAGTTTTTCCACTGACTTGCTGTGTGACCTGAGGCAAATCAATCTTTCTGCACTTCAGCTTAACCTTCTGTAAAATTGAGATATGAATCCTTTGACTTACCCATAGGCTCACAGTGGGGTGTTACACAGCTTATTTAATTAATATTTGTTAAACACTTTGAATGAATGTTTTCATACAAGTTTAAATTATTATGGGTTGTACTTTTATAAACCCTGGCTTATGACCTTTGAACGTATTTGCCACAATGACTAGAGCAATCTTTAAGACTGCTACTCTGATGCAATAAATTATACTTTAAATGAACCCTTTCACTGGAGTGTCTGTGACTTTAGTTATCTACACTTAACATTTACAGTCATTGCACTAATTGGTCTAACCTTGTATAGCAGGTTTCCACGAACATCAAAAGACTTCATTGGTCATGCTTGAATTTGTTTCACTTTCTATTCTCATGGGTTTAGTAATAGCAAAGAGAATTCATGTAAATTCATTTACATTAGCTGGTCTCCATTGGAAGAATAATATCTTGTATCACTTACACAAGTCCTTGCAGGTCTAGAATATCTTTACTGTTCTCGTTATCTTCATTCTCATGTAATTGATTGGTTTATGGACTTGGTACAAGTTCAGTAATTTAGGTTTTCACTCAGTATTAACTTATGTATTTATTCATGAATCACAGAATCATGGAGTGATTTGAGTTGGAAAGGACCTTTAAAAATAATCTGGCCCAACTGCCCCACCATGTGCAGGGACAAAATAATTTTGCAAATCTTTTTTCACCGATTCTTCCGGGGAAGTAATTCTGGGATGTGTCCTGAAGAGGGCCTCCCACCCCCCCAAAGCTTACAGTAGCCGTCAGGATAGCAGGAGGAAATGTTTTACTAAAACTTATGTTCCCAAATTCACTATTTTTATACCAAACTTGATCTATATCATGAGGAGATTAATGTTATGTGTATAGTACGGTGCTTATTAACAAAATATAATTTTTCAAGAGAAATAATTTGTCCTGCTTTTTAGCATGAAGTTTTACTGCAGTAAATATCTGACAGCAAAAATATCTTTAAAAATATCTGACAGCAAAACCCAAGGAAGCAGAAAGGAATATGTTAATTATAAGGCACTATATAAATGCTAATGAAGTGACCCACAGCTCTTGAATTAACATGTCACATGCCTCAATGTCTTATCACAGAAAACAAAGAAAAAAATGAGTACAGCTCCACATAACATGGGCTGCTGACAGAAGAAGACCCTATCTTAACTTCAGGCATAGCAGGAGTTCAGAGTAATGATTTTAGACACTGAAATGCTAAATCAAGCTGGCTTTGGAGGGGACAGACAAGGCCAACATTGTCAACCTCCTTACATTAAAACAACCAGAGAGTTAAATATAGGTTGCAAACTTTAGAGATTCCTATCAAGCCTTTCTATGAATTGAGATACGTTCTGAAAATAAAGTAAGTTTGTCCTATCTCCTGCAGTGGCTGGGCTGGATACCACAGATGTTGACAGCTGGAACAGCAGAGATTGGTTTGCACTCATAACTGCTAAAGCCAGATGGTTGGCAGACATGGCACAGGACTTAGAGAGAGATGGTCCTTTCTGGAGATGCAAATGAAGGTTGGACAGGCATCTAAGATGGCATGAGGCTCTTGACTTACATGGAGGGTAGAGGGTGAACCAGCTGTCTCTGGGAACATAACCACTTCAGTTGTTCCACCAACTGTGTTGACTCAGCCTCTGTTCATGACAATGAGAGCTGGGACAGGACACCTGCTAACACGTAAAGGCGGGTGTCCTAACTGGGAACTACATCCCAATCTGAGCATTCTTTGCATAAGAAGGCAATATTGAAAATCTAAGTGGACTCCGGGGATTTTGATGGCACTTCTTTCCTTGCAGTCAGAACTTGTTCTTGGGCAAAGGTCTGGTGGTTGTATTTGCATTATTTTTCATATTTTTACTGATTTGTTTTCTCTGTTAGTAGATAAAGATCTAGGACAAATCTGAGTGGTGTAGATGTTTCAGTGTTGTCTTCTCTTTCCATAGTTCTGCAGCAGGATTAGCTTTTAAAGAACATGCATTGTTAATCAGCCTTCTGAAAACATCAATTTCTCGGTAAAGATGGTTGAACAAAATTAATTTTGCAAGTTTTATTTCCAAACGGTTTTTCAGACAACTTCTGAATGATTGATCTGAAGTCAGAGTTGGAGTCCGAGGACAGTTCAGATAAACAGCGCATGAACACCTAAAGAAGTCTGCTGTTAAGTCTTTCTGCTTTTAAAAAAATCTAAAATTGTGAAGTGGAACATGAAAAACACTCCTAAAACCTGGAAGACAATGCACTTTCCTTGAGTATTGTTTCTAGTACAATGCAAATTTTGATACAAAAAGTACTTTTTTGTCCCTAAAAAAACAAAGCAGATAATAGACATTAGGGAAACAGAGCCTTAACAATGATTCTACTACTAACTCTGTTGCCCTTAGTAATTCACTCAATGTGTTATAAGTACTTATTTAGTGCATGTTAAGGTTGGGAAGATCAATTTGTTAGTATTTCTATCATGCTTTGATGAAATCAAACATGATAGGCTAAGCTGTCTTATTATACTCCTTTTGCTATGCTTGCTGTAAGAAAAAGCCAGGCATCGTTCTAACAAGATAATGATATTCTATCTGTTCTTGGAATGATAAATCATGTCAGAAAGTACAATTCAATTCATTATTTAAAATCATGTCAGGAAGTGAACTTCATTTTTTTTAAATTAAGAGGAAAGATTTCAAATTATATCTTGGATCTAAGAAGAGAATTAATAAATACTAATTATCTGAAATAAATTATTGAGAAGTTCTCTGAAGGCAGACAAACATAACGGGGACTTGCAAACTTGTCTCCCCAGAGCAGCTTCAAATGCACTATATGTAGGGTACAAATTTTAAAAGTAACACCAGATTTTTGTCCCCTCTGTTGATGCTGGCAGAGGTATCTTTTCTATACCTACAGCACCAAACATTTCACAGAAGTATAGAGAGAGGGTTAGAAAAGGGGTGTAAAATACACACAAAAGCCTGTGGAGAAGCATACTGATACTCCCTGCAGCTAAGAGAGTCCTAGCTCCATGCAGTCAAGTTCAATGTTCAGTGGTCACCTCTGCAGTGCTGAGTGCCCTTCATGCCTTGAAAGCCCATTCAGAGGGGTGGAGGACAGAGTTACTGTCCTTGACTGTTGTACTAAGTATATCCTTTGGGAGTTGAATCAGGGTGTAGAAGTTCCTGCAAGGCACAAGACCTTGACACTTTCTGTTAACAGATGCATTGGTGAAGTCTTTCCAGCCTCCTTCTGAAACTGTCTGTAGCCTGGGAGTCAAGAGCTTCTGCCCAGAAGAAGAGAGTCTTTACTGTCTTGAGAAAAGAAAGGCTAAATGTACATGGTAGGTTAAGTTAGCTGGCAACCAAAAACCACACAGTTGCTCACACCACCGTCCCTCTTCCCGCTCCCCTCCATGGAACTGTGGAGAGAATTGGAGGGGTAAAGGTAAGGAGACTTGTAGGTTAAGAACAATTTAACAATTGGAGTAAAATAAATTAAAATAGTAATGGTAATAACAATGATAACTATATGTATGTATATCTATATAGTTGTTATAATTATTAGCATTACTGTATAAATAATTAATTTTT
The DNA here is from genome assembly GCA_907165065.1 of Caprimulgus europaeus. The sequence continues at coordinate 118,959,558 of OU015523.1, forward strand.
ATATATATATTTAAAAAAAAAGTGAGTGATGCAGAGTACAATTGCTCACCACCCACCAATAGTGATCAAGTGAAAATGAATCCCGAACCCGAAATTGCAATCCCGGGAGAGCAAGCCCGAACAATTCCTGAAAGAATCCCCCAGCTTTCCAGTCAGCTCCGGTTAATATACTGAACATGACGTGACATGATATGGAATATCTCACTTGCATATCCAAATGCCAATTCTGGGTTTTGCTAATTACTATACCTTCCCCCTCCCAGTCCTTTGCACTTGTAAACTACCCAAACACCATGTCCTTGTACCTTATCAACACTCTTCTCATAACAAATCCCTCACTGAACCCAAAACACAGTGCTTTCTAGCTACTAAGAAGAAAATTAACTCTATCCTAGCAAAAACCAGGAGAATGTATCACCTTTGAGTGGCAATGAAAGAGGCTATTGGCCCATGGACTGTTTCTCTTGCAGGTTATGTTTGGCATGTTCAAATCTCCTTGCATGTGCAGACACTTTTCAAGATGTCACTGGGCTAATAAGTGACCTCTGCCAAGGTGGACACAGTTTTTTGTACAATGAACTCTGCAAAAAAAACCCAGTGTAGACACTTAAGTGCATTTCGTGCTACAGCATCTCAAAATGAGGATGTCTCAAAGGTACACTGTGCAGATAAATGCATGGAAGATTATGAGGACAACCTCTAGTAACGGGACCTAGTCTGGATTCAATTCACCAGTTTATGATGTGATGGCTTGTCTTTTCAACTTGGTTGATCATAACTAATAAAAATGGGGCTTGCCATATGAAATCAGCCTTTAAAGGTGAATTAGGCTAGAAGAGTGCTGATGTGGTCTTGCCAGGAGGTCTGCAGGTGATAGTCAACACTGTAATTGTAAAGGTTGAGTGATCACAGAAATGAGGAGGGGAGGAAAGGAGAATGAGATTATTCCTATTACCACCCACTCATGCACAAAAAAAACCCCTGTCCTTGGTGTTGTTAAAAGCTGACTTCTCCCTGTGAGACTCTGTCAAACTGCAGAACAATGATTCAGGCAGCAAATAATCCACAGACATATTTACAAACCCAGGACAAAACAAGTTAGACAACTGGAGAAAACTTAGTGCTCAAACAAGGGATCCAGCAGCGGCTTTGGCTGCAAACAACAAAGTTGAAAGATGGCATTATGCCTGTGTATTTAATTTACTTATAATTTCTCTTACTGTTCTGCATTGCAAACAGAGTAGCTGCACAGTGGTAGGAAAGAACATGCCAGGTGGTTATGGGCTCAGAATTACCATTGTGTATACATTATCTACTTACAAATGCAATGTTAATTAAGGTTTAGATGCAGCAACTGAAATATAGTGGTCTGCAAGTGTACAAGTTCTCCCGAGTAATGAGAATTTCTTGTAGAAAGTCAAAGTGCTACAGTGTTGTGTTCAATATGGAAATCTGGGTTTCCAGTCAATGAACGCACGCAGAGTGCGCCACCGTTAATTGAGAACATGAAATTAAAGTACCCACGAGCCGCCAGCATGTGGGGGCACCTAATGGACATTATGGAATGCAGTGTGTTACGTTAGACTACTATTCTCGGTGTTTTGTTTCCCAAAAAAAGCTGGAGCTGCAAGCTGACGCTAGTGAGCCAAACGCCAAGTGACATAATCCCAGTCATTAAGTCATAGGAACAAGCTTGACTGATCAATCAGCAAAACCCACATGGTTGCTTAGGAGCCTTGACTGACGTGACAGAAAAGAAAAGTAGCTGCTAAGCAAGTTTCTGAGCCCAAAGACCATGTGTATAAAGCTCAGCAGAAAACCCCACACCTTCCTGAGATGAACCAGGGAAGATCTATACAGAGAGGTTGAAGGGCTGCCAATTTGCCTGCCCACAAGGACCAGATCCTGTCCTCCTGTCCCATGGATGTTCATCAGAAGGTACAAACCTCTAGACAAGAGCTAGGAGGACATACCTGCAGTCTGTGACCACTTCACCTACATCAGCTATAGCTGCCTGCACAGGTCAAAGCCCTGAGAAATTTTGACAGAGAGGCCAAACTGGAGAGATTGTTCTATTATGACCAAGAATGGAACTTTTGATGCTTGTAAAGAACTGTTTCAGCCCCCTACAAATATTAGCAGAGCTATATTGCTGGTGAAACTGTCAAGGGCAGCAGGAGAATGGTCTGACACTGCAGCCTGCCCACAGCCACCACCGAGCTCTGGTTGCTGAATGATTAATGAAGTGATGGATTGATCCTGCAAAGAGAAGGGAATAGCTTGCAGTCCTTAATAGTGAGAAACTTAAAACTGATGAAAGGAGGGGAGTGGGTTTTGTTTTAAGCGAATTATAACACAACCTGGTTTCCACAGTGTATTTGTGAACTACATCCTGGAAGACAGACATAAAAAATAACATGAATAATAGAAAGTTTTGCATTTGTTTAACAGGATATTATCTTAGGGCTCAGGTATAAGAGATGTTTGTTCATGTGAGCAATAATATCAGCCTGAACTTATTTTTATGAGATTAAATCCTTAAGGAGCTTTGTACCAGCTGAAGCAAACTAACCTATGGCTTTAGATATAAGTTTTAAGATTATGGGAGCTCCTTTGAACTATATTCAGTATTCATGTAAGGGGCCCATGATGCTTAAACTCCCAAAAACAGGTAAGCAAATCTTGTTTTGTTCTTTAATCAGAATCTTGTTTTGCTCTGAGGAAACCCATTGTGTTGGGGATATAGCGATAAGATAACGGTGTCCGGGTAAAACCACGGAGAATCTTTATATTATGCCCTTAGGCTAATGGACACAGAACTGCATTTGTATGCATAAGGGCTGCAGCTAACCCTGCCGCTTGTGAAAGGGTTGCAAAGCTCTTCTACATAGATTAAAAATAAAAGTAGGTAGTCTTCTTAGTGCTAAATACATTCAGTGTGGAAGAACTCATCTACAGAGGAGTGAGAGTGAAAAAATTAAGCATTCACAATGGATTGAAGGAAACTAGACAGGAAATTAACACTGGATTCTTGTGATAGTTTAACTTAGCTGGCAGCCAAACACAGCCACTTGCAGCCTCCCCCATCCCTTTTCCCTCACCACCAAGGGAATCAGAGAGAGAATTGAAGGCATAAAGCTGAGGAGACTTGTAGGTTGAGATAAGAACAATTTAGTAATGAGAGTAAAAATAAAATTAAAAAAATAATAAGAAGAGTAATAATGATAACAACTATATATATGTGAGTGATGCACAGTACAATTGCTCACCACCCACCGATAACAATCCCGGAGGAGTGACAAGGAACCCCAAAATCAAAATCACAATCCCAGAAAAGTGAGCCTGAGCGATTCCCAAGAGAATCCCCCCTGCTTTCCAGTCAGCCCCAGTTAATATAGTAAACATGACATGATACGACATGGAATATCTTATTGGCATATCCAACTGTCAATTCTGGGTTCTACTAACTACTACACTTTTCTCCACTCCCCACTTCCAGTCCTCTCTTCTTGGAAACTGCCCAAGCACAGTGTCCTTGTAGTTATCAACATTGTTCTCATAACAATCCTCACTGAAACCAAAGCACGGTGCTTTCCAGCTACTAAGAAGAAAATTAACCCTATCCTAGCAAAAACCAGGACAATTCTGCTTCTCCAAATTGAATTTGAAGTGTCACGGCTACAGTAGCAGTCATGCAAAATCAAGAAACTTTGGAACAGGGCTAAGACAGAACTAAATCAAGCACTGACAAAACTATATAGAGTCAACTGAGGGGATGAGTGGCCACTGCTCTCCCCTTGGTGTTCATACTGCACATCTCCATTTATTTCACAGGTGCCTTCATCCTGCACAGAGCAGGCAAAGAGCGTGGCCCTTTAATGGTCTGTTCAGGGCTGGGAAAAAGTGTTTATTAAAAAAAAAAAAAAAAAACCAGCATAACTTAACACTTCATTTCCTTCCTTAGTCATTATTTAAGACTTTATTCAAAATCTCCAAAACTCCTGGTGTCATCACGCCTTTAATATTTCAGATCATGTTCATTATAAATAAGCTTCTTCTAGAATAATGTGATCTAAAAGACAAGTTGTCAAAAATCTCTGTTAAATATAAACTGACAGCATTGGAAACATGATCAGCTGAAAAATAGCAAAATTTATGTACATGATAGCATTAACAGTTCACGATCTTTCACATACACTGTTCATTTATTAGAACCTATGGCCAGAAAGTTGCCATCAGTTCATGGTTAAAAAAAAAAAAAGATTTTTCTTTAGCAGCTTTTTCTAAATGCCCTGTCAGTGACGGTCCATAACTCAAATAGCACTCTGCCATATAATGGAAGTGTTTGACAAGATGATTCAGCATCACATTATATTGTTTTGTTAAGAAATACCTGTTAAAAGCACTCATTCTTCACAAAATCACATTAATCTTTTGGGGAACCAATCGAGGCAAATCTTTTTGCTTTTTTGCAAACACATCTCCTAATTATGAGTCCTAAGCTGAGGTTTTTTCAGTTTAGTTTGGCAAATATATTCATCTTTAATGAGCCAAAGCCCAGACATTTGAAATAGGGTTTTACAGATGTTTCCAAAATATTTTCCCAAAGACAGAGCACAAATATAGCCTCCAAGAGCCAATCACAGACTTAGCTGTCTGGAAAATGGAAATCCATCATCACATGTAATGTTTTCTCACCACAAATGGCACCAAAGATCTGAGTGCCAAAATAATGCTGGGAGTAAGAGAAAATGAAAATGTAAAGAATCAAAGCATAATTTTTACCTTCTCCTCTGTCCTGCAGGTGGGATGCACAATTCCCTGATGCCTCTTTGGCAGGATGGTGGGAACCACATAGTAGATGAGCTACCTGACAATTAACCAGGGCAGTGACACAGGGAAACCAGAAACCTGCTGAGTACCAGCTGTTTCCCAGCACATCATTACGTGGAATATAAGGAAAGGGATAAGTGCATAGGTGCTGCTCAAGCTGCATTGAGTTAAGGCCAGATCCCATGCAAGCACCTGTCTCATTTGGATACTGTCTAATTAGTATTTTCTACAAGAAAAAACTTTCCTTCCTGAAAATTCCCAGTATGTCTGCTCTCTGTTATGGATCTCTCCTGGAGATTTTTCTCTCTGTAAGAATGAGAGCTTCAGTCTTGGTGCTGTGAACACACTTGCATAAAACCATGCATAAAAATTTAGATTAAAAATACGAGTAAATAGTCTTTTGTTGTTTTATAGTTTTGTAGTGATAATTGGATCTTTTAGTTTCTCAGTGTTAGAAATTACATCCCTGAAGCACTCTGATACACACTGATTGGTGTGCAGTATAAACTTGTGCATAATCCTTTTTTTCTTCTCCAGATGCTTTTTGCTCTAGCATCTATTAGGTTTCTTGCTTTATTTATTTAAGATTCAGTACTTAAGAGTCTAACTCAGATTTTAAAACTAATGATACACACATCTGTACACCCCTGGCAGTCTGACGCTGAGGGTACAGCTATAGAAATTGAAGATTACATCTAAGACAAGTGGGGAATAAGAAAAGGGGCAGTAAAAACTCCCGAGTTTCTGGAGCTCTCCAGAAAAGCAGGAGGAAAGAAAAAATTTAAACCAAGAATTTGGCAAGCACAGATAAGAGCAGGCACATTTTCTTTGGAATACTTCAATCATAGATGTACTAGATTTTTACATTAGCCTGTGACTGAAGTGGAGAAAATCATTTATCAGAATGTGCAGCATAAACACGAATATTGAGCTCCCAGACACAAATGAAGCTATTGAGGGAGATACATTTCATAAGAGAACTCAGAGGAAAGAGGAAATAGTTGAATAATTTATAACAGATTTCATACTATTGAGGCAAAAGTGCAATTTTGCAGGGTTTGTGAAATTCCTAATTCTGGAGATAGGATTGTATTGGGAATAACAGCCTCCAATATGAGGGGAGAAAAAAAAAAAAGTGAAGAATTCTTTATTCAAACTCCAGAAAAAAGAGAGAACATGTCCAAGATTTCAAACCACAAATAAACCCAAGGAAAAGAAAAGTGGACCAGCTCAGAAAACTCTGCAGACTGTCAATAGAAGGAATTTGCAAAATCAGTCTGGAGGGCTGAACCAGAACAGACCAAAACCAGTTCTAAGCTCTGTCTGTCATCTCTGGAAAGAGCTTCCCTATCTGCAAGAAACAGAATCCAGAATGTACTAAAAAGCAGCAAATTGCTATCATGGCACTGATGAAGAAGCATTTGCATCCAGTGCCCACAATGAGTTTTTACTGATGAGCTGACTATGGCTGGGCAGCTTAATGCGAGAGCTGAACTTACAGGAACCCGTCTGAAGAGAAAACATACTTGCACTCAACACAGATGAGTAATCACAGCTAATGCTGTGGAGAAATTACTCTAGTTGTAGGTTTATACGAGCTTGACATAAGGATAAAGGAAAATCTTGAAAAGATAAGGTTTGAAATTGTTTCAGGGAAACAGCGTATCGATTCAAGGTTTGAAAACATGGCAAATGCTCAGGCTCATTATGAGAGCTTATGCTGTAGGACAGAAGCCTATGAAGGTAGAAAATCAATTTAATGGCATTGGAAAGCTGCCAACGGAATATAAGATAAGGATGACAAAACTCAATTGTCCTGTCATAAGTGTTCCTAGAAATGTCCCTGCAGTGCTCAGATACAAACGCCAACAAGTGGAACAAACACCCGAGTCTGACGTGTGCGTGTACACATGAAGAAAACTTCCAAGAAAGTCAAGAAAACTTTCCTATTGCAGGTGCTTTTGTCTGCTGTGCTACCGTACAAGGGAAAACTTTCCAAAAATAGTATCAGATATAGACACTTTATTTGAGAAATTATAGAATCATAGAATCGTTTTTGTTGGAAAAGCCCTTTAAGATCTCCAAGTCCAACCATTAACCTCACACTGACAAGTCCCCGACTAACCCATGTCCCTCAGCACTGTGTCTACACAACTCTTCAATCCCTCCAGGGATGGGGACTCCACCACTGCCCTGGGCAACCCCTTCCAATTCCTGAGAACCCCTTCAGCAAAGAAATTCTTCCTCACATCCAATATCAACTTCCTTTGGCCCAACTTGAGTCCATTGCCTCTCATCCTGTCACTTGCTACTTGGGAGAAGCACATTACCTCGAATCCAGATCATTCACAATCTAATGGTTTTGTGGAAAAAGCTATCAAAATTGTTTAAAGGATACTTTTAAAAAAGCACCTGTGGATTTAAATTTAGATTTCCACCTGGCATGTCTAAATTAAGAAGCAATGTCTTCAATTTTTGGTCTCAGAAGTACAAGTCATGTGGAGACAAGCCCAGAAACTAAGCAATTTGCTCAGAAAAAGATTCATAAAAAAGGCAGAGGTGGAACTGAAGTTCAGGAGTTCTTGGTTAAGTTCTTGCTTTCATATCCAACTTATTAGAGACAGAAAATATAGATCAAATAAGTTTTCTATTTATTTTTTTTGAGTTTAATATTTGGTTAAATAGAGTAGTAAGTTAATTTGTTGCACTAAAAATTTAAGATAATTGTTTCTGTTTATCTTCTGAAGAGAGCAATCCTGACACCCAGCTAAAAATAATAAATAATTTACTTACATTTCAAATCTGCTTTACTAATTTATACCTCAGGAAAACAAATTTCAGCTCTCAATTAAAGCAACTTCACATGACATTAAGGATTTCTTGTTTAATCATTCACAGGAACTACAATAAAGTGTCAGACCACCAACCTGCTAGTCCAGTCCCAACTCGGCGGGATCCAACTGTGACTAGTCAGAGATTCATTAAGGACAAGCATAAGAATTTCTTGATGGGCAGATGGGCATAGTCTGTACCCATCCTTGTCCTTGCTGGTGGCAGGCTCAAGCCATGAGGCATGAAATTCCCTCAGTAATAACTCGGTATTTTTGATGCACACATAAAATATGCAATCTCTTGTTTTGTTTACTTTATTTGGCTTCAATTTCTTGCTGTGGCCACTTTCCATTATTAAAAAAAATTGCTTCCATAGTTTAACAATTTTCAGTTCTTAATTATGTAAAATAGACTTTTTCATGCCAAAAGGAAAAAATAATCCAACTCCTTTCTTGTGGTTTTGGATCCTTTTATCCATTTCACTCTTATTTGTCTCTTTCCTAAAAGAAAAAACCTCAATTTGTTCAATCCCTTTTCATACCAGAACGTTTCACTTCATTCAGTTCTATCATACTCCTTGAGTTCCAATATCTCATTTTTGCAGTAAAATGGCCAGTCTTGAACAGTATTAAAATAGGTTTCACAGATTGATTTATGTACAAGGCTTTATAAAAACCTTTCTGTTGTTTACCATCCCATTTTTCAGGAATTCTCACATCCTGTCAAGTTTTCTTCTTACAAATGTGCATGGAGCAGAAGTCTTCATTGTACCTTCTGCAACGATGCCATGTTCCTGTCTATTAAAGATATACTCATTGTGACATTTGTTTTGGTTTTACTGTGACATTGATTACATTATTCAGATACATTACACACATTCAGAATACCAAGGTACATCTGAAATGCTCCCTGGAGAAGAGAAAATTAGCTGCCAGCAAGGGGCCTTATAAAGACCAGAAGCAAATAAAATTACCAAGGTGGGTAGGGAATATATGGGAGGAAACAAAGAAGAAAGCAAGAAAATAAATTAACAAAGTGAAGCTCAAAGCATTTCTTAAAATCTGTATTTACTTTTCCAATAAAGAACTAAATGGACTGCAAATTTGGATTCTCTCTCAACATGTATGCAAGTATATTTCATTTTTAGATCATTGTTTCATGTCTATTCCAGTTTAATAACAGGGATATCTAGTCATCATCACCTCTTAGCTACTGGATGTCTCCAGAACATGAGTGGAGGAATCCGCATCCAAAACACTACAAGAAAATAGATGTATATGCCAAGGACACTTCTATTGCTGGTCACTGCTTCTGCTGCCAAATCAATCGGAGGAACCAAGTATTGACAAAAATCAAAATTTATTTTATGTCATGCGATACCAAAAAAAACTAAGAAATTGTGTCAAACAATTAAAAAATGGTTAGGTAAATTTGAATCTGTATCAATGTTTTATGTTCAGCTACTGAGTTTAACTAAAATAGTAAAAGATTTCTAACTGAGCATGTTCCTGAGATGTGTTGTAAAGTTGTTATGACAAAAACTCTGTTTAACTTTATGCATGTGAAGAGTCATGTTAAAGACAAATGGATCACTCATAATATTAAGTTAAGCACAATGGTACATCTCTGCAGAACTGGGTCAAAATATGAAACTCTCATTGAGCTTTAAAACATATCTTGACAATCCAGAACAGTGTTAGCCTGACAATTTATACTCAAAACAAACAAAAAACCTTAGCAAATGCACTAAAGAGAGCTTATAAATATTAATTTGACATTTCTACCAACACAAATAAATAAAAGCTATAAAGTCAAGTATTTATAATAATTGGAGGTGCTTGTGTGTTCTGTATCTTACACATTGTGAGGTTTGGTGAATGTTTTTCTATTATTTATATTTCCAGTCCAATTTAGTCTCTAAAATATGCTGCATTTTGCTGAGAACTTAAGCATGAATTTCAATTTTTTTTCACTTCAAAAAGGTAGATGAGAAAAGTGGATAGAGGACCTGTCTGTTTACTTGCCATTTGAAATGCAGATAGAAGTCATCCAGTTGCAGATAAAAAGAGTCCCTCTTTGTCATACCAAGTAGCAGTGGTTAATTGTGATGCATCATGAAGCATATGCATTGTCAAGAAAGAGACACATTAATCTTGGGAAATGTCACCAAGCAGATCAAGACACACTGGTCAATAAAACCCAAATGGCTTTGTCACTCTGAAGATTAAAAAAAAAAAAAAAGAGAGATTATATAAGATTACTTCACTTTTAAAAAGCAAGAAGACTTATGGTTCAGTTCTAGTAGCATTTTCCTTTAATTTCAAAATGTAGACTCTTTCCCACTGACTCCAGTCAAAATTCCTATGCTGTATTCCTGTATCAATTTCAGAGATTTTTCCCTCTAATGCCTTTGCTCAAACAACCTAATCAAGGTCTCTCTTCTTCTTTCATGCTTTCTGCAAAACCAGCCCTCCCCTAAAGTCTGTTTTGTTTAGAAATATGACATATGGGCATTTCACTTCTCTGGACCTTCTATGATCAGCACCTTTATGAGACACCCTCAGCTACAGCACCTACTAGCATGTGGTTGGACAAATGCTTTGAGTACACTGGGAACTGAGGGCATCCACCATGAAATGGGGGTCCGCTTTCCCATGGACAGATTTGTCACTGACTAGAGCTACCTAAGGGAAAAAAATGATTTGAATTGTACCTAAGACAAAATGCAAAGTTTTTATATTGATTATATTCTTCTATGAAGAATATAAAGGGATTCCAGGCATGCAATAAACCTTTCAAGGTGCATGCTATCTGTATGCCTCACACTCATGCTCTTCTCCTTGCTTGGGATACCTGCAGACCTTCTGGAAAGAATCTTTTTTTTCAAGCTGCACAGAATGTCTCCAGTGATCAGGTCTCATTCTCCCTCATCTGGAGGGCAAGTAGATGAACTTACTTGTGAAAACCACCTTCACAGGAACCAGTCCCTCATAAGTCATTTGCTGTAACCAGTTAAGCCACAGAGACTTCTTCACTGCTGGACAAAACCCATTTTTTACTTCTACCTGGCTCGGGTCCAACAGAAACTACAGTAAACAGTAACCAAACAAATTATATTACCATTAGGTGACGTCTAACTTGCTAGTTTCTAGGAGACATGGCCTCATCTTGGTTACACCACCAATATTATAAAGCTGAGATGAAGAGAGATGTAGTGTGGGTTGGGCTGGAGGAGGAAAGGAGAAAGGTGGAGTGGCACAGGCTTGAGACAATTCCTCGTCTGTGCCTAGAGTGAAGCAAAGTTTACTTCAGTGTCCCTCAGATTATGGTCCAGGGCCCTGTTGAGATAGGTGACTCAAAAAGAAGATCTCCGTATAAAACAGAAAATATCTGAGGCTCCCAGACAGCCAGGGAATACAAGAAATATCAGTCAGCATGAAAGGGATCTGCCTTGACACACTATCAACTTGTAAAGGTTTCTGTAAGGCATCACAGGAAAAAAAAGACTTCCAAAATTACTTCAAAGTTGCTTTGTTACTGTTTCAGAGAGCTCCTTCCAAATGTGAGGGTAAGTATGGGAAAGGTGATGACTGGAAGATATAAAAACAAGAGGAAGGGAGCTGGCATCATTAGGCTATCAAAGATGGATGCTGACATTTGAAAACAAACAAGAGATGACAAGCCATGTGGGGAAGAGACAAGAAGGTTGTTCAAAATGAAAATAAGATTATGTTGTATAAACAGATATAGAGGAACAAATAGAAGAATGCAGGAAGGAGGTGATACAGTCAATGTACTGTGGTAGGAAAATGCCTCTGCATGTGAATTTTGAATTAATTGAAATGGGAGAAAGCTGGACAAAAGTCCAGCTATTCTATTTGAGAAGTCCTGGAAGTCTGGTGAAGTTCCCACAGACTGGAAAAAGGGGAACATAACCCCCGTTTTTAAAAAGGGTAACAAGGAAGACCCAGGGAACTACAGGCCGGTCAGTCCCACCTGAGTGCCAGGCAAGATCATGGAGCAGATACTCCTAGAAACTACGCTGAGGCACATTGAGAACAAGAAGGTGATTGGTGACAACCAACATGGCTTCACCAAGGGCAAATTGTGCCTGACCAATCTGGTGGCCTTTTATGACGGGGTTACAACATTGGTGGACAAGGCCAAAACAAGTTGGACAAGGCCAAAGCAACTGATGTCATCTACCTGGACTTGTGCAAGGTGTTTGACACCGTCCCACATGGCATTCTTATCTCCAAATTGGAAACATGTGGGTTTGATGGATGGACCACCTGGTGGATAAGGAACTGGCTGGATGGTCACACTCAAAGAGTTGTGGTCAACAGCTCAAAGTCTGAGTGGAAACCAGTGACGAGTGGTGTCCCTCAAGGTTTGGAATTGTGACCGGTGCTCTTTAACATCTTTGTCAGTGACATGGACAGTGGGATTGAGTGCACCCTCAGCAACTTTGTAGATGACACCAAGCTGAGTAGTGTGGTTGACGTGCTGGAGGGACAGGATGCCATCCAGAGGGACCTTGACAGGTTTGAGAGATGGGCCTGTGACAACCTCATGAAGTTCAACAAGGCCAAATGCAAGGTCCTGCATCTGGGTCGGGGCAACCCGAAGCACAAGTACAGGCTGGGCAATGAGTGGCTTGAGGCCAGCTCTGAAGAGAAGGACTTGGGAGTGGTGGTGGACGAGAAGTTCAACATGCGCCGGCAATGTGTGCTCACAGCCCAGAAGGCCAACCATATCCTGGGCTACATCAAGAGAAGCGTGGCTAGCAGGTCGAGGGAGGGGATTCTCCCCCTCTACTCCACTCTCATAAGGTCCCACCTGGAGTACTGCATCCAGTTCTGGAGCCCCCAACACAAGAGAGACATCGACCAGTTGGAACAAGTCCAGAGAAGGGCCACGAGGATGATCCGAGGGCTGGAGCACCTCTCCTGTGAGGACAGGCTGAGAGAGTTGGGGCTGTTCAGCCTCGAGAAGAGAAGGCTCTGGGGAGATCTTATAGCGGCCTTCCAATACTTGAAGGGGGCCTACAGAAAAGCTGGGGAAGGACTTTTCACAAGGGCAGTTAATGACAGGACAAGGGGAAATGGCTTTAAGCTGGAAGACGGTAGGTTTTGATTGGATATTAGAAATAAGTTCTTCACTGTGAGGGTGGTCAGACACTGGAACAGGTTGCCCAGAGAAGCTGTGGCTGCTCCTCCCTGGAAGTGTTCAAGGCCAGGTTGGATGAGGCTTTGAGCAACCTGGTCTAGTGGAAGGTGTCCCTGCTCATGGCAGGGGGGTTGGAACTGGATGATCTTTAAGGTTGCTTCCAGCCCAAACCATTCTATGATTCTATGATTCTAAAAGAATCTTGCAGTAAGTGAGATGCTAGGTGATAAGAGCATTTTAGCTATGTTATAGTTGCAAGAAGACCACATCCTTAAAATAAGGTATGCAGAAGGATTTGCAAGATCCAACTACACTGGGTACAGGAAAGCTCACTTTCATGACTTTGCCCTCAAAAAGAGACCAAAAGAGACAGCAACGGAAAATATTAAAAATAGCCATGTGTTGATGATGGCTTGAATTGATACCTAGATGTCAGTCAGACCTGTCAGCAACACAATCCCAGACAACTGTTTGGGAAGAATAAAAATGTCCTGGAGTATGCAGGCAAGTCCGTGACCTATTAACACAGACATGGTAAGATAAATTTGAACTTTTCTCTTTGTACCAAGAAACAAGGAGGAAAGGAGTGAAGGGAGATCAAGGGCAGATCTTTGTGGCATTCTCACTGAAAGCTGGAGGAGGGTCAGAAGATGACAAAATGTGATTCAAAATGTGACAAAAGTGACAAAATGTGACAAATGTGATTCAAAATGTGACAAGATCACAAAATGTGATTCAAAAGACTTTATAGTCACTAAAGGGGAAGAACATCCTGTGAAAAGGGTACAGTCAATGGCATCAAGAGCAGCTGAAGGTAAGTGAGGGCAGAGGCACAGACAGACAGGCTTGGTAAGAGCCACTGTAGACTTTGCTGCAGGCAGGTAAGGAATGCCAGTTGGACTGAAGAAAGTCTAAATCAGAATCAGAAGAGAAAGTTTTATTTTAAGACAAAATCTCTCACTTCATCTGTTCTGTATTCTTTCATATTTTTGGCTTCGTGCACTTACAAATTCCTACTTATGTAACTCCTAGGAAGTGTGCAGATGGAGATGAATTATTGGGATTGTGGTCTTATGGCTGGATAAATGCTACCGGACAGTAGCCACGTGCTCATGCCACTTGTTGGGATTCCCTTTAGAAACACTGTGGCTGAAGTGGGCAGCCAGTGGCACTGTCCTTCCCCTCCACAAGACTGCACCACCAAGGTAAGGCTTATCTTCATAGAGGGGGGTGTTGAGAGCTTGCACAAGTCACTGGTTCTGAACTACAAAGTCAGGCCCAGCAAGCTGGCAATGTCTTCTGCTCATGCAAGAGCAGCTCTTGCTTTCAACTCTGGAGCTCCCTGGTTCAATCTGCAAGGTGTCATTCAAAAACAGAGGCTGTCACAGTTGTGGTGCTGCTTCTCTGTGCTGCTTCTCTGTGCTGCATTGCATCAGTGGATAAAGACTTAATTTTCTAGGGCTATGGAAATGGCACCTTTTAGAGGAAACCAGCTTTTGAAAATACGTAATAAAACCAAAGATTGACTTTAATAGCTAAATATTTGTGCCCTTACCTAACTTAATTTGTAAGATTATTCTTTTATTTCTCTATTACTCCCACTTTCTTAATGGATTCCTCTAGTGTTGATGAGGTTTTTTTTAATTGGATGTACTCAGTATCACAGTTTCAGCAAATTATTGAGTGAGAAAGGAGAGAAATCTTTACCTCTCTCAACAGATGAACAGAGTTTCAGTTACAGTGAAATAACCAACACACCCTCATTAAACTGGCATTTAACCCAATGTCTCAATGGGTGTAGTGCCCATTAACAATCATTTAAATGAATAGAGCTGCAAGCTCTGGACCAGTTAATGATGGATGCTAATTAGCAGCAGTTGAACAGAAGAAGCCATCTTAACTAAACAGACAAATCTCTGCACTAAAAAAGCCATCAAGCTCCCACTTATAATGAGGTTAATTTAAACTCACTGTTGAACAAAACTAGGCCTCCAGCTTGAAAGAGACACTCATCTTCCTTCTCCTAACTGCAAAAGGGAAAATAAGTTTTAGGTTGAAGACCTCCAGTTGTGAACTTGTTGCAGAGTGGCTGTATGGGCTCCATTCTCCTCTCCCCTCACAGTGGCAATAGTCACCCTGGCTCCATTGCTCCAGGGTTAGCCCACATTGCTAAGGATAAACGCACCACAGAACAGTGGATGTGGACTCCACTTCACGTCACAGAAACCTGAATCCTTAGTAAATATTGCACCTCAGTGGTGGTGTCTCACCCAGAGCATCTGCTCTCGGTCTGTAGCTTTCAGCTGCACTGCAAAGTAACTTTTCTCTGAAGCCTCAGTTTAAGAAACCTCAAGTGCTACATTGGACATAATATTACAAAATTAGGTACATGTCTCCTATTTCCGAGATTTCATTTCTCTCCTAAAACATTATCATCTTCTCTAATTCTATGGGCTTTCTCCTTGCTTGTTTTATTCCATTTTTCACTGCATCTCAGCCTCATCCAGTAAGCTTCTGCAAAACATGGTGGGTCACAGTAAGTGCCTGGTGTGGGATCACTTCACATATTTCTTCAGCTCCTTCATCTTTGTCCTCCTTCAGTTTGCCTTTCTGTACTGGTTTTAAGGTCTGGTCTGGTCTTAAAGTAAAACCTGTGCTGGTTTTAAAGTCAGCCCTGAAACTCAGTACAGAGTCTGAAGGAGGCTGCATCCCTTCCATGATAACTCCTCTGGCCGGGTGTAAAAGCTTGAGAGTAACAAGGTCGCTGATGCCATCAAGGTCTATTTCCAGACATGATGCTTGGGCTCGCACCTGACACTTAGTAAAATATTCCACTAACAGCACATGGAAAAGACTAGAAATCAGCTTCCTCTGACAAAGTGTTTCCAGCTAAGACAAAAAGATACTGGCATTAAAAGTGGCAGATAGGACTCAACACCCAAAAAATTGGAATTATGAAAAGGGTTGTTGGCTCATGTTTTCCCTAAGACAATTTTTCTAGGTATAGTCATGCCTTTTAAAGGGACATTGATCCATTCCTGCCAGCAGAGCCCATGGGGATTAATGGTTAATGCAGACAGACCTCCAGTGAGAAGATTTTCCATAACTGTCAGATTCATATTAGTTCATTGTTTCTTGTCATTAGTCCATTTTTTTTTCAGAGGAAGGAAGGATGGGCTGGTTTGCTTTATAGGATTTGCAAACACAAGTGAGGAAGGTAGGAGCTTCCTAATGCTGTCTGAAAAGACCACAGCCGTGAAGCAATACAGAGCATCACCTCATTAATGTTATATCTAAATCATTTTTTGGACTCTCTGCTGACAGTCTGCCGTGCTAAAAGCAAACGTAGCTCAACTGAAGTGAACAATATTGTTCTTGTTCACAGCTGCATTCAGAACTAGCAATTGTCTGTCATAGCAAGATGAAGTTAATGCCAGATGTTACTAATGCATCTGCAAATAAAGTTCTAGAATAAAAACAATAACATCTTATTTGGGAAAATCTATAGATGTAAGAAGCCAGATACTCAGACGTTGGGAACTAACGCATCAGTTTGCATCAGCTAAGAGTCTGGCCCTGTATCTCTATTTCAGAGGTTCAAATTGGAAAAACTAAATTAGAAACTGATAACTTAGAAGAGGAATGCAAATCAAATGAGGAATGTAAATCAAAGGTTAATAAATTTAGCCAGAGGTTACTACTGTATTAAAGAAGCTCTCAAAACATTTAAACAAATTTGAAAGAAGTCTTTGAAGTACCTGAACATGACATTCAGCTTTTGTAACAGCTTACTTTGTACCTACTCATGGACCTACACAATTGAGTATGTTTGATACTGGCAGCAGGGAATTCGAAGAGCTGTGTTTTACTTGATGACAGTAAATAGGGGCCTACAACAAAAAACCTTTTTAAATGAAAAAAAAAAAAAAAGAAATAAAGCACTGGGATCCCTGCTTGTGAAATTCATGCTTAAGATCAGCTAGAATTAAATGATACATTTTGTTGGAAAATGAAATATACAGTTCTCTATAAGCATAAATTGTTATTTTTCCCCAGACATTCCTAGACAGATTGCAGAAGCATTTTTTAAGCTAATAAATAAGAAATCTTCTCAATACCAGAGAGTTTAGCTTCCCTGTGCTCCTGAGAATATCTAGACCAAGAGAATCGACTAATTTATATTTTCTAAGTAGAAGATAAAGCTAATTATTTTTAAGTGGAACAATAATTGTCATCAGAAATTAATTCCACTGGTAGACAAAATCCCAGACACCAATTTGTAAAAGAGAGATGTTTCAGTCTTCTATTTGTTGCAGATAATCTAGTGATTTGGCCAACAATGAGGACTTACCAGCAGTTTGGTTACAAACGCCTAGCAAATCTGGTGGACGTTTCTCACAGTGAAAAACCTCTGAGCCCATCTAGGAAGACTAATTAGAAAAGAAAGCATGAGGAGAAAGACTATTTAATAGTGGTGGAAACAATTGGGGAAAAAAAAGTAGGAAGAGTTCAGATTATAGGCTCAGAAATGGACTGGTGGGAGACCAGAGTGCAGATACTGGATAAAGCACCTCTTGTTCCTTGAAGGTCTCCAAGGAGTTGGTGGACGGTGCTACATGGTGTGCTGCCCAGAGCCATGAGAGGACAAGGTGAAGCAATAGACCTCACGGTCACTCAAGTCTCCCCATCCAGCTTCTTCTGGCGCACTGTACCCCACAAAGCCCTCTGAAGACCACAGATGCTTAGAGGGTCATGCTGGAAGGAGGCTACAAACCAGTACCCAACTGCTATTTGTGCGCCTCCACTGCAGTCTTGGCTCTTTTTTCATCATTCCACCACACTTCTGTATTCACCTGTGTTCAACTTAAAGATAAGATAAGCTCCACCTCTCCACTGGAAACTGCAAACTTGCCTGTTGTCCATATGGAGAAGCCCTCAGGTCCAATGCTGCTGTTGTCACCTTATGGCCTGCACTAACAGGAAGAAAAACCTCTTTGCAGCAACTTCTGCGACAGTATCATTTTCCCTGGAGCTTAATATACTTCAGCTTTCTATATAACAGTTTCACAGCCAGCCTTTGCTTGAGATATTTGGATATTATTAAAACCGCAAGAGCTTCCAAAATCCATTGTCAAGAACAAAGCTACCTTCGGACTGACTCGCATTTTGCTGGCACCTGTTGTTGACACAGAAAAAAACCCCACACATTTTAAACCTTCCCCAGTTGTTCTCTCTATTTCCAAACCATTTGAGGGCTGATATTTTTTTTCAGTGCTCTATTGTTCCACTCAGAGTATTTCCTTCGCTTGCTTTGCTCCTGATACAATTTCATAATGAAAGCTTACGATCTCTCTCCTTTACCTCAGCAGCACTACTCAAATGACTGCAGCACACAGAAAATCATTTTCATTCTGTCCCCAAACCCACACACTTATCAGGGAGGGCTTAGGACCTCAGTTTGGAAGGACATAAAGAAGCTTTAACAAAGAAACAAGTCACTATAGCAACATAACTTAAAAATGAGAATTTATATTTCATGGTGAGAAGGGAAGCAGAGGATATTATTCAAAAACTATGGGGCTCAGCCTATAAGCTTGTGTATTTTAAACACAGGAATGGTCCCCCCTGGGAATACTCACAGTGGCATTGCACACTACAGATTTCTAGTTTCTGAGCTTTTTTCTACATTGCATTCCTGTTTGCATTCACAAGGACAAGGATCCTACTTTTTGTTTCATATGAAATTTAATGTCCTTTTCCTATTTTCTCTGACTTCAGCAGCTGGAGGAGATATATTTTTTATATAAAAACTCAAAACATTTTAAGCATTTTACTCCATGTTCACTTTTTAAGCATACGTCAGCAGGAACTGAGTCCAGTTTGTTCAGGTTTTCTGGCTTGAAATAATACCACCACACTGCCAGTATATTCACATGGTTTTCTTCCAAACACTACAGTTACCTAGGGGAGTATTTTGGTCACATTGTCTTTGAATTTCTCTGCCTGCTTCTGCTGTTGATTAAAGCCACTTGCAGAGCTGCAGACACGTCAGACAAAGTTCTCCAAGGGCACACACAGCTGCTTGCAGTCAGCTGCACACATTCCTGTCCAGGGAGGTATGGGACAGAGCTGGACACCCAGCCACCTGTTGCAGCATGTTTTAACAACTAAGGGTGACTGTATTTTTTATAGAAATATAAATTCTTGGTTACGATTTATTATCAGAATACCCCAGAGTTTAGTAGATGACGTTGTTGCTTTCCTAGGTAGACCAGATAGACAGAGCTCATCCATCACGGACGAAAGTGATGAGCAATGGGAAAAGTGTGAAAAGTTAAATTTGAGATCAAGCTTTCAGGTAACACAAACTCAATTTCATCAACTGCAAAAAGCCTTTGTGACATTGAATAAACCATGGAGTATTTCTTTCTCCTGGTTTCCCATATATAAGACGGTGACCTTACCACCCTGCAGCTGCACAAGTAGACTGTGAGGACTTGTTAACATGGACAGCACTGTGAGCTCCATATCACAGGGGAAAGGAAAAGCTCCTCCCTGATGTTATAGACACGAGGTTATACTCATTTCCAATACTCGGATAAACATCAAGGCCAATTTCCCTGCTGCCTCTGACTGCTCTTAGAATATAATTTAAGATAAAAACTCTGAGTTACTGAAATTCAGAGAACACTAAATTTTGAGTGTGAGTCAGCCAAAATGATTTCCAGACAGATCAGCATTCATGCATAATTAAAGCAGGTTTTGTTCAAGCAGTTCATACATTTACCAAGTATCAGCATTACAGTAAGAATCACTTCTACTGGAAAGCACCTCCAGAGTGATAGGAACAGTTCATCTTTGGGTGCATACCTCCTGAGACACTGAGCAAGAACCTTACCCGCATCAGCTAGCTTACAGTTCCCCTCACTTTGGTACTTTACAACACATTTAGGATAATTTGTATGTAAATCTGAACTTCCTGGAAATCCAGGAAAAAATCTGCTTACAACTAGTTTTCTATAATGTGTATTTAAAGATGCCAGTGGAAAAGGAAAACACAATTTCAGCACTTTTCTGTATGAGTACATCAATAAGTCTTTTATCTCTTTGACTGGACAAGTGACTATTCCGTCATATCAAAACTTATATGTGATATTACAATAAAACAGTAGATATATAACAAGTTTGCAGGATGTAAGCACGTTCCAATCTCTCAAGTTTCATGCCTTGTAGTAAAACATAAAAGCTCACAAACAAAGGCATTGAATTGTTTTCTACCAAAAAACAAGACATAAGACCCGTCACTACTCCACAGTTCTTTTCCTGACTCATTTTGTTCATGCTGTTGCAGATTTACGGAGCAACTGCTCAATGAAAGCTTCACCCATGGCTGCAGGCAGGAGGTATGGAAAAGCAATCACAGAATGCCATGACTGATTAAAATCATATTATCAAAAATACATTTCAGAGTTAGTGTTGTCTCTGTTTAGTATTCTATTTTTAATACATCTAGAAAGTAAATTAAGCCACTTACAGTGAACCAAAACTTCCCTTGTTTCCATGGAAATGTTTAGAAGGCTGATCTGAAGTTAACCAGACTGGTAAATACAAATGCTTGCTACCAGCCAGCTTAATCCCCACGGCTGCCTCTTGCCTGCACCATCACACCCAGGAACCTTTTACACTGTGAAACACTCCTTAATGACAGCTGATTTCTAATCCAGTGCACAGACTGAGCAAGATCCTCTCAAATATGTGTCACACTGACAGGGGCAGGGGGAGCCACCAAGCTCACACACTCATAATCTAAATATTTTGTGTCAACAATAGACCCTTTTAACATTCTACAATTCAAAGGATATCCTGGTATATGTTACTCTCTGCCATTCCCAGTTTTCATTTTACTCCAGCAATTTTACAATACTGGACTGCTTGCATCCAGTGAAATTACTTCTACTTTATTCCAGGGCAAGAGAAATCAGAAGGAGATCATTTGTGCTCTGTTTGCTGGAGAGAAATGATGGATCGCAATTCAATTATTAATACTGATGTTCGCTACAGAAAGACCATACGTAATAAATCAGTAATGCACAGCAAGAGTCTTGCCTGTAGGTCTGGTTGCAGGGGAAGGGTGAAGGTGTCTTCAGAGATTTTGTAAGGAAAAGAAAGTTATATCACTATCGTTACAAAATGACTAATAAAAATCAGTCATTTGTGCCTACATGAAACTGCAAACTTCAAGCACATATCAATTTTTTGGCCCCTTCAAGACAGAAACCTGGCAAAACAGAAAATGAGAAGCAAGTCCTGCTTGGCCAAAGTTTGCAAGCTGACCTCACAGCTTGCTGCTACCCTTAGGAGTAGACCTGCCCCTCCATCCCACCTTTCCATATGCTTCCTTGTCCCTACACCTCTTCCAGCTTCATTCCTTGCACCAGCTCTCATGCTTGTCAGGCATTTTTCTCAGGCAATTCAACTCATTAATTTGGCAGAATATTACACACTTTGGTGAGAGGATTTACTTTTCTCATAGCTCAGCATGTCAAATTACCCCAGTAAGGGACCAACAAATGCCAAAGCCAACATGCATGGCCAGAAATGAGTGACCACCTTAACAGCAGAGAGCCTCAGCTGTGCATCTGAAATGTACCTTAACTCATTAAAGCACTCAATCACACAAGTCTACATTTAGCCTCAGTTTGTGCCTAAAATACCTGCAAAGCTACCTTCTGCAGACAGCAAAGAGATTGAAAAACAAAAGTCACAGCTCTATCCAGCACTGGAGCTGCTCCAAATTTTTTGAGTACTTTTAATATGTGAGAAACTTCTCTCTGTTGTAACTGCCTTTAGTCATTGAATTAGATCTGGAATTAACTTGGTTAAATGGACTGTGAGATGTTCAATGTGTCTTGTGCTCCTAAGTCCCTTAAGTGCTGTGGGAAACACATGTTTCAGTTTAGGAAAATTCAAGATTGATATGTGTTGTTTCTACTAACCCATTGCTCGGTACTATTATTTTTTATTCAGTACAGCAGATCTTTTTCTCTGTCTTAGACCATAATAAGTAGTATAGAATATATGATTATTCATTTATTTAAGTAAAATGCTACCTTTCTGTGCATACAGATAAATATATCTTTCCATATAAAAGGCTGAAAAACCCAAACCACCATGGGCAGTGACTGTTCTTGCAGTTACCTCGTGCCCAGCTCAAGCAGAACTAGCATCCACAATACTTATTTCAGTGAACAACAGATAAAAGTAGTGGCAAAAAATCTGAGTTAAGTTGCAGATGAGGTGTCGATCCATCACACTGCTGCAGCAGTGTATATGGCTCCCAAGAAAAAATAAGATCCAGTAAAAAATGAACAAGTAGGGCGGGAAAAGCCAGAGAACCAAAAGATTAAATGGTTGTGTGTACAAGCCCTGGAAGCAGGTAAAAATCTTAAGCTCTTAGCCGAAGGGATTCAAGCCAATGTTGAACATATCTGGAGAGAATAGCTTATCAAATGTTTTCAGGAGGAAAAAAACACCATATCTGAAAGTGAATCGTAGTAGTGATTCAGATATTTCAGCTGTGTCGCATGAGGTCAAGCCTTTTAACATTTGTCAAGCCAGAAAACAACAGCAAAACTTGAACTTTTACCATGTCTTGAGTCAGAGCAGAGCCCAGCCCTGACAGCAGCTGCACAAGAAACAGCTGGCAAAGACCTAACATGCCTGAGCAGTCTCATCTCCTCAGAATATCAGTGTCTCAAGTCTTCTCTTGGAAATAATTTTTTAAAAAAAGCAGAAATCAGATGTAATTTTTTTTCCCGATCAAAGTCTTCTGAGCAGCATAAGCAGTAGAAATGCTCAACTTCCTAGCTTACTGTATATGCTACTCTATATTGAATAAAAGAGTTTCTTTTAAAACACTTGTCATAAAAAATAAAAACAAAAAATAAAAGATAGGAAAGGGCATCTGATTTAAAAATTTAAACTATACAATTTAATACATTTAAAAATATATATATAAATTAGTGTCACTAATGTTAATTCCAGGAAAACAGAGGTAGCGAGTGAATCAGAAACCTTCAATAAAACTGATGGTTTTCCTTGAAGCACCTTGGACTATCTGAAGTCTGACTTACTATTTCCTGAAATTGTTCCTAAAACAAGTTTCCCTAAAGGTACAGACTGAAAGAAACAGGTTTGTTCAGCCTCAAAAAGAAAAACCTAAATAATGGTCTCATTGCTGCCTTCAACAACTTAATTGGAGATTATAAAGAAGATGGATCAAGACTCTTCTCAGACGTGCACATTGAAAGCACAATGGGCAGCACAAGAAATGGCTACTCAGTGAAAGGGGAAAAAATCAGCATGGTGGTGGTCAAATACTCAAAAAGGAGACCAAAGAGGCTGCAAAATCTCCAGCTAATAAGGTCCTGAGCAACCTAAGTTGGCCCTGCTTTGAGAAATGGGTTGGACCAGAGCCCTTCTAAGGTCTCCTCCAACCTAAGCTATTAGGTGGTTCTATCTCATAAAAGTGGGCAGAGAAAATCTTATCCTCTTCTTCCCCCCAGTTTCCAGGATAGTACATACATTTTGAAACCATCTGCATTTTACAACAGCTTTCTAGGCAGATACGTCTGCTAAAAAGTTCCTAGTGTGTCACAGCACCCTCCCCAGAATAGGAGGGACATTGCACCACAGTAGTCTGAAGTCAATCACACAAAGCTCAAATTTTGTATTCAGAGCACATCTGAGAGATGACTGGTCTGGCACCATTAGCACCAGGGCTTCCAATGGAGAAAAATACTGAAGTCAATAAAGAGGCTATTTCCTTCCCTATACATTAATTAATAAAGTCAAGTCTGACTCTGAAAAGCTCATTAGAAGTTAGGAAACTGGGTGACACAAGTAAGCTGGACACAGCCTGGGGCACTGCTTTTACCATGAGTCTTCCTGCACAGAATTTCACCACTAGCTTACCTCCCTGAAAATGCAGTTTGATGTCACAATTAGCCTAATCAATGGCCCTTTTGACTGTTCCTATTTCTCAGTCACAGTCATGTATTCCTGCTATTTTCCTTGTGCTAGCTTTGGCACGAGTCTAATCCTAAGGTGAGCTGCCACAGGATCTATATTGTTGGAGCAAAAATGAATACTTTTCTGACAATAACTAACATGTCTGACTGTGAATCCAGCAGCTCTGGTGCAAGAGCATGGGAGCAAAAGACAACAACCATACTGCTAGAGATGCAGGGATCAGCTGAGTTATGATTTGAAACTCCAGCTTGTGACGCAAATGGTATTCAGTGCCAAACAGCAATGTCAAGAGAGGCCCCTGTAAGCAGCAGAGAGGGGCCCTGCTCAGCAGGGCATGGCAGAGAACAAGACGTAGCTGGCAGTCCCATGCCAGAGAGCTGCCAGGAATTGGCAGCTGAGAAGTAAAAACCAAAGGCACTGATCCCATGGAGTCTAAGTCCTTTAGAGTGAACTTTCAAGTTTAGCAGGATTTGGGATCTATTTAGTCTGTGTCTCCATTATCCAGCACTTCAGAGGCTCCCATCAAAGTCCGTTGTACTTTTCATTTTAGCATTAATTACCCACATCAATATCCTGCTCTAAATGATGCAAATGGGAGTTTCACCGCTGAGTTCAGGAGGGCAGGGATAGATGAATATAGTGACTTGTGGGAACACCAGGAGTCTGTCTGGCTTCTGGCACACAGCCCAGCAATTCGTGTATTCAGAAGAGACCATTAGATCATTTAGCCTGACCTGCTGTATATCACAGGCCATTATATTTCACCATCTAATCCTTGCACTCAATCCAACAAATATGTATCAGGTACAATAAACTGTTATTCCCTGTATATTTACCAGCTTGAATGAATGAGAGATTTTTTTTTTTTTTTTCTGAAAAGGTACCACGTCATTTCCAGTAACCTCCAGCCTGTGGTGGATGACTGCTTTGCATAACCTGTGAAAAGGGAGGGGAAATGTCCTGAAAAGTGAAGGCTGGTAAAAGCTGCTGTTTACAGGACCAATATATTTTATTAACTCAGCATCTCATTGCAAGGAACTATTCAGTTGCCAGCAAGAATGCTGAGATAAGTATTTTTGAGAATCCAGGGTATGGCTCATGATTCAGTGCATGGTGTCTGCTTAAATTAATTACAATTTAATTCCAAATGCTTGATTAGTATTGCAGTTTTATGCAAGCAGTAGTGATGTATAGTGCTGTATGGTGGACTCTGCCTTATAGCAGAGATGTCAGCATTACCATTCCTTCCCCAGCCACCCCCCAGCTCACCCACATCTCATATTCAGTCAAGATCTGATTACCTGCCCTCTGCCATCCCATGGTTTGGCTCTCTAACACTGACATGGACAGTGTTTGAGTATTCAAAGCATAGCTAATACAAAATAAGAGTGCCTTCATTTAAACAAGACTTGAGCCTTTTTGGGATATGAGCCTGGCAATTGTTCATGGAAAGCCCATCTTAATCCGTCATTATTTATCTCACTGTGTCTGCAAAGTGACAGAAATCAGTAAACCCCAAAGACAACATTTGTGCAGTCAAGAGTGACCTACTGTTCATGCATGTCGCTCAGGTGCAAGATTGTGGTCATTAGCTGTAATATTATAACTTAGGGCAGTTACCATCTCTTGCCCACAAAGACTCAGGCTGGGAATTGTATCACCTAACTTGAGACAAATACAGTGCAGATATAAATAATTGAATGTGTTGCTTTCATAATCAGTATAGAGAAATGGCCCCTCTGGGACACAAAGCATCTCATCCTAAGGTAGACAGCTGAAAGAGAAAGGCAAATACCAGTCTGGAAGGACATATTTCTATCCACTGGCTGTAAAAAGAGTGAAGTGACTCATTTGGATGTAGATGGGAACCCTGAAGTTCAAAGAATCCCAGCCAGTATGACTGGAAATTGGGTCTTGCTTAGCTCTAGACTTTCACTTGGATTTGTGTGTCCAGTTCAGGCTCCCCAGTACAGAAGACATTGATATACTGGAGGAAATCCAGGGAAGACCATCAGGATAGTCAGGGGGCTGAAGGACATGGAATATGAGAAGAGGCTGAGGGAACTAGGTTTACTTAGTCTTAAGAAAAGGTGGAAGGAAGGAAGAAATCTCACTGCTATCTACAGCTACTTAATGTAGCTGAGAGTGTAAAAAAGATGGAGCTGGACTGTCCTCAGAGGTTTAAAGGAACAGAATGAGAAGCAGCAGTTTCAGCAAGGGAAATTTCAGTTTGGTACAAGGAAAGAAACAGCACCATGAGGGTTGTCAAAATACTGCAACAAGGGACTAGAGTGGTTGCGAAATCTTCTGTCTTGGAGATACTCAAAACTCAAGTGGACAAGTCCTTGGGCAACCTGATACAGATGATCCTACTTTGAGCAGGACGTTGGTCTAGATCACCTTCAGACAACTCCTCCAACCAAAATTATTCTGTGACTTGTAGAGATAACTGCAGGTTTTCCAAACTGATTTTATGTGAGTTCTCAAAGTATTAGTCTTAAAGGTATGATATTTTAAAAATAATAAAAAGACCTTGATTATTCTTGTGATGATTACTACAACTCATATTTTCAATCTTCTTTCCATTTATGAGAATTTTTTGTTTTAATTGAAAACTGAAACACCCTTGGAATCCCACAGCTCTGGGATACGGTCCTTCAGAATTCAAAACATACTCCACAATTACGGTTAAAATAGTTGGCAACACTTGGTATTGCAGATTATGCAGCGCAGCAGTAACAGTGCTGAGGTACCTTAGGGAGTGGTCAGTCTGGTCCTGGCTATATTTTAGCTCTTTTTGGCAGAGTGAATTAGTACCCAACAAGCATTGTACCTCCACACTAAAGCAACATATATCCATAGCAGTCTGCAAGCCAGAACACAGACATACCCACCACATGGGTGGTTTGTTTTTTGTTTTCTTTTTCCATGGATAAGATATAAAGTGCACTAACTTCATAAGTTCCTCCCAGTGATGTCCATTAGCTGATTCCCACTCTGAACAGAACTGTCTTCTCTCACTGCCAGTTGTTTGACAGCTGGCGTATGGTGCACTGGAAGTGTGCCTAAAAATGTGAGTTTATTTAAAATATAACCCCTTTCTTTAGGACATGATGGCTTTATCAATAGAGCAGCTCAACATTCATAATACTGAAGTGCAAAGGAAGTGCAATCAGTTAGCAAATCTTAGAAGAACCCCATTTGAGAGCACAAGCAACCTTTACAGGTCTTCTTCATTAATCTCTCACAGCAAGGTCTAGAGGCAGAGTAAGAATGGGAATATCATTTTACATGGAAAGGAAAAAAAATAAAAAACAAATTACAGGCATCAAATTTTGTTGAATATTCAGTATTCCCACTCACAAAACAAGACTATATTCTGCGTTCATTATAACTTGAAGCTAACAAAGCACAGCTGCTTTATATGCTTCAGAAGTAGATTAAGACACAACAGGATGTTCAGTAACTATGTAAAAAAAGCAAATTCCTTAATGCAACTATATCAGTTAGTGCACAGGAAAAAAACTGTATTTTCGCTGTCCTTCTAATTCCTTTGGATTAACACATTCTCTTACATTGAATTAAAAAAAAGTAAAAGCAAAGATGATGACAATTAAATCTTGATCCAAATCTTGTCCTGAGCTGTCTGTATGAATTTGTGCTGTGCCTGAATTTTCACCTTTTCTTATGTAAAACTCACAAAAAAGTGGTGAGAAAATTTACTTCAACAGCAGCTACACAGTTATCTAAAGTACTGGTACCTATTTAGAGTAAGTTTGTATTTAAGTCAGTGTTGCAAATTGAAGCTGTATTTGCTCTAAAAAAATTTTAAAAATAAAAAAAAATGAGCATTTTGCCAAAGTTTTCCAAACAGATTTAATTTACAACTCATTTTTCATAAATTAGCACGGTGTACAATATTTCCCAAAACTAATACATTCATAAGTTAAAGTGGAAAAATGTAGTGGAAAGTTACACAACTTTTGTAGATATTAAGAGGAAAGTATTTGTAGCTTCATGTTCTTGTATAAAATAGTCCTGGGTTGTAGACATAATATTTCTGACATTTTGAGTTTTTCTTTGACCTTTGCAGCTCAGAAATTTCTTATTAAAATACTTCATGTTATTTTCCAATCACTTTTTAAACTGCCTTTAAGCCAATACCTTTGATGTGCACCACCTCTTCCTCAAATTACTCAGGTCCTGCTCTAGCTCTGGCAGTGTAAATCTGGTACAGGTGACCTCACTTAAAGTTACTACAGACTTGCATGGGTGTAATTTAACACAAAGCTTGGATCTCTTGCTATATTCAGCATAGCACCACTTTTAAACACCGCTCCTTTAAGGTCTTGACAACTTGGAGATTTAATTGCGTGTTACATTTTACTGAAATGCTGAGAATTATCTCCCAGTCCAACATAAATAGAGCTTTATTTTATTTCTTAGCCAGTTTTCCATTAATAATCCATACAGTCTGCAATGGTACGCATGCTGTTGGCAACGATGTAAACCTAGAGAAGATCCAGTGAAGTCACTGGAAAAAATGTATGTGTGAAAAGGACAAGAGAGAGCAGAAAGAGTCCCAGTGTAACACATTTACCATGCTCATACATACACAGGCCCACCTATTACTATCATTTATGCATATTTAATGGAAGAGTCAGCTGCTTCCTTTACAAGACATCGTTAGGGATAATGCATCAGGAGCCTTAGAACCTAAGGAGGTGCAAAGGTAGCGAGTGTTTGGTATGCAGACACATGGAATAGAGAACTGTGATGATTAAAAAAAAGCTCAAGATGAAAAATGTAAGGCTCTTGCTCACGATCACAGGTAGATAGATATGGGGTGGCAAAAGGGACAACAGGTTCCATCCTTCTCCCATAGGTTAGAATCATTTAGGTTGAAAAAGACTCTTGAGAACGTCAAGTCCGACCATAAAACAAACACTGCCAAATCCACCACTGTACTTTGTCCCTAAGCACTACAAGTCTCTTAAATACCTCCAGGGATGGTAACTCCATCACTGACCTGGGCAGCCTGTTCCAATGCTTGACAACCCTTTCAGTGAAGAAGTTTTTCCTGATATCCAATCTAAACCTCCCCTGGTGCAACTTAAGGCCGTTTCCTCTTGTTCTATCACTTGCTACACCACCCACCTTGCTACAACCTCCTTCTAGGTAGTTTTAGAGAGTTAAAGTCCCTTTGACAGAGATGGCCAGAAACAATATGGCTATCTTCTGCTCAGGCCACTTGCTTTACAGCTGAGCATTAACACAAACTCTATGCAGAGCTGGAGTTTGCAGTTTATATCCACCGTTCATATGTATGTCCCGTTCAGCCATTCCTCCAGCAGCTACAACCTGGAGGTAGGAATGATGCCAGCATCCTACCTGCACCTGAGGGGACCATGAATCAGAGTCCTTGGGACTGCTTTGATCCAGCAGGGAATGTAATGCAATCCTACAATCACATCCTAGTCATGACAGTTTAATGGTTCATAGAAATAAGCGTTCACTTCACTACACTCTTAAAGCAGCGTGGGTGCTCACAGCAGACAGAAACAAATCTATTTCTGAGACAGAAAAAAATGAAATATTAAAGGAAAAAATATTGCAAGAACAAATAGGCAATTAAAAGTTATTTCTTAAATCTGACAAGCCTTTAACTTAGGCTGCCATAATAACACCATAAAAGACTCATAAAGTGGCTATGGGAACTTCTATTAGATAGATATGAGATTTCATTGACAAGGGAACAAGAGCCAACAGATGAATGAAGCTTAGTTCCATAACATTTGTAAAGTATTTGGAAGTTTAATGTACTTTTTAAAAAGCTAAATATTATTACCAAAGTCAAGGGAGACAAATCTCACATGTATCTCCATTTATGGGAGTGGTCAGACGGGTGACCAGGAAATTAATTTCTCAGATGCCAGTAATGGAGAAATGGAGAATTTGCTCCAGAATGGAGAAATGGAGAAACAAAATAATGTTCACAAATGCTCTGATTTAATCTCAATAACCATCCCAGTATCTCTTGCATCATCTTCCATTGCTTCCTGCTCTTTTCTTTCCCAAGTAGGATAGCAGACCTGGAAATCCAATGGCTTGGAGGGATATATGTATGAAACTGGCAGCATAGGCTTCCTCAAAGCATTAATATGAGCTCATTGCTCCAATCCCTTCTTCTCTAGCCTTCTGCATAGAGCTACCTGTGATTGCCATGTCACCCTCAGATATTCCCTGCATAGTAGACTCGGCACTAAATCATTGCACATTGCAGTCCTACTGGTGAAAATCTTCCCACTTTGCTCAGAGCAAATTTGGGATACAGATATGGTTATGAAATGGTTCCAGAGCTGATACTAATTGATTCTTCATTGAATGATCATTTTATATAAGGTCTATAAATATTGGTACATTATTGCAGGAAACATTCAGAAGTATGTTTTAATATATAGCTTATATATCTAATTTAATATATATCTAGTATCCATATATTTGTGCAATGTATCTAATTTATATAGATTAGAAAATGGCACAGAAATTTCTTCAACTGTGAAAAATAAAAAGACTTGCACTTGCATCAGAGAGATAAAAAGAACTAATTTACTTCTCAACCAGGGGAAGAAGCAACAGAAAGCAGTTGCAATGGGAAGTTAGAGAGATTCAGGAAGACATAAAAGGATCTGCTAAAACTTAATACATCTGTTCTGCTCAAAGTCCCATTTGTCAAGTATTTTAACACTAAAGAGCCACAAAGATGATGAGGGGCCTGGAGCACCTGCCTTACGAGGAGAGGCTGAGAGAGCTGGGACTGTTCAGCCTGGAGAAGAGAAGACTGAGATGGGATCTGGTCAATGTCTATAAATATCTGAAATGTGGGGGCCAAATGGATGGGGCCAGGCACTTTTTGGTGGTGCCCAGTGACAGGACAAGGGGCAATGGGCAAAAGCTGAAACACAGGAAGTTCCAGACAAACTTAAGGAAAAACCCTTTCCTGTGAGGGTGTCAGAGCACTGGGACAGGCTGCCCAGAGAGGCTGTGGAGTCTCCATCTCTGGAGATGTTCAAAACCCACCTGGACACTTTCCTGTGCAACTTGTTGTAGGAAACCTGCTTTGGCAGGGAGGTTGGACTGGATGATCTCCTGAGGTCCCTTCCAACCCCCAGCATTCTGTGATTCTGTAAAGAAAGCATTCAATTTGTTCCCTGCCCCAAATGTTTCCTATTTCTGTGTTTTTCTAACATGTCTCACCATTCACCATTATGAAGGTCTATCATTTTATTAGTTGCTCCTCACTTGAAAAGATCACCATTCCTCTTTATCTTTAAAACAGCTAAAGTGAGAAACGGGAGCTGCCATGCTCTACAGTCCACCAGGATGGGGTATGGAGGGTAACCACCACCTCTCACATCAAGTCAGGGCCACAGGCAGAAGAGACACACACAGGAAATGAAGCAAGTCATGGTTAGGAGATGGGGAGAAAAGATTAAGAAAGAAGAGAAAGTGGTGAAGGGCAGCAGGAAGTCATGATGATGTTGGGAGACTTTTAATTCTGGAAGGAGAAGGTAGATGGTGTCCCCACAAGTGACCAAGAGGAAGAAGGAATGTGGCTACATCAATACTCCAGGCTGGATGTGACCCTTAAAATTTTACACCCTATTGGGTCAAGCAGTTTCCCCTCTAAAGGCTTAGAAACCAGAACTGAAAGTAAAACACTACACACATTTACAATATTAGAACATCAAGGAGTGCTGAGGATCTGACTCATATTTTGAACATGCAATGAAGGCAATATTGTGACACTAACAGCTCCAATTTACTATAATGGAACCCTCACGGTAGGTGTGGTGGAAGAACACAGCTGCAAACACTTTCATGGGAGTGTTATGTGTTTCCTTATTATTTAGGTTGGTTTGGTGGCTCAGTCCTCTTTCAGATGAATATAATGGGAAGAAAACTTCCATTTACTTGATAATTGTGTACTCAGGGATTATTGGAATCCACAATAAAAGGTATTATTAGTCACTTTTATTACTGATCAACATTTTCAAATCAGAGCCTGTAGTAAGATCCAAATCCAAACGTGGTTTTTAAGCACATTTGGCCCAATTTGATACAGTTGCCATTGATTTTTATATAAGCATCCATTAAACATTTAAAGGTTTCCTCCAAAATCTGATCAAAACCACAGAAGAGATTCCGTGCTGGATGTAGAACTATTTGTGCAATCAGACACTATAAATTAAGCAGGATGATCTTCAGCTGCAAAGTTGGGTTCCAGTACAGCTTCCAGCTTCCTCCAAAGCTAGAGAATTTAGGGTCATTGGGAGATTCAGGGGGAAAGACCTTATGGCACGAAGCTATGGAGAGAAATTAAATTTAACAATTAAATTTAAAAATGTGGTTTACGCCATCCTTTAGTATCACTCCACAAAACCAACCCTAACATAGATGCAAATACGGCAGCATTGCACAAGCATTGTCAATGCATTTGTTCTTACATAGGTGCAGTGCTGAAGGACCCCTTCCAATGTCACTCTTCCCATGCTAATCTGTGTACCTTGGATGCAACATAATATGCTGTTTGTATCCAGAACTTCTCTACCAGCAACAGACAAAATAAAATATCTCTAAAGTAGTATGCAGATCTCATGGAGCCCAAAAGATGAAGAGAAGGTAAGAAACAGCTGAGAACCAACAGCCCTAGAATATAAAGGCTGTCAGAAGTCAAGTCCATCCTGCCTGTTGCTTTGACAGCTGTTATCCTCACTGAATCTTTTTGCCACCTAGGACACAGAGATGCCACTAATAATACCTTTTCAGTAATTCCTTCTGTTAGCTCTGCTTTACAGTTTCTATTTATTAAATTACTGCCTATCCTTTTTTATATCTGTTTTCAAAACAGAGGAACACAGGGATAGGATTTCTGAAAGCAAAAAATAGGTCACGGTTCAGCTGCCTCAGGCTATATTGCAAACCAAACAAAAAAGAATTGCTAAGCTGCTTGTCACCAGAATCATCCTAATCTAGGAGTACCACGAGTACACTTCATGTTAGAAAAATTCATGTGAGTAAGAAAATATTTATTTGCCACTCCAATGTAAAGGCCACTATTGACATAACCTAGTTTTATCTTTGGTCATTACAGATCCAAGCTTTTAAACTTTTCCTTTTAATTACTTGGACAACATCATGCTTTTTAAGATGAGGAAGTCTTGCCAACGTTATCCAACCCCAACCACTCCTCCTTACCCTCCTCTTCATTAATGAAATGTTAGATACTACACTTGAAAGCATGAAGCAGGCTGTGTGTGTTGTCCTAGGAGGAGATAGAATCACAGAATCATTTGGTTGGGAAAGACCTTTGAGATCATTGAGTCCAGCCATACCTTTTCATCTACTAAACCATATCTCTGAGTACCCCATCTATCCATCTTTTAAATCCTTCCAGGGATGGTGACTCAGCCACTTCCCTGGGCAGCCTTGTTCCATTGCCTGAGAACCCTTTCAGTGAAGAAATTTTTCCTGATATCCAATCTGAACCTCCCTAACTCAGAGAGTTAGAACTTGGATAGAACAACTTCCTCTTGTTCTGTCACTAGTTACTTATGAGAAGAGACACACAACCACCTCGCTACAACCTCCTTTCAGGTAGCTGTAGAGATGGTTGCTATTGGCAGCCTGCACACAGGGAACACATATCAGCATCTCCTTGAACCACAGACTGCTGTTGAGGGTCTCTGCTTGTACTAGGGCAGCATTTGGTCTACAGCAGATCCTTCTGCTTCCCAAACCCCTCTGCTCTCCCACTGCAGTATCACTAGTGATACTGTAGGGTTGTACATTCTGATACCACAAACCTAAGTAGTCCAATTATTTAAATTAAAGAAGGTTTCCCATCTTTCTGAAATGTTCTACAAGCTGATATTTAATGACCACTGGCTTGTTTTTTGCAAAGTAATGGCTACCATTGCAAGTATGGGAGTTTACTTAAAGAATTGCTTCTGATCTCTAGTTTTATGATCTTTAGCCTTTGCAATACACACCTCACATTTCAGCAAGTCTTTGATATGCACTAATATTAAAAAACAAAACCAACAAAAACTCATATCCAAAGGCAAAACAATCTGCAATGAATCCCACAAGGTTGAACAAGGAAGGTTTACCATCTCATCCATGATTTAGGACCTGCTCTGCTGCTGGCTTGTAAGAACATTTAAGATACCTCCCTAAACACATCTGCTTTTCACAGCCTGTTCCCCATATGCAGCAGAAAAACAATCCATTTCTGGTCAAGCTCTGAACTGCAAATTACAGACAGCAGCAACAACAAGTGTAACCTACTCAAGGTTTCAGAACTCCAGCTTCTGGCAGCTGAGGGGCTGCTGAAGATGCTGCAGCACATATTGGGCCACGCAGAGCATAGCCAGTCACTGCCTCAGGGCACAGGTGGAGATCACTACCAGCAGCAAAGCTCTGACCCCATCCTTGTGGTATAGGTGCTGTAGCACACAGGCAGCAGGTACTGTTTCTGTGATAGGACTTTCACATTTTCTCCTGTGCCTCCTCAAGCCACATCACAGGTTCCTGCATGGCTGGCCCAGGGGGACATCGTGGTGACCTGTGTCACCCTCCCATCTCATCTCATCCTCTCTGTACAGCACATCCACAGCATGCTGCAGTGTTACGGGTCCTTGCATTGCTGAGAAAGCAGGAAGAACTGGAGTTTAAAAATACGAAAAATAGAAGAAGGGGAAGATAGGTCTGATTTATTGGACACTCTGGTCTTCAACATTTAATGCTTTGAAATAAATAATGCTTTGAAATTGAGTTGCTCATTTGTACCTTACAGGATGTATCACAGCTAAAATTTAAGACATAAATTCCACCCTGCATATTTTGTGGCTAAAATGGTCTGTTTGGTAGTGGCTAGGCAATGCTTTCTGAAACAAACATCACATGTACCCTGGAAGTATTTTTTTCTCCTGTTGAAAAATATCTTCTGACCACTTCCCAGTTCACAGAATCATAGAATCATGGAATGGTCTGGGTTGGAAAGGATCTTAAACATCATCCAGTTCCAACCCCACTGCCATCAGCAGGGACACCTTTCCACTAGACTAGGTTGCTCAAAGCCTCATCCAACCTGGCCTTGAACACTTCCAGGGATGAGGCATCCACAGCTTCTCTGGGCAACCTGTTCCAGTGTCTCACCACCCTCATTCTTTCCATAGTCAAGAGCAACTTCGCCACTGCTGCTAGTGAACACATAGGACTTTGGGGTGCTGCATTGAGGTTTGGGATGTTGTTTCTTCCAAAATGGAGTCAGATCTGTTTTCTGGGGCTGAGTCCTCCCATCCCAGCACATGCTGCTGAGAAATTGGACACATCACTGTGAATAGCTTTAGCTCAGAGACCCAGAAAAGTTCATAGCCAAAGTAAAATCCTGGGGCATTTGGGATTTTTTTTGTTTATAAAATAAACTAAAATGAGCAGGAGAGGAATAGAGCCAAATACAAGTGTCCTTGTAAACATGGGTGGGTTGCCACTCACTGATAAACAACGCATTAAAGTATATGTGACATTAATTTGCTCATCACTCTAGTGATACTCTACTGTTCTTTGTGGTTTTGGTATCAGTGAAGAATACTAATTGCTAAATAACACAAAGGTCCCTACACAGCTATCAGATGTTAATGACCCTCACTTACTATGCTGTGCTGGAGCTGAACCACTGAGCTGCAGTGAAAGGCCACAAGTTCTTATTAATCCCCCTATAAAAGTTGCAATCAAAGAAGGCATCACCATAGTCTCCATAGAAACAACTGAAAAATCTCCATAGATATCACAAATAACCAAAAGGTTGGAAATCTTGAACTGTGGGTGAAACCCAGGGCCTTCTCCCACCCTTTCTGTGGCCCAGGACCCCCTTCCAGCCCAGCGTGGGCCCACCAGTCCCTGCTCCAGCAATGCTGTAGGGTGCTGGTCTCCAGCTCCTTCCCAGCAGTAAAGCTGATGCCAAGGAGATGTGAATTCATGTAGTGGTGCTAAACACACACCAAGCCCTGCAGAGCTTCTGAGGAAAACAGAAATATCACAGATGAACAGCATCAGCTCAAGGAAAACAGAGCTCTGAATGGCATAATCAGGTCCTCATGCTCACACTTGTTTTTGAGGAGGTGGGAGGGGAAGCACAGCTTTCATCAGGGCATAGACTGCAGCAGCAACCAAGTCTGTTATTCTGCTTGTTTATTCTGGAAACAGAAGACCAGCCACATGGTAGGAAAACCAGGAGACAACTGCGGGCTTTAGAATGACCAGGAGAGAGAGAGAGAGCACAAGGAAAAGAGGGAAGGATTGCTCTCTGTAGCAGCAGAAGAGGGGTCACATCAATCACAACTCAGAAAGGGATCTGCATCTGACCCAGGAGCAAAGGGAAGAGAGCTGACAGGTAGCTTTGGCAGGAGGACACCCTTGTCCTCTATGTCCTCTTACAAACCAGGCTTCCTCTGGAAGACATTGAACAAGAGAGGTAGAACTGGATTTGTGTAAGGAATCATGAATGGGTAAGCAAATCACACCTGGAAGATGTTTAGAAGCAGAGCCCCATTATGGGCCAAATAATGCCTGTTGCCCATCAACAGAGATTTCTTGCTTGGAAATATCTGCTTGGAGTTCTGTGCTCCGGCACCCGAGTTGCCGTGGGCACCTCCACATCCTCCTGATGGTACTGAAATGTGCCCATCATGGGAATCTACCATACAATCTACTCTTAGGGCCATTTCACCACCATATATATCAGTCTTGTCCTCAAATAATTTCTTCTTGCCTATGTTCTCCTTCTGCCTTTTACCCTTTATACGTACACTCATTCTGTTACCCTAAATGTATTCTTTCCTCCTTGCTATTTACTGCCTTCAGATTTTTGCAGAATGTTATTCTTTCCAACTCGAATCACCACCAAGCCATATAAATGCATTTTTAATCTTTCTTGTATAAAAAATGTCTCTCCAGCCCCTTCCTTTCTAATGACACTTTTCTCTGAATTCCCTCCAATTCATCCATGTCAGTCTGGCATTGATATGCCAGAGCCAGAGATACAGTTCCACCTGTGCCATGTACAGCTGGATCATCACCTCCCTGGAAGATAATGTTTTTGCCTCTGTGTGTAGCCCCAAAATCATACTCTTTAGTGCCAATACAAGCCCACATCTAATTGGTTTCCCACTGCTATCTCTAGGGTTGTTTGTTTTTTTTTTCATTTCTACTGTTCCCTAAGTATCTTTCTCCTGCAGAACAGCTGAGTCTCCGATTATTTTTCCCCAGATGTATGAGATTGCATTTTCCAAGCTGGATTTTTTCTGTTACAATTATTCCCTATTTCTAACCTTTACCTTCCCTTCCACCACTTCCACTCTTCTTAATCTTCCCAGCTTCCTACAAGGCAGCATCCTCCTCTCATTTAGGGATGCAGTAGAACCTGAGCAGAAAGCAAACCCAGGAGCACACTGTGCCTTGAAGTTGACAATTTTTTCCCTCAATAAGAGGCATCTTTTAGCATCTATAGATACAATCCAAATTATTTCTCCCCTCCATGCTTGCTCTTTGCTTCTGCTTGGCATGCTGGAGAGTAACAGAGGGCTAAAGCTGAGGTCCCATCCCTTACTCCCCATGGCTACTAACCCATCTGTGCAAAGAGAACAGAGCTGCCCCATGGAAGTTAATCCTTCTCCTTCAAAACTGCAGATGCTCACTCGTGTCACCTACATGGTGGGAGAGATTATCTTGCCCTCCTTGTGCTGCCTACAGTTTCTTACAGCTCACCAGGGAAGCAACGTTGCAAAAATAAAACACAAATCCCAACAGCCTCTCTCCAGGACTTCTTCTCATTTATCATTTCTCCCCCTGTTTATCACCTTCCTTGCCAGCCTCAGGCAGTGTAAAAGTACTCACAGCCAAGAAGAACTCCTAAACTTGTTTTTTGTGATTCAATGAATCAAAAGCTCTTCTTTGGGAAACAGATTTTTTTCTAGAAATACTCACTATTTCTATACAACCTCCCACTGGAGTCAATGAGGGCACAGATATTTTCTAATCTTCCCGTTGTCATCTAACTCCCATCAGCACTGATGGTCAGTGCTTCAGTAGACAGGCTGCATGTACCAATTTCAAGTGTTATTTGTATTTGTTTTCATTCTCTTGTTCTGTATGTTCCCTAGCCAGGGAACAGAGATTTTTCTTAACAGCTGCTCTCAAGGTGGATCAGACAGCATTGTATATATGCATATAAATAAGGATGAGGACAAGAAAAGTTATAAAGTTTAAATCCTTGAGGTTCAACATTGATTTCAAGCAACAGGTATTAAACTTTTACCTATTTTTTAAAATCTCACATCATCCTAGAGTGGAAGCAGACGACCATCCCCATGCTACAGCTGAGAAGAACAACACACAGAAGCACAAGGCACATCAAAGCTCCCCTTTGAGTTCTGCTGCCCCTGGAAGCTGTCAGCGGTATTTCTGAATTTTGCCCGGAAAGATTAGCAACAAAATTTTCTAGAGACTGTTGTTTATTGTTGATACCAAATGTGAGAGTCCTTAAAACAGGTCCAAAGAAGGAGCTGGGGAAGGGTCTGGAGCACAAGTGTGATGAGGAGCAGCTGAGGGAATTGGGGTTGTTGAGCCTGGAGAAAAGGAAGCTGAGAGGAGACCTTCTCACTCTCTACAATGACCTGAAAGGAGCTTGTACTGAGGTGGCAGTCCTTCTCTTCTCCCAGGTAACCAGTGATAGAACAAGAGGAAATAGGCTCAAGTTGCACCAGGGGAGGTTTAGATTGGATATCAGAAAAAATTTCTTCACAGAAAGGGTAGTTAAGCATTGGAACAGGCTGCCTGGGGAAAAGGAGGAATCCCCATCCCTGGAGGTATTTAAAAGACGTGTAGACATAGTGCTTAGGGACATGGGTTAGAGGTGGAATTGGTAGTGTCAGGTTTATGGTTGGACTCGGTGATCTTAAAGGTCTTTTCATACCACTACAATTCTATGACTCTAAGACCTGATTTGAAAGGCTACAGGGGTCTTCTAACCTGTGGTTACTGTAAGAGTAGTGGCAAATCTGAGCTTCCAAAATTAGCCCCAAGGCATTTGACCGAGTAATATGAGAGGCGATGACACTGGATTAAATGTATGTTTGTGGGTGCTGCTGCCATTGCTCTCGATGAGTAAGAAGAGAGGGCAGGTCCACCACAACACTGGGAACAACCCATGTAAAGGAAAGGATGAGGAGGACTCAAGGCAAAGCTCGAAGAAGTTGGGTGAAGGAAGGGGAATGGCTGAAATTGGAAAATGTGCTTGGGCAGCAAAATACCTCACTATGGCACTTCAGGTTTAGACCACGTACCTCCTCATGTTTCTTCCTTTGAATTTCAGGTATTCCTGGATCTTTTCCCCAGACAAAACGCTGCTCTGAAACAAGAGCTAACAGCATAAGGCTCCTCAAAGGGCTAGAGCTCTGAAGAGAAATAGCCAGCTACTTCTGCAGCCAAATGTGATGGATGAATTCAACTAGCATCAAGTCTTTGGAATGGCCTTTCCTACCCTTGGAGAAAAAGAGACTGTAAATTGCAAGTGAAACCCTCAGGTGTCAGGCATACGAGGATAATAAGTATGCTATTAATGCCCTAAGAAAG
Source organism: Caprimulgus europaeus (assembly GCA_907165065.1). Next base: position 118,999,119 of record OU015523.1, read on the forward strand.
CATCATAACATAAAACATCCCCTCTTACATTACAGTAATGTGAAGCAAAATATACATATATATGTTGGGCATACATATTTATCTATACAAAATATCAGACAGTCCTTTAATCATTTGCTTTTAGAATAACAAAAAGTGAGATGTCATATTCAAAAAGGGAAGGTTAATGAAATCAGCAAGCATCACTTCGAAAGTGGATGGAAAGAGAGAGAATAGTGGCCATTTATCTCTTCTTCCTGGTGTCATGAAGGAAAAGATTAACAGAAGTGAAAAGCAAAATCTATGAGGTCAGCTTTGATTGCTTATTTGTTCCTTTGTTATGTCTGATGTGCCCAAGGAAAATCAATGCACCTTAACAACAGAGCTGGGCAGGAATAAAAGATTTGCACTCTAAAAGGAAGACAGAACAGTGGTAGTTCAGATGGAGACTCTGAGTCAGAGCAGGATCCATCTTACCAGATGTAGACAACTAAAGTGTGGATATGTCCAAGGAGGCACTTCAAAGGCACAACTCCTCTTATTCTGCAGTCAGCACCTGAAACAGTGGATGGTTCTTACCTTGAAAATGCCTCTTTCTCCATACTGACAATAAAAAGGGTTCCTGTTGGATATGCTGATCTATACTGCAGGTGTCTAAAGTTACTCAGAGTTCATACCAGCCCCATATAATTCCATGATGGCACATGGACCCCTGTGCAGCGCAGGGAATTTGCCCCTGGATCATTCAGGGCTGGTCAGAGTTGTACCATCTTGCGATTAGCAGCCAGTTATGGGGCAGAGCTAAGGGAGCACAGGCACGAGGCTGGGAGCTGGTGGGGATGGGAACTTGAGAATCAAGCAGGAGACTTTCCAATTCAGTATCAGCCACAAGAAAGGAGAAAGAAGGGAAGAGAGAATACTCATACAAATGCTGTTATTCAGCTGTGGGCTACAGCACATTTAAGTGGGTAAAGTATCAACTGCATCATTAAATCCTGAGAACTTCTCAGGGACTCTAAGAAGGGACAGTCCTTTGGATGCAGATATTACATAACCTGAATACTACCAAAGGTATTGCAGTGTCCTCATATAAATCACTGTTATCCTCTCCTCTAGAACACTGTGTGCAACTCTCATCACTCAGTCTCAAGAGGAACATAGCAGAACTAGAGAAGCCAATATTCAAAGAAGGGCAACAAGGCTGGTGAGGATGAAAATATTTGGATGGTGTATCTCAAGGGGAAAGAAACAAGAAAAGACATGAAGAAATACATAAGATAGTGACTGAAATGGAGAAGAAGGATTGGGTCACTCTATCCACCTCAGTTAATACAATATATCTGACATAGGTGATTTTTGGTGAGCCAGCTTGTGGAAGAGGAGACTATAGAAGTGCATCTCATGGACATCCCTTCCCTCATCTCCTTTCCCTTTCCCTACCCCTTCCTTCCTCTCTTCCTAGATTAGCTTTCCACTGGACTGAGGACCAGACCACATGCCTGCACTGCTACCCACATTCAACTGACAATAGAAGAGAGAGGACAAGAATGTGGGTTGGGTTTGTGCAGCCCCCCAGCCCATCAACAATGCATGTTAAGGTTGGTTGAGTCAGTCATGACATCCCATCTCAGCTTCTCCAGAACAGAGACAATAATTTTAGCCAATACAAAATCCCTAAACTGGTTGGTTCTCAAAAAAGAATCAGACTTGAGAACATCTAGATCTTTCTCCTAGCAGACCACGAGAAGACAGAACCCTCTGTTTTACTCCAAAAAGGGACTATCTCACAGAGGAGCCAACACTTTAATTTCAGGGAAGGAAATCCTCTACCACTGACACAGTTCTGCAAGGCCAAGCTGTAAGCACTGAGGGCAGCAGTCATACCAGTGCTGCTGGTTCATGTCTTTGCAAGTTCCCAGTTTCCACTGGAAACTTCACAGAAATTGAAACTATATCCTTTTGGCTGTGGACAAAGCCATTGTTGGATTCTCATGACTTACATGAACCCATCACAGGTGCAGTCAATGCAATTGCAAGTGGGTACTTCCACAATGGAGGGGGAAAAAAAAATCTAAATAGAGTAGCAATGGAACTCATTGCTACAAGACACTGCTGAGATCTAGATCTTGGCTCAGTAAAACAAAACAGAAGAATTTTGTTTAAAACAAATTCTTCTGGTATGTTATTTGTTTAATTTTTATGTACAGGACTGAACTGCATAGGACATTGCACTGATCCAGTGTGGCAGCTCTTGTATTCGTGTATGAGATAACATTGCCAACAAGACAAATACAGTCCTTGGGCAGAAGAACATCATCATTGCATCAGTAGAATAAACTTTGGTTTCCAAGAACAAGTTTACTCAGCAGTCTGTGTTCATATTGAAGAATACATAATCATTCTGGTATCTCGCAAATGGCATCACTCTTCCATCAAAGTCATTAACATAGAATAAAGCAAAATAACACAAAATTTCTTTTAAATTAAATAGGAAATTACAAATTAGGCAACTTTTTTTTAAGTCCTTATTCATTCATTTGATGCTGAAAGAAATATGTCTAAATAGTTCAGTTCATCTCTCATAGACAGTAAATAATGCATCCCATCATTCCTGATTTCCTATTTGCTTTGCTTTTCTCTGCAATTTTGTCTTATTACTCTCTTAAATCTATGCAACTGGTTTTATTTTCCACATTTATTTTTGCTCACTTCATTTATTTCAAGAACTGTTGCTATGTTAACCATTACATTTCTTCCCATCTGTGATTTCTCTTTTTTGGGAGATAAATATTTTTTCTTTGTTTGTAATAGCCTATGATTAATAATTCAGTTCTTCTGAGGAAAGTCTAAGTTATTTTATATGTGAAAGCCATTTATTTTATGAACAGCAGGACCAAAGACTAAAAAAGCTAAAATGATCCTGCTCAAAATACCTGAATTGCTCAATCCCACATGGAGTTGCACTGATTTTAATGTATACCCACCTGGGAAGAAAATTATGTGATAATTTTGTGCTACATCCCATATGCATTAACAAAGATTTCCTGAAGAAGCAGACTCAGAGGCCGGTGTCACAGTTTCAAGAGAACTAAAGAGAGAAAGAAATCAAAGAGCTGGAATAGTGATGTTTAAGCAGGATAGCAAAGAGAAGCAGAAGGCAACTCAGTCTGGATGGACATGCTAAATCATTACCCAATTCTCAGTAAGTCCATTGCCTTGTCTCTGGAGGAATAAAACAGAAAGCTATCTACAACTGAAGTGTGCAGAGTTCAGGGATCTCAGAAGAAGAAAACTGTAATTATCTTATCTGAGGTAATCTGAGTCCAATGTGTAAAACAGATAGTAGAGGATTTGGACTTTTTCTTCTGCAAATGAACTTTTAGCTGTACAGCTGAAAGTACCTGGAAGTTTTACATCATGTTGGGTATTCCACTGGCAAAGGAGCAACCATGGCTGGATTAATCTAACTTCACAGTAGGGTCAATGACCCAGGTTTGCTAGAGCAAAGACTGACTGTCATAGAAATGCCTCACTGAGAGACACTTGAAGAGTTTGTTCTATTTAAACAGTTATTCCACTAACCCATGCCTTTTCTTTGGCAAGGTACATGGTGACAATAAGCTAAGTATTAACAGATTCTAATTTACCAAAGGCATAACAAGAAGCAACATCTGGAAGGTGTAAATGGGCAACTTCAAATCAGCAACAAGACATACCTTTTCACCAGGAAAGTAATTAACCAAGAAACAAATGTGGAAGTTGCTGATTCCTTCTACCTTGATGTATTGAAGCCAAGACTGAATGTCTTCATGGAAAACCATGCTTTATCCAAATATAAACACTGCTGGGCTTGGTAAAGGGTACTGCATAAAGTGCAATTGTTTACGATATATGGGCTGTCAGGCCAGTTGAGCAAATAGTCCCTTGTGGCCCTCTGCCCTATAAATCTATTAACTAGAGTTTGGGATTTATAGAGTAGAGGGGCCAGAAGGAGCAACTGTCATTGAAGTTGTATAATCAGTTCCCATGGACTCTATCATGTTTCTTTTGGAATTGTTGGCAAAAATTGCACTGTATGGGCTGTACTTGCCACAAATCACGATAGGAAAAGGCTTTTACAAATGAGGGTGAGAAGACTGAGAGGGGAGAAACAGCATTTGTTAGTTGTTAAATCTATAAGTATTTAGGAACTTGTTACTTTGTTAGCATTTAGAGAATTTAGACTCAATGGCAGTTGCCTTGTTGGAAACAGAGATCTTTGCAATGACCTGCTGAGAAATAACAAGAAATATGCTAATCACTGCATAAGGTTGAAATTTGATAAATTTAAACCCACTTTACACTTTAAGTTTCATTTTTGCCAAGGCCAAGCAACATGAAATTTGACACGTTTCATGCTATCTTACAAAACATTTCATTTGGAAAGCTTAACCTATTCAAAGTAAATCATGCTCAGGTAGAGTAACTGCATTGCTGACCCATCAATTACCCTCACTGTAAAATATATATATTTTTAAAGTGTCTTAACATTTTCTTTAATGTCAACTCTCAGAATGAATTTAGTTAGAAACTTCAATTTTAAAATGCAGCAGACATAAAGAAACAGCCCACAGGCCTGGGTGTGTGTGAAAAACTCTGACCAAAAATGGGCTTTAATATAGAGAGAGACATTAGTGAACTGAAAGCAGAGTCCAGGTCCCAGGCGTTCAGAGCTTTCATGTGATCATCATGTGTGTTGTGTAATATTACTGTCTAACACCCTTCAAAATGCTGACTGTGTGTCATCCATGCTTCCACAACCCTAACAGTGCCAAGAATAAAGGCAACACTACCACTGATCTCCTGTTTCCAGTCTGTGTTCTGCCCTGGACACTTTGACAATAGGTGTATATCCCTCTTCCAGATGGCCAAGAAAAGTAGATGACAGGTTTCAGCAGGGTGGACAATAGGTACAGACTGGAAATAGAAGAAATAAAGACAGATGGGGAACATAGGAAAGAAAATCAACATGCAGAGGTGGGAGAGCATCTAGGTGTGAATGAAAAGCATCCTCAGCTTGGTTCAAAGATGAGCATTAATACTGAGGGATACTTCTCACTGAAGCAGTTGAACGGAGCTGCTACCTTGGGTGTTCCCCATGTTATATCCTATGAGCTCCCAGGACCTGGTTTCCTACAGAGGTATCCAGCAATCAACAGCTCCAGCTGCCATCCAATACCTTTACCCCTATTTCCCCTCCAGCAATGCTTGCTGTCTGTCATACCCCCAGACTGCTGGCAGGGAAAGAAGCTGTAGCTATGAATGTGTGTGCTGGCCATGGTAACTGGATAGCTTTAGGATGAACACTATGGAGAAGTGCAGAGCTCCCACTTTTCTGGGAAGGGGAGGTGGTGGGGTGGAGGGTAATTAATGTCAGTCTCTCACCTCTATCCAGCCACCAAATTTCACAGACCTTGTAGACATCTTTAACAGGTCAACACTTAAGGCAGATCTGGAAAAAAATGGTCAATGGAAGGGTGGGTGGGGGACAGAGAGGAAGGAGTGATTGACAAATGCAAACAGATGACAGATAAGTGTCTTTCAGCCCAACAAGACAGCCCATTCTTCCTGAAAATAGCTCTCTGAGGCATGGCCTTTGCTACAAAACTCCTGGCTACTGTCCTCTAAATAAAGAATAGGACACATCTATCCCAAGGCCTGAGTTTTAATTCACTTATAACTATCTAGCCCTGTAATAATACAGTATTATTATTATTATTGTTAGCATCAGGCCTTTAGCTTTGTATTGAGTTTTCAAGGTCTCAGGATTGAGCCTTGTTGATTTCTCTGAACTTTTTTTGACTCGTCTGCAGTTTTATTTTCATTTGGTTTAGCTGACACAGTAATTTCTTTAATTGGCCAGGTGTCTATGGCTAATTTGTTTTACTTATATTTATCATCATATGGTAGAACTATAGTGTTATATAAAGAGAAATAACAAGCAATTAGTCTGTGTAGAATTAAATATTTATGACTAACACAATGATGTAGCATAGAGAAATACAAGCCTGGCACAATAGCAAAGGCCTTGAGAAGGGGAACATAGAACATGGTGTAGAGTACAGGCAGGGGATGATAAGAGATGGAGCACAGGCTGACACTGTAGACCTCATCACTATAAATAACTTGCCCATGGTCAATTAAAGGAAATGCAGACCTGAAACTGGACAAATCTGGGTTTAGAGGTAACAAAGAGAACAAAGAAATAATATCTAACATGGGAAAAAGGCGCCAAATATAGAATATTTTGATGTAACCTGTAACCTGGAGCTACAGACCAATGAAGAATGAGGATAAGCATTAAAGCGTGTTTGAAAACATAGAAACAGCCCTGAGTGGATCCTAAAGGGAGGAAGATGAAAACATCAGCACAAACATCACATTCCTCCCAGTAAACAATTCCAGATGCTGATTATCTGCCTTAACATCCTGCACTCCTCAGCACCACTACTCGACTGAAACTACCAACCCTGGGACCCAGAGAAGGCATGGAAGAGTGAGCACACCACCAGGAAAAGGGGCAGAGACTAAAAAGTGTGAGCATAACTATTGTAACTTTTTTTTTCCTGACACAGTTAAATCTAGACTAATGATGATTAGACTTAAGATTTCAGTTATACCAACAATGGCTTTACTTACGTATGATGTGTGCTCACTCTTTGCCCATAAACAAGATTTTGAGCATAATAACCCAAGCAACAGTGATTGCTGTCCTTCATTCCTGCCTTTGGGAGAATAGAGACATTAGGAGTCTGGATCATCTATTGCACAGGCCCACTCAGGCTGAAGGACTGAGCCTTCACAACAGGTGGAGAGGGTGGTTTGAGGTGTTCTAAGGAGTAGATTTAAGACTGGCTAGATTAGTCACATCAATTATTTCAACATTAATACTCCGTAACAAATGGCTTTTGCCTACAGATTATGATTTATCAGTTTAGGGATTTTGTACCTAAAGGCAAGGTCCCTTCACACATAGGATCTTGACCAGGAATTACTAATGGAACATCTCTGTGAGAAACAAAGCAGTTTATCATCTCAACTTCCCACCTCTAATACTTGCAATTTTTCCAAGCGTCCACAAGGATTCAAATCTTCTCACCAGCCCCAAGGACCACAACTACAAGGAGAGAAATCTTACTTCATAACCTCTACTCTAAAGCTATCAGGATTTCCACATATTCAGCATGGGGCTAGAAACTAATAAGATAGAAACTATCTTTATTATTAGGGGTACTGACTGTCTTCAACTAATTGCCTTGCTCCAAATTCAAAATAATCCATTTTAGAGTCTATATGAAAGTTATTACATAAGTTATAGTACAGATAATTAACTTCTGTACATTGTCATTATGTATAACTTCATTTTGAGGGGGAGAGAGGAAAGTTAAAAACATACATTTTAAAACAATAAGTTTCTTGTTCCCCTAATGAACCAGCCCCAAAGCCTAGCTCTCACAGAGATGTTACAGCGCTGACCCTCCTGTTGTTAAAATGGGCAGAAATAATGGGTGTTCCTATTTTCCCAAGGCTTTTTACATAGATTTTTTTTTTTTATATAAATTCTGTCCTCCTCCTTCATTGTGATAAAGAAAACAGTTGCTATGGCACAAGGTGAAACCAAACATCTTCCTTTCTCTACATAAAGAAGAGCCTACCTCACCACAGGTCTTTCTCTCAGATCTGAGTATAAATAAATGCTGAAAATAAAGCAAATTTCACTTCTAAGCATTGAATTCCCCTATGCAAATCTGAATAGAATTACATGGAATACACACACTCTACTGCTGGCTGGCAAAGATGCAAAAATGACTCTTCTAAGTCTGCAGATTATTAAGACAAACCTGTTTCAAAAACCTCCGGCTATCAGTAAATGAATCACTACATCTCAATCAGGAGATAATAGCCATTTTAGGGAAGTAATTGTGATCTCAAAAAGCTCCTACTTACTTTGCAGCATAGGCAAAGTGGAAATTGGAAGAAATAGTACTACCACCTTCAGCAGAAAAATCTCAAAGCAGTGCACAAACATGACTGGATGAAGTCTCACAGTGTGCTAAGAAGATAGATGCTACGCACCTCTTATGTCAGACTGGAAAATAGCACACAGCAGTTATGTGCTCTGCTGAGGTCTCAAAATAAGTCAGCAGGAGCTCTGAGAACTGCACCCATGGCTTACAGGCTCCTGCTCCAGCCACCACAACACCAGGAACAATGAAGGATGAAAGTTTCCAAGTTATCCTGTGGACACAAAGACTTTAACAGCAGGTTTTCCTGCTAGTGTGAGCATGTAGGGATGTGTGTAATAGTTATATATAGAATCTCTTACATTTGAGATAGGACTTTTCACTTGGAAGAAGTTAGATATGCACAAACAATTTCAAAGCATCCATCCATCTACAGTGCAAGTCACTTCCTCAGGCTTGTGACTAAAGGTTTTCCTCTTGCAAGAGAAACACCGTAACAGTTCCCTCTCTGGTGTCCATCAGAAAAGAATTAATTCACAAAACTGACACTTTAATTTTTTAAAAAATACATTTTAATAATAAATGTTCAACATTTTAAAATTACATTTTAACTCAAAAATCTTTTTTTTTTTCACAAACTCTTGGAAATAAGGTTATTAACAACAAATAGTATTTCTTCATTTAAGACAGAACAGTTGATAGATAAAATGATTTGTAACTTGCAGTACTGTGCATTCAAGATTGCAAGTTCATAAACCTACAAAAAATCCAGAATTGTTTCTTCAATAAAGGGGAAAATCATAAACTGCATGGAACATTAGATTCATGCATGCCACCACACCAGTCCCCTAAAAGTGAGGAATGTTGCTTTGATGCCTTCACAGCAACTCATGAGCTACACTGTCTCCAAATTTCAGCCCGGAAGAAATACGCAGCTTAAAAGAATTTAGGAACTAGGAAAGCTCATAAGCATGCTGAGGCTTACTAAGAAAATAGTGACCACTTAGGGAAGATGGAGCTGACTTCTTGAAGAATGTCCATTTGGTACTCTGTCACACATCAACTGCATCATATCAACATCTGCTTCTATATAGCTCCACGATTCAAATTAATAATGTTCAAGAAGCATTTCTTTCCCTCATTTCAGGATTCTTTTTTTCTGCTGATGATGCTTTTAAAATAACATTTCAGGACCTCAGCCAATAGTACACAGCTTTTTCCGCAAGTGGAAGTAATTCAGGGACACAAATATGAGGGCTGGTCTTGATGTCCATGTTCTTTATAGCAGAAGTATTGAGTTCTCCTGGATGTTGAAAAGTGCCATGGTGCAAGTGATGCAGCAAACTGGAGTGGTCAATAATGGTCCCGTGGTGCAGGCTGATGACTGAAGCTGAACTGTGAAAAATACCAGAGTAGAAAAACCTGTTAAAGAATGAATATGATAAGTACACTCAAAATTAAGCATAATATTTTATTATTTTATGTATATAAAAGCTATTCATTAGAAATTCAGCTTATAAAAAATGCTAAACAGGAGATGTTGCCAAACCCATGTACGCTCTGTGCTTACTAGTGGCAACTAAAACTCACAAGGTTCTGAGAGGATCTTGCTCAGTGCTATTGTGACCCTTTATATCCTACTACCTCCAATAGGATTTAAGAGTCCTTAAGAGTGCCAGGAACAATCATTCCCTTTTTAAACAGTTGCCTTGACTTATGCCCATAATATTTGCTTCTTAATTAAACTTCCTCTGCTACTTTCTTTAAGCTGGGTTGGAAACACTGATTCAATCAAGTCACCTTCCCAAGAAGTCACACTAGGTAAAGTTTTCCTCTACATGAACTTGGGAAGACAGTATCTGGAAAACAAATTTAAAAAACAATTCATGTGATACTGTTACACCTCCCTGTTTGGAACAAAAAAACTATAGCAGTGCCTGAGAATACAAGAATTGGTAACATAATAGTTCTTTCTGAAAACTGACTGGATAAAAGTCTTGAGTTTACTTCAAAGATGACTTTATAGATTATTGAACCTGCTGTCCATCCCTCCATACCAAAACTACTCAATTAAAACAGGAAACTTCACTGTGGAAAACAGTTTTATATTTAAATAGATTACTAATGCTCATAAGATAGTAAAGGAAGACTTTTGACATTTCAAAACAGCTCCAATGAGAAGCAGATCCTTCTCCCTCCTTCCTGGACCTTCAGCAATCATTGGAAAGCAATATATATTTTTCTGCACATTCTCCTCGAACCAGTAGGCCTTGAAATCAACAGCATCAGCAGAACAGAGACAATATCCTTATTTTTTGTTGTTGCTAGTCAAAATTCTTCCCATTTAGATTATTCATTTCTCATCCTCAAGTAAATAGCAAAGTTCAGACAGTAACTGCTAAGCCCATTGCAATGCTGAAGCACCAGATCATTTGGCAAGCATGCAAGCTCAGGAATGGGGCTGAGTTCTGGGAAGCTCCTGCAAGGTTGTGAGAGAAAAGGTCTGCAGCCACTGCTTTTTTCCCAATCTGCCTGCACCTCCTTTAATGGTGGAGAGGGATTACAACCTCATCTTTCTCTGCCTCTTAAAGTGGAGTTTGGCTTTACACGTCATAGGATAGAGCTATCTGCACAGCACCCATGCACGCCGGGGAAAAGGGGTGCTTCTGCTCTAAGAAAGGCAAGTCCATTGATGGAGGAGGCAATATGTCCTGTCTCTCTGAGCTTGTAAGAGTTTAAGCATCCTGCTCTGAGAACATATTTGACCCAAGATGAATGAAAATTCCTGTTCAATGTTATTTCACATGCCTGTAGCCATCCTATCTTGCAAACTCAATGCCCACTTTGAGAACCTGATGAATCTTAGAACGGAGGAGAAGACTGGGTGACACCAGCATGATTGCCTTTTGGAAAAATGGTGAAACCAGCCTGTCCAATGACACTTTCTTTCTAGGACTACAGTCACACACATCACACACACAACCATCTTCTTCTGGAACAACTCTTCTGAGCAGAGCTTCCCCAAGTACCACAAGATCAGTGAGAGACTTCTGCAGCCCCTGCTGGATTTGTGAAGAAACTTTGGCCAAATTAACATCAGAAGGAGTTTTACAATAACATCATTAACACTCTGTTACTGACAAATCAATGAGCACTAAGCATGTTCAGGTACTATATTGACATACTCCAGCCAGAAGTAAAATGTCTAAAGTGCCAAATTAATGCCACAGTGTGTTACAGAGGAAAGCCTGACAATTATAAGATTGTGTGTTGAGAGGAAGCTTTTTCCCCCTAAGAATTTATCATTCTACTAAGAATGCTAAGAAAGGAACTCAAAGTTTAAAAACTAATCAAGCCAGAGAGACAAAGAAAGATGTTTTCTATCATATTATACTGAACAGTAAGTCTTCCCCAAGCAACAGCTCCACCTAAAATCAAGCACTGGCAAACAAAAGGGTGGGAGTTTTTTCAGAAGTCCTTTTCTGCTGCTCTTTCCCACAGTAGTAGGGTGCCTAAAACACTCTGCCTCATTTGCTCCCATCTCTGTGTTTCTCATTACCCTGCTGTTCCTGTCCCATGATACAAATGTACTTTCTCGGTACTTTAAGAATCCAGGACAAATTGTACTATTAATCTGATTTTTCTACAGAATATATCAGATACTAAGTGGATTAAGTTTCCATATCCTGCCTCATTGATGTCTGTTAGCATTGATCAACATAAAAAAATTTGGAACAGTAGATCATTTTATAAGACAATTTCATCTTTGGTTTCTCTGCCTGCATTTGCCCAATTATTGCCAGTTTTGATTCAGTGGTGTGGATATCAAACCACTAAAAATAACAAATCAGTCACTGGAAACCCACCATATGGCAGTGTCTTTGATTAGTGGTCATGAGATCATGACTTTTTTAAAGGTGCCTATGAAAGTTTTGCTGAACATTCCTGAGGGAGCATATTTTACCTTTTCTCTTCAGTGCAATAGAAAGACTTAAATTTGTCAGACTTGTAAACCCTATTACAGTTACAGTAAATCTTCAAGAACTGTAGGAAGATGTCAGACCAGTAAGCAAACAGTAAGTGACACAATGAAAGAATAATGTTTCCTGAAGCAGGTTCTTCTAATTTTATTAAGAATATAATTTCACATGTAGTCTTTTCTAAGAAGTTAATAGGATGTCATGTAAGTGGGCTCTACCACTGGCTCTTATAAACTTACATTTGAATTCCTGAAAAAAATTAATTTTCTGATTTTGTACAGAGAGAGAGGAAAAAAGACTCAGAGTTAACAGCTTTTATTGAACAAATATAAAAGACAACCACCTAGAAGGTGGATTTTAAAACAAAGACCTATGGGAAGAGTATAGTGTGCAATTTCTATCAGAAAATATAAAAAGAAAGAAAAAACCAAACAACAGTATAGGAAGGAAATAACCACAAGGCTTTATGTGTGCATTCCCTGCACACATAAAGATAAGAACCTTGAAAGAGTTCTGCTCAGATACGTGGTACAAACAATCACAAGATAATCTCATAGCTGAATTGTTCACATTGAACTGTTAATGCAACTTGTTTAGAAGGGATGAGAAAAAGGGACACTGCAGGGCACATATTAATAAGTTGGTCTGAGGAACCAAAGCAAAAGAAATCATGTTTCCAGTCTGCTTTGAGACAGGAAGAAGAAAAGATTAAAAGTTGTAAGGCTTGAGGTTTCTGGTTTGTGAAGAGACTGCAATTGCAAATATACCCCTGGACAGCATGTCAGCCCCATCTGACCCATGCATGTATAGATAATCATTGCTCTAGAAAGTCCAGATAAACAATTTATCTTAACCAAGGGGCAACAGCAAAGAGCAATGAAGAGCTGAAGGGAGCGGGAAAAAAAAGAATTTATAGCAATATATTATTCATTAAAGTAAAATATCTTTTATTAATCACTGCCAAATTGGTAACTGTACTAAACAGGAGCTAACAGATATTTAACATTGATTATCCTTCATAGGTCATAAATAATAGAAGGAAAACAGGATTCTTCCTGGGAAAAACTAGTAATGCATTCTCTCTAAAATACAGTGGGAGCAGTGAAGGTGGCTTTGTAAGAAGGTAACACACAACAGCTTTGAGTTACTGCTTTCTGTTTGTATTAAGAAAAATATTTAAGCTGTACTCACTGAACATAATTACAGATGCTTTCAAAGTTCTTTAAATATTTAACTACTCAATCATCACAATATCTCTATTAAACCTACCCCTAATTTACATAAAAGAAACATCTTTTAAAGGTTATTTCTAAAAGTGGTTTTGTTTCTTTCATGTTGTGCTGGAAACTGCAAAAACTACTGTATAGATGCTTCTGCAGGTGCAGCTTTGTAGATGTAGACACAAATGAGAGGTTTTCAGCTCTTTGATTGGTGCTGCCAGTCAAGCCAAAATTCACTACAGGCTTCAAAATGTGGATGCAAGGAAGAAAAAGGACAAAACTATATCTGCAAATTTCCAGTCCAGCCTGAGGCTCCTTCGAAGTTCAGCGTGGAGAAGAAGGGTCCTGTTCACCACGAGTGCTTGGCTGTGCCAAGAGCAGACTTTGCAAAGTTCTCGGCACTTCACCTCCAGCTCAATCTATTGACGGGTGCTGCTTTTCTGAGCCAAATTTCTGAGCAGAGGGAAGGAAAGGAAGGCAGCAGGCATATTTTAAATTTGAAATTCAGTAGAGAAAATGTATAGAATAATTGGAAGGACTTGCAATGAGAATTACTGGTTGATCTAACACTAGATTAAGAAGCCCTATAAAGAAGAATATAAAAATAGTATAGTTAGATAAATGAACTTGGATGTTCCTAGGGCACACTATTTCTTCATAGATTATTTGAAAGATAAGTGACCTGTACCTTAATTAAATTTTTAGAAGTTACCAAATGAAGAGCCTCTGCCAGACAGTGAGAGAGAACAAAAGGAGCAAATGGGGCTTCTGCTCCCAGGGTACGTGCACACAACTGTGCTGAGTCTTAATGGGTATTCTGCTTGAGCATCTGACAGCAGAAGCTGAATCTTAAATGAGATAACATTTAATAAACTTTATTTTCATTAAAAAATAAAACAGATCCAGAAAAAATAAAGCCTAACATTATTCCTTTCATTTTATGCTTGATACTACCTAGCAATAGGACAGGACTATTGGGTGACACCGAAACACAGAGCACACACAGATGCTCAAGAGCCCTTCATACTGCTGAAATAATAACTCTGAAAGTGCAGTGTGGTGCAGCCCTCATGGCAGTGGGAAGTTCTATTGGTTTACTGAGCTGTGGACAGGGCAGGCTCAGCACAACTTTAAAACAGGATAGAACTTAGTCGACTGGGAAAAAAGCAAAAAACAGGTAATAATGCTCATGTAATCATAACACTCACAGAATAAAGTAATACATAGTGATTAAGAATACAGGAATGAGAATTTACAGAATGATGTGCAATGCTGCATATACACTAGTGAAAGTAATTTAATACATACAAAATTGTACTTCTGCAAGTATTTAACAACAATGAAAATCCAGGAGAGGAAATGTTTGTCATAGTTGCTAACAGCATTGCAGTTACAGAGGAAAAGATTAAACAGAGCCTGGCTGGATGTTTCCTTCACAAAACTGCTCCTCCACAGGCAGGAAATTTAGAAAAAGAGTACAGTGGGTGAAACCATGGGATAAGCTTCCCCAGGACCATTGTTCAAACAGCTCCACTAGAAGGCTTTAAAGGAAAACTTACTTTGCTTAGGAAACTCTTTTGACTGGCGGCATCACTTCTAGCCAAGGAGAATTACTATGCCCTCACTATCTGCTCCCCATCTGGACCACTGACTGGTTGTCCAGTGCTACAGTGCAGTGAGTGACAGACACTATTATATCAAAATTCTCAGCTATTTGTCCCAGAAGTAGCATTTTTCACCTACTTTGTACTCACATGGTTAGAGCAGATAATGCTCCTGCTCCTTTGCACTTCCAAAAACTTAAAGCAGCCATAAAAGCATCTTGACTGGCAGATTAAATTGAATTTAGAGCTGATTTTCTTTATTAGTGTCTTTGAGTAGCCAAATCATAGCAATAAATGAATAAAAACTGTTTTGCTTTGTACTGATGTAAATTATGACCTGAATCATGAGGCTGAACAGGGTCTGATATCTGCTTGGAACAAAGTAGAGGACTCAGTGATATTTACTGTTATATATAGATGTGTGGAAATATCTGTATGAAGAGATTTATGACCCTTGCTACACCAGCAGTCCTTGGGCCAGCCTTTGGAAAGCACATAAAAAAGCAAGTAATATGGCTAGCGGGATTTACCAAAGCACATGGAAACCTTAGGAATTCAACTTCCACCAAAAGTCAGTGTGTGCAAAGATGTTTTATAGATCCTAGTAGGTGCTCTCCTGCAGAATCAAGTGCCTAAACACCTTTGTCCTTCTGCACCAAGACCCCATGAGGTTCCTATGAGACAATACATACCACACTATGATTTCTCATAAGGCAAAAACATCTGTAAGCTGTAAATATGTAAGATGTCAAGTCTTCAGTTCACAAATCCACTTAAGATAAGCTGAAATTAGTGGCACCTAGGGACCTATGTATTTTTTTGCATCTGGCCTAAAACTCCTATGTCATGCCAAAGTTCTTTGTTATAACAAAAATTGGAAGAACAAACTACCAACAAATACACAGAACTGACCCTAGCTGGTTTTTTTCTCAGGTGTGCATGAAGTATCAGGTAGGTTAGTGAATAACTGACCAAGTTTGTAGATGCTCTATCTTGTTTAGGGATCCTCTCTGGAAACCAGTCTGAACTAGGTTGAGCAGTCACATCATCACTGCTTCCAGATGCTCTCAGAGTGGTGAGATGGTTTCTATATGACTAAGTAGCAAACAGTTATCTGAGGGAGCACACAGCAATCAGAGATGACACTTTTCAGATGAGATGCAGAATGGAAAAGCTGATCCATTTGTTTGGTCCAAAGTGAACTTCATAAAGGATTCAGCTCTGTGCCTCACCCAAGTAACTGAAGCTCTTCCAGAGTATTTAATCTGAGATTTTTTTTATCCTCTGCTTTTTAAGGTCTCCCAGAAGCATAAACCAGTGGTCTTATGCCAATTTCTGAACTTGATTAAACCTCATCGTTGCTGTTAGCTCATTTGAAAGTGGAGTTTCATAAACAGACAGCCTTCCCTGTAGTGCAACCACCTTTGCTGAACCTTTCTAGGGGCATTGAACATGCTGGGGCTATAAAAGGACAGATAGTTCTAATGTAAATCTGATGTAACAGCAGGGCCATTCAGTAGACACAGAAATGACGTAGTATTACAGAAAGCTTCAAGAAGCAATGAGATGTGCCTACTACTAGCAACGTGTCTACTACTGGCTAGAGAATCATCAGCATTCGTGAAAGACTGAACAGAAAGAATAGAGCACCATCCCAGATGTAAATGACACTGCTAGAAATCTTTGTCACTGCACTTGTGTTTGGTTAACCTGATTACAACTTTGAAAACTGTTGACTCAACAGAACGTCTCCAGTTAATCAGGTTCAGGGTCAAAGCCATATGCTGTGACAAGGGTGTGATATGAAAAACACGCCCCGTGACACGGTACAGAAGCACAAATCTGTCTAATGCAATCTGCACTAGCAGGCAGTGATGATCAGCTGGCAGCTATGTCTCAGGACAGGGACAGATGAGGTAGGAAGTGTTCAAAAGTCAACATATGCCAAATAGTACCATCTTTCTTCAACTCACATGCAGTAATTATTGAATACAAAGGAAAACTGTGGCAATGCAAGGCACTATTGCGTGGTAGTTATGGGAAACACTGGCATTTTAAATGGTGGCTAATAGTGTACTCAGTTTGCTTTTAGGAAAAACAAAACAGATAAATTAGATCTTCCCATACAGAAATTTTATCACTGAGTTTCAAGACCTCACAAGGAAGATGCTGGCATAGGCTTCACTGTATTTTTTTCAGCTGGTTGTGAATGCACTGAGCAGCACAGGGAGAACACAAGCACAATATTTTACTGAAGGACATTTGAGGAGCGAGAGCGTAGCCACTTTGCTACTCGTACAGCTTTGACTTACAATGTACAGAGGGACACATTCAGAATTTTAAGCATAAGGCTAATAGGCTCACTGAAGATAGGAGATGGCTGAAGGGAAGAAAAAGCGATCATAGAAAGCAAAATTCAATAGCAGAGCAAAAGTATAGTAACTGGTTTGAAAAGAGCTTTGCGTCTCTGTGGGGCAGGCATATGTGAGGGGAATATCTTGAATCAGAAAGTGTTTTAAGCTCCTTAAAGCATTTTCAGATTTTCAATGTCCTCTAAATGCCCAAAAATGTCAAGGTCTCATCCATTTGGAGCATTCAGCACCATATATACACAAAAGAAAAGAACTTATCAGAGCCCTGATGTTGTGAGATGTTGAATATTTGGTGAGAAGAGTGTGGTGCATACCACAGGAGCAGGTCACATCGGTACGAACTGGCACAAGTGCAGGCTGAAATGTTATCAGGACGAGTAATTCTGCAGTCAGAGAAGTTGCTCCACATTTATATCACCATAAGAGGAGAAAAGAATTTGTTCTATTATTTCCAGATACAACCAGAGAATGAAAATATCAGCTCAAAGCCACTTGCACTGGAATAAAAAAATTTCCATAGCCTACATAAGCACAGAACAGCATATGCACAGAGGCAAAACCAGACAGCTATAACTGACATCCACAGGTAGGGGTGATTTTGAGACTGCTCTCACTAGTCCCAAGATAGATGAGCCATCCCACCCATATCAAGTGATGACACCAAAACCATCAAGGTTACACTTAGTCAAAGTTCAGGGTGGCCCCTTACAGAAAGCAGGGACATGCAGCTGGGGGACTGCAGCTGGCTGATTTTTCCCAATAGTAAGTAGATTACAGAATCATGGAATCCCAGAATTACCTTGACTGGAAAAGACCTTTAAGATCATCGAGTCCAACCATTAACCTCACACTGACAAGTCCCCAACTAACCCATGTCCCTCAGCACTGTGTCTACACGACTCTTCAATCCCTCCAGGGATGGGGACTCCACCACTGCCCTGGGCAACCCCTTCCAATGCCTGAGAATCCTTTCAGCAAAGAAATTCTTCCAAAGAGACCAACCCCCACCTCTCTACATCCTCCTTTCAGGGAGTTGTAGAGAGCAAGAAGGTCTCCCCTCAGCCACCTTTTCTCCATGCTCAACAACCCCAGTTCCCTCAGACTCTCCTCATAAGACTTGTGCTCCAGGCCCTCCCCAAGCTCTGTTGCCCTTCGCTGGACATAACTCAAGGAGGGAAGGTCAAGGTGGTGAGTAGGGTTGAATGTGATCTTGTCCATGGGAAGTCAGCAGAGATCCAAGGCGTAAGTTTAGTGGGAGCTCATAGTCAAATTGAGTTATCAGTATGGTCACAAAAGCATGGGATAAAGGGAAGGATAGGGGCACTCAGCTCAAGAAAGACTGCTTGGCTCACTAGCAATACTGAGGTATTCCTCTGCAATTCTTCTTCCACACATAGTATCCTCT
The DNA here is from genome assembly GCA_907165065.1 of Caprimulgus europaeus. Next base: position 119,017,682 of record OU015523.1, read on the forward strand.
CCGTAAGCCCAAACAGCACATTTAACTGTGTCCTATCTTAGAGAAAAATCACAGTCAAACCAAAACCCCCCAAAACCTGGTTACCAACACTAACAACTAGTTTAAAAACTGTAAGGAAGTGCAGTTTGTACTAGGATCAAGCAAAAAGGCAAAATTCAAACAAAAAATCAGGTGTGAAAATGTGTCTAGTTTACTGGAAAAGCCACTGAAATTTTGCCATAGGTTTGAAACCAGAATGGGTTATCTTCTAGATCTTGTTCTCCGATTTTTTGAGTTGTTTAGTTCTCTGTTTCATTTCTAGTTATATTACACCACACAAACTTGTCAAGACTCCTGACTTCTTTCTCTTCCCCTACCTGCCCTGAATGATGCACTGAATGTTGCAAATAAAACATTTTGATCCTCTTCATGCTTTTACACAAAACATCTCAAATAAAATAGAATGCTTTCACAATTTTTACACAAAGCATTTTATTTTGACTTTATGAATATAAAAAAAAATCCTTGTTAGCACTTCTGAAATTAGATGGTTTTGACTGCTCATGGTTTTTTTATAGCACCTCAGGCTGAGATACAATTCTGAATTCCTAGTTCAGAGCTCAACTTATTATTAGTATCTCTCCCCATACCCCCTCCTCACAGTTCCTGCAGCATAGGCTGTCAGTGACACTCCTCAGACAGTGGTTTCTCCAAAAAGTAAACTTCTTAGAGCTGCAAAAATATCTCCAAAAATGTCTCCAGGGATAAAAAGTTCCTTTATTACAGGCAACTGCCACCACAGTGCTTGTGGCAGGCAGGTATCGTGGCATCTATTCTGCAATTAGGGAAACTGAGGCATGCATTTCAATTATTTGTGAGTCTGAAGGTTTATGGCAGAGTCCAATATAACATTTGGGGATATGTTTAAGCAAGAATCAACAAACTTGCTGCAGCTATCGAATTCTATATGATTTAAATTAATATTAACATAGGAGAGGGGGACAGCTTGATTCATTCTCATGACTGTGAATGTTCCAGCTACTCTGTATGGATTATGATAAATGGTAACACTGACTTCAAGGAGTCCTGTGAGGAAGCAACATTCAATTTCTTTCTGTAGTTGCAAATAACTTGTTTTATGGTGGGGAAAATCCAGTGTATCTTCCAAATGCATTTTACCTACCACAAAAAGTAACAACTCTGAAGAGATGCATTAAAAGCAAGCAGAAGCGGAAGCCAGAATGATGTACACACAGAACCCTGCCACAAGCAAGTGTAAAGCTTTGGGTTTCACTTATTTTGTGCCTAAGATGCACTGGATGTAAGGATGTGTAGCAGAAATAATAAGGTATAAAATATAGTCTTGTTCACATCCTTGTCTATCCTATTGGGTTTTTTCAGGGGGGGACAACCTATACCCCTGCTCTTTTTGCATTTTGTCACTGATCTTCATTGTTTGTTCAAAGGTCCTAGACACCCAGCAGCCCAGTCAAGTAGGAGCTGCAATGGAGGCCCCAAAGACCTCCTGAGGAGGTTAAATGGTGTTCCCAGCAGACAGTTCCCTTTCACACTCATTGGGGAAGGAAAATGGCATTTCTGAAGCTCAGCCAGTTTCTGGCAATATCTGAAGCAGGTTATCAGTCAAACATACTAAGCAATAGAGATCTCCAAGAAAACTTCTGCCATCATAGTATTTGTGTATTTTTTAGGAAATGTTTTCACAGAGAAAAGTGCAGTCCCCCTGAATCCAGGGGCTTATGGGACTTACATCACTGGTTTTGGTAGCAGCTGCAGTCAGACAAATGGGCGTATCTAATATTTCCTGGAATGTTATTAAATGCCAAGGGAACCATATAGTACTATCCTAGGTGTCTTCAGTAGTTCTCCTACACTAGTTCTCCTTTACATTGAGTTGAACTGCAAGAATGGAATCCCCAATGTGCCTCCTATGCTAAAAGAAAGGCAGGAGGAGGTCCAAGAAGAGTGTCTCAGGGGAGCAGAAAATAGTATTTCCTTTTTACATGGTCAACATGGAACAATTATAATGAAAAATGTGAATATTCTTGTCTTTATGATAGAATTCTGCTTCCTTTCAGATAAAAATGAGAAAAATCTGAAAAAGATAAATCATCTAAATTGACACACTATGTGCAATCATTCTCATGCCCTCCTTTCACTTATGCATTCCCTTTTCTTCTCTTGGACATTCCTCTTCAAAGTTTTAATCTTATGACTATTATCTCCTTCACTTTCTATGCTTTTCTCCTTTACATCTGTTTTTGAGGGGGTTTTTTTATCCATGTTTTCTTCTCCTCCTCAGTGGGCTGATTTTTACTCAGGTTTCCTCAGGCTACCTCCTTTACCTTTTTGCCTTGCCTTCTTCTTTGAGTTCTCTCTCCACCCTTTCTTTTTTCTTTGATTTCTCAGTACCTTTCATCAAAACTCTGAGACTATTTCCCCAAGAATTTCTCCCAATCTTATTTCTGCAACTTACTGTTACATAGAAGAAGAAAGCTAGTAAGGTTTAGTCATCCCAAATCTATGATTCTATCTAAACTATTTAATTACCAACCTAACGAGTCTCAGTGACCTGCATACCTCTGCACCATTTAGATGTTTATAATAAGCATATTTTATATCATGATGCACAGCTATAAAATACAACATGATCAAATATAAAATATAAATTTCCATAGATGGAGAAAAAGAATCAGCAAGAAGGTGATTCTCATTAAGTCAAAGAGCTATTGAATAGCCAGAATACTGCAGGAGATGATACTTGGTCTAAGATATTAAGACCCCCTCATTTTAGCTAAATAAACTGGAAATATATTGAATAAATATGAGGGGAAAAGAAGTACATTTGTTGAGGGTAAAGATTAAACCCATTCAGATCCTTTGGGGGACTTGCTAAAGATCAGCTCTGATAAGCTAATGCTTTCTGCCAGGAATAGGATCCCTTTGATGCACGCAAAGCTGTAATGTAAGACATGCACAGATAAAAGAATTTCTTAGAAGGTGTGCATCAGGAAAGCAAGTTTGCAAGATAAAGGGAGACAGAGACCTTTCTGGTTTAACCTGGGTGTAAGAAGAGTAAATCTGTAGGTTTTTTTATTTCTTCACTTATGTTTGCAGAAATATTCACTTCTATATACTCCATTTGGTCTTAAGTAACCAGTTTTATTTTCACTTTATTCAAGAATATTATTCTTCAAAGGATGTAATCTGAGGCACTGGGACATCTTAAGTGCTGTAGGAAAGAAACAAGTATCTTAAAATCACACAGAAAGCAAGAAAGCTCTCTGACATGTAAAAAGACAATACAAAGCACAGCTAAACCAGGAAAGTGTCATGAGTTTTGTCAGTGTCCCTATACTCTAGATGCAAACCATCTCCACAGATCCCAATCCTATTTTCAGACTCTTCCCCAGCTCCTGTGACTTTCTAGCAATGCCTGCACGAGTCCCTGAAATCTTCATGTCCCTCTCCCCATTGCACACAGATGCACCCTTTTCATTACTGAGAATTTGACTCTGCTTGCACAGGCTAATTCCTCTGCAATGTGATGAAATCCCTTCCCAAGGACAGCCTACTAAATCTGCACGTAAAGAAGAGTATGATGAGGGCTCTAAAGTGTGCATGTTCCATGTCCACCCTTATCAACCCAGTCTGAGCAGAAATTCAGCTGGGAAACCAGTAAAGGTGTAAATATGCCTATACTGAGATACATCCAGAACATACCAGCCTTACACTTCAGAAAGGATATAGAAGAACTTAAGAAACAGCCACTGTACCCTGCTAACAGCCTGTGGGTGAGTGCCAGCACAGACACCTCATGGACCACTCTTTCCTGGCCATAAGGAATAGATGTCTTGTGAGAAGTCAGCAAGAAAAGCCCAGTGAAGACTGTTCCACCTTCTCTGGTTTCTAGAGAAAATGTTTTGGTGTCAAATAACTTCAGCAATTCAGAATCCAAATGTGATCAAACTTAACCTTCAGTGCTGACGACAATGTGTTTAGGATGACTGAATTATTGATTTCTCTAGAATATGTTTTCCATTAGATTAAAAGCAGTTCTTTCTTCTTAAGGTGAAGATAAGGCTTGGTGGTTATTAAGCATGCATTAAGAAAAATAGAAAAAGGCATAGCAGCAAGAGAGGAAAATATTTTCTTCAGCTATAATGAGTGTTAAATTAGAAGTTTAATGATGCAGTGTAATAACCCTCTAAATTCAAGAAAGGCATGTGCTATCCAGCTAGCCAAGAGCGATTTTGACTATGTGCCACCACAAATGTAGACTCTCATTTAATTTCTGTGGAACCAGACCAATATATGAACAAAAATTTCACACCAACCAAGGGCAAAATGCTTGCTTGGTTTCAGGTCTTTGAATTGACCTTTCATATGTTGCAGCTGACAATCAGATGCCTTTCCGGCTGTCAAAATGTGACCTTATTCTCTGCCCAATCTGGTCCTGACCAAATGACCACTCAGATGCTGAAACTTAATCTAATTTCTGACTTTCTGTTGTAAATGAACTGTAACTGAGATTTAGTAATTAGGAGCAGAGGTGTTGTTACCTCAAGAGAGAAGGAAAATGTGCTTGCCATACAAAGACTATCATTAAATTAAATGAAAAAAACTACTGCAGAAGAAACTTCCAGATTGGTGAATATATTGAGACCATCAAGACATAAATTAAATCTGTTTTTTTGCTTTTGGTGGGTTTTTTTTTTAACCAAGGTCTAATTTATGAAAATAAAAACTGGATGTAAAGTTCCCACTGGCACGTGTTCTGTCTGTTCATGCTGAGAACATGAAGTAATATTAAATGATACCTTTTTTGTTGTTCATAATGCATTGTCACATGAGAGGACTGGTCCACAATTTTGCCCCCTCAAGAGCCAGATGTCCCTATTTAATTTTCTCAGACTATAACTTTCAATTTGTCCTCTTCATTTTCAGAGAGCTGAAAAAGAAAAGAAAGGAATATCAGGTTTTGCACTTGATGATACATGGTATACATTAATATATCTTTCTTACGTTGTGTTACAGCCTTTCCTTCATTACCAAGTTCATAACAACTGGCAGATGCAAACAACTTTTGTGTTTTAGCATAATCACAAAAAAAAAAGGCTCTAACACTATTATTAAAATATTGTGTGACTTTTAGTAAAAGGATGCACTTACCGTGACCTTAAGGTTGTAGATGGAGAAATGTCTTTGATCCCTGTTACATGGGCCAGGTGGATCAGACTGCCTAATCTTTTGGGCATCCAAGGACATCATAGGCAACAGCCGCTGGCAGTGAAGGGTGGGAGATGGTTCCATGTCTGGTTGCTTCCTTTGTGAAGCTATCTTGAAAACGAAGAGATTTCTTTTGCTTTTTTATCACCATCTTGCAAAAAGCACAGATGCAGCTATTGGCAGGATTTCCCTTTCAGGGTATTGTTCTGTTCATGTAAGAGCAAATTTTGGATGTGTTTTATTCTCTTTCTGATTGCCTGTCCTATAGGCTTACTTAAATCCTAATCTAACCAATTTCCAGAAGACAAGAGGAATGAAAAGAAGAGCAACATTGCCTCTTATTTCTCAGGATTTTTCTATTCTGCTTATGTGTTCAACCTCTAGGTTTCTTCATGAAGAATCACCACTTTTTCAGCTAAAGACAGATTGTCTAAACAGAGAGATGCTTAAGTGACATATTTCCTTTGAATAGAACATGTTTGAATGCTAGAACATTATATTATATACACAGAATCTATAAACATTATATAGATTTTTTTTTTCCTATAATTTCATAGGTCTGTGTTGACCAAATAAAATACCTTGAGTACAGATGTACTGGGGGAAGAGAAGTCTGAGGAAAAAAAAAAGGCAATCACATAAACACTATGCACAGAAAGCATCCATAGCTATACAGATCTGATCGCTGTTACCAAGCTTCTATAGAATTATCCACTTGCAACCTATATGGCAAGCACAGCATCATAGTTAGGGTCACACTAACAAATCCAGTATGGAGAGGACCTTGTTCCATTTAACATGCTTACCTGTCCCTGGCTCCTACCCAGGCAGCACATCAGCCACTCTCACTAGCACCACAGAAACATAGAATAGTTTGGGTTGGAAGAGACCTTGAAGATCATCCAGTTCCAACCCCCTGCCAGCAGCAGGGACACCTTCCACTAGACCAGGTTGCTCAAAGCCTCATCCAACCTGGCCTTCAATACTTCCAGGGAGGGGGCAGCCACAGCTTTTCTGGGCAACCTGGGCCAGTGTCTGACCACTATCAAAGGAAATTTCTTCCTCATATCTCATCTAAATCTACTCTCATCCAGTTCATAACCGCTGCCCCTTGTTCTGTCACTCCCTGCCCTTGTCAAAAGTCCCTCCCCAGCCTTCCTGCTAGGTAATGGAAGGCCACTGGAAGGTCTCCCTTGAGCCTTCTCTTCTCCAGGCTGAACAGCCCCAACTCTCTCAGCCTGTCCTCATGGAAGAGGTGCTCCCACCCTCTGATCATCCTCGTGGCCTCCTCTGGCATGCACCCACCCATGCAGAGACATAGACACAGGCATCTCTGGCCACTAATTTATTTTCAGTTATAGTGTAGACCTTCCCTGTGAGTGACACTTGGAAAGGTTTGTCGATTAAAGTGATTCAGAGATAAACTAAGAGAAATGTTAATTTGTAGTAAGGCTACAAATAAAACAAAAAAAAATAGGGTAGAGACCAGATGAGAAGCAGTCATCCTGACTGGGAGGTAAGCAGAGAGCCTCTGGCTGTGAAATGATAGACTTTTTTATCATTTTTGATGAATTTCATCAAAATTCATAGAATTTTTTTGGTTGGAAAAGTCCTTTAAGATCATCGAGTCCATTCGAAAACCTAACACTGCCAGGTCCACCACTAAACCAGGTCCCTAAGCACCACACCTACGCATCTTTTAAATACCTCCAGGGATGGAGACTCCTCCTCTTCCCTGAGCAGCCCATTCCAGTGCTTGACAACTTTTGTTGAAGAAACTTTTCCTGATATCCAATCTAAACCTCCCCTGGCACAACTTGAGGCCATTTCCTCTTGTCCTATTGCTTGTAGCTTGGGAGAAGAGACCAAGACCCACCTCTCTACACCCTCCTTTCAGGTACTTGTAGAAAGTGAGAAGGTCTCCCCTCAGCCTCCTTTTTGTCCAGACTAAACAACCCCATTTCCCTCAATAGCTCCTCATCAGACTTGTGCTCCAGACCCTTCCCCAGCTCCATTGCCCTTCTCTGGACATGCAAAAGAAGCAGTCCTGTGCAAACATACTGAGTTGGTTATCCCATCTCACAAGATAATAGTTTTAGGATGGCAGAACTTTTTTTCTTGGTCAAAAGGATATCTGCAGTCACAGGTAGGAATCAAATTCGTAAGAGTTTTCTGAAGAACAAGCTCCAGGGGTTCCCCAAAATGGGCAGGAGGCCAGGACACGGTTTCCAGGGGTACAAGGAACACCACCAGCACAATGGAGATTGAATTGGCATTGTCCCTTTCGTCTCAGTGCATAGTCATAACCACACTGTGCTCCATAACCACACTGAAAACAGTTGTGTACAATTGTACCTGAGTTGGAATTTCATTTCTCAACACTCAAAACCAGTTATTAACTTCTATGACAAATAAACAGCTCTTTGGCATATTTATAAGACTAGATTTATTTTGATTTTGTGAAAATATGGCCAAACACCACTATAACTACTTTTCTGTGTATTTTCTTTAAAGCCTACCTTACATTATACTGTAAGCTCCTTTAGCCATGGAAAAATGGTTTCACAGTCATTTGGGTGATCCCTATCCTTTTCAGATTTTATTTAGGCTCTTAATCAATTAAGAATCAAAGTAAGCCAATGATACTAAAGTCACAGAGCTGCCATTGAAAATTTTAGGAGTTTGCTCTTCTAGAAAGTCCTTGAATATCTCTGATGTGTAGGTGTAAAACAAAGCAGAATATGCAAATTTATAATTTACACCTATGTCACGAATTTTGTAAACAAGCATGAGTCAGGCATTGTTGCATTTTATCTTGCTTGGAGAAAGTGTAGAGCAGTTGATTGAATTCAGTTAAGTTGGATTAATTAATCTAAAGTGAAGGAGATGATTGAAAATTCAAAATTCACAACGTAGGCAGAATGGAAAACCTGTGCTGTTCACTTGGTAGCTCAGTCAGTAAGATGCACTGAAGGCAAGTGGGTACATCCATCCCCATTCCCTCAAACAGGAAACTATTTGTCAGCTACTGCTGAGTTCGGTGATATATAAAATGTCTTTATATTTTCCCACAGGGATTTGGAAAAAAAAAAACAAAATCTTTTCAGGGCTCACTTTCCTTCAGCATTAAAACAACCCCCTCACATGCTGCTGTACAATACCAAATAAAAGTGCACATAAAAGCTTCCCTGGTTAGCACAGGGATGCTTCATGGGGAGGAGGAGACGCTAATTCCCAAGGGATTTGCCAGAAGCAGGACTGAAATACCCACCAAGCAGTACTGCTGGGGGGGGGGGTAATGATGTCCAACATTGGATGGACACAATGGTGTTGGTATCTGGGCTGGGAACAACTCTGGGAGGATGCACCAGGGAGAGAGGAAAAACTTGAAAACGTGAACCAGAATGGCCCAGTGGTTCTCCCATCTCCCACCATTATGGCAGAGAGAAGGTCCAGCAGGGAAGTATGACCAAAGAGCTGGTTAGAAAATTTAAAAGGAAGGATAATCTAATGGCTATGGCTTTCTTTCTGTAGACTCCACTAATAATATTGGGTTGAGTCCTCTTCAGTCAGACTTCAAAATATACGTAGAAGTGGTGGAACCCTTTAAATATCCTGTTGGATGACCTAGGTATAGAATCATAGAATGTATGAAGAACTTTTTCCTAATATCCAACCTAAATCTATCCTTTTTTAGTTTAAAACCATTACCCCTTGTCCTATTGCTACCTGCCCTTGTGAACAGTTCTGCCCCAGCTTTCTTATAGGCAACTTTCAGGTACCGGAAGGCCACTATAAGGTCCCCAACCCAGAGCCTTCTCTTCTCCAGGCTGAACAGCCCCAATGTGTTCAGATGTGTGCAGATGTCTGAATGTCTGAACAAATTCAGCATCTGCTTCTCCCGAACTTCAATTCTTCATCTATAAAACCCAGACAATAGTGGCACCCTTTCAGGAGACCTCTCAGGGTGGTATTTTTTAGTCTAAATTGGTTAAAATTCATCAGATGTTAAGAATAGCATGGGATGGAGATGAGGGGAAATACACCAGCACATACCCAACCTGTATAGATTCATAAACTCTGTTTTTTTAGGAAAGTGTCAGGTGTGCTTCACCTGACCTTAAAATGGAAAAACACTTCTGCTTTCAGAATTGATGTTTCTATTATTTAGGGGCTGGTGGGGTGTCAATTTTTTAAAACATATTTTGCTACATTCCATTGGGAAGCAAAATGTCAGATTTAAAAAACACTGACTTTAAAAATCTTTGTAACGTTTCCTTTTTCTACTGGTCATGGCACCAAGCCTGTCAGAGTTCAAGGAGCATCTAGATGATGCTCTTATTCATATGATTGAGTTTTAGGTAGTCCTGTGAGGAGTAGGGACTTGAACTCAATGATCCTTATGGGTCCCTTCCAATTTGAGATATTCAATGATTCTTTTTCAGCCAGCAGTCCTTGTCAAATATGAATGGCATTTTTAAATAATTTTGGTTATTTCAAATTTATTTTAAAAATAAAAACAAGGAAAAAAAAAAAACACTCACAAAAAATTTCATCCCAATTAGGATTCCTGAAAATTCCTTATATAAATTTACAGTTAGCTTAAATCAGATCTACTCCATCTCAGTTAAAGCCATCACCTGTCAGTTCTGCTACATTTTAGACAAGTAACATATAAATAATAACCTATATGCAAACCCCTAAGAGAAGCAGAGATATAAACAAGTCCTGGGTTGTCTATACACGTGCAAGGTATACTTGTGGAAAGCATATAGGAGGTCTACAGGTCATATAGACACTTTGACCTGAAATCATTCCTAATGAAACTGCCACTGCCAGAGTTCACCACTAACCAGTCACTGACAGATTGTCATGCACTGCCAGACTGTCAGTGATGGATAAATTGCTTTCTCAGCATGCTTTGCCCACAGTTTTCCTGATATATCAGGGCTGTGCAAGAATTTAAGTTTCAGTGAAGGCTTGCAAGCAAGCAAACAGTAATAATTCAAAGCTGTCAGGAAGAGAATCAGTTATAAGTACAGGCAGCTGCCTGCAGTATCACGCCCAAGAAAACATTCCACTCCTTGCAGTACTTGCTGCAAATCTAGGCAATGTCCCTCTACAAAATCAATGACCTGTTATTGACCACAGGAAATTTAAAAAAAAAAAGGCAAACCATATAATATAAAAAACATAGAGAGATGTGAAAAAATACAGAGAAATAAGGATGAAATCTAAAAATTAAAAACCAAACAAACAAACAAACCCACAAACCAGGAAAACAGTGAAAAGAAATGGGTTAAAGTATTAGAAGTGTTTTATGACAGCAAGGAATTTAGGATTTATGTTTAGGATTTATGTTATTATGCAATTTAGGTTTTGTGGTGCTGAGGATTCTATGAAGGCAGCATCTATATAAACAGTTTTATCTACACCTCAGATTCATATCCCTTTTGCCACTATGTCCATGTCTCCATTCATAACTGAGAGAAACTGGAAAAACATAGACAAACACAATATGATGACTCAGGAGTGATACTCCTGTTACCTGATACACCATTTGGATCCTTCAAAAGGTGAAAAATATAAAATTTTTTGGACCAGGGACGCATTTGATAATGTCACTGGTTTGGATTGCCTTTATTATGGAAACAAATATAATTAGAATTAAAGAGGCACTCTTCCAAGCAATCCTCTCTTCAGTCAAAAAAACCTACTTTCCTGATCTTGTTCTCTCTAAACCAACCCCTGCCTCACTGTCTTCCTTACACCAGCACTCTTCTAACACTATTATTGCTGCTCTTTGAAATGTCCACTGAGTCAGCACTCTGAAACTTGGGAAGGTATGCATGTACATACAGGATTTTTTACAACTGACAAGATTTTTGCAGGATGTTTAATAGCACTTCTTGAAAATATTGTATTGCTGAACTTTCTATTCACTATGTAACCAAGTACATTTTCTGCTTTGTTAGGGGATGAAGATAAATAGACATTTACATTATCTATTGTGTTGTAATGGGTAAACATCAGTAAAAAACTGCATGGTAATGCAAATCTTGAGAGAATTGTTCTTTCCAAATGCTCTCAATATTGCCCTTACATTTATGAGCAAAGTGTCTACCTGGGAGTGATTCTGCACGGGGCATTTCTCGGGCTTAATTAGATAAATTCCGAAGTTCTGTTTGCCAAGACCTTTCTTCTGAGAGACAGAGAATCAGGTTGAGGTTGAGGTTGGAAGGCACCTCAGGAGACCACCTACTCCGACCTCCCTGCTCAAGCAGGGTTAATTAGAGCATGTTTCCCAGAGCTGCATCTACTGAGGTTTTTAATATCTCCAAGGATGGAGACTCCACTGCCTCTGCGGAGTCTGTGCCGGTGTTTAACCACGCAGACAAGGACTGGACGCTGACACAAAGACTGCATAATCATTGACTTTCACAGCTGACCAGAGAAGGAAGCAAAGGCAAGAAAATACATAAAATATGTATAACTTAAATTACAGCCTGACTTGCAATTTAGTGCAATACAATCCTACCTAGTAACGCCCTAGAATTCACAAAGCCCAGAGCATACGCTGTACTATAATCAACCTATTGTTTTAATGTGACCTTACAATTCACAGCTCACAAGATTGATTTCATGGTTTCACTCTATTAAAAAGCTAATTAAATAATCTTTTAAAGTATAAAACTCTGTTTTCCTGCTTACTTTTATGAGCTAAGTAGGAACTACAAGCTGTATCCTACACCCATGCTTTTAAGAATCCTAAAGGTTGCTAATTAAACACTATTCACTTTAAATATTCCAGCATATGCAGAAAGCATTAGCTGATGGTTTATGTTTCTTTAACACCTGATCAAAAGAAAAACAAGAATTCACTGTTTCCCAAGAGTTACCCTAGTCTCCTATTTAGGTTAATGTCATTGTTTATAAAAAAACCACTATACTTTTACATGTTTATCGTCTTAGGATCAAGCTGAGAAAATTCTCCAAAAAACATCTGGAAATGAATCTGACTCTTATCAAAAGAAACTCTATCTTTTTAACCCAAGCTATTTAAATGTCTGCTACTGGAAAAGTTTTGTCCTTTGGTTCAGAGGACAGTTACACCATCCTGCGAGTGCCGGGAAGGAACACAAGCAGACACAGGCTGCAGCCAATCTGACACTGACCAGGGCCACCACCACCGCTTCTGAACAGCGAGCAGCGATGGGACTCATCATCTGCTCGGCAACCTGTGTGGTGCTACTCACTTGGAAGCAAAGGAAAATCAATTTCTAATCAATTAGGTTGATAGAATATAGTCTAAAAATGATCAAACAATATTCAGACACAAATATTTCCATATGAGAATTCCCTGGTCCTGTTCTGGGATTTCACCAGGGAAAATGTATCAGATGCATTTTCAGATGTGCAGTATATTGCAAAATACCTAAGTGGGAAGGTGTTTTATGGAGAAAAATAAGCACAGTTTCCTTACCACACAAAAAGTGTGGAATATTCTTCACCAGATTATGATATGGCAAATGCCTGAAATAAATGTGCCAGTGAACAGAAGAAGAATTTGGCCTATTCTCTGTGCTGTGTATTTACTTAGACTCTGAAGAAAGGTGAAAAGAGCAATCTTTCTACTAAATTTCTTTTGAATATAAACTTCATTGCATTCACCTAACTGAAATATAACTTAGGTTAATGGTGCCACCTGGTGACAAGTCTTACTCGCTGTTCCCACACCTTGGCAAGCAAGAAAAAAATAAATTCATGTGCTATAAATCTTCCCCTGGAGAGCAACCCCCCTTAAAAACTGCATCACCTGCAATAATTACTTATCCTAAGGTGCACAGTGTATTATACACACAGAAAGAACAATAAACAATTGGAAAGAAAATATTTCTTAACAGACTTTCATTTTAGACACTACCACACACTTTGAGTTATTAACTTGTGAAGAGAATGCACTTCATGGTACACAAAGGAAAAAGGGAGAAATCACCCTGATTTATCTGAATCTGCTGGTGATGGGGGAGCCAGGCATTTTAACTAGCTCAAAAACTTCTTGTTTGCTGTGATGGTGTGTGAGACTCTAGACCCACCTGGTAGGGTTTTACTACCCTCATGACTGCAGTCCCTGAATAAAAACTGAATGTTTGAGCCACATGCTCTTTGCACCTTACCTGTTGGTGATGACTCACAAGACAAATTAATTCTGAAGCCATAAATTGCTCTGTGCATCTCTCTCTGTGTTGCAACACTGCTGAATATGACCACAAAAAAATTTAAGGGGAGGCTCCTTTCGTGGGGTCAGACTCTTGCCGTGTTTCCTCAAGATAAATTGGGATTTACACCGCATGCAACAGTACGTGGTGAGAAAAGCCCTGGGGCAAGGAGGGAGCAAGCATGGTCATGCCAAGCAGGTTTGGAAACCTTGCTCAGACAGAGGCAAGGTCAGGGGATGGAGCACAGCAAAGACCCAAAGGCTGTGTAGTATCTGCTGAGGTGTAAAACCAACCTTATTATATCTTCAGCTGGGAGAAGAGAAGACTAAGAGGGGATCTGATCAATGTCTATAAATACCTGAAGTGTGGGGGCCAAATGGATGGGGCCAGTGACAGGACAAGGGGCAATGGGCAAAAACTGGAACACTGGAAGTTCCACACAAATTTAAGGAGGAACTTCTTTACTGTGAAGGTGCCAGAGCCCTGGGACAGGCTGCCCAGAGAGGTTGTAGAGTCTCCTTCTCTGGAGATGTTCAAAATCTGCCTGGACACTTTCCTGTGCCACCTGCTCTGGGTGAACCTGCTTTGACAGGGGGGTTGGACTGGATGATCTCCTGAGGTCACTTCCAACCCCCACCATTCTGTGATTACTTTCTGTCATATGTATAAAATAGCAAAGAATATACATATGGATAACTTTAAAATGCTAACATTTAAAGAGATGGTCAGAGGAGAGTAATTGAAATGGAGATGGGAGCTTGTATTTTGCAGGGGATGTCTGGGCATAAATGGAGAAAGATAAACTTAATATCACATCACTCAACTTCCAGTTCTTATAATTGTACAATAAAATAGCCAGGATTTGGGTTATGGATCATATTGGTGATTTCCCCACATCTTTGCTCACATGCAAAATACAAGTTCCCATACTCACTGCACACCCACCAGTTTAATTACCTTACAGCAATGGATACAGGTGAAACCAGTCATTTAGGAGTCTCACTGCAGCTTTACCCCTACCCCTACTCAGCTGTATCCTATTTAACACTTACAGATGCAAACCTGCACAACAACTTCAGCAGCATAAATCCTGACTGGTCCTTCACATTTATTTAAAAAAAGAGGGATTTCATAGCAAAAAGCTTATTTCAAAGCAGTATACTTGCTTTATGGTTCACCATACTCACCCAAAATTTGCTAATTTTTTGCTAAACTCAGCATTTTGCTAGCAGAATCCAGTTTTCATCCAGTGAAAGTACTGGACAACTTTTAAGAGTATTAGTGTGCTCTTAAATAGATGAAAACTGGATTCCTTCACCCCCAGGACCCTTTACAAACTGAGATTTCCCTTCTATGGAACCTAATCAGGGATCTCCTTAGTTTAACAAAATAGGAATATCTCAGCTGGCTTATGGATATTCTTCTCTTAGAAGCCTACTTCACCTAATACATTCACATGCTGCATATGCAAATTATACAAGTATCCATATGCTTAATTTATACGACTATTTAACCGAACTGGCATAATAAATATGTCTAGTTAGATACTTGCAGTAAGTGTGCAGCTGTCTGGAAGGAGGTATAAAATCACCATCACTGAAATCCAAACTGCAGCTGTCATTAATCAAAGCTTTGCCCTTGAACATTCATCACTGTGATACTGCTGTGACAAAGTGGACATTTATTGCCATTTGGGATGGGAAGATTTTCCTTCCTTAAAATCATTCAAGTTCTCTAGTGGTGCAGATGCTGTGAAAAAGCCCGTTTTCATGTTTGCTCTCAGACAGGAAATAAGCAGAGATCCTCAAAATGTTATAGAACACTAAAATTATCTGTAAAACACTGCATATTTAAATGCTGAACGTTTGCATGGTATGTAGAAAATCCCTACTGAAAATATTTGTGTTTAATAGAAATAATTGATGTTTCTTGGATCACTGAACTGGAAATAATGCAGTCAGGAAAGATTTGGTTGTTAGGTCAAATGAAAATGTTTACAATACTGAAAAGGTGGTGTAGAAGGAGCTTTAGTCAAGGTAAGGTTCCTTTTCTACAGATATGCCATTCACTACATCCTCTGATCAGAAAAGGGCAGTGGCTGTCAAAGTTATTCCCCCACTGGACTGACAGTGAAGGACAAGCTCAGGGAAGGAAACCAGAGAGCTTTCTCATGGTGAATATGGCAAATATTCACAACATAGAATCACAGAATGGTGTGGGTTGGAAGGGACCTTTAAAGCTCATCCAGTCCAAACCCCCTGCAGTGAGCAGGGACATCTTCAACCAGATCAGGTTGCACTGAGCCTCACCCAGCCTGACCTTGAATGTTTCCAAGGATGGGGCACCATCCACCTCTCTGGGCAACATGTGCCAGTGTTTCACCACCCTCATTGTAAAAAATGTCTTCCTTACATCTAGTCTGAAACTACCCTCTTTTAGTTTAAAACCATTACCCTTGTCCTATCACTACAGGCCCTGTTAAAAAGTCTGTCCCCATCTTTCCTATAAGCCCCCTTTTAAGTACTGAAAGGCCACAATAACGTCTCCCTGGAGCCTCCAGGCTGAACAACCCAAACTCTCTCAGCCTTTTTCCACAGGAGAGCTGTTTCATCCCTTGGATCATTTTTGTGTCCCTCCTCTGGACCCGCTCCAACAGGTCTATGTCTTTCCTGTGCCGAGGACTCCAGAGCTGGAGGCAGCACTGCAGGTGGGGTCTCACCAGAGCAGAGTAGATGGGCAGAATCACCTCCCTCAACCTGATGGCCACGCTTCTTTTGATGCAGCCCAGGATACAGTTGGCTTCCTGGGCTATGTCAAGGCTTCACTCTACTTAGACTATGAGCCATCATTACTTTTCAAAGATGTATAACAACTTTCCAAAGATTTTGGTTTTCATGTAGCTGTTAAGAACATGTGAGCCTTACTTTGGATGCACTGACTAGCAGTTAACCTAGGTTCTTCACAGAGAATATGATACTTGCCCATAGAGGCTAACAGGCCGGTGGATCTACTTGAATCCACTAAAATCAATTTTGCCACAAGAACAAGGTTCTGGGTGACTGCTAACAGGCATATTATTTAAGTCAAACAAAAGATGATATGCTTAAATAAGATCAATGGGGACAACCTGCAATATCTAAAGCAGTGTCTGAAGGCATATTCCAACAATGCTTGTGAGATGTCTCCTAACACCCTCAATACACAAGCTATGCCATGTAAATTACACATGCTTGGGACCATCTGCTAGCACTGAGCTTGGCTTCATACTTTAAAACTCTCCTAGCCTCCAGAACAGAGCAGCCACACACGTTGATTTATGGGGATGATCTCTGGGCTGTGAATGGTTTGGGAGAATGCTGGTTGGATGGGCCAAAACCTTGTCAGAAACCATTCAAGGAATTTTTCAGTATAGATCATTGAGTACCCCTGTATGGAAACACGCCTGTTCCCAGGTGAATTCACTAATAAAGACATTTGCAAATAGATTTCAGCTGTCAGTATGTTCTCAGACAGTGGTTTATAGATGGTGAGAGTGTGCACATGGGCAGTTACTTAACTTGCTGGAAATCCATACTCTTGCTTGCCTTGCAGTGACTTTGTCATGTAACCATACTTGAAGCAAACTACTGAGCATTTGCTGACTGCAGCTTCTTCTGCATTTGTGAGCCATCTGTTCACTCCTAGCTCTTGTGTATATTGCTTGCACAGGAGATCTGCACCACTTTACTGGCTGCTGTTTTATCTGAACACAATCCGGTTCAGAAGGAGCAGAGATTCCCTGTCACTCTCAGCTGTGCAGTCACCCACCAAAGGTTTCAAATTCACTCATGGTGCCACTGAGATCCTTTAAAGATATAACCTATGTGCAGCAAACTCTTCAAGTCTTTTCACTGCACTATAGAAATTGTATTTCAAAGCAAAATGCTGTGTTTTAGCCAAGGATTATTGTAAATCTATTGTTTCATGAAGGCCTCCCCAAAACCTTGTTCTTTGCCCGACACTTGCCAAAAAGCTTCTGGTGTGGGAAAAAGCATTGCAGTTTGTGACACAGTTCTAGTACACAGCGATGAGCAATGAGCCTGAGATGGATGACTACCACATCTCTCATGTCCAGTGACTTTCAGGAAAGGCAGTGAAGAGGAATTTTAATATTCTCTGAGGCTCTTTTGCAGCAAAAAGAAGAGGTCTGGCAGAGTAACTACTTCAAGCTGTAACATTTTTCTTTTCATCATGACTATTTTTGTACTACTGCTTTTCAAACAGATGATGAGGACTGGCACTGAAGAAGCTGGTGGAAGTTGACAATTTAAATGAATGACAATCCTAAAAAAATGCATTTGAGAATTGTGAAGAGAAGATTTTTATGCAGGAACATCCATAGCTCCTGTCCTTTGGCAGGGCTTAGCATGTGTTTTCCTTCCACACATGATACAAATCCTGTTTCAAAGGAAGGTTCTTCCAGAAACTTTAACATTAAATTTGAGTGCAAAGCGTGCAGGATATGAATTCTGACTGAAAAATCTTATACTTCTTGTATTTATCCTTAAAAGTGGTGCTGGATGAGAGCACTTTGCCAGCACAGGTTCTCTCAAACACATGTGACACAACTCTCATTGCTGGTTATTTATAGGTCAATACAAATTTTTAATGCACTTGGAAAATGTCTTTATTCCATTGAGAATTGAGTATGCATGTCCTAGCATTCCTGGGTCTTCATCTCTAATCCTTTACTTGCCTCCCACCTTGCTTAGCAAAAGTTCAGTAGTGGCCCTTTTTTTTACCCAGATGTCCTCCACTACTTTAGAGTTCTCTTGATTTAATGCCAACTCCCCATCTAAATGCAAAACATACCTGGTGTATGCCTCATCACTACACCACTATTACTGTATCACATCTCACAACTCCATCCCTGTTTCTTCAGAGATCTATCTCCTCACCACCTGGAAATCAATACACAAAGCTACAAGCACAAATACAAATCTACTGTCCAACAAAAGGCTATTGGAGTTCAGTTCTTGGACCTCTCTTTAGTGAAAATAAAGCCAACCTGCAAGAAAACAAGGTACAAAGAGATAAACCCATCAGTTCTCCAGCTGCATGGTCCTATTATAGGGACCTTCACAACACATCCTAATGCTACACCAGGAAAGCCCAAATTCTGTAAGCAAATACTAAAGTAAAGCCCACTGCACTCTGGTACATCAGGAGACTGTTCACATCCTGGAGCTAAGGTACAGTATCATAGAATCATAGACTCATAGAATGGTTTGGGTTGGAAGGATCTTAAAGATCTAACCTAGTTCCAACCCCTCTGCCATGAGCAGGGACACCTTCCACTGGCCCAGGTTGCTCAAAGCCTCATCCAACCTGGCCTCAAACACTTCCAGGGAGGAGCAGTCACAGCTTCTCTGGGCAACCTGGGCCAGTGTCTCACCATCCTCACAGCAAAGAATTTCTTTCTAAGATCTAATCTAAATCTCCCCTCTTCCAGTTTAAAGCCGTTATCCCTTGTTCTGTCACGCCTTGCCCCCGTCAAAAGTCCCTCCCCAGCCTTCCTGGAGCCCCTTCAGGTACTGGGAGGCCACTAGAAGGTCTCCCCAGAGTCTTCTCTTCTCCAGGCTGAACAGCCCCAACTCTCTCAGCCTGTCCTCATAGCAGAGGTGCTCCAGCCCTCTCATCATCTTGGTGGCCTCCTCTGGACTCACTCCAGTAGGTCCATGTCCTTCTGATGTTAGTGGCCCCAGAACTGGAGGCAGCACTGCAGGTGGGGTTTCACAAGAGCAGAACAGAGGGGCAGAATCACCTCCTTTGACCTGCTGACCACATTTCTCTTGATGCAGCCCATGTCAAAGAAGAGGCAATTGCCCCAAAAAGTCACAAATCCCACCCTTCCACCTCAACTGCAGAGGCCAAAGGTGAAAATGTAGTGAAGTTAGGCAGATCCTTAATTCACAATCTCTTTTTTTAAAATTTACTAACTGGTTCTATTGATTTTCTACTTCAACTGAAATTTTAAAAGGAAGAAATGATCTTGAAATTAAAGGTCACGAGTGACATAAGAGATGACAGAAAGGCACTCCAAGGGGAAAATGGTGCTTGGCAGTAAGTCCCAAGCCAAAAAGTCTTACATGATAAACAAAACATTTAGCAAAGCTAAACAAATACTGCTTGTCCCTTACCTTCCCCAGAGCCCTGGCAGTGACTTTGTCTCATTAAAGTACTGGATGTTCTTATCCAATATTTACAGTCCTAGTTTTAGGTTATTCCAACAATTGTTATAGTCCCAGACAAGCAAATAATGAAAGATGCATCTTAATTTGTATCAAAAGGGATTCTTATGTTGTCACCAAGACATGTCTTTAATCCCTAGGAATCACTGACAAAGCTTTTTAGAGATCTTGTCCTTCTCACTCACAAGGAGCCTTTGGACCAGGCACAGGACAGATTTTCTTAGCTTTCGTATGTCTCCAACTCAGGCTCTTTTAAGTAAAGAATATTGAATTTTTTTGCAAAAAGTCCATTGCACACAATTAAACATGATTCCTTCTCTTTTGGGAGTACCTACTCAGAAAAATAAGGATATTTCAGATACAATGCCAGCTCCATCCAGAAAATTATTCCCTTTTAAAGCATGTTTTAAAGCAGTAGTTGTTTTCACTGTTCTTGTATATTTGCTGTTGTTACTGTTTTGTTTTGCCTGAATTATTAGTACACAACTCAGCCAATCTAACCAGGTCACCTCAGCTCAGGCAGACAGGATCTCCTGCTTTCAAAGGCACCACCACTGCCTACAGAGTTATACCCTTATATTTAGGGGTATAATGCTCATTCCAAAGTTCACCCAATTAATGTGCAAACTATGTGGACTGAATCTCACCCCACAGCTTCTTTTGGCCCGTGGATAATGCACAACTGTAGGTTATAGTCATCTAGGCTGACCTCTGCTCCTAGCTCAGCTCGCAGAAGACTGGGTACTAAATAAAATCAGTGGACCTTCACTCACAGGTGGTTGGGATAATAGTAAGTTTAGTACAATATATTAAATGTCTGGTTTTAATTTTGTATTCCCATTAGGAAGAAATTCTTTCCTGTGAGAGTAGTGAGACAGTGTCCCAGGTTGCCCAGAGAAGCTGTGGCTGCTCCTTCCTGGAAGTGTTCAAGGCCAGGTTGGATGAGGCTTTGAGCAACCTGGTCTAGTGGAAGTGTTCAAGCCAGGGGGTTGGAACTAGATTATCTTTAAAACCCCTTCCAACTCATACCATTTGTGGTATGATTCTATGATTAAAATATTGATCCTTATTGCATTAGAGACCATGAAACTGGTTTATTCAATCATAATCACTCAGATTTCATGTTATCAGCAAATACCACCCAAAGCAAGACTGGCAGTAAAAAGTCTCTACCCACAGATAGACATATATTTGTCCAAACTGTAAGACAAATAGTTTCCAGTAAATAACAGATATGTAAAACTAACAATTCATCATGAACAAAGCAAAAATGCAGAGCCACATATGTATTAATAATTTGTACACCAATAATAGCTCATTGTCCCCTCCTATTTTCACATGTTCCAATTTTTAATTACTGCCAGCCATCTTCTGACCTGCTCTTGCTCTGTGTGGATATCATATCCCATCTTCCACAGCAAAGATAACAAAACTGAACAAGAGTAGGGCCTTGACTGGGTCTAAATTCTCTCCAAGAGAATGAAGTCAGACAATGCTTCCCATTATAACTTAAGCCTGATGATAGCCTAAATTGGATGATCTCATGGTATGATGTAAGCTTTGGATTCCTCAGTTGAGCTTTGGGTTCAGTCACAAGTGTCCTATGAAGTCTTGGGTCAATCACTAAAGCCTTTGTTCAGATCAGATGGGTTTTGCAATCTGTAAACAAAGTCCTGGCAGGGCCATGGACAGCTGGGCACCACACTACAAGGATGGGACTCTGTTATTTAGACATAGATACTAGATGTTTCATCCTCACCAAATAGATGTATCAGGATGCTGCTTAGGTGTCAAATGGAGACACTGAACTGTAGCCAGATGCAGAGTAAGGGAGCATCTGGCTACACAAAGGCACCTAAAACTTCTTTTTGATTAAATGGGGAATATTAGTTATCTCCCTGTTCCAGAGGAGGGCTGTGAAGGTGTGGTCATCAAATTAAACAAGCACTCCCCTGAAGACCATCCAAATCTCTCAGACTGGCTGCCCTTGTTGCAAACTCAGGTATCAACTCATGAAATATAACATTGACCTCACATAACACATCCATTTTAGGATGCTTTGTACACCCTCTGTTATGAGGAAAAATTAACAGTCTAAAAGGGCTTTCTAATTCCTCATCTAATGAGACTCTATACAGAAAAGCAGCTGGAGCTCCTGCTTATAAATACCTTGCTATAATTACAAGATAAGCAAAAGAATTAGGCTTTCTAATCATAATAAATTACCAAGCAGAAAATGTAATAAAATCTAACAATGTCTCTCTATATTGCATTGTGTTAATATGACCTATTTATATCAGCATCTATTGCAAAATGCCATGCACACAACTAATTAAGTGAAGAGCATTTTTCTCAGGTTAAGTAGAACACCTACATTTCTGCAATTATTGTACCTTTAGAAAAGTCTATGTTGATTCTGTTCCCATTCAAAGATGGGAAAAGAAACCAAGCCAGCATTATAGCAAGTTTTGTGTCATTGCCCTCAAGTGCATTTAGTAAATGATCAAAATGGCCATGTAAAAGAGCTCTATACAAATAAACAATGTTTGCACAACCATAGTGCCTCTCACCCAAAGATTTTAGTGCATTTGATAAATATTAATTAAGTCCCACACTTTGAAGAAGGCAAGGTATATATTTAAGTATCACTTCCTTTGCTGCTGAAATGCATTCCCCTTTTCTGCTCTTGAGCAGGATGCAGCAGCTGTTTAACAACACACATGAATATTAAACAAGAGTTTTAGAGAAGAAGTAAGGAATACTTAATTCAAAAGAAACCCCAGAGGGATTTACATGGGTAGAAAGCAATTACCTAAAGCAATGGCTCCCAAACTCTGTGGGTGACTTTGTTCTCCTTCAGCCACCTCTATTTTAAATTTAAATTTCCTGTGGCTATTAGTAATATTGGAGGGTCTTGCAGGCAGCCTGTCAGCTCTGAGCTGCAGAGAGAGAAACACTGGCACAAAATATGGGCCAGAACTGGTAAAATCTTGGTTTTCTTCTGACAAAATGAGCCAGGGGACTTAAGGGACCACAGCACAGTAAGATTTTGTCTTTATACTGCTGAAAAAGGATAAGAATAATCTGGTGGGAGTTCAGAGGAGTCAATAACTAAGCCTTCAGGTAGCTACTCCTTCTTCTCACTCAAACACTGCCCAACTGATGAGATCTTATTTTCAACACATCCCACCCAGCATGGAGTACCGTACTCAGGACAATGGTCATCAGCTGGCTCAGGGTTTCTGCCCCATTTCTCTTGGTGGTTGCATCAATGGATTGTACATGGCAGGGTATGTCTCCAGCCAGTGCAGAGAATTCTCCACCTGGAAGCCACAGCTTTGGGGAAAACTGTGGTTTGCACAATGTCATCTCAGCCTCATGTCCTGTATTATGGGGAAACCTCTTTACAGTCTCACAGTGCATCACCTACTTAATAGGTAGCTGTGTCAGCATGAAGATTAAGTTCTTGCTCAGGTAGATGAAAACTATTAGAGAAGGTTCAGATTTGTAACAGGACAAAATTCACCAAGCAGCCATTCAACAACTGCAACAGGAACACTGCTGTCTGTGCAGCAGAAACCAAACAGAAAGAGCAAACAGCTTTTCTTTACCATGAAACATCATCACCAGTTGTTTCTTGTCACAACAAAAAAAGAGGGCATTTGAAAAAGATCAGCATTAGTTTGGTACCTACTTGTATCTACAAATTTCTTCACTATTTCAATAGTCTCTGTTGGAATGGGTGGAGGCATTTTGCCAAGGAAATCTCCAGCATTACCACTGTAAACATGTCATTTATACACACTTTGTGTACTTCAAATACAATTTATACAGGCTTTTCCTAAACTATATTTGATAAATTTAAGCAGCTAGCCGATTCTGATAGGCTAAATAAATTATTTGCTCAGTTTTACACCAAATCTACATCAGCGCTTCCAGTTTCAATATCAGGATTATATTAACAGCTTAACTTGTACTTAGTTATTAACCAGAATTGTTATTCTGGCACGCAAGCCAAACGTTCATCTCAGCTGAAAACATCATGTCCTTATTTTTCCATCAAATTAATAAATGAGGTCACCAGCTGGCTCTTTTAGGATCATCCAGTTGGCCTTCTTGGGTCTCATGCTCCTTGCATGCTTTACCACAAAGCCAAAAATCCTTAACTTTGCCAGCACCTCACTTGAATCATTTGCCCAGTGCTGGCACGCTCACATGATGAAAATACTTCCAACAAAAACCTGAATTACACAAACACAGAATACTTTCCTGGATGAGGTCTCCGGTATTTACAACACGTGACAGCAGAGCTGGGATCACACGTTAAGAGTGATGAGCCATGGAGCAATGGTAGAGGGACCTTCCATCTGACATGTATTAATGAATGGGGCTGGAGCACCTCTCCTGTGAGGACAGGCTGAGAGAGTTGGGGCTGTTCAACCTGGAGAAGAGAAAGCTCTGGGGAGACCTTCTAGTGGCCTTCCAGTACCTGAAGGGGCTCCAGGAAGGCTGGGGAGGGACTTTTGACAGGGGCAGGGAGTGACAGAACAAGGGATAATGGCTTTAAACTGGAAGAGGGGAGATTGAGATGAGATATTAGAAAGAAATTCTTTGCTGTGAGGATGGTGAGACACTGGCCCAGGTTGTCCAGAGAAGCTGTGGCTGCTCCTCCCTGGAAGTGTTTGAGGCCAGGTTGGATGAGGCTTTGAGCAACCTGGTCTAGTGGAAGGTGTCCGTGCTGCTGGCAGGGGGGTTGGAACTAGGTTGGATCTTTAAGATTCCTTCCAACCCAAACCATTCTGTGATTCTATTAATCCCTTCCCCTAAAAAGAATTTATTACTTAGAAAGGTCAAGTGTCTTCTACTGAACAGTTAATTTTGCAACCAGGTATTCAACCTGCCAGATGGGCATTATAGTGACATTAATCACCATTTTATACAGTTAAAACTTGACCTAGCAGAATATTAACCTCTTTCTCCTTTTCAGTGTTGAGGAGTAGGAACAGACCTTTGTATGGCTGATTTGAGAGAGATGGTATCAGGCAGCACTTTTTTTGACCTGACAGTAACTCTCTCTCATTTCTGCACAGGGCTTCCAAAAAGAGAAAGTAAATCTTACATGTTTCCCCAATTCCTTTAATCCTCTAAGCACAAAACCATTCTAAATCCCCACCTTGCACTGAAGAGATTTGTATTTCTTTTAGACACTCTGCACAAAGCAGTAGTCTGAGCATGTGCCAGGCATTTGGATGAGGTTTGGTAGTGGTGCATTTACACCACCTAGTACCTTGGAGGCTGAGCCACAGGTAGAGAGTGTACATGCTACTGTGATATAGATCTTAAATGGGCTTACTCATGTCTACATAACAAATCCTCCACACCAGCTTCCTGGACATATTCACCCCTACCTCAAACTAAGCAAACCTTTGGATAGCTCATGAATTAGCCCATACAGATGTTACTGAGGGATGCTGTTGCTCCTGCTTGCTTTGGCATCATGGGTAAGTGAAACTTTTTGAGCAATTCCAAAAGCGAGTCAATGGCTGGAAGAGCATTCAAACATCTTGAACTGGAGTTCAAATAACTGGGAACTCCCAGGTATTCACTAGATAAACTTCATGCAGTAAAAGACAAAGCATACCTGTAGGATCCTTACACCACATAGCAAAGTTTTCTCCAATCTCACAAAAGCCCTAGGGATATGCAGAATTCATTACACCCTTCTGCCAAGTAACATTTTGAAACAGAAAACACTACTCTTACCGTGGACAAAATAAAGTAACATCAACAGATATGTATATTTGAAATCAGAGTTACCACAAGATGTCACTCTAAACTTTATTTTATTTTATTCAAGAGTTTGACTAACTTTAAAGAGCTTGAAGTTACTTTTTTCCAAGCAAATTTGTTTTCTTACAAGTTATAGCTTAAAAACTTAAACCATAAATTGCTTATAAGGAAAAACAACTAAACAAACATGAGAAATACATTCTACCTCGCCAAAACTCAATGGTAAAGCTTCAGAAGGCACACTGGGTATGAAATGATGAAGAGAGCAACAGCAGAGCAGTCATTGGATTTTAGACAGAGGTTAAAAGAAAAAGAATGAAGTTACAGTTTTATATTGCAGTTCAACACTGGAGATTAAAAATTATTCAAGAAAAAGCAAGACTTGGGAGAAATATCCAGTGCACAATGCAACTCTGTATCTATCCCTCTTTCTCACTGTAATTAGATCAGATTTCTCCTGCTACCTAATGACTATCTGTTTTGAAAGATACTCCCCCACAATTCCTCCTACTACCTGGAGGTATTTGAGTTCTGGGAAGAGAATGAATCTCCTAACAAATTCCCTGCTGCAAATGAGCATTCATTTATAAGAATATATATACATATGTAAAAATATGCAATTATATCATATACATGTATATATATATTTGTCCATGTATATATATATATATATATATATATACACACATAATACTGTGAATAGGTATGTATTATGTATGTAAATATATATATATAACCAGAATCTTGGTGGGAGAAGGCAACAAGGGCACTCCTGAGCCCCATTCCCATTTGTCTGTGCTGGAGGCAGAGGACTGGCCCAGGGCATGCAGCAAGGCAGTGGCAGAGCCAGGATCTGGAAGTAAGTCCTCCAAGCAAATTCGCTCCAACACCACCTGCTCTGATATTTCCATTATCAGTGGCACATCCAAAATGATGATGATCCAAATCCCAGTACCTCTAACAAACAGGCCTTCAAAATACTTATTTTGTAAAAGAAAACCATCTAATTCACCTAAACCATTCCTCAGATCCAAGAGAAAGAAAACAGTATCTTTAGTAGTGTCAGCATCTCCATCAGCTCAAGCACTGAAGGCTGGTATGAGGTGTACAACAGTTTTGACCTCGCTTTAAAACCTGTGTAATCAGTATCATCATGCAATGGAATTTGTGATGAGCTCTTTTTACTGTCATGGAATCATAGAATGATTTTGGTTGGAAAAGACCTTTCAGATCACCAAGTCCAGCTGTAAACCTAACACTGCCAAGTCCACCACTAAACCATGTCCCCATGTCTACATGTCTAGCACCATGTCTACGCATCTTTTAAATATCTCCAGGGATGGTGACTCCACCACTTCCCTGGGCAGCCTGTTCCAGTGCTTGACAACCCTTTTGGTGAAGAAATATTTCCTAATATCCAATCTAAACCCCCCCTGGTGCAACTCAAGGCCATTTCCTCCTGTCACTTGGGAGAAGAGACCAACCTCCACCTCGCTACAACCTCCTTTCAGGTAGTTGTAGAGAGTGAGAAGGTGTCCCCTTAAAGTCTAGGAAATCACAATGTAAAATGAACTCCAAAACCCTGATAAGGTTTTAAAGTTAACTCCCACAGTTAGAAAGAGTCACAATTTAAGTAGATGGTCACATACCATTTTTCTCTCTGCTCTGCCACTCTATTCAGTATACGGAATGAGCCTGGTCTGGGGAAGCTGTCTGAGCAAACTTTGCATCATTTATCTCAGGAGCTGGAAGGCTGAGAGTAATAAGAAGATTTCTTGAAGGTTCTTTAGCTTAAGAGCATTAAATACCACCCTGGGAATTAGATCCTACCTCTGACTCCTACAGAGAGTCTCAGTGATGGTCAGGAAGTCACGTATGCTGTATTTTTCCAACATGATCACACATCAGATGATCCTTATGTTTTAAGTGCCCAAAATGAGGCACTGGGACAATCTTGCTGGTGTAGTGATACTCCCTCTTGCAGCTGGAGTTGTGGTCAGACATAAAAAGTGGTGTGTGCAGCAATGCACCAGGTCAGACCTCCAAACACAGGTCTCTAAAATAAGGAGATATTTTTACCTCTATTTCTCAGGGCTTCAGTACCACCTCCATAGCATACAAGCATCTCATCACACAGGAAATAACAATGGGAAAAAATTGGAATAAATGCTTGCTCAGGAGCTGAGTACTGCCCTTTCTATACACTGAATGAAGCAGGATTTTTGAAGGAAAAGAGTTTGAGGTCAAATAAAGAAGAAGCATCACACTGCAGGTATGTACAGGAATTGAGCTCAGGTCACAGAAGCTGCCTTAGTTACAGCACTGCCCTAGCTCTGAACACGGAGTTAATTCTCTTCTTTTCACATTGTTTTGAAATACCACATCATCTCTGTGTAACATAACATAATGATAATTATTATAATAGCTATTTTCTACTTCTAATGCCTGGGATTTTATGCAATAGTGCCTTAATCAACTACATCAGCAGAAATTGAAAACCACACAACTGTGATGACCAAATGGAGACAGGAAAGAACAAATGAAGGACATAAATTCAGTCGGCTTTGAAAAGAGCTCAGAATTATCTCAGTGGCAGATCAGGGGGTCAGAGCCCAAATGCAACCACAGAAAATGGACCATGTGACAGAAGAAACACACGATGGGAATGAACAACACAGTCAGCAGTATTTCTTGTCAAGACATATTTTAATACCCAACAGAGCTCCAAATACAGAATCGTACCTGAGCAAACTACAGTGGAAGTTTGAGATAAATAGGATATCCAGTTACCTGTTACTATATATATATATATATATTCATTTATATAGCTATTATATATATGTATATATACAAATATAGACATGTATGTATATACAGGATTAACTATTTTATTTTCATGCATCTTACTATTCAGTGTCCAATCCCAATTGCACTTAAATCCTTTAAATTAGTGTTTTTCACTGAATCCCATGACACTGGAAGCACAGGGTTAAGAAAAAGAGTCCTGAGATTCCAGAAGAGCCACAGAGGTGGCACCAGGCAACAGATTTGGCTCATTTATAGCAACTCTGAAAACCATAAGGTATAACACTCTTCCACAGCTAAAATGTTTCTGTGATTTCAAAATTACCATGCAGCTTCTTTAAAAAGTTATATTCATTAAACAAAAATCACATCACAGTCTAGCCTAAAATGACTCTGCAGACCAAAACATTAGAGAGGGAGAACAGCTCTACTATTTTAGAGACATAAACAAACATTGGGATTACTGATGGAACAGCTTGCTCCAGATTATTTTCTTCCATTTTATTAGTAGATGTACAAACTACATTAGCAAGATATAAATCCAGTAATTATTTAACACCAAAAAAAAAATCATTTGTCTCATTGTCCTTTCATATTCCCTCAGCTTGAAAAAGGAGAATACATTAGTCAAAATAAAACCAGATTATCTAAATGCATCTCTTAATAATTTGTCCCTAGTTCTCATCACAAACCAGTAATAAAGGGCTGTCCCTATTTAATGCAAAGAGAAAGAAAAGCTTCACACTGGGACAGCAGCCACACAGCAACAGCTGCTGCAACTGCATTTTATTATTTCTAATTATACATGGAATCCATATGGCCAAGACACACTTTAAAAAAAAAACCAAACCTCTACTTGAACAAAAAATGTCCTATTCCATGTAGGATATTGAAAACTAACAAGCTCAACAATTATCATATTGCTCATATTAAAATCTCATCTTAAAAATGGTTTATTTCCAATGCAGTTTTTCACATTTTGAATGAGGAAAATCCAAAAAGCTTCTGAATTCCTCATCTGATATGTAAATGCCACCATTCATTGGTTAAAAGGCAGCTAAACACGAGCAGAGGGTTGCATTAGGATTACAAGTGATTATGTATTACCTAGGTTGTATCAGTGCTGTAATCGGTTTCTCCTTGTCCACAGATAGGCTGAGAATCCAAATATAGACCTGGGCTGGGATTCTGAATTTTTCAGAGCCCATCAGCATTCATATCCATCAGTTTTGTGTAATTCTTTAAGGAAAAGGCCAACACTAAGGATTAGATTCCAGTCAAAATTCACACAAATGTAAGAGGTATCAGAACTTTGCTTCTGAGTTCAGGTCTTTTCTGGTAGTTCACAAGCTTTTGATATTTAAATTCTTTCAAACAAGAAATTATTTGGGGTACCAACAAGAAATTCCCACATCTCCGCACATGGACCTTCTCTCAAAGTGGAAAATAACCAAACTGGTATTAAGAACTTGTGGGAGGGCTACTCACATCTCCAGGCTGGCTAGCAAGAAGAGGGAGCACCATGCCCTGGCTCTGTTTGCTCCCCATCTCTAACCAGTATGGCATCACTGTAACACCCAGTAAGTCCCAAAGGCAAAAGCAATTCTGAAATTTTCAGAGATGCAGAAATATTCAGCTCCTCCATCACAGACACAAAGAAACACTGGATAACATTTCAGACCTCAGTGAAACTCCTCTCTCTGGATATCTTCAGCCTGATTTCCCTACAGTAACGTGACATCTGTCTGTCCTTTTCCTGCATGTGCATCTGTCTGCCAGCTCTCACCAACTAACTTTGAACCCTCTGCCCAATGTCAATGCAACTGGACGTTGACAAGACTCAGCTTCTCCAAAGGATGTGCAGGTACCATGGGGTGGGGAGAGTTATAAGAGCTGGAAAGAAATGGAGATACTGTAGGGTAAATTTCATTGCCATGGGAGCAAAAATAGTGGTGAGTCAAAATCCACAGGAAACCAGTCACTCTAGATCTGCCATTTTTTGCAACAAATCGTTCACCTTGTGCAAGCAGACTTCTGCTGGAGAACTGTGAGGGTCAGCTCCTCAAGCTGGCTGCAGTCCAGCCCCTAGATCATTAAAAAAAAATCATAAAATAAAATAAAAATTACACAGCTTCAAACCATCCCCAAGATCTAGCACTGCTACCTTTAGCTCTTTTGAGAGAAAGCACAAATTTGCTTACTAAGAGAATTGGACTTGAAGAATAAAAGCAGCTGCAGCTGTCTTCAGGCAAAACAAAAGCTGCCTTTGAATTTAAATTTCAGTTCTGCTGTAATTTATGCCGCAACAAAGAAAGATGCCAGTTTGGGAAAGTAGGACTCTGTGCAGGGTAATAACAGGCTTCCCCATTGTCAGAGATGCCATTTGAGTGCTTCTCAAATGTGACAGAGTACTGAAGCATTTCTGCACATTTCTTTTGCTCATCGACATTTGTAATAGTCAGGGAGGGTTTCAATATTTTTAGATACAGATATAGAGGAATCTTTATTTCTCAGTCAGGGAAGGTCTGAATATAAATCTCTGGAAGAATCACTCCAACACATGATCCAAGGCAAACGAAGTCATTGGGAGTTGTTTCTATTGATTTTGTGAATGTTGGACTCAGGCCCTCGGCGAGAAGATTTCCTAACGGCCCTGGGCCAGACACAGGCTTGGTTACATGGGATTAACTCCCGAGGAATTCAGCATCATTACAGGAGGTAAAATAGCCTGATGTGACCAGACACCAGCTCACTGAGATTAAGTCTAGAGAACAATGACATATAAGATCAGTGAGCTTATGTTCAGGAGCTCTGTAAGTAGCTAAAAGCGTGCCAAACTCAAAAGCAGCCTAAAAACACCAACCTCGAGCAAGCTTGGCAAGTATGAATAGATAACACCCAGTTGTGCTTTCCTATTGAAAAGTTTCCCAGTGCAGCAAATCATTATTAAATGAATTAGATGTTCTTTTGGTCCCTGAAACACTGAGATAGCACCAAATTCTGAAACGTGTTTCTTCCTGTGGATTGAGAAAGATTGGTACTAGCAAGGGCCACCATCACCTTAGAAAGATGATTGTCAATCACATTCCCCATTTGATACTCTTGTCTCTTAACAGATTTCAGGAGCCTTGTGAAATTTGGTGTTGCCTTGTTTTCTGTGGTGCCAGGAATGTCAAATCTTACATTCGCTCAAAGGAAGTACAAAAAAGGTCTTGGGTGGTTGTAGAGAAAAGCCTGAAAATATCACTGCGGTGTTTCTTAAATACAGACCACAGGATCAGACAACCCACAGTATTTTATACATCATTTCTATGCTTTTTGTGCAACTTTCATAAGCTTTTTAACACTGAAGGTCACTGCTATCATGTATCACTAGCACTGGATTTTTGAGGTGTTGCATGATCCTGACTTTTCCCCTGACATCTATAATCATTCTTCAACACCTACTTCTGTGCAGGCTCCATCTCCAGCCCAGGACTGTCTCGCAGGTTTCCTGCTTTTCTCACCATTTATCCTGCTGTTCACACATCTATTGCCCAGTCCTGACCTACCTCCTGCCCTCTAGTCTCAAGTGTTCTTCTTTCATTGTTTAAAGGGTTTCTCCTTAAACACAACATGCCTGAACAAATTCCTCGTGTTTCCATTAATTGCCTCTACATTCTTCTTCCCTCTATCTGGTCAACAGCATTCTCCACAGCATTAAACCCTACAAATGGAGGGACTTTTTATCATTATTCTTAGTCGACATTCATGGGAACATCTATCAAAATCTTTCCCATTTTTCATTCTCAGCGTTTTCCTTTTGTGACAGGGGCATGTTTCAACATCCCATCATTACTCCTATGACAGGTTTCTCTCCAGTTTCTAAACTATCCTGAAATATAATCATCACCCTAAGTGCAGGGGGAGTTTCAGTCCCAGCTCACAGCTCTGCAGACACCAAAGTCAATCAAACTAAGACACAACCATCGGAAACCAAGCTCTTGATTTGCTTCATGCTTACTATACCAAGTGTTTGCATTTTTCAATGGCTATGCTATTTTTTAATAGAGATGTACATCCTAAAATAATTAAAGCAAAGGAGGATTTGCTTTGGCTCTTTTAAATGGCTGTATTTTCTGTCCTCTTTACATACCCTTTCTGTCCTACAGCTCCAGTAACATGGAAGATCACAAGATACAACTAGTTTCCTGGAAGTCTGGATACTAATATAACACTGTTGAGTAATCCTGCCACTTAATTTACACAAACTTTTAATAAAAAAGTAATATGTGATTGCAAAAGAATAATCTGACTTCCTTTTTGACTTGGTTTAAAAGACTTTATCGCTCTTTTAAAATGGATTGTTCTAACAGGGCTTATTTAAAAGTGAGCTGAATGAGGTAAAGAGTTTAAAAAAATCCCTCTTACTAAAAACACAAAATTATATCCTAAGTCTCTAAATACAGGCTGTGGCAGAGACGACCAGCAAATTCTGTAATCCTTACAGTAATGTTTACTACAGCAAATTTTAAGACAGGCAGTTTTATAACATCCATATTATTTTGAAGAAATGGTACAATACCATTAAAAAAAATGAATGTGATGCAGATTTTAGTTGAAAATATGCCATTTTAAAATTCAGGCAAAGTTACACAAGCATGAGAAAAAAAACATTAGACATGGTTTCAAAGTCCTGAGGAAACACGTCATCCCCTGCAGATTGGGTTTATCTGAATTTTAGAAAAACCTATTGAGATTAGTTTTTATCTAATACTGCATAAGATGATTACAGCTATTTGTGGCACTTTAATTCCTACTAGAAACAAAATGATGTTTTCTAGAGATGTATCTACAAAAAAAAACCCAAACAACCTAACGCTGACATAAACCTCTTTCCTCCACTCTCATTCCGCAGAATGGCTTTCTAAGCTGTAAACTCATGCACTTTTCTTAATGAAATGAGGGCTAGACAAATATATAGCAGAGGATTTTAGAAATAAATTGTACTAAACTATGTATTGCATTATAAAAAAATGATGAAGTCTCATAAAGAACAGAACTGCGAAAAAAAAAAACCCAAAAGTTTGTTTGTTCTGACATATGCAGATGACTATTATTGCTCTTTCATGGTTTTCCCTTTTTATTTCTGCACAATGCTTCCAAGATGCCCCATTATGAGACAATCCCAACAAATGAGGCATGGGGATTTCCACAGGTTTCATTTCCTCTTCCTTACAGGCTTTCAAAAAAAGAAGCATTCACATCAGAACAACGTGTGCTACAATTTGAGAGGACCCTGTGATTTTAATATTATCTAGTTATAGACAACCCTACAAAAAGCAAAAACCATTACAAGCTCGTAATAACAATGGTACCATTGCTCCTCACCACACTTAGAACTGGTACAATCCTTCTGGTGAAAATAATTTGGAAATAACTGAAGAATAATGTCAATATCTAAATATGTATTCTTCCCCTTGCACCCTCCTTCTGAAGAGTTTCTCCTCCTCCCTTCTCTTAGAGTTGGATTTTCAAAGCATTGTGTTTGGGCCACTGGAGTGTAAATGGGACTCCAGAGACTGCAGCTTCACATGTCGCTTTGAAAATGTGCCTCTTAGCAATGAACTCAGCTGTAACTGAACCCAGCAAGTCCAGCAAGAAGTCCAGTAACAAGGACAGCCTGAAGGGAGAAGATGCTTTTGAACCCATATTAAAATGTAAAAGGACAATCCTTCAATAATCCTTCTGTAAATCATTTACAGAACTTTTACTTCCATATTTGCAGTCACTTCTTGCATGTGTAGAATATACACATGAAAAATACTGAATCCTCATTTTTGTCATGCTACTCCCCTGTTCAGCAGTCAACAGTTAACACTCGTGAAACTCATTGAAGACAACAACAATCACGCGCACATTGAGAGCCCAAGTTCAAAGATGGCTGGTTCAATCAAATCACACAAGCATAAATTTGAGAACAAAAGGAACTAGACAATACTAGATTTGAAAAGTGCTTCTAATTACAATGCTTTTTCTTTATCTGCTCTTGTTATACTCAGTTTAAGATATCCTACAGATTTTCAAAGCATTTTGGAAGTTAACAAGAATTGAAAACACACTTAAAGGACAGGGATGGTTACAACAGCTGAATTTATTTGTCAAGGACTCAAATTCTACCAAAGCTGTAGGACCTACAAAGACTGAATTTGGCACATAAAACTGTTAACTTTACGTCTAGTAGGAAAGTGCACTTCTGCAGCCAGGTTAATGATTCTGTATAAAAATCACATTTTCCATTAGTAGCTACAGCCTAAATATTCAAAAGGTCAATCAGTTCTGGATAAAACCAACGTTTGATAGCTGTAAATGAGATCAAGTTTTGGAAAGTGATGAACACTTGGACTCTGAAAATTAAGTCTAATTAAGATTAGGCTCTCAAAAACGTACAGTTTCAAGACCATTAGACATTCTGTAAATAAAAAAGACAAAGTAACATCAGCAGTACAGAACTTAAAAAGAGACCAGAAGCTCTGCCTTGGATTTTTTTTTTGTATGGTTGTCTGATTTATAGGTGAATGGAAAAAACTATGATGGGAAACAAAAACAGATTTCATGGAAGTGGGTTTTTTCGAAATATCGATTATGCAACAACTTCATAATTGATTGTGTAATAACACCATCCACCACACTTACAGTACTGATGAGAGGTCACTCTTCTGTATTATTCCAGAATCTAGACCAACCACACAGCAAACCAAATATAATAATGAGATACTTTGAAACACATCTTGAGATTCTCAAATCTCTTTTTTAAAAAGAAGCATTTAAGAAAGAAAAGACATCCAAAGGCCTATAAATTAAAATGCTATTGCACCTCTGTAACACCACACTCCTCAATCTGTTAATGTGGCAATCAAAAAATTCCATTTATTCTTTGGACTCAACCTGAATGTAGCTATAATCACTTTTTCATTCCTGGCATATGTAATACATCAACAAATATTGCAGAGCAGCCACACACAAAGCACACATGTTGTCAGAACACTTTGAAGGATTATTTCAAAGTGCCACAGAAGTGTACAGCTAATGTCACCTCTGTGACTTGTGTATTTCCTCAGTACATACTTCTATATCCAGTTATCTTCATAAAAATAATAGAGAAATGTCCCATCTCTTCTTCATTCTTTAGTTCAAATCAACTTACAACTATTTGGTAAAATTATGAATCTTTCTTTTTTAAAGAATACACAGCAATTAAAAATGATGTAGCATTTATAAAATAAAGTCAATCACTTTAAAGAAGCTGAGAGAAATTACAAATAAAATAGCACTGGCATTATTTCCATTTGCAGGCAATGTTAGACACTGATAACATATATTTTACATAAGTGCTACAGAAATTACTGTAACTTCTCCTGGACCTCCACTGTCTTCACAATAGTAGTGCAGTATTGACATGCTTCTACTTTTATGATTCATAATCAAAAAATTTCCCTGACTGCTACTGACTGTAGCTCTGTAATGAGCATAACTGGCACTCAGGCTTCAAACAACTATAACTTGAAGGTACATGTGCTTCCACAAACAGCATTTGTCTTAAGAAATTCACACTTCAGACCAGTTCTGTACAAAATTCACAGATGTTTGTGAAGGAATAAAACACCAAAGGGTTAATGCAATGTGAACAAGAAGGCAGGGGGAAGTAAAGAAGGTGAGGCATGGTTACTACCACCACTTCCCATGACTTGCAGCACATGCACTGCACAGCACAAGGGACAACAGAGATGCTACAGCACACGGGTACATTCATGACCTTTAAAATATGATATATAATAATTTATGGAGGTTATTTTATATAAAGCTCCAAAACAACAAAGGCTCGATTTTTACGAATACCATCATTTACAGAGTGAAACAGAGACCTTCAAATAAATGGAAGAAAGACTGAGTGATGTCCTTGAGCATTTTTCTTTACTCATTTCTGAGTTTCTTTGGCTGACCTTTGTCACAAAAACATAATGCAAAAGACACAAAGATTTTAGACGCTACTTGGTGCCAGTGAAATCAATGAAACTTTGGCCATTTACCTGCGTGGAGATGGCTTCATCTTCATCTTTGCATAAACAGTTATATCCTACTCCAGTTCAGTAATTTCCATTAAACAAAGGAAAGCAGCAAGGTTTAGGAATAACCATTCGATGCCTTACCTTGCCTGAGTTTTTTGTTACTCTATCTGTCACTATAAATAAGAAAATACCTTTGAAATATCAGGACAATGAGTTTCCCCACAGAGAACTTGGAAGGATCATCTCAACATGTTGTTCTATTGTAAACAGAAATTAAATAGCGACCAATAAGAAAGTTACCTGACCTAGCTCTGGCCTTCAAAAGCATAACATCTAGCATTAAATATTAGTACCTACCTAGAAGTGCCTGAAACAAGCTGCTCTTAAAGATGCCCATCACCTTTCTGATGGCTTTTTTCAGTTGTTGCTCTTCAGGTTTCCTCAGTTTTTTACAGTATTCTTCCAGCAGCACCAAAGCTCGGTCAGTATCTAAGAATAAACAAGTAAAAAAAAAAAAAAAGTATTTTATTGTCTCTGGAAAGTATTTAAATGCTCAAATATTAACTCCACATTTCTAAAGGCATTGTTTACACATGTAAGGAACATCTACAACAAATGTTGTTGCATTCTGTTGCTAGCTGTATGCCATGAGCAGCTGAGGCAAATGGAGAGATTAACCCAACACCAAAACAGGAAGATTATTGCATGTCTGAGATCTCACTGAAAAGGGAAAATGATCTTTTGAATGGCATCTACAACAAGTGTATAACTTGAATTTATCCAAAACCAGCTGGAAGCTATGAGGTTTGGACGAAATTGCAGTTTGAGGAAGCTACACAATTATAGACAATAACCATTATGGATACCCATGCAGGAAAACTGGCCTTGAAACATATTCAGGGAAGACATGAAAGTGTTTGCTTGGCATCTGCAGCACTCAATTCTCTGTCCTCTGAACAGCAAATGTGTATCTGAAAGGCAGGTGTCCAAGAGAGTGGTTGGTTTTATTTCTGCTTCCTCACTACATGAAATTGCTATCTACCTCTTTGGTAAAAACAAGGCTTTGAGAGCGGACTTTTGCTCATGTGCTGGCTCAAATGCACCAATTCAGCCTTTCTGTAAGAGTCCAGAGAAACAGAGCTCCATTCTTCCTGCTGCCATTATCTTTCTATAGTCATTTGCCAAGAGCATGAGTGACATATAAAATTGTATGAAATCCAAACATCACCATCTTACATGTAAGAAAATAGAGGAACATAGAGAATTAGACTTCAACTTCCCTTCCCCCACCCTAACTAGCTCACAGAAATGTCCACACACATGTAGAATCATAGGATCATAGAATGGTCTGGGTTGGAAGGGACCTTAAAGATCATCCAGTTCCAACCCCCCTGCCATCAGCAGGGACACCTTCCACTAGACCAGGTTGCTCAAAGCCTCATCCAACCTGGCCTTGAACACTTCCAGGGAGGAGCAGCCACAGCCTCTGGCCAACCTGGGACACTGTCTCACCACCCTCAAAGGAAAGAATTTCTTCCTCACATCTCATCTCCATCTCCCCTCTTCCAGTTTCAAGCCATTTACCCTTGTTCTGTCACTCCCTGCCTTTGTCCAAAGTCCCTCCCCAGACTTCCTGGAGCCCCTTCAGGTACTGGAAGGCCACTAGAAGGTCTCCCTGGAGCCTTCTCTTCTCCAGGCTGAACAGCCCCAACTCTCTCAGCCTGTCCTCGTAGGAGAGGTGCTCCAGCCCTCTAATCATCCTGGTAGCCCCTCTCTGGACTCTCTCCAGTAGGCCCAGGTCCTGCTTATGTTGGTGGCCCCAGCACTGGAGGCAGCACTGCAGGTGGGGTCTCAGGAGAGCGGAGCAGAGGGGCAGAATCCCCTCCCTGGCCCTGCTGCCCACGCTGCTCTGGGTGCAGCCCAGGACACGGTTATTGGCCTCTGTAAAGCAGTAAATTTGCTTGTTGGATTTCTTTAGAAAACATTTTTCTCCCTCAAACAATCTAAAGTTTTACCACACAAAAAATAATATAATTTTTCTTCTACAGAATAAGTCCCTGCTTAATATAATGTATTGATTTATATAAGAATCAAAAAATGGCAACTCTCTTCCTTGGAGTTATTATTCTAGAGGAGATCATTACAGAATAATCCACACTCTATAGTTCCCACACTTTATAGACACACGTGCATGTAATGTAGATTTTTAAGGCTCCATAAGTACACAGCTATACTACAGAGCCAGAACATCTGTTGCATCAATGCTTATACATTTGATTAAATAAAAAATAAAATTATATAGAAAATGCATTGTTAATACAACCCAAGTTGTATTTGAATTAAACAGTTTCAGTATAGCTTACAGAGAAAAGATTTTCCAGATCTGTAAGATATTGTCAGCAAGAAATGAAACCATATATGCAAGAAGGTAGAGAGTAATGTGTACTACATAACAGGAGAAACTAAACTCTCACCAACAAAAAATTGTTTCCTAAAGCATTGCTCTTAAAATGGAAGCTACACATATGAACAACTAAATGATATAATTACACATATTTAAAAGCAAGAAGGGAAAATCTGCAATTAATTTGTTTTATCATCTACTTTGATAAAATTATGTAAAAATCAATTCTACCTTAGCTCCTTCTCAGGATGCCACTTGCAATACCAACCAGTACCTTAAAGTAGAAGGATTATCTTCCTTTTCTGGTTTATTGTTCAGTCTTTGCCATGCTCTCATTTTCTGCAAGCATATTTTAGAATCACTGAAACTCCATATAGGCAAGAAGACACAAAAAAGTTGAGCATTTTCTTCAGAAAAAATGCAACAGGTGGGCACTCTGCTTTTGATTACATGAATGTGTTTAGGTGACTGGAAATCTTATGGGAGTTACGTACACAGAAAGTGAGTTATGTGCTTACATGGTGCAGGTTCATGGTGGTTGTAAGGACACCCATACAACTGCCAGGTAAGTAAAGAAAAGCACATAAACACCATGAAATCAGAATGTCATTCTTTAAGTACACTTGACACTGGCCTAAACAACCACCCAGCAGAAGTGCTACAGAGGAATAAGCACCGTGGTGTCCTTTAAATCACCTGTACATTAGTTTGACCCTGTAGACACAATGTTCAACTCTTTACTTAAGCAACATATAAACAACTCTTGGGAGCTGTGCTTGCTTGAAGGCAGCAGGGTAGGACTTCACTTACACACCATCTGAGTTCCTCTAAATATTGGTGTGGCACTTAAAGTATTGTACTGGTAGAGTTGAAGCAGTGCAGCTCTGCTGGTATGGAGACAGTTGTGTTGATTAAAAAGTCTTTTTGATACATACTGTGCCTTCATATGGCACAGAGGATGACACAGCCATGCCCACACATGGCAGTTCACACAACATGACATCCATGGCAACAGCTATAGGATACAGGAAACAGTTTTTCTACCTACCTCCCAGATGTTATTCACACCAATTATGAATGAACTAAATACATTAGTCTGAAGATAATTTAGGAATAGCTAAGAATTTTGATAATTAAAGTGGAAAATGTTTGATTAACAGGATTAACTGAAACTATAGGAGAAAGATAAAACTGATTCAAAACCCGTCTCCAAGAAGCCCCATTTTTGAAACTCCTCAAACCACAGTATGTTGAATGATGACAACTCAGAACAAAGAAACAGATGATGGAAGCACCACATAATTCAAGCAGGTTACGTACCTATTTTCAAGCCCTTATAGCTCCTTCTGGACAATATAAAGCCATATAGGCAGAATTCTATACAGACCAATATCCAGTACTGGCCAGAACCAGTCACTGGTTTTGCAGACAAATTTCAATGCTTTGAACACCCACGAGTCAGCTGGGAACTGCTGCTCTCTCACACAGGACTGTGATCTTGTCACCCAACTCCTGCTATGGAGTAAGATAGCTCAGAAGATGGAGAGAAAAGAAAAACAAATACAATTTCAAACTCCTCAGGAGCTGGAAACTTCTGCCTTCCACATGCAAGGAATCAGTTGGCTGTTAAGAGTTCCCAGCACCAGCACAAGGTAGTATGAGGCAGCCACTGCCTCTCAGACCAAGCCTACAACAGTTTGTTGGTAAGTTTAGGGTTATATTTGCATTTCCTTCCTCCCATTGGCATCAAAGTTTGTGAATTAAAAGACTTTTAGGGTACAACGATATGGAAAAATGCTGACAAATTAAAAATATTATTGTTTCATCAGTGAGAGATGTTTAACATTAGCTGAGATCTAACCCTGAGTTTATAAGATTAAGGGGGTTTTAATTTCAAAATATTTTATTTTTTCTAATTGTATTGGCTCCTTTTCATAAGAGAGATTTTGATTATTTTCTGACTTGTGATGTCTATGGCATAAGTGGCTTTCAAAAAGAAAAACACACCAACACATTTCAGGAGACTCTTTCCAGCTTCTGGAGAATCAGAACTGGGAAAATGTAGGACACTGAAGCTGGAAAAGGCATGAAAAATGGGGGAGGAAAAACACAGCAGCCAAAATAGAACTGAGAAATGCAATCAGAGCACCGTTAAAGACAGCAAGGAAGTTCTGTCAGTGAAGTTTGACAACTTTAGAAGAAGAGGATCTCAATAACTATTTTTGGAGAGTTCATACCTTTGTTTAGATGACCATTGACAAAAGAGTCAGAGGTCTGAGCAAACACTGTTCCCTAACTCAATTATTTTAAAATCTCTTGATTTGATCCTCTGCTCTGGAAAGCTCAAAAAATTACAATTAGTTGTTACAGATCAATGGGATGCAATATTTTATAAGAAATTTCCAAGCAACCTGCCTTGGGACTGATCCAAGCCAAAGCCATCAGTAACTCATTTATCTTTCTTCAACATAAGAAAGCAAACACAAAGGAGTAAATCCTGTTAGTACACCCTGCTCTGTACACACACCTGGGCTTTAAAACTCCTATATGAGACTGTATTTTAAAATCTGAAGTTTCTAAACTTCAGATTTTACAACTTCAGATGAAGTTGTAAGCCAGTTGAATTTTAGAAAGAAACAGAAGAAGGAGTACAGTACACTAAGATGGTTGAGAAAAACACAGACTGTAGGTTCCAATGCTTCAAAAGGCTTGAGAATTATTAGACAAATGACAATCACAAAATATTTACATATAAACATAAATGTGAGATGCAAATTAATGTAGCAGATTGCACAGAGGGAAAGCAGACAGGGAATATGTGATCCTGTCCAAACCAGAAAGCTCTCAGCATCTCAGGCCCTTCAAAACTGCAGTAGGACTTTAATGAACCAAGTTAACATATGGGTCATGCAACCTTGAGGAAACATAAGGCATTACGTATGTGACAAATACTATCACAAAAAACAAG
Organism: Caprimulgus europaeus; assembly: GCA_907165065.1. The sequence goes on from OU015523.1 coordinate 119,059,372, forward strand.
CAAATGGGGTTAAAAATAACAGCTCCTGAGAGTGTGTGTGACACAAAAACCCATCTTCTGTCCTGCAAGGGAAAACAAGTGGATAGAAAAAGAGAGGTTTAATCATTTAAGCGATTACCAGAGAGGGTTATTTCTGGGGTTTCAGCTTTTAGGAACCAGGTCAGTGTAGAGAGGAGACTGACACACAGTCTGTGAAGATTAATCTTGAGCCAGTGGAGACACTCTTTCAAGGAATGATATTTAGTTTGAACTCTGAGTTGCCTTTGCTCTCCGTTAACTGTAAAAAGAAGTGCAACATCCCTAAATTAACCGTAGCCTTGGTGAATTCTCTGCACAGACTGCTTTCCTGCAAAACACACATTTAGGAATGGTTTAGTTGTGAATCAGTATTATTCCAGACCTTGGTGCTGTTAGCAGACAAGAAACGGGACAGATACTCTGTGAGAAGAACTGCCATGCAAGTACAACAGTAAATTTCACAAGACAAGGCAATATTAAACGCTCAGGTATATTACAGGGAACCAGACATCCAAATCCCAAGGGCAGTTGGACTAGAGTCCAACTGGAGGACAGGCAGTTCTGCAGTGAACAGCATCAACATGCAATTGCACCACTGATCAGTGCAAAAGGCAGCAGGCAAGCGGCAGAAGTTGCACAGCAATCTCCTGTTAGAGAATATTGATTTGTGCAGATGATGCAACGAACAGGGCTAAACGCTCTGCAAGCCAGACTGCTCTGAAGGGCAGGAGTTATGCTGTGGTGTGTCAGCTGAATTCCCTCACAAACAGAAATTACAGACATATCAAGCATGGAGGAGCTTTATTAGGTTTTCAGTTTACCCCCCTGCTGTGCAGAAGGACCCAGACTTACATCCATCCCAGAGCTGCCTAACTTCATGAGTACCTCCTACAAAGTCCACATGATCCCTCACCATCTAATTTCAATGCTTGAAGGTTCATGTGCTTTGTGGTTTTTTTAGTATATAATGTCCATCTTTTTTGTCATAAATCAGGACACCTACTTCTTGTCCTCCAGATGTTGATGTGGAAAGCAAAACTCCTCTTCTACACTGTGTGACTTGTCATCTCCCTCCCCTGCTCAGTCTCCTTTTTCCCAAGCTAAACAGTTCCTGCAACTTTTGTACATGGTTTACAGTTCCAAGATTCTTAATTCTCTTTTCTGGAATTAAATTTATCTCAAAGCACAAGCTCTAAACTGCAGCTGAAGACCCAGTAATGCCACAGAACACTGACTGGTGGATGAAGCTGGACAAAAGTAGTATCAGCTTTATGAAACACAAGATGCACAACCAACCAGGGAAGTGATTACAATAAGAGTGCTTGGGTTCTTTTTTTTGCTTGTTAAGAATCAAACTTTCTGCCTAATTTACTGTAAGAAACTGGTTCCCTAAGAAAAATTTCAGTTATCACAGAATTGCCTTGATTGGAAAAGACCTGTAAGATCATCGAGTCCAATCATGAACCTCACACTGACATGTCCCCGACTGACCCATGTCCCTCAGCACTGTGTCTACACAACTCTTCAATCCCTCTAGGGATGGGGACTCCACCACTGCCCTGGGCAACCCCTTCCAATGCCTGAGAACCCTTTCAGCAAAGAAATTCTTCCTCACATCCAATCTCAACTACCCTTGGAGCAACTTGAGGCCATTTCCTCTTGTCCTGTCCCTTGGTCCTTGGTTGAACAGACCCACCCCCACCTCTCTACACCCTCCTTTCAGGGAGTTGCAGAGAGCCAGAAGGACTCCCCTCAGCCTCCTTTTCTCCAGGCTCAACACCCCCAGTTCACTCAGCCGGGAACTCAGCACACTTGTGCTCCAGACCCTTCCCCTTCTCTGGACACGCTCCAGCACCTCCATGTCCTTCTGGGAGTGAGGGGCCCAAAACTGAACCCAGCACTCGAGGGGCAGCCTCACCAGGGCCCAGGATAGGGGGAAGAGAACTCCCCTGGTCCTGCTGGCCACACTGGTGCTGATACAGGCCAGGATGCCATTGGACTTCTTGGCCACCTGAGCACTCTGCTGGCTTATGTTATCAATTATGATTATCTGCAATGGAAGTTTGTTGTCTAAGTATCTTCATGTTTGATTTTACAACATGTAACCATACATCTATTCTGTTAAAAGTCCTGCCTTTACATATTTTTCAGTTTTAAATCTATTCCTTTAAACTCTACTAACTGTACTTATCCAAGGAGTAAGACAACTATATAAAGATCAGTTAGTAAGTGGCTCAGCAGAAAATCACAGACTTCTCTCCAGCATTTCTGCTTATCAGAAAGCATCTTGAAAATCAAGCTGCCTTCCTGCTTTAGTACCCCCAGATGGGAATGTCTGACCCCTGCAATCCCACAGATACCCCTCCTCTACTCATCCCTTCCCATAAACTACAATTAAATCTTGAAAAAACACTTTTTATTTAGTTTATAATCTGTTCATCTTATGTGTCATGTTTTATCATAATAACAAATACTTCACTTATTTGTTCATACTCAGTGGCTCACTCTGGGACCTGGATTCTTCCTACCACACCTCTTCTTTTCAGGGACCACAGAAGGGCTTTAGCAGCTGCTGATAGCAGCTCCTCATGCCACCAGGACCACTTCTTTTTTTCTGTGAGCTCTTTTTTTCCCAGTTGTGTTGAAGGCAATGAAGGGCCTGCTTGTTAGTGATTCTTTCTCAAATCTTGTCACCTGGCTACACAGACTGTTTGTGTCTCAGAGACCAGAGCAAGCAGGTTCTGGGGCCCTGAGACTCCTAAAACTCAAAAAACCCTGCAAATATAAGTAGCTTCACCTGAACTTCTTGTTTCTGCCTTTCAAGTGTCAAAATGTTAAAATCTAGGTGCACAAATGCTAATATTAAAGCAACAATGCAAATATGAGGACAGAATGAAAAATGAAGCCACAAACCCCCCAAAATGATGTAGCACCAAATAAAAACCTTATTTATGCAGCAGAATAAATGTAAACTCACATCTTAACAGTGTAAAATAAAAAAGCCCTGCTTTGAAAAGCTTACAATCTACTTGTATGTAATATACAAAGCTAGAGGAACTTGATGTTCAGTTACAAGAGTAAAAGCCAGAAGTTATGCACTTATTACACCTGCTGTGGTTTTTTTGTTTGTTTTTTTTCTTTAAAGAGAACATTCAACATTAAAATTATCCTAAATGTGAAAACTGGAATGAGACAGAAAGCTAATAAAAATATGTCTGTTCTGGAATAAATAACTTCCAAACTCATAAAATAGTATTTTTTCACATGAAAGAAAAAAAATGTGGAGTTAAGAAAATTCAGATCTACTTCTAGAGATGCAAAAAAATAAAATGGAATGAGATTAAACTGCCTTTATTTATTACCAAAATACACATTATGGTCTTACATTTTCTCACATTCATGTTGGAATTTTTCATTTAAGAACCTTTGGATTAGACTAGAGTCCCTGAGTTGATAAACAGAACATGTGCCTCCAGGAAACAAAAGAAAATGAATTCTATGATTTGGTCATTAAACAATTTAATCTCTAGATCTGCAAAGTTTGGTTTGGGGATTGTTTGTGGTGTTTTGGGTTGTTTGTTGGGTTTTTTTTGTTAAAAGTATAGCTCAGCAGGCATCCACCTGCAAGACGGTATTATTGTAGCACACAACACCTAGGACTGAACTGGAAGGTGACTTGAATTATTCCACTGCAGCATAATGTGATATACACCACACAGCCAGAGGAGAGAAGAGCAATGTAAAACAAAAAACACTGGTTTCTGTTTGTAAAACCATAAATTGTCCAAATTGATAATTGTAATAAATTTCCAGGAAACTCCACAAGATTAAATTCCCTGATAAATTTGCTTTGAAGGAAGCATTGACTTCTCCATCCCAAAAGTGAAGACAGACCTAGGGACATTTGTACTAACTTGTCCTGGTGAAGAGAGTTCAAAGCCACCAAAAGCTTCTCCAAACCCCAGCCATTAAAATGAAATGGTTTCTTCACATATTTTGTATGTTGGTTACTACTGTCATCACCCATCAGGTCACGGCAGCTTCACTGCCTATTTCTGGGATTAATATGACAATATTTTCACAAAGGTGTTTTTTTGGCACTGTTTTAATCTTCAGTAAATACAAGAAGACACTATAGTGAAACAGACTTTAAATACCTGTAAGAAGCAAGAACCTGGTATGACCTGACCAAAATAAGCAAATCTGAGTAGGGCAGATTTTTCTCACTTTGCTGAAGCAGGGACTGTAAAATCATCTTTTATCACATTTGGCCACTAGTTACAAATTCAGCTTTTTCTCCATGGTCACCCTCTGACATATAACCTGGACATCTGGAACAAATTCAGAAGGAAAGAGGAGAGGATGAGAAGGAAAAAAAAATATGCTTATAATGCAAGACACCATTACATCTACTGAGTGCAATATGCACTTAACAGGAATGGAAGAAAGGACACACAGCTGCCTCTTGTGTCTGTATCAACACTAGAGTTGTCTTCAGTTCTAGTGACTAACAGTACGATAATTTATAACACTTTCTTCCCCACAAAAATAATGAATAGTGGTAAATTATAGCACTCACAGAACACACAACGTCAGCTCTCATAAATATCTCGGATAAGGAGATGGTTTTTCAACTAAAATTTATATGAGACACCATTTAGCTGAGCAAGTGAGTTAGCATGGTTACCCTACGTTGCCTCTACAGTCTATGGGGAGAGAGAAGATGACAATTGTCAAGGAGGAAACGTAGATGTTAGGTGGGTTAAAATGCCCTTTGAAGGTGGATCTCTCTCTGCTGACCAAAGCAGCCCTCCAGGCCAACAAGCTGGGCACCTTACATAGCTGAGGCAACTAAAATGGGATAGATCTACATTAAACACCTGACAAATACCAGAACAATGGTAAAGCTGGAAAAAGAATGTAAATTTCACTGTTCCCACTGTTCCAGAGTGCACTTAGCTTTGAAGCCTGCATTTATTTAACAAAGACTTGTTCTGTATTATTCCTGCTCCTATAGTCCTTTTGTGTGCAAAATATCTCACTGTTTCTCACAGAGGAAACAATGGCTGGCTGGAAAAAGATTACTGCCATAAAAGCAGCTACATCTTTAAATCAAAGCTTTATCATGAAAGTTGGCAAAGTTTAGATAGCAATTTTCTGCCACTTGTTTAACTCTTGGAAAACTAAAATTGTTCTTTCTGCAGGCTGTAAACATAACCTCAAATTTTGCACTGCTCCCAGTCAATTCCCTGTAAAAACTGAGAGATAGTTAAATAGAACCTGTGCTGAAAAATGCAGCCTTTTAGCCATGCCTTATTTGAGAATATTTATTCAGCAACCAAAAGGATAAAAAGTCTGTAATATCAATGACTTATTAGAAGTAAAAGGGAAACAAAAATCTCCAATATATGCTGGATTTCCTGCTGTAAGCCTACAACTACACTCACTAACATTTTTGAGCACTGGAAGTTACAATCCTAAATCTAAACTTTGTTATCTAAAAATAAGTTCCCAGATTTAAAGAGATTTAGGGCAGGAAGAACTCCAATGCATTAATAGGACCTAGCTTTGGCTGGTCCTTTATGAAGTTAGCTTTAAAATTTCCTGCTTAGTTGTTGACTCCTTCCTTTCAACAGACCAGCCACACAGCATTACCACAGCAAAATCCAGCATTTCATAAAGCATGTCTGTCACTTTCTTCTAGAAGTGATCCACATGGGATCAGATTGAGACTTTTCAATTCTTGACACTGATGTGCTTAATAAAAACATGTCCTTGAAAGCTTTTCCTTGTTATGAGGTATGATGAAAAAAGTTATTCCATGACAAACAGAATAAACATGCCTCTATAAACTGGCTACAAGGTGAGTCAAGATGATATTAACAGCAGCCCACAGGTTCCATCTGCCTAAAGATACAATTCCTTTCACTCCCAGAGATGGAAAGCAGGATGAGGGCAGTATAAATCCCAATATTCAAGTAGCTCTTACTGCCTAGACATAGCTAGATGTGTAAAGACGATGACAGGGTTAGTCTAGGACATGTGAAGCCAGGCATGTAGATGTGAGGGTTCCTGCCATCTCCGTGTGAATCACAAGCAGGGTTCCAAAACTGGAATCTGGTCTCCATCAGAGAGAAGCATGGATCTAATTAGTTCTTTCTGTCACTGTGAAAGACATGAATGAATTACAGTAACATTTTATACTCTTAACTATTCCATAGATGAACCCAAAATATCTGCAATTACAGATCTAAATATAGACCCTTACAGTTAACAGAAAGCAAGTCGGCTAAGGCACCCAGGGAGGCAGGGAGAGAAGACATCTAAAACCACACAAAAACCTGATTTCACTTAGTAAACACACTTCACTTCTTCTGGATGGTAGTACTATTTTACTTTGAAGCAAAGCTTTCCTCAAGAAGTGCCATGAATTTGTTATGAACAGTTGTATTCAAACACATCTGTTTGCTTCTGAAAGCAAAGTAAAAATTAGGCAAAAATCACTAATGTATTTACTTCTCAAGTTTGTTCATGCCACATCACCTCTAAATGGCACCGTCCAACAAATAATTTTGTAACTAAAATCAAATGTCTGGTTTGATTTAAAATTTTAAATGGATTTAAGTGAAAGATGAGCAACCAAAAGCCAAAGAGAAAAGTAATTTGGTTAATTACACAGCAACAGTGCAATAATCCATACGACGTCTCACCCCTTATCTAAAGGAAGCACATTCAGCGCCTGCAGGGTACTCTGCTCTCCCTTTCCAGCCTTGCCTTTTTTTTCCTGAGACTGACAGCAAGCATGCCAGCTCTGTGAATATGCTTGGGAATGTGGAGCCTTATTTCCCTCTAGAATGAAGTGAGAAAACAAAATCCTTTGACTCTAGCAGATCAGGCAAGGGCAATCACATACTGACACAAACATGATCAGAAGCAGGAGAAACCCTTTTTTTTTTTCCACATCTGTAAGAAATAAATGGTTCCTCTAAGTTATGTTTTTTACTATTGAGTAAACTATTTTTTTTTCCTGATTAAACAGGTCTAGACTTATAAAAGCAAGATGGCAAACATTGTATCAAGCCATAAGTGTAAATTACGTCCAAATCTACGTGACATTTGAAGACCAGACGGATGTGAGAGCTCTTTCAAAGGCAAATGCTCAAAATGTTCTTTCTTCAGTGTTCTTTAGAAAGACCCAGAACCAGTCAATGCCAAAGCAAGCAGTGTTTGGTAACAACTTCTAGTGAGAAATATCAGCATTTTTAAAATTTGTTTTTACAGGTTTCTCTGTCTCGATACTGATTTTAGGAGAATATTTTGATCAAAATCCAAAATAGCAATTCATAGGAAAGTGTTGAAAGAGAGAGGAATAATCCTGTCCTTAATACTGCCATTGAAATACACACTTTTGCACAGCCTGGAAGAGAGCATCCCACTGAGATTTCCACAGATGGCACCGGTGGGAAAGACAGTAAAAAAATGAAAAAAATGAACTCCTAAACGCCAGAAAGGGAAAATAAATCATCAACAGAACTGTGAAACTAGTCACATACAAAGTGCTGTCAAAAGCATAAAGCAGATAAATAGGAAAGAAAAAAAAAACATGGGGAAAAATCCCCTCAATCTCCCTCATATTCATAGAGTATTAGAGATTACTTGCAACAATAACAGATTTTTTGTAAAATGGTAGCGTGTTTCAAGTTGCCAGCATGCTTTTAATTACATTTAGAAAGTTAAAGTCTACTGCAGGAACTAGACAAATTAAGTCAGTCAAAATAATAATAAAGTTGCTGATTCACTAGCATTTTTAATCCTGCAATTTACAGGCTTAAATACGTTTTTAACAGTATCCTTTTAATACTCAAATGCATTCACACTGGCAATTTCAGTGTTCTGACTGAGGAGATAGTTCAAAGTATTTCAAAGAGGATATGTGAGTCTCCTGAGTTCATATTTTAAAATTATCAAAATACATATCCTTGTGAAACAGAAGATTAAAGCTTCAGTGTACATCAAGACTGACCCAGACTGTCTTGAAACAAATAGGAAATCCACAGATTTTCAAGGCCAGAAGCAACCGCTGTGATTGCCAATCCAACTTCCTGCACAAAGGAGCCCATAGGAGTTCACCTAAAAACAATCCCACAGCATTAATCTGAAACTGAATTATACCTAAACATTTGGCACAGAAACATCCTTAGTGTAAATCACCTAATTCAGGATTAGGAATTAAAATATGAAAAGACAGTCTTAATTTTCCTTCTATAAACAGGTAGAAGCACACAAGCCTCACCAGTACATCGGGCTGCCACGTTTACAGCACAGTTATTAAAGGATGGTGCTCCTCCACACAGGTTCCCCTCTTCACTACACATAATTGTTAGTAATTACATGAATGATAACATGATTAATTAAAATATTTCAGTTTTGAAAATTCATTTCTACACTGTCATCTGTTAAAATACAATCACTAAGTCCCATTTATTGCTTTTTTTCTATGAAAATAATTCTAGCAATCGGCATATTTTATCATTATTTACATAGTATATGTTAAGTCATAATTAATACTGAAGGGTTATTCCTACAAGGCAAAGGATCCATAATCACAACGACATTTCTCTTGTGTAACATTCACTTTTTGTTCCTTCCCTCATGTTTCAGTATCATCAGATCCAGGGATATATGAGATCCAGGGACATCTGGACAGATGAGCTGTAGAAAAGGTTCACATGCCATTTATTCTATTAACTTATCCTGAATTTTAAATCTATGTCATATTTGCAAGGAACCAGAAATAACCTAAGGTCTACAAGTGTTTTCAGAGTAACCATTTGTCCTCATATATTCCCCAGTCCTTGCTTGAACACCGGAAACCACATTTTCCAAAGCTGCTTCTATATATGCTCTAATCATAAACTTTAGGAGAGAAGGGGCAAAACGTAAAGCTGGTCCTGTTTTCTTACACACTGCCACACTACAGTCCAAATACAGTACTTTTATATTGTATTAAAGCATGAAAATCAAAGTTGGTTAAAATCACATTCAAAAAACCATATTGGAATCACCTTCAAAACACAGCTCTCATAATTTTTATTTAAAATTAGCCTTGAAACTTTGTTATTTATTTACTACTGATGGTTGATGTTTATCTGCCAAACATGTAAAGAATAGATAATGGACTAAACTCATGATTTTAAAACGCATTACCATTTGTTTCTCACAATATCAAATGCCAAGCTTTTCTCTTGGTGTCTGTTCAAGATCTCTGATGGCTAATCTTTACAAAATAATGATTTGAGGCCAAAGTTGACAAGTCTTAAAACACAGCATAAAAATACTTCTAAAAATTACTATTGTTAAGTGCACAGATTTTTTTTTTCCACTTTCAGCGCGAAAGAAAAACAATTTCAACCTCCCAGTAAAACACTTTTAATTTGATATTGTAAGTACTAGAAATGAACAATCAAACAAAATGAAGACACAATATGAGATATGAAGCTTCGTAGCCCACCTTTCTTCTTGACTGGCATTCTTCTTCCTAGTTCTGAATCTGGTTGCAAGCACTTATGTACAGGTATTAACGATGCACTGGAACTCTTTGAGAGGTCAGGAACTGGCTATCTATTGCAAAACACTTGCACAGTTCAGTTAGGAAATGCAGCTTCAATCTTCATTTCTATCAGGATTTGCTGTCTGCTTGTATTGGACTTCTGATGCTTCCCACAAATAAGAAAAAAAGAAAAAAAAAGAAGCTTTTTGATTTTTTTTAAGAGATGTTTTCAATTTCTTTAAAATATATTTGAATCTATAAAAATACAAGAGGAAATGTTCCTTGGCAATATAAAACCTTATTGTAACTCCTCTTCTGGCAACAAAGTTTGAAAATTAAAAGATTTTATGTAATACAATTAAGGCACAGTCCGTCTCTAGGCAGCTGTCTCAATACTCCACCTGTATATGCTCAAAAACATATTATTGGCAGGACAAAAACTCCCAAATAATCCAAATAAGGAGGAAGACAAAAACAATCCAAAGTGACTGTTTAAACTTCTTTCACTTCTCGAATGAATGTTGCTAGCTATGTATTAGATGACTACAGAGCAGACTGAAAAAGGTCCCTTTTTCCTCACCAAACAAGAGCCTCCAAATATCACCCTCTTACCCAACAGAAGTCACTGGCCAGTCACTTTCATTTTTATTATCTGCAAGCCACCCAGCCTTATGGTCTTTAATGTCCCTCTGATCCTCCCATGTATTAAGAGAGGATTGAAAACGAGGAAAGCAATCCCTTGACCTGGAATTATTAAAGTGACAGTGCTGCTCACTGGGCACTTTGGCAAAGCAGATTGCTTTATACCGGAGTCATTTACTTCGTGCCATTCCTTCCCTCGCACAGCAGCCACCTCGCGAAAGAGGAAGAAGGAGAGTTAGGAAGAGCTTCACGAAAGGTTCATTTTCAGAGATAATGAAGTATTAATGAAATAAAAAGCAAGCCATGCGATCAGTCCAGAGTTTCCCACTCAGAAGCGCAGCTGGTTGGCTTCAATACGAGCCTCTCTCTCTCCCTTTTTCTGGAAAAAAACAAAAAGAAACAGAAACAGGGTAGATTTTCCTCATCTAGCTCGTTAAGGAAAAGTATGAAAAAGGTGGACAAGCTCCAAACACTTCCCTTCCCGGCATGATGAGCTGCGATGCACATGACCGGGCTTTGCTTTGCATCGTCTTCTTTAGGAGACAGAAACTGTTATTTGGGAAGGGGGCGGCTCTGCTTTGCTCTTTCACGTTCCCGATTGGGATGTGTCTGTCCCCGCTTCCCTCCGAGCAGGGACTCCTCCCTCCCCCCTCGCTTCTCCCCGTCCAAAAGGGACCGTCTGAAGTGGGACAAGGCAGAGCGGGCTGGCTGGGGGGAAATGGAGGGTTGGGATGGGGTGCAGGTGAACTGGAGGAGCCGAGACAGGTAGAAGGAAAAGAACAATTTCTCCTGGGTTGCTGAGGGACAGGAAGAGCTGAGGGAGGATGGAGGTGGCGCGAAGCGAAAGGCAAGCGCGGACAGGATGGGGAGCGGAAAGGAGCTGCTGGAGAGGGGAGCGGGCGGCGAGGCGGGAGGGGGGCTGAGGGGAGCGGGCGGGGTAGGGGCTGAGGGAGCGGGGGCTGAGGGGAGCGGGCAGCCAGGCGGGAGGGGAACTGAGGGAGCGGGGGCTGAGGGGAGCGGGCAGCCAGGCGGGAGGGGAACTGAGGGAGCGGGGGCAGAGGGGAGCGGGCAGCCAGGCGGGAGGGGAGCTGAGGGGAGCGGGGGCTGAAGGAGCGGGCGGGCAGGGGCTGAAGGAGCCGGGGCTGAGGGGAGCGGGCAGCCAGGCGGGAGGGGAGCTGAGGGAGCGGGCAGCCAGGCGGGAGGGGAGCTGAGGGAGCGGGGGCTGAGGGGAGCGGGCAGGACTGAGGGGAAGGGGCGGCCATCAGCGCCCAGCGCAGGGAGCCCAGGCCCGGGTTAAAGGGAGGGGGGTCAGCGGGTTACCCCGAGGACTGGGCCTCCCCCCATCGAAGGCTCCTCGCTCCGCGAGGGGGAGTCCCCCGCGTCCCGGTTGCAGGGTCCCCGCTCAGCCCCGGCTCCGCCGCCGCCATCCGCCACCGCCCCCAGCACCGGGCCGGGCCCTGACCCCCCGCCAGCGGCTGGCAGCCAATCGGGAGCCGCCATGCTGGGCCGGACCGGAAGGGCCAATCAAAGGTGGGCTCTGAACTCCCGGGTCATGTGAACGGGCAAGATGGCAGCGCCCATAAGGAGGGAGGTGGGGGGACGCGACGTGGGAGGGGTTATGTTGTAGGCGGCGGGGCCTTCTCGGCGGGAGCGGTGGTACCGGCTCGGTAAGGGCGAGAGCAGGGGGGAAGGGGGGGAGGTGTCCGGTGGGCACCGCTCAAGGTCACGCAGGTCGGAGCCCGGCCTTGGCGGGAAGGCCGTGAGGGTGAATGCCGTGCGGGCGCGGCGCCGAGGGCGTTACCGGCGGTTGGTAATGGCTTCTAACGGCTTTCGGTGGAGCTTAAAGCCCGGGGGGTGAACCGCAGCCTCCCGGTGTGACAGCCTCTGTCCTGAACCGGGCCCTGGAGGAGCTTGGGGACCTCCCGGTGCCTTACAGCGTCGTGCATGGGGACAGGGAGGGCGGCCATGGGTCACTACAGCTCCGTAATGGCTCTGGTTTGCCTAAAGAGCAGGTTCAGAGACTCGTTTTCTACACAGGGGGAAGCGAGAGGCCTCAAGGTTGGCACTGATCCCAGGTGAGGTCCTGCTGCTTGTCCCCGCTTCTCCGGTGTCCCACCACGCCTGGATCGAAGCAAGCACAATCCTTGGGATAGTCCTTGGAACACAGCCTTCAAATTGTAAAAGAAACATAAGGTAAGGACAGCTAGCAAAGTAAGTCTGGGAAAACTTCTTCTGGGGAGAAACCTCTAGAAAAAGCATTTGAATCACAAAATACTAGGTTTAATCAAAAGCTCTTGTGGTGGGTTGACCTCAGCAGGCTGCCAGGTGCCCACCAAGCTGCTCTCTCTCTCTCTCCACCTTCATCAACAGGACACAGGGAGGAGACTTCTCCAGTGTGAGTCCTTCCCATGGCTGCAGTTCTTCACAAACTGGTCCAGCCTGGGTCCATTCCATGGGGTGCAGTCCCTCAGGAAGGGACTGCTAAAGCCTGGGTCCCCCACGGGGTCACAAGTCCTGCCAGGAACCTGCTCTGGCATGGGCTCCTCTCTCCATGGGGCCACAGGTCCTGACAGGAACCTGCTCCAGCACAGGCTTCCCACGGGGTCACAGCCTCCTTCAGGCATCCACCTGCTCTGGTGTGGAGTCCTCCACGGGCTACAGGTGGTCATCTGCTCCACCATGGACCTCCATGGGCTGCAGGGGGACAGCCTGCCTCACCATGGTCTTCACCACAGGCTGCAGGGGAATCTCTGCTCCTGCGCCTGGAGCACCTCCTCCCCCTCCTTCTTCACTGACCTTGGTGTCTGCAGAGTTGTTTCTCTCACATCTTCTCACTCCTCTCTCTGGCTGCTGTTGCAGAGCAGTTTGGGTTTTTTTTCCCTGTCTTAAATAAGTTATCCCAGAGGTGCTGCCACTGTCTCTGATGGGCTGAGCCTTGGCCAGCTGCGAGTCCATCTTGGAGCCACCTCTGTCAGACATGGGGGAAGCTTCTGGCATCTTCTTCCAGAAGCCGCCCTGCAGTCCACCTGCTACCAAAACACTGCCCTGTAAACCCAATACAGCTGTATGCTTTCTGACCTGATGTATGTCTCTGGCTAAGAGTACCCAGAAAGAAGTCCTTATTTGTGAAACAGAAAGGCAGGGTATAAATCTTCATTGATTTCTTTAAACCTTTGCAAAGTATGGATTTGTTTGTTGTTTTTCTTATGTTTGTATTTGACAGTTAAGTCAATTTAAATCTAGAGTATTGCCAAAAGCCATTGTCCAGTTAGTGTCCTCTCCTGCGCTGCAGGCATTAGGGATGGAAAAAAACAAATACACTGCCCAGTTTTCCTCTGAGCAGTTTTTTTGGGTTGGAAGGGACCTTAAAGATCATCCAGTTCCAACCCCCCTGCCAGCAGCAGGGACACCTTCCACTAGACCAGGCTGCTCAAAGCCTCATCCAACCTGGCCTTTCATCTGTGAGTTCCCTCATCCAAGCTCCTGTTTGGCCCCAGGGTTGGAGGTGCTCGGGCAGGAGTGTCTGGAGGGTGGGACTGTTCATTTTCATCACAGCAAGTACTTAAGTTGGCTTAGAGCAATTGTCAAGCTACAGCTGCGGTGTCATTAAAGAAAGCAGTTTGGTGGGGTTCATGTACTCCTAAATATCCTAGACTCTGTAGCTGGATTGTGCTCTTTGCATCTGAAAGCTCTGCCATGAAAAATAGGAAATGCAGTTGTGATTGCATAGTGCCAAAAGAGCCCGTGTTTATTTGATGTGTACTGAGGCTGTGTAACTTTGATTACATTTGTTTGTTTGTTCCTTATGATCCAGGACTTCAAGATGACAGGAAGAGAGTTTCTTGAACTAGATTCTCCGCAGCAAAGACTATATTTGGAAAGATTTAAGCAGATGGAAGTCGTACAAAAGATACTCAATGAGCTTCCTAAAACAGATCAGTAAGTGCTGGTAAAATAAATTAAGTGCATCAGACATTTCAAGTCTTTTTTGGAGGCTTTTCTCTTCCTTTACTCTTTTATTGCAGATCTTCCTTGCAGCTACAAAAATATTTAATTGTGAAGATGCTTATTGTTGTCCAAAACATAAAACTTAACTTTGATTTTTCTTTTAAATATGGTTAGTTCATGGTTATCTCTGGACCTGCTCAGCTGGTTTCTGGCTTGTGCTGCCCGGTACTTAAGGTTCTGGGATGGCTGATGAGCCCTGGCTGGCTCTGAGCATTCATACAGTCCTGTACTAGTAAATTTTCTAGGAAACTGAAATGTTGGAGAGCATAAGGCAGATAATTTTGTGATTCTGCAGGAGTCATCTGATGTCCTGCAGGGCTGGCCTGGGGCCAGAACTGAGTGAGCATCAACCTGCTTGTTTCTGCATCTCGTTCTGTGCCGCTCCCCATTTCAGGAAGGCGAGACTGAGGTATCCAGCTGGTGTTGGACGAGTCAGCCAGAGTTGTGCAGGCTCCCCTGCAGGGTTCTGTGCAGCACCAAGCCACCTAAATGCCTTCTGAGCCTCACAGACAACCTTTTTGTGTTTGGTGATAACTGCATTTCGCTGCAAAGCCTTACTGGACCTGAGCTGCTTCTGTAAGGAGCTGTTTGCAGGTCTGTATCATCTTGCATAAATTCTGTATAAATAGGAGAAATAAGATTAATTGGAAGCTTTTTGTTTGTTTGTTTTAATAGGACTAAATTGGTGGTCAGACAAACTGCCAGTAGTAACACAGGGCCTCCTCACACAGGTGAGAAAAAGAAGTAGCAAGGCTTTATCCCTCCCATTGCAGTCAGTGGTGCAGCTTTGTGTAGGATCTGCTGCCCTCACATTCAACTTGCAGCACTTCTTCCCTCTAAGAGGTGGGGAGCTAAAGGGGTGGCAGATACCTCAGTGGTGATGTGGTAATGTCTTGATAGGAACTGTAGTACCTAGGTACTGCTGGGCCTTGGAAAAAAACAGCTGCCAGGGGTGGGGGCCTTTATTTGAAACTGCTAGTATTTAAAAAAAAACAAAAAACAAAAACCTAAACAAAACAAGCAGAAACCAAACAAACAACTCCCCCTTCCCCCAAAATAACAAGCAAAAAAAACCAAAAAACACCCCAAAACAAATAAAAAAACCCAACCCCCAACCCTTCCATCCTCTTTTCTTTCTGTTTGTGCAGTGTAGCAGTTTCTGTACACCAGTAAGCCTGAGTAGATTCTGCTGGTCCTGGTAACATTAATTTGCTCTATTTTGGATTCTTAAATGGTTGCAAATGTACTAACAACGAAATGGCTGGTTTGCAGAAACTGGGGATATTCTGTGAATGGCATCCTGTATTGGGGGAATGGTGATTTGAAAAGCAAATTTATTTTTAAAAAAAAAAAAAAACAAACACAAAAAAAAGAAATATAGCTCCTAAATAAGGGACCAGTAAAGTTCTTTTGCTATATAGGATCAGAGTTGAATTGTTAGTAGAAAAATCTGGTATGTACCAAGAAAGAAAGTATTTTCCTATTCAAAATGAGAAATAGTTGGTGTCATTGATGTCAGATGTTTTTAGTGTTTGAGGTTTTGCAAGATTAGCACCTACATCTATTTTTTGTATGATTTGTCAGTGCTTAATGTTACTCTAAGCATTAAAATGTAGAATAATTTTAAGTAGGCAGATTTAAAAAAGTAATGTATTTTAATTGCTAAATGGTTTAGAGATTGTCACATTTGATAATTTTGTAAATAATTACATTTGGCCTAGCATAAATTTTGTGATGGGTTAAGCATTTTATTTTCTTTGGGGCTTTAGGGATAAATCCAACTTATGGCACATTTTAAAAACACACTTTTAACATAATAATATTGGCACAGCCTCATAACCGGAGTGCTTTCCAGTTAATTGCTTTGCCTGGCAATAGTTTTCATTCCAGGAATTGCAGATTTGTGGAAACCTAAAGCAAAGAGTTGTTTCCACTAATCAGCTGACTGTGCCAGGTATAGTGCTAAAGCACAACCTCCTTCTGCAAGTCAAATGAAAATAAATCACAGACTGCTCATCAGGCATGTAAAATTGGTTAGATTCCCATTCCACCTCTTGTGTCACCTGCTGTGATGGAATGTACTCAAATGGGAACTGCTTGTCAAGATATTAAATGCTGACTATCTCTGACCAGACTTTTTCTGTTCTGCCTTCACCATATGATAGATTGCAACAGGAGTAACTGCTCTAAACCATATGTTAAAAACATGGTAGAGAACAGAATTCAGTTCCTCTGTTATCAAGGGAAAAATAGAAGCTCCAGTTCTGTAAACCAGTATGTAACCTTCAACTAGTGTAACCTAGCAAGGCAGGACCTTAAATTCATGTGTTCCATGCACACAAGGAAGGCTCACAGTCCTTCAGCTTACAGAATCACTACAGATATCTGCCAGCAGCTGCTGAGATTGTTATTGCAAGGTCTCAGGTGCTGTAGTTGTCCCACCTGACCTGTTCTGTAAGCTCTTGTGTTGAAACTAAATCTATACTTTCAGGTAAGCAGGCTAGAAACAAGGCTGATTAAAAGCACTAGCTGGGATTATATATTTCAGAATTGCCTCAAGTGGAAAAGACCTTTAAGATCATCAAATCCAATCACGAACCCAACACTGACAAGTCCCCGACTAACCCGTGTCCCTCAGCACTGTGTCTACACGACTCTTCAATCCCTCCAGGGATGGGGACTCCACCACTGCCCTGGGCAACCCCTTCCAATGCTTGATAAAATATATGTGTGTGTGTGTATAAATATATTTATATATATCTATCTATATATATCTTTTTTAAATAAAAAAATATTTTGAGAAAACACTCTCCTTAGAAACATGCTGATTAAAAGAACAATTTTAATGAAGTTTCCATTAATAAAAAAAAAAGTAGAAAAGGCTTCCCAGCCTTTCTGTCACTTCATTCTTGAGGTGTGTGTAAACTCGGGCATATAGTGAAGGTTGCCACACTGGTTGCTTTTGAAAGTAGTCATTCTCCTTTTCGCACCAGCGAGAGCTTTACATCTCTTGCCTCTTACTGTAGGATATTCAGAAGTGAATTGTAGCACTGAGTAAACCAGACTTTTTAACAGTTCTCAGTTGCTGAAGTGACTTTCCTTCTTTCCCAGGAACCTCTGCAAACACGGATCGTACTTCCTTGCAGCAAATTCAAGCTTATGTGGCTTAGCAGCAAATAACTTCTTCAGGAACATCCTGCACATCAGAAAGGCTGCCTTCGTGTCTGCTCTGCCCATGGCTTGTATTCCCTTCCTTTCAACAGCAGCAATTTATGAGGTTTTTGTGCGTGAGTCTTTATTTTCAGGTAAAAATCTCATTATTCCTTATGTCCAAAGGGCTTTGCTTTCTGTACGCAGTGTAACACTAGAGGAGCTTTTGCCCTCTGCAGAAGGGTGGTCTTGAAAAACCTCCATTTGTAAAGCAGGGTTTGAGAAACAGATTATTTAATACATGGGGCAGCAGTGACTTCTTGAAGTTGAATGGGAGGGGAGATACATATGTGTAATGTACATTTACAAAAATAGTTCTGTTGCACATCACTGATTTTTAGCATTTTTCACTCAAAGTGACTGCAGCAAAGCAGTTCAGTTTCCCCCATCTGTACGATTTAATTTGAAGTTCGGCTTTAGAGAGAGAAATTCTTCATGGGTTGGAATGAGAGTGAGGGTTTTTTGTGGGGGGTTTTTTTGTGGGTTTTTTTGTTTGGGTTTTGGTTTGGTTTGTGGGGGTTTTTTCTCAAAAGGACAGAGTCCTTCTGTCCAAATTCCTCGCGTACCTGAACAGCTTGGCTGTTTCTGTCAGGCACCCGTTTCCGTGTTGTCGCACAGAGCCTATAAACTGATGTGGTGGAGCTATGTGGATATTGACAGTGAAATATTTTTTGTCATGCAGGTGAGCTAAACTGTGAGGTCTGTGCTGTGGTCAGAGGAGGATTGATAGGGGCTGTTGTAGGTGGGCTCTATCCTATTTGCTTGGCTATCCCCATGAACGCAAGCCTTGCAGCCAGGTATGTCTTATTAACCTGCAATGCGTTAAATGTGTTTCTTGGTCAGTTCTCGGGTTAAATTCTGTGGATTTTTAGTCTATGCACACTTATCTCTTATAGGCTTTTAGTACATGGAAAAGGATTTATATTAAGGTCATCTAATTACAAGGCAAAGTTAGTAAGAGATACAGGGAGCCTCCAGAGTGAAACAAGATCTGCAAACAGATTCACTGTAAAGCACTTGGGTTTAGGTGGAACTTTACAAGCCACCCATGGTGTGCCTGGGTGTGTGAAATGGTGGCTGCCTTCCTGCCAGGCAGTGAAGATTGCTGCTGGGGTGGACAGCAGAGAGACCTTACTGATCCCAGGCAGTGCCCAGCAGCCAAACTCCCTGGTGAGAGCAGAGTGAGGGGATAGGGAGGCTGGGTGAGACATCAGTGACGTGCTCAGGATGGTTTATAGCATTTATCCAGAGAACTCGGTACCATCAGGTGAATTTAACTTGAGAGGAAGGAGAAAATGAGCATCTACCTAAATATCTTTAATTACTTTCATGTTAAATCTTGATGCTTAAACTGGATGGAAAAAAAAGTAAGTTTCTACCACTGTTTGTGTTGTTTAGGTATTATTCATCTCCCTTGCCTGGGAAAGAAAATGCATTACGCTTCTGGCTCACAACTGCTCGGCCTGTTTTTAGAAAAATGGGTTTGGCAGTAATCATACAGGCTCTAACTGGATTATATCTCGCCACTAAACATCATGGAATATATGTCAAAATACTGCAGCAGATGAACACTAGCAGGGATCCTGAAGAGTTACAAGCATGAAGTTCAACTTCTCAATTGCTTTGGATAAGTAACATAATAAACAAGGAAAGATTTTGCTGCTTGATGTCTTTTTTAATAGGAAAACAAAGTTAAGGCTCTGCACTGTCATTCTTTTCAGTTCTGAACTTAAATGCAAGTATTTCATTATGTCCAAGTTCGTGTATGCACCTGAGTAACAGCTTTATAAGGACAGGTGTTTTTTCCTTGGAAATTAGGAAAAAAAAAAAGTATTTATATTGCCTGCTTAGTGTTTGGCTCTACAGTGATGCTGCATCTTATAGAAGCTGTATAAATTAGTATTATTGAATCACAGAATTGCCTTGATTGGAAAAGCCCTTTAAGATCATTGAGTCCAACCATTAACCTCACACTGACAAGTCCCCGACTAACCCATGTCCCTCAGCACTGTGTCTACACGACTCTTCAATCCCTCCAGGGATGGGGACTCCACCACTGCCCTGGGCAACCCCTTCCAATGCCTCAGAACCCTTTCAGCAAAGAAATTCTTCCTCACATCCAATCTCAACTGCCCTTGGCACAACTTGAGGCCATTTCCTCTTCTGCTGTTACTTGGTTGAAAAAGGGTTTTCTTCATGATGCAAGCCACAGTGATTTTAAAAAAAGAAAGAGGGTGGAGATCAAGGCAAGATTTTTCTAGAGATTCCTCAAAATCTGACTGTTTTTGTCCCTGAACTTTCCTCCATTGTGCTAGCACAGGATTCCTGTCACAAGATAACCGCGTTCAGGCTGTTAGAAGGGTCACTGTATACACTGTAGGGAACACCCACTATCACAGAGCAGTCGGGAGTGACACTTGTGTCAGACTTCCCAGCATATACATCAAATGACCAAAAAAAAAAAGCCTCATCAGAACAAACTTTGTCCTTGCAAGCAGTTTGCCTTGAAATTGGGCTTTTCCTGAAGCAGAGAACTGTGTTGAGAGGCCTCAGAGGGCTGGTGCTGCTACTGGGGTACCTCAGCTACCTCCAGTTTTACAGTTAGTGATCTAATGTCATTCACTGCGCATCAGGCTTGTCTTCTCATTGGTGACTGTATGTTCTAGAGCAATATAAATTGCTAGTTTTGCTACTCCATGAGATCTCTTTAGTGTATTCTGCAGTTTGAGAACTAAATCAGGAATTTTTCTACAGAAGCAATCATCTCAATCTGATGTATGGCCTTAACAGTTAATTTTTTAACTTTTAACTTCAATAAAAATTCTAGTATCCCCAGAGATGCACATGGAAATATTTATTAATGAGAATTAAGAATTCAGCATTGAGACTTGCAATTGAATTGGTTTGAAATTTATGTTCTAGCACTGCTGAAAAATTTATTAAAGGAGTTTTTTTTATGTTTATCTGTTCTTTCCTAACAGATTTGTTGTTAGAGCAGGAAAATCATGCACTCTATTTCTCTCTCTCTAACCAGGAGCAGCGGCCTGTTTTGTATAGAGAAGCACCAAGGACACACTCCCTCCACAACAGTTGTTATGTAAAGTTAGTTTAGTTTCCCTTAATTCAAAGTATTGCTGTATTGTGCGGTGTTCCAACACAGGCCTGCATCTAAACAGCCACCTTGGCCTTACTTTCATCAACCCACTTAGAGGTTCTCGCAGAGCAAGTATCTTACAAGACAGTGAATTATGGTACCTTCAGAAGTCATCAGACCTTAACCAACAGAACCACTTACCTATGGTAATAAAAACATAAAATAAAGCTATTAATTTGCAATAGTATCTTTAACAATGAAAATGAACGGCTCTGATTATTGCAAGTGTTTAGCAAGATACAGTTAAGATCTTGTGAACAGATCCTAGTGCTTTTTAAAGTGTAAGATTCAAAACCATCTTCCATTCCATGTACTGTTTTCATTTTGGTATCAATTCAAGTGCTAATTATTCTCAGAGTAACCAAAATGCATGCTCTTGCTCTGATATATAATGATCTCACACTAGGACAAACCACATTTTTTTTAGATATTAATTTCTTAGGGTGAAAGGTGAAGATTGTACGTAACAAGAAAAAAAAAAATCTCATTTCTCAATGTATTTAGTAAGTTGCAAAGACCAATTATTGTTTCTGGCATAAATGAATATACAAATTGCAGATATGTATTTTAAGTGTTCAGCATTGGTCATGTCAAAGGCCAGCTATACACTACCAGCTGTAACAAACTCCTTGCAAATCACAGAATCACAGAATGTCAGGGATTGGAAGGGACCTCGAAAGATCATCCAGTCCCATCCCCCTGCTGGAGCAGGAACACCCAGATGAGTTCACACAGGAAGGCGTCCAGGCGGGTCTTGAATGTCTCCAGAGAAGGAGACTCCACAACCTCCCTGGGCAGCCTGTCCCAGTGCTCTGTCACCCTTACTGTAAAGAAGTTCTTTCTCAAATTTAAGCGGAACCTCCTGTGTTCCAGCTTGCACCCATTACCCCTTGTCCTATCATCAGTCGTTACTGTGAAGAGCCTGGCTCCATCCTCCTCACACTCACCCTTCAAATATTTATAAACATTAATCAGGTCCCCCCTCAGCCTCCTCTTCTCCAAGCTAAAGTCTGAGTTGGAACAGGTTTTAGCTGTATCCTTTCTTCTCCTGATACTAGAAACAAGTAGAGGAGTAGAAAGAAGCCAGTCACAGGCGACGTATCACAGCAAGAGCTTGTTTTGCATCTGAGGAGAACACATGTGTCTAATAAATAACCTATAGCGACGGACTTTTCACTACTCCAAGTCTGAACTAGTGCCAAGAGAATGCTGAGAGACTGGCTGTAGATAAGAACCATCAGAAATACTAAAAAAGCACTGATTTAATCTTCTATATGTACCACTTTTTGATGCTGAATCTCAACATAACAATTATTCCACAGCCCCCTGCAAACAATCCTCTCATCTCCCCTGTACCAGCCCTAGTCCAGCTCCCGGCATCCTAGTGAGCAGAGACAGAATTATTTCTCCAAATCTGCATATCCCACTGAAATGGGATGAAAAACTGGAGAATCAGCTACTGTCAATGTACAGTTTTTACACAGGGTGTTCTTTAAACAGAGCCCATTTGACCAACCCCCATAACAAAAATATCCCTAACACATTTACAGCCTAATAGCAGATACAAGCCTATAAACAAGGTATTGTTTGTTTTAGCAGAAAACTTCTTGAAATACAAGCTCCAGAAAATGTTAAGTTTTTAAAAATCAGTAAATTTACAAAAGGGCTTTGTGTTCTGCAAAAGATTATCTGTGTTTCACAAGGGAAAACCAGTTACAGTTTTGACAAGTGGCATGAGAGATCATCAGAAAGCACCGAGAGATGCCAAGTGTTGGAATATGGTTCCCCACGTTTACTTTGGTATCATCTCTCTGGGCAGCTAGACATTGCAGAAACACTGATTTGGTTTTGCCTCTCACGTGTTAAGCTCTTCAGAGGAAAGAGAAGTTAATTCAGAGTGCTACTAAGAGTCACAGCACTGGAATCAAACTGTAAAGGACTAACAGAGCACTGAGCGTGAAATTGTTTCTTACTTAAATGCTGAACAGGCTTCAAAGGGCTGTGGGGTGGAGAAATACTAGAAAATAGGGGTGGCATAGCAGTTTAACACTGGTAACACTTGGTTCTGCAGCATGTACAGTTTAACACACGAATTTCAGTGCTGAACAGGGTATTTTCTACAACTGGAGGCCAAAAAGGCAGAGCATGCCAGTATACTATTAAATTTTTATGCCATTTTTTTGGTGAAATGTTCCTTTTTATCAAGCTGCAGATCACGTTCACTGGAATGCCAGGATGCTAGAAAGCCAGCACGCTATTTTAAACTGCACTCTACAAATAAAGCACTTAACAATAACAGAAATCAAAGACTGCAGTGCACAGCTCACTCTGGAGCTTTAAAAGCGTTCTGTCCTTTCAGCACCCTCAAACATTTTGTTAACACTCACTCCAGTGTTTATAGTGTGGAAATAACAATCTGAGGCAAGACTATGGCTTAACAGCGTATTATTAACCAGTCATCAAACTTCAGAAGCCAAAAATGGGACAGAAAGGAGGAAGATGCCGATAGACCACGGAAGTGTTTACCTAAGTATTCTACTCCTCCATGGTTTATTGATCAAACATATCCACATTAATAAAATATTAAGAAAAACAACTGTAAAGTAGAAGGAGTGGTAATTCTCAGAATTACAACTTCAGTTCAGGGAATAAAGCCTTTGTTTTGTCCTCACCACAAACTTAATGTGAAAGACAGATGAGTAAGAACAATTCTCCTGCTCCGTTTTGTTTCCCAGCAGATGACCCACACAGATAGCAGCAACGGCATCTTCCCCTTTCTGGTTTCCCATTCTGTGTCATGAACGACTCAATTAAAGCAAGGCATTAATGAGAAGAAAAGGATGAAAAAACATTTGAGCCCATAAACTGAAAGATCAACAAGTCTGATTTTATTATGATATTGTATTCTTATCTGGATGGCACATAATTACAAAGAAACATTTACAATATATTTTCAAGTATTAAGTTATGTCATTTCAAGGCTTCATGTCACTTCAAAAAGCTACATTAATAATACACCATACAGATAGTACAGTCGGTTTATAATTCCAAATTAACTTCCTCCCCTCTATTTGGTTTAAATATGATTCAGTAGGCACTAGAAATGCCTGCAGCCACTTACTTTCTTGGGACTTGACCTTGTTCTTGTACCAGTATACATCATTTTGCATGTCAGAAAATCAACTACTCTCAGACACAGCTCACAGGTAGTTTCAGGACTAGAGTGATGTGCAGGTTCACAACAGAGACCAGAACTACGGCCCTGACCTCTACCGTTCAGCAATGATGCAAAAAGAAAGAATGCATATTTAAGTTAACTTAAAAAGCACTTCTACACTGAAGTACCTGTAAAAATGTCATTGTAACATGCCATACTTGCTACATTAGTGTTTCTCTTTTCATCAAGCATTATAACTTCAAAATACAGCACGTTCATGAAGTCTGAGCTAGGCAGATTGAGCCTAGGTTGAATCTAACTCAATTATTTCCATTCTGCGTTATCAGTCAGTACAGTTCTTGATGGTTAACTCTGATTCCCGTGGCACGGGTATAACCCATCAGTTACAGCAGGGTTACACCATTTAAGACTAAAACTTTGAACAGTTCTGTTGATGCCACCACTGAGGTGCAAGATAACACATATCCCACTGAATCTCTTTTGTGCTGGCAATACACCCTGAACAGATGGAATTCTGCACACTCTGGAGTAAAACCTGTTTGATAGGATATTGTATTTTAAAAACAACATCTTGGATGACAGTAAATGATCCCAGCATTCAAGCTTTTTTTTTTTTTTAACCAAAGACAGCAAAAGCCCTGTTACCTCTTTATTCTCATTTCTTATACTACCTTTTAAAATAAAGCAGGAAATGTGGCCAGCAGCTGGTCCCGTCTCTTCTGCCCCAACACAGCTGAATCCACTTTAGCATAAAGAAAAACAAGGATGCTAAATACACATATACTTTATCACACAGTGATGTTTCACAAAGAAAAATCAAACTCCTTTTATACTGATGAACATTTGATAAGGGTCTAGCACCAATAAAGCAAATGACTGGGAGAAAACGTTTTTACCTTCTGCTTAGCCTTAAACACAAAATTTAAGGCTTTAAGAAACGAGACTTCAGAAACACTAAATAGAATATTTTTTTTTAAGTTAATAAATGACACTTTTAAGAAAATCTATTCTTTGTGAAACCTCACTTTACATATTATCATTCTCACAATCCTTCTTCCCCCAACTGACATACATATAAACAACCTAAACATTATAATACAACTGAAAAAAACAACCCACTCATCTTTTTGATAGGGAAAAACACTGACTAGTACAAGAAAACACACGCTATTGTTTGTCAAACTATTTTTCTTCCTATCTCAGTTAATTATGGAGCATTTTTTCAAATCATTAGCCTCAAGATACATTATTTGCTCATCTCCAAACTGTGCTTAATTACATAAAGTTAGAGATTTCTAGATACTGTAAGAGGCTAAATGAAGAACTCTACAGTAAAATTAAGCACATGCATACACATGCAATATCTTTAAAATTTAAAGCTACTTTGAAGTAACGTAGGAATTTCAGTGTGCATGGGCACAGAGATTTACTTATGGGAAGCTAAAGTAACAGGTTACTTTGATGCACTGCATTCTCCAAACCGCAATTCTCATTAGAGGTCCATGCAAAAAAAAGTGACTCCTCTGCATTAGGATTCCACTGTACAGATATAACCAGTGTTCAGGTTCTGTTTAATCGGGCAAAACTCTGCATCATGAATTACAGCAAGCTAGAGAAAGCCTTTTTAAAGGTACCGTGCATCCCTAACACTAGGCAGTATTTTAAACCAACAGGTCATAAATTATTTTTTTTTTTTACCATTTAAAAAGCAATTTACTTGCAGTTTTGGGACAGTCCCCTATGATAAAAAGCTGTAAATGTCACATCCCCCTTATTAGCATATTTTCCCTTTTCAGCTCATCAGATACTTAATTTAACAGAAAATTCCTATTTCAAATGGCATAAGCATTTATTTTTTAATTCAGAAGGTAGCTCATGTGTTGGCTACTATGTGCGTATTCATTTTTAAAAGGAAAACAGCTAATTAGAATGATGCGAGCGTAATTTTTACTATTAAGTTATCATCCAGAGCTAGAAACATTTTGGCAGAGTAGGCCAAGGACCAGAGAAATTATGCCCTGAACCAGTCATTACAAGAGACTGGCATAAGCAAAGCAAGCTGTCTGATACCGCATTATGGGAATATATTGATCCTTACCAGGTTGCGAGGTGGAAAACGACTGTTCTTTAACCCCTACACAACGGAGCCTGGCAGGGCAAGCACCTAAAAGAGAAACTGTCAGAGAGGTTTTAATAGTAATGTATAACTGAGATGCAGTACAATTTCATATGCATGCTTTCTTTTGCCGATCATTACTATTTTCTTAAGTCTGTCCAGTGACGATGTCTTAATGAAGTTTTTGGTCTGGTTTTTCTAAGCAAGCATTTTCAGCTCCTCAGGGTAAGCAGGCTAGACATTATCTGACTCAAGACCAGGTAGTCAGTGTTATCTTTACTGGCAACTGCGAAGCGGAACCGAGCACACCTTCATGCGTCAGGTCGGCATGATCTTTTCACTCGAGTGCTGCAAACAGGCTCTGGCGGCACCTCTGCGTGTCAGTCTGCACGATAATTATCGCACTGCTGTACACAGCTTTGCATGACTCTTAGGCCAAACAGGCTCAGACCACTACCGTCCACCACGCCAGATTTACATGACCTTTAACCAGGGCCACCATCTGGCTCCCAATGTGCCGTTCGAGAGATTTATATATTTTTTTTCCTTTTTCCTTTGTTACCCTGGCCACTTAAGTGCCAGGTTCCCCTCTGCGTCTCCCCCAATACCACCCCATCACCACTGTATTTATTCTTTTCCTCCGCACCATCGCCTGCTTCCTCCGCCACGACGCGAGGCCCCGAAGGGCGAGAACCCCACGAGTACTTGCAGCAGGTACTTGACCCTACATTTTGAAGGAGGCCGCGGCTCGCCGAGCACAGATGGAGCAGAACTCCACCGACACCTGATCCCGGTCCACGTGGAGGCAGATCCCGCCGGGGGCCGCCCACTCCTCCTCCGTCTCCGTCACCACCGCCGCCTCCTCCAGGCCGCGGGGCCGGGAGCTGGGCAGGGCGTAGTCGTGGTCGCTGCTCTCGCCGGCGGGCTGGAGGTGCTGCTGATGGCGGCGGGGGCTGCCCGTGTCCCTGAAGAGGCTGGTGCTGAGCTGCAGCCCGCCGGCGCGGATCCCGGCTAAGCGGCTGAGGAGCTGCCCCAGAGCGCTCTGGTTAGCCAGCACGGCCCGCAGGTAGCTGCTCTCCCGCTCCAGCTCTCGCAGGCGGCGGCTCAGGCCGCGGTTGCGGTCCCGCAGCTGCCGGTTCTCAGCAGCCAGGCCCTGGAGGCGGCTCTCCAGCCCCAGCACGTACTGCTTCTTCTTCAGCCGGTTCAGCCGCGCCGCCGCCGCCGCCTTCAGCCGGCTCCCAGCCCCGCCGCCGTTCCTCCGCCCGGGCGCCGCCGGCCTCTGGCCCTGGCCCGGCGGGGGAAGCGGTTCCGGTTCCCCACAGAAGCAGCCGCTCAGCTCCGCGTCCAGGTCCCAGTCCGGCCGGGCCGCCTCCAGCAGGTCTCCCAGCTCCAGCCCCGGGAACCAGTCCTCTTGCTCCCACACCTCCAGCGGGCCACCGGGCGCCTCCGCTTCCTTCTCCTGCCGCCGCGGCTCCAAGGCGCCCGTCTCCCGCCGCGGCGGCTGCTGTTGTTTAGGCCGCGCGGGACCCGGATCCCCTTCCCCGCCGCCATCCCGCCCTCTCGGGGCCTGCCCCACGCCGGCTAACGGCCAGACGGCACCCGAGGGGCTCGCTCCGCCGGAGGAGGCCGCCAGCAGCTGGGTGAGGCTGTGGCGCATGGCGGCGGCGGCGGGCGAGGGGCCCGGCGGGACGGGACGGAGCCTGAGGAGAACGGCGCGAGGCTGCGGCCCGGCGCTCCCGCCGCGGTGTCTGTCGGGAACCGGCACCCGCCGCGGGGAGGGGGCGCCGCGCGACTGCGCCCGCGCGCGGGAAAGCGGCGGCGGTGGCGGCTGTGAGGGGGCTCGGGGGGGCGGGGAGGGGGTGAGAGCGGGGTCGGTGTTTGAGGGGGGAAATGTCTGCGGAGGGGGGAGCGGGGTGATGGGAGGCGTGGGGGGGTCTCTCACCTACAGACGTGGCCGAGGGGAGGGCAGGGGGATGTCCCTCGGCGGCAGCGGTGTTCTGGGGGCTTTCCTGCCGTCCCCACGGAGCTGGGGAAGGGTCTGGAGCACAAGTGTGCTGAGTTCCCGGCTGAGGGAACTGGGGGTGTTGAGCCCGGGGAAAAGGAGGCTGAGGGGAGACCTTCTGGCTCTGTCCACGTCCCTGCAAGGAGGATGGAGAGAGGTGGGGGTGGGTCTGTTCAACCAAGGGACAACAGAAGAGGAAATGGCCTCAAGTTGTGCCAGGGGCAGTTGAGATGGGATGTGAGGAAGAATTTCTTTGCTGAAAGGGTTCTGAGGCATTGGAAGGGGTTGCCCAGGGCAGTGGTGGAGTCCCCATCCCTGGAGGGATTGAAGCGTCGTGTAGGCACAGTGCTGAGGGACATGGGTTAGTGGGGACTTGTCAGTGTGAGGTTCATGGTTGGACTCAATGATCTTAAAGGGCTTTTCCAATCCAGGCGATTCTGTGATGATAACTTATCCTTCATGGCAGGGGCTGGGCCAGAGACATGTGGGGCTGTTCTGTCACACAGTAAGTGGGTGTCCCCAGCCCAGATTTAGGCTATTTAGGTACCTGTTTTTAGGTGCTCTTGCAGTCACCAGAAGGGAATGAGCACCGCTCACCGCATTTCAACTCATTCAAGCAGAGCAGCCAACTCAACTCTTTCCGTGTGACTTCCTCTCAACTGGTTTGTAGGCTGGGTCAGTTGGTGTTTACACTGCAGATGCCTGCCTTTAGATTAATTAAACGTGCATGTGGGGTGGGCATGTCAGGGGGAAAAATATGGTTGAAAAGTAGGAGGATGTGATCCATAAAACTAGTGTGGAATGACACTTGTAGGAGCCAAGATCAAAAGAAAGGCTGTGGTTTGTCATGCAGCAGGTAGTGGAGCACTACTTCTCACCTGGCTTTGTGGGGGTTCAGGGAGAGTCTGGAGAAGTTTAGAAGACAAGTCTGTTGACAGCTACTTACTTAGAAGCCACATCTGGTTCAATTAAGTCCTTGAGATGAACTGGTCGGATGCTGGAGGATCTTCTGACCATTTCTGTATGCTTCTGAACATGTGGCTCAACAGACACCAAGTCTGACATGGTGCTGCTGCTTTGTAGATGCTCAGGAGCAAGAGCTCCCCCAACAACTGGCTAAAACATGGAGTTACCCCCTGATATACACGCATGACAAAGAACTTGGAGAGCTCTTGAGGCAGCTGCCTACAGACCAGGTAGGGGATGTCATTTGGTCCATCACAAGAGAATTGAAGAGCAGGAGCTGAAACTCTGCAGCCAAAACCTTCCTCCTTGGCTGGGAAAGAGGCAAGAGAGTGGGATGCCTCTGTATCCCACAGTGCTGGCAGGAAAGGGAAGGATTTTTGTTAAAAATTGGCAGACATACACCCTTCCATTTCATGCATCACTACTATTTTCTCTACAGAAAACGGGTAAAAGCCAGAAAACAAACTGGCAGAACATACAGAACCCCAACCTGTTTCAATGACATCACCCAAAAGACCTGTCAATTTCTTTTGTGCTGAATGGGGATATAAATAATGCTGTGATGTGAAATAAGACTCAGACAGCTGCAGGAACCTGTAAGACTACTGGACAGAATTTGCTTGAGCATCTGGCATTGTATGATATTACTGTTCTGACCATTAAGTTGCCGAATCCTGACCATTTATGATATAGACATCACAAGGTAGGATTTTTTTCTTGGAGCCTCAGTGTTCTCTCTTACATGCCCAACCTCTGTTGAACTTCAAGGGAGAATCAAATTTAAGGGGTGGAGCTTTGGTCCAGCTTGGAAAATAATGTGCTTTTAACTGTAAAAAATTAAAATCTGTGATACAGCAGAGGTTAGGACCAGATAAATCAGATTCAGATTTTACGTTTTCCACCCCAATCTTTCATCTCACAGCTCTGGCTAGCTCAGCAATCCCCGTTCAGACTTAGCAGTGCAGAACCCTTACTTATGTAGAAGTGTAACAAAAAACAAGGCAACAGAACGGTCCTTTGAGGAGGATTTAAGCTGGTGAGTACATTACAGAGAAATCAGAAGATGGTTTCTGTCAGAAGATAGTCTGATGGAAAGGAACAAAGCGCAGTGGTGGGTTACAGCAGAGGCACCTGCTGAGGTGAAACCGGAGGAGAAAGCCGCCGTTACGCAATGAAATTGCGGAGTTTGACGTTCAGCGCTTTTTCTTTGGTCAGCAAATCGGTCGTGTGCTTTTTGTAAGCGTCGAACTGCAGCAGGAGTTCGTCGTATGCCTGCTTGATGCGTTCGAGCTCTCGTTGGAGCTCTTGGACCTTCAGATCATCGTCCACCGCTGCTGCCTCTTTCACAAGGCGCTTTCCTGCTCTCTGCCTGGCTTTTTCTGCAGTCTCCAGCTTCTTCCTCAGCTGCTGAATTTCCTCTTGCTTATCTTGTAGAGCTTTGCCCCTCTCCATGGCCATCTTCAGTAGTTGTTCCTTCTCCTCCTTTTCCCGCTCCAGCTTGGCCTGCAGCTCGCTGCCCTGAGCCCTCTGCTCGCTCTCTGCGCTCTCCACCTGTGCGACAGTTTGTTGGTGCTGCTCCTGGAGGTCTTGCAGCTGCTTTTTCAGTGAATCGACTTCCCAGGCGTAGGCAATTGCTTGTTGGCTCTGGGCTTCCAGCAGCTCCTTCTCTCGCTCCTGGGCTCTGTGACTCTCATAAGCACATTTCTCCTCTAAGGAGTTTAACTCTTGTGAGAGATTGCGGGCCTGGGCAGCAAGCTGGAGCACTTCAGCTTCCTTCTCCCTCAGAGTCTGGCTGAGGAGCGCGTCGTTCTCCTGCCGCAGGCGCTTGTTCTCCTCCCGCAGCTGCATGTGCTGTTTCCTGTGTTCATTCTTGAACTGGATCATTTTTTCATGGTTGTTGGCCAGATCCATGAAGCGCCCTTCTAATTGCTGAATCTGTTGGCTCTGGGTTTTTATTTTCACAGCTTCCTCTGTCCTCAGTTTCTCCAGCTCCACGTTGAGCTGCTCCAGGTCTCTGCAGCGTTTGTCTGCATCGTCTGCTTTTTTCTTCAGTATGCAGATAAGGCGATGCTGCTGTTCTAGGCGTGAATGTAGCAGAGCCTTCTCGCTCTTCTCCTCTCTGGGGCTCTCACAGAGTTCCTCCAGGCTTTTTGTCAGATCTTCCATGTCTTTGTCCATCTCTGGATCACTTGTGGTGTTGGCTATCCCTGCCTGTCTCTCATCCTGAGCCATGGAGACCCTGTCTCGTACCAAGATGAGACAAAATTATTGATAGTGACCACTTCTCTTAGTGACATTCAGCATGTTTATAAACGGTTGGGTGGCCAACACCACTGGGATAAGCTGGTAGAGTTCCTCTGGAAGTCCAGAGAATGCAAAAGCAAAGAATGTAGGCTTAGTATTTATCCCAGCCTATTCATTAGCTGATTACTAGCCTTGCTAATTATTCTTTCTCAAAGCGCTGTTGTTGTAGTTACAAGAAGTGCTGTTATATTTGGGCAAAAAGCTTGTAAGTAATTCCCTAAGCAATCCTTTTCCTCTGCCTTTATTTTCTCCTACAGATCTGATATTATAAATGCAAGTAAAACATGGGAGAATTACATCAAATTTCTAATTGATTTATAAGATATATTGCTCATTAAAAATAACTGAATAGCCTTATCCCGTGCTAAGCAATTTATGAATAAAATAAAAGATCTGTAAAATGCTATTAATTACTGAATGCCCTGTGATACAACAACTTGGTGCCTGGAGAAATGGTTCGTCATTTGAGTTTTGACACCAATTTGCTGCATTATTTTAGGCATTTAATTTTAAAAGTCTGGTTCACTGTGTGAAAATAAGGGAAATACTTATATTCTATTAGCACCAAAATCATTACTGGTGTCTGGTCATACAGCACACTAGCCAGAGGTATGACAGCTCAGCCTACAACTGATCCAGGTTTGCATTCAGATGCAGACCTGAACATGGCACAGCGTGCTGGTCATCGGGATCTGTGAATTCCTGGGCTTTGACTGCAGGTGAACACAGGATGTGGGAAGGAGCCAGCTTAAAGGAAGGACAAAAAATGGTGTATGACCAAAATGAATTAGCATCTGTGAGGCACAGACAGTGTCAGAGCTGCACGGTGGTGACCACTTGGTCGGTGCCCTACACTCCCCTACCTCTGTTTCTACCTTGGATCCTGCCAAAACATTTGGAAATGATGGAGGAGACTGGGAAGGACTAAAACGTTTAGGTCATCCAGTGGAAACACCACAAAGAGCAGGGTTTAAGAGGAGAAACATGTTTTCTTACCCGGTGTTTTCCTTCTCCTGATGGTTTGTTGCCATTCCTGCTGCAGGGTTTCTGTCTCCATGGAGATAAGAGGCTGAATCCAGTCACCCCAGAGCTCGCGCCTTCCTCTGGGCCGGTTGGAACTGGGCTGGTTGGAACTGGGCCAGCCTCACCAGGGCTCAAAGAGCTGGGAGTGTTTCTCAGTGAACAAACATTGCTGACACTCTCAAGAGCACCCAGGTTTGGGAAAGGGAAGAGGATTTCCACAAGTCTGAAGAAGTCTCTTGGCTTGTGCCCTGTGTGTGTCAGAGGTCAGAATAGCAGGCTCTGACCTCAGAGCATGCTGGAGGTCCACGGTAAGTAAAGACACAGCCTTTAGATTAGATGTGAGGAAGCAATTCTTTGCTGTGAGGGTGGTGAGACAGTGTCACAGGTTGGCCAGAGAAGCTGTGGCTGCTCCTCCCTGGAAGTGTTCAAGGCCAGGTTGGATGAGGCTTTGAGCAACCTGGTCTAGTGGAAGGTGTCCCTGCTGCTGGCAGGGGGGTTGGAACTGGATGAGCTTTAAGGTCCCTTCCCACCCAAACCATTCTATGATTCTTTGCCCTAAACTAGCAACTTTATTCAGCAACTAATGAAAAATCTGACAGATGGGATTGGGAAGGGAAAAATAATGCAGCTGGAAGGAGGAAGTTGGTGGAGGTTTTACTGATTCCCTTGGAAAAGGATACAAAGCAAAGAGGAGCAAGTGATGTGGGAGAAGGATACGGAGGGACCAGGACAAGGAGGGCACAGTACCAGCTCCTTCCAAATGCGTGTGTCCTGCTTCGTAGCTGGGCCAGAGCTGGTGTCTTTTGAGCAGCCAGAATGGCGCTGGGGTTTGGGTTCAGCCTCGGATTTGTTACAAAATGTTGATATCATCCCACTGTTTGCATTTTTGTTGCTGGAAGTGAAGGACTTTGTGTTCTGTTAGTCTGCAAGGGCAAGATCTAAGGGGGGTGAGGAATATTTAAATTAATAAGCTAAATTGGCATTTGGATGTGCCAGAGGGATATTCCAGATCATATCCCACCATGTCCAGTACATTAGTGAGGGTCTCTTCCTCTTTTGGCTCTCTGGCTTTCGCTCGGGCTCTCGCTCTCCCGGGATTGCGGTTTCGGTTCAGGATTGTCGCTCCTCTGGGATCGTTATCTGGGAACAGGCCAGGCTTGGTGCATTGTATATCACTCGTTTGCATGTTTTATTATTATCATTATTATGTTAATATCATTATTATTTTAAGTTTTATTTCAATTATTAAATTGTTCTTATCTCAGTTTCCCAGTCTCCTTACCCTTGCCCCCCTCAATTCTTTCCCCTGTCACTGAGGGTGGGAAAGTGCAACCACCACAGGGTAAAATCAGAACGATGTGACTTAGGCACCAGCTCAGGTTTGCAGGTTTACTGGCAGAAATGGGAGGTTTCTGAACACAGAGCATGAAAGGAGAGCTGGGACTTTGAAGCCTGGTTTAGAGGAAGTAAAAATGGTAAAAATTCAGAACATATACACACACATGTATATGCATATACATGTATGTGTACAAAAAAACCCCCCAAAACCAAAACAAAAACCAAAACATTCCAGGCTAAGGCAAAAATAAGCTTGTAAAGTGATGAGGAAAGAAAAGGAAATTAAAAAAAAAAGAAGGGGAAAAGGTTGTGTTTCTGCCATTCGTTTCCCTGGGTGAGGGTGGATATACACAGACACTCTAGGACTGTCTGCTTTGTCATAAAGCTGAACTGGAATTCAGAGTCAAAGTTGTGGTGGGTTGGCCCTGGCTGGACACCAGGTGCCCACCAAAGCTGTTCTATCGCTCCCCTCCTCAAATGAACAGGGGAGAGGAAATACTGTGAAAGGCTCATGGGTTGAGATAAGGACAGAGAGATCACTCACCAGTTACCATCACAGACACAACTGGCTCAACTTGTGGAAATTAATTTATTACCAATCACATCAGAGGAGGATAATGAGAAATAAAACCAAATCTTAAAACACCTTTCCCTCATCCCTCCCTTCTTCCTGGGCTTAATTTTACTCCTGATTTCTCTGTCTCCTCCCTGCAGCAGCACAGCGGGACAGGGAATGGGAGTTACGGACAGTTTATCACATGTTGTCTCTGCCGTGCCTTCCTCCTCAGGGGGAGAACTCGTCACACTCCTCGTCTGCTCCAGCATAGGGTCCCTCTCACGGGAGACAGTCCTCCATGAGCTTCTCCAACATGAGTCCTTCCCATGGGCCACTGTTCTTCATGAGCTGTTCCAGCCTGGGTCCTTTCCATGGGGTGCAGTCCTTCAGGAACAGACTGCTCCAGTGCAGGTCCTCCACGGGGCCACAAGTCCTGCCAGCAAACCTGCTCCGGCGTGGGCTCCTCTCTCCACGGGGCCCCAGGTCCTGACAGGAACCTGCTCCAGCGTGGGGTCCTCCACAGGCTGCAGGTGGTCATCTGCTCCACTATGGACCTCCATGGGCTGCAGGGGGACAGCCTGCCTCACCATGGTCTGCACCACGGGCTGCTTTGGCGCCTGGAACACCTCCTCCCTCTCCTTCTGCACTGACCTTGGTGTGGGCAGAGTTGTTTATCTCACATCTTCTCACTCCTCTCTCTGGCTGCTGTTGTGCAGGTTATTTTCTTCTTAAATGTGTCATCCCAGAGGTGCTACCACTGTCACTGATGAGCTTGGCCTTGGCCAGTGGCAGATCCATCTTGGAGCTCGCTTGGACACTTGCTTGCTTCTCACAGACACCACCTGTGTAGCACCCCCTGCTACCAAACCTGACCACGTAAACCCAATACAAAATCATCGCTCTTAGAGTTTATCAAACTGCCCCCTAGTAACTAACTGTACACCTTTAGAGGTTTGTTTTGGGGTGATTGAAGCCATTCCTGCTGACTGTGAAGCAAAGAAACTAGTTTCTTGAAACTTTCTCCTAACTTGCATTTCTCCATCAGCATATTATCGATCTGGAACATACTACTCCCATTAGGAATGACTGTGAATTTGGTGGGAAGCTGTATTTATTGTGTGAACAGTATTCAGATGAATGTCAGAAAAATACCAGTAATCTTTTTTATAAAGTAAATTTTGCATAACTTCAGTTAGATATTTTCAGTACAGAATTCCTGCTCCTTTGCATGATTAGCTGTAGCCATTACCTGCAAGTGCCTTTTAATAAATCAACATCATACCCTTTAGCAGGAGGTGAAGATGTAATGCTCCTACTCTATAAATAAATCCTACAGTATGCTTAGGGTAATCAAAGTACTTTTTCCACTGATAAAGCAGCTTGGTTTGTCATCTTCCCTTCTCCTGAAGGGAAGGACAGCTTTGAATTTTCTTGTATATGACGATAGTAAAGCAGTAAAAAGATAAACACAGCTGCTAAAGCTCTGCTCAAAACCTTTAACTTACAGATCTGTATCTTGATGCAGACTCCGTGACAGACTGACAATGATAACAGTAACCTGAAAACATCCAGTGTTGTGCAGTGCTGTTCTGCTTCTCAGAGACACTGCTGGGGCTGTCTCTGCTGACCTCCTGTAAACGTGGAAGCACAAGGAAGACTCACTGTGTGTGGTGACAACTGGCCTTATAGGCTTACCTATAATGGGCTCCATTTTCTGCACATGCTGAAAAAAAAGCATTAAAAACTGGGGAGGAACACTGGATTTTTGTTCTTAAGGGCTTTTTTTGGATACTTGGCTCAGTGTCTTGGTTAGTCTAGAGACGGGCACATAATGCTGCTTTGTAAGTAATTTGTCATCATACTAATTAATTACAAGTGCAGTGCATAAGTAAATGTTATGTTCATGTTCATGTAGCTTTTCAAAATTTAACTGAGTTTTGCTCTGTTTAGCACAGGGGTCAGCAGTGTCCTTGGAGATAAGGACAAAATGCTGTGTCTGGCTCCAGGACGGTTGAAGAGCAGCGAGACAGAAGATGTTTTCCTTGACCAAAAAACAAGGAGATTGACACTGTCACAAACCAAACATTTTATTTTTATAGCAGTAGAGTTTAACTATCAACATTTTGTGCAGTATAGAACACAGCAGATGACATGACACGTGCCTGCAAATCTAGAGCCTCGAGGCCCCATCCCTACGGCTGGAGTCCCAAAGCTGTTTTGACGCAGCAATGTGTTTGAGCTTCACAGGAAGCATAACAACCACCTTTAATCCTGTGAAATTGTAGGTCATGTTCACAGCAACCTGTGTTTTCAGGTTAAAATGAATTCATGTAGGCAGTGAATACAAATCAACTAGGTGCCTCTGCTTTTCCAGAATCACCACCCTTTCAGGAGTGGCTGTTTAAGAACACAAAAGGAAAGAAGCTGCTCCACCATTCCAGTACAAACACTGTGTTCGGAAGTGTCCTACACACACTGGTGCTGAGTCACACCGAGTCATGTTTCTTATGTGTCTGGCAAAGTGGAATCTGTAGCAGTGACCCATCTCACCCAAAACACCCGAAGCAATAAGGTATCAGGACTGAGAAATGCTTTTGGCATTTGTAAACGCCACAGACTGCCTGGCTGATGAGAGAGAACGTGGGTTCCCCGGCAGGCTGAACAGCACCTTTCCTTTCTTCCGTTCATTGTGTGCAATAAATACTACACAGCATTTAAATTTCAATTTCTATGATTAAGTTAATCAAGTGAGTTGGAGCTGTGAAGAGCCTCCTTCTCCTCTCTGCTCTGAGGTGCGAGATTCCACCGGCTTCCAGACCTAAACGGTTGGCGCAAAGAAATTGCAATTGTTTTCAGAAACGTTTTCTGTCTGCGGTTTGTTACATCGCGTGCTGACGTGCAAACATAAAGCACTGTAGTGTTAATAAACATTTAATTCCTCTTTAGCTTTAATAGGATGATTTTATTAAAAAAAATGGAATACATTTTGTATTTTATGCATTTATCTTTCTTTAGCAGCGTGCATTTCAACAAGTTACGTTCCAGTCCTATTTCTTGTGCTGCAAAGCTCTCTGAACCAAGACCGCCGTAACCCCAGCGCTCTCCTAACGGTGGCGCTGAAGCACAGATACATTATTTTTTTGCAAAAAACCAAGCTAATAGGTATAGGTACAGCCGAGTACATTTTACAGAATAAATACCCAACATACTTGTCATCACTAAAATTGGCAGGTTTAGATCCTTTGGAGTCGCATTTGCATAAAAAAAGTTAAATACTGAAGGAGCAGAGGTTGAAGAGTAAGGACTGGGTACTAGCAAGACAGAAGCAAACTTTTTATAACCCTGATTATTTATAGTACATTGGAACTAACAGTCCTCTGCACCTTACAGAGCAGGACACCAACAGTACCACGTCATGTCCTTACAGAAGCAACTTGCATATCCTAAAAATGTATAACTAAAAATAAAGGAACTTTAAAAAAAACTCTTCATGCTCATATTCCTTGCTGGAGAGATCTGAGATGGGATAATGAGTCAATAGAGATACAGAGCATGAACCTGTTGCTGTCTTATTAATACCTGTTCACTTCATGAACAACCCTAGAAGTGTACAGAAAGAGTTGACTTGCTCTTGTTTTTTTGCTGTGACTTTAGGTTATTGAAGGGATCATCAATGCTTCAGTTAGGCAACACAAGCATCCAGGTATCACAGCTACCTCGACCACTTACTTCTGTAAGCGCCTTCTTTCTTGAAATCACTTGCAGTAAATAAGAAGTGAAAGAATCCTTTAAATTTACATGATAATCTGCAGGCAGAAGTTTAGTTTGAAATACAAAGTGACATTTGACAGCTCAAAAACCAGAACAGCAACAGAGCAGAGACTGTCACAAGCGCTATTGTGTTCCTCTTCCAAGTTTCACCCTCACGCCTTTAACTCCACTCCCAAGGTCTCTTTTGGACACTAAAGATTAAAAAGTCACCTTATTTTGTCAATTTTGCAACCATCAGCATCCTGAGAGGTAGTGTGTCTTCTATCCATGTGTTTGGCGACTTCATCATCTTCTCCCAAAGGGCAGTTTCATCTGAAGTAGAATCCATCCAGTCTACTGTAGTTCCATAGCTTTTGCCTGGAGAAAACATCAGTTTGAAGAGAAACTTTACTTAATCTGCTGCAGAGTTGGGAGCAGACAATCCAATTTGCCTGCCTTCTAAAATGCTTTCACCTCCTCAGGTAGCTGACCTAGTACTTTGAAGATCCGGTTCGACATTTTAACACTTGAACAATTCTGTCAAATACAATTAGTGACAGTTTCACATGGAAACTTCATCATCTTCCTGCAGGCTTTATTTTCCTAATTTAGTCTTTTTGTCACAGTCCCAAGGAGGAAGATGTAGGGGCAATTAACATCTGAGACGATTTAAGAATAAAACAGGACACTGATTTTTTTTACTGAAACACAACCTTGGGTACTCTAAAATTTAAACTGAGATTTATTATCCTAATTTGTATTTTAGGTTATTCTGGTGAACCAGGGAAGAAGTTAATTTAGGAAAAGTAATATTTTTCTTGCATTTGCTTGAAAAGACTCCAAACATGTCCTCCCCTCAGACCAGACAGGACAATGAAAGGGACAAATATAATGAGAGGGAAAACATAAATTTCTTCTATCTGCACATCTCATATTGCCCTTGTGCTCCAAATTTGTTTGCATTTATAAGTTTTCCTATCCAACATCTTCAAATCTTATCACGCATTCCTGATCTATCCTTTTATCTCCACCCAATCCTTTCTTTACACCACATACCTAGTTTTTGCATGTGTAACTTTGTAAGATGTTATCAAGATTTTGGGTGCAGGAATAGCATATTCTTGTAATTAAAAAAGTACTGGATAACAACATATGGCCAGACATAGGTTTATTTCTAATATTTCTCCTTATTTGTCAGTCACCCCAACCCTCATAACTTTACTGTTATTTACATTTCAGGACCTGGGCTGAAGAATAGGCAAGTTACTGAATGAAACTCTTCAGTAAATAAATAACTGCAAGGCTCTTCAGTGACCTTTGCAAAAAGAGAAGAAATTGAAAGGAAAAGGGGAAAAAAAAGCAAGACTGTATTTTGTAAATTAAGGATGAATGTGTTAATTATCCAGCACCTGTCCCAAGGCCTATCCTGAGACCTCCCAGAAAGTGGTTGGCAAGTTTGTTGTGATCCCAGACTGTGAGTTCTATGCAGGCTTCTTTCAAATCCTCTGGTCTAAAGCCATCATAGACCATGGTGTGGTTGAATACTGGGTTTGTCGTTTTTGCCACTGTTCTTGTTTTCTGGCGACTTTTTCTGCTCGTATCTGGAAGAACGGTACTTCAGGAAGAAAAAGCATGATCAGTTTGCATTGCACAGCATAGCCTGCACTAAATACACAAAGCCTACTGATTAACACTGTCCTTTGCATGTTAGAATGTGACTGAAGCTGCTTTAGTGGCATGGAGATGAAGTCACAGGTCATATTCAGCCCCTTACCAGAAATACTGGCAGCATGTATCCACCCTTACCAGAAATACTGGCAGCATGCATCCACCCTTGTGCTTCAGAGGATGGAAGGGAAGGGGAAGCCAGGTGGGGAAGAGGCACAAGTGAGTTTATTTGTTGTTTTATCACTAATGACACTGAAACCTTTTTGTTGCTGCCAGAGATTTCCCAACCATCTTGTTATTCTTGTCTCTTTACATTTTTGGTCTGCGTGTGGAAAGGAAGGAGGAAGAAATACAACTACGCTTCTCTCTTCTGTCTCCTCCCACCATTTGCTAAACTGAGCCATAGTCCTGCAGAAACACACTTTGTTTAAATGCAAATAAAAGCAGGCACAGTTTTGACTAGCCCTTCCACCAAGTATCTGAGCACACAAAGTGAAAGAGTAGTGATTACGCAGGAAGTTCTCCCACTATGTTTTACTTGCTGGTATATATTCAGCATCTTGAAATCATAAGCCCTGCAAGACAATTTTCATTACAACAAAGGAGAATCAGAAAGTAATTAGATGTTTTTTTTTAATGTGAATATAGAAAAATGAAGATAAGATTAGAAAGCACAACAGTAGCATTATTAGGCCACCACTTTTGATCACTTCCACCTCAGTTCTTACCACTTAATAAAAGAGTTGAGCTTGTTGCCTCTCAGAATGGGAAGGTCATGGCATTCTTTCACCCAGATGTGGACCTCACCAGTAGACTGAGTCTTCTTTCCTTTAAAAATAAAACAAAACAGCTGGTTAAGCCTTGTAGATCCCTTGTAAAGGTAATTTCTATGATGCAGCAGTTCCTGCCCATTTGTAGAGGTGATATTCAGCCTAGACCCTCATTATCTCACTCCTTAATTCAGCATTCCTCTCTGTACTCCTGAAGCTGCAATCTTCATCTCATCAAAGTACTGCAAGATCACAATACATCTGTATTCATACAATGACTTTTCTTCTGTTACAACTCAACAAATACGTGCTACTGGTCTTCTCTTCCCAAGCCTCCTAGATAAAGAGCTCAGCCTGTCTCCAGCCTGTGTGATGATAGCATTTACTGCCACTTGTACTTTCAAATCCTCTGTGCTCTTAATATATTTGATTCCTATTGACTGACTGGCTTGATTAAAGACCTGGCTTCACTGTCAGATCAGCCAAGTTATCAGTTGTCAGACAAGATTAAACCAAAGAGATCATACTGCTACAAATTGCTGCATTCTAAATGCTCATTGCTATTTTCTACTTCTAATATTGTTTGAATTTAGTGTGTGGTCATTGTTTATGGATCAAATCACAGCACCTGCCTGATGATTTATAATCTCTAAAATTATTAGTGAGAAAGCAGAATTTTGTTGCACATAAGATTGCATTACAAATCTAATTCTGTAACAATGAGGTGATTTCTTCTGTAGTAACATTAAAAACAACAAAAGATCTTGAAGTGTTCTTTGGATCTTAAGTTGAATTAATGACCAGGGTGACTTAATAATCTAGGAAAAAACAAAACAAAACAAAACAAAACCAAAACCTACTTTTATGTTAAAACAAGATGTCTGAATTGGCTGAGAAACATTAAACAGCTTTTTTTATTTAAAAAAAAAAAGGGGGGGGAGAATAAAAACTCCAAAGGCCTGACAAACCCAAAGCAGCAATGCCTACCTCCAAGCGGGTGTGGGACATACTGGAGGGCTAGTTTCATCTCTCCTCTGTTTCCTAGTTCAAGAGCCATTGTTGAAGTCTGAAATTTAAATAAAAAAAGAATCCCACAAATCTCAAACCTTGCAGCTCACACACATTTTACCATGCAAAGTTTTCCACTGGAACAAACTTGATTTCTGTATGAGGCATTTTTGTTTTTTTTGTTTCCTTATCTGTCAGTCTTCTCTCAGTTTGTAGGAGATGAGAGATTTTAGGGCAAGTTCAACCACTTGATAACAGCTCAGATATACAGCTCTTCCC
The DNA here is from genome assembly GCA_907165065.1 of Caprimulgus europaeus. Next base: position 119,100,912 of record OU015523.1, read on the forward strand.
CTAAAGCAGAAAACAAGACCCAGGAGAGCCCAAAAGGCTCTGAGAGCACATCTTTCCCCCATTGTACACTTATTTACAACTACACCATATGCTCTTTCAATCAGGAAACTTACTCTTTGTGCAATAATAATAAACTCATTTCTGTAGGAATGTTTTGATCTAAAAGTCAGCCCCAGCAAGAGTTATCTTGCAAAAAGGCACAAGAATTATGTCACTCCTCCATAGAGAGCCATGGACCACCTGTAGATGGAACATGTCACCTGTTAATATTCAGTTACCTTTATCTACCCAGAGCAGTTTTTAAATCAGTCAAATTAAACTAGTGCTAAAGACTATCATGACATTCCTGGTTTGTTTTATAAATTATAAAACTTTGGATTGAACTAGTTTTGGAATGAACTAGTGAAATAAAATTAAGGAAAAATTTTCAACAATAATAATTAAAAAAAGAGAAATAAAAATCTTTGGCAGTGGCTTAACTAAAAGTTTAGATTTTGGATGAAACCCATTACAAACAAGAGACATGAAGACATGGAAGTCATCATTACATCTGATATTAAGGTGTTGCTGCACTTGCTCCATATTCTCAGTAGGTTTCCTTCAGGTATCTGTTGCAGCAACATGATGTAAATTCAAAATACCTTGAAATTCTGACTCCTTAGACTGTGAGAAAGTTTTTCCTACTATAATAGCTACTTACTGCACTAATAGAAACCTCAGAACTGTATGTGCCATTTCCCAGTAGAGGTATTTATGACTGTGATCAACGCAGAAACCACAGAACACACAAGAAGAGGCCTAAATAAATAATGACTTGGTTTCACAGTCACACAGCAGAAAACACAAAACAGCAAACACACGGTGGTGGTTTAAACACAGTGGGACCAGGTGGTCCTGCACTCACTCCCCCCACCCGCTGAGATGGGATGGGAGTCACAACAAAGGGGCCATGGATTAGGATGAAGGACAGGGACAGCTCACTCACCAGTTATGGTCACGGGAAAAACAGACTCAACTTGGGGAAGAAACATCAATTTAATTCGTTGCCATTCATCCGAGCAGCACAGTGAGACCTAACAACCACATCTTACACACCTTCCCCCACCCCTGCCTTCTTCCCAGGCTCAAATCACTTTGCTCCCCATTTCTCTACCTTCCCCCTCAACAGCATAGGGGGCAGGGAATGGGGGTTCAGTCAGTTCACCTCTGCTGCTCTTCCTGGCATGGAAGTCCAGGAACAAGATGTTCCAGAGCGAGCTTCCTGTGGAGTCATGGACCTCTTGGGGCTCAGCACCTGGCTCCAGCATGGGGACAGCATGAGCTGCAAACTCACCCCCCACTCTGGGGGTCCACCCCTGCTCTGGCGTTGAGCGTCTCTGGGGTCTCAATTCAGTCACACTTGCCCTTGGGCTCGGCTTTTCTGCTCCAGCGTGGAGTCCTCCATGGCCTACACATGGGTCTCTGCTCCACTGTTGAACCTCCCATGGGCTGCAGGGACCTCCTTTGCCTTCTCCTTCTCCATGGGGTTGAACTGGGTGTCTGAGGTTCTCTCTCCTCCCACTCCCCCTCCTCCTCCTTCCTCCTGGCAAAGAAGCTCTCTCTTTGTTTAGGCTGATGGTCTTTTGTTCAGGTCAATGGTCGTCCAGGTTCTCTCCACCTTCATCTTTTCAGATCAGTCCTTCCCCTCACCAATATGGATTCTCAGAGGTGTTTCTCTAGTGCTCATTGGCTCAGCCTGGGCTGGGAGCTTTCACCTTGGAGCCAGGAGAGCTTTCGCCAAGCTTTTCACAAGTTGGCCCCTTCCCCCACTACCAAAAATGTCACCCCCCCCACACACACAAACCCAGCACACCCACCCTTAGTAACTTACCCTTGGCTTGAGTGGAAACCAGTTGATCTGCTTGTTGGATTTATCACTCCAGTCCCAAGTTCCTAAATCCAACTCCACTTCACCAAGAAAGCTATTCCTTCCAAAGGTATCGTTGTGCCAGACAGAGATATTAAGGCTTTGGTTCTTTAGGAGATCCTTCTCGATTTTGTACTGCCAGGAAGAAGAAATGAGAAAAAGTTTTAAAAAGCTGGATTTTCATCAATGCTGTTTCTGAAAGTGCCAAGGTTAAAGAAGAAGGTGTCCAGGTTTATACATCCATAACTGCTCACTTCTCCATTTCAGAACAAAACTTTATTCATGTTTTAATTTCTTTCATGCATCTTAAGCTCACAGTTAGTGTGTGTTTGTTTGCAAGAAGTATACATCAATCCATGTTCTCAATGCTGTATCCAGAGTTAGATACTACTAGAGATACTAGGTAGCACTGTACAGTTAACCTATCAGTGGAAGGACACAGTTTCTTCTACGGAGCAATTCATCTCATTCTAACATAGATGTCTCTTTTGAGAGCATCAGGACTTGACCCTGGATGTTAAGGTTCCTCATACTTCGTGCATGCAGTATTTCATGTCTAGTAATAATGTGATAAATACCCGTAGGATTTCATTATAGACTGGATTAAAAGTTTTCTTTTTCACAGAAGTCTTCCGTTTGCCCAGCTTGTATTTCTCTGGAAGCAGGTAGGTCTTTACATACCTAAAATTTAAACAGGTTGGTAAGAAGAGCAAGGAAACACTCCTTCCAACTTCCCCTTCCAAAATATGCAAGTATTTGCTTATAAAGTAAAAGAAATCCACTTAACTAGCCATTATGTTGTTCAGCTTGTTACATTTAAGGAATGGAACAGCAGCAGTGAAGTATAATAGTTCCCAAAGTGGGACATTAACCACCTCCTACCAGGGGGAAATGTGTTGAAATGCCTCCTCAACACATAAACATAGAGAATATTTAACTATAGCATACCTAGATATCATATTTATAGGCTCTAATCCTATTGAAAACTTATTGAAGAGGATTTCCCACCTGGAAAGTTGAATTTTAAAAGAGAATTTCATCTACTTAAAAGTTTGAGCATCTCATGTCAATATATGTACCAATATATAGGGGCAATTATACATTCAGGTCATAGTGGAAAGCCACATAAAGCATTTTACAGCCTCTTTATTTATTTATTGGGTTGTTCACTCCAACAGATTATAGAGATTGGGGGGGGGAAAAAAAACAGTTTCCATTTACATATAAAAAGAAAAACTTCCATTAGGAAACAAATGTATTCTCTGTACTTACGGGTCTGAACGCTGTCGCTTAACATCTGCCACTGCCAAGTCTTTACACTGGCAAATGAAAACGTGGAGCTCGTTCAGCTGTTCTACATAATCAATAGCAAACTGAATGTTCCCCTTCACATCAACATTGCCAAAGTCTGCACTATAGATGCTCATTAAGCTGCCGCTCACCTGTATTAAGTAAGAGGAGAAAAAATTTTCCAGGCATTGCATTTCACCAGATACTTCAAGATTAGGGTAGAAGTTATGCTCATAATTCAGACAGTAAAGAAATCAACTGTGCCTCTTTAGATGTGATAAAGTAATGGACACTATTATACAAGCTTCTCAGCAAGCAGATTAACAGAAGGAAGTTATTTGAAAATCAAAGGTGTTAGGCCAAGTTTTCTGAAAAAAAAATTGAATGTTTTTATTGCCTTGAGACAGAAGAAATAAAACTATAAGATGTTGTAGATCTGGAGATTGCCTGTGATCAGATCTTTGAAATATTACTTATCTATCTCTTCAGCTGATCTTCCTTTTAGAAAGCAGAGCCTAAGAGTTTAGGACAACAGGCCTTCTGCAAACACCAACAGATTAGGGATAAAGTCTCTACAGCGGAATTGTGTACCTAAATATAACACCGACAATTAAACAATGCATATGTAGAAAGAGAAGGATGTACAATCTTTTTTCTTTTTTATTCTCAATATCCTTCCCCAAAATTCTACTTTACCCCATAAATTCCCTATAAGCTAATGACTTTTGGTTAGCTAGTTCACTGGCTTAATAACACACTCCATATACCAATAATGCTTATTGCTTTCACTTATTTCTCCCTGCTTTCTCCTTTTCTAAATGTTTGTTCTCCATAAATTGTCCCTCCCTTTCAGCTACAGATGTCAGCTTTTAGGGTAAAGCCATCTTTGTCCAGGGTTTATAGAGTACACAGCACAGTGGAGTCCTGGACAGGCTCCAATATATTACTAGAAAACAAAAAAAAAGTAAAACTGATTTTATAGGTTTTAGGCAGTTCCATGCAAGGGTTCACATAACAGAGAGGGAAGGAAGGAGATAGAGATGCCAAGGGAAGAAAGATAAGAGGAATAAGAAAGGAGCTGAAAGAATACCGAAGAGATTAGCAGCAGCAAAGTGCCATCAAAACAAGGCTTTGGTTTACATACAGAGGATAAGGAGGCCATGCCAGAAGAGCCGCTAAGATTGGTTAGAGAGCTGGGACTCTTCTTGATTCTGCCAAGGGAATAACTGCTTTCTGATGCTGTGTCTGTCTCTCTGTCATCACTCTACAAAAACATCACAGAAAGAAAGTCTGTCTAGGTTCTTTATAGTCACAAGGAACATTAAAAAAAAAAAAGAAAACAACAAAAAACCCCAGAATTTTAATGCAGATTGGGACTCAGTGAAAACCTGAATTTAAATGCTCTTGTAGTGCAACATGAATAATTAATATTTCTTGAATTAGGTCATGCACTTAAAAAAAAAGTTGAAAGGGAATTTCTGATGGAAAGCCTACACAGAACATTTTTTTAAAGCAGTAACGCAATCAGATTTGGGTTTTTTTGGTTTTAAATCTCAAATAGCAATGAAAAAATTACAAAGTTAACTTTATTTGGAACAATTAAACTTAACTTCTCTACTTCACTATCTCACTAGTCACTATTCACTTATGCAAGTGATAATGTTCAGGTCTCTCACCAGTCCCTTTCTGTTACCCAGCAAATACTGCCAGTTCCGTACCCTCTGCCCTGAAGGCAGCTATCTGGAAGGTAACATGCACAGCAGAACAGCACTGCATCACAGACTGGTCTGGGTTGGAAGGGACCTTAAAGATCATCCAGTTCCAACCCCCTGCCATCAGCAGGGACACCTTCCACTAGATCACGTTGCTCAAAGCCTCATCCAACCTGGCCGAGAACACTTCCAGGGAGGAGCAGCCACAGCTTCTCTGGGCAACCTGGGACACTGTCTCACCACCCTCACACCAAACAATTTCTTCCTCATATCTCTTTGCAATCTCCCCTCTTTCAATTTAAAGCCATCACCCCTTGTTCTGTCACTCCCTGCCCTTGTCCAAAGTCCCTCCCCAGCCTTCCTGGAGCTCCTTCAGGTACTGGAAGGCCGCTAGAAGGTCTCCCCAGATCGTTCTCTTCTCCAGGCTGAACAGCCCCAACTCTCTCAGCCTGTCCTCACAGCAGAGCTGCTCCAGCCCTCACATCACCCTCGTGGCCTCTTCTGGACTTGCTCCAGTAGGTCCATGTCCTTCTTTCTTATGGACCACTGGATACACTGGATTCACTGAATGTAGTGAATGGCTTTCACAAAAAGTCTTTCTTGCAAGAGGGCAAGCAAGGCCCTGCTTTTCCATCAGGGAACTGCAGTTCTGTTTCACTTGGTGATTATCAGGTTATGTGCCTCTCTGTCTCAATGCTGTCACTGTACTAAAGGATCGATGCTTTACTCCTCACCTGTGCCTTGGCATCTTCCTATGCAAGCTGTTACAGAAAGCATCATCATCCCCCTGCTATATGCCTCCCATGAAGCATTTACAAGGCTTCCTCCCTCCTTTATAGAGTTTTGAACTGCTGTCATAGATCTTCTACTAACAGGCACAAGATTAGTAAACAATAATTTCTATACACATTAAGAAAATAAATATTTATAGAAATAAATGTGTAGCATTTAGTCATTTTGCATAAGTCTTTATAAAGATCTGTTGATTGTAGCTTCTCTGGCCGTGTCGATACTAAGTAAAAGCAGCCCAGGATTGTTTCTCAGTTCAGAGGCCAAAGGTAAGGACTGACTAATGTCCCTCCTACCCAGGGCAAGACTCCTTGATAAAAAAATTGTTTTGGAAAGAGCTATTTGGGACTGTCCAGAATAAATCCAGGGGGTGAAGTGAACAGTTAAGCAGTGTGGCTTGTCAGTCCTGCTACATGGACTCTTTGAAAGACAGGAAAATCCTAAGCCCTCTTAGAGAAGAAGGATATATGGCTTCCCAAAGACTGTTTTAGCTGCTGTCCACACAGAAGAGACACAGGACTGAACCCAGTCAGCTTTCTTTCAACCCTGTCCTTAATTTATACAAAGCCTGCTCTCTGGTTGGGAACAGTCAAAGCTTTTCTCCTGGAGGTTTGTGGAATGTCTGGAAGTTCAAAGACAAGGAATTAAGCACTGGGGTGACTGCATCCCTCCGGAACACAATACACTTTGCACATTACTTTTTTTTTTAAGTTAATTCCAAATGTTAAATAAGGTAATTGTTACTATTCACAAGCAGAGAACTCTTAACTTTTTAGGCTGTTATTTATTTTAAGCAGAAGGAAAAGACACTGGTACTCTAAAAGAAAGATTTATTTGTATTTCTTCTTTAATTATAACGTATGTTATTATCAGAGTTTGTTATTTTAAAAATAATTCCAAAACAAAACTAGCACATAGAAATGAGAGTTAATACCACAATGACTACATGGTGCCTACAATGTTTATTTCTAAGCTGTTATTTCTACGATTCACTCATTAGTTTTGTGCTTTGTATTGCTACTTGGGTGATGATAAACACCAGCACATGGTATACATACATGCTATTTTTATAGATATGCACTCTATTTGTATATATATATATATATATATATATATATATATATATATATATATATATATATACACACACACACACGTGTGTGTGCATGGATGCATATGTCTTGTAATACCTCCTGTGCTATGAGCTTGATAATTCAAGACAGTATTGGGATTAATCACAATTTTTAAAATAAATTTAGGGGGCAGAATGAATAGATTTGGGTGCTGACAATTTCTTAGAATATCAATGTGAACAATCCCCAATCTCTTTCCCCTGTGACCAGATGATTACATATAGTCCTCTGGCTTTCAAGTATTTGTCAGACTGTTAAATTAAAAACTCCCATGAGCAAGCTTTTTAATTGGCTTCTTACAGAAACTGTAACTGGTTTGGTTTTGGGTTGGGTTTTTTTGTGTTCTTTTTTTAAGATGCCCAGATGCTAATTTCAGACTGGTGTGGTATCCCACCTCTAATGCTTTGAAATGCCAATCTTTTGATCCACACATGGTGCCATGTTAACAGCCTTACAAAAGCTTCCTGTGAGTTCTTCTCAGCAGAAGGGGCGTTAGGATGGTGTCATTTTAGAGAATCTTTGACTGAAGAGGTGTAATTCACAGACACCATGTGGTTTTAAGTTCTGCAGCTAAGGTGAGATTAATCAAACCCATATCACCACATTTTGGTTATTTCAGACTTCAGGAGCGAGTAGGGTAAGGCAGGGCACAGCATATTCCTGATTCTGACACTTCAGTGCTTTAGACACGTGTTTTTAGAAAAATAATCAAAATATTGATGCTTATGTGGCAGTTACAGTGATAAGGGCTCGAGTAAGATACAAAATTCCTCATTTTATAGCACAGACAGGTACTTTTGTGATATCTATGCCCCAAATTCCCATTTAAGCCTGTGTCCACATCCCTCATTGACAGGACTCAGGTGTTTGTACCACCATTTGCTAACAGCTTGTGGGAGTTTTGCATGCATATACATACCATGGCACTCAATGGAGAGGAAAAAAGAAAAAAAAGAAGAAAAAAAAATCTATGGTGTTATCCAGGTTTAACAGTGATGAGGTATTTCCTGTTCTCCAGAGCTTCCTGTTCCCTGTGACTGATGGAACTACCTCTTTCTGGCATTTGTGGTAGGAGGTTCATGCTTGGTCTAAACCCAGTCTCCACATCTCTCTTTACTGACTATTTCAGGGGTCATAGACTGGGCAGTTCAAATCACTTACTGCTTTTAAACTTCAGTGTCATTTTAGGAGATTTGAATACAGCCTCAGAGCTTATTCCAAGGCCCACACCATGATGATGATAATAACAATAATAACAGACTTACAGAAGGCACAGTATGTTGTTGGAAATACTGAAATTGCACTTACATGGACTTTAACTGCTGAGTACCTGAACCTACATCCCTAAGCAGAACACCAAGCTAGTACACCTCCAAGAGGGGTTACCAGATGGTGACTTTCTTATGGTTTTACACTTTCATTTTAGATTTTAGGCTCTAAAGAAAATAAATGTATGTTCTGAAGAAAAAAAAAAAAAAAGAAGGATGTGTTAGTTTAAGGATAGATATTGCTTTTGGGAACAACAGCAAGCATTCACTATGCTCCAGTCTCCTAGATAAAACATGTTCTGTATCTTAAATTGTACAGCAAGAATAAGCCTCTAGTTACCAGACTAAAGCTTGTGAAAGGTTAAATCAGCCATAGGTTGTTTGGGATCATCTCCCTACTGTTACACCACAAGCTCATCCCCATGCCATGGTCCAACAGTAAAGTGACCTGGCAGACCCTGGAAAGCACTACTCCTCAAACACAAAATGCCACAGTAATCAGAAGTTTTAGTTACAATAATTCAGACATGGAACTTGCCTCTTCCTGTAGGAATGATGGTACTGACTTGCTCAGTCCTTTGAGTTTTTCAGGATTGGAAAACAGCTTATCAGGCTGTGAAGGCACTGTGGAAACTGAAGAGCAGCAATTCAAAAGGTTTCAAAAATAAATTTGTACATCAAAACAGTGAGATTCCATAACAGGACATGGTTAGAAACAAACAACTTCAGATGAAACACATGCACATGCACAACCAGTTTACAACTTTGATGCAAGATTTCCATCCTTTTATAGGACTCAGAGAAGCTATCATTAGGAAGTATAATCTACTTTGACCTCTCCTATAACACTGACCACAGAACTTTTTCTGTCAGATGTAGAACTGTTTACATTGGTTGACATGATGTACAAGCCTGAGTGCTGCAAGCAAATTCTGATCAAATGTGATGAAGAAAACATTTCCAGTTTACCTTCTGGGTTTTCTTCCTAGAACAAGGAGGAGCGCACTCATACACTAACCATAACACTGACATTAGAGTCATCAAAGTTCTTGGTAAGAAGTTAGTTTACAAGCCAAACTCTGTCCCTTCATTTACTGAGTCTAATTAATTGCAATAGGAATATCTGTGTAAATCAAGCAATTTTTAGACCTGAACAAGGAAGTTTCAAGTATTCCTAAGTAATTATAAGATGCACCTCTTATTCATGATGCACTTTTTTGCAGCCCATCTCTTCAACTTTTGTATACCTATGCCCTTCCTCTGTACAAAGCTTAATTGCACAAACTAGCCTTGTAAAAATCCAGTTTGCAGTAAACTCACAGTTCTCAGAGTTTTCCATGCTCTAACTCTACTTATATTTAATAATGGACTAAAGCTCTATAGCTTTGGACTGGATACACATTGTGAAATGTACCAATACTGAATCATTGTATGACAGAGAAATATTTGGCATCGAAACAGCCAGCTACAGGGGCACATATCTATTGCATAAAATGAAATACTGTGCACAGGATGGGATTGTCTGCAGGGTGTGAGTTAAGCTTTTGCAAAGCTTTTGCTGTTGAAACTCAAATAGTGCTCAACGTACCAGCCGCGGTCAGTATGCAGTTAGGTGCAATTTCCCCACTGAGCAAGTATTTAGTCCAGATGTATAACTTGTTAGTTGTTAAACAAAAAAAGATTTTTAATGTATTAGTTTAAATATCAGTGGAGAAGTCTCTCCATTTTCTGCTGGAAGAATCCTATTACTCACTTCCTGCTGCATTTTCATTCCTCTCTTGATGCTGATCAGGTTTCGGACCTGCTCAGTGCAGTATTGACAACAGTCACTCAGTAGCACAAACAGCTTTGAAATGTTATAAATAGCAGCAATATATTTTCTATGTCAGAAGGTTTTTTTACTTCCCCAGACCCGATATGCTTTTATGTTTTGCTTTGCTGTCCTCCTTTGAGGAGCTGGGTGATGACAAAGGTAACATGAGTGTACAAGCTAAGTAAAGCAAAAAAGAGGAGCAGTATTTTCAAGAGAACTTGTCGTATTCTGTCTGTAAAGCCAACAACTTAGCAGAGTTTGTGTCATTTTTGCAGAACTTCACTGTTCACAAGTTTAACTCAAAAACCCCCACCTTTTTCAGACAAGTGTCTGAATAATTCCATTTTGAATAAATGGAATTATTAAACTCACTCCATATTGAATAAATAACATGTTTTCAGTATGGGGTCTCCATTTGAAAGCTAAGTACTTCAGTCTTGTTAGTTTTCTGTACATTGCATGCACCCTATTATCCTACAATCATCCTGTTATGCTATAGAGCACTACAATGCAAAATGCTTTGAAGTATCTAAAACATGACACTATATGCAACTGTGTACAACTGGGTTTTTTTAAACTGCAGTGCCACAATGCAGTAAATAAAGAATTGTGTGTTATATTCCACCATATTCAATGTTATTTGACGGTTTTCTATGGTGTTCATCTTGGCATGTTCTTGGAGGGGATTTGCTTTTATTTTGCTTAGATTTGGAATTTCTAAAGGTATCTAGAAAAAATTCACAGTGAGGCATTTGTAATGGACTAATGGACTGATGACATCAACAGTAGGTGATCTAGCAGTTCATCTGTTGCTTAGAGTAATTCTACTTTGCTAGACTGAGATATTGATTGTAAGAGAGTTTCCTTTTCAACTGATGTATTCTGAAGGGTGTTTTGCACTAGCAAAAGTCATCTTGCATCTTATAATGCAACAGATGAACAGACAAATTCAATATTTACTTAGGCCAAGTCTTTCAATTGAGCTAATTTTCAAAGCTCTTGGTGATTTCAGTAACTCTTTCACAGGCTGAATGACCAAAGGCCAAAACAGTACACTGATAAGTGGCACAGAGTTTCTACAGTTATAGCAGGTCATAATATAAGTATATTCCTTAAGAATAAAACAACACAACATAAATCTACAGAAGCATTTCAGTCATACTGAAGTTAATAAAATCTAAAAGTGCAATACAACTGTTAGTTTAAAAAATCCTACTGAAAAAACAATAAACTTCCATGCAGACACAAGAGATATTTACCATCTTCAGCACTAAGAGCTAATTCTTCCTTTGGATTATTTATTTTTCCTTTATCTGTGCAGGAAAAAAGTAACACATGGTTAGAAATTCTACTGTTCAGTATGATAAAATGGATGGCAGTGGTAATGGCAGAATGAAGAGTAATGAGGAGGAAAAAAAACCCCAAACAAACCAGCAGAGCCATGGGAATGGTTAAATTCAAGGGATGCTTTCTACTTTACGCGCTATTTCCAGCCTACATCCAAGCAGCAGTCTCGTGTTGACCCAGTTTCTATCAGTGTGCTGTTGCACAATGTTAGTGCACACCTAAAACCTAGAAACGAGTTAGAAGCAAGCAATAGCATAAGTAGCATTGGAAGAGTTATTTGCCAACAGTAGCCAACATCTTTCAAAATCTACACCTCCACACTTCAGTTTCCAAATGTAAGTTCAGTTTATATCTCCCCCATTAGACATAGGATGAGCATGAAAACACTCAGGGAAGGGAGACAGGAATAATAATTTAAAGGAAAAAAAAAATCATAGGAGGCTACAGAGGGAAGTTAGGAATGAATTTTAAGTACAATGCTGTCTCACTGTATTCTCTTAAAGTGAGTTTGTTATGTTAACTGCTAGAATACACAGGTGAAACTACTAAATTAAGATGATTTTTTCATACTTACACTGTCTACTAATTTGACCCAAGCAAGCAGCCAGGAGACAACGGCAGTTATTGCTCATTGTTGATTTGGGTAGTTGCCAATGCTTTCACTATTGAAAAACTATCCAAGAAATAGTTCATCACTGATTAACACAGTGCATTTTTGGAAGATGTCTGCTTCATAGACCAGTGTTGTGTCAAAATTCACACAAAGAACTGAAAACTAAACCGTATGAGAACATAATTCAGTTCTACAGTATAAGCTCCATACGGCTTATTGAGAAACAAAGACAAACACACTACTTGGCAAAGCTGTATGGAAGACCAGCATGAACAAGTTTAAGCCAAACTGGGGGTCATGGGAGACACACACAAGCTTTGTGCTCACTTGAGGTGGCTGATGGAATGTCCTCTAGACTTTTGGAAGGCATTTTCCTATCTGCACTCCTTTTCAAAGCCATCAAAACAGGGTTTAATTCTTCTTCTGAACCTGTTACGAGACAAAACACATGAACACTGCACACACAGACATGTCATTTTAAGCAAGTCACTAAAAAAACAGCTATGGATTTCTCAGGAGAATCTATTTTGACTGTTAGCAAAGACAGCAAACGTTAAATGAACATACAAAATAAATCCAAAAGAAACAAAATAAATGTCTAATTTTAAGTGACCCTTTCCTCCCTCTAAGTTCTCTCAGCCATCTGTAGAGAGGCAGGTTGGGTTTGGATTTGCCCTGTGTAGGTACCTCTGTCTGTAGCAAGTAATAAGGGGGTTTCAGGCAATTATGGCACTTAATTGTCTAGGAATAATATATGATAAACTCAGACTTTAGCTATTTTGTAACCATGTTATGAATCAGCACAGAAAAATTAATAGCTTTAGTTCTTCCCTCTGTGTAAATTTGTCCATTATATTTTTCTGCCCAGTTAAAATAATTTTGTTTCAATACTTGAGTAACAACCACAAAAAAAAACCCCAAAACAACAAAACCCCAAACACCTGTGGAGATATTTGGGCCCCTGAAATTATGCAATTGTCCCTAAAGGCAGAATCAAGCCAGACCTAGCTCCTTCAGAAACTTTTAAGACCCTCTCTTCTCCCTACCTCACTTTCCTTCCCATTAGCCAACCAACCAGGCCTTACAGTGTTGCTGTCTGTCATTATGGGTAAAAAAAAAGTTTAAAAAGTTTTGTTTTTCTTCATTTGTCTTGAGTTTTCACTGATTTCCATTGGAATCTCACTTTCAAAACAAGTTCAAGAGTAAGTTGGCAGGCCCTGAAAACTTTATATATTTCTCAGATTCTTCAAGTGAAGAAAACATTCCCAGCCTCTCAGCTGCAGATTAAAAAGGTTAAATTATCTCCTCTACCTTAAGCCCTTCAATGACTGTCACACACTATACATTGACCATTCAACCAAATAATGAGAATCCTAGTAAAGAGGGTTCATTTATATGGCCACTTTCTAGGACAACAGGCAGCAACATTAAATGAAATAGCACAGAGTATTGATATTGTCTTTATATCCAGCCATTCCTCTGACAAGTATTTACTTTTGAAGACTATCTGGTCAATTTAAAGAATGAACTCAGTCAGCCACTGATAATTTTTTTCCTCTCTTTTAATCCATTTAAAAGAAATACCAGATTTTGAGTGTTACAATGTTATTAATTTGAAGGTGATATCACAGGGGAGGAAGGAAAGGGTAAATCATGAAGACTGATGCGTTTGATTGATGCTGCTAAACTCCCCTTACCAAAAAGGCTTACCCAAGTGTAAGTGTCAAACACTTGTCAATTAAAGGACTTGATTAGTTCCTCTCATCCTTCCCAAACAAATATCCAAAGCATTCAATTAAGAAATAAGTATCCAATAGACTTTCAGTTAACGTATTTCAAGTTGGCTACCAAAAAACATTGTAGCCACGTTTAACAACCCAGCACCATGAATTTTAGAAATCAAACAGCTCACGAGTTGAACTTCCAGTTGCAGAGTGGGAATCAGAGTTTTCATCTGAAAACTTGCATCCTAAATTTGAACTGTCCCTTTCCTCTTCATCATTATCCTCATGCTGAGACACTGGGCAGAGTTGATCTCCTGGCTGAGGGGAGTTGCTCTCATCTTTAAGTGGTGTGCTTGCTCTTCTGAGTGTCAAGAGGGCTTTAAATTCTGAATTCTCTTCAGAGGCATCCAAGGACACGCTTTCATTTCTCCTTCCTTTTTCGTTTATCTTGAATGGCTTGATTGCAATCATACTGGTCTCTCCTTCCAAAGGAGGAAGATCACCTGGAGCCATGTTTCTCTTTTCTAATTTATTAATAGCTCCATTTGTTTTAGGAAGATCAGACGCTTCAATTTCACTTACCGAAAGATCATTTACAGAAGCTTTGATATTGTGTCCTGGAACTTCCCCTTTGGTAGTTATCTCCATCTGGGTATGATGGCTACTTAACACATTATGTGGGTGTGACATTGTCATGAATAGAGTCTCTTTTTGTGACAGAAACATCTGATCCCCAAACTTTTCCTGTTTATGTAACCCTTTAGATATTGGACATGAATCTTCAAATGCTTCTTGAAGAAGTTTTTCTAAAGAGCAATGGAATTCATTGAATTGTGCAATATTTGAAATGGAAGTTTTTTCTATTGTTTCTTGTATTTCTTGAGGATGACCTCTCACTTGTGGAGCATGCATTATTAGACTAGTCTGTGTTTTACCTTGCATTTCCTTATCCACATTTTCCAGCACAGAAGCAGGTGTTTCAGAGACCTCCTGTGGTAGTTTCCTCAAATTAACATCAAGTCTACCATATTCAGCTTTGAACAGTGCAGATCTTCCTATGGTCTCACTGATTTCCTGTGGCAACTCTCCACCATGCTTGTAGGTTGTGCTTCTGACTTCCATCTCAGCACTTCTCTGAACTGTGCTGTCGGCTCTTTTTGGTTTAGGAGGTGGCGTTTCAGAGGCCTCCTTCAGCAGCTTCCCTAAAGCAGAACTCAAGTCACTGGTCTTGGACAGCACAACAGACTTTTCTATGGTCTCAAAAATTTCCTGTAGCTGCTCTCCACCATGCTCATACGTCATGCTTTTAACTTCCCCTTCAGCAGTCCTCTGAACTGTGCTGTCAGCACGTTTTGGTTTAGGTGGTGGCATTTCAGAGGCCTCCTTCAGCAGCTTCTCTAAAGCAGAACTCAAGTCACTGACCTTGGACAGGGCAACAGACTTTTCTATGGTCTCACTGATTTCCTGTGGCAACTCTCCATCATGCTTGTAGGTTGTGCTTCTGACTTCCATCTCAGCACTTCTCTGAACTGTGCTGTCAGCACGTTTTGGTTTAGGTGGTGGAGTTTCAGAGGCCTCTTTCAGCAGCTTCTCTAAAGCAGAACTCAAGCCACTGGCCTTGGACGGGGCAACAGACTTTTCTATGGTCTCAATAATTTCCTGTGGCTGCTCTCCATCTTGCTCATAGGTCATCCTTCTGACTTCCATCTCTGCAGTTCTCTGTACTGCGCTGTCTGCACGTTTTGGTTTAGGTGGTGGAGTTTCAGAGGCCTCTTTCAGCAGCTTCCCTAAAGCAGAACTCAAGCTACTGACCTTGGATGGGGCAACTGACTTTTCTATGGTCTCACTGATTTCCTTTGGCAACTCTCCATCATGCTTGTAGGTCATGCTCTTATCGGCACCTTTTGGTTTAGGAGGTGGTGTTTCAGAGGCCTCCTTCAGCAGCTTCTCTAAAGCAGAACTCAAGTCACTGGTCTTAGACAGGACAACAGACTTTTCTATGGTCTCAAAAATTTCCTGTAGCTGCTCTCCACCATGCTCATACCTCATGCTTTTAACTTCCACCTCAGCAGTCCTCTGAACTGTGCTGTCAGCACGTTTTGGTTTAGGTGGTGGTGTTTCAGAGGCCTCCTTCAGCAGCTTCTCTAAAGCAGAACTCAAGTCACTGACCTTGGATGGAGCAACTGACTTTTCTATGGTCTCACTGACTTCCTGTGGCTGCTCTCCATTGTGCTCATAGGTTATCCTTCTGACTTCCATCTCAGCACTTCTCTGAACTATGCTGTCAGCACGTTTTGGTTTAGGTGGTGGAGTTTCAGAAGCCTCCTTCAGCAGCTTCCCTAAAGCAGAACTCAAGTCACTGACCTTGGATGGAGCAACTGACTTTTCTATGGTCTCACTGATTTCCTTTGGCAACTCTCCATCATGCTTGTAGGTCATGCTCTTATCGGCACCTTTTGGTTTAGGAGGTGGTGTTTCAGAGGCCTCCTTCAGCAGCTTCTCTAAAGCAGAACTCAAGCCACTGGCCTTGGACGGGGCAACAGACTTTTCTATGGTCTCAATAATTTCCTGTGGCTGCTCTCCATCATGCTCATAGGTCATCCTTCTGACTTCCATCTCAGCAGTTCTCTGAACTGTGCTGTCAGCACGTTTTGGTTTAGGTGGTGGAGTTTCAGAGGTCTCCTTCAGCAGCTTCTCTAAAGCAGAACTCAAGCCACTGGTCTTAGATGGGGCAACAGACTTTTCTATGATCTCATTGACCTCTTCATGCTGACCAGTGTCTTCTTGGCTTGTTGATTCTACTCTACAATTAGTTTGTGATATACTATTCATGTCATCAGATGTTTTCATTTCCACCCTTCTATATTCATAAGGTTGAGATGCAAAAGTTTCTTGGAGCAGGTTCTGCAAGCCAGATTGAGGCCTCTGAGAAGACCCAAGAGCATCACCCTTGTCTGCTGCTCGATGTTGTAGATAGAAATTTTCAAATTGTCTAAACAGTTTCCTGCGGCTTTTCTTGTTTTCATGCTCATCTGTTGATGGCACATTCACTTTCCCTGTGCTTTTGCCTATTTCTTTTTTTTGATCAGCAGGAAAAATATCATGGCTCTGTTCTACTGTTCTTGCAAAGACCTTGCACTGATTTGAGTGAAAAGTTGTCCCTTTTGAAATGTTTGCTTTTAGGTTCAAGCTAGGTGACATCTCAGAGGCTTCCTTTTCCAATCTCTTTAGACCTACTTTAAATACATCAAGCTCAGGTTTAGGTAGAACAACCTTAAGCACAGTCTCTGCAACTTCCTCTTTAGGGAGACTGACATCTGATGGAATAGTCTTGTTCTCCACTTTTTCTATAGGTAAACATGGCCAATCATCTACTGCTGTCTCATTTAAAGCATCTTTATCACCAGGTGACTGGAGCAACTGCAAGGAAACATGATGTTCCTTTGATGAAACAATACTTTTTTCTATACATTCTTTAACTTCTTCCTCTGGAAGACCCATCTTTTCCTGGGGTTTTGGGATAACTGGTTTTCTGTCCAGCTGGACAGAGTCTTTATTTTTGTTGTGTGTCACAGTCAGACCCTTCAGGGTAGGAGAGCCTAAAGGCAGTTCACAAACCACAGAATCTTGTTTCTGTGTTTTTTCTCTCTCAGATGTTTGGGTTTGTTGTTGAATTAACTCTTGATTGCTCATATTATCTCTGCCTTTTTTACCTTCCTTTGATTTTCTTTCATAGGTTATTGAACTAGTATTATCTGGCAAAGAAACATCTCCCCTGTCAGTGCTACTCTGTAATTTAACTCCAGTATCCCAGAAGTTTCTCAAACGCTGGAACTGTGAAGGATCTGAAATTTGATTCTTGGACTTTTCATTCATTTTTTCTTTTAAAGACAAAACTTGGAAGCTGGGCTTCTGTGGGGAAAAAGCAGCAACTTTCCCATGAAGTGTTTCTTTCTCATCTTTCTCTTTGCTTTCTGGGAAAGCTGAAGTGGCACCAATCCTTGGCTGCAAGTTACTGGCTTTTGGCAGTTCTGTATATTCATGAACTTCACCATCAGATGGAAGTGTTCTTTCTGGCTTTTCAGCTGCATGGCCTGGCCCAAACTCAAAAGAATTCTGCTGTTTGTTTCTTGAAGCCTCGCTCAAACAACTTAGTTCAGCACTTTTTAAAGTATTCTTGCTTTGATTATCCAATTCATTAGGTAGATATACTGTAGTTGGTTTCATTGCTGCACTCTCTCCGAGACCTTTCAATGCACCATCACCCGATACATTAGTATTGATACTAAATTCTTTCTTTCCATGACTGGGGAGAGTTTTATCTCTTTCCCAGAATGCTCTGATCTCCCTTATTCTTCTTTTTTCTCGTATTGCCTTCTCCGACTCACATATCTGAGCTGGTAGCTTGTGTTCATGATATTCCAAGATATTTGGTTTTTTATTTTGTTGCTTGATTTCTTGAACACATTCTTTTTCTTCAACTCTTGTACAGTCAAATGCAGTTAGTGATTTGTCATTTTGCTCCTCATTCTCTTCCCCTTCCTTAGGTTTCACCCTTGCTTTTATCAGCTGTCTATCTTCTGAAGTAAGTGATGTTGGTGAAATACTGTTCTGCTCTTTAATCTTTCCAAATGGTAACTCTTCTGTAACTTCTGCTTTTCCATCCATGCCAGGCCCAGTGTAACCTGGAGGATGAGCTGCTGTTCTGGTTGAGAAGTCCACTTCCTCTTTGGGTTTCCTGCCTTGGGATCTAGCTGATACATGTTTCCTATCTTCAGTACCAGAACTTCTTCTAAACCAATCTACAACTTTTGATACAGATCCATCAGCCACTTTAGCGAGTTCATCAGCATGTTTGTCAGGCTTGAAAGTGGTTTTAGCATCTTGCTCCTCAACAAGATCAGGCTTACCTTGCTGAAGACTTGTAGAATTGGTATCTGACACCTCGTGGGCTTCTGTCTTAGCAGAAAGATGATGTTCATCTACAACATAAGCAAACTTATCAGAGTTAGCAATCAAACACACAACTCTACAGATGTTCAATCTATCTTGAAAAATCTCTCAGTTTTGTTTTTTGTTTTTTTTTGTTTTTGTTTTTTAACTATTAATGGGGTGGGGGGAAAAGAGTTCTCCGTCCTTGTGTTTTTCACAGAATCACAGAATATTAGGGATTGGAAGGGACCTCGAAAGATCATCAAGCCCCATCCCCCTGCCGGAGCAGGAACACCTAGATGAGTTCACACAGGAAGGCATCCACAAGAGTTTTGAATGTCTCCAGAGAAGGAGACTCCACAACCTCCCTGGGCAGCCTGTTCCAGTGCTCTGTTACCCTCACAGTAAAGAAGTTCTTTCTCAAATTTAAGCGGAACCTCCTGTGTTCCAGCTCACACCCATTACCCCTTGTCCTATCATTGGTCATCACTGTGAAAAGCCTGGCCCCATCCTCCTCACACTCACCCTTCAAATATTTATAAACATTAATAAGGTCACCCCTCAGCCTCCTCTTCTCCAAGCTAAAGAGGCCCAGCTCCCTCAGCCTTTCCTCATAAGGGAGATGCTCCACTCCCTTCATCATCTTGGTGGCTCTTTGCTGGACTCTCTCAAGCAGCTCCCTGTCCTTCTTGAACTGTGGGGCCCAGAACTGGACACAATATTCCAGATGTGGCCTCACCAGGGCAGAGTAGAGGGGAAGAAGAACCTCTCTTGACCTACTAACCACACCAGTATGGTGTGGTTCTTTTTGGAAAGAACCATACTGCAGCCAGAGTGAAAAACAGATTCCTAGACTGAGATATCCTACTGGAAAATTAATCATATTTATTTTTGTAGGTGCGAGCAGGTAGGATTGGTTATCCCTATTCTAAAGGAAATGGCTACACTGAATGGGGGCCAGGCCAGAGGGGACAACCCAGCATATTTGTGTTAACCCATGAGCAAATCCTCGTGTCACAATTGAACTACTACCAGTCGACAGCAGTACACCAAAAATTCTTCAGTTCCTGTGCAGACAGATCTACCAGGCCTTATGATAGGAATTTTATCCAAATGTCAGCACTTCACTTTCATCATCCACAATAAAGGTGCCTGTCCAGGCTCTGATCTGATTGTTAATTCTTAAGAATATCACTAGAAGATCATCTAAAAAACATTGACTACATTAGAGCATTAAAGTACAAAAAAGTGATTTAGAATTTAATTCTGCAGTATGCAGCACATTCCTACTATTTCTGTTTTGTAGTTATTAATTCTTAGATACAAGTGATTCAAACATTAGTGAATACATCCTATATGCTACTGAATTCTCTTCTTCACTCCTATTATTCTCTTACCAGTAGAGTTTTTGGGTGACTTGGATTCGTGGCTCAAGATCTGGTTGGATTTATTTTCATGCATCTCATCAACACTCAGTTCATTATTGCTATTTGGCAGGATATTGCTGGAGGTCTTCTGTGGAGTTTCAAGTCTTTTAGGAGTAACTGTCTTTGTCTGCAAGGTTTCATTAACCAGAGCAACTGACCTATTAGTGTCATGAAGGCCAGATGCTGATGTATCTTCTTGTAAGCCGCCTACTGTTTTTATTTGTAAAGCTGATGAATAGGTTCCCAAAGGCTTTACAGCAGAAATTTGCTTATTATCAAATGAATTTGATCTAATATCATCATTTCCACTCCTCTTTATTTCATCAGATTCTAACAAACCAAACTCTCCTGTTTCTCTACCACGGTGCAGCTGTGGGCTTTGCAGAGGTTCTCCTTTACCTGTGCTAGATGAGAACCTCACTTGTTTTAGTTTTTCCAGTGAAATTTGTGTGGAGTCTTCTACTTCTTCTGTAAGAGAGTTCTTCTCAGCTTCTCCTTCAAAGATAGTTGCAGTAGGAAGACCATTCTTTTTCTGAACATCTAACATGTGACCAACACGAACTTCTGAGTCAGTGGAACTTGAGCTTGAACTGCGTTTCAGAATGCCCCTGGGCGGTGTACTGACGCCATTCATCTTCTCTGTCCGTTTGGCTGGTTTTGGAACTAAGTCTTCTCTTTGTGACACAGGATCTGTTGCTTTGTGAATTAATTTTCTAGCTTTTGGGACAGGATGCTTAACTAGTGCTTTCTGTGATTCATTAGTAGGTTCTACAGAAGGCTTCTTATGTTTCTCTGTTACATCATTTTGTAAGTTTGGTTTAGGTTGGCTCTCTTCTGAGAGTGACAACAGTTCTGTAAGACACATATAAAGAAGAAATTATAATGAGTTTATATTACATTTATCTGCATAAACAGAAGCGTATGACACAGCACAGATCTAGAATGCAGTGATGATATTGGTTTATTAAAAGCATCTGGAGTAAAATGCAAGCAGAAATTCAACATAGATGTTGATTTCATTTGCATGTCATAAGAAGTTTTAGTAGATGAAAATCCTGCAGTTATTTCTTATCATAGAAACATTAACTATTTGGTGATTCCAAAGACAGAGAGCACACCAAATTTTTGATCAGCATTATTCCTGCAGGGGACAATGTTTGCAGGGAAGGGCAGCTTTTGAATACATACACCTCTTCAGGTTCAGAACATAAGCAGCAACCTACAGAAATGGAAACAGGCTATTTCCACATTCATGTGGACCAAGGTAAAATGCAGAAATGATCTCCTGGTAGGAAGATCTTTTTATTATTATTATTTCTAATGTCCAAATCTTTCTTCTTCCTGTTAGCAAGCTTCATAACAGAGACGAGAGAGTAATTTCTGTGTATGAGCCTGTAAATCACAACTTCAAATGCCTGTATTGTGATATATCATCACTCACCTACCTGCTTGCAGAGAATACTGCAGGAAAGGGAGGATTCAAAAATAAACAAGATTGAGAAAAAGAAAAGGAAAAATATAAAAATCAAAGAGTGAGGCTGCTTCTGTTGAGCCAATAGCAGCAATGGCTGGAAGGACAGCTATGCTAAATTCAAGGAAATTTCTCCATTGCCTTAACAGCAATTCAGGACAAACAGCCCTCTCAGATGGAGTGCTTAATACTGACTAGAACTGTGAGTAAAAGAACAGAATCAAAGCCCATTTACTCACATAAACAGCCATTTCCTGAGGATATTCACATTTTTAACATGGGGTTTGAAATGAACTAGTTGATAACTCCAAGTAGGTAAGATAAAAAAGGTTTTGATATTTTACAGAAAGAAGCAATAGAAGTAAAAATAATTTCCATATAAACCATCAAGAAATTCACAGTTATATGCTAAATAAGCATATTTACCCTTCTTTGATAGCTGAGGTAGAACGGCTGATCTGTTTTCTGATTCCCCACTGTTCAAGTTATCACCTGATGCAGTGGAATTAAATGGATTTCTCCTTTGCTAAAAAAGGAATAAACATTATAATTGCAGTCAAATTTTTATATCAGTACAGTCTTGACAAAATAAATGAAAGTGCAGTGAGTTCCTCTGCCTCACTACCTTGTTGGTAGAGTTTGAAAGCACACCTCAAACTGGCTACATGATAAAACAGCTAAACAATATGAACCAGGGAGCTATCAGAAGCGCTTAATGATAGCCTCAGCCTGTTCTTTTTGAAGTCACCAACAGCAGAGATAAGCCACCACTTAAAGACACTTGCAAATCCCAAGTTGTTGCAAGTTAAATAATTTTATCTCTACTTCTGTGACATTAGAGATATTGGAACACAGCAAGGCAATTCTTTTCAGTGGCTGAAGAGATTGGGAACAGTGTCAAACACAGCCAGCCACTGATTATAGCTCTAACAATACTTTAGCACTTAACTTTTAGTGGTTCCCATTATCTCCCTCCAATACAAAAAATAACTAATTATTTCCAACTTATTATCTTTCTTCCTCAAATCTTTAATTATTTTTACCACTGAAGCAAAGAAACACACAAAATGTATATGATAACTTCTTCTGTATTCAACACCAATCATACCTTTACTGGTGAGATTGCTTCCTTCATAGGTCTTTCCTGTGGTGTGTCTAACAGAGAGGTTATTGTTTTAGAACTGCAAAGAAAAACCATAAAACAACTTCAGCAAACAGGACATTAAGTCTTTTTCAGAAAGTAAAACAGAGTTTATGCATACTTGAATGTAACCTCTTGGCACCTCAAGTTTCCTATTTAGCCTGGTCTCACTAGATTTAGAAGCAAATCTCCTTTCCATAGCGAGGGGATTTTCTTGCTGCTTTTTTTCCTTGCAAAAATTTCTTTGCTTGTTAAAGAATTCAATACAACTTCTACTTGGCATGACAGAAACTACGTTTTTGATATCTTTTAGATTTTTGAGAAAACTTTATGTAATTAAAGCCACTCTCCAAACAATATCAGTGTTGCCATCTCCATCCTTGTCCTACATTTATACTTCTAGGACTGAAATCAAAGTGAAGGAAAGTGCCAAAATCTGATAAAAACAACATTTTTCAAAGTGTCCAAGTCAGAAAAATCAGAATCCCATCACCACTATAGCAAAGATGTGACATACCACAGACAACAACACATCCCCTCAGAAGGAACAGCTTATAAGCTATTATTTGAATTAAGATCTATAAAAAAAAAATCTGTGGCTTAATAGCATAAGTTATTACTTGTGATCCTGACTAAATATAGCCCAGGTAAGGAGAAGTTAAAACAGCTAGAAGAGACAGGTTCTACATGATATCAATAAATATTTCATCCATTTGTAGAATGATGCAAGGGTTTTTTTTCCAAAACAATCAGAATTTTTATAATTTGAGTTTATCTAAACATCCCAGACATGAAAAAGCATTTGTTTTTTGAAGATGGAGGTTAGATGTGGATTTAAATATGGTCTTCATGTAACAGCCACATTCAGTATCTTTTCTTTATATAGAAAATTCTGGCATTAACCAGGTTACATGCTTATGATTTTGGGGACAGGGGAAACAGTAGAAGGCAAGAAAAATGAATATTCTCCAGGTAGGAAATATGGCCTCAGGCTAGGAAGGAAAGCAACTTCTATGGTTTTTCCAACATAGATGTACAAGGAGATTCCAATACCAAATATTTCTTTGGTCAACTGTCTTTGGTATGGGTGAAAAGACTTTCAGATATTGATTGGTGAGTAGCAGAGCCAGGAAACAATGCTTTTGAGGGCAGATGTGGTACCTCAGGACAAGAAAACAGCCCACAGCTCTCATCAAGTTCCATGTTCAAACAAGAGCTGTCTCCTCACCTGGACAAAGTTCTCTCTAATCAGGTAACTGGCAGTAGTTTGCCCTGCTGAGTCGAGAACAACTGTCCCATCTTCTCCAGGTTGCAATACAGTTAACCCTGAAGTTCAGAAAAAAAGTCTGGCAGCCACCTTTGAAAGGCTACTGGCCTCTGGACTACTAAGTATGTCTGAGAAGGGGCATCACTCACATTTTGTAAATGGAAAAAATATCATTACAGAGAAGATAAGATGAGACAGTAATGAGCAGTCTGAACATAAGGCCAGGAAAAAGACACCACTTGTAATCTGAGCTACAAACTTCTATATCTCTTCTTTGCTCTTTTGGTTCCACGCTACCTTTAAGAAACACACCACCATGCATAGTGAGATAAACTTAAGGTATGTGCTGATCTTGTAATGGAAACTCTCTCATGGCTGAGAAAATAAACTGTTCTTACATTTTAACACTAGCTCCAGCAGCCTTTTCTATGCACACAGCAGGTATAACAGATTATTGTTCTTTTTATTCTCTGACCTTGAATAAGAGAAAAAAAATTCTAGTTCTCAAAGAGTTCAACATTGTAACTTTTAGTTTCTTTTCAAAAATATCCTTCCACATTACAGTTTTTAACCTTAGTTCTAATACTTTTTTTTTGCCTGAAAATACATATATTTAAAGAAACTTTGTCCTGTGAACTAAAGTTTGTGTTTTTCTTTTAGAAGCACTTGAGTTTATGTTTTTGTAGTGTTTTTTTTATGAGCACCTGTGTGCTCCCTTACTTTGTCTCATCTATACCATCTACTACCCAACATGATTTTTTTTTTTTTCTTTTTTTAACACTAGGTCATGAATGCTTCAACTCTTCCCTCATTTTAAACAAGGAAAATACTGTTATGTACCCTGAGCTGCAAGAAACTGATAAGACATTCTTCAGTCTACATTTTTTACAGGTGGGGTGGTAACTTTTTTAGGTCTCTGAGCACACACGCAATCCCACAGTATTTTTAATGCAATGCTACTTCAGACTTACCATAGAATAATTAAAGTTAATTTGGTATTACATACTTAAAACTCTGCTCTAAAGAAAACAAAGTAGAGAAAAAACCACACCCAGGATCCTACAACTAAGTTTCACAATAAAGGGTCTGAAAATACAAGTTTACCTTCAACAGATGGGAAAGCTGAACAAAGAGTTCCCAGATATGCTTCATTCACAAGGCTAATCTCTAATCTAAGAGAGTATATGAAGCCAAATTGATAAATAAACCCAGACTAAAATATTTTTGCACTGCAATTCAGCAAAACAAAGTGCTGAGAACCAAAATGAAAGCCCAAACTCCCTGCAGACTGGACAGGAACCAAGAGGCAACAAGGCCAAGGCAGGAGCAAAGCCAGAGAAAAGATTTAGAGATTTGCAGGCATCACCAATACAGCCGACTCAGAAATAGCCTCCCAGTTAAAGAAGCTCTCCTGGGCTCATCCTGGAGGGTAGAAAAACTGGTGTGGGTAAAGCTAGTGCAATTTAACAGTACTCCATAAAAATATCCTTATCTAGGTATCCCAGCACCCCTACTATCCCAGGAAAGTTACAAACATTAAGAATTAGAGACTTTGTACAAATTTTCGCCTTGCAGAACTCTAGGACCCACACCTGTCACCTGTTCAACGTAGGTTAAGGATATTTTCCAGCCTAGGGAAGAAAACAATCTACAAATCTTAATTTGCAAGATAAAACCCCTTTAGCATTGCCCTTTTTTGAGATTCAGCATATAGACAGATGGTATCGCTGAACAGAGGTAATATTGACAGTCTGAGTCACCCTATGAAAACTCATTCTGTGCAAAGTTACACCTTCAAAGACACTTCACACATCTGGCCTGTAAAGGCTCTGGTATGCAAGAAAAGTACCTTGGTGACATAATACCCAAGAAAAAAAAATAGTTTATAGCCTCATTACTGAATTTAGATATTTGGGGTGTGGGGATGAGGATCACTATGCTAATTTTAAGAATATAGTTGTGGGTTGATTTTTGTTCCACCTAATAGAGCAGCACCCTGACTCAATAGCCACTGAACTACCCTCAATCCAGGGGCTGGATTTGACCCTCAGCAGTTTACACACAGATCTACCAGAACTGAACTTTCTTCACATTCAGTGAGAGTTGTTTTGGTTTAAGAACAGGATCCAGAACAAAAAAGGGATGGGTAATTTGTGATCCCATATCTTCTGGTCCCAATCCTCAGGTCAGCAGTTGTTCAGCTCATGCAAAGCCTGCAAGCCCGTTCTTAGAGTAAGAAGCAGAGAAAAACCCCAAACCTTAAAAGCCAAAGTTTCCACAAACTTACCCTTAAAGCAGCACTTTAAAATGTCCCAAGTGCCTGAACCACATGGAATATTTGGACACTAGAAGCTCTTAAGTCACTTTATGCAATCCCAAGCTCCTAAAGAATACTCTGTTTCATCCTCTTAGTTCTAGTCATGTTGAGACCATTGCATTGCAAGAGGAAGAGTCATCAGCAATTAATTCCTTGCAGCTCTGCTATCCTCACAACTAAATTAAGTGTTTGTAGTGTCTAGGCTTTTCCTTCCCACTTCAACTGGTAGGGTTATTGCTTTCCCAGCAATGTGTTTCCCCTCAATTCCTGACCAGCTGCTGCCATTAGGGACAGGCCAAGTCAGATCAGTTTCTTTCAAAGTCCAGTATCAATAGACTAGAAAGGAGGAGAATTTTAGAAACACATGGCACCTCCTGCAACTTTCCACATGCAATGTTGTGTAGACTAATCTCAGCCACAGTGAAACAAGCCCAGACTGAAACTGTAAGCAATGAATTGCACATAGTCCTGCCACGTTTGCTTGCTTCAGCTTTTCACATTTTAGAAGCCAATAATCTGA
This sequence comes from Caprimulgus europaeus, assembly GCA_907165065.1. The sequence continues at coordinate 119,127,582 of OU015523.1, forward strand.
GACACCTGATCAAGTATTCATGCAAAGTAAAGGCAAGTAAGTGTCCAGCCCACGCATTATAGATCACTTCCAACTGTCTCATAAATCCTGGACTGTGTGAGCTTGCTTTAGCAGGAAGATCTTGAACTATTGGTGAGAGTATGAGCACACATGAACAAGGCATATAGACTGATTAACTTCTGTCACATTTTGGAGCAAAGGGCAGGAGAGGCTCCTGGACAATAGTTATCCAGCCTCACGTGGGTGTGACCTGAAATAAGTCATTACATCACCTCAGGTTAAAGACCACAATCAAGTCAGTCATATTCCAAACACACTGTCTACATGTTCTTAAACATTGTTATGTTATATATTTTTGAAGAGGCTGCTCTGGGAGTTTATCAAATGGATTACTCCATCCATCACATACTGTTGGTGGAGTTGTTATGGTAAGAATGACGTTATAAGGCTGTACTGCTTTTAAAGTATCATCTTCTTTTTCCTGATGTACAAGATGACATGCAAAATATTCTACAAGATGTATTAAACACCAACATGTCTTGTGCTGTCCATAGAGAAATAACTCCCTAACAATCTCTTGAAGGCAAGAGCCATCTGTGAAAAGACTATACTCAGTAACAACTAACCCTGTCAGCATTATCAGTCAATGTGGGAGGGGGAGTTAAACTCATTCTTGTGATAAGTAACTTTTACCATCCTTACTGTACAACTTCATTTTTGGGGAAGTCTGTAACAAAAAAGCTTATTTGACATTTTTCAGGCACTATTTCAGACGTGGGTAAGACAGATACTCCTCTGAGTTCACTGATAATGATATTTAAAGGATAATAAAGCCCATTAATGCATGCCAGAGTTAAGACTTACACCAACCTTTGGTGCCATTCATCATGAGCGTGCGTGCCCAGTTTGCAGACCACGAAAGTTTAAGATGGAACTGCTACTAGATACTGTACAAATGCATAGTAGGAGACAAGCCTTGCTGCAGAGAAAAAACAGGTGACAGACAGAGAAGGACTCAGAAGACAGACAAGAAAGTGAAACATTACTGAGCTGATCAGTGACACAACCAGAAGTAAAACAGTCAACTTAAGAAGTAATTCTGGCTCTTACCTCACTGTTCACTGAAAGCACAAACAAGAATCTGTGTTACACTCTGGTTCTTCTTTCCTCAATGATGTTGAGGAATCTGGCTATTTAAAGATATTTAATTTCCACCTGTTGTCTCCCTAGCTAGGAGAAGATGTCAGGAAGATGGAGCCAGGTTCTTCTCAGTGATGTCCAACAGTAGGACAAGGGGCAATGAGTGCAAGCTGGAGCATAGGAAGTTCCATGTAAACATAAGGAAAAAGTTTTTCACAGTGAGAGTGACAGGACACTGGGACAGGCTGCCCAGAGAGGCTGTGGAGTCTCCTTCTCTGGAGATGTTCAAAACCCACCTGGATGTGCTCCTGTGTGACCTACTGCAGGTGATCCTGCTCTTGCAGGGGGGTTGGACTAGATGATCTTTCAAGGTCCCTTCCAATCCCTAACATTCTGTGATTCTGTGAGATCAACATTTTCCTCTTCAAATGCAGATTTTTTGAAAGCTTTTCACTCAGCCAATTAATTACTACATGTAGGTGTTTTAAAGAGAAAATATTTCTCTCTCAGAAATAACTACAGGATATTTCAAAGCAAAACAGAGCTGTTTGTGATGCTTACAGACCTGAGATGGACTGATTTAACACAAAATCCTCCATAGTTCAGAAAATACTTCTCATCCAGCTTTTGTGCAACAACTACAGCTGTTCAGGAATACCCAAGTTGACCATCTTGACCTACTCCAAATGGAAGCCTCTCTTTTCCAGAGAGAGATTTCTTTTTCTTGCTAGAACTTGATTTATTTTCTGCAAGTACCCAAAGATTCTGGTTCTTTCCACTTCAAATACATTTGGTCTCTTAAAAAAAAAAAGTCTCAGACATCTTAAACTGTGCAACCAAAAATCTGGAAAATTCTAAAAAGTAATTTCTCTATCTCTGATTTTTTTGTATGATCCAAGTTTAAAATTCAGGCTGAATCAATAGTCTGGTGTCACTGAGTGATTGAATGAAGTGATGCAGAGGTTTTTGTGCCCATATTGGTAACTGCAGAGGACTGACCGTGGCCAGTTCTAAGTAGAAAATCCTCATCTCACTTCTGTGAGCCAGAGTAAGTTGTGACACCAGAACATGTGTGGGACCGTTCTATTCAACATGGACAACTTTTTCCTTGTAGAAGTAAGTCAAAGATTGTTCCTAATTTGAATACAGAACAATTAACAATGCATAAATATGATTTGTCAGCCTTTCACATGCATGGATTCCTTGGGCAATTCTGAGGAAACAATTAATGATCTTTGAAATAAAGTCTAATATTTTGGATGGAACTTAGAGTTGACAAGTTTCACCAGTCCTGATGTATGCATACTGTGATTAAACAGACAGCTTACCTTGAACTAGATTTCACTTGTTGTTCTTCTTCTTGATGTTCTACAATGCCATGTAGTTCTGGTGGCACAAAGACTTCTTTATTAACATTGCTCACCCAGCTGTTCTTTGCTTTGTTTGTTTTGTTCTGACTCACTTCAGCTAAAACATCAAACAAGAATATTGTTGTCTTCCATATGTTCATATAGGATTTCTTAAGAAGCAAAAACAAGTATTTGCATTCAGTCCTACAGCTATTTCAGAAGTCCACTATACTGGAATTGTGTACAGAAGCAGATCTGCTGCCTTCTGAAGAACAGTTTTTGTAATGCTACTAGAAATGTCACATACTACTCCACATACTTCACTCTGCTACTCTAGGCACACCTGCTTTAGACCTTAAAATGATCCTAAATGGAGAAGTTTTCTACAACAACTCTGGTAAAGACTAATCCTGTAGCTCTTGCAGCTAGAAAAACACCAAAAATTCAACCTTGGTGTCCTGAGGAAATGAAAACAATTAAACCACAGGAAACTGAAAATATGTTGAAGTTCAGTTAATCAAGTCAATTATTCCTTTCTTACAGCAGTAAATTGGAAGTTGGTCATAACTGTTATTCAAGCAGGTGGTTAATCCTTTATGGATAGGATTACCACAAGAAGTTAAGAAGGTAAGTATAAAAAACCTAACCAAACAAAAAGCCCCACTCATTCAGCAAATGCAAATATATTTGCATTTTTTGGGGGAGTGGGACAGAATCCTAGTCTGATAACCTCTTTCAGAGTCAAAATATTAGTTTACATTATTTCCTCTACTGCTTTTTGCACTTCAGCAGTTCAGATATGATGGATTTCTTAGTGTGCAAAAATAAGCAAGATATTTAGTCTCACTTTTGCTATCCATAACTGCAAGCAAAAATATCTTGCCATCTAATGGGTGATTGAAACCAAGCAATCGTACATAGTTCTGAGTGTACCAGTATGCCCCTTTGTTCAAGTAATAAGATTGGGAGTAATTAACCTTCCTTTAAGGTGATATCCTTTAAATACTTTCCTTTAAACTATAAGTTACTATAAAATTTAGCTAATATTTTACAGCTGATTTTCATAACCTTCAAGTCCAATACCAGCCAAAACCACAAACATGCCACACTAACCACCTGTGAATTTTTGCATTCTTTTCTGTTTCAGACCTTTTCTTGTCAACTTAAAAACCCCAAACCATCAGACAGCAACCTCAAACTGACTAAACTGCCATTATATACTAGATGATCTTTAAGGTCCTTTCCAATCCAAGCCATTCTGTGATTATATCCAAACTCATCTCTGGGAATATAGGAATTAAGAAGGTATAACATTGCAGGATTAGACACAGGGAAACAAAGCTAAATTGTAGTTACAAAACCTATAGAAAGTAGTAAGCTATAGTCCATCCATAGTTTTGAGGGAAGTACTTTAATTGCTTCACTAGCACACAGTAAAATCCCTTAACAGAACTTAAAAAAATAAAGACTACAAATATCAATACAACCTGTGGTGAGCACAGGAAGAGTCTTGCCCTTCTAATCAATAGGATTTAGTAGAACTAGAGGAGGTTAAGAGGGTATGAGGGTCAATTTATCTAAGAAAACAAACACTTTCTGTACAAAGAATGACAAAACAGACCAGGACTCTTCAGATTAGAAAGTCAGATGCTAAGAGATTTCTAACAGAAGGCTACAAAATCCTGTATACTATACTATATATGTTTTTGTGAATCCAGATTGACTGCTTTCTTTCCAAGGGATAATGTTAATGGTGACCACTTCAAAACCAGAAAATGAAATGGTCACTTCTTATGTGGAAACCCTTCATTTTAAAGTGCCTCAAGACAGGACATCATGGTAAATGTTAGAGGCATAGCTTTAAAGAACTTCTTGAACAAATTAATGGGGAAAAAATAATCCCAAAATACCTCCTCCATTTCAAAAAGACTCTGAGGTACAATTGGCTGTAGGTTGGTCCTGGCCTTTGAGCTTACACATGCTGCCAGGCGCTCTCAGAGGCAGCGTGCTGGGGAGATGAGCTTTGGGTCTGGTCCAGTAGAGCAGGTTTTATGTTCTACTCTCTTGCTTTGTTCCTCTCCAAACAAAACACTGTATTTAATTCTGATGTTAAGCACAGTGTATTATCTTCCCACATTTTGATTTTTTAACATAAGCATTTCAAAATACAATATTTATTACCAAATGAGCACCAAGCTTGACAACATTACTCAATTTACACACAATATACTATGACCTATCTGTACTAAATTAATGTCTGCAACTGTTATCTGGCATGTGAACACAGATGGCTTTAACAAAACATTTCTAATAGAACATTTGAGGGCACCTACCATGATGTGGGGAATGGAGGGTACATTCAAAGGCAACACAGACACAGGATGCCAGTTCTAGCTGCCAGAGCTCCCAGCACACATATTTCAGTAGTTATAACCACTAGCTCTAGTTCATGGTGTCTACCATCAAACCTCAGAGGTCTCAAACTGAGCACCCAAAATCTTGGAAATCCATACTAAAGAGTAATTTCCTTAATCTCTGATTCTTTGCATGTTCCAGTGTAGCTGACAGGGCCTCAAAAATGGAAATGAGAGTTCAAGCCCAGGAACACAGAAGGCTTTTAGTCCTACACATAACACAAGCCAGTCCCTCTAGTTAGCAGTCATCACACAGAATTCTCTCTCTAACAGATAGCACTGGGGGAGAGGAAAGCTTGCATTGTGAACTACATGGGAAATCTCTCTTTTGCATCATTTTCTGCTTGTAGAGATACCAATATTATTCTTGTGTTTCATAGATAACAGTGTCTGAGGTTAGCTAAGCAAGAGACAGCCTTTCCAAAATAAAATAGAAACTAAATGCTTACCAGGAGTGGCAGGCTTCCGTCGCATGGAAGCTCTAATAATATCTGCTCCATGTATCTTATCTCTGTGCCTCTTAGACTTTGCTTCATAAAACCACTGCCCACTCATATTCTTCAGCTGAACATCATCTTTGACCTTTTCTGGTAAATGCCTGGAAAAAAAAAAGTATAAATGAGATACACACACACAATCTACTTACCTGTGTGAACAGAATAAAAGTTGGACTTCTCGGTTTGAGGGCTGGATTGTGTTTTGTTGTTGGGTTGGGTTTTTTTTAACACTGTCTCAGCACATCATTTCCATCCTCTGATCTAACAAAAGTTACCTTTTGTAATTATGAAGGATGATGATGAGCTGGAGAGGGAACACTTTCAGTGCTGTTACCCTCAGAGCATCAGTTGAAGTAAATCTTTAAAAAAATATATTCTTTGCTATGATAAACTCTCAAGCAGAGACAGCTCTGGAGGAGTCTCCAATAACTGCAGATCTTGAATTCTTGCTGCCAAAGGCCACTTTTCAGAGGTTAAAATTGAGATAATCTAGCAGGGAAGCATAAGAAGCCTGTGCCAAATTGAATCCATGGCTATTTTGGGGCTCAGAAGATCCTTTTCAGGCTGCTCATATGGTATTACTTTTACACACACACTCCAAAAGTGCCCTGGAAAAATGGTGCCATTTTTTCCACAAGTTACACAAAAATCCTTACATGAATACAGTGAGCTACAAATGAAGAAAGCATCACATAGAAGATGCACACTAACAAAATAAGTGTGCAGTTAATGTACATGCATCCATCACATGAACTTCAGCCATTTAAAATACCATGAAGCAAATTTTTAATAATTTGATTTCAGGCTTCAGGGTCACCCTGCTTTTATGAAACATACTTGAACAGAATCAAGAGTTGCTGTGTGCAGTCTGAGAGGTTGTTTTCTTTTCTCATTAGGCATATAACAGATTAGGCATATGCTTATAGACGGCCTGGAGACTAACCTGCAGAGCAGGAAAGTTACTACACAGATTTAGAGAGTACTTAAGAAAAAAGAAAAAAGTCAAGTCAGGCTTCATCTGCCTTCTTCATTTATGTCCTTTCCTTCAGCAAACAAGCCAATAACAGAGCCCAGGGGAGAAACCAAAACAAATCAAATTACTCAGAGATTTTAAGCACAGTCCACACTGCTGTGGGATGGTGCTGTTCTTCCACAGGCCTGATGGCCAGTCATAGAATCACAGAACAGTTGGGGTTGGAAGGGACCTTTAAAGGTCATCTAGTCCAATCCCAAGGAGGTTCATGCCAGTTTTATATTGCTCATGAGTTTAGGAGAAGGACCTTTGAGTGCAATCAAGCAGCTGTGATGACAGTCCTTTTATTATAGGTTGCAGATTTAACTGTCAAGTACAGACAACTACTCACAGCAGAGGAAGGGCACTGAGCCAGTCAAATCCTCTGCCACATCCTCACACTAAGACAGGCCATTCTTACCTATCACTCAACCTCTCCTTCATCCTTGTGTGGCCAGAAATGACAAGGCTCATTTGAATGCATCAGTTATATTAGAATTTGAATATCTAAACTTCTTTTTTAAATGACAACAGTCATTTAACTGTCAACAGTCAGTCCCTCCTAGGTGTGTAAACAACTTCTCTGTCTCAAATCAACTATGGACAGTTGAGGCTGCCAGGAGTTGAGGTCACTGTTGGCATTTTTAATGCCAAGACTGAACAGTCCATAGCATTACTGGGTCATTTAAAATTTGGCCCTTCCTCTTGCTTATGACTCTGTAGTTCTTTAAGTGCCAAAATACACACTTCTCTCATGCTGCAGGTCTTCCAAGTTGGAGCAGGAACACGGCAGTAGCTTCCCTCTGTCCTCAAGCAAATATGAGGGATGAGCCAACTCCTCATTGCTCAGCCAGTTTATGAGCACAGCCCGCAGGAACAGTGGAAATATGGCACGCAAGAACTTTTTACACAGGTGATTGCTTTTCCCTTTCACCTTCTTTCCCATGTGTTATTTGTCTTCTCAGAACAGGTGCTCCTTGAGGGCTAGGGACTGGCTTTTCAGCTATTTGTAAAGCCTGCAGGGCAGCAAAGCTCTGACCCCAGCTCGTGCTTCAGGGCAGGATGACAACACAAGCCAAGGGAGGTTCTCTAGCAGGAAGGTACTGAGTCACAGGACAAGTATTCAATGTTTGATTCAACCCTTTTACCCCAGACACTGCTCACTCCTTCCCCCTTTGTATTCAACCACTGAAACTAGGGTGTGGTAGGAGACCTGTACAAGTCAGAGCAGACAGAAAAATCACTGTAGAAGCAGATGAGATCCCAGGTTTCTCGACTGTGTCAACTTTCTTACCTGCTTGTTGGACACAGATCTGTGACCAATTAGCATAATATAAGCAGGACAGAGACAGAAGCATGGGTTTTTCATGGCTCTAGACTCTCATTAAATGTCACCCATGGCCAATGCAGCTGCCTTTTTGGCTGGAAGCAAATGTCAGGCATCTTGGTCCCACCCCTGCTTGCTGCCTATGGAAGTTATTGTACCTTAACTCCATCCACTCAACAAGCCTTCTAGATTTTGGGAGATAATTATGCTTGCTAATGAAGGTATAAACATAAACCTGCTCTCAATTTACCCAGTACTTTCTTTACAAATGACCCATCTGGCTGATAGGGCTTGTATGGTAAGCAGTGACAGAAGCTCACAGCAGCTGACTTCCAAACTACTTCTTTTGTCTTCTCTTCTCACCTTGCTAGCATTTGGCCTTTGTTAGCCTGGCTTACTCATCTCTTCAAGAGAAGTGTATAGCCTCTCAGCTGCATCTTTTGAGGAACTAAGAGCAACATAAATATTAGAGTTATTCCCAGACATTCCCCAGCCATAAATAAAGAAGCAGATTTCCATTATCAATAAGACAGTTCTAGGTCTTGGTAGGGAAAAAAAGCTTTTAAGAAGCAACACATCACAGACTTGTTGCAAAAACAGCTCCTGAGGTTACAAATGGGAACTTTTACAAAGCTACTTGAATTCTCAAGCTCTGCTATGAGCAGGCCTTAGCAGGAATATCAAACTGCTTGCACTGTGTGGTCCTGTTTCATTGCTAAACATCAGATTTAGACTGTGGTTTACCTTGAAAGGAATTGTGGAGAAATCAGACTGCAGCCATGGTTTCCCACTGCTACATACACCTCCCAGCACACCACAACAGCACTAGAAGCCAACAGTTGATTCTACACCAGCTCCCCAGTAAACAGAAAGAGGTTAACCAGGTTGCCATTACGTTATTTTCCTCTTGGTGACCAAAGAACTAGTAGGCATCCAGATTAAGTTTCAGATTGCAGGCTCAGTTACCAAGTTTTCAATTAGGAGAAAATGCAGTAACAGCTTTAGATATGATGGAAATATGTATGGAAAATGTCAGTTAGCCTATGTTGCAGTTTTCAGAGTGAAAGAGCCTAAAATTAAAATAAAGTTAGTGCCTGTTTCTTCTATAGGAACATTAAACTCAAGAAAATGATGGGACATAGCTAAAAGGAATTCACTCAAAAATCCTTTTAAAATAAGCCTCAGTTCCCCCATTACTTAGTATGATTTTTTCCACTATGCCTTGATGAAACATTTTTGATGGCAAGAGGAGAAATTTTTCATCCCACTAGGGCATGAAGTGCATACAGAATTGCGCTGACTGGGCATAAAAAGCAACTGTCCAGCACTCTGCAGGCAAACAGAAAATCTACACGTGTATTAACTGGGTTGTTTCTCCTCACCTCCAGAACATCTGATAATGAGTTAAATCACATGGTACCACTCTAAGGCAGAAAATCTGCTCTGATATGATCAGCCCCTGTCAAGGTTCCTATCAGCAAATCCAGAATGGTTTATCTTGTGCTTTGTAGGCTGGTGTAACAGCTCTTGCACGTTAGGGTGGAGTGATAATGACTTCTGTTTCTTTTTTTGAAACAACAGTATCTAGCAATACATTCTTGTATCTAAAACTGGTCAGCTATACCTCCTCAGTGTCTCTTAATTCCTTCCCCTGTAGCCCCTTTATTCATAGTCCCTACTACAAACCACCACAGAATTTGCAAGACGTGACAACTTACATCTTAACTTATTTTATTGCCTTGTTGCTCCAGTTATTACCAATTCCTCCACTGGCAGCTTAAACTGAGTTTTTCAGACAGGAGACTGTGGTGCCAGAATATTCTGGGATTTCTTTTGACAAACTAAGAATCATTTAAATCAGGGTCTGTGTTTGGCTCAAAGAGAGAGATTCATTAGCATCTCACACTCTCTATTCTGAACATATGGAAAAACCACCCCAGTGACTGGTGACAAATTAAAAGCTTTTTAAAGCCCAATACCACCACCTTATCTACAAATTCACTTCCCAAAACTCCTTCCTGTAAATGAAATACCAAATACATGGAGAAGGTGGGAGGCAAGATTCTATTTGCTGCAAGGATAACAACAAACCTTAAACCAACAAAAATCAACAAAGGATTTAGGTTCTGGGTCACCTTCCAAACACAGACAAGATAAACTTTTTGTAGTATCACTCATGCAAGAACAGGAGTAAAGGATATTAGACCAGGTATTATAAGTGTCAGACTTGCTGATTAGATTTTTAAAAGAGTGGGAAACAGCCATAAAAGGTTTACAAGGCAAAAGGAGTAATTGTTTAAACATTCCACTTCACATCAGCATGCCTCTTTTCTCTGCTCATATCTAGATAAGGTGTAGGAAAAAAGTCTGTTCTGGCATTTGTTAGAGAACTGCACCCAAAACATTTGTAATGGGCAGTCCCAAATTGAGGATATGGATTATTCTTTTTGCATGGTAGCTGCACACAGGAGACTTTCAAAAAGTATTGGTTTAAGCAATAAAGCAATATAATTTTAAACTGGTTGAGGGCTATACTAGGAAGAATAAAGCAAATCAATGGGTTTATGCAACGTATTTCCTCATCCTTGTTACCGTGATACCTCATCAACATACCTCTCCAGGGCCTTTTTGGATAGTGAGGTTTTGCACAGGTAGAAGTAGGTGGAGATATGAGAAAAAGGTGGTCTAGTTCTGTTTCTAGTCATGCATGTTCTGCCATTTTACACCTTTTCAGAAGTCTGGTGTGTTAGGTCTACTACCAATAACCTGATGAATTAATCTCAGCCAGTATCTTGCTGTTGGATCCTTGGAGAACTAACTAGGCTGTAGTCAGCACAAGTCTTGATGACTAACAAGCCAAACTGACATTTATTCTGAAGTCAGAAGGGAAGACAGACAGATCCAGGCCTGGGGCACTGGAATGAATGAGTTACATGTTCATAGGTGTGAGACAAGTCAGCTGATTCTGGAGAGGAAGAAGTGAAAGCAGGCAGCTCTATTGCTCACCGAAATATGGTCTCCACCAGACTCTGGAACCAAAACTATGATCCTAACCTCTGTGCTGTGAAAACACACTGATCAGGTTAACCCTGCTAGACATCATTTCTCTCCAAGAAGATAGCCACATGTGGGGCATCAGACTGGCATGTTACCCTGTATTTCATTTAAGCCATATATACATTCTGCATTGAAGATAAAGTCCTTTTTTATATGTTTTTATATTATGTCACCTGCAGTAAGCACTCAGACTTACTCTCCTATTAGTAGCTGCCTTGTCAACTTTGAAGCAACCTTTGTTTTGTTATAAATCATGTAATTAGATACTCCCTAGGCAGCCACGCGGAATATGTAAATGTGTTTAGGCAATTCTTACTGTATAGCAGCTTAACTTTGTTCCATTCAGGAAATCTGTAGCAAGACTCTTGAGGTTACAGAGTCCAGGAGGTAGGAGTCTTTCAAGATCTGTCAGCCTGCACAGTTTCTATTAGTTTCCACTTGTTTCATTTCCATAACAGCCTTCCACTGTTTAGTTTTGTCTGCTTGTTTTAAAGGATTTGCATAGAGGCTCCTCAACGGCCTCCCCTCCCTCTTCATACACAACCCAAGTAAACCTGCCATGGGGGAAAAAAAAAAACAACAAACAGACACCCAAACAAACAACAAACCCTTCACAAGGAAAGAACAGCTATCCTGTGACAACACACCTTTGGTGTTAGAGTCAGCCTGGACAGCAGTACAGGACGACTTGAATCTGGGAAGGAGAGGTTGCTGGAAAGGATGTGCATTTGCTCACAGGTTCTGCTCAAACACAGTGTTCCAGTATTTTATAGGCTTTAAAAGTAGGCATACAAAGCATAAAAACCAGCCCTGATCAAATGACAACCCACAGGACACATGCAAACAACTGTAAGTGAGTAGAAGAGCCTGCATCATCGCTTTCTGCACACTCCCAGCAAGGACATCTGCAAGACATTGACACTGTACTAAAGAATAGGCTGCATTTTAGGATTTCAGGTGAGCTACAAATCAAGACTCATCTACTCTGAAGACAAAGGCTTCAGTTTGACACTCAATAATACAACTGGGCACAATCTCTCTGTGATAGATTTTACCCAGACAGGTTTTGTACTGCAAGGAAAATCACACTTATTGAGGGAGTACTCAATTTAGAGGTTAAAAAGCTTTATTAGTATCCACTTTTTCCCTCAAGTACACTCTTGTATTGTACAAAATAAAGCTTCATCCACCGTGCTTCACTAGCTGTCCCAAAAAAGCATCATCCAGTCAAACAATCCATTTGCTACTAGTAGACAAGGTAGTGATGGATACTGGGAAGAAAAGGTGTCAGCCCCGTTCCCAGTATGGTCCAATGGCATGTCTGTTACTAAGACCAGTAAGTAGGGTCTCTTCCTTAACCCCAGTTCCCCATCAGATTAAGAGGAAAACTGTCCTGCTTCTCTTGCTAGCTCTTCAGAAGGGGAGCTGAGACCAGGGTAGTTCACTGTTACTTTGGTCTGATGAATCTAGCAGAAACCACAGAGGATGTGAAAAGCTTTCTGGAGGATATACACCCTCTTATTTTTTGGTCTGTCCAGTGATAAATAGAGACTTGGGCAAAGAAGATGTTTATTCACAATAAGGTGGATATACTTTCTTGATTTTGGGGGATTTTTTTTTTTTTTTAATATTTCTCTGGAGAGCAACAAGCAACCAAACCCAGAGACATTCTCATGTCAGTCAGCTTTGTTAAAGAGGATAAATAATGGCATGCAGGTTTTGCTAGGGAATAAGATTGCTCTGTTTCCTGAGCAGTCACTGTATTTGGAAAGTCCCATTTGGTTCTAAGCAATGTTCACAAGGGGAAATTAATACAGAAGACATGAACCTGTCCTTTTCCAACTAGACAGGTGCACTTTACAGCCCAGAGAGGAACGTTCTCATCCGAGTGTATCTTAGATACCTAAGAAATCAGCAACTATGAGTGCCACTTGATACTTTGATTATTGCAAAATGTCTCAGAAATCCTGCCCCATTAACACATTAAACCAAGCATTTAAAATAAAATGCCATTTTAAAACTGTTAAAGCTAAAAAAACCCAAACCAAACCAAAAAAAAACCCCAAAGTTTCATTTGAGTGGCATGAGAAAGCAGACTCCCTGTTTGACAAGAAGAGACACTAAGAGCTTGCAGTTTAAATTTTCACTGAAAGAGCTCAAGTCACCTAATTCTTAGCCTCTTGCAATAAAACAACCTGTGAAGATTTTTTTTATGATTAAAGGTAGAATTAATTTCAGATTAAAAAGCTTTGCTCACATTGTAAACAAGTTCTTTGTTGACACAAATTTATGACCTAAAAGTACAAGAATTAAGTAAGCCACCAAGCAAGTTTGGTTTTTTTTAAAGTGCTTTTAAAATTAGCTCCACAAGAACTGTAGGTTTCATTTTCTTATTAGTTCCACTTGCCTATTATTAGACTAATTTGAATCCACTGAGGCTTCGGGATAACATCAGTACCTTGAGAAGAACCTCAGAATCATGTTGCTAAAGGGGATGCTCTGACAGGATCTTAACATATCCTTAGCTCTAAATTTAGAGAAAGTTATTGTTATTTGTGGCAGCCCTAATCCAGAGCCCAAGTAAGCTTTAAAATAAATAAATAAATAAATAAATAAATCAGTGTAGATCAGAAGAGATGATGGCCAGCCTAAGAGACCTCAATTAGACACACAAAGTGCCATTCTGTTTACTGGTCAGGACAGAATGCATTTATCAATGTTCTTCCCATAACAAGTCTTACACTGAAACTAAAACACAGCTATTCTAATTACTAAGAAGAAAATTAACTCTATCCTAGCAAAACCAGGACACACATACACTGTGTTCTTGTCTTGCTTGGAAGCCACAACTCTTCCACAGGTTATTTTTCCATTCATTAACAGATGCTCAAACTTTTATCATTAAATAATGCAAATAATATATATCAAGTGGTTTCTAAGAAAAAGGGGTGGAGAACTGGTAAAATGAACATTTTTTTTGCAGAGATTTAGCTTTAAAGAGAGTCCCTAGGTATTGTGTGGCAATGAGAAAGAGTGATACTTGAAAATGATGGAGTTATAATTGGTGCCTAGTTACCTAACTATGCAGACACAATCACAATCACAATTGTGGCAGACACCAACCTGCCACAATCATCTGAGTGGATAACGAGGACACACTTTGAAAATTTCTGCAATGTTTGAAAGAAATACCCTGAAGGTAGAGTAGGAAAAATGGTTAATTCTTTTCAGAAACAAGATTAGCTTTGGCAGCACCTCTAAGACAGCATCTCTAAACTCTTCTATCTTCAATCAGCTGGCACACATGGTCAAAACCACCTCCACCAAGAACCTTGCCTCTGTTAAGTGGACCCTCAAAACTGCTACATCTAACACAAAAGTATTTTATGAAAATTTTAAGAGTGTATTCTGGTGATAGTAATTGAATATCATTTTCACACTACAATGGTAAGTCCAGTTCCCTCAATGTCAGTATTCAGCTCACCCCAATACATTAAATATATCCTATCCTAAGAAACAAAAAACAACACTACATTAGGAGAAGGTTCTTCAGGCAGAGGGTGGTGGAGCACTGGAACAGACTCCCCAGGTAGGTGCTCATGGCACCAAGCCTGACAAGATTCCAGAAGCATTTGGCCAAGGCCCTCAGACACATGGTCTGAATGTTGGGATTGCCCTGTGCAGGGACAGGAGTTGGACTTGATGATCTTTGTGGGTCCCTTCCAACTCACAACATTCTATGTTTTTATGATAACACAAAAAAGCCTTCCTTCTACACAGGCTACAATATAAGGAAAACTGCCTTGAAAAGTGATTGAAAAGGATATCTGTTAAAGCTGGACAGAATTTAAAAAAAAAAAAAGTACATTAGGGTTTCACCAGCCACACACTGCCACTGAACACCATGAGAGAGTTAAGTGTATGTAGCACCCAGCATCAGACCCCTGAAGCTTGCTTTTTTTGCAATGCCACACCAATGTATACATTAAAGGGGTTTGGCACACGGCAGTCACCACCCACCACACAAACAACTCCACATCAGAATTTCCTTATCACTGGCCTCCCTCAGTTTACACACTGAGCAAACAATCCCAAGCACAGCCCACAGCAGCACTGCCAGGAGGTTCTGCTGGGAAGGTCCCACGGCCACAGCAGGGAACCCCATCGCAAAGGCGACCACAACAGCTTCCAGCCTCAGACACGCTGGTGCCAGGGGCCAGCCACTCCACCACAGAAGAGTCATAGAATCACAGACTGGGTTGGGGTGGAAGGGACCTTAAAGATCATCCAGTTCCAACCCCCCTGCCCCCAGCAGGGACACCTTCCACTAGACCAGGTTGCTCAAAGCCTCATCCAACCTGGCCTTGAACACTTCCAGGGATGGGGCATCCACAACTTCTCTGGGCAACCTGGGCCAGTGTCTCACCACCCTCACAGCAAAGAATTTCTTCCCAATATCTAATCTAAACCTGCTCTCTTCCAGTTTAAAGCCACTACCCCTTGTTCTATCACTACCTGCTTCTGTAAAAAGTCCCTCCCCAGTTTTCTTATTGCAGTCACCCAAGCACAACACAGAACTTCAGACAGATTATTTCTGTTCTGTGACACTGTCACCACAAAGGCCCTGAAACTGTTAACTCTGAGCTACACAACTGCAGAAAGACTTAGAGGGGATGCTGAAGCTACTGCCAGGAAATTCAGTTATGTATTTACCCCACTCATTTATTCAATAGACAAAACCCAGCTGGAGCAGGGTAAGTCAGAGATTCCTGGACAGGAATAAGGACAAAAACAAAAACATAAATAAGTTCAAAATATGGTGAAAAGCAGCTTCTAGTCCTGACAAGGTGTCACTCAGCTTTTCCATCTTACGCCGTTTTTCCCCTCCGTAGGAACCCTGACATTGAGAGGCAAAGGCTTCTGGGGTTATAATAAATCACCTTGCCCTAGGAATAATAAAAATAAAAAATAATTTTAAAAAGAGATGTGATGTCTTTTGATTTCCTTGCATCACACCCTCTTGTCACCTAAGATTTCTTCATCACCCTTTTGCCCATGAGAAGAAAACATCAATACCCCCTTTCCTTTGGGACAGACCTCAGCAGAGGTCAGACGTAGCAGGAATGCTGTTCCCAAAGCGATCCTGTTCCTGAAACTACCTGCTCAATTCAGACCAACACAAGAGGAGCCACAAGACAGAGCAAACACCTATTCCAGCACTGAAAAAAACAAAAATCAGGGCAGACTGCCTAGAGGCTGCGTGGGTTACTCTAATCGGCACAGTTTTACTACAGATAAGCAATACCAGGAGCAGTGAGCAGAGAAGGGACTCCATCAAATGATTTGTAAAATTCCACTAAGAAGTTGCTCAAAGAGGATTTTGTCATGTTACCAGTTTGTCCACGTTCCAGGAACACGGCACACAGGCTTCATAGACAGAACAGATCATTAGAACACACTTCAAACCTCTGAATTTTTTCTAGAGGGAAAAAAATCACGTTCAGGAACAAGCCTTCCATTATATACTGTGGTGGTTTAAACACAGTGGGACCATGTGGTCCTGCATTCACTCCCCCCACCCGCTGAGATGGGATGGGAGTCACAACAAAGGGGCCATGGATTAGGATGAAGGACAGGGACGGATCACTCACCAGTTATGGTCACGGGCAGAACAGACTCAACTTGGGGAAGAAACATCAATTTAATTCGTTGCCATTCATCCAAGCAGCACAGTGAGACCTAACAACCACATCTTACACACCTTCCCCCACCCCTCCTTTCTTCCTGGGCTCAAATCACTTTGCTCCCCATTTCTCTACCTTCCCCCTCAACAGCACAGGGACAGGGAATGGGGGTTCAGTCAGTTCACCTCTGCTGCTCTTCCCAGCATGGAAGTCCAGGAACAAGGTGTTTTAAAGCAAGCTTCCCATGGAGTCACAGACCTCTTGGGTCTCAGCTCCTGGCTCCAACATGGGGACATCCATGGGCTGCAGATGGGTCTCCAGTCCAGCACCTCCTCACCCCCCGCCTGTGGGGGTCCACCCCTGCTCTGGCGTTGGGTGACTCTGGGGTCTCAATTCAGTCACACTTGCCCTTGGGCTCGGCTTTTCTGCTCCAGCATGGAGTCCTCCACAGCCCACATTTGGGTCTCTGCTCCACTGTTGAACCTCCATGGGCTGCAGGGACCTCTTTTGCCTTCTCCTACTCCATGGGGTTGAACTGGGTGTCCGAGGTTCTCTGTCTTCTCCCTCTCCTCCTCCTGGCAACAAAGCTCTCTCTTTGTTCAGGCTGATGGTCTTTTGTTCAGGTCAATGGCCTCTACACCAGGTTCTCTCCACCTTCTTCTTTTCAGGACCATCCTTCCCCTCACAAACATGGATTCTCAGAGGTGTTTCTCTAGTGCTCATTGGCTCAGCCTGGGCTGGGGGGGTTCACCTTGGAGCCAGGGGAGCTGTCATGAAGCTTCTCACACGGTGGCCCCTTCCCCCACCACCAAAACCACCCCCCCACACACAAACCCAACACGTATACACATACAAACAGCACTTTGTCAGGGCATGATGTTTGTATGATGACATTCAATCCCAGCTCCTGGAATCTTCCAGGTGTATATGGCTGTAGAATTCAAACTAAAACATTGCATCTCCTTGGCTAGAGATACAATTCAGGTAGTATTTTAATATATAATATATAAAAAGCAAGCTCCACGTGCCACATCTATGCAGAAAAATCAGTTGCATGTGTACATTTAACACATGCTTCCAGCTTCTCAAGAGTTATAATATTCAGAAACCAGCAGAGACATTATATTGTAGAAACAAACATGCTGATTACAGGCTGCTACAACCTGCAGTCCCTTGCATTTTCCACCACACCCTCTGGAACTGGAATTACAAACGGCAAAAGTGAGGTTATCCAGACAAAAATACTTGTCGACAGCCCTTTCAGACCACTACTGAGAGTGGGGTTTTTTGTTTTCTGTTCCTTTCCCCAGAGCTTTCAAATTCACATCTACAATTACTTTCCCTAAGCATTTTCAAACCTGGCACTGATGTATCATTCTAAGACTAAAGCCAGTATTTTTAGACCTACAGTAAAGAAAATAAAAGATCTGTTCTGTTGCAGCAAAGTCAGTTTTCTCCTTTTTGAAGCAGGAGACAAAACCATGTGGTGAAAACACCTCCTTCTCAGGATGGATTAAGATAGTGAGGAAAAAAAAACCTGGGAACATTGCCTGTAATGATTTTACCTCCAGTCTTCAGTGAAGCAAATACCTTGAGAGTTGAAGCCTTTTTAACCATGAGAAGCTACTGGTTTGCCCTTTATTGCTTTTACACTAAAAGGAGCAAGAGGAATAACTCAGCAGCCAGCTGGCCAAATGATCTCAGGGGTGCACAAGCATACTCAGTAAAATGAACACCCCTCTTGGGTTAAGTGGGCAGGCTGCTGATTCATTTGCAGGGTAGGGTATGCCTACACAGAGGGCATTTGTCAAAAAAATATTTCTTAGCAGAAGAGAAGCATCACAGATGTGTCATGGTTGGAATCACTTCAAAACATTTAAATAGGAAATGTATGTATGTCTTAATGAGGAACATCACAATGAGAAAGAATCCTAGAGAAAATTACTGAACCAGTGAGAGAACCTCCTGCCTCAGCAGAGATCTGTAAACATCTCTTTGTGTTACAGTGCTTTGACCTTTCAGCATCTAAGGCTCTGTTTTTCATTATTCAGCCACTTGTCATTTTGCGCACTCTGTGATGGATACCTTTCTTCACGTTGGAAAAAAAGCCTGACTACTAAAATCCTTATTCTTGAGCAGGTAGCTATCTTTATTAGCTGAAACCACTACTCAAATTCTATTTATACCTGTGTAGATGGCTTTCTTAAAGTCACCTGGGTAATGCTGCTTTCCTATGCATGCATCTCTGTTTGTGACAGTTACCCTAACAGGAGCTCGAGGAAAACCCCCACCCCAGAATAAACACACATTGCTCCACCTGTGACACCACAAAGAAAACAGGGAGCAATTTCCTGCTTTAGCTACAGATTGCAAGGCCTTCTTTTGGCAATGGAGCATAGCGTTGGCACCTCCTCTGGACTGCAGCTCCAATGCTCCACATGTTTGAGGTATAAACTTCATCATTCAGACACATTGCTGACTGCAACTGTACTGATATTTTTGTTTGGGGCACTAGTGCTCTTTTTGAATGAAATCCCCCCACTTATTATGCATTAGTTCAGTTTGCAGATGTTTTGGTACTTGCAAACTGAATCCTTTTTTGAGGAAACCAAGCCAGGTGCATTATCAAGCCAGATGCTTACCAGGTACACTTGGTCCCTTCGGGAACTGTCAGGGTCCAAATCAACAGTTAGTCTTTTGGCCAGTAATGAATCATTTGTGGGGTAGAAGCATTTCATCCAGGGATTGTGCTAGATCTAGTCCAAATTACATACACTGTGAAATATAGGGCCCTCAGCAACAACTGGTTTTATCTAATCCTATGCTCTGAGTAACTCAATATATGAACTGTGTAGGTCTTCCCAGGACAATTCAGGGTGCCAGATCCCTTACCTGACTCTCTCTTCTTCAGCTCTTTTAAGCTCTGCATCCCGTTGCAGCACCTTCATTATTGCCTCTTGTTCCTCCTCTGTTAGGAAGCTTAGGTCAATCATCTTGTGTGTGGTAAAGTGTCCAGGAAGATCTTAAATCCTGCTGAGGAGAATAGTCTTGTAGTCCACTTCAAAGGTATAGAAGAGGGTTTTTTTCAGCAAGCACTGAAAAAGCTGGACCAGGTTACAGTCTGTGGTTTAAAGAGCCCCAAATGTTGCTTTCTTGCAGTGGAGAATGTGCATGCTTCCCTAGATGAAAGACTTTTGGGAAATGGTTGCATTCCTGCTTGCCATCACAATGTCTTCTCAGCTTGTCCTCTCAGCTCTGATTCTTAGAGCAACAGTTCATTGACCCAGCACATCCAGTTTTCAAGAACAAATAAAATATCCCCTAAAAAAGAGATAAGGAACAACAAGCTGTAATATCAGGGATCAAGGAAGTAGGTTATGTGTGCATTTTTAATGAAAAGAAACAAGTTTTTCAGTATGATTAAACTACTTTGTAAAGTTCAAATGGTCACCAAGTCAAACCTGTTTTACAGGCCTCTTGAACAAGGTGGGCATGAAAATTTATTCTTTTCCAGTATAATTCACACCTTAAAACACAGAATCAAGTGTCATTCAAATGATAAACTTTAAAATAAGTGCATTTTCAGTTGTCCTTTAAGATAGCAGAACAATTTGGAGGAGAGGGAAGTGGGAGAGAAATCAAGAGCAGTTATCACATTCATTTAAAGTAATAAATAAATAAATAAAAGGTAGTCACAAGTATTGGCACTATATTGACATTATATTCAAAAGCACACAAGAAATCACAGATACACAGGGAGAAAAGTCCAGTGCTGCTTGCAGCCCTGAGTCACAGCAAAGCAGTGGACAGAGGCAGCCCAACATGCATCTGTGGTGCCCACCTTCTGCCAGTATAGACTTGGATCATATCCATGAACTCCCTTCACAAGGGCTAGAAGTTGGATTTTGTTTATTTAGAGAAAGATTACCTGAACTCCAGGAACAGAAGACTTTAAGGAAAAAATTACCAACCACTTGGGCTAAAACTCGTGAGCTTGCCATGCTGCTTTACTTATCATCAGCACATTTCTAGGACACCATTTTTGGCAAGTCACCAACCAAACAGAACAGAAGAACCATCCCACTAGGACAAGGCATTGAACTTTTGGACCCTACCAAACAGTGTGCCTTGCCCTCCAAACCTGTCTTCCCACTCCAAGTCTTCAAAGACTCCTTTCCCCTTTCAGGAGATCAGAAGGGCAGCAGTCATCACAAGCCCTGGAGAAAAACCCCAGAGGAAGCTGTCTGAACCCTGCCAAACCTAACATGTTGCAACAGTGAGATGGGAGGAGGCTGGAAATGTGTCAGAGGAATTGGTACGCTGCAGTTCAAGACTTAAGGAGACTGTTCTCAGATTGGTGAAATGCCTTTTTCTGCAGGATTTTGTCTTCTATTTGTAACAAAAAAATGTTCCTCAGAATCCCCTCAAATGGGAATTCTGTAACAGACTTTTGACCAAAATACTCTTTCCCCCAAAACACACAACACTCCTCACTGAAAGGTCGGGTACCAGCTTTGCAAAGTCAAGTTTCTCGCACTAAACCTTTTAAACTTTTTAGAGCGTGCTGTAAACTGCTGGATGGAGTCAGAACTGCTGTGTCGTTCTGCCCAGTTACCTTGAGCTGAAGAGGAAGGGAACCACTTGACTCATTTCCCTTTCCTTTGTATCAGCCCCTGCTTTGGGAAGGAAAGTCGGGGTATCTGGTGGCCATGGGCTGCAATATAACTTAATTTACAAGATATGAATGTAACTTTGTGTGTTGGGTTGGGGGGGTGAGGCGGGGGGGTAGTTTTTGCTGGTGGAGGAAGGGGCCACCTTGTAAGAAGCTTCAAGACAGCTCCCCTGGCTCCAAGGTGAACCCCCCCAGCCCAGGCTGAGCCAATGAGCACTAGAGAAACACCTCTGTGAATCCATGTTTGTGAGGGGAAGGATGGTCCTGAAAAGAAGAAAGTGGCGAGAACCTGGAGGAGAGGCCATTGACCTGAACAAAAGACCATCAGCCTAAACAAAGAGAGAGCTTTGTGTCCAGGAGGAAGGAGGAGGAGGGGGAGGACAGGGAGCCTCAAACACCCAGTTCAACCCCATGGAGTAGGAGAAGGCAAAGGAGGTCCCTGCAGCCCATGGAGGTTCAGCAGCAGAGCAGATACCCATGTGTAGGCCATGGAGGACTCCACACTGGAGCAGAAAAGCCGAGCCCAGGAGCAAGTGTGACTGAATTGAGACTCCAGAGTCACTCAATGCCAGAGCAGGAGTGGACTCCCAGAGTGGGGGGGTGAGTAGGTGCTGGACCGGAGACCCATCTGCAGCCCATGGATGTCCCTATGTCGGAGCCAGGAGCTGACCCCAAAGAGGTCTGTGACTCCATGGGAAGCTCACTTCAGAACATCTTGTTCCTGAACTTCCATGGTGGGAAATGCGGCAATGGTGAGCTGACTGCAACCCCCATTCCCTGTCCCCTGTGCCACTGCGGGGGAGAAGAAAAATTGGGAGCAAAGTGATTTGTGCCTGGGAAGAAGGGAGGGGTGGGGGAAGGTGTTTAAGATGTGGTTGTTGCGTCTCACTGTGCTGCTCGGATGAATGGCAAGGAATTAAATTGATGTTTCTTCCCCAAGTTGAGTCTGTTTTGCCCGTGACCATAACTGGTGAGTGAGCCACCCCTGTCCTTCATCCTAATCCATGGCCCCTTTGTTGTGACTCCCATCCCATCTCAGCGGGTGGGGGGAGAGAGTGCAGGACCACATGGTCCTACTGTGGGTTAAACCACCACACTTTTCCTCACATTTTCCCACTAATAGTGTATAATTATGTCAGGAATATGATCCCACGTAGGCCCAATCGCTGTCCTACAGAACACATGGAATAAATGTGGAATAATTTCTACGTAACCATCTTGAGTATGTAGAATTAGTTGTCATGCAGTAACATGAACTTCACTGCTTCATCCAAACCAAACTACATTTACAAGCAGTCATTTAAAATGCTGGCTTGCCTCTGTTTTATAGCCCATGGCTCCAGAGGACTACTCACTTACAAGGAAACTGTCATAAAGACTGCCAAAGACAAAAACTTATTCTTCAAAAAAACCTCAGAGGAATAAAGTGAGGGGACAGGGACTCAGCTGTGTCTAGAGCAGAGTCTCTTAGAGCCTCGGGGTTGCAGCACCATGGATGTAATGAAGCCAGAGAAAAAGAAATAAAAGACTGAATGTCATGTAAGGGTCAGAAGTGACAAACCAGGTGAGAGACAGAAGAGAGGCAGATGTAATCGGACGGGTCTCTTCATTAGGCAGCCACCATCACAACCCTTGAGGTTTGTGTGCCTGCCTTAGGGCCCTGCAGCCTGACACTGCCACGCTGACATCACCTCCATCTAATGAGCACTAAAATCATGCAGCAAGTCACTGTGCTTGCTCCCCTGGCCACAGAGTTCAACCAGGAGATTAAAACAAGATCTTGGCACTGGCACTATTCAAAGAGAAACTTCTCTAAAGATTTTCTTGCAGATGTGGAAGGCAGCTGCAGACAGGTTAATGATTACCCTCCCCCTGATTAAAAAACAAAACAAAACACACCAAAAAAGCCCCACCACCTTCTGCATGCAGTTATGTTTGGCTGCCA
Organism: Caprimulgus europaeus; assembly: GCA_907165065.1. The sequence goes on from OU015523.1 coordinate 119,150,679, forward strand.
TATTTATCTTTTTCATGATTCTCATTGTGATTTTGTTCCATGAGGTTGATATAACAGTATCTCAAACAACCTGCCATCTGTAACCTTATTTATATTTAAAAAATGACAATTTTATAATTAGGCAGAAATAAAAAGTACTTACTATAGAGCTATTGATAAACATAACAATCCTAATTTGTTGAGGATCTCCAATAGCATTCCTTCAACTTAAGATCAGGTATGGATGTCTGTTTTGACTCTCATGTGGAAACTTTTCACACCATCTGACGTACCAGTCAGCATCCACAGTGCTAATCCAAAGTCCTGGGTGCTGACTGGATGGCATGTGCACCACTGCCAACAGGCACAGAAGTTTATGTTGCAACCACAAAACCTGGACAGCTCTGAACAGGAATTATCAAGGATTTTTTCATGTAAATCAGGCAAGTTTCTTGCCTGAGGTCAATCAAGTCTGAAGAAAGCTGTTGTAGGAATGCTATCTTACCATGTCATTTTCTTTATGCTCAAAGAAGGCTGAGGAGCTAAGTGTTATATTGTCTATTAGATTAATTTAAAAATCTAAAATAAATAGCTGGACAGCATTTACAAAACAAGCTGCAGGCTTCATCGATGTCTCACTGTATATAAATTAACAAAACCAGTGGAAGCAGAACTTCAGTCCTCCCTGAACAAACAAGAGTTTGCAAGGGCTGAGCATCCACCCAGGCTGTGGGAGCTCACAGCAAGCTGCACTGCTGCTCAACTTCCTGACACCATCATTCCCCCATTAGAGAACAAGCCTTGTGAGGAGCAGCTGAGGGAGCTGGGGTTGTTCAGTCTACAGAAGAGGAGGCTGAGGGAAGACCTTCTCACTCGCTACAACTACCTGAAAGGAGGGTGTAGCAAGGCAGGTGTGTGTCTTTTCTTCCAGGTAACAAGTGAGAGAACAAGAGGAAATGGCCTCAAGTTGAGCCAAGGGAGGTTCAGAGTGGATAGCAGGAAAAATTTCTTCACTGAAAGGGTTCTCAGGCACTGGGATGGGCTGCCTATGGAGGTGGTTGAGTCACCATCCCTGGAGGTGTTTAAAAGATGGGTAGATGAGGGGCTCGAAGATATGGTTTAGTAGTGGACAGGTACAGTTGGACTCAATGATCTCAAAGGTTTTTTCCAACCAAACAATTCTAAGATTCTGTAGAGCAGTTTCTGCAACTAAGGTTGCACTCTCACTTTGTTTTCAATCAGATACAAGGCACTACCTTCCTTGCAGGTTCTTAACCATTTTTTTTTCCTGGTAGATACCATACAGTATGGTTCTACAGTTCACAAAGCTGTGCTTTGCTAAGGCTGACATACTTACTACGTCTGGCTTAACTGCAGCACATTCTCCTCCCAGCTCTTCAGCCCAAAATCCTACATGAATTCTGATCCACTGGCACTCATCCTGTATTCAGATTTACATGGCATCATGCTATTTGGTTTTGCTCCTACCGTAGGTTCTGATAAAAAGCCTCTCCAGTCCCAAGTAGCACAGCTGAGACCCTTTAGGTTCCTTGCAAAGATAACATGATGCTTCAGTTGAGGCATGTCTGAGTACCTGAAAAACCCTGATCTCACTAGATAAGCAGTTGAAAAAACTAGCAATAATCAGTTGGGTTGGGTTTTTTTTCCCCCTTTAATGTGTATCATCCACATAGTACAAATCATATCACATTTCACTACGATAACAAATCTTTAGTCACTGGAACCATGCCAGTCACAAACTGAAACCAGAGCAGTGTTTAGCCCCTGCATAAAAGAGAAAACCTCTTTCTGTGTGTAGAGTACTTGGCCAACCTCATGAAACTCGCTGATACAGGTTACTACAAGGCTGGCTTTCTGCAAGAGACTGTTAGCACTGATTCCAAGCACAGATGGCACAAATGGCTGGCTTAGAGTCCAACACCTGTTATAAGACCTAATGCTAATTAAAAAGATTAAAAAAAACAATAAAAATCAATGCCTTCCTACACTTCAGGTCACCCATTACCACCACCCCAAGCTCAGTTCTCTTGATTTCTCCTAAAAGCCCGTATGCATGCCGAAAAGAACTGCAAAGTCTCAACAGTTTGTTTGGTGCCACTACAAATTCAATGGGAAGTTTTCCTTTGTCAGGGAAGTTTTCAGACCTAAGTTTCAAATAAGACTGTAAGATCCATATCAGACTGACTAAATCACAGAAATCAACAGAAATACTGCACTGACCAATTTCTGGAAAAAGGCTGTAAACTAGCATTTGTGAGTCTTTGGATATTTGGCATGATTTTTTTTCTTAAACCTTAAATTCAAGTGAAACCACATAAAAATCTTCCCTCTCATAAAAGATTTTTAATCCCTGTAATAAACAGGAATCCAAAATTATGTTTTATGCAACTCATGCATGAAAGCTTCTGCATCTTGGCAGTAAAAGAAACAGTAAGAAGACCCAAGATGTAGTTTCCCCCTCACACTCTTAGGCTGCTTACAACTTAGGGCAGGCACTCATCCAAAAATTTTATCTTGTAAAACTCCTCAAAACCTCTCAGGCAGTTATACACCTCAATCCTTTTAAGTAAGGCTTTGCATTTTTCTAGAACACAAGTCATAACAGAAAGACAACTTTGTCCACAAACTTGTTTGCCCTGCAGAGAGCTGTGTTTGCCCCCCACCCTGCTTCTTTCTGCCAAGCACAAAAGGGGAATGCTAATTTGAATACTGCATTCCCAGTGCTATGAGATCACATTAAGAGATACCACAATCATAGCTTCAATTTTAAAATTTCACTCAGTGTATATATATAGGATGTAATGAGGGAGAGGCAAGGAAAAGGCTGGGTAGTTTGCCATTGACATGAAGTTCATCAACAGGATGAGAAAACAGACAGCAAAACCTCAGAGTCAGCTGTTCCAACCAAATTATCAAGATTTCCCTCTGCATGCAGAAACCCCATAATGTCCTGAATTTACATTGCAAAATGACTGTAAGTGCTTCTTGCACACCAGACCTAAGCTGCTAAAGCTTTGCTCCAGACAATCTGTCTTGCAGCCAATGCCTTCTAAGAAGAGGAAGAAGGTGACAGCCAATCCTATGCTTTTGGCTGCTTTCACACTCCTCTTTGTGCCAGCTCCTTCAGTTGAACAATCACCCTGCAGAGCTGGCTGATCAGCGACTCTTATCTGTACACATCCTCACCCCATGAAGCGTCCAGTTACACTTCACCTATCGGCTCTTAAAAAAATGAGAGGGTTCAATTTTATGCATTTGAAAGCAGCACATTTTCCTAATTTAATTTCTTCACTGCTACAACACATCAGCACTAGCAGTGAGGATGAGTTGGAAGTCCAGACGTAAGGCAACAGGAAGCTGAGGAAGACAGATAAATGGAATTGTGTCATATAACAATTTGCATCTGCAGAGAAACTCATTCTCAGAAGAGAAGTAACTAAGTTTGGCCTACACCCATACTCAGGAAATAATAAACCTTTCTTTTGAAGCACGGAACCAAGAAGAACATTAGGAGCAATAAGAGCTTTGGGGAACTGGCCCCTGTCACCCTGGGAGGTGACATTAGGCAGTAACGGCACCTCTGACTGATGCCTACAAGCTACAGCTTTGCAACTACAACAACCACACAGATCATCACACTCTCCTGAACAAGTTTGCTTCTCCACTGACATTTAAGCAGCACAGTTACAGGTAATTCAGCATCACCCTAGGCTTAGAGAAGAGATAGCTTAGAGAATAGATAGACCTTCTACAGGCCTTCCAGCACCTGAAGGGCCTACAAAAAAGCTGGGGAGGGACTTTTGACATGGGCAGGGAGTGACAGAAAAAGGGGTGATGGCTTTAAACTGGAAGAGGGGAGACTGAGATGAGATATGAGGAAGAAATTATTTCCTGTGAAGGTAGTGAGACACTGGCCCAGGTTGCCCAGAGAAGCTGTGGCTGCTCCTCCCTGGAAGTGTTCAAGGCCAGGTTGGATGAGGCTTTGAGCAACCTGGTCTAGTGGAAGGTGTCCCTGCTGATGGCAGGGGGTTGGAACTGGATGATCTTTAAGGTCCCTTCCAACCCAAACCATTCCATGATTCCAATATAATTTTTCAGTAAATATATTAAACACATCCCATGAAGGTAGAATGGATAATTAAGCCAAGTGCCAGTGTTGGCAAAAGCACAAATAGTTTAAGACAGTTATGAACATATTTGTGCAGCAGATCAGAGGGTTACGGATTTCAGTTCAATTAGTGGAGAAAGAAAAGCTATTAACTTTCAAGAGGGACTTAAGTTATCGTACAAGAGAGCCATAAACATGGCTGCCTGCAGCGGTAAGGACCTGAACTTAAAACAAACACAAGAAGGCCTGTTGCCATTTTAATTCTTGAAGAGGCAGAAGGGAAGAGATCATTCAGGAAGATATGCCTATCTGTAGCCAATCCAGCTGCTCTTTCAAGAGGTGTTATCAGAGCATTTTCAAAATGATAACAGCTCAGTGTACACAGCACATCACATTTCCAACAGTCCCAGAGATTATCTCAGAGAATGGTATTTGCCAATATGTATGTTTAGTCAGTGGGAGGTAGATAAGTTCTTATTTAAGTAGCTGTGAAGTAGAGGGTGTTGGTGGAACAGAGTGTGGCCAGCACATCGAGGGAGGTTCTCCTCCACCTCTTCTCTGCTCTGGTGAGGCCACATCTGGAGAACAGCATCCAGTTCTGGGGTCCTCAGTTCAAGAGAGATAGGGATCTTCTGGAGAGAGTCCAGCAGAGGCTATAAAGATGCTGAGGGGCCTGGAGCATCTGGCTTAGGAGGAGAGGCTGAGAGAGCTGGGACTGTTCAGCCTGGAGAAGAGAAGACTGAGGGGATCTGATCAATGTCTATAAATACCTGAAGTGTGGGGGCCAAATGGATGGGGCCGGGCTCTTTTCAGTGGTGCCAGTGACAGGACAAGGGGCAATGGGTAAAACTGGAACACTGGAAGTTCCAGACAAACTTAAGGAAAAACCTTTTCCTGTGAGGGTGCCAGAGCACTGGGACAGGCTGCCCAGAGAGGGTGTGGGGTCTCCATCTCTGGAGATGTTCAAAACCCACCTGGACTCTTTCCTGTGCAACCTGCTGTAGGGAACCTGCTTTGGCAGGGGGGTTGGACTGGATGATCTCCTGAGGTCCCTTCCAACCCCACCATTCTGTGATTCTGTGAGCAGGGGCCTTTGCAGAAGTTGGGGATATCCATGAAGCAACATTGAAGTTGCTCTTATAAGCACAGAAATGCTTTATTTTATTTCAGGAATATACCTACATCTTCTCCTATGCAATATTCAACACAGTTAAGGGAAAGAGTCTACTTATCTGCAATTGTAGGACCAGACAACTGCTCAAAACAGGCACAATGGGGAAAAAAAATTAAAAATGTGATACACAACAAGCCTTGCTCACACTTTCCCCCTCCTCATCTGTACCAAGATGATACCTGTTGTTTTTAACCTGCAAAATAGCTGTAATCTTAAAATATTCTTACTGACAGCCTTCTGTAATCATCTGCAGCTGGCTGGAAGAGGAAGAAAAGCAGCTAGAGCAATGCAAGCTCTTGAGAAAAATTCCACTTTTCTCCAGGAATATCTACTTTGCTGGTCCACATGGCTCTGCCTGTGATTTAATTTTACTTTTAATTGCTAAGAAGTCAAGACCTTCATCACTTTGAAGATTATACAGGCAATTGTTCTGTTTTACACAAAATTTACTCTGAACAAAGGAGCAAAATGTTAATAACAGAAAGAAGATAAAAGTTAACAACTGAAAATTGGAAAAGAACAGAACAATTTGCTTTGGTTGTGGCTTAATCCCTCTAATCACATGTGGCAGCTTGCCATTTCTTTCATAGGGCTTGGATATTGGCAGCAGTGCCTAAGAATGTCAGTCTCTGTACCTATTATGGTATATAATCATTAGGCCAGTGGTTTCAAGAGGATGTGGTCTCTGGAATAAGATGTTAGTAAATTAAAGAGGAGCCTAGAGAAACACACCTAAATTTTTCTTTTCCCTTTGTCAGGGTAACTATAGATGCCACAGCATTTATTTCACTTTGTCATAAGTATAAAACTACTCAAAAAAAAAAATTGAGGCAGCTTTAAAATTACAGACATTCATAAAATGGTTTGGGTTGGAAAGAACCTTAAAGATCATCTAGTTCCAGCTCCCCTGCTGCGGACAAGGTTGCCAACTACTAGATCAGGCTGCCCAGGGCCCCATCCAACCTGGCCTTGAATGCCTCCAGGGATGGGGCATCCACATACTCCAGCAAGCTAAAATCAATAACATCAGCATATCTCTTTATAAATTCCAAGGTTCCTAGTTTTATTTCCTTGCACATAATTTCATGGGCATTTTGTTGTGGTTTAATCCCAGTAGACACATTGTTTGAATTAATAATAGTTCGTTTGCATGAACTTCATTCTTCTAGTTGCAAATTCTTTTCGTCAAGAGTTACAACACAGATTATTTTCTCAGGGTAAAAGACTTGAAATATAATAGTGAAGGTGGCTCAATCCTCCAGATGTCTGAAGGCAGAGCACTGTCTATTGTGTAACAATTATTCTCATCTCCCTTTACGAGGGACTAGACTCCCTCCACAAACAGAAGCGTGGGGGGCCCACAAGTCTCAAGCTCCCATTGTCACTGTCTCATTCTTCATGTGAGCATTGGTATTCGACCCACACAGGGTCCAGCTTAAGAGAGTGGTTTTATGTCTTGTTTGAAAACAGATTTAAGTAAAACACTAGAATGTTTAAGAGAGATTGTAAGAAAACCAATCACTTGGTGAGATTACTTATCTCCTGACCATCCATATGCTTATCCAACAAACTCCTGCATTTAAAGGCTAGCTTTTTCTGATTGCATTCCTAACATAATTACCAGACAGATCCAAATTCTAGCAGGGAAGTTCCACAAGAAACAGCTAGAAGATTGCCCTCCCCACCAAACCCTGAAACTCATAATGCAAGTAATTGATTAATTCCTTAAAAACATTTTGCTAAGATGCCAATGGCTTCCTTTCATTTTACAGGAAAGAAGTGCTCACCCCCTTCTTCTGGAGACTTGTCATCTTAAATATAGAGATTCGGTATGGAAGATGAAAGTGAGAAAGGGCCAACAGCGCCTCCATTCCCTTCTCACAAACTTTTATGGTAGAATGGCAAACACTCCTGCTCTTTCTTGGGCCTACAAGAAAGCTGGGGAGGGACTTTTTACAAGGACAGGGAGTGATAGGACAATGGGTGATGGCTTTAACTGAAAGAGGGTAGGTTTAGATGAGATATTAGGAAGAAATTCTTTGGTGTGAGGGTGGTGAGACACTGGAACAGGTTGCCCAGAGAAGCTGTGGCTGCTCCTCCCTGGAAGTGTTCAAGGCCAGGTTGGATGAGGCTTTGAGCAACCTGGTGTAGTGGAAGGTGTCCCTGCTGATGGCAGGGGAGTTGGAACTGATGATCTCTAAGGTCCCTTCCAACCCAAACCATTCTGTGATTCTATGATTGCTCTCACCCCCAGTGTCCCACAGAGAGTGTTTGCACATAACTAGGAGCTGATGAATCCTCTTCCTTTTCTTCCCTTGCCTCATTCTTCCAAAAAACAAACCTATTCTAGTTTGAGGTTGGGCATTCCCTGCATTAGGCCAATGAGCATTAGTTCTTGATGCAAGTCAAACAAAAACACCCATTATGTACTAGGAAGTTCTAAATAAAATAAAAATATAAAAATAAAAATCAGAAAAGTAAAACAAAAAGATCAAAAGGCTGAAGTGGCAGAATTCCCCTAGCACACTGTGCTTTGAGTATACTTCACCCTCATTCAGCTTAGGCTTTTCTTCACTTAGATGCTTGTATATACGAGAAATCTGAAAGGAACTTTCCCAAAAATATCAGAACAAGAAGTCCACCTGTTTTCTATTTTTTCCTGTGCTATTGCAATTTCAAAGAGACAACTAACCCCATATTCCCCTCCTCTTTGATTAAAAAAATCCCCAGATTCTGTGAGCAATTGTAGCCTTCAGTAAATCATAATTAGTGATTTACTTTGTTTTCTTCCTAGGCAGATGCTCAGAGAGTCTTAATTGTACTTTTAGAATATTTTTTATATTAATTCCTTTGATACGGATGGTTAAAGAGTAGTGCTGTGGAACTGATAAAAATCTGTGTTGTTAAATGTATTGTTCTTGGTTTTAGCTAATTTTAGCCTTAAGCAAATCAAAGTTAGAACATTCCCAACATAGAGGTGTTTGGATAGAGACTTCAGGGAACTATCCTACCTCCATCCTGCTTCCTTGCTCTCCTACTATTTAGCAAGTACTTGGGTACTTTTTCTCTAGGACCTTGTTCTGGAAATTGCATCACTCCAAGAATGGAAGCGACTAATTAACAAGTATTTCCTACCAGTGGCTACTGGGAAGTGAGACACTTCCTGCGTGCCACTTGGTTAGATAACATTCTCTACATGAAAGCAAAGAACATGGAGCTGCAGCTTGCACACTGCAGTCCTGACTCTTTGCTAACACAGGCTTTCTAACAAGAGGAAGGGGCTAGCAGTGTTGAGGCAAAGAAATGCACATTACAAATAGTGAACATAGATTTGCACTTAAAAACTTACTTAGACCAATGCTCATTCTGTAGAGCTGGCAGCAAGACATTCTGTAGAGCAGTTTGAGTCTTGGACACCAATTGGAAGACTCTTAACTGTACATTTTCTGAAGAAACTTTGAAAAAGGCTCATTTCAAAGCCTGTCCACATGACTTCTCTGGCGATTTTTATCCCATTGTTATAAGAATCTATTAGTCAGTATCTGTTGCATCCCTGTGAGTTTGAGTCCCCACTCTCACTCCTCATTTGAGTCAAAGTGATAAACCAGTTGAGCAAGGAGAGCCACCATCACTGGCAGACTGAAATGGCTTTATGCTGAAAGAGGGTAGGTTTAGATTAGATATTAGGAAGAAATTCTTCATTGTGAGGGTGGTGAGACACTGGAACAGGTTGCCCAAGGAAGTTATGGCTGCCCTCTCCCTGGAAGTGTTTAAAGCCAGGCTGGATGAGGCTTTGAGCAACCTGGTCTAGTGGAAGGTGTCCCTGCTGATGGCAAGGGGGTTGGAACTGGATGATCTTTAAGTTTCCTTCCAACCCAAACCATTCTGTGATTCTCTGATTTTCCCCCATGTTTGTAAAACTAGGAGCCCGTGGATTAGTACATTGCCCCTTTTATGCACCACTTTGAGCTGCTCTAAAGCACCGTCACAGCCAGCTGCTCAGGTCACTGGTGGTAGCACATTTCCTCTGCAAGAAGGTGCACAATACAGCTTTGTGGTACAGGTTGAGCACAAGACTGCCAAATCAGGAGGGCAACATTTTAAGCCACCTTTGCCTCCTCTGAGGGAGGCCACTGATCTCTGCTCCACCAGAAAAGCTTTGCCTGTAGCCCAACACAAAACTGAGATCACACAGATCATGGCAAAAGGCTCTCCATTATTCCCAGACATGATTAACTGTATAAGCAAGTAGCTTCGGGGAAAGAAAATCATCCCTTACTCACCTGACTCACTCTAATTTGTCACTGCAGCCCCCTACTTTTCAGCTACTAACCTTGTTATTGTAACTACATCTCTATTTAACCGATTACTAATGTGCACAAAGAGCCAGCAAACAAAACAAGCCCTTTGGCTGTCCTTTCTCAAGAGCTGACTGACTAACCACTGACCTTAAGACACTCACTCGTGTAAATTTTTAAGGTTAAAATTACCAACCTAATAATTGATGTAATCTGAAGGCTACTAAGAAAGCTTGCATCAGTTAATCTGGTCCTGGTTATAACCACCGAGGCACACACCTACCTGAAAACAGGGCTTCACACAGAATCCAATTACCTGCAGAAATCAAGTGCCAGAGGAAAAAGACTGTTATTTGGGAGTCCTGCAGTCACAGAAACAATAAGTAAGCTAAAGAGGGAGGTGGGAGAAAAAGCACTTTGGTGAAGTTTCCAGATAAGTTCAAAATCAAAATTATTAAAAAAGCTAACCTACAGTCTGCAGACTAGTCAGAATCAGGTCTCACCTCAGTCACCAAAATTAACTTAACCTTTGCAATTCAGTATTTATTTCAGGGTTATTGTTGGGTTTTTTAATAAACACATTTTAAAAAGCTACTTTACTATAGCTCCCTATTAAGAGGAAAACCACTCATCTTCCCATGCATAACCATGGTTTAATGGAGAGCCCCATAGTATGAATATTCCATCTGCTAGCAGGTTCATTCTGGCTAAGTTGAAACCAGCAAGCAGCAACGTCAGTCCGCCTTAATAGTGACATTAAATTGCAAGAATAACAGGAAGTCTATCAGCCATGAAAACTTCACTCACAAAGATTGTTTGCACTGCTGGGCTGGGCTGTATCATGCAAAACCCAGTCTTTTCCCTGACTGGTACCAGTTTCACTGAATACTTACAGCCAGATCCAAACAGAGCACCTGGGCACCAAAAAGCAAGGTACATGATGATGTGAGGAACCTAAAAGGGCACAGTGAGAGCTAAACCCAATTGCTACACGTGAGAAGCGAGGAGCAGGGAACAGTTTCTGTAGCAGCCTACAGCTGCACTGGATGAGGGGTGGTGTCAGATCTCACTGCAGGAGCAGCATTTGCCCTCTAAATGCTGCTGAATAGCACAGGGATAGGAAAGAGGGAGAGGTTGTGATTGAAATTGTTTCTCAGACATACGTAGCAAAAATCAGTTTAGAGTTTGTGAGGCTGGGGTTTGGAGTATAACACCTGTTCCTGAACAGGTATTTAGTGTTCCAGGAGTGGCTCACTCTTTAAGAGCACAGCTATGCAAGGTGTTAGCTCTGTCTTGCCCAACGGCTCCAGCACATACCCAGAAAGCAGCCACAACCAGAGCCCCCAAAACCACTTAACCCAAGAGGATTCAAACTCACATCCCCCTGTTTATCAAAATATATGACAGTCTCTGAAGGTTTCACTTGGTTCACTTTTAGCTTTCCCTCAGGCTGCACAACCAAGCATTAAACTGCCCGTCTCACAGAATGACCATCAGCTTAAAGTGATGTCACAACCTTGCAAGCAGAAACAAGGACCCAGGACTACTTTTTTCAGTCAGACCACCACATTACAAATCCAGCTCGCTCTCCTGACTTCCCTCCTCACCCAGCCAGCTCTGCATTCCTGGCTCCACAGCAGTCCAGTTCTAGTAGGGCAGAGGAGAGTAACCACAGGGTATTAACTTTTTAATCCGAGTCTCTTAATCTCCAGACAAGTACTCTAATCACCATGAAACAAGACAAATTTAATGACACTTCAACAAACGTAAATTATCCCAGGCTTGAAAAAACAAACAAACAAACAAAAACAACCCACAACTCAAAGAGCTACCTACTCAGGCAATACCCAGGTGGAATGGAGGTAACTTGCAAATTCAGCACAATTTAAAAAAAAAAAGAAAAAAAAAAGCCTGGAACAGTTTTGTGTGGGCAGCAGCAGAACAGAAGGTTAAGGGCTCACTACTTCTGGCTGTTTAATAGGTTTCTGCCTAGGACTTAGGCACATACCTCTTGTTTACAGTGCCTAAAGTGCAGTTACACAGGATTTTTGGACCTCATTATTTTTTCATAACTGATGTTCTATTTTTAATGCTATTTTTGAATCACACATGCCATTTAAATTCAATGGAGACGAAAAGCATGGGGGTAGATTTTAACATCTACAAAGCTGATGGTTTAAAACCATTTCTAACCCAGAACACACTGATCTACTACTGGAGCTCTAGTTACATGGCTGAGATTAGAGAGTCTAACTGTAGTCCATCCAGCCTGTACAGGAGTAAAATCACTGTCAATTTATCAATCAGTCAGAAGCAGATTGGTAGTAATGCTGGGCAGGCGATTTCATATGGAATTTACCAATAGTGTTTGATCCTTTTGTAGAACAAAAGCATCTGGCAATGAGTCTAGGATATTGTTGTGCTAGTTACTCTGCAAATAAGCACCTCCTTTGTTCTTACCTTTATTTCCATTTATACACACACACCCTATTTTATATATAGGAACAGACAGAGACAGAAATGCAGAATCTCCTTGACTGAGAGAAAGAAAATTAGAATTTACTTTTAGAAGATTTATATTACAGAGAAAAAGCAGTATAGCAAGATGGAGGAAAAAAAAATTGTCAAGTTGTTCATTAATTTGTTGTATTCACACCGGTGAATTGGGCGGGATTCAGGTCAAAAATAGTCTGGTATTATCATTCAGATAAAGAGCTATGAAACAAGAAGAGGGGAGAAGTGGTCTTTTCCTCCTACTCACACATCCATTATCTCTTCCCATTGCCACTCTTGATGCAATAAACAGACTGAGGTTACACAGAGCAAGGAAACCTTATGCCATGAAGTAAGAATCTAGCACAGCCAGTTGCTGTACCCAGGTGAATTAGAATGACTCCCTACCACAAGAATGAAGCATGAATAAGTCAGCTAAAATCAGCTGTCACTCGCTTTATGCCCAAATAAGCTAAAGAACTGCAGACTGCTAATACAGCAAATGCAACATCACTGGCTTGACATACCATGAAGTGTTCTGGCATTGGAAGATCAAACTAAGGAGTTTCCTTAGTTCGACTTATGAGCAACCTAAATAAGCTGACTTTAAACACAGCAGGTGATGGACTTTGAGCACCAGGAGGTTACCTACTGCTTTCAGCAGGTATCTGTTAGTCAGCCATCCTGGAGGAAGAGCACTTGCTGTGCAGACAAACAAATTGTTTACTGTGGTGCAAAACAACTCACTGTTGAATGACAACTGACTTCCATAAGACAGAACCAGCACTTTTAATTAAAGAAAAATAAAATTAAACATTTTTTCCTACTAGGTGACTACAAATTGCTTTTAAGTTTCCCTGTAAACAATGTTTTCTCAGTAGGTTTTTGTTTGAAGTCTGCTCTACTCAGCACTGGGAAAGTTGATTCCTTTCTGTCCTGAGCACAGGAAACACGATACAGGGTAGAAACCAACTAATTCCTTTGACTTCACCCCCCTGTTTAGCTTCCTGGTTAGGCCTTTTTTTTCCCAGATGCAACAGTTACAATCTCACTTTCTGTGCACGCATCAAAGGTTTTCTCCAAGTACTAAATTGGAACAGATTCCACCTGGGAATCTGGCAAGTGTCTCCCACAGAATAACAGGAGTTTATTCTAAAGAATCTATCTGTCCAGGGTGTCTACGCAGGGCTTTAGAGAAAAGACAAATTTGCCTTTCTGGCAATTATTTCGGGTGCAATAGAGACTTTTTTACTCTGGCCTTTGTCAGCACTGGTAAGCAAGAATGTTAATACTTATTTCACTGATTTTTAAAAGCCTGACATTTAAACTGATAATACATTATTCTGGGCTCCAAGAGATGCTGAAAGGAAACTTCTTTAACATGAGACAGGTCCAATGACAGCTTCAGAAAATTCAAGAATTTGCTTTGCAGCCAAAGCAGAGGCCTGCCCCACCTATAAGGCAGAAGTAAACTAAGCAAGATACTTAGTAATGCCTTGCCTTAAACATGAGTATACTAAAATATGGTTATTGCTAACAGTGTGTAAGTATTTCCTAGCACTGTAACATTACTAGTAGTATTTTATAACATGGCCATGCATAAGTATATAAATAACTCATAAGTGTAAATGGACAGACACTTGCAGTACACTTGGCCAAACAGTGCACAGGAAAACACATGAAAATAGTAAAATCTGCAAGATAAGAGCAAAGGACATAGAGTGGGCAGGAAAGATGTCAGGTGAAACCAAAACAAACCTGCAGAACAGAGAGGAGATATTTAATTTGAAGAATTATTCTGGTTCCATCAGGCACAAGAAACGTGCCTAGCAAAACTAGGCATCTTACTCCCCAAAACAGTATGAACTATGTCAAACGCAGATGAGATCACCTCTTTTTCTTCCAGGGAGGCAGTAAGGTGTGTAAAACACTACCAATAAGCAAAGAAAGATGGTAATTTATGAAAATCACAAAATACTCACTCTAATTCCAGCTTCTCTTGCCAAAGAACTCTCCAGCATTTTACCTTGACCTCAGTACCTGAGACCATCAAGAACTGTAGTCATAAGTGCTATGGGCACCAGCTCCACAGCATTGTATACTCCTTGGTTTACTATCACTTACAGCTGTGATTGTTAAGAACTGTTTGGAAAATGTAGTTATAATGACTGATGGTAATTAAGAACTAATGACTGGAAATCTGTATTGTTGATGTGTATCAGTTTAGTAAAGTGGTTTGATTCATCAGTCTTTCAAACACTCCTTCACAGAGATCTCCAATTCTCTGATATACGTAAACACACAAATATTTTGTTGCAACACTTGGATTGCTTCTTTTATCAAAGAAAATCAAGTTTCTTTTCAGAGCATCCTATCAAGAATGTTTTAAGTCCCCTCCCCTTACACTTTTGAGAACGTTCAGAAATATTTGTCTTGCCTCTTGACAATCTGTCCCCAGGTTAAAGCAACCTTTATCCTGCAATGCAATCCTATAAACACATCTTTCTGCTCACAGAGGAAAGACACAACTGAGTGCATTAGACTTTAGGGACAGGTCCAATTCTGCAAGTTACTCCACAGACAGCATGGAAGCTGCAATTATTTTAGGGTTTCGAAATGAAAGTGTTTACTATTTACATAAAGGTCATTAACATCTCTCATCTGAGATCTAAGCACTCTCTTTAAAGGGAGTCCTTTTATGAAAACAAGCCTCTACAGAAGCTAGGTGCAGGTAAGGTTTTACAGTTACTCGGCTCTCACCACCAGACAGGAGCTCCCCCTTCAGCAGACAGGGATGTCCCAGCACACGGTCCCCTTGCAGGGAGGAGGCTACAGTTCTCCACACCAGCTCTCCAGACTGGTTTTGAGGAAAGCTGCAGACAAGCTCAGAGAAGCTGCGGCTGCTCCTCCCTGGAAGTGTTCAAGGCCAGGTTGGATGAAGCTTTGAGCAACCTGGTCTAGTGAAAGGTGTCCCTGCTGCTGGCAGGGGGGTTGGAACTGGATGAGTTTTAAGGTCCCGTCCAACCCAAACCATTCCATGGTTCTATAATAAGCGGCGATTCCCTGTGGCTTCAATAGCAGGGGCCGGGCAGGGGAGACACCTGTGAGATGTTCCCCATCCTCAGGCGAACCTCCGGCAAGCTGCCCACAGCAAAACACCCGAGCCCGGAGGAGCCCGGCTGCCGAAAGCGTGGAGCCAGTACTCCTCAGCTGCCGGCAGACTCACCCTCACGCTGCTTCAGCACTGCGGGTCACTCCATAAGCAAGACACCCCCACCCCACCCCACGAAACCCCTCAGGGCAGCGGCAGCCTCACCCCTCCCGCCGCCACAGCGCGGCACTTCACCGCCTCAGCCTGCCAGGACCCCGCCGCCCCCTCCGCGGCTCCCCTAGCCCTTTCCTCCGGTCAGAGACCACCTCAGTTACCTCGTCCCGGCCGGCAGCCGCTGCCCTTCGCCGCCACCCCGCTCCTCTGAGGGGAAGGGAGGTGGCGGCGCGGGGCGAGGCAACCCCGACCCGCTCTCGCCGGGCCAATGGCGACGCCGCCTGCCTCCCTCCCTCAGAGCGGGGCGGCTCCCCGCGCCTCGGGCCCGCCCTCCGCCGCCACACTCGTGTTCGTGTCACTGGTGGCACCGAGAGGGTCCCCAGAGGGAGCGGGGCGGAGCGGTGGGACTGTTCTCGGAGCAGCAGGAGCCTTCGGGGGCAGATTTGAGGGGGCATTTCTGAGGCAGAAGCCCTCGGAGGCAGGCTCCCTCCACAGCGGGGAGTGGGTGTTTCACATAAGGTTCACGCAGGGAGTGTCAGCTCGACTTGACTGGTTTCCTTGAGGCAAAATGAAAAAAAATATTTCACTTTACCTGGTGCGAGGCAGCCGCCTTGAGGTAAAATGATCCGTATTTCACTTTACCTGGTGATAAGAGGTGTGAACAGAGGCCTCTTTGCAGTAAAGATACAGGCAGCCACGGTTTCAGTCACCTGTTTGGCCAGGAAGCTGCTGTAAGTGCTTTCTGTTTAATTAGTGGCACAAATTACACACGCCACCATTTCGTAGGATGTTTCAGCAGGACCTTCCCCTGGAAGCACGTCTTGCACAGCAGCCAAGGCACTGAGGTCACTTCTGAAGCTGGAGTCCCCCGGGGAGCAGGGTGACAGCACCGACCCCTGGCATGGGGAGAGCTGGCGTGGTGCCATTTCCCCATTGTGCATGTTCTTCTCACGACCCTGGTTTTATATTTTAACTCTGTTTTGGGGCAGCTGGAGGATTTCAGTCTCTGGAGTGCCTGGGAGTGGGACCTGCTGTGCCTCTGGGCAGCCCATGAGGCGATTGCTCTGGTCTCAGTTTTAAATGACTTCCCCATTGCATTCCCAGCCTGAGTACATTCACTCCCCAAATCCTAGATCATCAGCACTGGCTTCCTGATAACCATCAATTCTTATGTTTCATCTCCTACTGAAACTTGGTTATGGTGAAAAAAAATAATGATTTTTAAAGAAAATCAGTATACATGTGTCCTGGTTTTTAGTTGAGACCTGGGTTTCTTTTTCAGTAGCTAGAATAGTGCTGCATTTTGCTTTCAGCCTGGGACTTGTTATGAGAGACACTGATAACACACCACTGTTTGCATTTTTGTCTCTGGAAGTGAAGGACTTTGTGTTCTGTTAGTCTGCAAGCACAACGTCTAAGGGGGTGAGGAATATTTAAATTAATAAGCTAAATTGGCATTTGGATATGCCAGTGGGTTATTCCAGATCATATCCCGCAATGTTCAGTATATTAGTGAGGGTCTCTTCCTCTTTTGGCTCTCTCTGGCTTTCGCTCGGGCTCTTGCTCTCTCGAGATTGCGGTTTCGGTTCAGGATTGTCACTCCTCTGGGATCGTTATCTGGGAACTGGATGGGCTTTGTCAGCAGGTGGTGAGCAGTTGCACTGGGTATCACTTATTTGTATACTTTGTTACTGTTATCATTATCACTACTATTTTAATATCAGTATTATTTTAAGTTTGGGGTTTTTTTTTCCTATTATTCAACTGTTCTTATCTCAACCTACAATTCTCCTTATCCTTGCCTCCCAATCCTCTCCCCTATCCCCTGGGAGTGGGGGGGCAGTGGGTGAACGGCTGAGTTGGCTGCTAGCCAAGGTCTGGCCCAATGAATCTATCACAACATGGCATTGGTATAAAGGTTTGGTAAATTATGTATTTTTTCAATTTAATATATTTTATATGTAGCTCTTCCTTCCAACAAAATTAGGGACTAGAGCATGCTTTGTGCACTATCCAATAAAATTCGGGCTTGATAAGCCTTTAATAAGGCCTCCATTCAGGAGGATTCAAAAGGATCAAAGTCAATTGGAGAACTTGTGAAAGCTCAAAACTCAGATCCTTGCCGTAATAATTTTCATTCAAGCATCTCTTATCCACATACTCTGTTTGTTCATCTTCATGCAGCATACTAAGCTGTATCTATTCAAACCCACACTGAACTCCTGTGCAGTGCAGGTCAAGAAACATGGTTTGGTATGTTAATTAGAAGTGGGGGCACTTTTGGCACTCTTGATACATGGAACACATTTTTCTATTGTGTTAACATCTCCTTTTCCCTCCTCTGTCAACAGTCCCAAAGAAAATGAAAGCAGACAGCGGTAAGACTGAGCCTTTTTAGACCAGACATGCTGTATCAGCTGGCAGCTGTGGGTATGCCTGGAGCCAGAACTGATAGATCTGGTGTACCCGTTACCCAGACCAATTCCCCTTTTAATTGAGGACTTTGGACCCAAGCTGAGGGAAAGCAGCTCCTTGCTGGTAGGAAGCTCCAGGTGGCAGAAGCCTCCAGCATCGTGACAAGTGACACTGTGAAACTGTGTATGGGGTGTGTGCTGTGTCTGTTGAAATATATATGTGTTTTCTCCTACTCACATTTAGTTATAGTGAGTTGTTCTTGAAATGGATTCAGCTTAAATCTGTGAGATTATGTTTGCAGGGGCTGTCCCAGATCAAATCAATTGCCAGTTCATAGCCTGAGTGTTTGCAATACTGAAAATACCTGAACCACGTGCATGGACCCTCAGACTGATTCCTCAGTAACTTCAGATGGAAAGAACCTGTTTCCACCTTCAGATGGAAAGAACCAGTTTACAGCCTGTCCCCACAGTTGCTCTGCACTGGCGAAGTACATCTCAAGAGTGTGGGGGGGTGGGGGTGTAAGCTTGAAGTGTCTGTTTTTCACGTGAATTAAACCTGAACACTCTCAAGGTGGCACCAAGAGGACCAAAGCTGGTGATGGAAGGATGGGCCCTACCAGCTGTCCTCTTAGTCTTCCCCATGGAGATGTAAAGCTCTCAGAACAATGAAAAGGTCTAAGTATGGTTTTGATTGCAGTGCAACACAAAGTGTTATGACATGTTTAGAAACAAAAAACCTACAGGCATCTTTGTGTAGTGATATTCCTGTCAGATTGAGAAGGTGAATCACCTTTCTTCCTTCATCCTCTTGTTCAATGTGTCTTTCTCTCTAGCTGTTATCCAAAGCAGGAAGGAAGTCGTCCCATCTTTCATTGCTGTAATGATATTTCCCCTTGACCACATCCCCCCCTCCCTGCTTTGCATTCTTCAGTTGGCTCCTGGGCCCAAGGTCTTTTATTTTTTTTTTTTTTTCCCATTTAAAACCTTCTGCACTGTTAGGTTATGCAATGAAAGGCTCTTCACACACATGATGGAAGGCAGAGGAGCAATGGTGGGTGGAGGAGCCTGAAAGGTACCATGCCTGGCTGCTCCCAAACCCACCACAGGAGCTATCAGCCCATCAAAGGTCCATCTTCACACACATGAAGGAGCACAGAGGCCCAAGGTGAGGTGGAGGAGCCCCAATAATCCCTTCAGAGACCCAGCCCATCCCAAATCTGTCCCAGGGCAGCGTCAGTACCTTACAGACTGCGGAGTCACTGCCCGTGTGGGTGGGACACATTGTGGGATGCAAAGGAAGAGGATTTTCAGACTGCATGAGACCTACATGGGATATTTAGGGGATGAGGCAAAGGTGGGGGAAAAGGGTGGATAAAGGGGGTATGGGGAGGAACAAGGATGGGAAAACAGAGGGGAAAGGGGATAAAAGGGGCCAGTCATATGTAAACAGGGCAGTCAGTGCACTCATCTGCCCATGCCCCAGGCCTGCTGAGCATCATCTGTCCTGTCTTCTCTTAAATTCCATTTCTACCTTTTTTTTGGAGGGGGTGAGTGGCTCTCTATTCTTCATGCCTATCTGTGTATGGAACTACCACTTCTGACCTCCTTGCTGGGTCATGTCACATGGCAGAAGGAAATCTTCTGCCATCTTACCAACAGAGGGTGTTTCTTTACCTCTTTAAAAAGTAAATCTTCAAAAATACTTTAAAATTATTTAAAATTTCTTTTAAAATATAAGAAAAAAGTGTATACTGAAGGCATAAGCTGTGAAAGGAAACAGTGTGGTAATTTAGCTGTATGTGGTGCTCTCTGTGGTAAGAAGGAGATTGTCTTGATAATAATGATCATGCAAGAGATGGCTTTAAAGAGCAAATGTGCAAAAATAGGGTCTGATGCTTTTCCTGTTCTTTTGCTCCAAGATAAAACAAATGTCAGTCTTGCTGCCACTGACCAGGAACTGGATGATCTTTGAGGTCCCTTCCAACCCAAACCATTTGACAGGTTTATAATTCTATGATTCGTGTCTGCTGATTGCACTGGCTCTGTGGGAACACAGCCAGCCAACTCTGTCTGGCCTGGTTACTATGTCCTCGCCTGTGTGATCTTCCTACTCCTCACTTTCCTGGGGAAGTGCTCTTTGATGACTTCTTCCTTGCTTTGAAGGTTTTGCAGGTCTGCCCAGTTGTCTCTCAGGACCTGAGCTCTTGCCTGCTGCACAGTAGGATGCTTGTCTTCATGCGGTCAGTGAAGGGCTGAAATGACACAGGAAGATGCATCAGTGACTGTGAAATCCCAGGTCAGAACAGTCATGTCTTCCCTGGCTTCCCTAGAAGAGCAACACTTGAGAAAGCTTGAAAGACATCCCTGGGCTCAATCCCAAACCCAGGCTGAGGTTTGGGACAGGGCATCAGAGAGAACAGGGAGCGTAGGACAACAGAAGGTGGTGACATCTTTTCCCTGTCAAGGAGACAATGTAAAGGAGAAGGGGCAATTTTAACATCCATACCCGCAGAAGACTCATACTCTGTTCTGTCAGCCAGGACATCTGGCCATATACATGCCCTTGTTACTCTTCTTTGTGAAGAAGGAGACCCATCAAAGCTACCACAGCCCTGAGGATGGCCTGGTTGAGCTGAAATTTGCTCCAACTGAACTTTGCTGAACTTTGCTCTTCCCAAAGAGAATGCTGTTGCTTCTTCCTCTGGACAAAAAGGGCTTGCTTGAGAGGGGAGGGAATATTTATCTTCTTTTGTACAGTAGTGTACAGCTGCCTGTTACTAGGGTGGAGGAGTTTGCTTCATATCAGTGCCTTGGATAGCTTAGGGACCTTGTACCTGAGAAAGCAGCTCTGCAGCCATCATTGACTCACCTCACATTTAGCGTGGAATTGCAGCTACCACTGCAGGCTTGGAAATCATAGAATCGTAGAATGGTTTGGGTTAGAAGGGACCTTAGAGATCATCCAGTTCCAACCCCCCTGCCTTCAGCAGGGACACCTTCCACTAGACCAGGTTGCTCAAAGCCTCATCCAGTCTGGCCTTGAACACTTCCAGGGAGGAGCAGCCACAGCTTCTCTGGGCAACCCGGGCCAGTGTCTCACCACCCTCACAGGAAAGAATTTCTTCTTCAGATCTCATCTAAATCTACTCTTATCCAGTTTAAAGCCATTTCCCACTCCCTGCCCTTGCCAAAAGTCCGTCCCCAGCCTTCCTGGAGCCCCTTCAGGTACTGGAAGGCCACTAGAAGGTCTCGCCGGAGCCTTCTCTTCTCCAGGCTGAACAGCCCCAACTCTCTCAGCCTGTCCCCATAGCAGAGCTGCTCCAGCCCTCTGATCATCCTCGTGGCCTCCTCTGGACTAGCTCCAGTAGCTCCATGTCCTTGTGCTGTTGGTGGCCCCAGCACTGGAGGCAGCACTGCAGGTGGGGTCTCAGGAGAGCGGAGCAGAGGGGCAGAATCCCCTCCCTGGCCCTGCTGCCCACGCTGCTCTGGGTGCAGCCCAGGACACGGTTATTGGCTCTGTGCTGCCAGCTCATGTTGCCGGCTCATGTTGAGTCTCTCGCCTCCCAGCACCCCAGGTCCTTCTCCTCAGGGCTGCTCTCCAGCCATTCTCCACTCAGCCTGGATTTGTGCTTGGGAAAATGCTCTTTTTCTTGAAGATAGCTGCGATTTTACTTCACGATTGTAAGCCTGACACCATCGGTATCCATTTGGGTGAAACTCAGGTCGGCCGATGACCTTTACGGCTCGGAAATCCCTCTCAGGCCCGCAGTCACCCCAGAGCCGCTGTCCCCTCATCCCCCCCCGCCCTGCTCGGCGACGGCCCCTCACACCTCGGGCTGGCGCGCGCCCCGCGGAGGGCCGCCGGCGAGCTTCCCGCCGGCAGCTCCCCGTCGCCGCCGCTAGAGGGCGCCGCTGCCCCGCGGAACGCACCGAGGGGCGGGGCCTCCCGTTGCCCTGGCGACCGGCGGCCCTTGGCCTCGCGGCGGCGGGCGGGGCGTGCGTTGGGCCTTGGCTGAGGGGCCGGAGCTGCGGCTGCAGCCGGGGAGCGGCGGGACAGCGGGGGGCTGCGGCGGAGCAGAAAGTGTGTGTGGGTGCAGCAAGTGGTGTAACTGGGTGCTGGGAGCGGGGGGGATGCGGTAGTGGCCGTTTAGGCCGTGAGGGCACGGGGGCGTGCAGGTGCCCAGGGCCATAGGGGGTGGCAAGGTGAGGGGAGACACTTCAGAGCACGGCCCTACAGGGCGTTCCTTGGAGGGGGGGGACGTGGACACAGAGTGACAATACCAGTGGCTGCGGACAGGGAGGCTCTGGCCACTGCGAGGGGTGGCCCAGCTTCTCCCACTGCGGTGCCTGGGGATGAAGGGGGTGGCAGGGAATATGTGCAAGGGATGTGCAGGAAGGGATGGAGGGCAGAGGGAGTTGGCAGCCTGCTTTGGGGATTGCGAAGGGGTTACAGTGGGGCTGCAGCGTGCTGAGGTAATTATTGATGGGGACTGAGGGAGCAGAGGCCACTGATAATTTGTGTACCCTCCGTAAGTTTGCAGATGACACAAAGCTGGAAAGAAGTGTTGATCTGCACTAGGAAGGCTCTGCAAAGGGATCTGGACAGGCTGGATGCATGGTCTGAGGTCAACTGTATGAGGTTTAACAAGGCCAAGTGCTGTGTCCTCCACTTCGGCCACAGCAACCCCATGCAACTCTGCAGGCTTGGGGAGGAGTGGCTGCAAAACTGCCTGGCAGAAAAGGACCTGGGGGTGTTGGTTGACAGCCGGCTGAACATGACTCAGCAGTGTGCTCAGGTGGCCAAGGCCAATGGCATCCTGGCCTGTATCAGCAATAGTGTGGCCAGCAGGAGTGGGGCAGTGATGATGCCCCTGTCCTGGGCACTGGTGAGGCCATATCTCGAGTGCTGGGTTCAGTTTTGGATCCGTCACTACAAGAAGGACACGGAGGTGCTGGAGCGTGTCCAGAGAAGGGCAACAGAGTTGGAGAAGGGTCTGGAGCACAAGTGTGATGAGGAGCAGCTGAGGGAACTGGGGTTATTTAGCCTGGAGAAAAGGAGGCTGAGGGGAGACCTCATCACTCTCTGCAACTACCTGAAAGGAGGGTGTAGAGCTGGGGGTCGGTCTCTTCTCACAGACAACCAGCAACAGGACAAGATAAAATGGCTTCAAGTTGTGCCAGGGGAGGTTCAGGTTGGATATTAGGAAGAATTTCTTCTCTGAAAGAGTGGTCAGAGATTGGAACAGGCTGTCAAGGGAAGTGTTGGAATCACCATCCCTGGGGGTGTTCAAACAACATGTAGACATGGCAGTTCAGGACATGGTTTAGTGGGCATGGTGGTGATGAGTTGATGGTTGGACTGGGTGATCTTAGAGGTCTTTTCCAACCTTAATGATTCTGTGATTCTGTAATGCAGCTGCTTGAGGTACAGGGGTAATAATGTGAGCACAAGTGCTGGTGTGGATGGCACTGATGGTAGTGTTTGAGCTCATGTGAGTGGTGACCCACCGTACAGGTGGTCCCTGTGATGAGGATCTGGAAAGTCACAGTAGTTGGGTTGCAGTGTCTGGAACCTGCTTGCTTCTTCTAAGGATGTAATGGCAGTGTAGTTATTGATTGAGAAAGTTCTAGTAGTGATAATGGGGGTCTGTCAAGAGCTATGCCTCATAATTTATTTCTTTGGGAAAAGAACTTGCCCTCTACAAATGTTTTCCTGCTAGTTTAAAATCTGCAGTCAATTCTGAGTCCCCCTAAATATGTTCCCTATGGTTTGAAAAATCCAGAAAACCTGTTATTATACTTATGGGGGTTTTGACCTTGTTGTACAGCTTTGGAGGCTTCCTTGTTCTCTGCACAGGAAGAATTTCATAAATACATCACTAGAGCTCACCTGGGGCAGGAGTACCAAAAAAAAACCCCCAAAAAACCAAACCCAAAACCTCTTCAAAGTACTGCTGCCCAAAATGTTTCAGTTTGTATCCAGTTTTAAGCAGGGAACTTGATTATGCATTTAGTGGAAGGGACAGAAATAATAATCTAAAAAAAAAAAAAAAAACAAACAGGGGTTGCTGCAGTGATCTTCCATTTCTGAATAATGCTCAAGTGAAAGTGGAACCAATGCCAGTCCAGTTAATTCTGCACTGAAGAAGGGTGACAGGTTCTTTTTTATACTTAAAAAAAAATTATCTGGCACTTATGCATTTGGGTTGGAAATTTCAAAGGGGTCTAGGAGAGCTAACTTCTTGTTCTTAATTTACTTGGTCTTTTTTGGAAATCTCAATGTTACAACAGTCATGTGTTTAGGATTTTTTAAAGTTTCATGAAAAATATTGTATTGAATTGGTATCCACAAAGGTTGTGTGTGAATATTAAGGACTTAGTATGGCTTCAGACTCAAGCTGGATGCTTAGGTACAAAAGGATTTTTTCTTGGATGGTAAATGTCAGTGAGGGTTACTGCAGTCATGTGGTGATACTGTGACACAGGCGTGATTGTACTGAGGTGCCACAGGAACAATATTTTACTCATGTGTAACAACCTTAAAACTTTGATGTGGGACATTTCACAAGTTCAAGGTATAGCTGGTGGGAGTCCACATTTTCCAGGTTTCTGTGAATGGAATTAGCTGTACCTACAACATAAATGATCACTTGGTGTGAAGACTATAATTAACAGCTCTAGACAGTTCTCCCTATAAGTGTGAATTTTTTTCCAGCAGCAGAACAGACAAAATCCTCACAAGCAGGTTTCCAACAGAGTGGGAGTAAAATTCTTCTTCATAAAACATTATGAAAAAGATATTCCAAGGTCTAAGGAGCCGTGTGGGGACGTAGACTCGAAGGTGTGTTTACCTTTTCTCTCACTTACCTGGTAGAGCTGCCACACAGCGAGCCTTCCTTTCACGTGCCTCTCTGTGATGTCCAGCACACTGCCTGCCCTCAGCACCCTCACTTGTTCCATCAGCAGCCCTCAGCTGCTCATTTAGGGCAGGGAGTTATTTTGTATACAGGGAGCTGACATTGCCTTGCTTCAGGGTATGGTGACTGGGCAAGAAGGCATCTGCCAGCGTATGGATTAGAGAGCATCTGTCAATGGTTGGTTTAACTTCATTCCCGTGATTTTACATCGATTTGGTAGGCTTGCTATGTAGCTTTCCAGTTTTTGTTTGTTTTTTTTCTGTTTCTTTGTGCTCATTTTAATAGGAAAAATATCCAGCCTGCTGTACTTAGTCACAGAACAAGTTGTTATCAATTTTAACTGAGTGATAATTCTTAGAATTCAGAACTTAAATTCAGAAAAGCAGTTTAATCTGAAAACAGGTTCTATACAATGTTTCTGCTCATTCACTGCTAAAACCTCCTATGTTGTATGAAGTAATCTGGTTTTGGCATTTGATTCTGTGACTGCTAAAAGTGAGGAATCTTCATAAGCACCCTTTTGTTGTGACTTTTTTTATTTTATATAATATATGCTACCAGTTCCATTACAGAACTACTCATTGTCAGTTGAATTCTGAGGTTGGTAGCTGTGACAACACAGCCAGGGAATACTGCTGACATGCATATCCCTTCAGAGAGTGGTTTTGTTCCAGCTCTGACAATGAAAACTGATATCAGAGTTGCAGTGAAAGGCAAATATTCATAGTGCTAGGAGAACAGAAGGAGAGGGAAAGGGATGCATATTAACAAGTGGACTTGATAAAACAAGCCTGATAAAGAAACACAGACAAAGGACTGGAAAAGAAACAACTGCTTGTTTGATCTGCAAGAATGTAAAACACAGCCCACAGCAAGGGATGCAAGAAGTAACTGGTGACAGAGGCCTCTGTTCACAAACATATCTTTACTCAGGACCACACTTCAGGATGTCCCAAAAACACGGGCCTGAGTGTTACCCTGGGCAGGTTTATTGTTGTCAACAAAACATCTTGTGTATTTCAGAACTGTTAAGAACTTGTCACAAGTGACAAACGCTGGTGAACGTATGACATTTTGTAAATAATTTGTCTTTTTTTTTTTCTTCTTTTCCATTTGCCTCTTTCTCCCTTAGATCTAACTTCTAGCACATGTACAACAAAAAGCATGGAAGAGAAGAAGAAAGAGAAGAAACCAGAAGAGCAACTTACAGACTCTGAATCAGCTTTACCAGAATCCGTATTAGAATTTCAGTAGGTTTAATGTATTTAACTTTTCACTCACACAGAACATGTGAATGGAGAAAGCAGATAACAAAGAATTTATCAAATTCAGAGCCTGAGCTGATTGACTGTGGCAGTTGTGTACTCTTCTTTTGTATTCTTGTTTTGGGTTTTCAAGCCTATTTTGGAAAAACACACTTTTTAAACTATACCTGTAAGAAAGCATTTAAGTGGGTCAGAAAGAATTTTATCCTGTTAGGTTGTAACTTGGGAAAAAGAGTTTTATTAAAAACAAAAAACTCCACATTTTTGTCTGTTACTAGCAAGTTTTTGATCAGTATACTCTGAAGTTGCAAGATCATATTGGAGTGTATTCCTTGGTGTTCTCAGAGGTATGTAGTCAGTAGCCAGAACCTCAAGACCTACAGTTTGCTCCTTTGACACAGCTGAGAGCAGAGCACAAAGGAAAATGTTTTATTTTGAAAATAACAGAAGCATAACTTAAAGGTCTCTTAAAATCAGGCAGAGAAAAATAAGATCTAAGAAGGCAATATCCAAAGTAGCTACAAAATAGTCCAATTTGTTTGATCTCCAATCTGAGTAGATGATTGAAAGCAGAAAAATGAAGCTCTCTGACTTTTATCAAAGAGAGGGAAATTGAAAGGGAAAATCTCAACAGCATCCAATATTCAATAATTACCAGTATTTAGGGAGCAAGGAGTAGTGCCTTGGTGCAGAAATGACAAGCAGTGTAAGCAAACCAAAGAGCAACCACATACAGTGCTAGTGACATTTATAGGAATTTACAGGGTTTATGTGGGATTTTCTATTTCATTTTACAAAGAACAGAGTACAACTTTCCATAGTGAAAGAGACCAGATTTAGTTCAATCATATCACAAATAAATACCATCCAAAAAAGTCAATAAACCAATCCATCTATTTTGCTAAGAAATAAGCAAACTATATCACTATGTTGAGGAAAAAAAACCTCATCACTTTCTGATAAAATTATTGTTATGCATATTCAAATATCAAAGTGAAGAGTCTGAAGAGTCTTCCACTGAAATGTGTGCTGTACTGGCACAGGATATTTAGTTTCTACAGCAACAGTAGGGGAAAAAGGGAAGAAAAGTATTTTTCTTTCTGATTTTATCTTTCTCCCTCTCGATCTTCTCCTTCCATTTCTCTCTTTACCTCTGTAATCTGTAACTCCTCTGTGCCACTTGATTGAACAAAGCAGCTCAATCATGCAAGTGAATATCTTTCACATTCCACTTTAGAATTTGTCAAGCATGTAGTGTTTATTTAACTTCCATTCCTGCTTTTTCTTCTGTATGTTGAAGAATGGTGTTCATAGTGAGGTTTTTTTGCATTTTCAGTAGTTTTCTGTTTCAGGATGATTGTAAACAACAATCTCATTAATCACTTTCCCTAGTAACGCCCTCTAGATGACTGACAAAACTATCACGGTGCTGGGGAGGGGCGTTGTTTCTAGATGATGAAACCTAGTATACAGAGTTGACAAAAATAGTGTCAAAGAAATAATCAGTTTAGCTGGTTTGTAGCTTCTTGCATCTGACAAATACCATAGAAAAACAGTCTAAAGAGGAAAGTTTCACTACGTAGCAGACAAAACAGCAAATTCCACTCACGTGAATTTTTAACGTTACAAAATGATGGATGCAGACTGCCACTTCATGCAGAATCTTAAAATGGCAGAAATTAAGGTCAGCATCAGTATTCTAAATCAGAAATGACAGGTAATTTAGAAGGTCACACTGTGTGGCCAAGCTGTCACCTCTCTCTAATAAGCGATATATTTTTGCTGTAGCCAACATGACCATAACCCCGTATTTCTGTTGAGTCTCTCTAACTAGTACCCTTGTACCTAATGGAAAACCTGAAGAATACCCTGGAGCACACTGACACCAGAGGATGCAAATCTAGTCATTTGCATTTTTTGTGACTGAATGATCTAAACTTAGCCAGGAAAAAAATATCTTATGTTAAACCAACTTAATAAAGTAGGGAAAAGCAAAAAAACTTCAAAACAGAAACTCAAGGAGCAATAGCTATTGAAACAGTAAAAGATATTGTAATAATTGTTATTGTGCCATGTGTTGAATGAGTTCCAGGAACAAAGGGGAAGATTACAGAGAATTTTGCAAATAGACACCATTTGCAATCAAATGTTTCTCAGTCTAGAAGAGAGAACACCAAGGAAAAATACTTATTTTACAGCTGTGGCAAAGAGGAGGACAAGTAGTCTATGAAAATTGTGAAAGCAGTGAGCTAGTTCTTTGACAGAAATGTATAAACATACTCAGAGGGTACTACTCAGGCTGCAGTGCCTATTGCTTTAGTGCTTCTTAAAGGCTAACTAGTTCTAAGTGTACAAATGCAGTTTATGAAGCTCAACAAACCACATTTTCAGAAGAATTTAATTCAATTTAATTTTCCAGTTTGGGATTCATATGACCTATGTCTGAGTGAGTTGCCTAGGCTTCCTCTACAGTGAGTAATAAATATTTCTGGAGTACAAATAATCTAAAAGAGACCTGTGCAATAGGTCAGCTAAACCACATCCATAAAGAATAAATCAGGTTAATCCTCTCTGGTGATTACAAAGGAACAGTGTAATCAGGGAGTCCATTTCTCAGTAGGAGCATGAGATCCAAACTCATATGAAGGTCCAGATGTATATGGCAAATAATTTCTTTATGTGTAGTAAGTGGACAATGGTGGCCACCCAAATGATTCAAGCAATAGGATATGAAAATAACAGCATTTACAATTAGCCTAGCTTAAATAACATTCTGTATTCTGTTTTCCTAAGAACATGTCTGTCTTTACTCTTTCTCCACAGAATTGAGACAAAAGAAGCAGCAATTGATCAGATTTTGTTAGATCTGAAACAAGTGGAAAAAAAGAACAAAGAACAACATGAAAGAGTAAGTGATCATGCATCCTTCTCCCAACAGGTTTTATATGTAGTATATTAACTCACAGGTTTGATTTTATTCTTTTAATTCTAATACTACATTCACTAAAACTAGTCCTTGCAGTGCATTTCTTACAGTCAATGAAACTAGAGTTAGTGAGTCACTTTATGTGCTAAAAGATATAAGTGTTACATGAATTGAATGTGACACAAAGCATAAACGTCCCAAAGAAGTTGCTGCAGGAGTAGAACACTGCAGAACAGGACACAGCAGTAAGGTAAAATGAGTTCAGTGAAAGTGTTTTCCAGTGCACACGAGATCCTCAGTAACAACCTGATTATTTAATCTTACTCTGCAGCAAACTTTAGGTAACTTAACTGCAGTACATTCAGATGTGCCTTTTAAACAATCTTGCAAATATTCCTCAGTATTTCAGCACACAAAGAATAACTAGTATTAACTTTACTTTTGTCAGTAATATTAGCAGATCTAATCAAGTATTGAGGTTTGCTGACCTTCTTTGAGTCACTTCTGAGGTAATGGAACTGCACAGGTTTCTATAAGGGTTTAGTTATCCTTGCAAACCTTAGTTACAATGAAAACTGAACAAAGAAGGAGGAGCATCACACAATTGTCTAGGTGCAATTTTTAGCTCTGCTTGATGAAGACTGATTTTCTTATGGATTAAGAGTTGTGCCAGGTCATTTTTAGAAACAAGGTTTTGTAACTACTGATCACACCTGAGTAATGGTTTAAAGCACAATATATAAAGAACCATAAAATGGCATCTGATGAATGACAGCAGTGAAGTTTGAAAATGGATATACATACAAGCACCTAATGAAATTAATTCAAATTGCTCAAAAATGCTTAAACTGCATTAACAGTGTTGCAGCCTGCCCTTCCTATAGCAGTGAAACATGGAAACAATGGCTCTGTGTCCTTCCTGTGACTGATACTTGCCCTGCTTTTCTGAGTATCGGTCTGTTTTGCTTTCCTTACTGTTCCTTTCAGTCTTGAAGTCTGGTTTGTGTTTCATTTGTGGCCTGAACTATCAGTGGAAGTGGCATTTGGCTTTTTTCTCTGCAGAAATCTTAAGTCTTTTATGGTTATTCCCTCAATTTGCTGCTAGTTCATGGTCTCTCAAGGACTCCTTCATATTTTATACTGTGCAAGTACTTCAGGGCATGCTTGAAGTGCTATTTGTTTAATTTAGCTGTGTTTTGACAGTTCTTTGAGCTCCATTCTTTGTTTCCTTCTTTATGTTTCTGAGTCGTTTAGAGTTCATCCTTCTAGAAGTGAAGGATGTTTGAGACTCTTTACCACATAGTTACTGTTACAGTTCAGCTGGCAGGGTTATTTGCTCATTTACAGTATCCTTTGAGAGCAAATGTTACACGTTCAGTGATTTCAAATCATTTTATTGTCACTTGAGAGAATCGGGGCAAGGAGTATAATCACAGCTGTGGAATTAGTAGGTATAACTAAGTCCAGCTCTGACAAGGCTCTGTACTGTGGTTACATGCAAGTGACCTGATTGTCTGGACATTTCTGTGTGAAGGTGGTACATTGTCATGAAGAATGTTGAAGTAAATGACTCCTACAAATAAATATTGTTATTAAATCCACCCAGAAGGAACTTTCTTTCCAGGCAATGGAGAAGTATTCATGTGCTGCACTGGCTAGAGTATGGCAGTCATGTGACTCATTTCCTTGTAATGGTCTTGGAAGCTACTGAGAAACTTCCAAGACTTGCAAACTCTCTCTTCTGCTCCATCCTCTTTAATTATGAAGAATAAGTGTTTAGCTGAGTGTTTTTGCAGTGCATCCTGGTGCTAGGTCAGATTTTACATTTCTTCATTACTTAAGCTTTTAACTTTGAAAACAAATTTGAGAATGTTTTGATCCATGCCTTTTCTTGTGTTGTTCTTTCATAGAATGACCTTCTGAAGAAAGAACAGCAGGGACACATCAGGCATGTACTAAGTCAAATAGAAGAAGAGGAGAAAGAACAAGATTCAAAGGACGTTGTAACTAGGGAAGATGTGGAAGGGTCACTGAGAGCAATCTGGCAATATGTTAAGGACAAAGAACAGCTTCTGAAAGGTATGTTGGGAGCTGTGGAAGTGTGGTTTGCAGATTACATAGTTAGGACTGAGTACTTTTTTTTTTTCATTTTAAATAGAAATTCAGCTTCCTTGTTGCATAAAAAGCATAAAGCTTTTTCTCCCCAAAGTTGAGCTCTCTAAATGTATGGTGTGATATTGTGGAGAGCTTATAAGTAAATTGAGTTGAGTTAAAATTTAAAACAAATAGGTCTTTTGTAGAAACCAACCCCGTATATCAGACTCCGTTTTGTTCCTTCCAAGTGATGTGTATCACTGCCTAAGTACAAAGGCTTCGTATTTTCCATGAAGTTGAAATTCATCAAGGCCTATGTACTGGCTCCACTGGAAGATTATTGATGAGCAAAAATGAGCA
Organism: Caprimulgus europaeus; assembly: GCA_907165065.1. Next base: position 119,181,996 of record OU015523.1, read on the forward strand.
ATTTTGATTGTTGAAAGTTCTAGCTGCCATCCCTGCAATTCTCAGTGAGAATGAAGCCACGTGTGTCTTTAGCTACTATATTTCAGTGAGAACTGTTGTCTCTCCTTGACAGAATAATTTCAAGCTGTTTTCAGCAATGACAGTGGCCCTTGACACTGTGTGAGGCCATCATATTCTGGTGTATCATACTGCAGAAGAATCACCCTTCTTTCTCCAATCCCACTGAAAATGCCTTTATTAAATAATTTGATGAAGTCATTAGAATTATGAACTATCAGCTCAAGAAACTGGTAATGAATTTGTCTTCTTACATTCTTACTTTAATAGATCTGCACTCCCAGATTGAAGAAACTGGCCAAAGACTTTCAGTAAAGCAGAGTGAGAGGGATTATTGGTTGGAGTACAAAAACGTAGGAAGTAAAATACAGGCCAGCAAGATTATGAATCTGGAAAAAGACATCCAGGAAGTCAAAGATGACCTTCGCAGGGCTACCGGTCAGTTTACAGCTGGTGTAATGCAAGCCTTACAAGCTCTTTCTCTATCACTTCTGGGAATTAATTAAATCATTAATTTAGTTTGATGTCAGGTTATAGTAACTTGTATCAACTTTTGCAGGACAGTGCACCTAAACTAGACTTCTTAATCCTACAAAACGGAAGAACTCTCTGTCTTCATGAAAGCCCCTTTTAAAGAATGTTATGAAGATGCAGAAATTATGAACACTTAAAGAAATTTATAAACTTGTCTTTTGATTATTTTCTTGTAAAATATTTAAAAAATGATACTATGAAGGACAGCGGTTTCCTAAAAATATGTCTACGTGTATTTAGGTCCCCTACACACAGGTCTCCCTTAGTAGTCATACTGGAGAATGTTGACTCCACTCTTATTGCTTCTCATCATGCTACAAGCACTTCACATGTTGAAAACTCCTTTGACAGGAAAGTAGTATGAGCTTATTTTTGGAAGTGTTTTGGACTGAGCATGGTGGTTTGAATGCAGAACTAGAGGGAGCTGTTTAGCCAGTGGTCTGAACTTTGCCTCCCGAGTTGCATTGTCTCCTGTACCAGGCCCTGCAAAATCACCAGTACAGACATATACAAATACTGGGAACTGTTTCAATGCTGACACAACAGTGGAATTAACTTGAGAGCTTATGTATTCTGGTGCTGAGTGCTTTACAAATATTTCTTTACTACTGCATTATTTCAATATCACTTAAATCTTTTGCTGTTACATAAGCCATGTTTCTAAGGGGAGAAGGATGTCCTGGTTTTCTTCCTTTATGTCCCTCTCAGTATGCATGACCACAGCCAAGCAGCTGGTAGTAACAGGCAGTGACACTGCTCTAAGGGTCTCTGTATATTCTGTGCCAACCATTACCAGGCATCAACTACTGTGGATAAGAGCCAGCTAGCTATCTTTTTGTTTCTTGAAACATATTTCATCATGATTTCAGATCTGCACCGTGCTTTCTACATTACCATATTACTTGTCAGATATCCATCTCTGTATTCAGAAGTGGATATTTTTCATTATGCTTTTTCTGTGTTCTTAATCAATTAAAAAATTTGTAATACAGCTGCTGAAATATGACATGAAGAAGAGAATGGGCTTTTATGTAGAATGCCAGAATGAGCCAGTAGGAACATTCAGTCTGGCCTCCCACATGTCACAGGGTACCAAGCCAAAAATTTGTGAATGGAAATATATTTAGAGAAAGACAATTACAGAGGTACATATAGCAGTTGCCTAATTAACATACTGCAAAATGATGCTCCCAATACTGGATGTTAGCACACTATTGTAGTAAACTTCCTAAAATCAAACTTATAAAGTGGCTGGGGAGTACAATCTTCCAGCCTACAAAAAAAAAAAAGAAAAGGAAAAAAAAAAGAAAAAAAGGTAAAAGAAAAAAGTTAGCCTGACAAGCTTCCAGAGTGAAGCAGCAGCAAACTGGGCTTGTTCACTCCTTGAACATGTAACAGGCTTAGGGAATAAGCATAGGTGAAGAGGTTTCTGTCTCTGTAGGTACCACTGAAGGGCTTGATGCTGGCACAGATCATGTGGTCTGGAGAGGACATTTTAAACAAAATGGCTGGAGGAGAGAGGGAGCAAAAGGGAGACGTGCACTGATGTGAGGTCTGGGGAAAACAGTGCTGCAGTGAGAGAGCTAGGGAAAATAGGCTCCTCAGAAACAGTAAGGATGTCTGAACAGTTCCTCCTTTTCTTCATTCTCCCAGCACAGCTCAGGTTGTTTAGCTGTCTGAAAGAATGAAAAGATGAATTAATTGTAGTATGTAAGGCTGGGTGGATGAAGGGAGAGCAGTGGATGTTGTCTACCTTGACTTCAGCAAGGCTTTTGACACTGTCTCCTATAGCATCCTCATAGGTGAGCTTTGGAAATGTGGGTTGGATGAGGGGACAGTGAGGTGGGTGAAGACACCAGAAGGCTGTGCTGCCATTCAGCAAGATCTGGACAGGCTGGAGAGTTGGGCACAGAGGAACCTGATGAAGTTCAGTAAGGGCAAGTGTAGAGTCCTGCACCTGGGGAGGAATAACCCCAGGCACCAGTACAGGTTGACCTGTACTGGAAATCAATCCTGGAGAGAAGGACCTGGGAGTACTGGTGGATGACCAGTTGACCATGAGCCAGCAATGTGCCCTTGTGGCCAAGAAGGCCAATGGCATCCTGGGGTGCATTAAGAAGAGTGTGACCAGCAGGTCGAGTCTCCCCCTCTACTCTGCCCTGGTGAGGCCACATTTGGAGTATTGTGTCCAGTTCTGGGCCCCCGAGTTCAAGAGAGATAGGGAACTTCTGGAGAGAGTCCAGTGGAGGGCTACAAAGATGATTAAGGGGCTGGAGCATCTTTCTTACAAGGAAAGACTGAGAGAGCTGGGTCTGTTTAGCCTGGAGAAGAGCAGACTGAGAGGGGACCTTATTAATGTTTATAAATATCTAAAGGGTGGGTGTCAAGAGGATGGGGCCAGACTCTTTTCAGTGGTGGCCAGTGATAGGACAAGGGGCAACAGGCACAAGCTGGAACACAGGAGGTTCTGCTTAAACATGAGGAAAAATTTCTTTATTGTGAGGGTGCCAGAGCTTCTATACCTAAAAAATACGGTTTTTAAGCAAATCTCTCACATGAATCCAGGAGCTCTACTATTGATAGAGAAATCAAAATTTAATGTTAAGACACCAATATTTTAGCAGAGAATTGCTCAGTTTGTTAGCTGTTGTAGTAGCCAACAGAAATGTGTAAGCAACTTCAGTTCTCTAGTTTTGTAGTTAGCCCTGCTGTCCTTTGGGTTTAGGAGGACAATTTCCATGGAGAAGGATGTTTGAATCCTTTTCTGTGGAGCATCTATGCATGTGATGCTGGCTGATAAGTTCCAGTTTAGGACCAACATGCCAATCATCTGTTTGTTGTCAGGAGAAACCAATGTCAGATAATGATTTCTGATTTTCTTTTTTGTTGTGAAGAATATTATAGAGATGCTTTGAAAGCAGTGAAAGAAGAAAATGACAGACTTGTTGAGAAGCACATGAAGTTAAGTAAGAAACAGGCCCTTGAGGTATTCCTTCTGCCTTTTTTAAAAGTACTAACTGCATCGTAGTTAGGATTCATTTACTCTGCAATAATAACTATATTGTTACTCAAATTAGGACTTGGAACTTTTCTAATAAATTAAGAGTAAAATAAATAGTAAATCTTACTAAACATGGCATTGGTTATTGTTATACACACATGTACTTTTTTTTTTACAGCAGACTAACAATGAGTAGATGTGAGGGCATTTTACAAACAAGGTATGGGAAGCTGGGGTGCCAAGGACTGATATGACTTGTTCAAGAACGTGTCACTTTTGCTGTGACCTTGATTTTGAGATTTGCAGAGATTTCAAAAAACAATAACACAGTAAAAGATTGTCTGCATGGAAACTGTGATAGTTTAACAGACATCAGTTTGAATTTACATCAGTTTGTTTAAATATACAACAGTTTGGAAAAAAACCCCAGTTGTTCTGTACTTGTAAAGTACAACATTTTTTAAATGCCAAAATAGTGTCATCAACAGTAGTTGGGGGTTGGACTAGATAACCTTTAAAGGTCCCTTCCAACCCAAACCATTCTATGATCCAGTAAAATTTAGGCATAGATTATTTTTTTTTTTTTTGTCAACTCTGTCAGCTCTTATTTGCAAACATGATTTACAAGTATTTATGGTGATGACTTCTTACAGGCACAAAATGCAAACTTCAGTACAAATCACTGGTTGGGCCCATTAGGTGTTTAAATTCCCTGACTTCAGTGCTGGAATTGTCAGTCATGTGAGAACATAATCCAAAGGGCTGTGTTTATGGTGATCTACAAGGGCATCTTCCCTCCCAGTTGTTCCTTTCTTCTAACTGACATTGATAATTAAATCATAGCCTTGGCTCATTAGCACAGACCTGTACATGTTTAAGTCACTTGTCGTAGATCAGTACTGCCTCATTTGTGATTTTTCTTGTGCTTTTTAATAGCTAAAGGTTTGATTTCCTGAAAACAAAGATTTGAACACTAGTGGGAACATAGCAGAAAGAAATATCCTATTTTAATATTATTAAATTATAAAATATTGTAAAATTGCTTGCCATACAAACTGCACTAGGCAAGATGATGGAGAAGAAACAGCTGGCCTTGTGGATTAAATCCCCTTGTCACCCCTGAAGGGATGCTACGGTCTGTTCTGTGGATGTTTCTTAGTTATTTCTTGCTAAACAGCAGAAAGTTCTTCTTTATAGTGTGCAGCACTGTCAAAGTCTTTCTTTCAGATGAGATGATCTTAAATTGTGTTTTCTCAGAATGCTGTAAGATACTTGGACAAAAACAGTTGCAGAGAAATTAAAGAGAATGAATGGCTAAAGGAAGAGGTAAGACTATCACCTGCACACAGTTTGTAACGGTAGTTCAGGTGTGAAATACCATGGCCTACACTCATAAGTGTTTCCAGTGATGGGCCTCTGAAGATGTTCATAGGGAAGGGAGAGCAATTTTCCTGTAATTAATTTGTAATCCTGAGTAGCAAACAGTGTTTAATGGTGAATAAAGGTAAAGGTGAACATCTGCTTTCAGAAATGAAGGACCCTTTTTCTTGCCCAAGCAGTTACATGAAGGACTGCAATATTCCATACAATTAAGTGGAGATTGGGATATTATATCATGTAAAGATTCAACCATGTAGGTATCTGAAGAGTGTAGTTTTTAATTGCATTAAAGTTCTAGTGCTGCCATATTGACACAAAATGGATATGGATGTTGGAAACATTTTTGGAGAAAGGGCTTGAGACAGCTTTAAATAGGAGATAATGAAGAAACTTTGGAGATTAGTACACTAGAGAGACTAAAATTTGCTCTGTCCAACTCCCTGAAAGGAGGGTGGAGAGAGGTGGGGGTGGGTCTGTTCAACTAAGGAACAAGTGACAGGACAAGATGAAACGGCCTCAAGTTGCACCAGGGGCAGTTGAGATTGGATGTGATGAAGAATTTCTTTGCTGAAAGGGTTCTGAGGCATTGGAAGGGGTTGCCCAGGGCAGTGGTGGAGTCTCCATCCCTGGAGGGACTGAAGAGTCGTGTAGACACAGTGCTGAGGGACATGGGTTAGTCAGGGACTGGTCAGTGTGAGGTTCATGGTTGGGCTCGATGATGTTAAAGGGCTTTTCCAATCCAAGCAGTTCTGTGAAAATCAAAATCTTATATCGTTGTAACTGATTACTTGATAGCTTTTATACTGTCCTTTAATAGCAATTCAGAGCTATATATTAGATAGCTGTAACTTTTCTTATCAGGAAAAAATGTATTTGTGAGTTAAATTTACTAAACTGATTTTTCCAAAGCGAAAGTTTTTTATTGTACTTTTTCCGATTAATACAGGTTCTTTGTTGCGATCAAATCTAAGCAAGAGATTGGAGGGAGGAAATACCCTTCCCCACCTTTACAACCTCACAGTTTAGAACTGAGTAAAACTTTTTTGGAAATTAATAAATGAACTTATTATTTTTCAGTGCCACATGAACAAACCTGGCAGAGGTTTCTCCAGTTTAGTTACTAGTTTAAGATACTTACCAGTATGCAGGGCTATGACTTTCCTTCTTCACCTAATTGAGCTCTGAGCCTGTATCTTTAACTTTCCAGGGAGGGTGTCCAAACTGCAGCTTCTGAGGCAATGAGTAGGGGTCAGTAGGAAATAATTAATGTTTTAATCTGTATAAACCAACCATCTGTACATCCTGTCACTGAATGAGTAGGAATGCCCCTCCCATCTCCCTCTCTCCCTGAGTGCTTAGGAATTTTACAGACATTAGGCAATGTCAACAAGGGAGATCCACTTTGGAGTTCTCTTATGTCCTGACAGACCATCACCTCAGAGTGGAGGGATTTGGGTTTCTTTCCTCTCAACTAGAAGTTTCCTATGTTATGAATTAGTTCCCTATGTTACTAGTTTCCTAAGTTATGACTTAGTGCTTTGAATTATTATGGAAAACAAAACTATTACCACTTAACTTCTCCAGTTCTCTGAATTCACCCATTCATTTTGTGTGCTTTTCTTATACAGATTAAATATTTTCTTTCAGGCTAATCTTTATATGTAGCGGTCAGACTCTTCCAGTATTTCCTTTGGGGAGATAAACCAAAAATTTAAGTTTTGTCCCAGTTCAAATTTGATCAGTTTTTTCAGTTTGGCCACTGAACTGAAAAATGACTTACCAAAATAGTCTAAATTAGTTACACCCAAATTTGAACAGATTTGGAGACTTCAGTCACATTTTTCCATGGTTACTGTGTCACACCAAGATGGTGCAAAGCTGCATCACCTCATCTTGCCAAGCCACATCCTCTTACTGGTTAATGTCCTGTCATTTTAACCTTTTTTAATCCCTGGGAGAAATGAAAACTAGTTTTTAGCTGCAAATTTGGATGATTGTAGCTGGATTAATTTGGCTTTGGTCAGAACAGATGCATTCAGATCACTAGGTACTGTTTCTAAACATGTGTGTATGGCTCAGATTTCTGGGAAGTAATCTGTCCCATAGTAGTTCCACTTCTCAGTGAAGGGGTAAGAACTTGCATGTACTTCAGGAAAAGTAGGAGGAATTGTGGGAACTGAATAACTGGTGTTCTTTGGTTAATATAACTTTGTGGCAATATGAGGCAGTTACCACTCCAAAAGAAGTAGAACCTGGGGTTTAACCTTTGTTGTGGCTAACTTGGACTGAAAGCCTCACTAATTCTGGATAAGAAGGTTTTGTGTCTAAGCAAGAATTAGAAAAGCAACACTTGCTTAGCAAGAGCCTGAATTTAAATCTACAAAGAAGATTTTTCTCTCTCAAAGCTCTGATGTGAAAGCTAAAAACAAAAATCCAGGGCTTCTGTCTCCCAGATCTGTTTGGCCACATGAAAAGGTTCTGCTATCAGGGTTGCATAGCCCAAATGTTTGGCTGTGATCAACAATGTTGTGCCAGTAAAGGGTTCTAAAAATCTGTGAGAGAACCAGAGAGGCCTTCCCTTTGCCTGAAAATGTGTCTCTGTGTTTCCCTACCAAATGCACAGTGTTGCTGATACAGCTGCATTCTTTCTAGGTATGTACTATTAATATAGGTACTTTGAAAACTTTCCAAAATGGGTATAATCTTTTTAATATGATCCTTTTGGTTTGGTTTTGTTTGTTTTGTTTTGTGTTTTTTAAATTGTCAAAAGGTTAAGAGGTACCAAAAGGAAGTAAGTGATTTGAAAGCCTCTATTCAGCTGCTGGAAGAAGAAAATACTGCTTTAGTGAGAAAACTGATTGATGTCAGACTTCAGGATCTGAGAGGACCCAGGTAAACCCAGACTCAAAAGTTACTTAATTATTTTTAAAAACCATAATGCCTTCTCCTGCCTCTAGAGCTATTTGGGCTCTCCCCACAACAAAGCCAAAGTAACTTCCTAGTTGAGGAGAGGCAGGATTTGACAGAGCATGTGTGGGACTTATGTCTCTGAAGGATGGCAATGATATTGTAACCTCCTAAATTCCAAAATTCAGGGAAGAAATTGGGTTCTTTAATAATCTATTAAGACCTAGGGACACTCACTTTGGGGATAGCATTGGGACTTGGAAATAGTTTCTTTCCATTGTAATTGTCTCAGACCAAGTGCTGAGTACTAGATTTTTCCTTTAGTGTTGGCAAAATGTTTAAGGATATGAAGATTAATATGCAAATAGATGGAGTTTTGCAATCTCAAGTGAAACAGATGACCTGGTCTTGAGTAAGGAAGAGGCCTTGGGATTGGTCTGTCTCTAGAGATGTCTGCAGTATTAGTTTCTTTTATATTGAAATTATTTAACTTGTTCCCCAGAGAAAGATTAATTTAGCTGTAAAATGTCAACACTAATGGTATCAAAAGTACAATGTAACAATGGGAATGATCCATCTTCATTTTCCAGTCCCAGCTCAGTGATTTCAGCCATGTTGCATAAAAAGAGTTCCAAGTCTTAAGAAGTGACCATTTTTCCCTCCTCTCCAAACTTTGGACTGCTTTTAAGTGAGAGCTGCCAGCTGTGGTTTGAATCTTGGACTGACTGGAGACTATAACATTTGTTTTCTTTTAGTCTCATGGACATAGTTGAACTTAGGCACTAAGAATAAAAAAGAGCAGCTTATGAGCCACTAAGCTACCTGGCTGCCTCCGTTGCATTTTTAAACCATTGCGCTATTCTGCATCTGTGGTTAAGCAGCAAATGGCTTTCAGAAAGAGTGCCCCCCCTTCCCCCCCAAAAAAAAAACATTGAACAGGAAAATTTAGAGAGAAAATTCCTACCTTTAATATGAGTTTCACCTTTTTTTTTTTATTATTTCATAGGTATTTGTTTCTTACCCAGGCAGCTGGCTTGCAAGATGAAGTTCCTAAGGATGAAATGAAAACACAGTATAGAGAGTATGCAGGTAATGCACATGCCAGCAGCTTACAAGAACTGATACGTCACTGAATGTTTAAGCACTGTTTATTTCTTAAGTTTTTTATCAAACTGCCTGCTTTACATGGTGAATACTTAATTTCCCACCTAACTGCAGCCACTACAGCAATGATAGACTGTAGTTTGCATTAAGAAAACAAAACCACAATCTACCTGTAATAAAGTTTAGAATTGAAATTGGTATTTTGATTGTTGAATGTAATCCAGCTAGCCTGGAATGCAGGTAATAGGATCAGCCATCTTTTATGAAGATATGATTCATATCTTAATCAGATCTTTACTGATCCATATAATCATAACTTCATTATATCTTGTCCCTGAGAGGACACTCTTGAACTCTACACTGGCTTTCACTTGAAGTCTACATGGCATGAGTCATTCAGCTCATAAAGATACACTGGAGTTAAATTATAAATAAATTCCCAGTAAGAGCAGATGAAGCTGCGTGGAGATCAGCCTGAACTGAAAATCTGGGTGAGCAGTAATAAATTTTGGGCTGAATCTCCATTTATGCAGGTAGATGTGCCCAGAAAAAGGTAATATCATTAGGCAAGAACTATATGAGTTTGCTTATCCATTCATGGTGGTTTGTATGGATTCTTTAATATCACATTTTATTTACTGACTTCGTGCAAGTAGAAGAAGGAGTGGGAAAAAAATGACAAAATTAAATCAAAGAGGTAAGTTCCAAAAAATTGAAACCATGCTGTTCTGAATGTGTGAACAAGTCTGTTGGAGTTCTGATCAGTTCCAGCCGTAGGTGGGCCTTTCTGGAACCATCAGGCATCAACAAACATGTTGACTAAGACTTCTGAATTAGATATAGGTTTACTTGGAACAGTTCATCTCTATTACCTTTGCTGGACCTTTACAATAGTTACTGGGAGGAGGAGGTTCTGTTCCAGTAAGCTGGGGTCAAGTCACTGTCCCAGGCAAACATATAACTCAACAGTCCATGTCCAGAATTGTTTATCAACCTGAGAATTAGTCAGCTGCAAATGGGAGCTCTTCAGGGAAGTTATAAGTGGGCTAGCTGTGTTTCAGGAACTTGTATATATGTGCATATAGAGATATATACATTGACATAGAAAAAGGTTTTATTTGATTTTGCTACCTTTCCTATTTTTTTAACTATTCATGGCTATTTGCCTTCCAGTACCTGAAGGTGGCCTACAAGAAAGCTGAGGAGGGACTTTTTATAAGGGCAGTTAATGATAGATCAAGGGGAAATGGCTTTAAACTGGAAAAGGGCAGGTTTAGAATAGATATTAGGAAGAAATTTTTCACTGTGAGGGTGGTGAGACAGTGTCCCAGGTTGCCCAGAGAAGCTGTGGCTGCTCCTCCCTGGAAGTGTTCAAGGCCAGGTTGGATGAGGCTTTGAGCAACCTGGTCTAGTGGAAGGTGTCCCTCCTGATGGCAGGGGGGTTGGGACTGGATGAGCTTTAAGGTGCCTTCCAACCCAAACCATTCTATGGTTCTGTGATACAGGATTTAAATTGAACTGTTAAAAGCTATTTTTTTTCCCCTGCCCTGTCCCACAGACCCATTACTTCTAACTTCCAAGCAATTTCAGTCCCTGACCTTGATCAGAAATTATGAACAGAAATAAACATAGAAAAATCAGTGAGCAAAATCAACATTTGGCTTGGATTGCCAATTAAAAATCTTACCAAGCTGTTAATTCCATCACACTGGCCAAGCCATGTTAAAGATTGCAGGCAATGCTCGTGAATACTAATAATGAGTACTAATTCTGATCTTCATAAAGCTCAGCAATTACATACACATCACTGTTCATCTCTTTAAGAAGCAAAAGCAGATGGAGCTGAAAGCCTCAGAAGTGCCACAGTCCCCTGTCAGAAAAATGAGGCTTTTGCAAAGATTCCATCTAAAATGGAGAAGGAGAAGCCTCGAGACAGTGATGAGGAGCTGCGGGAAAAGTGCTTCACTCCAACTCTTCGTAGCTTGCTGTATGAAGATGAAAAGGATTTCCAGGTATGAGTTAAAGTAATCAAGTCTTTCACTGACACAACCATATTTCAGTGTGGAGCATGAGCTACTGCCAGGAGTGTTCTATTCCCAGTGGTGTTACAGCAGAAAAAACTCCTGCATCTTTTACTTACTGTGCAATTCAAATGCTTAATCTTAGGCATCTGGTGCTATTTGAGATGGTGGGGACACTCCCTGTCCTTCAGATTCTGGGCCAAAAGAGCAGAGGTTCTGCCACACAGGTCAGCGTCACGTGGATGTTTTGGATGCTTTAGGGCATTTCTGATTGATAGCATCAGACATGTTGTTGTGGCAATAGAGGGGTGTCCTAGGAATCAGCATACGTGAGTGTCAGGGTGAAATTCCCCCTAGAAAGAATTCTGAGTGTCACCTAGTGACAGTTTTCTGTGGTTTGGCACCGACTCCTTTGCTTGGATGCTGGTCCTTTAGGATTGATGTTGCATAATAGCATGAAAGGATCAACAAACAATTTATTCCTTCAGCAGAAAGTCAGGATGAAGGTGTTCCTCAGTGCAAAATACTGAGATTGAAAGAATAAGAAGGTACAGGTTATATGTGAATAGGCAGAGTTTGTGTGGTTTTTGAAAGAAGTGGTGGCAGCTGCTTCAGGAGATCCTTGATCCTAGGTTGCAAAATCCTGGGTGTCTATGATACTACACTCTTGAGTTATGAAAACTTGAATACATTTCTAAAGAAACTAATTACTCTCAGAAAATACTTTACATCATCGATTTCTACTGCAAATTAAAGATGATACAGACATGGTGCAGACTGCAGGGCTTGCTGCATACAGATACTTCTCCATAATGTTTCTTTACTCTTGAATATTCTATTCAAACATACTTAATAATGAGTTTTTTAAAACCCCAAACAAACAAACAAAAAAAAGCCAAACAGCAGCTCTTTTTCTAGATATTTGACATTAGTTTGATTAATACCCTGCAACTTGTGTTCAGAGAAATCCTGTTGCCTTGATCAGAGACTAATTTAAGGAGTGGCTTTGTCCTGAAGAGCCATCACATAGAAAAACTGAACATTTAACAAAAAAAAACAAACCCAAAAAACATCTGTCCTGGTGTTTGTTTCCTTGCAGTGGCTACCTTGGGAGAGGAATACTGGCTTTACTCCTTTCTTTCTGCTGTTAGTGCTGCAGAAAGCAGAGGGACGCTGAGGGACTGAGGTGCTGCTGACATTCTTGTACTTCATAACCACGAAGGTGTAATTGCAAACAGTGGTGTTGCATTTGCAACTGTTAGGAAAGCATTTATTAACTGGAGCTGATTGAAGAGCTTGCACTGTGGAGTTCCTGCTTCCCTCTCCCTGGCCTTGGCTGTACAGTCCTGCTCCTGCCCTTAGGGAACCTGTCGAGCACATCAGCCTTTTCTGTAGCTGATTCACTCGCTAACCCAGCAGAAAATCTTGCCTTTTTCTCTCTTCCTGAATTACTTTCCTGTTGGGTTTGTCAACTGAATTGACTCAAAGGTTTGGAGAAGACCAGAGCCAGCACAGACATGGTAGAAGCACATGGCTGGACTTGGACCTCTCTCTTTTGGCAGTAGTGAGCTGTTGGATTAGTTTAATTCTTCTCACAGAACTGAACTTGGGAACAAAATCTGGTTTGCAGACAAAGTGTTATTGGTGAAAACACACAGGAAGAGAAGAGGGGATCAGGGCTGCAACCTCCTAAGATGACCTGGCTTGTAAACCAAGCCCATTAACACTGACATTGCCAAACATGGCAACCCCAGGGCAGCATCTTCACAGGAGCTTTTAAAGGGAAAGTTGCTGGGGTTTTTTTTGAAGAACAGCTGCTTTTGCATTTAACTGCAGGGGAATAATATTCTCTCTTCTTAAGGAATACTTAAAACTGGATCCTCTGGAGACAGAGCTAATGTATGTGGTTGGAAAAGCCATGCCTATTCACAAAGAACCAGAAGAAACACTAAGCAGGAGCCACAAAGATGACGGCATTACTGGTAAATCAGATGGGCACATCACAGCTCAGATGATCAAGGCCTTATCTAAATAAAAGGTTGGTTAAAAATAGACAAGCTATGCTTTTAACATAGAAATGTAACATTCTCAGTTCATTAAATATTTGTTCTGTTCTTCATTTGCTCTCTTCAATATTTGCTCTCTTCTGTGGCACTGGGCTTTGTGGAAATTATTTTTGAGTGCTTAACTCATGATTTACACATAGAAGTTTAATGAGAGGTACGTCTGTGTGCAGATGGCTAATTAAAAGGTCGCTTTCCTTACCACTGTGAGAACTCTTGTGCACTTCTTGGGCTTCTCAATCCAAGTAGCTGCACAGGTATCTAATAAAAGACCCAAGTTAATATTTAGTTTTTGTGGTCCTAACTTGCAATCTGTCAAAAGTGGAATTGCCTCTTGATCAGACACAGAATGGGGAAATGCAGGCTGCCACAAAATGTAGACCTGTTACAAAATGCGTTAGACCCTGCTAAAGCAGAATCTAATTGATCCAAGCATAATGCAGTTATTGCTAGAAATTGAATGTTTGAATGCATTTTATCTGTCTTGATAAAGCCTCTAGTTAAATATATTGAAACAACCAAAAATTAATTGAAAAAAAAAAAAAAATAAAAGAACCCCAGAGCATAAAAGTCATCAAAGTCTTAAATTTTGTATCTTTTTTTAGAATTGGCCAAATATGATTTGTAACCTTGTCTCTTTGGTTTGTGCTAGCCTCTCTGAACGTGTATCTTAGTGCACTGAATCAGTGAGGGGTTTTTCCCAGTCTCATTGCACATCCTGGACACCCTGTACATCAGGAACACACAATGGAGTTACTTTCCACAGGCAGCAGTAGGCTTCTGACCTGTGAATTTCCCATTTAGAAACTTGTGAAAGCATTGAATACTCTGATTTAAAACTTCGATGGGTTAATCAGCTCTTTGGACACTGGTGAGGCTGCACCTCGAGTGCTGGGTTCAGTTTTGGGCCCCTCACTCCAAGAAGGACATGGAGATGCTGGAGCGTGTCCAGAGAAGGGCAACGGAGCTGGGGAAGGGTCTGGAGCACAAGTGTGCTGAGTTCACAGCTGAGGGAACTGGGGGTGTTGAGCCTGGAGAAAAGGAGGCTGAGGGGAGACCTTCTGGCTCTGTCCAACTCCCTGAAAAGAGGGTGCAGAGAGGTTGGTGTTTATGTCTTCTCCCAAGTAATAAGTGACAGGACAGGAGGAAATGGCCTCAAGTTGCACCAAGGGCAGTTGAGATTGGATGTGAGGAAGAATTTCTTTGCTGAAAGGGTTCTCAGGCACTGGAAGGGGTTGCCCAGGGCAGTGGTGGAGTCCCCATCCCTGGAGGGATTGAAGAGTCATGTAGACACAGTGCTGAGGGACATGGGTTAGTGGGGACTTGTCAGTGTGAGGTTCATGGTTGGACTCGATGATCTTAAAGGTCTTTTCCAATCCAGGCAGTTCTGTGTCCCTGCTGTAACTCAGCTGAGTTACTGCAAAGACTGAGGTGACTCCTAGAGCTGGAGTGTCAAGAGAATGGGGATGGGTACTTGGGGGCTGGCAATGTTTCCAGCACAGCAGCAGCCTCCCCTTGGCTGCCCTGGCTTTGAGTGAGGTGCAAGCCCCATGAAGTGGCTTACTTGGGAGATCAGTTCTGCTCAGTGATTCCTTTAGCTTTTTGTTTAGTCACTAAATTAGAATATGGCGTTTGCTGCACAGCATGGCTGTTGAAAGCCTCCCCTTCCCACCGCTCTCCAGGGGGCAGTTACATTTCCCAGTGCTGCAGCTGTAGGACCCATCTCCAGGCTTCTCTTTGCTATGCCCATAATGCATTCCACCACGTGTAGGACATATGGCAGGACAGCATGAACGTGTACCTTGGAAAAAAAGAAACTTCACCCCTTGAAGTCAGTGTTTAGCCTTGTACCATGAGCCTGTGTGGGTGAGAGGGAGTTACAAAGAAACCTGAAACATGCTAATGAGGCTACAAGCCACAGGCCGCCTGCACAAGCCAGAAGCAACAGCCTGTAGCAAAACATACTTAGTGAAGCATCCCAAATCCCCTCGATTTCTATAGGATTAGTGTCAAGGGCAGTGTGGGGATGTTGTATGCAGAAAGCCAGGTCCTCTGCAAATGAGACATCTGGGTTTGATAAGTTTGTTACTGGCAAAATCTCTTAGAAATGAGCAACATGTTGTAAACCAGAAGGTTGATCAGTCTGCTTCCTGGCAGCATGGCCAATGCTTCCAACTCCTACTTAAACAATGGGAGTCAGGGTTCACTGCTCCAGTTGGGTCAAAACTTAGAGGAGTCACCCTTAAATTCCCACCTTTACAAAATACCTTTTCCTTACTGTGTTTCTAGTGTGCAATACAAACACTGTAACAAAGGACAGGAGTTAGGCTACAAGACACACAAAACTGTCCATGTGTCCTCACAACTACAATCCAAGAAAAGCCCTGGTTGAGCAGGAGTTATGTATTTAACAACTGGTGCACAACTCTACCTCACAAGTGTTCACTGGAAAGTCAAAGTTAAAAATATGAGCATGACCCCAGTTGCAGGTAAGTGTGTGGTAACAGAAGCCATTTTACTAGAACTGAAGTCTGTGTGCTGGAACTGAGAAACATCAGTCACAGGATCCCAGAACTGCCTGGATTGGAAAAGCCCTTTAAGATCATTGAGTCCAACCATGAACCTCACACTGACAAGTCCCTGACTGACTCATGTCCCTCAGCACTGTGTCTACACGACTCTTCAATCCCTCCAGGGATGGGGACTCCACCACTGACCTGGGCAACCCCTTCCAGTGCCTCAGAACCCTTTCAGCAAAGAAATTCTTCCTCACATCCAATCCATCCAATGCCTAAAACCCACGGTGGGGTGGGATGGGGTGTACTGCTAGCCTGGATCCACTCGTGATTACAGGAGCTGCTGACCTCAGCACACTGCTGGTTTGAACCCTCTCTGAGAAACCTCCCTGTAGTCAAGCAGCTGGATTATATTGCTTTAGAGCCTGGCTGGGCAAGTATGATCTCTCCCCAGCCTGAGCTGCAGGGAATGTCAGTTACTTAACTTTTGGTCTGGTTTTTGAGAGGTTTGCAGCTCTGCTGCAGCTCGGTTATATAACCAGGCGCTCTCTCCACAGGTTCAGACCTGCATGTTTTGGGAAATGAGGGTAGAAGACTCGTTCTGCAGCGTTTGTTCTTGTTGGCTGCTTTCTGAGAGAGAAGTTATTAAACACTCTGCTTCTGTGGGCTAGGAGGAGTTTGCCAGAATAAGGTCAAGGCAGAAGCTAATGGACTGAAAAGTTACACTCCAGTGACAGCAAGAACAGAGACTCTAATGGTATTAACGCCTTCAGCCACTGATGTTTTGCAGCTGGATGTTCCTCTGAAAAAGACTTTCCCTGGGATTTTGAGTCCAGTGTGAAAGTGAGGACGTTTCTCTAATGCTGCACTTCAGAGCTCGTGTTCAGCAGACCACCACAAACACCCTGTTGATTTAGGACACGACATGGTAGCAACAGCCAACAACTGTTCCCGTATGTGGCCCATCAAACATCTCCACTGAGCCATGGAAAGCTGGGAGTTGAGATGGTGTTGGATCTTTTCCTCACTTTTAGGGATCACTTTTAGTGATTCAAGTGCAGCAAGAGGCTAAAATCGTATCACATAAAGCTTCTTTAGAAAAACAATCCTTGGGCTGTAGCTGGCACGGGGAAGTTCAGCAGTTCCCACCACGAACAAAGCAGAGACCCACGCTATGGAAACAAAGCCGAGACCTCAGCTCTCCTCGTGCGCTGCGGCTGCCGGCTCTCCAGGGCGATACACTCACAGCCAGCATTTTCAGAACCCTTGCTGCCCCACACAACAGCACTTTTAAGGAAGGTGGCTGTTTGTTCCAAGGCTTTTCGACCTTTGCCTCAAGAAATTTTATCAGCAGAGAAGAAAATGAATAAGAAATGTGTTTTCCTGAACTCACAGACTGGTTTGTTACCTTGGGCGAGTCGTGTCCCACGTGTGAACTGGACAGAACATTTACTCAGCCTTCAAATACAGAAGTGGGTGGCAGCAATGTTAGACCTCCAGGGCACCCTGCTCAGGGTTCTCCCCTCACTCATTCTCCTGCTCTAGCCAGGATGTAACACACTGATCAGCCAAGCTCCTTCACTCTCCAGTTTGCACATGGAAAACATCAGTAACTTCCAGACTTTTCATGTTGGGCAAATGCAGTAAAAGATGCCAAGACTGTTTCTGCTCTGCCTACTGCAGAGTGAGAGCTGCAAAGGTCAAGACAAAAGATTGTCAACAGGCCAAGGAGAAAGCGCTTATTTATTTTACATGTGGTCCCATTAACGCTGATTTTTCTCCTGTATTCAGCACATTTCTTCGCTGCCCCTTACATTATCTTGTCAATCTGCTGCTCCCATCAGCACTTCCTGTCTCTCCCAGTGGTTTTGACACCCAATTCTCTTTTTCTGCCACAATCTTTATCTCAATTATGTCACGGCCTTCGAGTTGCAATTCACTCATGTCACCATAAAATTTAGACCAGGGTCTGCAAACGAGCCCTTTTTGTCTAATAAAAGCTGCGAGGTTTCACCCTGTCCCTTCTTCTTGCTGAAGGGCTGTTTGGCAGCCGGGAGAGTCTGTGATTTATTCCAGTAGCTGGTTGAACAGACCATCTGATGTCACGTAAAGTCACGTAAAGACAGTTTTTAAACATTTCCTGAGGTACTGTCAGTGTCAATTTACTGCATGGAACAGTTCAGTTGAGTTTATCACTTTGAAAAAAACCCCAAAAAACAAAACAGAAGCAGCAAAAAAATTTAGATGAAGGTTCTACATCTGGGCTTTTAGAAAACACATGAATTACCAGCTGCTTCAGGTTCTTCTGGCAATAGTAATTGTCTCAAGAGGTAAATCCAGTTGTTTTAATTATATATTTCTCTGATTTAAAAAAACCCTAAAAAACATTGTGACGATTCTGACACACTGAGTTCCTTTCACAAAGCTCTAGAAAGAAGCGCAGCCCTCTAACATTAAAGCACGACGTTCTCCACCGCTTGCTTGGAGCAGGCAGCTTTCCTAGAGAGTTTGCTCTTCTCGATTAAACAGCCTTTGAACTCGGTTGTGGAGAGAACCAATTTCCACAACCCCCCATTATTGAACATGGCCAGTAATTAAAAAAACCCATGTCTACAAGCTATGCTTTTTAAATTAAGCTACAGCTGAATATTATTTCCAGCAATGCTGAAAGCAAACGTACTTATTAGGAACAATGTAAAGGGAAAATCATCCTTGGGAAAACTCTCAAGCGTTTGCCTCTGAAGAGGAAACCAAAAGCAAGGTTGATCAGCAAAGCTGGACCTGCACAGCAGCTGCGTTAAGGAACACAGAGCAGCTCTGAGTGAGCAGGAAAGGGTAATAGATGAATGCATCATCCCAGCAGAAAAGGTGGTTGTGTTTATTTGGGGATGTTTGGCACCTGTGTGTTTTGCAACCTCAGGTCCACAGCCCCATCAAGGGGGTCCAAGGGATCAAAAAGGATCTCAGGAAGATCTCTCCTCAGTCAATAGCCTCAAAACAGAGATAGGAACCACTGTGCAGAGAGCGTCACAGACCTGGAGAGATGCCAAGGCTGGTGTCTGTGTTTACCATAACCCAGCACAGCGGGCTTTGGAGGAGGAACCTGCCTTAATCTGTCACACAAGCTCTGGACTCTGTTTCAGAAAAATGTGCACCCTGGCAGCTACAGATTTCACTAACAGGACACAAACACACACCTTTCCTCCAGCTGACCCCCGATTCAGACAATTCACATTTCTGATATTCTGAGTGCAAGCAAAATCTACACAGGAGTTGTTCTCTGGGGGAACAGCCCCACACTGGGAGCCTCATTTTCAGTAAACTGTGTAGGAAATTCCCCAGATCCAGGCACCTGCATTATATACTCTAAAAGTAACAGCTTCAGAGTTTTTTAATTCATGCTTTTAGAATGAAATTGTAAATCTACTGATCTGTGCTGATCATTTTATGATGCACATCCTTCAGGTAGTTGAGAAGAGGGAAGCTCACAGAATGGTGGGGTTGGAAGGGACCTCTGGAGATCATCCAGTCCAACCCCCCTGCCAAAGCAGGGTCATCCAGAGCAGGTCACACAGAACTGCATCCAGGTGTGTTTTGGACATCTCCAGAGATGGAGACTCCACAACCTCTCTGGGCAGCCTGTCCCAGTGCTCTGACACCCTCACGGGAAAGGATTTTTCCTTAAGTTTGTCTGGAACTTCCAGTGTTCCAGTTTTACCCATTGCCCCTTGTCCTGTCACTGGCACCACTGAAAAGAGCCCGGCCCCATCCATTTGGCCCCCACACTTCAGATATTGACAGACATTGATCAGATCCCCTCAGTCTTCTCTTCTCCAGGCTGAACAGTCCCAGCTCTCTCAGCCTCTCCTCACACAGTAGATGCTCCAGGCTCCTCATCATCTTTGTGTCCCTCTGCTGGACTCTCTCCAGCAGATCCCTGTCCCTCTGGAACTGGAGAGCCCAGGACTGGACACAGCACTCCAGCTGTGGCCTCACCAGGGCAGAGGAGAGGGGTAAGTTCCATATATCACAAGCCCTGATGAAAACTAGTGTCTAAAGCAGAAGATGGTTTGAACAACCCCTCCAAAGCTTCACCAGCATTGCCTTAAAAAAAAGATACCTCAATAATTATTTTGGCAGATTTATGCTTCTTGCTCAGTTATAAACAGTACAAGTTTATTGCCATGAATATTCTGAAAAACTAGAAGATTGTGAAATATGATATGAAGTAAGGACTCCAGCTCTTAATGAGACAACTCATTAGGGTGGAACTAAGGCCGGGAGGATGTTGTATAGATCACGTCATTCACAGTGCTGCGCCTCCTGTCATACAATATGCACATAGGAAATACATTTGGTATTTTATTAAGTAAACAAAGCGAGTATCAGTGCACATTTTAAGCAGCAAAAAGAAAAGAAAGCACCTCAGACTTTCATACCGTAACAAAAGTTCTGTGGAAGCTGCATTTTATTTGAAAATCCACCCATTTTTGCTAACATACATTTTAATATTTTAAACAAAAATAGAATCTGCAGAGACAATGCAGCAAGTATGCTCAGTTCATGTACAGAATTGCTTTCAGATCAGTGACTCTCCTTCTGAAGGCCCCACTCCACCCAAAAGTTACGATGTATTTACACAAAGCACCGATCAACAGTGCGACTTGAATTCTTCGTTACCTAAATACCCACTAGACAGACGGAAGGAAGCTGCTTCCCCCTTTTTGTGTTTAAAAGGTACGTGATCATAAACATGGCACGAGCCAAATGAAAAGGCTCCCCCCTCCCCCCCACCACACAACACCTCCATTTATTATTTTTTTAATATTTTTTAATTTTATTTTTTTTTTACAGAAAGGAAGGAAAGTCTTCAAGTGAAAGCAATTCCTCACATTCATTTTTGGAAAGGCCTTATAATGTCAAATGTAAAAATAATGACATGCCAAGCACAAAGCAATAAAGTTCCTTCCCGATGCACTAATGCTGAATTAAAAATGTAGTGCTTCTTCTAGTCAGTTAACTGTTCCCTTGCAAAATCCTAGGCACAGAATTGACTATAAGGATTAATGCATTTTACAGCTCTTCCCTAATTCCCATATATACTGAGAATTCATTAGATTCAGACCTTTAAAATATTTAGTGCTCTGTATGTCAGCTGAAAAGCATTCTGAATCAGATTCATTCTTTGTGGATAAAAATCAGACATACTGTATACATCCATACTCATTTTCATAAGGAGGTTTTTGTTTTTTTGATACAATATTAATGTTAAATTGATAATCATAAATAAATACAAACAATAATACATAAGGAATGTCTACTGCAAACTGAATATATAATTTTTTTTTAAAAAAAGTTAATTTCCATTACTGCTGTGCCTACTGTTGTGAGGACTGAAGAAAAGGTAACTGCAGATTAAGAGTTAGGATTTGACCCTCCCCTGCCCAAAGTCTTGTTCTGAGTTACAGTCAAGGACACATCTCCACTCCAGACAGCGTTTCCAAACACCAATCTCAATTTCCAGAATAAAGGCTTCTCTCTGCATCTCACCCATCACGGATATCATTAGAAGCTGAAAGTACTGACGTGTTGTTAGTCACCAGGACAAAAAACAACTGATCTTAAGTCTTAATTCATGGCAACTCTTGGCTTTGTATCGTATATTGATGTTTATTTACGGAGTTGTCCCAGGTTTCTTCATTGGTCTTCATCATTTCACTGCATTGTTCAACGGAAGAGGAGAGTTTGGGAGACTGAAGTTCATTTTTTCCTGGAAGTGGGGGTTTACTGGTGAGCACGTCCTTTTGGAAACGTTCCTTTCTCCTCCATCTAACACAGTTACATAAACTGAATCTGGAAAGATTAAAAACCCTCATGTTAACATCCAACAGAAGAGAGCTTCTCTATAAACCTGTGTTTTCTTCAAAAATTTCCATTCTCCAAACGCCCAAGCTACCACAAGATCTAAAGTTTTGAACAGAAACAAAAATTTGGCAAAATCAAGGCCAGAAAACAATCAAAAGCCACCAGAATCACAGAATCACACACACACATAAAAAAATAATCAGGATGTTTTTCCAACTCCACCAGCCTTTGGAACACCTCGTTGCAAGAAGCTGGTTTGCCCACCAATGCAAACCCTTACTTCTCCACGCAACATTGTCACCAGCAGCAGCCTGACACAGATCCACATCGTTATGAGGAGAACTCAAGGTCACTTTTCACGCTGAACCAGAGGAAGTCAACAAAGAAAAGCAGAACGCTCTGTGCCATAAAACCTACTCTTTCTTTACACTATGTATTCTCATTTACTTTTCATGTTTTCACTCATTTTAGTACTGAATTCCCACCTGCCCCTGGTTGATGAAAAAGAGCAGCAGAGCTGCAGTGCACACCTGTCCCAAACGTCACCCTCGCACACGTGGAGCGAGCAGCCCCCTGCTGCACACAGGGAACTCCCTGGTCACGCGATGTGGCGAAGCGCACGAGCAGCGCTCCAGCAGCAGCGCTGCCACCCACCAACCCTACACGTTTTCCTGATGACATGGTCAGTACCAGGCAGCACCAGTTCCTCCTCCCCAAATGCAGCCAAGTACCACGTGCGCTGGCTCCTCAGGTTCAGAAAGGAACCAGCAAACTTTATTTCCAACGGACTGAGGCAAAACTCCTCGACGGGGCCTTTAAACCGCTGCTGTTAAGCGATACTGAGTTTCCAAACCACTTCCACAGTGCTTCCAACTCAACATGACTTTTGATTTTCTCTCAGAAACAGTTCTAGCTGTGTTAATAAATGAGAACTTTAATTTTGTTTCACATCACAAAAACCAGCATCTCCCCAGAATAACGGACAATACCTAAGTTGTTCTACAAGAAATCCTGGAGAGAGATCTCTGCAAAGGGATCCTTTCCTGAGGCTCTGTGAGGACTCTGACTGGAAGGGCTGGATGCTGCAGACAGCTAGTAGGAAAGACGACAGAGAAAGGGAAAGAAAAAGAAAAAAAGGTCTCAGAATGACAGAATATGAAAGCTGAACGTGTAATGAAAGGACAAAAGGAGGTTAAGAGGCAAACTTGGCAGAAATCAACTATTAAAACAAGGTGTCTGGTCATATGGAAAACAGAAAGCCTCTCCAATGGGTGGTGCAGTGCAGAAACAAGCTGGACGTGACCCTCCAGGAAGGAAACTGCAGCTGGTGTTTGCCAGAGTACCAGATAACTCACGCTTTCACAGCGGCTTTCTTCAAGAGGAGATACCAAACGTTAAACCTGTGAAGCAGGTTAGCACTGTCCCAGCTTTACTGGCCAAACTGTGTACTGGCAGGGACAGAGGGGGCTGGGGGTCTGGCCAGAGCATGGCAGCTTTCCAGATGCCTTCTCCAGAAGAAATAGCTCTCTGCACCTTTTCCTCTCAAACTAGGATGGGTACAACAAGTGGCTGGAGAGCATGAAATGGGTAATTCTCAGTTTGGGACCTGGAAGGAGAATACAGGACATATTCTGGAGGTAGGAACTAAAAAAAAATATTAAAAATAATAAAAAAGAGGGTTTGTCAACTGCTGCTGTTTCAGGTGAGAACTGAAGACTGAGACCAACAGTCCCAACGCTAACAAAACCCACATCCTATAGCCACGGATTTACAGCACCACACTACAACTTCAGCCACAGAAAGCACCCAATTTACAAGTAAGCAGTATTGACCTTCCAGCTGATGCTGGGAGGAACCAACAATCAGCAGCTGTAATTGCAGGAGTAGCTGCTATTTGTTTATTATTTTTTTTAACCGTCCTCCTCCTCTTTTAGTGCTTTCCCAGTTATAAATGGTGCTTTATTAAATCCTATGTGCCAAGCTTGCATGTTTTTGCAGTTACAAATAGAAGTCAGCTTTCTCCATGTCAGGTTCCATCACTCTCACAGTTTACTCATGACTGAGTCACTAACTGCCAGTGTGTACTTGCACTTCATACCAGTGCACAAAAAGCACCGTACGAAGCCGCGTTTCCTTTGGAAATCCCGACTGCCCATCAACCCACGCATGAGGGGAACGTGCTTATGGGAACTGCTTGCACAAGTGCCCAGAGTCTAAATATTGCCATTGCACTTTTAAATTCTTCACATTAATTTCTATCTCAGAAAGCAGAGAAGGACTTGTTTCAGGATCAGTACTTCCTACCCGTGTTGGAATCTTTACCTTCCCTCCCGAAACCCCACTCCCAATGGGGCACTCGGCTCCAGTCCCCATAAACAGGTTATGGAACAGTTATGAGACAGAATGGGAAGTGCTCGAGAAGCAGGTTCAGGGTGTCAGAAGTTCCCCTTTTAAACTTGGTTCTTCCCTTTGGAAAGCTGCAGCTCACACCCCCCACCCCTCTCCAGGATTTGAGCCAGACTAATGACACATCCCACAGAGTCATCACTTCAAGCAAGGCCTGACTGCTGCCACTTGATGCCATAAGACATTCTTCCTCTTCGTGGTCAAATGACTTGAAGTCACGTATAAAAAGTCCTGTTAAATTGAGTCATCAAATCTCCAATTGATATCAAGACCAAAGTGATGTCCCAGTTTGAAAGCAGTGTGGAAGACTGGTAGGTTCAGAGCTCTGTCATTTGTGCAACACCAGCAGGTAACAAGAAACAAGAGGTGAAATTTCAAGAAGCCTGTTCAGGTTAAATACTGGGGAAAAGACTTGACAATGCTACAGTCAAATTCAGACAAGTCACAGTACCTCACAGTAAATACATATTTTAATGAGGTTAGTCATTAAAAAGGTCTAACAAAAAAATGTGTCAAGTATAGTTAGACAGTTCCCTACACTGCACCTATCCAGAATTCCACTTACAAATACATCTGAAAACCAGAACCTACCTTAGCAGTTTCTAAAGCATTTAAACCAGCAGCACTGGCCATCAGTTTCTCCAGCGCTAACGCTCCTAGCACCGTGGATTTAGCCACCTCACTGCCCAGTGCTTGGGTGATCTGAAATGCAATGTCCTGTGCTGGATCAGACTCAAAGCTCAGTCTCACCTCTAACAGCAATTGGCACTTCTTGATGCTTCCAATAGAGACAACATCTCCCCAGAGTCACAGTAAGACAGCAGAACCCAGCTGTGACTGACCGCTGTGCTGACTCCCACTGTTAGCCTGATACTGGCTTCTCACTGAACAAGTCCAACGAGCTGGTTTAACATGTAGTTTATGTGCCAAAAGGAGCACCTGTAAAGTATTTTCTGGCATGTCTGTCCTCAACTTCACAGCCTGTTCTTCCACAGTTTCAAAAACAACCAACCAAAACCAAACCCCTCCACAAAACCAACTTACTCATTTGCAAATTGACCTTCTTCACCATCACCAGGCTCCTCCTGCTTTTTCTGTACAACTCAGTGACAGACAACTGCAGTGTTACAATTCACACAGCCACTGGCAGCAGCTGATTAATTTCTTTATTCTATTTTAAAATCTTAAAATTGTCACTACCAAGCTGCTTCCCCTTCCAAAGACAACGTCCTTTTGGGGGTAACCAGACCAGAACTTAAAGACATCCCACTGATTGTCAGAATTGTACCATTTTACATCAGCCAACATGATCATGTTGTTGGTGGTGAGCACATCTGTTGAGCACCACGACACTCAGGTCTCACAAGGGGCAGTTACATTCCAGTTTAACTGGACATCATTTGGATCCAGCTTGTCTGAAATATTTTGGACCATTGATTCAGCCTGTCTCTTCCTTGCATGTATACACACACACACACACACTCTCCCTTCTGCCAGCTAAAATTTACTCACACAGTTATTTTGCAGTGAAGAAACCCTGCTCTTTTATCATGCTGAAAATCCTTTCTCAAGTGGAAAATACTGACCCAATGAAAGAGAAGTTCTTTCCAAGAAAAAAGGTAGACACCAGTTTCTTTTAGAACTGTGAATAACTCCTGCACCTAGATTTTCAAAGAAGCAACTGTTCTAAGTCTCATTCTCAGTTGTTTCAAATTATTTTGCCCTAACCCTTACTAATTTTTGCAAGCTAACCCTTGCTTTTGATAGCAACAATTCAAAATAAAATTGCATGCATGTAAACAGAACACTTGACAGACAAAATAGGTGTGGCCAGAGGCAGGAAAAGTGTATTTATTGAGACAAATCCTTAAGAGGCTCAAGTTAGGAACACCAGTTTAAATTATAAAGAAACTGGACAACACTGGGACGCTTATTTTCCCAGTCTGCATAGGAAGCAGGAGGAGTTCCCAACACGCTACAACTTGGCAATGTAATTTTTCAGCAACAACTTCGTATCTGTCATTACACTTTTAAGGACCTTCAAATTTCTTTACTGTAGACAACAACCCAGATCTATGGGACTAGAGGTAAGTGATATAGATTATATCACTGCTGCTGCTGCTGCTTGAAACATAAGTATTAAAACCAGTTTCCTGTTTGGCAGTGATGACACCATGGAAAAAAACTTGTATTAGAGTAAATGTTGTTTAGAGAGATGCAGGTGGGCCACGGGCAGTTCGGACTGTGTGCCCTTCAGACAACCGCTATTCCTTCTTTAAGATCTGTTTATCTGCCCCAAGAACACACATCTTTCTTTCTTTATTTTCCTATTTCTATTTCTGGCACAACAGGAGTATGAACTTAAACAGACAAATATGCTCTGAGAAGAACCTCAAGACTAAGCAGACAGTAAATTTAACGTAATAATACTGTAATTCCCTCCCGTGGGTATCGGCTGGTAAACGCCATCTCCGCTGTGTCAGGGGAAGACGCTCTCGCACGCAGCCTTTGTTTCACCTGAGTTGCTTTATTGATGTCAGACCTCTGAAAGCTCAGCACCTGCAAGCAACGCAGACTGTGTGTCTCAGGGAAAACCCTTCCTGATCACACAGCAAAGGCTGCTTCAAAGAGTGTTTTCTATCAAATTAATTCTCACAGGAACCAAATGCTGTCAGATAAGCACAATAAACACAGCTCTGCACACCTCACTTGTGACTGATTCCTCTTCTCTCTGTGATGACAGCCAAGCTGGGACTCAACCTAGATCAAGTCCTGCAATGTCAAACGAAGCAGAAAGGCTCACCCACCTATTCAGACCTACCTACCTGTTCATAACTTAATTAGGTAGGTAGGCAGGCAGGTTTTTGAGGCTTTGTTTGTTTTTTTTTTTAAAGGGACATTTCAAAATTGATGTTTTGAAAACTGCAAAAAAACCCCAACTTTTAACTGTGAAGACGATTTAACTTGTTCTCTGTTGAAGTGTCATAAACCAATTTTCCCCCCTTGAAATAGTATAAAAACCCACGTGAAACAGACCAAATCACTTGTCTGAAGTGACAGTGAATGTGCAAAGCAGTTTGCAGAAGTCCAAGAAAAAGTCAACTAAAAACTACACTTGTAGCTAAAGAAGTCCAACAGCATCCCTTTCAGATAAAGCCTTTAAAAAAATATATATATATTTTGGAGAAGAAAATGGACAGCAGACAACAGCCTCTCCTGTCAAAGGATCAGATTCAGGCACTGGAGAAAGGTTTGAGGCTCCTTTCCTTTCCAAGCTACTGCTGAATTCTTTTCCCCCCACATTCTAGTCCCAAAACCACATTTACACCAGCGCATAGTTAAGTTATACACACGTGTTTTCAAACAGTCACCTACAATGACAGAGCTCTTTATAGTAAGATCAAAATACAATCCCAATAGATTACATTCTTCTAACAGAGCCACGATGTGCAGTGTGAACCCTGACAAAGAAACATTTAACTTGTGAGTGAAACCTCACTGTTAATATGGGAGTTCCAATCTGCCAGCTAAACTTGGCTCTGCCTCTAACTCCAGTTCAAACACAACGCGGTTTTCATGATCTCAGGATTTTCTGACAACAGTGTGAAGCTGTTCAAGGTTATCCATTCCCCCACACCCCTATTTTTATTTTTTTAATGTTTTTCTACTGCAAAAAACTACCTTCAGTTGGCTATTGGGTTAAAAAAGTGAGTTCAGACAGAAACTTCCCAGGGATAGATGTTTGCAAAACTAAGAATAAAATGCATGTATTTAATTCCAGTATTGATAAAGTCAGTTCTTCTCAATGCTCAGAGTAACCCTTCAGCACACCTGTTTATTCCAGTATGTCAGGTCATGAATCTACACACAATGTAGCACCAGAAGCAGAAAAGCAGCAAGTTAAGGGACGTTCCCTTTAACCTCACACCTTACTTAGCAGGGAAAGGCCAGACAGATTTATAGCTACGGAGTATCTTCACCCTGCTGTAAACAACATCTTCTGCAAAACCACAGAGGAATACAGAGACCTTTAGAGAATACAATGGATAAACTGGATGAATGTGCCATGTACCTCCCACTGAGAGAGTGGTCAGTGCTAACAACCAGGTGATGGGTTGAGGTTTCACCAGGTTTGACACCACCTGCTTTTCAAACTTGTCTGTAACACAGACTTCAAAGATGCAGCTTACACTTCAAAAGTTTATACAGTAACCAAGTCTGGCAGAAGCTGTAATCTAATACTTTTAAGTGTAAGAGGTCAAAGAACTGTGCTGTGAACACTTAGGAAAAGGCTGTAACAGCACAAGCTCACAAAGCTACACTGCGTGGCAAAGCAGCAGAGAACACAAACTCACCCACCTCTCTCCACTCTCCTTTCAGGGAGTTGGAGAGAGCAAGGAGGTCTCCTCTTCTCCAGGCTCAACAACCCCAGTAAGTCATTATGCAACCTCTAAAGTGTTACTGACACTCTGGCTGAGCCAAAGAGGTGAAGCAGCAGAGAACACAAACGCTGGGGAAGAACCTTGTCTGCAGCAAACAGCACAGACATCAACTACCCTTACCCCTTCTCTAAAGCATCGAGCATAACCTCAGTCCCATTCCCAGAAATGCTTTAACACTATCCTCTTTGCTTCTGCCAAACAAACTTGATGCTGCCAACCTGGATATAAGCAGCTTGGAAGAGATCCTGACATGAACTCCTGGGCTGGTGCAACACATTTGTCCAACACAAGAAAATATTAAAATATTTTTAAAGAAACTGCCCCAGCTGTCATTTGTTGCTAGCAGCAATTATTTTGAATATACACACCTGTGCTCCCGGTACAGGGCCAAAAGGGTTTGGTGGTCTCATGACTGGCTGGCTGTATATTAGAGTTGGCTGTGTCATTACTGGTATGCCTCCCATCTGTGACGGCTAAAAAAAATCCAGACAACATTAAGTCACACAAAGCATTAACACATTGCAGGTATTTAAGGAGAGAAAGGAAAATGGTGAATGGGTGACAAGTCTCAGGCATATTTGATAAATGCAGTCATATAAGATCTTTCTACTGTATTCTGCAAATGAAGGTTACTGGACAGGAACGTCAGAGCCTTTTCCAGGAGTAATCTCAATAACAACTGAGCCCATTTAATCTCTTGCTGCAAAGACCTGAAACAATTCAATACTCGTTTAAGCACAACCATTTGTGCTGGTCCTTTTGCTCCTAAAACTGAGGTGTGACAGCACTTCCCTGTCCACCTCAGGAAGCACAAGAACCATTTTGCAGGTACCAATGCAGAGCTGAGAGTTCCAGAAAAACTGAAAACTGAGAACTATGCACAGTTAATGTCGAGTCACAGAATTGCCTGGATTGGAAAAGCCCTTTAAGATCATTGAGTCCAACCACGAACCTCACACTGACAAGTCCCCGACTAACCCATGTCCCTCAGCACTGTGTCTACACGACTCTTCAGTCCCTCCAGGGATGGGGACTCCACCACTGCCCTGGGCAACCCCTTCCAATGCCTCAGAACCCTTTCAGCAAAGAAATTCTTCCTCACATCCAATCTCAACTGCCCCTGGCACAACTTGAGGCCATCTCCTCTTGTCCTGTCACTTGTTCCTTGGTTGAACAGACCCACCCCCACCTCTCTACACCCTCCTTTCAGGTAGTTGTAGAGAGTGAGAAGGTCTCCCCTCAGCCTTCTTTTCTCCAGGCTCAACGACCTCAGTTAAGTCATTAAACAATCAAAGTCTAAAGTGTTACTGACACTCTGGCTGGGCCAAATTAAGAGTTTAATTTAGATTAATAGTCTTAGAAGTGAGGTTTTATTTAATGTGAGATGCCCATCTCTGGTGCTGCTTTTGGCATTGCCCTCAGGCTTGGGTTGACACCAGCAGCAGTCCTACTGCAGCAATCCCCATTCCGAGTGGCTTTTCCTTCTCTAAGCCTGGTACTGCTCCCATCACACCAATCAGGTCCTTGGGCAGTCGCATGGGGAACCCATTCAAAAAACTGATCCTGATGAAAATGTTCTACAAAAAAGTAAGTTAAAAATAATGTCTGGCACAATGGAGACACAGGAAGCAGCAGCCAGGGCATGCTGAGGTACTAACGAAATTGCCTGTCCCGGTATGTCCTCACCAAGGGACAAGCCTGCTACCAGACTGCCACTTAGAAATGGACATGCTCAGAATCATGGTACCTACTACAGCCTTTAGCAACAAATAAACACAAGGGTTGTAAAATGGATCAATGTTTCAGAGATTCCTAGCAATAAGTGTCCCGAGTGAAGTCTGAATGAGCCAGGACAGTTTTCAGGATGTGTTATAAAGTCTACTGGTCATTCTGTGATGGCCCATCTCACCCATCTGCTCAGACCTTTCAACAAGTAACAGCAACTCGGGATGACAGAGCTATGGCTCCTACCAATGCCAGTTTCCATTCCACTCACCAAGCTGTGTGGTGCAATCCATACGATGGATGGAAGGAGTGCCATCCAGAGGGACCTGGGCAGGCTTGAAAAGGGGGCCCACAAGAACCTAATGAGGTTTAACAAGGCCAAGTGCAAGGTTGGGCACTTGGGTCAGGGCAATCCCAGGTCTGTGTACAGACTGGGAGAAGAACTGATGGAGAGCAGCCCTGCTGAGAAGGACTTGGGGGTCCTGGTGGATGAGAAGCCTGACATGAGCCAGCAGTCTGCGATTGCAGCCCAGATGACCAATTGTGTCCTGGGCTGCATCAAAAGAGGGGTGGGCAGCAGGGTGAGGGAGGTGATTGTCCACTTCTGTTCTGCCCTTGTGAGGCCCTATCTGGAGTATTGTGTCCAGGCCTGGAGATGCCAACATAAGATGTGGAGATGTTGGAGTGGGTCCAGAGAGGCAGGAAGATGATCAGAGGGCTGGAGCACCTCTCTGCTGAAGAAAGGTTGAGGGAGCTGGGCTTGTTTAGCTTGGAGAAGAGAAGGATCTGGGGAGACCTCATTGCAGTCTTCCAAGTACTTGAAGGGAGATTAGAGGCAGGAGGGAGAGGGACTTTTGATGTGGACAAGGGGAAATGGTTTTAAACTAAGAGAGAGGAAATTTAGGTTGGATATTAGGAGGGAATTTTTCACCCAGAGGGTGGTGAGACACTGGAACAGGTTGTCCAGAGAAGTTGTGGATGCCCCATCCCTGGAGGAATTCAAACCCAGGTTGGATGGAGCCCAGGGCAGCCTGATCTAGTGGTTGGCAACCCTGTCCACAGCAGGAGGGTTAGAACTAGATGACCTTTAAGGTCCTTTCCAACCCAAGACATTCTATGATTCACACTGGCATTTAAACCCCATGATGAAAGCTGCTTTACGAGATGTGCAAGATTACTTTCTAGACACTAAATACATTCCCTTCCCCAGCTGCTGAGTCAAAATAGCTATGAAATTGCTTCCAGTGCTGTCAGTGCAAAGTTGTGTAGATCAAGTTTAAATCAACACTGAAGGTAGTTTAATCATGACTTTGCACAGAACATACTACCTGAGTTCATGGGTGGGTAATGGGGAACATGATACTCTCCAAAAGACCCTCAAGAACACAGCTGGCCACTTCTGCAGTTTACTTACTGACCATATACAAATTACAAATCATTAATGAATTTGATTATATGATGAAACATTAGCTTATTTTTATTACACTAATCTGTGAGTCTTTTAACAGAATGATTGTTCTAAGGAAGTTCTCTCCCCTTTTATTCACCCAGCAAAGCTGTGGTACATCAAAACCATACTAATAAGGAAGAGAGAAGGCATATCATTTCAGAAACATTTTAAAATATGACAGAACAACAAAAATTTCAACAACTTTTAAGGGCACCAAGCAGCAAAGCCAGGTTTATCTCAAAAGCCTTCTGGTACTGGTGCATCACTAAGAGATCCAATTCTCAACCAACACCACAACACACAGCAGTGTCACAAACTTTTGTAGCATCAATCATTACAGACAGCTTGTCCTGAGGCTGGAGCAAGTATTTAAGGAAGGTTTCACTCCACTGATAAAACATTCCTGTTGTGAATGTAGCTATCCTCACATGATATACTTATTTTTCTGATACATTTATTTTTTACACCAATAAAGCCCACTAAGAACAGACACTGTCTTAACTTTAAGAAGTCCATGAAAAACTAAGAGAGGTAAGAAAGGGCAGGCTTAACTTCAGACAAAAATCCACACTGAAGTAGTTCAGAAAACCAGGACTTAATGATTTGGTGAAGAATAAACTGATAGGAGCTGAAATTCAGTCTTCAGTAAAATAGTTCAGAAAAGCAACTGCTACCAAGCTATAAACAATCAAATGATACACAGCATCTGGCTACTTTGAGTTGCAGGAGTTCCACTCACCATGCCATAGCCCATCATTCCCGTCGGCGTTGTGGCAGGATATGCCATTACAGGTGGTGCCTGGTGTGAGAAACAGGGGTGAACTGAGAGGAGAAGGGATCAGCTGCATCCTGGTAAGACATTGCTTTCTAAGGGTCAACTGCAGCACTTCACTTAATGTGAATATAGCAAAGAATAAATAGGATTTGCAGTCTGGTGTTAAGAGTGTATCCAAATTATTTAAGATACAAAACAATGCCTAAGGCAAAGCTTCTAGGCAATCTTGGCAAACGTAGGATTATGTATTTGCTTTTAACCTGTTAGAATTCTGGCTGACTAAACTAAACTGCAAGCCATCATTCTCTCAGCATCCTGTTTAAAGAACACAGTATGGGACACAAAGTAGTTTGAGAGAGAAAATTTAGGAAGCAAAAACATTTTTTGAATCCCCTAAGCATATGCTTACATTTCAAAATCAGAAGTAATGGTACACAGGGAGTCTGAAGAGGGAATTTTAAAGACTGAAAGATCAAATTACCATTGCTTCTGCTGACATTACAGGAATTCTCTTCCCTTTAGCCAGGATGTATGGGCTATGGGGATTCTCCTACCATGCTTCAATAGAAATTCAACCCTAACATCAATATCCAGCTTGGGAATCCCTCTCACTCACTCACAGTGAATTTGAACAGGTTAAAAGGTCTCTTAGCACTCTGCAGATATGTTTGCATCACCCTTAACCTAAAATAACTTTTATGAAGTTACAGTAAGATTGCTGTCAACAGACAAAATCTGGAGTGAAGCTCCATTTTGTACACAGCTTGGCAACATATGAGTAAAAAACAGCTGATAGCTCTTAGAAAGAAATATGTATTAAAGACAGCTCTTCATACCCTAACCAAATTCTTTGTTCTGCAGTTTTATTATCCACTTTCTAAAATAATATTAACTCTTACAAGGACCAAAAATGTGGGGTTTTTTCCAGACTACAAATCGGTGCTTATACATACTCAGATAACTTACTGTCTATTTACTCCACCTACTGTTATCATCTCTCCTCTAAGGAAAAACAGTCTAATTTTCATGCTATTGCTCTGGGGATTACTATGTGTGACAAGACAAAGACCATATGCATTTCTTAGTACACATATTATTGATACAGAAAAGAGGGAAGTGACAAAATATTAAATAACAATATTGGATTAATTAAAGCAGCTAAATTGCAAAATTTAATTGTAATTGTAAAGGGGACATCAGCAAAGCTGCTTCTGAACCCAGTTCTGAGGTATCAGCTGCCTTTTCACAGATAGTAGCCAGTGTCAGTGGCATTCCAATTGCCATCAGAAGAGATTACCCCAATCAAGAATCACCTAGACTGTGTACTACCCATCTATTTCACACAGCTGGCAAAGTTATCCTGAAAATTACTTTTTGTTTTGTTTTGCTTGTGTATCCACAGCTACACACACACAAACAAACATGCTGACTATATTTATTTTTGAGTGCTCAAGTATGGACCTACCATCCTTTAGTTACAGAGTTACCCTGCAATAAAAACAGAATACAGGGAAAGACCAATATCACTGTTGACATAAAGAAAAAAATCCTTCAAAAGGAAAGACTGCATTCCCCAGACAGCAAGCACAGGTTATTGCTTGCCCTTTGTAAACTGTCAGCATGGATCTTCTTTTTTTTTCATATGAACATTAATGACATATTGGTCTCTCCCCACAAAAAGAAAATATATATAATAATTTAAAAAATCAAGATCTACCATAAATGTGGATAAAGTGCCAAGTATAACAGAAGCCTGTGAGGTTTCATGCAGTTATTCAAACACAAACATTTTGATCTTCATTCAAAATTCACCAAGTGCATTGAAGGCAGCACAGACACACACCCCAGCTCTCTGGCAGCAAATGGTACAGTTTGAAGCAAGGAAAAATAATCTCAGTATTTCCCATGCCATCATTCGAGTCAAGAGCCTGCAGACCACCTATGAAGTTCGTGTATGCTAGGAAAAGCTCAAATTTTGGCACACCAAAGATTTTTAAATGAGAAATGTGTAAATAGCAAGAAGGTTATGAGATTCTGCAACAGCAGTGGTTAATATCAGCATGCCAGTCGATTGCAAAAAGGCTGTGGGTTGTTTCACTTACGTATTGTGGAAAATGCATGCCATTCTGTATTTCCCAGGGAGAACAATTACATAATGCAATAACACTGGATTAGAAGCAAATACTTACACAACGGAATATACACAGATAGCATTTTAGTTCACAAATACATTAAAATGTTTACCCCAACATATTCTTGTAATTCAAGTCATTTACTGAGACAATGCACACCTGTGATACTGTCATCGTTACTGGGTTTGTAATTGTTTTGCATAGTCCATTTATTTGGTATATGCCTTTTTTCCAAAGAGGAGAAAGCCTTATTGTCAAAAGCATATTTATTTAGCAAGCAGCAGCTACTCCACAATAAATAGACCAGCAGAGAAAGACAAACTTTCCCCCCCCACCCTAGATTATTTCTCTTTCAAGATTTTTCTGTTAATAGAACAGTTTCACAGGAAAAGAAATGTCTCAACAAGATCTCTAAATAATAAAAGTTGTTAAATGTAATGACTTATCACAAGAAGATGTATATACAAGACAAGAGTTATTAAACAGATTCAAGCACACAAGTAAACTCAAACCACCAGTCATTAAAGCAGGTGAGCAGTCACAGTTTCTTCAATATCTACACACCCTCTGGTCAGGTCCACAAACATTTCTCCCTACACGACTGCAGTGAGTTGATAAGGGACACGCAGTAGGGAAGAGGTGGTGGATTCAGGGAGACAAGCTTTCTCTTTCCAAAACCACAGTGTTGTCTTATCCAACCTCCCCAGTCAGTTACAGAGTCAGGTGCAATAAATCCTCAGGGGCAGTTTGTTATCTGCTCTGTCCTCAGACAGTTCTCCAGGTCATTGGTGAAAAAGTGAGTAGGATTCATATTCATATATGCAAAAACGTGCTGTTAGCACTGTGAAAACTACCCATGATGACTCTTAACCTCTTTTTCTTCTTTTTTTGGCTTGTAATTAAGAACCCTCACTCTACAGGCTGCCCAAAAATCCTTGCCAATACTACCTGCTACAACAGACACTGTGAAGTTGATCAGCAAAACTGACATGCATTAAAAACAACTGCACACATCAGGGCAGGAAAGCAGTAGTTAGGTACATTAAGAAAGCTATAGCCCAGTCACTGCACAGACACCTCGACAAGTATCAAGAGGATTAATCCCTTGGCCAGTTCTCCAGAGCAGGCTGAGTTGTAATGTTACACGTACTTGATGTACCAGTGCACCTGAAGAACATACTTTTCACATTTCTAATTCTCTAGACTGCAAAGTGGTTCCCCCACACCACTGGAATTCAGTTTTATGTCAGTTGAGTGAATCAGGAAGGCTTTGACCTCGCCATGTGAGAGGCTGGTCAAACATTACTGAGGTTTGTGCTAAACTCGTACCACAAACTATTTACTAGAACCACACAGCTAAGAACAACAAACCCAGGCAGTTACACATCTCAAACTAACCACTTCTTCACTTTTCTACCACCCTTTTACTGCAACTATAGGTCACTATCAAATTTCTCTGTTATACATCAGCCTGCACATCTAAGTCACAGGGAACTCACTATTTTTAAACGAGTATTTGCTTACCAACGTTGGAGCACTCCACGCAGTTGTAGGTGCAATCTTGGGTTGCCAGTTGGAACCACCTGTCAGCTTCTTTTCACCTGGCTGAGTCCAGTTGACATCACTTCAAATAAATTTTTTTTAAAATTGTTAGAAAACATTGGATTTTCTTACAAAACTCCCTCAGGCAAACACTATTTTTTCCTCTTGGAAATGTGGCTTCTTTTGTTAGTGAAGAAGCTCATTTAGCAAAGGAGTTGATAAAAGGCCTCATGACACCTTGTTTTGGCTAGACGAAGTAAGGCAAGTTGTTCAACATGAGCCACCTCAGCTTTATCTAATCTCAGTCAAGTCCCCCAGTACAGGTAAGTCAGTCTGGCTGACATTCCCTAGGTCAGGATAGTTTAGTTAGGAGCAACTGCACACTAGGTTTCAGAATGATTTCAGAGCTCTCACAGATGATCCTGATAAGCCTGACATTTGCTCACCACATCCTCAACTTCACTGCTACAGCAGATGTTCACTACTCTAGAATATTCCCTGCTTCAAAATTGACTCCTCTAAAGGTCAGCCACAAGTTGGAGGTTGTAGTTTCACGACCTTTAATACAGCTCTGCACACACTCAGATCACACAAAATCTTTCCAAGGTGTGCTAAGACTACCTACAACTACAAAGAAACATTTTGATGAACTCATTTCCTAAATATATCCATGCCTGAAAGGCAGAGACAGGAGGACATCTTGCCTGCTGTTATCACTGTCACTCAAGTCTAGTCACCTTCCAACAGCTCTCAACAATTCATTATACCTTTTATGAGAAACAAAGTACAATCCCAAACGTGCTCTGAAGGTTAATATTATATGTTGTTACACACATGTTTGAACTTGTACTTTCATAAAAATTTATTATCAGGAAAATAAAAATGCTCAACTTTTGATTAAACATACTCACTTTTTAGTAGTTCCATTTCCAATGCCCAAATCTGTCACAAAGTAGAAAAAGATACTGTTGAAATTCTATTAATTTAAAATAATTAAATAAGTATTTATTTATTAAGTATTAATATGACAATTAATACAAAAATTACATAAGTATTTATTTATATTAGTCAGTTCAATACTTACTGCCTACAAGATTGGCTAAAGATGAATCCAGATCATCTGACACTAATTTGTTAGGTGGTACTTTGGCAACTGGAAGACTCTGGTTTTGAGAGGCCACTGTTGGTTTTAGAAGACCACCTAGTTCATCAAAACCTTGCAAAGATAAACATAAAAGAAGTGATTTGAGTCACAGACTTCCCATGAATGTCATGACATTCAATTAAACAGACAGCAAGTTCAACACAATGACTAAAATACAAAGTTTAACCTAGTGATGCTACACTACACAAGTATAAAACTTATTATGACTCTTGATAATGGAAATATTTATGACAGAAAGGAGATTTCACTTTTCTACTTTAACCTATGTGACCATCAATTTTACATGGAATGGATTCACAAAGACTGGAAAGCAATAAAAATGTAAAACAAAATAAAGAATAAATATCTAAAGTATTTAAATCTTATAAAAATGCATATGTATTTGCTTTTACTGTATCACTGGCTTGCCCAGAAACAATCTAATGTCAAGAGTTCAATGTCAAAAGACCAGAAAGCATTTACTTTCCAGATGCCAAAAGAGTAGAAAGAATACTATGACTACAAAAATTAACTGCATTAAGTTCTGATAATTTATCATTTTCTGAAATAATCTTAACATCAAAACAGTAACATTGGGGAAAGAAGTGTCAAAAAAATGTGCTGCACAGATATATAAAACTCAGATGCAATTTTACCTCATCCAACCACACTCTACAAATACAGATTTAATTTCAGTTGAGAGCACGTAAAACTGAAGATTGTTCACTGTGTGAAGTTTTAATGCTCAAAATATTTAAGTGAAGGAAATTAATGTAAATATTTCAGCAGAGTGCGTGTAGAAATAGTGTGTAAGGAAAAATTATTTGATTAATACAGAAAAACTGGATGAAAAATGCTGCTATTGGCTTTTTAAAGTCAGCTTTCTTCAGCTGGAACACTGTCACAGCTGTATGAGCAAATACAGATTAAGAGATTTATACCTCAGGAATAAAAAACATTAAAGGACATATGGCATCTATTTTAGTAAGTGTCTTACCACCAGAATCTAGGACAACATTAGAAGATTTGTTTCCAAACACAGACTCAAAGTCAACATTAAGGCCAGCTGATGGCTGTGGTTGAGCAACAGGAGATGGAGTGAACCCTGTGGGGGAAAAAGAAAGAAGTTAAATATTTTTATACAGCATTTCCCATGAATCCATATTGCTTATACAAGAAAAAAACAAATAAAAAGTAGGTTATTTAAGTACTGCAGAAAGACTAGGAATACCTCAAAGGTCCAGATTACACCCTGACACCAAGAAGCATGCAAGAGAAAGAGCTGGAAAGCAGTTTATTTGAAGTTTATTCAGAGATACTCCTCCAAATAAAGGTTTTAGCTCAAAAACCAAACAGACAGGCCATAAGACACTCCTCCTCTCCCCAGCTGCTAAATCTCTAGATTAACTACTCACATCTTCCTTATTTTTTTTACCAAATACTTAAAATAAAATTATTGAGGAAGTAATCACCACGCTTCTCCAGCTGGCTGAGTAGAGAATTTGTTTCAAGATAACTTGCCCGAAGATTATTCCCCCCATGTTTTCTATTAGTTGAGTAGTTCTCTTAGATACAAGTGGAGTAAGATCCAAACCATCCCAAGATGCCTGACTAGTAATGTCTTCAATTAGACACTCTTAATATTAATAATTTTTATAGTGCTTAGTTATTTTTAGACAGACATTTTGCAAATGACCACATTTTGCAATTAGGTTTCTAGTAATTATGGCAAGATAGGGGTAGTTAAAGCCAGGTTACAACTCCTATT
Source organism: Caprimulgus europaeus (assembly GCA_907165065.1). The sequence continues at coordinate 119,220,828 of OU015523.1, forward strand.
CCTGTCCTACTACTTCATTTGTCTCCTGTGTATCTGTAAAGCAATGTTCTCCAAATACACCATTTTTTTAACACTGAAAATTTATTGCAATACAAAGCATTGTGTATGACATACAGCAGCATTAAGTTGATAATTCAGTAATATGGAAGTGAATAATGATTTGTTTCTAAAATTGTATTTTTTAATGATATCTATGATCATGCACACAAGTGTACAGCATCTTGATATTCAGGCAATTACAGAAGTAATTATCACTTTATATGAAAAGCACCAAAAAAAAATGCAATGCCATCTTGAAAACTAGCTCTTCTGGTTTCTAACAGAAATTTTGGTGATATGGAAAAATAAAAGGATCACTTCAGCAGTAAAACATTGCAGTGAGCGAAAATAACTGACCAAGAACCCTTCTTGGATTTCATTTAGCTTGCAGTGACAGAACTTCATTCCAATCTGTTTTCCTGAAATAAGTCACATTTCACCTAGAAAATTAATAACTATAGGATGCTATCCTTGACATAAACTTCACAGAAATTCGGGTTACTTGTTCCTTCCTATTTGTCTCAAAGGAAGATACAACTCAACTCAAAAGCATCCATCACTAAGAATTTAAAAAATGTACTTTTCATTGAAAACAAATCAAAGAAAACAGCACACAGCAAAGCAGTAACGTGGGAAAAGAGAGGGAGTAAATAAACAACAAAACAAAATGAGTATCTTTACGACAAGTATACCACAAGGTGTAACAAGCCATTTCAGAGACTCTGAACTGCAGACAGGAATTCCTTTGATGGGATGTCCTGCAACTCTTAAAACCAGTATCAACAGAAAACTTGACTTACAGTAACTCATATTTTTCTTTAGAAAATGGCCTTAAATGAAACAAGCTGAGTTTCTTGCTCTCACATCTTAGGAACTTTCAAGCTGTATGAAGCTAATGAGATGAGATGGGCCAGAAGGAAAAACAATACACAGGACTGCTCTGAATCAGCCTCTGAAAAAGATCAAATCCTACTCCTGGTACCAAGCACCAGCCCAGGGCATTTTGTGCAACATGGATGTTCTGAAAGGTGCAAAGGTCAGTAATTTTAATGGAGTTCCTTTGAGGGAAGAAACCTACAAGACTTGACAGAAACCAATCACCCTGCTTTTCGGATAGGGAACAAAGGGAACAGAGTCACATCTAGTATTTAACCTTTTGCTAAATGACTCCAGCTGATTTCTCTTCAAAGACACTAAACCAAAACGTGGCTTTAAGGTGCTTTTAAGAACTAACTCTTCCACAAACCATTTATTGAAGGTATTTCTAAACTTTGCAGAGCAACAATGTTAACACTCCCTGTTCAATCCGGTTTAGACAAGACTGTTATCTGTCACAATCCACAGCCCATCTACCAACTGTCAGGGTGGGATTTCAGAACCAGCATCACTACTGGGTCACCATACAGACCTTGCACAGCTGCACACATGATGAGCCAGTAATTCCATGCAGCAAACACCTCTTTGTCATGTTCTGTTGCAAAGCTTTGCTCTAGTTTAGCGCACTGTTTAAGAGTAAAAATGCCATAAGCAGCAAGAACATCCCAATCCCTTTATCTTAAAAGCAATGAGGTAGAGTAGGATGAGAAGCCACTTACAACATGCAAGTCTTTTGTGTGGTAGCAACATGTAAACTACAAGAGATCCTGAAATGGGGAGATACTCATTTCATGTTTAGAATAAATAAACCTTAGTTTAGCACAAACTGGGGAAAAAAAATAATAATCTATCAATTGCAACAACACACCTAGCACAAGCACATGAATAAAGGTTGGAGCCACCATAACAATGCACTTCTGTAGCCAATAACATAACTACTGGTTCTAGGCACACAACACACTCAAATGTCTGTGCTTGTGGTGAGGCTGTACCCCGTTACCTACCTCCAAATAGACCAGCTACAGAAGAAGGCTCATTGCGGAAATGAGAAGCATTAGGGTAAGCTTGAGGACCACAAAAAGAATCTGATCAGGCATATCACACAAGAGAGAAAGCCAGGAAAGGAGAAGAGGGAGAGTTACAGAAAGAGAACCAAGATACACTGTTTATCTGCTATTCAAAAATTTAATCTCAGGTCAGTCTATAGATCTACACATACTGTAATAACACAGAGCCAATGGAATGAAATCAATACACATCAGACATACAGCAGGGAACAAGTTTACATTATCTATAAAACAAAAGGGGAAAGCACGGGTTCAAGGTTACAGCTATACTAGGATAATTTTTATTTGTTTATTTATTTTCTCCAAACAAATGCCATGTTTTACACCCTTGGAAGAAATGGATGTAAAAGCTTCAAGGCATTTTTCTTATACCTGAAGTATAAGGATACAGCCCAATAGTGGATTCGTATTTGGCTGCCACAAAGGGATTTAGTTCAGTAAATGGACTGTAATGATCTAAAGAACCAGAAAGAGTTAGTTTAAATCCACATTCACATTATCACAGCACCTTGTTTGTGCTACAGCTAAAACTGCATTTACATTTCACATATCAATCTGTCAGGAGGCCACACTTTGCTTCTAGAGACATCTTTAGAGAACAAGACTTTGGAAGGGAATACAATCTATCAATATCATCTGTCTCCAGTGACTTGAAGTCACTGTCGTGTGATGAATAATACACAAACCAAAAAGTGCCACAAAAACCCACCAGGCTCTTTGTTCACAGCCCTGTGCTGCCACAACTTTTTGTAAGGCTGCAGAACAAAGTACCAACCTGACTGAATAACAACCCTACTGAAAAAAAATTTTAAAAGCTCTATTTCAAATGATCATTCAACATTCACATGAACCATAAAAATTTTACTGGAAGCACGGGAAAGACTGATTTTAGAAGCATAGGCCAGATTATTACACTGTAGTACCAGCTTAAAGTATTTGTATGCTATGGCCTCAGCCAACTAATCCTCCCTGGGAATTGTGGAGAGAAGTTCACAGCAAGAGTTCTTGTGCCTGGTCTCGCTTGCTTTCTCTCTCCACTAACCAAAGACAAGCTAGGAAACTAGTTAGCCAAGGTGACAAATTGTAGGTGGCATGAATAGATCTCTAAAGAGACTCCTTTGTTTTATCTCTGTTAACAAGTATCAGAGATAAGAGTCTGGATTCTTCTGTGATCAATTCTAGCAGAGTTAATCCTGCAAAAAGCAAGCCCTGTTGGTGCAGCCATGACTATCTTTAAACCTCGCTTTGCTTCACAACAGGACTGACATGTAATTAATCAACTTTCAGTCTAGGAAAGCTAACTTAATTCTTCATATTGAAAAGTAATCAAATTACTATGTAGCTGCACCAACAGAAATGTCTGAAGGATTTCTAACATGGCAGCCACGCTGAACTGCCTCCAAAGGAAGATTTCAACAGTTTTAAAAAGGTGAGTCAGTAGTTTATTGCCTAGTAGGTAAACAGTTTGAGTAGACCATGCACCAGAACGTGCAAAACTTCACCAGTTTTATTAATGCCAACATGACTGGGGGAAAACCACTCACTACCAAAAAAATTAGATTAAGCTTCTCAGTTTAAAAATAACATTTCAACCTGAGGAATACAGAAGTAACACTTTCTTTTCATTCTCGGGCATATGTGGTATTTCACCTTAAAATTCCTAAGCATAAGAAACTTTGTGTGAAACCCCACTCAAACAACTAACTATAAGTTCCTTGACATTAGGTAGAATCCCGTCTAGGTAGCCAAGCAAAGATTTTAACACCACTTTCATGGTATAATTACTAAATCAAGTTCAAACATAGCACAAAATCAGCCTCAAATGACCAGCTTTTAGTTTCTGAAAGGCCCCACAAATATACCTTAGAAACTGAGATAATGTTAAAATTTTTAGGAAATAGGAAATGAGTTTAAAATGGTACTTTACCAACAAACATTTCATGTGTGGGTGTCCTACTGGTGAAAGTAGATACATCAGAAGACACAGACAGATGAGCAGCATCGTTAGTTTTTGTAAGGAAAGGATTTAGGTTTGGAATGGCATCATCAACACTATCAACAGTAGCAGAAAAAGGATCTGTTCAATTCCAGAGAGCAAGAGAAAGAAGAAAAGGGAGATGGATTTAGTTACATGCTACTTCCTAGGTATAGAAGAGTAAGAGTTAAGAAGAGTCCAGGAAGTCTACTTTTCTCCTGACTTCTCTCAACATGGGATTACCTAGCTAATTGTTTAATTTTCAAATTGTCTGGAATTATCAGTTCTCTGCTCAAGAAAAATACTACAGATATTAGCTATATATTTGCTTGCTTTTTTAAAAAAATAAAAAATTAATATCATCTTGGTCTTATAAAGTATGCTTCTTCCACAGTGTGTTTTATACTGAAAATTAATATGTTGTTCTTCTCTGAACATTATCACTTTTTGCTTCACTCAGTCACGTCCTGACACTTGCAACAAATTCTCTGGAGCAGGGACTGTCTCTTAGCATAACAGAGCCCTGCTGCTAAGTGAGGATTCAATGCAATACCATCCTGAGGATAGCTTTAAAAACCTGAACAAACAAAACCAACAAAGCTACACTGTTCCTTCTTCCTCAAATTGTGTTTATGGATTTTTTTGTTATCTTCATGAAATTTTCAAGAGCTATAAATATGCCAAGGTAGCACACAGGGCAAAAGCACTTCCTTTACTACCAGGAGCAACAAGTTTGTCATGAATATGTTATTAGCTTCAGTGAAGCAAAAACCTGCTCCACTTTGAGGGACAACAGCCAGTGAGCAGTGACAAGGAAAATGCTCCTTATTAAAAAACTGTCGGACTGTACTGAGGAATTAAGGAAACATGGATCTATGAGAGCCACTCCCCAAGGCATACAGGAGAGTTTCGAGGTTTCCTGAGGATGGATACAACTGACAAGCTAAAACACTCATGTACTCCAGGATCCAATAGATAAACAGGATAGGAAAGGCAGCTACAATATTTGCTGACAGGAGGAGCTGTGGTTTAGCTGTCTGGCTTCAAAGCACATAAATCCTTGATGGAAAACTCAAGAACTCGCTAGTGAGATCAGCAAGAGTTGCATTGAGCCCTATTTGTTTTATCACAGTGCCTAGAACTGCAACTTACTCTTCTAGGCAAAACCACTACAGAGAAATGTCTGGATAATCATTATAGGAGAGACTCCTTGAGTACTTCAGTTTCTGGTCTTTTTCAGTTTTTTTTTTTCCCCAGATCTGGTTAGATTACAGATTTATCCACAACTCCTGTAAATACTATCATGATGTACACAGCAGCTTCAAAGTATAAGTTATTTTCTCTCCCTGAATCTGACCTCTTGATTCTTAGCTATAAATCCCACACAGCTTGGTAACACCTAGATTTTGGTCACGTGCAAGTTCTAAAGAAAATGAAATTTTAAAACCATAACTGCATTATTCTTTGCAGGCTTTCCTGATTTCCTGAAAGCTCAAAAAGTATCTTATTCAATATGACCTGACTTCTCTCCCAAATCGCTTGGCTACATTGCAAGAATGAGCAGAGTACATTAAAAAGCTTTTTTCTAAATCATTCAGTCAGCAAAATGAAAGTGTCAAACACTGAATAAAGGATAATAAGCTAAGAGGATATTTGTAATATATAAGAGCAACACAAAACTTTTTATTGTCTTATGTACATCTTAGTAATATTATCACCTAATGCACTTGTGGCCATGCCAATCAGCCAGTCACCTGAAACCAAGTCCTTGCTTTCATGTACTGCTTAAAACTCTTGTCTGTTTTGAATGCTATTCTAGAAGCTGTAGAACAAACATCTGACAATAAAACAGGTCAGATTATCATTTAACCAGCTCCTGCTTGCTTTTTCTGTTGCTGCTTCACATTCTTCCGAGTCTATTGGTTCTCCTTGTAATTGGAAAAAAAAAAAACAAACAGGGCAAATTGATTATTTCCACACTAATACATCTGTTTTGCTACTGAAGTTTAAATATAAAATACAGCAGACAGCTGGAATGGTCTTCAAACAATGCCAATAAACACCTAAGATAAAATAATATGAAAGAATCTAAAAAGGACAAACAATTTTTAACCATCTTTGTTTGGAACTTGTCCACTGGAACTATTTTACACATGTACTCAATGGGAAAGTTACTCCATACTACTTTCTGTTCCCAAATCCTGAGGCTGTGTATGGAGTTTCATGTGTTCTGACTAGGAAGACAATGCCATACAACTTTAGATTATCGAGATTTTCTCAGAAATGTAACCTGTTCTCAGACTCTTCACTCATCTGCCTCATTCTAATTCTAGCTGGTGTGCTCAGTCTGGTCCGAGCCTCAGAACTTGCCAATGCTGGAGACAAAGGTAACTGAAAATTAATTGGGTTTTTGCCATTTGTATCCTTGTATATTCAGATTTTAAAAACTGCTGTCTCTCCTGACAGCAACACCTCAATGTTTCTAAAGCCTCGTTTCATCCTCCAATACACATGGCATCTGTTTGTGTCAATGCAAGCACTCTGTAGCTTCAGGCTATTATTAGGTATTAACGATTCAAGTGCATTTAAGAGAGTAATTTGAATTTTGCAAACTTCTACCCTTAAGTTACCCAACTAGAAGTATTCTACCCGAGAGAACAACGCCAAAGATTTTTCAGTGGCACCTTTTACAGTTTGAAAAAAGTAAACTGAAAATACATAATTACAGAACCCATTCTCCATGAATTTTTAACCTCATTAGCTTTAACATTTTTGGAAGCACCAGACAAAAGGCAGCAACCCAAATATAATGTCTTTGTACCAATTGATCCTCTTATTGCACACCTAAGCTGCTGCATGAAATTTTTTAACAGTAACTGATTTTAGTGCATTGCAACTTGTAGCTGGTTTGATACTCTTCTCCAAGTCACCATAAACACCAAATACAAACATCAGCACGTCAGAAAATTACCTAAGGGAGGGATGCTGTGCAGTGGTTAGAGCACAGGACTGGAAATAGTTCAGGTTCCATTCTTGGCTCTGCCACTGACTTGCCGTATGACTTCAGGTAAGTCAGTTAATTGCTCAGATTTCCCCATCTGTAAAATGTGGAAAGCACTTCTTACCTACCTCACCTATGTGAAGTGAGTGTTCATGTCTGTAAAGCTGAAGAGATTTTTTTTTTAAATAAAAAGTAACAAAAAATGGTGATCCCAGCAGTCTAGCCTAAAACTTCAGCAGACACTCTGAAATTTTCACAGTTAATTAAATCTTAGAAGTATTTAGAAATGTGTCAACAGTAAGCAGATATATCAATGGCTATTACTGAAGACACTAACCAGGAGTAATACAACATTGAACAAACACAGACTTTCAGGCTCAATTTTCAGGTTAATAAAGAAATGCTAGACTGTGATGTGACCTTCAAGAGGAAGATAATTTCCCCTTTTTTCTCTCATCCATGAAACAAATAGGACAAGCTGAAACAGGAGCTATTTTCCAGAAAGCAAACAAGATGAGCCAAAACATTTTTCTCCATTTCTAAATTCTAAGCCTATTAAGCATTGAAATTTGTATGTATAACTCGATACACTCCTCACCACATCTTTCTCAAAAGATGCTCTGCTCAGCAAAACTAAAGGACAAGTAAACTACTTTTATTTATTTATGAAGCTACCACATATATTAGCAATGCCTCTGTGACTCAAAATTGCGTGTCATTTCCCTATAAACAAATGTGAGAAGGTACACAAAATGCAAAGCACACAGCAAAAAGTAAACAGGAAAGTCGAATGCATACACTGCTTATTATGAAGATATGTTAGATAACTAGGAAGATGTTTAGGAAAAACCATAACTCATAAAAAGAAGTAGTAAAATTTCAGAACAGGATTATTCTGATGCCTACAAAACTTTCTGAAGCAGCAACTCCAAATTTTTCACTTCATGAACCAAAGCATTTTTACAAGCATCTGATTTATTTAAAAAAAAAAATCTGGAAAGAACCACATAGTTCAGGAGTGTACTATTTCATTAAGTGTCCTTTAGGTAGAAAAGTAAAAAGAAACATCTTTATAAATAGAGATTTTTCATCTTCCACCAGTATAACCAACTGTGCAAGCAGGCAATTAATTACCTATATCAGAAGTATTCTCCAACACCACAAAGCAGCGAAGAGAAAAACAGCTCTGAGTAAATGATGAAATGCTCTAACACTCAAAGTAATCCTGATGTAACATTTATGACTTCCTAGAATGCTCTTGCCTGCCTCCCTGGTTTAAGGACCTGCCTGTATCAGTAAGATCATCTAATATGTCATTCAGTCCATCCTAGCAACTGGGTAGAACAACAATGTGTGCGTGTTCTGAGGTAAATTTCAGAGGGAAGAGTTCCTTATAAATGTTGCCTCAAAGAGATCCAAGCACAGCTTTTTGCTTATTTGCCTTTGCAGTTAAATGAAATACATCAGAGAATTTGTAAAGAGTTGCCTTATTTTGTTTGCAAGAACAGCTCTGGATTTTCTTGCTTTCTATGCAGAGCTGTCACAACAGCCTCCTTCCTGGCCTCACCCAAGTTCTGCCCTATTATCACGTGCAAATTTGATTTAACATTGGACAAAACATAAAATGCATATCAAAACCATTCTGTATTCAAGTTCCCGTGTATGCAACATGGGCTATCTGGCAGACATCTTCACAGAACTGACTTCTCACAACTGAGTTTCTCTAGCTTGCTATGTGACTCTTGAAGACAGCAGTTATGAGACTGACAGAGCTGATCAACAATTGAAGTAACTTTGCTACTAAGAATTCTCATAGCAAAATTCTTGGTAATCACCACATGCTGCTACATTATTTTAAACCATACTCAGATTTGCTTTTCCACTCCCTTCATCCACTTGGAGCTTTTTTTTTTTTATGAGATCTCTGTTTCTGAGGAGGAAACAGCCCACAGACTAGGGGACATATTTTCAGGAACATGGCCATAGCAGTAAGAACCTTAATCCAATTCAGAATTCTTACCTCCCCAGGTACTTCCTACTGGTGGAGCAGCAGCTATAGGATGTACAGACGGATGAAACGTTGGCTGCAAATCAAGCAGATCATTTGGCAGCTTTGAAGTGCTACAAAAACAAATTAATACAACTGTTTGAACTACATCATATTTTCAATACAAGGCAAATGCTAGTGACTGTCAACAGTAAGGAAAGCTTTGGTACAAATAGGTTCTTACAAAACAGACAGAACTAAGCCAAAACCAGAAAGTCTGGTGAACTTCACACTTTCAATTCTGCAGAAAAGCGTTAATTTAACAAGCTAAGTTTTATGTTATATCAAGGGATGTTGTCAAAGCTGTCTAAGACAGAAAGACAACCAGTCTTCTCATCTTCCTCACAGTCCAGTGCCAGGGCTAGAGCATTTTATGTTCAGCAATCTTCAGCAACTTTTAAAATGACATCATGAAAGCCCTAGAGTATGACCAAAGCAGACTGACAGAATGAACTCTACTGGGCTGCACCACCAAAGTGTTACATCCAAATTCCACAACTCGTATCTTTCCACTATCAAACACTGCTGAGAAACTGGCTTATGTCTAGGAGCTACTCAAGAACTTTGGGGAAAGCCTTGAAACACTGTCACACAACAGTTATGTGAATGAAAAACTCATTTGAATGCACATTTTAGACTGTTCAAAACCAAACTGAGACCGAAGAACATCACATGGAAATGAAGAGTGAAATTTTAAATACAACTGCTGCTGTATCTTCAAGAGTCAAACAGGAACAGCAAAATCTATCCTCTTGCAGAGAGTTTATTTCATACTTTAAATTAATTGTGTGGGAAAAAAAAAAAAAAAAAAAAGGAGTACTGGTGTTCACCCAGAACTTTAAGCACACAAAATGAACCAAAATTTGCCTGTACAACTGCTACTATAAACAGAAGCTAAGTCACTCTGACATCCAAGCATCTCGAAACAAGACTGGCACAAAAGTTTAAAGACTAGCAGCCACATCCTAGACCTCTGTATATTCTCTTGCTGACCCAATCACTTGTATCAATCACTTTTTACTATTTCATTTCAATAGTGATTGAAATCACATTTTGCCACTACTGTTCCTATTAAAAAGCAGCTTGGTCTGGCACAGCCTTGTAATGTGAGCAGCAGAATCAAGATAATTTTCAAAGTAAAGCTTGTTCAGGTTAATGACAGGGATTAATCAGACACATTGCACCTAACAGCAAGCAACTGAACTTATGACCCCACATATCCTCTTCATGGCAGCTCCTGTTGTAAAACCTGTTTTTGCTCATAGCAGTCATACTGCCAGCAACTGAACTGAAATGTGAAGACAAACTATCATTTGTTTTTTTTAGAAGAGAATGCTCTTATCTTCACTACCTAGCATTTCTGGCTGTTTGAAGAAGCTTTATCAGACATTTCTATGTTTCAGACCTCTGAAGGAACAAGATCAGATATTCAAAGTTACTAGTTCAAAGCACAAGTCCATTTCAAACACTTTGGCCTCTAAAAGGCAATTTAAAACACAATCTTTTTTCAAGGAAGTCTTTCAGTTACTAACACTGACAGATTCTCTAGCTCCTTACATGTAACTCAGCTATCTTCCACATATTCAGTGTCAAGTAATTTCCTACAACAGCTTTCAAATGGGGAAAGAGGCTGTCAAAGTGCTGACTACTTTTAAAGAACAGCAAAAAGCTAAAGGAGATAAGTAGATTCTTATGTGAGCTTTAACAGAACAACTATGCAATCTTTCAGGTTTGGGATCACACCCAAAGCAAAAATATGCCTTCAGATAGCTCTTTCCTTCTGTACTGGTAACAGCCTTGTACCTTCTTCTAGGGTTTAGACAGGTATTCCACAGAATGAAGATCACACCCTTAATCATACCAACAGTTCCTGAGAGTCAGAGATCAGGATTAGTACGCAGTGAGTACTCCTGCACTATCTTTGCAAGTACTTGCAGACAGAGATGTTCCAGATACAACTCAAGACTGCAAAACCTGCCTCTCCTTTAAAACTCTGTTTCAGGCTTTCCTTTTGTGAAAATCTATCAAGATCATTTGTTATCTCTCCACTTTTCAAGATCTAGAAATGCAACATTAAATTCAGTATTATCTTTATGACCTTCCAAACTGAATTATTATTTTACTTTTCCCAAAATAAACTGTAAGGCTCTTGGAGGACAAAGCACGTGTGCTTTACAGTTCCAACCGCCTGGCTCACCAAGAACCAGCAGTTGGTTCTTATCAGAAACTATTCTGCAAATGGATAATGAAAACAGACTTTTTACATTTTTTATGGCAATAGGTTATCAACTTGCCCAAAATAAAATTTCTTATCACATCACTAATGCACTCTACACCCAACCAACCTTCTGCAATGCATACTCTGCAGCAGAAATTTAGAGGAAACCCTAGCTGCAGTGCATTTCATGGCAAGGCAACATCATTAAGCATACCTGTTTGAAGAGCTAGGGGTAGAAAAAATATCAATGGCTGGTGTAGTCATTATGCTTCCTGCTGCAGTGGACACAGGAGAAGCTGCAGTTGTCAAAGAGGTATGAGGTTTCTTTGCAAGTTCTTTTAGACGTTGCTCCTGTTGGGAAAGTGAGCTGGCATGAGAAATCCAGAAACACCATTTGTGTATATGACTTTGGAGGTAACTAAAGCAGAACTTTAAAAGAATTCTTTTTATTTGTTCCACACACTAGTGTCAGCTACTTATAATGACAAGAGCTAGTGGTGCCACAAATCCTTCAGAAACTATTTTAACAAACTCTCCATAACAAATTTTATGGTATATGTACATGAGATTCTACTTCCAGTGCTTTATTAACAGTACCTGTTCAGTATTAATAACTCTGTTTTCTCCCTTTGCTCCTTTAAGAATACTAATAAGCTAGCAACAAGGACACAGGAAAAAAGTTTTCAATTAAACATTCTTTATGCCTACCTTTAAAGCTTTTAGGCGAGCCTGTTCTTCCTCTAACGCAGCTTGTTTTTCCCTTTCATCAACTTTTGTGAGGGACAGGCCAGTGCTTGCAAGGGAAGAGACCGCATTGGAAAGGGTGGTAGCCCTAAAGTAATTGGACAGGAGAAAAGCTGGCTCTTAATAGGTGACATGTGATAGGAACACCTAAAAAACCACTTTGCTTGTATCCACCCAGCCTCCTTCTGAACTCTTTATAACAGTGGTTGTCTTACACTGTACAATACAAAGTGGGATGTTTAAAGAAGAGACACTGTGTGAACTGCAGAATGAAAAAGCCTAGAAATCATGCTATCTACTCTTATACACTGGATTTTAGATTTTCCCCTCAAGTGTTTCCCCTCCAAACTGCATCACAGAACTCATGTTTGAAGCCTTAGCTCTTTTCCTGTTTGCCTAAAATGGTATTATTTGTAGATACACAGGAATCTCCAATACTCTGGGCTCCAATTCAAGTCACTGTTAGTTTAATAGGTTTAGTTAAGTAACTATCAATGTAACTGGTAAGCCCAGAGGAAAAGTTTGTGATTTATCATCATGTTTAAGAGTGTACAAAAGGATTTAAAACAAATACTTAACTTTTAAAACAAACTGAAGTAATCTTATAAAAGAAAGCAAATATTCTAAAAACATGGTGCTAAGCTTAGCTAACACCATGGTGCTAAGCTCTAATATTGTCAGCACCATAAAAAAAGAACATATAAAACATTACTGCCTTATTTTTCAAACATGCAATAGAGAAATGTTATGTAGTTCTGCAATATTAAGCTTTTAAAAAGTTAAATAATGAAGCTAGTTGCCTAGAGGACTTCTCTAGATTGCACTTTGTGTTTTAGTAAGCACTTAAAATCAGTGACTGCCTTTCACCATACACAGTGTGGCTTTAATCCTCAATTACTTTAAAAATCCATTCTTAAATTAAGAACTCCTGGAAGCATTTGCTTGTTTTCAACAACAACAACAAAAAAATAGAGTTGAGATATAAGAGTCTAAGAACATTAATAAATACAAGTTGCATAGAGAGGTCTAATTATTAATGTGAAATGGACACTTACAGGCAGTAAGTGAAAAACCTTTAGTTTCTCTTGAGAAGTTCAAGATTAGATGCTAAAAGTATAACTACTACACAAGGGATTCTACAGCAAGTGCTTGCAGCTCCTTAAATTGCAGTTCTGTTGACCTGAAAGCTTTCTTAAGTTCCTCAGTAAAAGATATGACAGTTTGCTATTCTATTGTTGCTGATGTAATACAGTCTTGTCTTCGACATAGCCTACACAAACCTTAGTTTGTAATGAAACCAAAAAGAATGGATTTAACCTCTGATTCAACAACTGTTTAAAAGGACAAGGGCATAAGCACCTGCTTGCAGCTGTGGAATCTTTGATTTTCTTCCCTTCTAGAGAAGCTAAATGTTGTTCCAAAGCATCAAGAAGGCTACTCGGTGCCTGTAAAAAGAGACAGCAGAGAACAGATCTGAAGAATCTAAGACAAAACAAATCAGTAATTAAAAGACTTTCAGGGAATGCAACGCAGGGCAACTGGTACAACAGCTCAGAATACTTAGACTGCACCTTGGCATCCTGTACATATTTAATTACTTAAAATATCAGGTGATGTACTCTCCTCACTACATTAATCTGTCATAATGACTCACCAGTAAGTACTGAAATATGTCAAGAGATGTTAAAATTAACAGCTAGGAAATGGCAAGCAGACAGTTGGAAGCAGTCATTACTTCAGAAGACACTAAGAAGGAAATTGTACCTAAAGTCATTTCTATGTGTGAGCTCTGCAAGCCTTCACAATGATTTAAATAGGCATATAGCCAAAAGCAAGCTTGCCAAAAACCACAGCTTCATAATATCATGTAAAATGTGTTATGTGGACTCACAGATACAAACTGTGTCTTCAAGCAGGACAAAAATCAGGTTGTCTTAAAACTCAATTAGAGTATGACAGAAACAATTCTATACTATTTTACAGTAGCATCATTGCATATAAATGCCAGGTTCTGACAGAGGTTGGATTTAATCACAAACTTAGAAATAACTTGGTGATCCTGTACGCAAGAAAGCATAAATGAATGCCATAGTGCCAAGTTTTTCTGATTATTCAACCCCAAAACAGACTTGTACTGGCAAACACATAATAGGTTTATCTACCTGTGAGAGATCTGGTATGTCTCCTCTGTCAATTCCAACTTGCTGTAATAAAACAAATGAGCTTTAGAACCTGTTTGCATTTGTTAAAGGCAGAGATGCTCAAAAAGCAAACAACATTAAGATGCAGTCATGTAAAAAGCACAAACTTGTCCATACACATTTTAAATCTCCACAATCTGAACTCTCTAATGGTTAGTTATAATAAATTATTCTGTTAAATATATATACATCTGAAGTAGGCGTGTTAGAGATATTTAAACAGATACAACCTTAGAAATAAAACAGAGTAACAACCAAGTGTTAGAATGTTAAGGCTAAAGAAGTTTGCCTGTCCCACACTTTATGTGGCAAATTCTCAGACCTCCTGATACAGAGTATATCTTTATTAAAACAAAGCACCTTCAAAGTTCTGTAAAGATGTTATTTTCCAAAATGCAGATGAAACTTAAGACGTTTATACATATAATAAAAAACATACATACATATTATAAAAATGTATACATCATTTCAACAAAAAGATTAATAGTCTCAACTTCAGTTGATAGTGTTTAACTGAAGATAACTGAAGGCAGAATCTCTGATAGAGATATTCTGCCAGGACAGTGAGACAAAAATTACAGCTTAATTTTTTGTTAAGAGAGATATGAATAATGAAAGAAACCAGAATAACAAGAGCTCATCTCAACTGAAGAATTCCATAATACTAAGACATCAATTCACCAATGCTTCAGAAACAAGAATGCAACAGACTAAATACATTTAAAAAAAAAAAAAAACATAAACAAAACATTTTGCAATGTAACTGCTTTTTCCTCCAGAAACACACCTATAGCCAAGACATCTTTAAAGAAAAAATAAAAATCACATGTGCATCTACCAGTCAATTCCTTATTTTTGAAGCTGCTCTTTCATCTAAAACTTGTGGCAGAATTGTGGGTTTCAAACTAGAATATAGCTAGAATCACAGAAAGCAGCAGGTCACCATTAAGTTACTTCATTGCTTTAAAGCAAGGCTCTTCTTCACAGAAAGCTCACAATTATTATCTAATTGAGGAAATGTTAAAAGGCATATTTATACACTCTCCTTTAAGTAAAAGATAAACCTCTAAGTATTTCATAGTCAGGTTTTTCAACACAGTCCTCAAATGAACTAATCACCAGGGTAGAGACTGATACGATGACCCTTGAAGGAATCACAATTAGGCTGGAAAGAAGTGCCTGCTTTAGGAGAAAATAAGCAGTTTCAAATAAAGGACAAAGTTTGGCCAACTAAAGTTTACCTCTGCAACTTTAAGGAACTCTGAGATCCGTGTCATTCTAGTGAGGAACTTCTTATATATATCAAGGCCTTCTTTGCACTGGTTCTTTTTCATATCGAAATATTTTTCTATAAACAGTAAGAATACTTGCATTAAATAAGAAATCAAGCATTCTGCAAAGGATATGCAAAGTAAAAGCATATAAAACAAGACAAACAGAAAATGCCTGTTTTATCATGTTAACTGCACGAGTCACTATGCATAACTTGTATCAAATGTTAAAATCTCTGTTGAACGTGAGCTAATGAACACAGACACGCAGTTACACTGTACCTTGCAGGTGCTAGAGCTCACAAAAAACCACCCTGAAGAGGACAATCAGGCTTAAGTCACCCAAAGAAATGTAAATTCATCTTCTTGGAGGGAGAAAAAACCTCCAATTTTATAATCTGGCAGTCAAAAATCCAGTCTATTCCAGTGGTTAGTATCAGGAAGATTTGGGTATTTCCTGCCAGTCTGCTGCTTCTTGTTACGGTGTGGTCTACAATGAGGTGCAACTGATTACACAACACCGGTGCTGAAAGCGAGAGGGTCCCACCCTCCTCCTTGAAACAGCACTTTCAAAGCCTGTTTCTATACTAAACTTCACTCAAAAAGTGAGTGAAAACAACTGTATGCTGACTCTTCTTACTGAGGGAACAGAAATAGAGAAGGGCTTCAGACTGGAAGCATGACTGCCCTTCACTGCCTGATTCTGGATTTTGCTTTCCATTTTTCAAGCACTGGGTAATAACAGCAATCAGGTAGCTTGATCCAGTCACAGAATACAACCAAACCAAGCAAATCAACAGATTATTTTCAACTTCATTATTTTCCAAATTCAGGCTCCCTTGCATCCTCAATGTGTACAAGCAAAAGGGCCTGAAGTCTGAATTTGTAATTCCCCTTAAAATACACTCTAGAAGTCAACTAACCATTAAAACCAACTAACATTAAAACAATCACAGATATAGTAACAGCAAATTTGTAACCAACTATAACTTATTCCACTTAAAAAGAAACAAAACCTGATCTTGTTTTCTTAAACCAAAACCCATCAATATAATGATTTGAGTCTGCCATGCAGTTCACTAAGACAAAAAAACCCAAAAACCAAAAAACAAAGCAGTGCAAAAAAACCCCAAACCATTAGGTGAAGAAAATCTTGACTTGGCTTTCTTTTCAGAAATTTACCCATACAATGCATTGAAAAATGCAATTGGACAGAAAAACCTTGGAAATAAATCTGACTCGGCAATAACAGTAATATTTTGATGTTTTACAGTAAAAATATTTCAGTTTCTCAGAAAAGAGCAGCTCTTTTCAATTTTTTACCAAGTTCCCTCCTAGAAGATGACCATTGCAGAAAGCAGTTATATTTACCCAAGAGGTTAATAATCCCCTCGTTATATGCCGCGAACAGTCTAATGGCATCTTTGAAGAGGAGCATGAAGGCAGCATTAATTACACCATTTGTAAGTTCATTGCTATTGACCTAGGAAGATCAGAAAAAAAAGTTAATTTAACTGAATTGATCCCTTATTGAAAAACTTCTAGTTGAACTCCAGTCCTCTGTCCCAAGGCGTGCTTTCCAATCATCTCACTGGCTATTAATGGAAAGTAGCAGCACAGCAAATCAACACAGGATCACTCAGCACAGATTTAAATCGAATCATTTTGGCAGACATTTCTGTTAACTCATGTTAAAACTAACATAGCTAACAGACAGAGGGTAGAAATAAGCAACTTGTAAATGAACAAACAAATCTTACACAATGTATGCAATAAACAACACTCATGTAGCACAGAGCATTCTCTGGTCACCAGCTGGATTTAACTCCATTCACCACAACTCTTGGGGCACGGCTATCCAGCCAGTTTTCCACCCAGCAAAGAATACACCCATACAAGCCACAAGCAGCCTGCTTCTGTAGAATGCTGTGGGAAACAGTGTCAAAGGCTTTACTAAAGTCCAGGTAGACAACATCCACAGCCTTTTCCTCATCCACTAATCGGGCCACCTTACCATAGAAGATCAGGTTGGTCAAGCAGGACCTGCCTTTCATCAACCCACACTGACTGTGACTGATCGCCTGGTTGTCCTGCACATGCCATGTGACAGCACTCAAAATGATCTGCTCCATGACCTCCCCCAGCACTGAGGTCAGACTGACAGGCCTGTATTTCCCCAGATTCTCCTTCCAGCCCTTCTTGTAGGTGGGCGTCACATTTGCCAACCTTCAGTCCACCACGACCTCCCCGGCTTGTGCAAGTTCATATAACAAGTGCATAGGATGTTAGACATGTCCATGCTAAACTTACATTGAAGTCAAGAAGTGCATCCATTTGATTTTGTATAATTGGTACAGTTTTTAGGAGTTTTTCTGTGCTCATTGTTCTCATCACTCCATCAGCCCTGTTGTGCAAAACAAAAGAAAATTCTTCACCTGACTTTTGAAGGCAATTGTTAGTGAGAAAAGTAACACAGAAAATAAAATAGGTCATCAGAGAAAACATGTAAATCATGGCCATTCAAAGCAGGTGTTTTGATGTTTAGGAATGCTGTCTAGCCAATACAACTGTAATAACTGCAGTGTACAAAAGCAGCAACCTTTATTTGACCAAAATATGAATCCAAGATGAATTTTTATTCAGAGGAAATGAAATTGATTGTGCTCAGAAATACAGCAGAGCTATAATGCATCAGGTAATTAAAAAAAACGCTCTGAAGGTTATTTCTGAGGCAAGTTTTTACCTATGCTTTTTCCAATCACCTAATTATTATTTTTTATCAGTTAGGATTATTTTCTTTTCAACTAAAAGTAGCAAGAAAGAATAAACAAAAGTGGAAGTATGTTTTTCAAGGTCTTTCAGAAAGATTACAGAGACTATGTGACACTTCCTTTTAATGGCTGACTATCAATACTTGGTTGTTCATCAGTTGTCCAGATTAAACAGACTAAGAGCAACAACATCCAAGAAAAGCAACAACTGAGGAAGACATTAAATCACCTCAGTGACAAGAAACAACTGCTTTCTCTAAGACAAATCAGACAGTCTTGCAGTTGCACCAGCATGCACACAGCAAACTAAGTATTTCCTGCAAGTGCAAATCTCTCAGAGCATCTGCACAGAGAAGGCTGTGGCTGTTCTCCAGGCTGCAAGGCAACGGGGAACACGCTGCTTTCAGATTTCTACGCGTGCTGTGTACTCCCTCCTAACAGTGAACAACAACTGCAATAAACCTCATGTGGGAGGGCATGGGAGCAGAGCCTCTGAGAAAAGCTGAGGTGTGGGAAAAGTTCTGGTGGCAGAACAGTTATTCCTGCTGGCTCACAGAAGGAGCTCCAGGCACATATTGTGGAGTAAATAATTCACCTTATTAGCCTTAAACCACCTGATTATAAAGCACCCATAGAACTCCCAAGTGTATCTGTAGCCACCTGACCACGCACAGGTCCCACACATGGAAAAAGCTGAGTGGTTTATGTTGCTGGGACTCCAATCATCTCTAAAGGCAGAAACAGTGAAAGGAGCCCAAGCATTCCCTCTTTACTTTACCATCACATTTCAAACCAAAATGGACTGTACGGTATTAGCAAGGAGGCATAAGGGATTTGGACAATGTTCTCAGGCCAATTTCAAATGGTGTTTTAACATTAAAGCAAGACATCATTAGGTTGCTCACTACTGCAGTTAAGTCATTGAAGAGTTTTAGGTTGAGATTTTTGGGTTAGTTCAGAATTAACTTTTAAGCATCAAGATAAATTATCCTGTGTATGCACGATAAAGGATGCATTTAAAACTTAAAAAGCACTGCATAGAGAGATAATGAACAAAGATGGAAACACTTTCAACCGTGACCAGTAACAATCTCTACAGCCTTCCCAATAAAAGAGATTCTATTGTTCACTATAACATGAGTTACCCAACTACTGGTGCTCTGAAATCTGTTATTTTACATGTAAACAGGTACCTAGTCTCAAACAACCAATTTCTCCTTAAGGAGCTTACTTTCCAGGGAAAATTTTAATTCCTGAATTTTAATTCCAAATTCAGATAGCATCTACTACAAGACTTTGTTAAAAGTGTGAACTGCACCACCTTTACAAAGGTGGTAAACTTCATACAGACATTTTGTGACAAGAACTAAGAAACACCAGGAGAGACTGCAAGTGTTTCACAAAACACCTGTCATTTAAAAATCCCAGAGCTAGAAACACAAGTAAACTGCACAGTCCCTTCTATACTACACACAAGACAAAGTAACTTTGCAATGTACTGTGAAAGATTTGTCCAAACTTCTACTTTTTGATACTTTGATGCATATCGTTTTTCATTTCTTTATATTAAACTGTTAATGTTCAAAGAAGTAAAATTACAACAACTGAAGTAAAATATTTTTGCAATATACATAACTGGTCAGTTGAGCCTTTGTGTGTCACGGGGGATACTCAACTGAGAAAAGCAGACATTTCTGCCTGTACTCAGCTGCAGCCAACATTGGTTATTTTCCACTTGAATGACAGTACACAAGACAAAACCTCAAGATATGCAAATCAAAATAAATACAGTCCTTACCCTCTTTTTACTTTTGTGAAGTCAAAAGCCACTTGTCTGTAGGAAACTGCCTTTTCATTCAGATACCTACTATACCGTCTGATAAACGTTGACATGTCATAACCTAAAAATCAAGTTTCAGAAGCTCATTACTTACCCAGTCCATTAAAAAACAAGAAACCTACTCTAAATAAAGTACAAGATACTAACAAGAGACAGCTTCATTAGATTTTTGCTTGATTTTGTATAGTTAATCTGTGTTATGAAGAACTGTATGTCATCATATTCACCATGTAAATCAAACAGATAATATTGCAAATACCTAGGAGACATCTGAACTACACAGAAGTTTACTTCACTTTCGAAGGAAATTACTTCCAAAAGCAAAAAACAGTATTTTTATCCAAGTCCCCTACTACTATTATAAAAATTACTACCAAAAAAAAAAATTATGCATTCACAAAGATGTTTGCATCAACCCCACAACATATTCTCCCATTCATAACTAAATAGAAAAAAAAAGATAGCACTGAAGGAAACATTAAGATATGACAATTTTTTCTATGTTAAGAAAGCAGCAATAGGAAACATTTTGATAATTACCAGTCTAAGGATACAGACCAAGAAAAAGATCTGTTCATAATCTATAGTGAGACCATGGAAGTGAAGGGTCAATAAAATGAAGCAATTTGGTAGATCCTTGGTTATCACTGAGGTTTCTGTCCCCAGGCAACCACTCTGTGTGCCTGTTTCAGTACATCTGTGGCAAAAGTTAGAAGCAGCTACATAGAAAGTAATGCAGAAAGGAAGAAACTGCCTCAGGATTAAAAAACAGATGACAGCTACATGTATGATCAGAACTGCACTGAACTGCAGCTAACAGATTAGAAGGGTATTTCAGCTGAAAAATCTGAACCAGAGAGAAACTTATTTGCCCATAAATTTGTCTCAAAGATGGACAGAATGGTCTTCACATAATTCCCCAAAAAATTAATTTATACTTTTTAGACACAGTTCTTGTCTCACTGACATGCTGCATCTGTTGTACATATGATGCATTATTTGAAATTTAACTCAGTGATCAAAATATACCTTTCCAAACAGAGAAATCTCTTCAGACAAAGGAGGAACACTCAGTCAGATCTGTTTAGCTAAGAAAGTTAGAAGCATTGATAAGTAAACCTTTCCCAAAAGATGCAACAAATTCCTCCAGCAGACAGTTTTTCCCATGACACAATAGTGTTTTAAATTAAGAAATACAGTCTGGGGTAAAACAGACAGAAAAATTACTTCTTAATGATACATTCCATTAGAGTTACCAAGTTGTATTTACTGTCCCCCAGCACACTACCAACTTTTAATGAAAAAGACTCCTTACCTTGCAATCCACTTTTGTCTAGGAAATTGCTCAAATTAAACAATGTGTTTCTGGACGCCAGATACTGGATGAAACGCTAGATGAAAGGAAAAATTTTAATGCTTTTACTATATTGCCAATGAGCTGGAACTGAGGTAACAGTCTAGAAACTCTTTTTATCCACCTTATGAAATTCAGCTTTTATTCTTTAAGACTGATTTCAAATCTGGAAACTATTACCAAAAACTCAGATAAATTTTCAAATGCAGCTAGTTATTTTTTATGTAAAAGTCTGTGAAGAAGTGAAATCACATAGATATCACATGAAAGCCTCTGACTGAAAGACTTTGTTTATTCTAAGCCAGAATATGGATTTGGAAACTTCTGAAAAAATGCCCCCAAATACATTCTCATTTTATAGGCTCACAATTGTTTCACTGCCTTCAATTTATAAAAGCTTATTTAGTTTTACCAACTAGCCAAGGCATCTTTGCTCAGCACACAATTGTTATGGTACTTAACTTAAAATAAGGTGATATGTTAGTTTGCTTATAAATCAAATCTTAAATAAATGTAAGAATCCATATAAACCATTAACACATTATCACACCTAGTACATCTCATTAGTTACATATAATTCTGAATTACATTTCACAAAAATGAATGATGCTGTTTTCATCTTGTAAGACACATTTCAGATCACTGGCAGCACATCTTAATTTAGTAGGAAGAACAATTCTGTTTTATGAACCATTGTATAGAGAGCTACTACAAAAATAAACCAATCATTCACTTATAACATTTTGTCAGAGGAAAAAAAAATAGTTCTGATTAGTTTAACATATACTATTGATTTTTTTCATTAGCATAAATAAATAGGTTACACAGAAAAAAGACTGGAGAAGGGTAATGGAACTCAATACTCAGCTATAAATGAGTGAAGCAAAAGCTGTAAGACTAAACACTTTTCAGTGTTGTTTTGTTTGGTGGGTTTTTTAATCAACAAAGGGATTTTCAGATTCTCTATAAACTCCTAGACATTTTCAAAAGCACTCAATTTTCATATTCACTGTTCAAGTACTATTTCTAGCTGTGAAAAGTTTCATCTTACCCTCATTACTTCTGTAATTTGGCAACTAAAATTTGTTTGGCAGTTTAATTCTTAAAATCAAAAGTATACCAGACAGTGGTGTCATGAAATATCCTTAATAACTATTATATTGGTATCAGCTTAAAAATTTATATGACTCAGAAAGCGCAAGCACAGCAGAAGTGTACAGACTATTTTGGAGAGTGTCAATTATCCCAATGAAAATGCCTGAAGTCAACATGAGAAGTTTGCCCTCTTGTGGCTTACTTAGCTTCAAAGCATAGATTTTCACCAAGATCAGAAAAACTCTGCAGCTACCTCCAAGAGACACCAGTATACATATTTTTTTAAAAACTTAAAACCTCTCACAGTGCAGCCAGTCAGCCAGAGGAACCAGTTACAAGGCCTATAAGAACTCTGAATGCAACCAGAAATGAAAAGTTTTGGTCCTCTCTACCAAATCCTACTTGTGATTTTCTAAAGGCATCCCTCTTAATTCCAAAATTTATATAGCTGATATTACACTGACTGTTTGCAGTACAAAGGAATGTTTACAAACACTTTCTAAGAAAGTCTTAAAAATATAGGTTGTTGGATTTTTTTAAATGCAGAAAAATCAAGCTGCTGCTATGCTTAGCATCTTGAAAAATAAGGCCCCATAGGAATTCAAGTTGTGGAAACAAAATAAGTTTATTCCTTTTTGTTTCAATTTGGGAACTATTAAACTGTCTGTTTAATAGTTCTACAGGATGTGGGGGCTCATACTCAAAGCCACCTCACAGGCACATATTTGCCTTCACTGTAAAAGCTTAAGGAGTGATAGAAATCCATTCAGAATCAAGTTATCTGGGAGAAAAGACCATCTGGGGTAGCTAGAGCACAAACCTAAAAATACTTCCATTTTCAGTTTTCAGAATCCCATTCAAGATAATTTCTGTTGGTTTTGTTTGGTTGGGTTTTTTTTTTAATTATTATTAGATTAACACCACAGAAAAAGATACCTCCAGCATTCAGGACACTTACTTTTGATTGTAGAATTATGAACTTTAAAATATAAACCAACTAAGTAGACAAACATACAATGAGAGCTGTGTTCATGTAGAGTTAGGCAAAAAAAGGTAAAAATAAATATTTCTGTTTACAAAGAAAATTAGTGGAAGCATTTAGCAGACAGGAATGAAGTGCTGCCACTCTTCTCAGACATATCATTTTTGGTATTACCTCATTTCCATACACCATTAGATGATGGGTTGTGATGAGGGATTTGAAGACCACTACCCAGCTACTGTTGGTAGTTCTTTCAAACAAACTGTCTGCCAGTTGTGGGATGTTCACATTCATCTCATTTGTGCACTGGATTAAATCTGCAATACAGAAATTTTTGTTATTATTATTATTATCAGTTCTATGAAGAAAGGTCAATAACACAAAAAAATCTCAGTATACTCATTCTATACAGTAATGTTTTCCACAAAAACTAAGGTGCTTTCTAGTAAAACTAATAATTTATTGAAGAGCATCAGGGCACTGGTCTACCAGAACCTCACAATAGAAACTCCACTCTGCTCACTGCCAAGACTCCTGGTCCTCGCTTGCCTTTGCAGTTGCCTTAAGTAATCCTGCAATAGAAGTACCATAAGGACTTAACACTATCCCTGACTAACAACTCCCAGCTTTCAAACATCTAAATAATTCTTACATGCTACCAGTTAATCAAGTTTTACTAGAAGATTATGACTTGAATTAACTGTAATCTCAGATTTATGGCCTCTTAATGGACCAGTAAACCCTCCTAGACACGGGTTTAATGTGAGTAATGAAACATTCAAATACTGCTTAGTCGCAATACAACGCAATCAACACTTTCAAAAGAGCAAAGGAGATGTTAAGTGGAAAAGTGAGCCTCTAGCTACAATGCCAGAAGCTGGCAGATTAATTTAGTTACAACAACGTGGGTTGTTAACCGAAAGGACTGTTAGGAGCACAGCAAAACCCAAGCTTGGCTAGCTAAAACAAAGCTATCCAATTCTTGTTCAACCGGGACTTGAAGCAGATAAGATCTAGTGGCTCTTCAAATAGTTATTTAAAAAAAGTTACCTTCGTCTGTCTTATCTTCTAGATTTGCTACTGTCACAATGTGGACACATACTTAAAATACAAGCAATATAATAATATGTAATAATCCAGTAAGTTATTGACAAATGCTGATGAAAGAAGCGATGCCTTAAGATCATGATGCTACAGTGGCAAATAAAACAGGAACAACAATATTAACATCCAAACGTGATTTAACACAGCTTGTTGCATTTAATGGGAAGCTTAACTTAACACAACATAGTACTGATGGCATTTTACTGCTATTACCACCCCGAAAATAAAACAGTAATTTTTGCTCAAACTGACAACCGTAGCTCAATAAGGATCAAGACTGAGTAGGCTCTGTGCCTGTCTATGGGCTACTAAGACTAATTGGAAACATCCATTTAATCTGAAGGGAGATGTTTAACCTTTGAAGAGTTTTGTATCCTCCTATGAACAATTTTTGTTCACAAGGACTCCTAAAAGACAGGACCCCCCTTTAGCCAGAGAAGCAGGTAAGCTCAGAACTAGTATGGTCAGAACTGAAAAAGCTGCTATTTACAAGTTTAAGTATTGAAGGAAGCAAGCAGGAAATGATTTCCACATTCAGAATGTAATCAGATGGAGAGATTAGCCATTCCTTTATCTACAAGTAAAACTGTGATGACTACGAGCATTCATGACCTCATTTTTAAGTCACGGTAATCTATTACTGGATGATGATTTGGGGCTGTTAAGACAATGATAGGATATTACTCAGCAAGAGACATGCTCTCAACTGGATCATTAAAACCAAGCCCTGCAGCTTCTTGATCTTCAGGTCTTCCCACCTAAGTAATAACAAAGTTATAACAAGCAGTTTTCTGCAAGGCTATCTGGCAGGAACACACGTTGAATGCAGAGGTATATACATCACAGGATGTCAAGCCATACATTTTGGCATGAGAGGTGTAAAAAGAATATTAGAAAGTGAGCACTTATATTCTTAAATGTAACATTTGCCAACTAGTCAACATAACAAAGAGTTGTGGCTTGAAAATCCACTATCAAAAATTACTGAAAAAAATTATACCCATTCTGTATGACACTGTGCTGGAAGGAGTGTTTTCTAAAATGCCATCAGACTTTCAAATAATGTTTTGGTATCTGTTGCTGTGTGTAAAAGAAAACAGGCTCTGTAACCCAGCAGAAAATCATCCCTCACAGAACTGATGAGTGTTTATGTGAAAAGCATATGAATGAACTTGGGGGGCGGGGGGAGTGAGGGCAGGCACATTCGGAAGGAGAACTGGTAGCCAACTGGGAGAGCACACGGGCAAGGACAGAAGCACACGGGCAAGGACAGAAGCACCACGGGCAAGTTGAGCCTGGAGTGGAAGGAAGTAAATTTGAAAATGCAAACAAGGGAAGGCCATTTCCATACCAGTTACTACAAACTTAAGTTTAACAAAATATTAAGTTTCTTTCTCAACAAAACACAGGCTGAACACCACAGCTGCTTAATAATCTGGTATGTCCTGCTATCCCAAAGTGCTTACATCATATATATTTCAGAAATGTAACATCTATCTCAAAGCTTTTTTGAAAGTATTTGTGTAAGCAATGCTGATTTGGTAAAGAAATATTTGTACAGTTAAATCCAAATTAGATCAGCAATTTCTGTGCTAACCAGAGTATAAGAAGCATAGCACAGACACAGCAGAAGAGAGTACCCTGCACCCCACGCTGCTGCACTGCCTCTCCAGCAAGACTGGCACGTACAGTGTTCTTGCTTATTTATCCTTTTCCTACAGACTCCCTTCATTAAAGGAGAGGAACAAATATATAATTATTTTCACATCCTACACTTTACACAACTCATCTCACACCCACCTATGAAAATACTAGCTACATATTTTGAAACCTAAGTGCCCAAAGCACTGTATCTCAAGAGTGCTAGTTACTAGTTACTCGCTATAGTATGAGCAATACCAGAGGCAGTTGTACAACCACAGGGCAAGGCACAAAGGAGAACAGTTTTCACCTCAGAAAAGAACAAAAAAGAAGCAAACAAAAATCAAGCAAACAAAAAAGGATAACCCTTGGTGGATGTGTGATGACTTTCAGTGTTATGTTTCATCTTTGATCTTCTTGTAGGGGAGGAGGAAGAGGATTGAATACTCACCCCCATCAATACTACAGAAAGGAAAGCTCCCGTTCTGCACTAATGCCCACAACACCTCACAGCTGAAAAAATCTCCCCTGGGAAGTACAAATCATCTTCCCAACTACAACAATCTGCTACAACTTCCATATCATAAAGCACACAGCATACAGGTATCAAATGAATCAATCAATCATTTATTCAAAGAAAGCAGCAGTTGGCAACAAGAAATTTAAGTTAAGTTTGCAGTTGGCTGGAAGAGCTGGACAAGGGAAGTTTAGACAGAAGTTAATGCAGAGTCATATCACAGAACCACAGAATGGTCAGGGTTGGAAGAGACTTCAGATCATCCACTTCAACCCCCCTGCCAAAGCAGGTTCCCTACAGCAGGTTGCACAGGACAGCATCCAGGTGGGTTATGAACATCTCCAGAGATGGAGATTCCACAGCCCAGAGCAAGGCCATCAGAATGGCCGGAGCTTCAAGGACACAATGCAGGAGAAGGGGTTGAAGGAGGTGGGTTTATTCCATCTGCAGAACAGAAGGCTAAAGGCAGGGAGAGGGAACATAAATGCTGTCTTCAGTCAGATGTATCTTGGAGGTTTACAGCACAAGGATGAGAAGCAGCAGTCAGGCTGCAACAAGGGAAATTCTTATCAGACAAATTCAAAGTCTTCACCATGAAAGTGGTCAGGCACTAGAGCATGTAGGCAACCAGATCTTTTAACAGTTGCCAAGGTTTAAGCAGGGGTTTGATTAGAGAACCTCCTGAGATCCCTTCCAATCTCAAGTCATCTACAATTGTCTATGGAAAGAGGATGATAAAAAGGAGACAGGCAAAAAAGACAAGTGACTTACAAAGTAAGTTGAAGTCCAAAAGAGCAGTCCAACAAGAAAATATTTATAAAGATTTCAAAACCTTAGACCTCGTTAAGTGATAAGACATCTTTTGAAGAACTCCATTTACCCACGTATACTAAAACTTACACTGGATTTCAGCAGAGATGTCAAAAACTACACGATTTTCCTAGTAAACAGTTTTAGTTTGTTTTTAAATAGAAGACACGGAACCACGTTTTTGTTACATCAGTTACAATTTTGACTGCTAAATGACTTTCACATAATTCACTTCTGCTTCGTTTTAAGGCTTTTTTCCAATGAAGCAAAAAGCTTGCAAGGAATCATGACAAAGGTCTGGTCTACAGAGATTACAGTTTTCCAACTGCACCTATACTCAAGCAATTGTGTTGCCTAACCCTGCTGAAGTTAACTAGTATAAAACGTGCAGTAAAATACTGCAGAATACTTTGGGTAATAAAAAGAATATATTTGTACTCCCAACCAAGATATCTGCAGTCTTTACAAGTGTTCAGGCTTCACTACAGTAAAGAACCAAATGATTCACTGCTTTACATAATTGATAGTTATTAGATCAGAGAAGTACAAAGGTGAAAAAGTACTGTAAAAGTACAATAAGACCAAAGATTCATAACCAAGAAGCAAGCAGCTATCATAGCATCACAAACTGGTTTGGGTTGGAAGGGACTTTAAGGATCATCCAGTTCCAACCCCCCTGCCATCAGCAGGGACACCTTCCACTAGACCAGGTTGCTCAAAGCCTCATCCAACCTGGCCTTGAACACTTCCAGGAAGGAGCAGCCACAGCTTCTCTGGGCAACCTGGGACAGTGTCTCACCACCCTCACAACAAAGAATTTCTTCCTCATATCTCATCTTAATCTTCCCTCTTCTACTTTCAAGCCATCACCCCTTGTTCTGTCACTCCCTGCCTTTGTCAAAAGTCCCTCCCCAGACTTCCTGGAGTCCCTTCAGGTACTGGAAGGCCGCTATAAGGTCTCCCCAGAGCCTTCTCTTCTCCAGGCTGAACAGCCCCAACTCTTGAGCTCCAGTCCTCCCATCATCCTCCTGGCCTCCTCTGGACTCATTCTAACTGGTCCACATCTTTCTTGTGTTGGGGGCTCCAGAACTGGACACCATACTCCAGGTGGGGCCTTACAAGAGGGGAGCAGAGGGGCAGAATCCCCTCCCTGGCCCTGCTGCCCACGCTGCTCTGGGTGCAGCCCAGGACACGGTTATTGGCCTCTGGGCTGTGAGCGCACGTTGCCGCCTCATGTTGAGCTTCTCGTCCACCAACACCCCAAAACAGCTACTACAAGGCTAAGATGATTTGAAGTACAGCATCTACTCCACACTAGGCATGTAGATGTGGATTAGTCAACTCATGGTAAGCAATCATATGATCCATAACCCATGGCAAACACGAGGTAGTCAGGCTAGATAATAAAGCATCACAGACATCTACCACAAAGAGAGAAGGCGTGTGCTTTCAACATGTGCCTGTGACCTAACTCCTTGTGCACAACCTCATTCTGCACTAAGCAGCCTCCTAAGACAAAGTAATGAAAAAACAGTTTACTTGCCCACAAAAAGAACCACCAGGTAAGATGAACGTGTTGTTATGAATTCCCTTCCATAATCTTACCTTTATTAATTCACAGTAAGATCATAAAAATTTGGCTTGAAAATAGACACAGCTAACCCAGAGTGTATCATTGGCAGTAACTAGAATAGCAAGTTGAACCTAAGTCAGAATTGTGTACTTCATGGACATACAGCACCTGATCCTTTCCAATGGTTCAGCTGCACCGCTCATTTTTAATAATGTTTCTATTCATAAGTATCAACTTGAAAATATTTACAAGAACCAGATCTTCCAAGTCAGGAAGTGTGCCTCACACCTCTAGTTACTCCAAAATAGGTCAAGTAACTGTGACAGATTCCATCTTGGTAATTATTGCTTTTTCATTTATTATACCAAGGATGCTATCTAGAGTGAGTATGTAATTGGTTATATTCTCCAAAATGCTACAGATTATTTTTTTAATAATGCAAGAATAAGCAAGTAATTGAAATATTGATCATTCAATATCAGTATGCAAACACAGTGCCAAGAATTAAACAAATTACATTCTTCAGTAAAAAA
The DNA here is from genome assembly GCA_907165065.1 of Caprimulgus europaeus. The sequence goes on from OU015523.1 coordinate 119,250,487, forward strand.
AAACCAAACAAAGAAACACATAAACCACCAAAAACCCCAAACCAAATCCATAAAACCATAAAGGGAGAAGAAGGTAAATAATATCCCACTTAATTAATTCTTGATATATTCCTCAGATACAGATTAAAATCTTTCAACCCCTCATATAATAAGTTTTGGCCAAACATCAAAAACTTTAAAAATGCTGAACTGCTTTGTCCAACAGTCACCTCCCCATCTTCTACATCTCATTAAATCTGAATTCATGTTTGCTAAAACGACTAAAAACATTATATGAGATTCAACAAGGCACCCTGGTTTTGGCTGGGACAGAGTTGATTTTCTTCCTAGTAGCTGGTACAGTGCTGTAATTTGGATTTAGGATGAGAATATTGATAGTAACAACTAAAACATCAGTGTGTTAAGTAGTGCTTATCCTCAGTCAAGGATTTTTCAGTTCCCCATGCTCTGCAAGCACGCAGGTGCACAAGAAGCTGGGAGGAAGCATGGCCAGGACAGCTGACCCAAACTAGCCAGAGGAATATTCCATACCATGTGGCATCATAAAACTGGAAGGAGTTGGCCAGGAGGAGCCGATTGCTGCTCAAGGCCTTGCTGGGCATCGGTCAGCAGGTGCTTGGATTGGATGTCAGCATCTTCCTTGGGTCTTATTCCTCTCTTTTTGTTATCTTCCTTTTCATGACAATTATTTTATTTCAATTATTAAATTGTTTTTATCTCAACCCATGAGTTTTTGTTTTTTGTCCCTGCTCCCAATTCTCCTCCTCATCCCACCAGAGGCAGGGAAGAGTAAGAAAGTGTCTGTGTGGTGCTTGGCTGCCAGCTGGGGTTAAACCACAGCACAAGGCTCAGTGTCCTGCACCTGGGTCACAACAACCCCAGGCAACGCTACAGGCCTGGGGAAAAGTGGCTGGAGAGCTGTGTAGAGGGAAAGGACCTGGGGGTGTTGGTCAGCAGCTGGCTGAACATGAGTCAGCAGAGTGCCCAGGTGGCCAACAGCATCCTGGCCTGTATCAGCAACAGTGTGGACAGCAGGACTAGGGCACTGACTGTGCCCCTGTACTGGGCACTGGTGAAGCTGCACCTTGAGTGCTGGGTTCAGTTTTGGGCCCCTCACTAGAAGAAGGACATGGAGGTGCTGGAGCATGTCCAGAGAAGGGCAACGGAGCTGGGGAAGGGTCTGGAGCACAAGTGTGATGAGGAACAGCTGAGGGAACTGGGGTTGTTGAGCCTGGAGAAAAGGAGGCTGAGGGGAGACCTTCTGGCTCTGTCCAAGTCCCTGCAAGGAGGGTGGAGAGAGGTGGGGGTGGGTCTGTTCAACCAAGGAACAAGTGACAGGACAAGAGGAAATGGCCTCAAGTTGCGCCAGGGGCAGTTGAGATTGGATATTAGGAATGATTTCTTCACCAAAAAGGTTTTCAAGCATTGGAAGGGAAGTGGTTGAGTCACAATCCCTAGAGGTATTTAAAAGACATGTAGACATAGCGCTTAGAGACATGGTTTAGTGGTGAACTTGGCTGTGTTAGGTTTACAGTTGGACTTGGTGATCTTAAAGGTCTTTTCCAACTTAAATGATTCCACAATTCTGTAAGACAACTCTGGTGCAACATGTGTGGAAATTACTTGTGAATATAAATTATTTCAGACTACATACTGCCTTTGTGAGTTGAGAAGCTACAGCAGAATGAGTGATCTACGGATCCAAGTAACAGTTGCAATGAAGGAGCTCATTACCTTAGTGTTGATGAAAAAAATAAAAGTTAAACTATGGCAATAAATAGTTCTTCCAGACTGGCTAAATTTGGTCTAAAACAGGACCAAAAAAAGTCTTGAGAATAAGAGCACTTCATTCACATATGTTATTTGGATGTTGAAGTTTTATGAAGTTGACTGGCAAATGATTAGGAAACAAGTACTGCAATCCAGGAAGCAGCTCATACACCATACTCAGACTAACTACAACTAGAAAAGAAACTAAGTCACAGGTCTTGCCAGAAACCCAAGAAGTTAGTATTGTAAGAATTAGCCCAATTTATTTATTTTTTAAAAGAATGAAAAAACACAGCTCAAAAAGAGCTCCACAAGACAAGCAGATCAGTTTACTACTGCTCCTGGTCAAAGGATACGGTTTCACCCTGCAGCTATCCAAAGTGTGGGCAGTTTGCTTGGATGCCAGTTTTCTTTTCCTTCCTGTTAAAGATACTACAGCTATAAAATCTCAGTGTCTCCCCTGAACAGCTTCTTACAAGAGTCAAGCCTGTGTTTGACATCCACCCACTGTCACAGAAACCAGGGTCACAGCATTGCAACTTAGTGCAAGATGCCATATGGAAATGGTCATCTGAACAAAAAAAGGGGCAAAATCTGCCTTAATGTGGATTTTAACTTCAGAAACTAACCAAGAGTAGAAGTATAAGGCGTGATTAAAGACAGGCATGTATACCTTCACCACAAACAAATATTTGATGTCTCCAAAGCCAACATAAAATCAATATACAAAAGACACTACAGATGATGAATCAAGTAAACCACATATTAACAGCTTGAGCTTATATATATTCACAATATACACAGGCTTAGCTTCAGGTCCAATAAGAGTCTCCAATTTATTCTGTGATCTTCCACAAACATATATTTACACAGCTACGCCCAATTGACCAGTTCTTTAAATATTTTTTTTAAGATTAGTAAAGTACCATCCTATTAAGTTAAGCAAATAGTTAATTTCTTTGTGTCATTACCTGTGGGCAGATGTGCATGTTGCCTATCTCTGCCCTACCACAAGGTATTGTCAAAGCTTAAAGGTCATTCTGAAGAGACTACACACCTTTCAGATAGCATATGCTCCTTTATTTCAAATAAACTCAATGCCCAGATAAGGAAAATACTGTGACAAAAGAGATACATATGTAATCATACACAAATTAAAACTTTTGTGAAAAATTCACAATACCTTACTCTTCCAGAACAGGCAGAATCTAAATACTCTTAGATACAAACTACCATAAGTTCAGCGTGCCAGTAGAAATAGTGAAGTTACTCAATAAACTCTACAAAGTTGTCAGGAAGCTCTCATTTGCCTTAACATTTCATCTTTCCTTAACAGGATGAAAGTAAAAAATTATTACTAGAATTTAGATACATATTGATTGATCCAAAGCACAAGCCAAGCTTGCATCAGATCAAGTTTAACTAATCGGTAAATTTATAAATGAAGCCAAAACACATAGCAAAGACATTTATTTTTTTAAATATAAAAGGAAATATAAATAATTTTTTGATTGAGTTAAGTACTTATTCTTAGGAAGTTATGTCCACATAGAGGAGTTCAACAGAACACAATCCATTTAGCATATGGATTAGCTTTCAAACTGAAGAGAACACGCTAGTGACTGACATTCCACTTGCACGAGGGAACGCCTGTGGCCAACTGTCAATGGTGGAACACGGGACAGTGTCTGTACTAAAATAATTCATTTGCTTATGATCAGTTTTCTCCCCCTTCACCTACGACCATACAAAAAGATTTTAGTAAAACACTTGAGATTTAGAAAGCTATTTATACAGGATTAATTTTTAACTCTGGGGGAGCTGTTTCTTCACAAAACACTTTCATTTTATTACACTTTTGAAAATCATGTACAGTGGGGAAAAATTTGGTGTCCACTTAACCCAACAGCTGAAACAAAAAAAGACCAAACCAAAAAAAGCCCCAAAAGCCACCCATATTGGTGTCTGCTCTAAGACTCAAGTTCAGTTCCCTTCTCTAGCCATCTAGATTTCAATTCCTATCTTCTAACTCCCAAATTGTACCACTCTCCACTATATTAGGATCTCATTTCCTTATGTTAATACATCTCTTTCTAGACAAATATTTAATCACTGTAACAGAGCAACAAATGTGAAATGTTACAGTAAGCACCAGTGATGGTGTAAGGTTTAATTTACTTTTACTATTTCTAAAGAAATTTTACAGGGATTGGGATTAACTTCCCCCCAGCCACCAAAACAGCCACCATCATCTATGTCCCTGTGTTGATTTCAAACAGCCCTGTCACAGATTCTGGCAAGGCACACGGCTGCCACAACGTTCCTTTCCAGGAGGACATGGAAAAGTGTTATGCAATAGGGAAAAGAGATGTTATTGAGGGGGAAAAAACAAACAAACAAACAAGACACTCCAGTTAAGTTAATGGAACATTTGACAGCAAATCTCAAATGAAGCAGAAACTGAATTTAGGCACACATTGCAGCAGCTGCAAAGTTTTCCATAGTCAGTTTTTATTCTGCCATTTGCTGAACTAAAAATTTCTTTTTAGCCTGAGTGGGTTGTGTGAAGTTGAACATGGAAGATTAGAATTACCTAGTCTCTCTATATTAGATATTTTTTTCTCATTGTTTTATTCAAATATCCATAACAGATCATCTTCCTTCCCTGAACAGAAGGCAATCATCTTCCTTCCTTGCACAGACAGCCCCTTGTTTCCAAATACCCAATATAAAGTATCAAAGAAAAGAGTTTTTCAACTGGCTGCTGATGAGGACAAATATTTTGTATTACAGAGGTAATTTTTTTCTTCTCTCCTTGACAAGCTGATTATCAACTTAAGATATTCTTATTCTAATTTTATGCAGTTCCAAAAGTTATTTTTCAAAAAACCCTCCAATCTTAAAATTACTTCACAAATACATACCAGTTTTAATTGAGAAGTTTATGAACTCTAGCAAAACCCCTTGAAAAATTTATAGAACATTTAACATGTACTCTTCAATATTTAAAGACTAGAGGATTTAGCTGTGCCATGGAAGGATCTTGTACACTTACAAACACACACAAGAAACCAGAAGTACTAAAATAAGAATAAAATACAGAGGGTGGCTGTAAAATCTATTATTAAAATCTACTTCTATATATTAACAGTTCTGATGACTGAACTCTGACACATTTGAATTGGATTCTACACATTCCAATGGACACCAGATAACTTAATGTATGCACATGGTAAATTTCTAAATAATTTCCCACCTCTTCCATAGGTGATGTCCTTATTTAAATATGGAAAACAGGATCAGAAAGTTCCTGAACGCAGAAGTAATTTTCACTAGAAAACCAAAGAATCTGTCTAAACAATGATCATAGTTTTGAATATGAATTCAAGCACACAAAATTGACAATATTTTATTATTTTTTTTTTCCTCAGAGAGATACATTTGGTAACTGCAAATGAAACAGTTTTGTCTGTGCCAAAACAAACCCCAAACAGCGTACTTAAGTGATCAAGTTAGAAAAAGAGAGTGATATTAAAGTTCAGCCGGAGCCAGTAAATGACATTTAATCTGATGGAATAATATTATATAACCAGCATGTATTTGAAAACTGAGTGATACTTAAATGTTTTCACAATTATCAGAAAATACCTACTTCTGCAGTTTAAAACAGAACGGGCCATAAGCAGTATGTGCTCCAAATGCAGTTTTGTTTCTTTTCTGAATAAACCCATTTGTACCAGGCTGCTTTACTAGGAGTTTTCTACAGCAGAATTCCTAGTGGCTTCACCCAAGTCCCCTCGAGAGGGGGACAAGGAACTGCACCACACATTTCTCATCATTAACAACAAAAATTCCAATTGAAAATTCTTCTTCCTCTGCATATAACGCTTTTCTAAGAGCTAGATACACTAACTCAGGAAATAATTTATAGAAGAGTTAAAGAAATCTGAGAAGACCCACTCTGTTCAGCCCTTCCATGCTTGAAAAGGAATGTGACTTAATCTTATTTATATTAGATGAACAAGATAAAAAAATGCAGAAGGCAGGTTTAATATGATGCAGAATAACTTGTTCTAAAGCCAACAATTTATATTTTCATTTCATCAAGTTACATCTTGTCTTTTTCTTCCAATTCAGATAAGACTATCATGTTCTCTTTCCCACCTAAAACTGCAATTCCTAATTGCAATTCTTAGAAACTACTTTAAATTTCTATCAGTAACCCTGTGAACTCAGTATTACTGCCTCAGGTATCTCTAGATTCATTCCTACAGCAGCTCTTTGACTAATGTTTGAGAAATGTAAAAACTGATTAAGATACTTTCTGTGAAAAATAAAAATGGGTTCAGCTGAACAACTGCTTCAACAAAGACGTCTCAGACCAGCATTAAAAGTGTCTACCAAAACTCATCAGCAAACAAAGCATTTATAAATGAAAAAGTAAAATAAGTTAAAAATAAGGAAAGCACAATTCAAAAACCAACCACAGAATAAATCACATTGACAAACAAAATGTTTTAATTTTATTTTTTTTTATTTTTCATCTTCCTGCATACAGGTAGATGCCACATTACCATTTCAATCTGACATTCATAATGACTATTAAACGTTCTTCACAGTTACAAATACTGCAGAAACAAGTCTGGCTAAGCTACTTTTACAGGATCAATTTCTCAAGACACAGCAGAACATTGCTGCCCAAATCATTTCTTACCTTCAAACTCGCTGACTGCCCCCATCAGACTTCCCAGGCTAACATTAAAATACTGCTAAATTTTGTATCAACAGCTCCAGCCACCTATTCTAAATACAATACTCTAATTTCAACTACATTTGTCTTGTTAATCCACAAACAGTTACAGGAACAATTACATAATTTAAGTGTACCATGACAGCACATAAACAAGTCAGAGTAGTTTAGAAACTGAGTATACCAACACCCTGATCTTATCTGCTCATCTTATCAGATACATTTCTCCTTGGAAAATAAGAAATGACAATTTTAAGCTGTTCTGTTCATCCTGCAAACATCATCACATTACACTTTCTGACAAGAGAAGTTGCTGGTATCTGTTAAATTCAATTTAAACAAATAACCTGAACTGTCAGATCATCACAGCAGAATAAATAAAATAAGTTATGCTTAGTTAGGATCACCGAGTTATAAAATAATTCATGTTGGGTAGAACCTCTGGAGGTCATCTACTCTGAAATGAGTCCATTTAGACCAGCTACATTGGCTAAGCTCCACTCAGCTACTGCACAGTATTGACTAAACATATGGGTTGTTGGAGCCTGGACCCTATGGGAAATGAGTTCCCAAAGACTTTTTGAGAACTTCCAAAATTGTGGTTCCAAAACTGTGGAACCAGTATCAATGACAACTAGTTTTGATCAGTTTTATGACTCTTCCTCTCCCTATTTATGGAAGGAAAAGCCTACTGCTATAAGCCAACTCATTCCTCTGTTCCCCCAACATTCCTACTCCTCAAGTTGAATACAAATCATAGCTCAATTCATCTGGATCTTGATGCAAGTTTAACACATCACTTAAGATAGTTTTGTAGAACAACACAAATTAATAAGAACAGATCAGAACAGTTACATGAACAGTTAGACTAGGACAACCACCAATAGGGAAGCACAAGTGAGGCTTAAATGACATTTTCCTTCCAACCCCCTCAACTACCCTTTATGCTATTTAAAACACCAGCTACTTTATTCCCAAAAGCCCCTCATAACTGAGATTTAGCCTGTCACATCTCAAATGCTATCAATCACAGAGATCAATACAGTTTGGAAAGGACCTCATTTAACACAGAACTCCCCTGCTTCAGCTCAGACATAATTACCTGTAGGATATGATTTCAGGACAGTTCACTGACACAAACCAGGATGGTCCCACTCCTGTCTCTACCTGCTAATGGTCACACACTTCCATGGTCTATGTCATGCCAGCACTGGTGTACTTCTCTCTGAAGCATATTAGTTATCAGAAAAGAAAAAATAAAACCCAAAACCCTAACTTCAGTGGTGGTGGGTGGGATGACACATAAGGGGACACCAACCCACACAGTTTTTCCTTTGTCCAAGATAAAAAATGACTCACAGAAGACCAAAATTGGCAAAAGCCACTAGAGAAGGGGAGATGACATCATGCAAAAGTAAGAAGGGGAAAAAGGGAAGCGGACAAGTCCTCCCACTGTCAGCAACAAGAAGCCATGACCTTACTCAACCATTTAACTACAGTCACCCACTGTTCTCCAAAGATGGCTCCCTTGGCCTTCAATGGTTACTCCACAACATCTCCGTAATTCCAAGTTTCCTCAGACCTATTTTACATCCCAAAAGCCTGATGTTCTGGTGCAGATTAAAAAAGGAACCTCCTCTTATCCTTCTCAGTGGAGATAGAATATCTGCCCTCTGAATAAAAGCCATCAACACAATGGGCAAAATGCTATTTCTTTGTTATACACTGTCTAAATAAATTATTTTTCTTACAACATTTCCTAACTTTCCAGTTGTCTCAATTGAGCTTATCTCCTCTGGATTCTCTACAGTTTCACTTTTTTTTTTTTAAATATAATGCCCCAGGATGGATACTGAAGCTCCCCAGCACCAAATATAATGGAAAAAAACCTTCTGTCTCAGAATACACTCTTCTACAGACATACAAAAGGACACCCATCTTTCCTGCAGCCTGACATTAGTGGTTTAGAATGAAAATGAAATGAGCCAAAGCCTCTTGTGCTCCCACACTCTCAGATAATCCTTCTATACTCAACTTGAACACCTTCTTTACCCATTTAGAACTTGGCACTTCCAAGCATGCATGGAGTACTACTCCAATTTATCAGCATAACTGTTTTCTAATCTTGGGTCTGAAGAGCAACTGCAAACAGTCTCAGCACAATGTCACTCTCTGTTAACACATGGTGTATTCCAACATACCAGTTATTAATAAAAAGCATCATTAGAATTAGATATGGACATATTTGCCACTTTAAATATCCTCCAATTTGGTAGCAAAGTGATCTAAGCAGCCTGTATAGAAGCAGTTCTCCTGTACACTAGAGTCATGCAGAGAAAACACGCCAAATAACATGCTTGTTACCTGCACCCATCAGTATCAGTTGTTGTAACAGAACTCTTTGTTAACAATCTTAAAATATTAATCAATACATCTAGAAGATATTAGTTATCTTTCTAAAGATTAATTTTTCAGGTCCTCTCCTCTTCCTACAATTCCTTTGTCTGCTGTTCTTCAGTATTCACATCTTCTTCGAAACAGTCACCAAAAATTTAAGAGATTATTTAAGTTAAAATCAGAAACTTCTTTTCAGAAGATGTTTACCAGGTCCTATCAATTTGAATTCAACTGACATAAGTAAATATTCTTCAGCACAGTTTTATAAAAAGGAGAAAAAAAACCAAAAAACATTCCTTTCCTCTTGTAAAGAATAACTGTATTAAATATCTGGTCACAATCATTTCTCTTGTGAAGCTTAAAGAAAAAAGCCCTGTTAATGTTTGAGTCATCTCAGTAACACTTTCTCCCCTTTTACATAGGCATGTTTTAAAGCTAATTTTTTTTGGATGCAGTTATGAAATTAAAGGTTATGGATTCTCAGGAGTGGATGTGGCACACTGGCAAAAATTTCTTTAGATGTATAACCATCAGTGATTCCACAACTTTCTGTAAAAGAACTATTTTGACATGATAACCTATGTCTCCACTAGGAATTTTTGCTGGTATTGTTCTTTGACAATTTTCTTAGTATGCCATTTTAAAGAGTGAGTTATAAGCTCTTTTCAGTACAAAAATACACATTTTATATTACAAATCCAATACAGAGACAATTTTTAAGCATACATATTTAGTGATATATAATTATGTTGTTTATATATGTCGAAGTCAAGCTTAAAAGTTAAATATGAGCTAAAAAGTCCAAAGAAAATGAGTCTACAGCTACACTGGGCACAAGATGTGAACAGCAGTTCCCAACTAATGTCCATACCAGTGGAGGTTTCTGTCAGCTCATCCTACACCAGATAATCCACAGCTCACTGGAACTGTCCTGGCTGAGGATGTGAAAGTCCAACTTTGAATCCCTTCATACTTCAAAGGGATAACATTGCTCTCCTTCTACATACCATGGCAGCAGTTTGAAAGACCTCTCAAAAATTACATTCTCCCAAGTGCAACACTATTATTTCACTGAAACATGTATCCTAAGTTTAACAAATTTAAACTAGCAGGGAGGGGACGGGGGGAACAGGACAATGACACCTATCAGCATAAGTGATCCAGGTCATAAAAATAATAATAAATAAAAATTCTACCAAAAATTGTTGTCAAACTTTTCTTCCTGCATATCACATATATGTTGTTTGTAATTTTCAAAGACTTCATGAACTGCCTAACTTCATGGATTGCCTATATTTCATATATTAAAAAAAAGGGATGTGTAAGATTACTTATACAGGTACGATTTTTCTCTCCCTCTAATTTCAGTAACACTTCTGATGACAGCTTTCCAGATATCCAAGTACTTTTCTTCTGCTAAAGCATTATCCTTGCAAAGCTCCAAGTTTTATCAATATTGCATTACTCTTAAGAAAAGACCTTAAGTTGTTCCCCTAAACAACACAAATCAGCCACTGCTTCAGCACCCTAAGGCTAAGAAATATGCAAGACATGCTACAACTACTGAATACTTCTGTTCCTACAGTACCTTGTAAAAGCATTTTATCATGAAATCTAGTCCAAAATAAGTATTAGCTCCCACACACACATACTAGCACATTATTCCCACTGAAAAGTACCTGTAAACTTAGAGCCTTGATCCTATCTTTACAAACATGCTTAATAATGAGCCTCTGAATCATATTCTAAAGGTTATTCTTGATTACAAGATGAAAAACGTCCGTATTGGCCAACTAACATGACAATTCCTGCATCAGCATTACATTTCATCTTGAGTATTTAGCCCACTGGCCTGTTTAAACCAGGGAGAAATAATATTCTTTTTTATTGATCATATGCTAGTTTCAACACATTCATTAATAAAATTATGACTAGTTTTTTGTACAACATTAAGTCAGTATTTTCAGAGCACATAACTGCAAACACTTGAGGATGCACCCACTTCTTTAGGTTCTGATAAGCTAGAAAGCAGGTACATACATTACAGATTCTGTATGAACAGTGCTGTTTGAGAATATATTAGGACAGGTTTTGCTTTTGAATGACAGTCATCTGATTAAATATTGAAATAAATGTTTAAGTTTAATATATTAAATACTATATTAAGTTCATATATTAAGTATTACAATAAATATTTGAGTATCCAATGTAATATTTATAGTGTGTATAGTCATACACAGTGGATGAATGGAAGCACAATGAATTGCATTAGGTTGAACTTTTCTCTTTTGATGAGGGCTATTTACTTTGAAAATTGTACAGCTTTTATCTCCCACTGCAAATGGGAAGCTATTTCAAGCAAACAGGCTGCATACATGCAAGTTTATCCTATGTTTTTACCTTAAGACACATGGAGAAGGCACATAACATGGTTTATAGATATAGCTGAGAGAGATCAGAATGTGATGCCAAAGCTATTAACCCTCAGTTCTCTCCATCACCAAGTACACATGGAATATGCTATCATGCTTTTCTCTGTCCTTCTCTCTGACAGAACAGTGCCCAAGCCACCTGCCTTTGCACACCGTAAATTTTTGGTTATGGTATGCATTTATAGCCCCTTCCTTCTGCTCCAAAGGAACTTTGTCCCTAAATACCCCACAGCTATTACATCTCCATACAATAAAAAAGAAGTTGTGCTAATGGAAGAGTGTTAAAAAGACTTGTGAAACACATGGGCAAGCTGCTCTTGTACTGTCAACAGTAAGTAACCAACCCTTGCAGACTGCTCTCAAACACCCCCTAGACTCAAGCAAAATACTAACAATATGCTCTTTCCTGGTAGCTTGCTAGCAGTAGTACAGTAACATTACTGTAGCCCAGTCACTGGATCAGAGAAACCATTCTGACAACAACAGACACTGCAGAGAAAAGTCCTCAATGAGCACACTCTACAGTTGTTTTGCAGCAAGGCAGCTTTTACTTTTTCAACAAGGTGGGCCGTTAACATAAATAAAGTTTACTTCAGTATCTAACCCTCCTCAATCCTCCTAAAACCACCTGATCTCAACTTGCAGGATAAGGTCCCATAATTGTTGATGGCACCATTTCTAATAAAGCTGAACGGCCTCTATTCAAAGCTTCCAGCCCCAGAGCTCACCTGGTCCCTATGGGATTCAGATCAACCTGTTGAAAAGTATACCCACAGGCAGACAATGTACCTCCCATGCTGCCTCCCAGCATCTGTGACTTCCTAATCCTGCTTTACAAAAAACATGCCTGACATCATGCATCTGCCTTGTGAGGAGAGGCTGAGAGCTGGGACTCCTCAGCCTGGAGAAGAGACTGAGAGGGGACCTTATTAATGTCTGTAAATACCTGAAATGTGGGGGCCTAATGGATGGGGCCAGGCTCTTTTTGGTGGTGCCCAGTGACAGGACAAGGGGCAATGGGCACAAACTGGAACACCGAAAGTTCCACACAAATTTAACAAGGAATTTATTTTCTGTGAGGGTGCCAGAGCCCTGGGACAGGCTGCCCAGAGAGGGTGTGGAGTCTCCATCTCTGGAGATGTTCAAAATCTGCCTGGACACTTTCCTGTGCAACCTGCTGTAGGGAACCTGCTTTGGCAGGGGGGTTGGACTGGAAGATCTCCTGAGGTCCCTTCCAACCCCACCATTCTGTGATTCTGTGATCATGCACTGCACATTTTGTCAGTAAACAGCTCTAGCACAGTTTCTAAATCTAAACATATGTATCTTCTAAATACACAAAGTATTCACACAAGTGTAATCTAGGTGGTTTAGATGTTTAACTTCCACATCACTTTATTCTAAAAGATACATCAGAAAGTAATTTTCCAGTAGTGGTGTACCATCACTCTATAGCATCATGAAACTGAAACCACCATCAGGCGTTAATGCCAGCCTGACCTCCTGCCACCACATCTCACAGAACAGACTCTTCAAGCCAAAAAATTCTCCTGATTTTAGTTATTTTAGAACTAGTCACACATATGATTCACATTTTTTTCTCTTTGAACTGTATCTTTAATTAGAGAGTTTAATAGACAAAACCAAAGATAAACCAACCAATGCCATCTGATCTGAGCTTTTCCTACTTCAATACTTGTCTCATTTCACTAGCTTAAAAGTCTTACTCTAGTAAAGTTGTTTGGAATATCTGTTATTCTCTCCCATTTTAAAGAGACTTTGGAAACTAGATTTTGTTCTAAATCTAATTCAAAGCAAGAATAGCACACTTCACCTGAATGCCTTTGGGAACTGTCAGGGAATGTATTTGAGTTAAAGGAGTGATGCTCCTGTGCTTGCCCACCTTCATCAGTGCTGAAACTTCAGATGAAGATTTGTATATCCACCTCCATACAGCAAAGTTTTCTGGTCGGACTATGACCTTCTCTCCAAAGGTTTCCCAGTTTCTGGAAAGCACTCATGCCAAAACACATCACCTACTATGCAATCTCCCAGACTGTGCTATGCCTGCAGCACACCATGTGTACTGGTGTCCTCAGCAAACCAGAAGTTATATAGGACAATAAATTCAATGTAATTGTAAAAATATTTAAATGCATGGTAGGACATATTTCTTGGAAGATACCATCCTTTACAGCATCACCTACAGTAAAGGGCAGTCTGGTTAATTACTGGCAAAAAAGCCCCCAGACATATCATTTTCTGGAAATATGCCTTCTTTTGTCAAGAGTTCATGCTAGTTTGTCATACAAAATAAGCTGTACTGTCAAGAAACTATAATGGAGTAACAGCATCCATTATAGATCCTCTTGCCCCTGCAGTATATTAGCTAAAAGCCAACAGTCCACATTTAACTGCTTTTGATATACTTACAGAGAGTAGCAAAATTGGGAATTTAACCTGATAAATGGAAAAATCTGGGAAATTTTTGCACCTAACAAGACATTCAAGCCATATCCTAAAATGGTACGAATATTAAATCTTGCTCTTCCAACATCATAAAGATGCAAAAATGACTTTAAGTAATTTGGGTTCATTTTAATATAGGAAGTATCAAAAGCCCAGTACATAAACTTACTCAGAGTGGTGCATTTTCTGGCATGTAAAGAAACAGAAGCAAGTTCAAACTATTTAGAATTTTTTTTTTTTTTTTAATTAGTACTCTTTATTACACAACATGCCTTTCCTTATAAATAGCAAAATGCCTACCTCTTGGAGCAAAACTCCTCAAATAGCAGGCTTTAGCCCAGACTCTCACTATGAAGAAACTTTACACACATCATGCTACAACCCAGACATGCAATGTTCCTTATTTTGTGTGGAAAATCTTTACACCTTACTTTTCTGTTGGTCTCTCAGGAAATACCTACAGCATACTTCCACATTGCTCTGTCAGATGATCACTTGCTGGTTTAGCTGACTAAACAGAGCTTAACAAGTCTTAATGAAAACTGGCTTTGATTTAAGAGCTTATAAACCATGACAAAAGAAGAAGCCTAACAATAAAGTGGAAAAAGTGAGGAAAATAAGGTAAAGAAAATCGTTCTGCTAATAAGCAACAACACAAAACAAAACACACATTTCATAAAGGAGTTTTGACAATGAATTCTCTTATTTTTTCCTCTAGTTTCTACAAATGAAGTTGGTCAACCCCAAACTAATATACCCTCAAGATTTTACCATAAGAGGAAATCTCTCCACTGACAATGCAGGGACAATAAAAACACTTGCTCAAAGCTTGCTGCAAAGCTTCCCTTACCAAATCCCAGTTAACAGACCAAGGATGAAAACAATTTAAATTATTTGCCTACTCTATCATACAATGCATGTACTCAAAGGAAAAAAAAAAAAAACACAAAAACAAAAAACCCCCAAAAAACCCCAACTGATAAATGATTTGAATGTGCAAAGGAGCAAATCCTCAAATTTCAAATATTGAGCATTCAATGAAAATCAAACACCAACCTTCTACAAAGTGACTGGCAGAAAATCACACAAGACAGCACAGGTTTACACAGTTGGGTACTTGGGCTAGCATCTCGGAGATCAAACAGGCTAAGTTTTGTACTCCCTGATGTTATACAAAACAGTCTGAATACACAGATCTGCAGAACGTGCCTGAGATGGATCTTTCCTTATGCTGAAAAAATGAAAGAAAAACAGTCGGCTTTGTAACAACGCACAGTGACTGAGATGACAGTATAAAGTCTGAAATGAATTCAGACATGAAATGCTGTTGGTTGCTTTCCTTATACTCTTTGCTCTTTCCCCTAAATCTCTCAAATGAAAGGCCATCTATATACCAGCCATCTCTAGATGACTTCTGTCTACTCCTAAGTAAGAATAATCTTCATTTTTCCCCATCAGGAACAGGAGAAAAAAAAACATAACTGAAACCTTGAAGCTGCTCCTTCCATGCTAACATATTTGGTGATTTGCAAAATTCCAGAAATTTTGCTTAAAAAGTGTCTCTACTTTCTAAATTAACAATTTTTTAAGTAACTAAAATTCAAGATACCTGAATCTGGAGTACTTCTTGCAGCCATTTTAATGCAAGCTCTATGAATTCCATACCATGTATTTCACATTTTGCATTTAAAGTAGGCAAACTCATTAAAGGAGATACATCACTGATAGCCACTTTCGTATCTCTTCTTGGCAATACAGGATCAGATTTTGACATGACTGTTATCAAACTAGAAAAAAAAACAGCGCATTTGAGCTCAAAAAAACCAAACAAATCACCTCTCTTCCCCCATCAAAACACAAGTATCTTCACAAAACTGTTTCAACTGGCGCTCATGCACTGTGCAGCTCTCCCATGGAGGGAGACAGTCAAGTGAAGGAACAGCTAAAATCCTCCATGCTATTAATAGAAATGTTGGAAATGCCTGCCTAATTTAGCTTTTACTTCCTTCTCCAATTTAGACTAACATCTCCCATGGGATATTTGCTGTTCCCTGAACAAACAAAAGTCATCCTGGCTCATCACAAGTACAGCTTCAATGCGTATCTGAACAGCACCCTCTCAGGGTGGAACAAGAGCTGAAGGATCAAACCCATCCTTTACAGCCTGTGTCAAAGCTGCTCAGAGTAAAAGTTTTAAAACATACTGTGATACAGGTTAGGGTGGAGCAAGAACAGTCTTCATCGAGCATGGAGAGTGAAAATGAAGTTGTATTTTCCCAACACCATACATTAAACTTTACTGATTTTCAGTAGATAAAGCAAAGGACCTCACAAAGGTGAATCCACTCTTTTACAATAATGCTGTGATGTTTGAGTTTCATAAATCCAGATCAGCTCTTCCCTTCATCCCCCAGACAGTTTATGAGTGGTTTTAGTGATCACGTGGTTATCAAACTTCACAAAGTTTTAGAGCAAACATGGAGCTTCAAACCCTTAAGTTTGAAACTGGATCAGTAAGCGAAGCTGTACACAGAAAGAACTCCTTTGTACCCCACAGCTTTCAGACTGGAATTTCTCTATTTACCATGCGCAAAGGCATGTCTCTATCACAAACAGCCTCCAAGATAAACTAAAGCCAAGAGCAGAAGTAAATATCATCTGCCTTTTGGTCCTCAGTAAAAGAAAGATGACTTCAGCACAATTCTATCTTTAAAATTAAATTGTTTCATAAAGAAAAGCTCTAATAATGCAAAATATAGTTATTCCATTTGCTTCAAAGTAAGATTAGCTCTTTGAGGTTTTAAGCAGTGAGCAAAGAAGTATATGGAGCTATAGTAAAACTAGGTGTTATAACATCTTGTGTCAGCCCTACTACATACCAAGAGGCTGACCACATTCTTGTCTACAAAGCCTCCTCATAAATAGTTTAAAATAAGAGCAAAAGTACCTCCTTCAATGCACTGTATTTTACTTACAGATAATTATATTTGAAGAAAGTCTCCTCATAAAGTAACTGTGTGTAAACAAAAAAGCAAAAAACCAAAACAAAACAGAAAAACAGTCCCCAAAAATGTAAGAGCTTCAAATTCGTAACAATGCAATTCCACCCATCAGAAGTTAAACTAACCGTGCTGTTCCCTGCTACCTGAGAGCTAACACAAAAGCTCCTCTGGATTTCCATCCACGTACACACCACACTCAGCACTGAAACAAGCTTCACATAGTCTGTACTTTTAATGCAAAGTAATCTGCTAGGAAATTTACTTAATTTATGTTTTAACTTTAATTATATTTGATAGGTTTAATGATGCTACTGTTGCAGCAAAGTGAACAGATCTGGAAGATCTGAGCTAGTTCCCTATTAACTATCAAGAGCCTAAAAATAAAGTCTGTACCCAGACCACCATTTTCCCCCAAAGCAAACACAGTGTGCTAGTCCCTGTGTTTCAAACTGTTCACAGCCAGGAGCTGTGCACCTTGAGCTATTCCATCAGACAGCTAATCAAATGCTGCAACTTATTATGCATTTCATATCCTTATTATAACTAACTACAGCCCAGGAATGCAGAAGTGTTCATGTTCTGATTCAATTGACTTTTATTTCATTCCTATGATTAAAATCCACTTCACGTATATTTTTTGACACTCAAATTTTATTCTGCAATGCTGTACTGTGACACTCGTGACTGAAATGCAAGACCCAGGGAGAAATAATTTGAAGACACATCATTATATTACAGAAAATTTTATTAAAAGGATAATACATCCCAATTCAGTAATCAGATTAAAAGCCAGCTAATTAGAGCATGTCTATATCAATGAAAGTAAAGTGACATGGACTGTCACCATGAGAATTAATTCAAAATTAAAATCTACCTAAGGATTCCAGCATATTTCTAAATAGTAAACAAACTTGGACTGTCAAGAGGAAAAAAAGAACACAAGAATATTGTTTAGAAAGGCATTGTTGATTCGAACAGTCCTAGTTCTAGGTCATGAGCAATAAAGAGTAATTGCAAGTAAAGCACGTGAATTTCACCCTAAAAACTGACATATCACTTATATAAATATTAAACTTCAGTACCTCTTGTAAGACAGAAGAAGTGGATGAAGGCATTTCATGAGTAAGCTAGACTCAATGAGAACAGCTTTACCTCAACACAGAAATTAAGAATTGCTTTGTGAACTACAGCTGTACGGAGCTGCTATACGTAATGAACTAAGTATTCCTAACAAATCCATTTTTAAATGAAAGTTATTTTTAATCTCTTCACAACAGCATATTTGCTGAGTTATGAACACCAATGTTTTTTGTTAAGTAGAAAAAGAGACAGACAATTAAATCCAATCAAATTATCCCACCATTCTCAATATGGCAGCTTATCACAATAGTTTAAACAATTTTTAACATTTCACATAAAAAATAAGGTCAAGAATATGCAGAGTTGTAGATCAGAAAAAATCATAAAGTTTAAAATACATTGCAATGATGGTTGCAACTATTATGGCAATACTGGGAAGGGAGGGAGGGGAAGGGGATAAATCAAATTCAAATTCAAGTGTGACCCAAATTCCAATTAAATATCGACCCATTTGTCAGTAAGAGCAGAGATATCGGCCACGTAAACCCAGTGCAACTGCAAACAAACGTGGGTGAAACGCTGGTGTGATTTCTGAGAAGGGGGCAAAAGGGGGACACAACACTACACAACAAAACTAAACCCAGAACAAAAAGCACGTACCTGAAAAGCAAGAGACAGGTACAGAAACTTTGCCATATTGCATTACAGCTCATTATCCACCCCCAGAAGAATCCAAACATCGCCAACAGCAAAACAAGTTACAAGCAGCCCGTAAGAACACCAAAGAACATGAAGACACCTACTTCTACCTTTTGATAGCCAAGACACCCAACCTTCTGATTTGGCAGATAGAGTAATAAATAACAGACAACCAGAGCTGCTCTGAGCGGATTTACTGCCAGATTAAAGGCACAGGGGAAAAAAAAAAAATAAAACAAAACATGTTTACTTCTGTTTGTAACCTGAATTAAGTTTAAAACTTTGTATGTTATCCACTCTAAGGCTGAAAATTCAGTTTACTATTGTAACTTTAGAAACTTATACTGTGCAGCTGAATACCAGAGGGTTGTTTTTGTTTTCTTGGGATTTTTTCTGAACAAAACTAATTGAGGAATGATATTAATTTAATTACCACATTTTCAACTGGATTAAAAAAACCCCAACAAACAGAACAGTTTTTACAAGCTACTAACATGGAAAACAATTTACACACTAAATATTTTACTAGCAAACAGTGTTAAGAATTCA
Organism: Caprimulgus europaeus; assembly: GCA_907165065.1. Next base: position 119,269,635 of record OU015523.1, read on the forward strand.
TAATTTATGCCTTAAATTGTATTAAATTAACTATTAAAAAATCCACAAAGGTTACTAACAACAGAGATACTTTCTTGATGTCACAGCACATGGTTGGCAGCTGGAATAGCTGAACTACATGCTACTGCAAGTCCCATATTTAGAGTAAACATGTGAAATACCAGAGTGCAGTTTCAACCCGTGCAAACTTCTCACTTCCTACACAAGCGAAAGAGCCGCTGCTGCGAGAACGGCTCCGCTGCTGGAGCGTACGGATGTTGTGACTGAAGGGCTGTTTGCTTGGGAGGAAGCAATAAGGAACATTAAGGGAAGATTTCAAAAGTGTCTTTTTAGCAAAAAAAGGAAAAAGAAGGGGTTGATGTGGAGAGTGCTTCTTCAGTAAATTAGTATAGGTCTGAAGGAAATTATACAGGAGAGCTCAGAATGAGTATAAAACCCACTTTTTGTATTTTTTTTTTATTTTATAGACAATGTATATGAATTGACATGAATTAAAATAAACCCATAGGCTTTCCCTTTATGCCACCACTATTCACTCCAGGGAATTTTCTTATGCTTCATGCTAGGAATTGACACTCCCAAGTTAAATTTTGGTGTAGATCTTGTTATTTTACACCCTCTGTTTTGAGGTAAAACTTACAAAAGCCTTATTTACTCAAGTTTACTATTGTAAATGATCCAGATAAGCATTACTTTATTAAAGCTCCTTTAGCAAAACAGCACAGGAGATGTTTAGTCACAGTTGAAAAAATCCAGCGTGTCAAGTCCTTATGAAATGCTTAACTTCATTAAGTTATTTTCAAACAGTTAAATACAGCTTAGTTCCCTCATTTCTCAAATCTCAATACTGGATTTGTCACATGTTGCTCACAACTTGGATTTGCCATTAGTAGACTTGAGAGTACCACAGGTTAGCACAGAATTTGCTAATGTTATTTTGAGATTTAGAAATGTAAAGCCAGGGGTGAAATACAAAGTGTAATAGTATCTCTACTTCCTTTGAGTTTAAAAGGATATACACAGTTATTAAAAGTTGATCTTTTGAGGTCCCTTCCAATCCCTGACATTCTGTGATTCTGTGAAGTTCATACCCTGCCTGCTCACAATCGCAATTCACAATGGAGAAAACTGCTAGAAGAGCAAGAAAAATATCAAAACCAACAATTTTATAATCAATATCAGTTTCTTTCCACTTGGTTGCTGCTTTTTGGCCAGTTATTTCTTGTTTACTTCTAATCCAGTGTAGATGTAATCAGTAATACAATCCCTCTCCTACCTAAGCCTTTGAAAGATAACATTCAGCTCCACATTACAACCACTTCTAGTGTTAAGACTTCAACCGGCAGGAAATCTAACCGGTTAAACTCACATACTGATGGACACACAAAAAAAATACCCAGTTCTTTGACACAAAGCAAAGTTTTCACTGCTGCAGCAGAAGAGTTTGCTAAAATACTCACAAGTAAGAACACATACTTGAGATAATTGCTTTAAACTTGTATTATGAACTATCCGGAAATGTTTAGCAACTGTCCCACTACAGGACTTCAAGACTTTATAAACAAGTCATTTACAATACTTACCTCATTTCTTCTAGCCTGCTTGAGGAACAGCTTCTGCATGGTTTATGGAAAATATAAGAGTGCACATATCTGACCAGTACTAGACCAGTGGGCTATTTTTAAATTAGTAATTGATGTTGGAGAATTAATGAATAAAGAGATTTTGAAGATACAGAGAAACTTAAGAAGGCTGTTAAAAAATTAAGCTTTCAAATACAAAAGGTGTCTCTCCTTCAGAAAACACGTTGCATTTTCCTGGAAGAGCAAGATGTCAGTAACTTTTTACAAGTGAACTTTCCCAGTGTCCTACCAGCATCAGTTGCTGCTGTAATGTACTGATGAGGTATTTCATATAAGGCAATGTACACAATGCAAAAAGAGAGCAGCTTTAAATTCCATGTTGGATAAGTAATCTCTGTCGTATTATTAAGTAAAGTAGTGTTACTTTGTAAGCCAAGTCACCAGGAACAACTTAAAACTTTCACATCTACAGATCAAAAACTGAATTTAAGATTAAAGACTGAAATAGATCATTAGGTCACAGACTGAACTGCAAAAGAATGCCTCTTCCAAGTATCACTTTAGAAGACATGAGAGATGACTGCACCATTAAAAAAAAATTATACTTAAAAAAAAATATCACAACCAGAGCTATAGCCCAAAGTTACATGACACCTGAATAACCATAAGTGATGGAAACAATGGCAGTATGAAGATTCAGAGTAAGCTGATTGCAGGTGTCCTACAGCTTCTCCTCCTTAGTTCCTGCCTCTTACTTCATCCAGAGTAGAATACTGCTTCAGGCTAAGTAAAATAAAACAACAGCTGCAGAACTAAATGGCTATTCTTTCTGCAAATGAGCAGCTGTGGTAGAAAATTGGCCCTCTGGCAGTCTAGAGGAGTATGATAGTTCTTGTACTCTACTAAAAGGCACATAGAAAAATTCCAAAGGAATTCTAGTAAAAAGTTAGGAAAAGTTGGCTAAGAAAGCGATTATAAAGGAATCATGAAAGAACTCAGAGAGAAAAGTGAATACTTCAAAAGAAAAGTTGTAATAATGCAATTATCTGTATTTGAAATAATTACAGTTATACAGAACAGTTCTAAGCAAAAATAACAATGAATTGCCTCCAGGAATTTAAGTCAACTATAAAATGGGAAGTAAAGCCACAAGAAACTTCAGGTAATCCTGCCAAAACCAGAAAGAAAATATGAATTTGGTGAAGTACTACAATACCATAAAAGGAATGTGGATAATCTATTTCTACTGGAGAACACAGTAGTATCCACAGAAACCAGGATTTAACTCACCACCTCACTGAAATAACTCAGTTATGCTTCAGTATGTAAAGGCAGATGAAAACTTAAAATCCTCTTTTTTCCCAGCTTTATGCAGTTTTTTTCACAGCTTTATTACAAATGTCTTGTGAGATACAGGGAAAAGCAATGATCCTTGTCCCTCAGTCCTACAAGATACCCTCTGTGTACCGTCTCAGCTGTAAGTGGAAGCTGTCCCCAGCACAGACATAAAGCAAGTCTCCAGCTAGGCTCTTAGTTGTACTAGTAGTAGCCTCCAGATAAAACCAAACCAGTTGACACTAGGGACTTGGGCAAGAAGTTCCCAACAAGCACAATTAAGTTTACTTTCACTTACACAGCTTCTCACAAACATCTACACAACACAGGGCAGGGCACTGGTTTATCATCTTCCTTAAAAATACAGATTTTTCTTCAACAATAAGAAGTCAAGGAAGTTACACTCTGGCATAACTATAGAGAGATTTCCTGTTAAGAATGGATAATTACAGCATTGCAACTTCCTTCCAAGCCACCCATCCACATTCTCCTTTAAAGAGCGCTCCTCCACCAGCTACAAGCAGATAGGGTTACTACACCATACTCACTCAAGAACCCAGCCCAAAATGTCTTTCACATCAAAGCTGCTTTAAGGACACTCCACAACACTCACGGGTACAGAAACACTTCTGAGATATCACTGATACAGCAGTTTCACTGAACTGCCCCAGTGAAACTTCCTACTTGCCATTAAGTATCTTTTGGTTTTTCCCAATATGAATTATCCACCACACACAGCTATGGAAGCACCATCCTCCCAACAGAATCATGTAAAAAAAGGTGAAATCTGGCAACAAGTTTTCCAGCACCATTCACATTCAAACAGCCTACAGCATTTGTTCTTAACAAAACTATGCAGCACCTAACACAGCAACAAAATGCTAAAGGTAAAAGAAAGTGCTGCATCACAGGAGTTAAACCCACAAACCAGTTCTGAGCTGTCACTGCTCAGAGAGGTGTGAAAACTAGGACAAAGTCCTAGTCAATCTAGGTTTTCTGTAAAGGAAATTTCATTAACTATGCTTTGAGACTATTAAACCTACCTGAAACAAGTAATCCATCATTATAAAAGTAGCACCTCGATTACAAAACAGAGAATCCTTATCCCAGCTGTAAGACTGGACCACCAAAACTGGAGAAAAAGCATATCCTGAGTGCAGGTATATGACCATAAGATGATAGTTGCTACCTATCATAAACCAAGTCCACTTGTAAATTAGAATTCTAATTCTTTCTCCCTTAAACCAAACAAGCAACTAAGCTTTGTAACGGGAGAAAAAGAACATTCTTTGGAGTAGGTTATATTTTTATCATTATGAGCTAAGAATGTCTCTTTACATTCTTTGATTATTAAGGTAACGATCACTAAGGGAAATAAGAGGGAATATACAAACCCAGGATGGGAAGCACTTCAGTTTTGGAACTCCACAGATAATCAAGAGCAAAATAAATAAGGAGAGGAAAAATCATGTGCACGGGTACCTATGCTGAATTTCCCTCCAATTGTATAAGAGAAAGTGAGGCTGAGCTACTCAAATGTGTTCATGATGGCTCAAGCTTAATAAAGAAAGAATTTCAGAAACAAGAGGGTCAGAGATTGAGATCTGTACAAGCAATACAAATACCACATTAACAAGAATATGTGTCATGGTCACAGAAAATGCTACAAAACTAAGACTTTATTCCTCAGTATTAGAAAACTCAGCTTATCAACTCATCCAGGACATAACCTTTGACAAAGTAAGTTTTAACTGTCATTATCACAATAAACACTAATTAGAAAAATATTCAAGAAGCATGCCACCTATGAAGACTGGTATATTCATTGTCATTCACAGCGAGATGCCAGTTCATAGGACTTATCTAGTAGTTAAAGTGTTTGATGCAAAAGGAAGATATGTGCAAATAATTCAGAGGTGGGGCTTGAGTCACAGCTTGTGCAAAAAGCATTCATTTCTAAACATACAACCATAAACGGTATGAACAAAGAAAATTTTCAAAATAAGAAACCATGTGTCATTTCCTCAAGCCAGGAACACAGACTCCCAACAAAGTTATTAGGGGAAGCATACAAAACTTATCTTCTCATGATCTATTTTAACCACCAAAAAAAAAGTTACTACTAGTAAAACTAATAAAAAACCCCCAAGTTTGCTTTGCTCTGGTAAAATAATTCTCTGAGAAAGGGGCAGAACCTAGGACTTTTGACAGTCTAGAGTAGACAAGAGAAATACAGAAATGTTCTTCTCACCCAGCTTTCTAAGGAAGTTCAAGCACCCTTCCACAGCAGCATCTAACAGGTCTCAACTAGGATGTCCCCCAGCAACCGTGCTCAGAACCGCTGCGTACACAGGCCAGTCTGAAGAGCAGCTGTCTGGTCAGCGTGGTGTTCTTTTTTATAATGCTTATACCATGAAATAATTCAGCTGGTAAATGTCTTGTTACTGAAACTGTACTTTCAACAGTATTCCAGGCTAAACATGATAAAGTTCTTTTCCAGAAAGCCTCCTTTCTGTTGTGTGAAATCCAGTAACACCACAGCTTCATATATAAGGCATATGACACGGTGGTGTTTTACCTGAGCCTAAGTTAGTTAGAACCCAAAGATCTCCTCAACCTTCTGACACCCTGGGCTGACAGAAATAACAAAATCACTCAGTTACTACTCAGTGCTCATGTAAGAGATGACATGGAAGTGAGAATAACAGAAAAAAACTGAGGCATGTGTTCTGGGGCTACCCTAAAAAATGGATCACATCCCTCCTAGGTACTTCCAGAACAAGAATTACTTAAACCTTTAAGTTGGACATGTTTTGGTAGAAAGAAGAAATAACTACACTACAGTTAATCCTAGTATTACCATCTGTTCTTCTAATTTTGATCTAGAGGGACTCAGGAGGCACAAATTCAATACACATGAAGACCCAACCTTCTCCTCACAGACGTGGGTGGGAGAAAAGAAGAAAACACACAGACAGAAGGCAGAACCCCATATCTCTCTCTCCAGTATCTTTCATTACATACTGGGGGGAGTGAAAGGGGATCAGGGGCAGTGAGGAGAGAAGGGTCCTTGAAAGGCCTAAAATAAATAGATGCAAGATAATCAGGTATTCCAAGAATATCCCCAATCTTGTGACCTTACAGCTTAGTGGGAGACATACCAATATGAACTTCAGTGCTCATCATTCTCTTCATAATAACCTGGATGGAACTGAGTTGATAGAAAACCTTTTAAGCCTTCCCACCTTGAATCTGTTTTTAATAGAAGCTGAACTATGTTCAGTCTCTGTATGGGATGTTAAGCTCAGGTACTGAAGGTCTAAAGAAGTCCTCTTAGGCCCACCTTCCCAAGTGAAGGAGACAGACTAGAAAGGATAAGACTAAGAAGAACACCCTTACTGTGACAGAGATTAGCTCCTCAAGCAGTCATTTCACACTCTTCTAAGTAGAAGTTACAAGAATGATACAGAAGCTTTTTTTTTTTTTCCTAGTAGACTATCTGGGAAAGAATTAAGATAACTGATCACCTATTCCTTCTTGAAACTCCTCTACAGAATGTGGGAGTGCTACTCTAGCAAAACACAAATGAGATCCATTAGTAAGGAAATTACAGCCCATTCCACTGCTTAGCCTCGGTGTTTCTCTCCAAGGAAGGGGTATGGGGCAAGTCCTGTCCTTCAGAAGCCCACATTCTGCAGGGCCCTGTGCACAGGGAAAAGCTAGTAAGGCCCCTTCTGGAGAGCAGATACACAGAACAGCCTCTCCCAAGCTCTTCATCGCCACGTCCCCGATCCTACCCACCCCCCCCACCAGAACGTCCTATGCTGAAACACGCACAGCTCCTCCGCCCGGCGAGGCTTCAGGTCCCCGCCAGGCCGGTGGGGAAGGAGGCAGAGCCCCACAGTGGGTACTCCGCTCCACAGGAGCCCGGGACGGAGGGGAGCCCGGCGGGAGACGAGGGGAGAGCCCTTGGGCCGCCATCCCTCCCCGCTACTCACAGTCCAGGTGCTTCTTCTTGGGCCCCATGACCTCGTGGGTCGTGGCCTTGCAGACGGTTTTCGAGACCGCCGAGCCGGTCACGCTGTGCTGCGCCGCCGTGATGCGGTCGGTGAGGCTTTGGCCGGACATGGCGGGTTTGTTAGCGGCGCTGGAACCGAGAGCGGCTCCGCTCCCTCCTCAGGGGCCGGGACGGGAGGACTAAGCCGGGGGATGGAGCTGCACGGACTCCTCACCCCGCCGTGCCGCAGGCGGCCCCCGCTCCGCCCTCAGGGACGGACCTGTCACCCGAGCAGGGACCCCTCCTCCTCCCACCCCCCTCCCCCAGGCGCCGTCCCCTCCCCCTGCGCGCCTTCCGCTGGGCCAGGGACAGGGGACACACACTGGGCTCCGCAGGAAAATGGCGGCGGCGGAGCTCCTCCTCGGAGCTTTCCGGGCCGCCCGCATCACGTGGTCCCCGGCGCCCCGCCCACGTGACAGGCACCGCCCCGCCCCTCTTCGCCGGGAGCTCCTCGGGGCAACAAGGCGGGAGTGGGACGGGGTGGGGGAGGGATGTCACGTGGCACGGCGCGCGCCCCTGCGCGGGTGTGGCGGGACGGAGGCGCTGAGGGGCGACCGTTGGGGCGGGGGAGGGCGGCAGCCGCGTCCCCTCAGCGCTGAGGGGGCGAAGGGCAGGAGGGCGGGCACGGCCCCTCGCAGCTGGGCGGTGCCTGAGGGCGGGTGGCGGTGAGTGGGTGGGAGCGCTGGTGGGTCGCTGTTTGGGTTCAGCAGGGCGTGTTAAAGCGCGATGTGAAACCTCGTGGGGTGTCTCCGCCCTGAAGGAAGTTTTTGTATTTCTCAGCTTGGAAAAGTTTTGTGGAAACTCCTTCGGTGTCACCTTAGACAATGAAAGTGTAAAGGAATAGAATCAAAGAATGGTTTGGGTTGGAAGGGACCCTGAGTTCCAGCCACCCTGCCATGCGCAGGGACACCTTCCACTAGACCAGGTTGCTCAAAGCCTCATCCAACCTGGCCTTGAACACTTCCAAGGAGGAGCAGCCACAGCTTCTCTGGGCAACCTGGGACACTGTCTCACCACCCTCACAGGAAAGAATTTCTTCCTTAGATCTCATCTCAATCTCCCCTCTTCCAGTTTAAAGCCATCACCCCTTGTTCTGTCACTACCTGCCCTTGTAAAGGAAAAATCTGTTCACAGGTGTTGAGGAGTTGAGAGCAGTGTGGTTGCTGCTGTGATCATGCTTCTCCCCAGAGTTATTTTTATTTGAAAGCTTGCCAAAAAATTCTCAAACATACATCACGGCAAGCATAAAAAATTGGTGGTTTCCAGGTCTTTCATGATCAGCCTCCCACTGTTTGCTGCTCAGCTAATGCTTCTCAGGGTTCTTGGAGTTAGTGGCTCTGTCCTTGACTTGGTGTTTGCACAAAGTTACTTAGTGTTTCTATTCATACAAGTTAGCCAACTGTTCCTTAACTTGCCCTCTATAAGACTGGTACCTATATGACCCATATGCAGTGGGGAACAGTGAGAACAGCTACTGGAGTCATTCCCTCCCCCTATACATTGCCAAAGTGCAGTCACAGCCGCCCAGCTATCTGTGACTTTCATTCCTTGTTACAGCACGGCTTTTCTCCTCCTTCCCCAACACACAGCGAAACCACAGGATTCCAGCAGACAAATGTTCTTCCTCTCCCAAAAGTGCCTCCTGATGTCTTGGATCTGTCCCTCATCCATGGAGCCACTGAAATATTTATTAGGCAACTTAAACAGCAGCAGTATACGAATGATACTCGGCTCTGTCTGCTTGACAGGACGTATAAGTAGGATTATCTGTTTATAATGCGTAAGGAAAATCAGTGTCAGAGGAAGGACACCTGGTGAAAGCTGAACCCAAATAATGCCATTGCTGTGTGTGTGGAAGGAGTGCTTGCACATGCAGAACTTTCTTCCTTCATAATGCTAGGCTTTTTGAAGATACTGTCGTATTTGTATTTCTTGGCTCCTTCTGAACTGCTTCTGGAGTCCCGAATATCCATGCTGGGGAAATAAATCACTGATGTATACAGCAGCGGACTCTGAGATAAGACAGCTTTAGCATAACACTTCGCACCATGAAAACACTGAGGCTGCTATAGGTTATTGATACAGCAACACATATCACTGTGAATGCATCATCTTTTTGTATTATTCCCAAATTATACTGTAAATCAGGGATATAAACTTTTTTTTCTACTAACTTCAGATAGGACCAGGATTTCAACACTCCACTTCAAGAACTCTTGCTATTTGGAGAAGTTCCATGAAATTGGCCTAAGTAATTTAGGCTCCATCACTTCTTCTCTAATTATGCCCGTCGCTTTCTCCAGTAACAGTGAAAGTATCCGAACAGAGGAAGCTTGTGACTCTAGAAGTTACTGAGAGCAGATTTGGACAAAATATCTCATTCCTAAGGGGATAAAAAGTGACCTCAGTCTTAGAGGTCCAAAACAAAAAATAAATTTAGCCTTTTTACAGCTCTTCATACACAGAGGAACCCACAGTTTTATTCCACTCAGTTGAAAATTCCACTCGTTTTTGTTCATAAGCAGAAATGGGAGAGAGAAGTGATGGGGGAACTTATTTTTGTAATTGTTCGTTGATTTTTAATTGCTTGGGAGCCGCTTGACACCATTACAGTGAGGAGCTTGAAGCACTGTGATAGATAATATCTGAGCACCTCCCAGAGATTTGGAAATTGAAATCAAAATATTATCTCTTTTCCTTTCCAACCTGAAGAAAACAAGTTTGATTAGTTTATAACTCATTTGTTTTTGTTTGTGTGCCTGGGCGTGCTTGAGAATGAAAGGAGAAAGGAGTACATATCTGAAGAGAAACTAATGCAAAGATAGGAGTCCTATATTTAGCGAAGTGGCAAACCGAAACAACATTCTTTTCTCTTGTGAAAAGTTATTCCAGAGTCTGGATCCAGATCCTGTGAAAACACTGTATCTTGCCTTCACAAGCTTCCACAAGTGTTTCACTGGCATCCAGCTATCCTGGAAGGACAGAGGAGCTGACAGGGCTGTTTCTCCCCATGTGTGTTGTATAGTGCTGAAAACCTTGCCTCAGCATGACCTCTGTAATTTTTTATGTATATCACTTTCTTGCAACAGTGTCATTTCTACTGTCTGGTACTTGCCCCACCATAATGCCTGCAATCCAACTGGGTGCTTTGGTGTTCACGGTGCTGCTGGTGTCCATGCCTGTCCTCCGTGCTTCAGACTATTGCAAATGATCAGGAAAGCTGTGGTTTGGGGGGCACTATTAATTGGATGTAGATTCAGATTTAAAACGGGTGTTTTGGCTGAATTTCAGGTCTGTTGTTAGAAATCAGCCCTTCTGGGGCACAAAACTGTCAAGGCACAAAGCTGAAAGGTGGAACTGCTGAAGGGAATGGTAAGAGGGACAGTGATGGGACAAGGAAGCAATGGGAAGGAAAGCTAGAGGTGCTAAAGCCGCCTAAACAAGGTTGGGAAACACTCCTTCAGTGTTGTATAAATTATTTGGAAACCTGCTACAATCTAGATGTTTCCCATGACCTATTTCAAGATCATCATTGTTTCATTTGCTGTTAAGAGTTATAGTATTTTCCGCTCCAGGGAGACCTTATAGTGACCTTCCAGTACCTGAAAGGGACCTACAGGAAGGCTGGGGAGGGATTTTTTTTAAGGGCAGGTAGTCACAGAACAAGGGGAAATGGCTTTAAATGGGAAGAGCTGAGTTTGAGATGAAATGTGAGGAAGAAATTCTTTCCTGTGAGGGTGGTGAGACACTGGCCCAGGTTGCCCAGAGAAGGTGTGGATTCCCCCTCCCTGGAAGTGTTCTCGGCCAGGTTGGATGAGGCTTTGAGCAACCTGGTTTAGTGGAAGGTGTCCCTGCTGATGGCAGGCGGGTTGGAACTGGATGAGCTTTAAGCTCCTTTCCAACCCAAACCAGTCTGTGATTCTATGAAAGGCGAATTTGATATCAGCCCCAGGAATTTAGAATCTGTTTGAGTTAGAGACATAAGATGTAGAAAAGAATACACTTCAGGAAACACCAGCTTTTCTTGGTTCCTGACTGTAGCTAGCTATGGCATATGCCAGTGTCCATGGCCTCCTAGGTTCATTTCTCATGCACCTCTGGCAATGCAGAACTCCAGAGCAGGTGCACAGCCAGAACCAGGCCACTCACTGACTGTACGCAGCAGGGTGAAGTTATTGATGCACTTCTGATTAGCCTAGTTTTGCCCAGCCTAGTAGGACTCTGCCCATTTAAATGCAGTATAATAATTTCAAAAACCATTTTCAAAGAGTTTGGCAAAGATTTACCCAATGTTGCTTTTCTGTGAATGACATTTAGAGTCATACTCCAGCTTGACTATAATAAGAATTCAATATAATTTGTGTCACCATAGCAACTTCATAAAATAATTTTATGGACAATAATTAATTTGTTCTTGTAGCACCTCTTAGAAGATAAACATAAGTAAACTGGGACATAGAAAAGTTATGGTCAGGGTAACGCTTGTTAGTGACACAGTGAAATAAAATAGCCCAGGTGTGTGGCTCTTTCTACTCCCTTGTTGGGAAGAGGATGGGGCAGCTGGCAGAGTTACTCAGAGTGACCAGGTTACATGTGGGGAGAGGTGGTGGCACGACCATTGAGGACTGCTGGAATACCGCACAATGCTGTAACACACAGCAGAGCTGGGATACTTTTTAAAGTGATACCCCTTTCCACTGCTCCAGATACGCTTGTTCACACCTCCAACATTCCTCTTGTCCACATGCAACATAGAATCATAGAATCGCCCGGTTGGAAAAGACCTTTGGGATCATCGAGTCCAACTGTACCTTTCCACTACTGAACCACATCTCTGAGCACCCCATCTACCCATCTTTTAAACACCTCCAGGGATGATGACTCAACCACCTCCCTGGGCAGCCCATTCCAGTGCCTGAGAACTCTTTTGGTGAAGAAGTATTTCCTGACATCCAATCTGTACCTCCCCTGATGCAACATAAGGCCGTTGCCTCTTGATCTGTCAGTAGTGACTTGGGAGAAAAGACACACACCGACCTCTCTACACCCTCCTTTCAGGTAGTTGTAGACTGTGATAAGGTCTCCCCTCAGTGTCCTCTTCTCTTGACTAAACAACGATGATCTGCTGGATTCTATTTTTGCTTCACTTGTATCCAATTTGTTTGAAATTGTGTTTCTGATCCTCCAGACTTTAAGTACTCAGCTACTTCTTTTCCTAAGGATCATTATTCCATGCTTAGTTCATTCCTGCTTCAAATACACCACCCTCTTCCATCTAAATATCCACTTTGAGCCTATCCAGAATGTTCTTGCTGAAGTCACCTATCGCTCTGCATTCCTCTTACAGTACCTGCTTTTCTTCTAGCTCCTCACTGTCCTCACAACTAGTCCAAACATCTTATCTTTGCAGACATAGCCAACTTCCTCAAGTCCATGTTGAATCAGACATCTCTTTTTTAATTCTCTTCCCTCTTCCTGGAAATGGTGCCAGCTTTGATGTTCCTTTTATTCCTCTCGCATTTCTTTGTGCCTCTGTAGATAAAACCCAATATCCACTGTCCTTCCTCGTATGTGGTATTCTGAGCTCTGCAGCTTGTGTCACCTTCTCATGCAGGTCCAGGTAACTAATCAGAACTAATTTTACTGCATTCACTTAGGAGTAGGATATCTGGGTTGGAGCTCCCATGCCATATGAGTAGATCTAAGTAGAGGTAGAAAACAAATATGATGCTTCTGCATTCTGTTGTGTGTTATAACACCTTTCCCTCCTTGCCCTGACATGAAACTTGCACATTGCAAAATTGATCGAGTCATTAATGCTATAAGCAAATGCCTTCAAAACCCAGATTGCTACCTGGCAGACAAATGCATGTAACAAATGCCTTTTTGAGTGTGAGATAGAAAGGAAACGAGCTCCCCTACATTTTGTTCACACTTGCCAGTGGATGTGTCAAACTCTGACGCCTCTGAAGAGCGATACGTATGCTGTCCCCTGCGTCTGCCGTGCCTTGCCCACCAGCAAGCATCCCTAATGCACTCCTGCTGCTCTTTCAGAAGGACTTTTTTTTACACGTCCTTTCTTGGCAGCAGGCACTCTCACAGGAACTCACTCAGAAAAACAAGCCTTGCAACTCAGCCTTACCAGCATGGTAAGTGCACCGATATATTTCCCCAAAATTTCTGGGGGCCATCCTTCATATAGGAGAAACAAGTGGCCCAGTCTCAGATAGTGACACTGTCTCTATCCCTTCCTCCTAATTTCATCTCAAAAACCTAAGGCCTGGCTGCCAAATCCTTCTCCCCATCATTCCCAGCTGGCAGTGTTTGTGGGACTTGGCAGGAGATAGCGTTTGATAAGAATCCTTCTCTGGGCACTTCTGAGAGGGCAATGTCATTCACTTCACTCCCCTGCCAGTTCACAAGCACGAGCCAGCGGGGCAAGTGCAGGAGGGCAACTACATTCCTTTTGGGCCCCTGTAAACTCAGCTTCTATCATTTTCTTCAGTCACCTTTGAGCCAAAAGCGATCATAACACACTTCAGCCCCAAAGGAATATTTTTGAGGAAAGTAACAAGCAAATGAAAATACAGGGTATGAATGGGACAGCCACTTCAGCCTGCTGCCAGGCTATAATTGGTACTTATGCTCACACTCGTGCACACACATACGTGCAGCAGAGCTTAATAGAGTCCCTCATTAATGTTGAGGCTCATGTGCTTGTGCTCTATGTCTGGGAAAAGCTTTACACCCACATGAATTTTGATGTGGAACTGAAACAAAAATGTTGATGCTGGCAATGCCAACTATAGAGAGTAAATAGCTGGGTTCAGTCCTGCCAATGCTGACTTGAATGGGGCTTCTCACCCAGAAGGAAACCTATGTGTGAAAAGTATTCTCACAACTAGGTCTGTGCAGCAAAAGTAAATCCTGGTTCCCTTCCACAAATGAATAAATCTATTTATGCCAATAAGTTGGTTTCAAGCCTTGTTTAGGTAGGTCCCACTCCCTGGTCTTTATGTGAGATCTGAATCTTGCCCGCTGAAGTGAGTCAGGCTATCAGTGTTTGGCTCTGTGCTTCAGGGGTCAGTGGCTGCATTGACACGTGGGCAGGCTTCATGCTGATTAAATCGAACTGCTGCACTGAAAAGGACATGAACTGCATGTCTCCCGACATTCTGGTGGTGTATAAGCAATTCTGAACCTTAAAATCAATAGAGAATTTACCCTAATTCATTCCAGTACACACAAGTGCGTAAATGAAAGTGCTTTCCATTCAGTGAAGTGGAGGAAATGCATATAAAAAGAAATGAACTGGATATTTGAAATTGCTTTGTTTTTCACGATCTGAGAAGCAAAGAATTACGAGTAATATCTGAGTGACTGTTCTCACCTTCTCTGTCATCCTGTGTTTCCTAGTTTTACTCCTTATTGCTCAAAAAGCAATACTTTCTGAGTAGCAGTGGTGCAGGCGTGTCCTGATAATGTGCTTCAGCCACGACCCCTGTCTAGAATGATGAGATTATATGTTATGCTTGTTTCCTGCACTGAGGCCGGGGACAGATGCAGACCAGGTGTGAATGGCAGGGACACAGCACTCCCTTCACAACCATATGTCAGGCACCCACCTTCCTGCCAGCTCATTGGCCTTGGGGAGATCCCACAGTGGAGGGCCAAATGCAGGCGAATGCATACTCACCATTCTGCCTCAGGTCGTGCCTTCTCTCTGATTCCCCACCGCTTGCAGATGGGGTTGAGGTGCCGGAGAGAGGATGAGGTGACACACTGGGAACAAGTGAATTGCCAGCACTACAGCAGAGGAGTGGGAGAGGGGCTACAATAAGGCTACAATTACCTTCATAGCTTCGTGGTAAATCCATATCAGTTTAAAGCTACAAGTTAATCTGGCAACAAACTTCCATGAGTTCAGATCAGAAGATGCCTACTGTGTTGGAAGTTGTGTGATGTGGACCTTTCCCCTGGCAACTGGCTGCAGGCCAACACATTCACTTTCCATGGATCACAAAATCACGGGAATGTTTCCTGGTTGTTTTTATCTGAACGCAGGAGCAGAGAATGGTAAAGGATCTATATCTCATTTTTAATGCACCCACCTATCCAGTTCTTCTCTTTGGGCCACTTCTTCTGTGTGCTTTCACTGACCAATTAAGCCTTCCCTTGCTCTTTCACACAGTGTCCCTTTTCATTGGAAAGCCAGACATGTTGGCAGTGCTTGCTACTGGAGGAATAAAGAAGGAATAATGATGCAAAAGGAAGGATTATAGTCTCTCAAATTGCACTGGGATATTCTTAAGTCAAGCACTAACCCTGCATGTGTTGGTATTCTCTTTTAACATTCTCCAAGAGCCGGTTCATTGCTAAAGACTTTGTGCATTGCAACAGCAGCTGAAACCTAGGAAGAACTGCAAAAGCAAGATGCTGATGAATGTTCTGTGCACCGTGTTTTTTAGCCCTCACAACTCAAAAAACAGTGAAAGGTGAAGCACAAAAATGAATATCGGATGCATTGAACTGATTCAGATTACATCACCTGGTTGGAGGAAATAGGAGAAGATAAGTACTTTGTGCAACAGCTTGTTGACCTGAAAGATCAGATGCCTAAAAGAACATTTAACTAAGAACAGCTGTAAAGAAACCAGTAGTGTAGGCAGGTAAAACTGCACATCAGATATTTTGCAGGTCCATATTTCATCACACGCAGTAAGTGTGCTTTCAGATGCCAAATCCTGCTCCCATTGAATCGATGGCAAAATGCCCACCGACTTCAAACAGAATGGGTTTTGTCCCTGTAAGCTAAGAGCATGGCCAGCAATACCAAAGCAGTATAGAAATAAATTGTGTAGGTGAGGAGGAGGGAGTTGGTACTGCAAATTTAGTGCCTGCCTGATCTTAATGCTTTTCTTTTCAAATAAAGCGCTTTTATTTTCAAATGGTTAAACAAATTGTTCAGAAACATTGCTTCACCAAGGGAAAATCAGGTCTGACCAATTTGGTGGCCTTCTATGATGGACTTATAGCTTTGGTGGATAAGGGAAGAGCAACAGATGTCATCTACCTAGATTTGTGCAAGGTGTTTAACACTGTCCCACACAACATTCTCATCTCTACGTTGGAGAGGCACTGACTAGATGGATGGACCACTCGGTAGGTAAGGAATTGGCTGGATGGTCGCACTCAAAGAGTTGCTATCAACAGTTCAATTTTCAAGTGGAGACCAGTGACGAGTGGCGTCCCTCAGGGGTCAGTACTGGGACCAGCACTGTTCAACATCTTTGTCAGTGACATGGACAGTGGGATTGAGGGCACCTTCAGCAAGTTTGCCAACGACACCAAGCCAAGTGGTGTGGTTGACACGCTGGAGGGATGGGATGCCATCCACACTTGAGAGATGGGCCTGTGCAAACTTCATGGAGTTCAACAAGGCCACGTGCAAGGTCCTGCACCTGGGTCGGAGCAACCACAAGCACAAATCCAGGCTGGGTGGAGAATGGCTGGAGAGCAGCCCTGAGGAGAAGGACTTGGGGTGCTGGGGGACGAGAAGCTCAACATGAGCCGGCAACATGAGCTGACAGCACAGAGGCCAATAACCGTGTCCTGGGCTGCACCCAGAGCAGGGTGGGCAGCAGGGCGAGGGAGGGGATTCTGCCCCTCTACTCAGCTCTCATGAGACCCCACCTCCAATGCTACCTCCAGTTTTGGGGCCACCAACATCAGTAGGGCATAGTCTAGTGGAAGGTGTCCCTGCTGATGGCAGGGGAGTTGGAACTGGATGATCTTTAAGGTCCCTTCCAACCCAAACCATTCCATGATACTATGATTAGAAACATTCTTTTCAAAACATAAATTTTTGGTGGCAAATTTTATTCAGAAAAGATCTTTAAACCTTGGTATTGCCCTTCTCTTTCTTTTACCTTCTCTCTTGTTCCATGACATTCTGTTTACTGAAGTTTATCCAGATCTATTTATAAGCCTTATCCTGAAAGTGGTTTTGATAAATCTTTGTTTGACATCTCTTAGCATCATGGCATGTATCTGAGCACGGATGTGAAAATGAATAGCAGAAAACAACCTACTGAACTTTTTCCACAATTAACTAATTTTGCATCAAAACGAGTAAAATCTCCAGTGTATCTCTAGTATTTGTAAATCAGACAAAAATAATGTTGCTGTATTCTTTAGTTAGCATAGCTGAAAGTTAGCAGATTCAGACACAGCAGGAGAGGTACAGTTTGTCTTGACTTTGTGAGGAATGAAAAAATGTAATACTTGGCACATGAACTAACTATGCTAACTGAAAATGTTATTAAAACATATTCAACTAAATCAAATATGGTGGTTTACCAGACATTAGTCCGCATATTTTAATGGAAGAGCACAGTCTGAGAGTTGTGGACTACTGAAGGAAACAAAATCTAGAGAGTGTGATTATCAGTGACATGAAAATTTTGAGGGAAGCTACTTACATTTTGAAATCAGTGAGCTCCCTTTGCCAAACCCTGGTGTTCTTACTGACACGGAGTAACACCGTTCCCTACGAGTAGCTTTGTTGATTTGAGAATCCAGTCTTTTATCACAAATGAAATTGCAAGGTGTTTCAACTTGAGTGAACATTTTCAAATGGTAAGATGTTAAAAGCCAACAGATTTTAATTTCTATGTGCCCAGTTGCATGAGATGGGTTTCAATAAGGTTAGAGGTATAGTATTAACATGGGATAAATTGTTTATTAGGCAGGAACAAACATCAACTGAGTAAACATCTTATTAGTGCTTACAGCGTCTAGCCTAGATGTAATCCCTGCCTATGCATGATGGAAATTCAGTGTCTTACTAAGCAGATACTTTCCTGTGCAAATTTAAGGGCAGAATTCTGTCATCCTCCAATGCACACCTTTAAGCAAAGACACCTTCAAGAGTCATTAAAAACTTAGGAAAAGTCCAGAAAGGAAGCCTCTGATGAGATCAGATGCAGGCTTCAAACCAGTCCTGTTACAAAAAGTAAAAGTGATTTTTCCTGACGCAATGAGGACTGAATCCAGAGAAATTCCTTGAGGAGGGGCATTGCCACCCTCCCTGCAAAGTTTTACTGCTTTAAATTGCAATTTGAATTACTGGCAGTAAGGTCATGAAGGATATTCAGTGGATTAGTGCATGTGGCATCTGCTTTCACCATTCACTTCTCCATAGGCAGGTCAGCTCAGTTTGGGAGAAACACTGTCCCCTGTGCTAGAGGGCCATGTGCAGACAGCTAACAAATTTACATTTACTGGCCTTCTCTGTCTTTAGAAATGCTTACTATTTTTTTTTTTCCAACAACTTAATTATGAAGATTGCCTCATGCCCAGATGTGACATTTCACAGCTTTAGAAGAAAGTTACCTGAAGAACTTTTCAAAACTGCATTACAGAACATATCTCTTGGTGTTTCTTTAATCCAGATCACTTTGTTTCCTAGAAAAGACAGCTCATCATTACATAGGGCTGACTTTCCCCTGCACAGATGGTTTGCCTGTTAAAAAGCCATCCTTCAGGAAACACAGTAGAACATGAGCACTCTGAGGCAATAGTTCCCAGATTTGGGTTTCTGACCCTTCATGAGGTTGTAGCAGTCCTGAATGATCTTGTGATTATAGCCAAAATTAAATAATTTTGATAGTTCTGGGGCTGTGAGCCAGATTGGAGGGGAACCTGCAATCAGAAGAGGAGTTACCTAAAAAATAACGGGTCCACACCTTACTTTTGTACCAACTTCCGTCGATGATGATACATGTCAGACTGTCTATAAGATGTATCTGATAGGCACAGTGGGTGAAGATTATTACAACCCATCTGTTTTACCAACAATAAACACCAAAACAGGAGGCACAAAGACAAGAAAGAAAAGGACAGAAATCTTGCCTTTCCTTAAGTCAAAGCCACTGATTCACTTTGCAGCGCGATCCACAGAGCTGTGACCTCTTTAGGTGAGAGACGGTTCTTGGGCATCCTTCTTCAGAGATCCTCAGGTCTCTTTTCTACCACAACCCCATATCCCATTGGTGGCAAAGGTAGGATGACTCAGTCACCCCACCGGCTCTCTGTCACTTCTCCCTGATACATACTCACAAGAAAAGCAGAATGCATCCAGGTTCTTTGGTAAACAAAAGGATGTGTGGGAGCATTTGTCGCCTTAGAGACTTGCTAAACATCTCATGGGTAGATGGAGCATAGCTGAAAACAAAGACCTAATTCCAGTGCTCTTGCAAAAATTTCTGGCCAGTGTTGCCTCTTAAAAAAACAGACTGGAGGAATGTAAACATGTGTTTGGCCACTAAAGGAGTTGTTATATAAATGTTAATTATGAACAGGATTTCCCATGAGTACAGGGCTTTTGATACGACTTTGATCCCATGCAAGACACAAGTCTCAGGAGTCTCATGCTCTGCCTTAGAACTGTGCTGACACTTCCCCAAGCCCTAAGAAGCTGCAAGGGCATTTGCTGTAGCACAGGAACAGAAGAAGCTTTGATAATTGAAACTGAAGCTTGCACAGCATCATGCTCAAGCAACTCTCTGTTTAATTATGAAGTTCCATTGGTCAGAACATGTGAGCATCTAGCTATGATCCCTGGGTGGCCCACGCATGACAAAATACAGGAAAAAAAATGTCTAATGAGCCTCCCAAACTCTCTCCTGTTTCCCATAGCCTAGCTGAAACCAGCCATAAAATCCATGTATCTCATCTGCTAAGCCAGCTGTTATCTTCTCCACGGGTTTAAATGCCTTCCTTTTGTCTTCCCTCACCTCCTGCATCTTCCCAGAGGTCTATATTTTTCTTTGCAAGGCCAACAGAACCAACAGAATTCGGACTACACCTACAGAGCGCACTATAGCAGCCCACTGAGCAGGTAGGTGTAGTAAAAAGATGGATTGCCCAGCTAGAATACCTACAGTGTGTACTTCAGCTAGTTCATTCATTACATGGAGTAAATGTAACCTTAGGTCTTCTCTGTCTCCTTTCTGATGCTTCTTCCTTCTTGTTCTTGCTTCCTGTGCCCTTCTCTTCCTTCCCTCTCCCACCTTACAGAATCACAGAATGGTGGGGGTTGGAAGGGACCTCTGGAGATCATTAGTCCATCCCCCCTGCCAAAGCAGGTTCACCTAGAACAGGTTGCACAAGAAAGCATCCAGGTGGGTTTTGAACATTTCCAGAGAAGGAGACTCCATAACATCTCTGGGCAGCTTATTCCAGTGCTCTGACACCTTCCTCCCAGAACTGTTTGCCTCTTTGTTTTCTTGTGCCCCTAATCCTGATCTACACTCTGCTGCTCTCTTCTTGGGACACACTTTTTTTAAGTAGGATGCATTGAAAACTGCTTTTCCTTTAATGAATGGCAAACCAAATAGCTAATAAATGTCCTAATAAAACTATCACAATAAAAGACATACGTTTGGCATAGCATGAGCTATGGAGTCATTACATTTTTGCTGTTAGGAGTGTGAGATTCTTCTCTTTGCTTTCAGCTTTTTGAGCTGTTAGGATCTGACTTTCATGCTTTTTTTCCTCCACAGCCAGGAGGGATTCAAGCTAAACTGACCTTTCCAAAGGGATGCTGAGATTCTCACATGGCTAACATAACTGCAGGCTCCCACAAAATTCACAAGACCTGGGGACAACCTTAGGCTTTCTTTGCTGTGAATAGTGCCATTCAGTGAAGGGAATGACTCACCACGTCCAAAGTCAAGCCTATCCTCAGACAATCAGGGCGAAGGTACCAGAGGACTCGTTTAATAATCAGCCTGTCAGCATTGCTGGTGGCTTTAGTAGACACTGTGACATTCCTCTCCTTCTCCCATCATGGCCATTCTCATGTGCTGCCCTTCCGGGTGATTAATCCAACCAGGGAATTTAATCTGACCAAAATATAACACTGGCTTTTTTTTCTGGGTTACTTTTTGAGTCAGATCAGAGATCCCTGATCCAATTTGTGATGTGGCTCCAAAACGTGTCAGCACAGAGTAAAGGCGATGAGAGGTGGGAACGTGCAGGCAAGAGTGAGAGTTTGGGGATGTGAAAATTGTGCAAGTGGTCTCTGGCAGACCAGTGACTGAATATTGAACCATGCTCTGGGATGGAAATCTTCTGTCTGCCATGCCTGTTAAACTCTTATTGCATGTGGTGCTCTATAAATAATGTCTTTTGAAACTATGGCAAGGCTATTTTAAAAGAGAAACACAGTTACAGAATTTCCACTGTGATTTAACTTCCAGCCGTTCTGCCTTCCCAGTCCCCTGGGGCTGACCATCTCATTTATGTATTTAACAAATGTGAAACAGAATACTCCACTGCTTTTCTCCCTGTTCTTAAATAAAATGGTGAGAATTCAGCCCTTTAAAATGACTAAGCAAGGCAACAGGACTTCTGCTGAGGAAAAAGGACCAAGATCTTCATTTGAGGCTTTAGAGGGTTTCAAATAGCAAGAAATAATTGAAGCATTAAAAAAAAACCAAAAAACCAAAAAAACCCAACAGAATTCTTAAGTGACTTTTTAATTAACAGAGTGTTTTATTTATCAGGATTTCTACCTATACCCAAGGGGCTGTATAGGAGTTCTGTACTGCCATTGGAGAGAGTTTGCAGTCACAAGGTAAATGTACACTTTGACTTGGTTAAGATATTAATGTTAAAAATTGCATTTTTATCCCCAGCAATAAAATGTGAGTTACAGTTCTGAAGATGACAGAGTTTGAAGCATTAAAAAAAGAGTAAAAGTCTGCCTCTAAAGGAGGGTATAATGATTTGTTGACAACATTGATTCTGAAATAAAGAAACTCAATGCTGTCAGAGGGACAGCTTTTCCAAGAAGAAGAAGATTCTGTCAGTGCCATTGGTACCCACAGAGAAGGCAATAAATCACGTATCCTTGATCTATGGCTTCTAGCCACAGTACCTTTTCTTTTAGTGATGTAATCATAAGCTCCAAAAGGGAGTCAAAGCCTCAGCTGTATTTAATATTGACTCACAAGCTTTTGTCAGAGGCGAGCATGATATCCTCACATCTTTGACATCCAGGAAAGGAGGATGACGGAGAGATCTATAAATCTCGAAGTCCTGTTTTAGACATAACAGAGTGAAGGAGAGAAAATTATGACAACGCAGCATTTACATGGTCAAAGTACTACAGTTGTAATAACAGCCCCAATACCCTTGTAAAGCTAAGGAGTAAACACCATTATCTCCATAGAGAAGCTTGCCAAAGGTAAATAAAATTGAACTCTTCAGTTCCTCTCTAGAAACTAATAAGCAATTACAAAGCAAGCCCATAGCAGAAATAAGAATAGATCCTGGGACTTGCTGGGTTTCAAGCCCACGCCACCTCACAACCATCAAAATTTCCTTTACAAGAGGTAGCTGGAAGCTATATTAGAAGCTGGGGTTCATTGTGGTGTTGCTGCAAAGTGGACCTGCTGTCTGGAATTTGTCTCCTGCAAATTGTCCTTCATTTGGCGTGTCCCTGAAAAAAAAGTAATCCTTGTTTCCACTTCTGATGATAAACCACAAGTTGAAACAAGCAGGTTTTTTTCTTGAATGCCAACCAGCTATTATTAGACAATTAGTTATCAGATCAAAGCAAACATGACCTTAGCCCTTGGACAGTGCATCATAGCACCATACCTTTCACATGGAAAGGAGGAGGAAGGGGGAGGAGAATACATATCCTGCTTTCCTCTCCAGCTGTGACTGCAGGTATTTTAAAACATAATTATGGAACTGGCTAAGCTCTTTGGCTTTCAGACTGATTGGGTGTCTCGCCTCCTCAGTCTATTTCTGGGCGCTGTAAATATTGTTCTTCATGTAGCAGGAAAGCAACTGAGCCACAGCCTTGCTGGCTAATGACTCAAAAATGTGAGGACAGATAGAAGCCATACCTATTTCTGAAGTCACTTGCTCAGCAAATCAGTACAAACCTTTGCAGCCTTTATCCCTTTGCAAGAGTCCTCGCTGCGTAGAGGTGATTTTACATGGGAGGGATCATGTTATGACAGGTGACCTTCCCTCAACCCACCCCTTTGTGTGCATTACGGGAAGCAGACAGATCAGATCCCAAACTTGCCACCTGTAGGAAGCCTTTGCCAAGAACAGAGGATACTTCATCAAGCTGTTAGCTCTGCCATTGACGTTTACAACTCTTTGCATTTCACATTAAAGCCCAGCTTCTGGAATTGAGTGGTTATGTGAGAAATTCAGCTTTTGTTTTGTTTTTTTGGAAGGTTTCTAATGTTCACGTTTGCAAAGAAAGGACTTGGGAATTCAGGGCTCAGAGGTTAGAAGGAAAGGGAACCCCTCTCCACAATTACTACCTATAGGAAATGTAGAGATTTTTAAGCAAATTTCATGGTAATTAAATCTGAGTCATGATGTTTTAAGATCTGGGCTGCTGATAGTGCCTCTTTTAATGTCCTTTGCATAGTCCCACAGACTCATCGTAGACAAAGTGCACAGTTTGTGCTGTGTAATAACAGTACAACAGTTTTCCTGATACCTGCTTATGTCTCGAAATTCATGTCAGGTAGGCACTGCTTGCACCTCCACAACGAGTTCTTTTCCTTCTGAGCAAAGGAAGAGCTTTAGGCCAACGTGGATGGCACTTCCCACAGGCAGTGGCTTTTCCCCACCTAACTCACAGAATCAATCATGGAATTGCTTAGATTGGAAAAGATCTTTAAGATCATCAAGTCCAATCAACTTAATAGAATGTTTTCATCAGCATGAAGAGTGGGCTCAATACAGAGCTCTGCTGTGATTAAAATTGCTCTTTCTGGAAGGCTTCAGCTCAGCATCTCTTGGGCTCTGAAGGTGATCCCTTTTTGACATGCTGCTCACACTTTTCATTATGATGTTTTGAGCAATTACAGAATGCTTTACAGGCATTAACTCATTTATCCCTCACAACACCCCTCAGAGGTCTGCAAATGTGGTTTATTATCCTTCCTTTACTGATGGGGAAAGCAAGATATGCAGATTAAAGGCGGTATTTTCTCCTTTGTTTCCATTCTTGGAAAAGAGCCAGATTTATTAAATTCTAGCTGAGGGTGCGGGAGGAAAGTCAGGATGTGGGGGCAGGTCTGGGGTGAACTCCTACCATTCCTTGGAGCCTGTTAAAAGCAGCTCTGCCACAACCTTTGGAGGTCAAGTCCCTGTGAGATCCCAGGGATGACAAAAAGAGATAAGAGTTTTGTGGTGATATAAATTTTCCATCAGTCTGAGTTGAAGGTTGCAGTTTGTCACTGCAGAGACAAGAGGCAGCCAGTAAGTGACACACAGAGTTTCGAAGGAGCCTGTATTTACAGGGCAGCAAGGTGGCTGTGAGAGGTGACAGGGCTTCTTACAAAGTTCCCTGAATGGAAGTGGACCTTGAGAGGAGAAGCTGCTGGTAAAGGAGCAGGGAACAAACATTGTGAACAGCAGGATGGTGGCAGGTTTGCTGTGACACCGGTGAGCCCTCCCTGCTCTTGCTGCAGCTGAAGTCTTCCTGGCTCACAGAGTGAAAGGCCAATCCATTAGGAAAGAGAAAATTATGCTGATTAAATCAAATAGAATTTGGAATGAATTTGCAAAGACTGTAACTCCCAGTGAGGGAGGTTTGTGGTCTAAGTATAAGGGGACAAAACAGAGCCTCTAACTTGATGGAAAGACTATATCCTAGTGGGTGAATGTCATAGGGATAGATAGATACCTGCCCTCACCCTTAGGACAAGGCATTCCTTATGGGAGCTGGATAGGATTCCCCAAGAGGATTATCAATTTTATGTGAGATAATGCAACTCCTGTACTTAAAAATCATCTGAATGAGTTTCCAAACCAACTGGTACCTAGCAAAAAAAATCTCTGTTCTTGCACTTAAATTTATGCCACAAACTGATCTTCCTCCATCCAGCTGTCTGTCTCAGTAATGACTCCTGTTCCGGAAAAGGAAGGAGATGCCTCTATCCATCATCTGTTTAAGACTCAGTTCACCTACCACTGTCATTCCAGAGGGGCAGAGAGAAATATGTGGTTCTCTGACCTCTATGATTCTGTAATTTTGTTTGGGGTTTAGAAAAGAAGGTGATAGATGTCTTCTAAATGTCATGGATAAAACAGATAGGATTCCCTCTTTAAACTACTATTTTCTTTTTAAATATTCTTGTCTGTTTATTGTCTCTTCTTGTTTTTTTGTATTCATTGTGGACTTGAGAGCTAAGGGCTGCTGGTGTATACAGCACTGACAGCCCTGTGGCCAGGATCCCTGACTTCTCAGCACTACTAAAGCTCTACTGATAACAGTGCCAAGCTCTGTTGGAAACATACGTAAAGAGAATCCTGTCATCATTCATGTATCTCTGTGCCTTCACCTCCTATAACCAGGGGAAAGTCTAGCCAATATGTTCTGTCCTGAGAGTGAGATTTCTTCTTCTCCTAGTTCATATTCTAACCTAATCCCTTTGATCACTATGGACATAAAATGGAAAATTGCCACTCAAGCAGTGAAATTTTTTACAGTGAGGGTGGTGTGACACTGGAACAAATTCCCTGGAGAACTTATGGATGCCTCATTCCTGGAAGTGTTCAAGGTCAGGTTACATGGGGCTTTGAGCAACCTGATCTAGTGAAAGATGTCACTGCCTATGGCAGGGGGTGGACCAGAGGTTCTTTAAAGGCTCCTTCCAACTCAAACCATTCTATGATTCTATGGTTCTATGACACAAATGTGTTCATAGAGCAGCTCAAGATGTTTTTTTACTTGTATCTTTTTTGCAAGGTGAGGTCCCAAGTAAGACCTTACCACATGGTGGGACCTCCTCACCTACCTCATTCTGGCCTTGGCCAAGCCAGCCAGTTGTGTTAACAGGAGGATTCAGTTTGACTGACCTCCAAGACTGTGAGGCTTGTTTCTGTTCGACCTTCTGCTCCTGGACAGAACAGCACTGCTGTTCCAGCAGCTTACCAGAGTGGTGGTGCTGTTGGGAGTCCTTTGCTCTTTGTTCCCCTTCAGTGCTTTACTTGTGAATTTTTAGACCTCTGTTGTCATCGCTTTCCTTCTTTTCAGTCACTGTTCCCTATAGTCATTTGGCTTCTCCTTTTGTCTGCCTTCTTTCTTTCTTCAAGCCCTCCTTAGTTTCTGAGGGAGGACTTTGAAGGTGTTTCAGAGTTGGGCTAATCCCTGTCCCTAAAAGACAGAGATGAAAGGAACAGTGGCCAAATCATTGAATGAAGAACCATCTCCTTTTGTTTGTTCCACACCTGGCCTCTCCTAGCTTCACCTGATGGCCCCACGTTCTTACACTGAAAGAGACTGTGGAGAGTGGCCTAAAAAGCTTCTCTGTTCAGTGTCATGTAGCAATGTGTGCTTGCAGCCCAGAAGGCAAACCATATCCTGGGCTGCATCAAAAGCAGCATGGGCAGCAGGTCAAGGGAGGTGATTCTGTCCCTCTACTCTGCCCTCGTGAAACTCCCCTGGAGTACTGCATCCAGTTCTGGAGTCTTCAGCACAAGAAAGACATGGACCTGTTGGAGCAGGTCTAGAGGAGGCCACAAAAATGATCAGAGGGATGGAACACCTCTCCTGTGAAGAAAGGCTGAGAGAGTTGGGGTTGTTCAGCCTGGAGAAGAGAAGGCTCCAGGAACACCTTATTGCAGCCTTTCAACACTCAAAAGAGGCTTGTATGAAAGATGGGGACAGAATTTTTAGCAGGGCCTTTAGTGATAGGACAAAGGGTAATGGTTTTAAAGCTAAAAAGGGTGGATTTAGGCTAAACATAATGAAGAAATTTTTTACAATGAGGGTGGTGAAACACTGGCACAGGTTGCCCAGAGAGGTGGTAGATGCCCCATCCTTGGAAACATTGATGGTCAGGTTGGATGGGGCTCTGAGCAACCTGATCTAGTTGAAGATGTCCCTGCTCACTTCAGGGTGTTTGGACTATATGATCTTTAAAGGTCCCTTCCAACCCAAACCATTCTGTGTTTCTATAGTTCTATGAACTGTAGGAAGGCTTTGAAGAGCTCTCAGCCCCTGTGCCATTTAGGTTGGATGTTCAGTGTAAAATAGTTCTCTTGTTGAGAACACAAGATGAAGTTTTGGTGGGGTGCAGAAAGGGGGATAAAGACAACACTCAAATAAAAGCCAGAGGTGGGGGTGACCTGAAGACATCTTCTCTGTCTCTGCACTTCATTCTCAAATTCTCTCCTTCACCTCTTTCCCCACCAAGGCCAGACTGTCTGTCCAGTGCAGTGGGATGCTCCTGCTGACATCGATGGAACGGTGATGTTATAGTGACAGCAGAGTTTCAAACTCCTTACACAACTCTGTGTTGGATGTTTTATCTACAGATTGAAACACACAAAGCTTAAACCAAGCTCCAGTCTGTCATCACATCCCTTACTCATGCATGTGTACCCTCTTTTTCTGAGTCAGACTTACCAGCATGTTCTTGCTGCCTTGTGCTGTTTATATCACACTGGGCATCCCAGTAGGCTTGTGGCTGCTGGGCATCACTGGAATGGGACAGCCAACATGCACTGGGGCACCCGTGCAGCTGAGAGAAAGAGAATTTACCTTTCTAGGTGTTATTGTGTGTGCTGTGCTCCATATGAAACAGCTACATATTTCTAATGGGTCAGTCTTACACCATTTAAACAGCTGTTTAAACAAAATCCCCCAACCTGAAACCCACTTAATTCTGTCTGCTGTTACATTGGATATCCACCCTCAGTTCCTGTTGGAGACCTATCGCTTTTACAGTGACTGCTCACGACTGATGAGGTGCCCAAGATGAGCTAGTCCCCAGGTCATATAACCCCCACACTGCTACTGATCTTGTTAACATAAGATATTAGTGAGTGGAGTTGAATGTGCTGCTTTGAGATCTCCAAGATGTGGCTTTTAGCAGATGTTAATCCTGAGCTACCAAAAAACCCATAGGTACAGGAAAGGCAGCTCATGTTCTGCAAATCATAGGCTGGGATCTAGCCAAGTACAAAAGAAACTAAACAAAAGCCACAGCCAGGCCTTTGAAAGGAAAACTGTGTGAAATATTTGCTTCTGTTAAAAATACTTCAACCGTCAATCTTCCTGCAAAATCATTTGCCTCTATGGCCTTTTTTTCCCCCAGCTTTGGACACAAAATGCACTCTCTGAGTAGCTGCCAAAATGGTGAGGTAGCTTCTCTTAGGTCGCTTAAAGAGGACCTGTGAGCATTATTGATTGGATTTTGTCGCTCAGTGGGAGGAATATAAGATTTTTCCGAGTCCCTCATGGTGCAGCCTCTTGCAATACTTGAAGTGAACTGTATTTTCGTTGTTTTCTTTTCAGAAGGGTCTGCATTATGAGCTAGCCAGAAAAGTAAAGCCAAGCTGGTTATCTCACACAGCTTGCAACATTATTAAGAAGCTGGTTCCCTTGTGGCTAAGATTTTCCAAAGATACTGATAATTTGAATGTACTAACATCTTTAATATCCAAGTGGCCTCCTTGAAATATCTCAGCAAGCCTGTTTTTGGAAAAACTGTTCTCTTAGGCTGTGAAATTGAGCCCTTCTCAGCTGTCAAAATGTAAGTGGGTACCACCAAAAATCATAGACACTTCTGAAAATCTTGGCAAAGTTAATCTTTGCCCTTAACATCACAATATGCATATTTTTAAAAGACACTGCAAGCTTGTTTGTATTATTAGAATCTACCTGCATTAATCCTGCACCTTTTTCAGGCTTGTCTTATTTAGCCATGAATTTAAGCAAGCAAATAAGAGCCCATTTAATAAAGAATATGGGAGTACTTCAGCAGAATTATCAGTGCTGACTTGAGCCCATTTTCTGAGGTAGACATAAGTAGTTATCTTCCCTCTCCCATTAACTTCCTAGTTCCTCAATAAAACACTGGAGAATTAGATTCTTCTCTGTTGCTAATTTCAACAAGAAACATTTAGTACTGGTGAATAATAAGTATTTCTCATATGCAAATTTTCTTATTTGCTGCCCCTGACTTCTTGTTAAGGGAAAGGGTCATTTATTTTACTTAAAGCTTTCCCTGGGAGCTATTCAAATTAACAAGATGCTAAGTGCTGTATGGAGGAGGGTCTTTAATTTTCTCAGCTGGTACAGCTGGAAAATCCACATTTATATATTCTGTGCTTAGAAACTATTGGGACAAAGACATATATTTGCTATGTAAAATACATTGTTAGCTTCCCAACATGTATCATCATGCTGGGTCAGAGTTAAGAAGGTTAATGATATGTTTGAAGTTAATTTCCACATAGCATTTTTTTAGTATTGTAATGGATGAACCACAAAGCCAAGAGCATGTTTATGTAGAGTATCTAATCAGTTGTTTTCATCCTATATAATGCAGAGAGGCTGTTATCAAAATGTTCTTATACCACTTGGACAAGGTTAAGTTCTTTATAAATGCTCTTTTAAAGGCAAATTTGAAATTTGCTTGTAAGGTTGTATTGCTGGAGTAATGAGTTGGTGTCTCCCTGGGTTTGCTTTAATTTATGCTAAAGGCCAGACTGTCTCTACCTGCTCTTAGGATTGAGGTTTTTAGAGGAGGCACACCTGTGTCACCCCTGTCAGTTCAGAAATCAGTGGAGCTCAAAAGGTCTTAGTCCCGTCACGTATAATAAAGACAACGTTTCTGGCGAGCTTCCCCGATCCGAGACATTCAGATCAAGGCATTATGTAACAGTGAATTTTGTCTCTCTGTACTTTTTTTGCAGAGCAACTCAAGCAATGGAATTTCTCAAATGTAAAAAGGCCAAATCCAGATGTGGGCTGTTCCTGCTCAAGATGTCAGAAGTGAAACCACGCTTCAGTGAGAGACGAATTAAAAACTGAGTTATTTGAACACCATTAAATTACCCCCAAATGGAGCAGTGGATATATTCACAAGGACATTTTGCAAATAAACAAATAAAAATGTCACCACTTTCACACAGCTAAGCTTGAAAGGAACATGCCCAGATCAAATAACAGCTGGAGCTGGGACTGAAACAACCTGATCCACTTTGTTTGCTACTTAACAAACAAGAAACTTGATTGATAAAAATGCTCTTAAGCCTTTCTAGCTCTGTGGTAGATACAAGATCACTCCAAAGTGGCTTTACAGGAGCAAGCTGTACTGGCAGAGCATGGCAACTGTTTGACTTTTTCTAAGCAGTGGGTTTGGCATCTGCTGAACAGATCATAGAATCATGGAAGCATGGAGTGGTTTGGGTTGGAAGAGACCTTTAGTGTTCATCTGGTCCAACTCCCCTGCAGTGAGCAGGGACACCTTCTGCTAGATCAGGTTGCTCAGAACCCCGTCCAGCCTGACCTTGAGTGTTTCCATGAGTGGCACCTCTCTGGGCAACCTGTGCCAGTGTTTCACCACCCTCTTTGTAAATTTTTTTTCCTTACATCTAATCTCCCCTCTTTTACTTTAAAACCATCACCCCTTGTGCTATTGCTACAGGTCCTGATAAAAAGTCTGTCCCCATCTTTCTTATGAGCCCCCTTCAAGTATTGAAAGGCCACAATAAGGTGTTCCTGGAGCCTTCTCTTCTCCAGGCTGAACAACCCCAACCCTCTTAGCCTTGCTACATAGCAGAGGTGTTCCAGCCCTCTGATGATTTTTGTGTCCCTCTTCTGGACCTGCTTCAACAGGTCCATGTCTTTCTTGTGCTGAGGACTCCAGAGCTGGAGGCAGCACTGCAGGTGGGGTCTCACCAGAGCACAGTACAGACATGAGGACCAGCACTAACAGCCAAACACATAGTCAAAAAAACCCTTGGGAGGCTAGATTTCGGTTTTATTTCCATCCTGCATTTAGAGGCAGAAGCTGCCATCTTCAGTGAACTTGTCATTAGCACAGATGAGAATGATATGGGGCAAGTCTGTGACACCATTTCTGCTACTGTAAAGCCAAAGCAATGACTCTAGGGAGGTTTTTTTCTGTGGGTGAGCACTTTTAGGCATTTAACTATTTATTTAGTCCCATCAGTAGAGTAATTGATGTCAACAGCAGCCAAGCATGGCCCCAGTTGGCCAGTTATTAGATAGATAAGGCAAGATTGCAGTTTCAGGGGAATTTGACACAAACACCACCACTGATCTTCTCACAGTGGTGCAGTGGAGAAAGATAAACTACTCTGGTTTTATCAGAATAAGAACCAGGCATCTGAGACAGAGATGGTTTCACTTACATATTTTTAGAGGCATCACAGTCTATTTGTTTGGGAATTTGTTTGATTGTTGTTTACTTTTTAAAAATCTGGAAATCAGCTTTCTCCTTTGTTTCAGCAGAGAAGTTTTCAGCAGTTCCAGCTAAATAAATATAAGGCATGAGATCTTAAGCAGATATGGTTTTCTTCAGGGTATGTGCCAGAAATTGGAGTTAATGGATAGCAACAAGAGAAATAAATTAAAATTCTACACTTTAAATGATGAACAAAATACTTTGTCCTGTTAAGACTCATTTTTTTGGTTGTTTTATGTAAGATTTTTGCAAGTTCTCCAATCTCTCTTCCAGGATAAATGTAAACCAGACAGACACACACTCTTTTTATATCTTCTGTGGTCATCATAAAGAAACAAAGAATGACATCAGCCTTAAAAATATCCGAGTGACCTAGATTATCAGAGACTTGTTGCTAGGACCAAAAATTTGGCCAGCAAATTTGAAAATTCTGGTAATTTGTAATTGCAAATAACCTAGCCACGATAGTCAGAGCACTCAATGTTTTTTAATGTTAGGACTGGATATGCACAACGAGTCAGTGTTGTGCCTTAGCAAAACTGGACGAGAGGAATCCACCAGCTTAAAAAGAGGATTGCATTACACACCGAGGGGAAAAACCTGTTCAAGTAAACGGTTTCATTTGTATCTCACAGCCAATTAGATTCCTTCAAAATCTCCTCAAGGGAGTGTGGCATCATGAAGCCTTTCATCGGGGGCCCCAGACTGGGCTCTGCTTCAAACTTCTTCAGAAGAACAGAATAAACATCCTCCTTTCCACTGAGCCGGATGTTTTCTGAAGGTGGAACAAGGTATCCACTGTAACTCAAAGGGAGGAAGGATCACATAACACCAGGGGTAAATGTGGAGTTACCAGTTTTCACAGGCTTTTTTATTATTATTATTACTTTTTTAAATCAGGAAGTTTTTTCCACATCCCTGTTAGAGCTATGAAGTTCTTTGGGTTTCCTCTACTTTGGATCTACTGACATTCAAATCCCAGTCACTATGTGCCAGGCATCTCAGCAGACAGCGTGGCTGGTAGAACATTTCACTCTCATAACAGCTCTGTGACAAGTTCAGAAATGGTGTACGTGGAAAAATATTTATCAGGAAGCATTTGATGTATTTTTAGGTTCTCTCTTAAAGCAATTTAGTGGCTGGAAAGCAAGGGAGAGGAGAGCAAGTTCCCTGAACACTGCCAATAGCTTCTCTGTAGACTTCAGGTTTGGAACTTGGTGCTCGCCAGCTATACCTAAGCTTCTTGGAAGTTGTCAGAAATTCGGGTTGGGGTTGAAGCACCTTTCTCATGGCACCATGTGAGCAGTGGTTCCTGCTGTTTTCTTCCCCTAACTCGATGTCCTGTTGTTAGGCACTAGAGCAAAAGTTGTTACTCCAACTTTGATCACTCTCCAGAATTATTCCAGTTTGTATTCCTGTTGTAGAGTTCTCCAGGACAATGGAACAAAACATGGAAAGGGTCTTCTGTTATAGAGACCTCCAGGATGATGGAACAAACCAGGGAAAGGGTCTTTTTCTCTAGTAAACTGTGTGAGTTTCAAGTAGGAGCCTCTGTGACATTCGATCACTTTAAAATAGCTCACATTCCTCTGGACTTTTCTGTCCTTGCTTTAATGGTTTTGCATGTTTTGCCTGCATATGCAAAAATACTTAGATGGAGATGTTGTTTTAAGCATTCTGGAAAATTAATTTTTCCATTCATGCCCAAGAGAGGAAAAGTCTTGATCAGCTCAAGGGATTAGTAAAAAGGGATTTAAAGTTTTTCATCTCCTGGTAACTCACTCCTGGACTGGAAGTTGTGATGATTTCAAGACTGGCCAGCAGCACACCAAAAAATGTTTCACGCTTGCAGCCCCATTTCCCTACAAGGGATGTCTGTCACAGCCCTCATACTGCCTGGCATTTTCTGTGAGTTTGTGGGCATTTCCAGGCTAAGAGACTAAAAAATGAATGGCAGGGAGATGGCATACCTCTTTACCTATGCAGGGTGTGTCTCAAGGACAGAAGAAAGTCATTCAATAGTCCTTTGTGATGGATTTATTATATTGGTAATTGAAGTTGTTTTCTCTCTTACATTGTCAGGTTGCTTCTCTGATAACTCAAGTTGACAGAATAATGTGGTTTTTTGGACTTTATTAAAAAAAAACCCCAAACCTGCATAAGCAGCAGCAATGGAAGCTTTAACATCGCCTCCATCCCACACAGTCTTCATCTGGAGGGACAACCTTTCATGAAGAGAAGATAATTTAATTAATACACTGATTGAATATTGGCTTCTCCTGAGATGCTAGTGTGTTCTGGAACAATGATAATCTACTAAGAGTGAGATACAATTCTCTTTGTAGAAGCT
The DNA here is from genome assembly GCA_907165065.1 of Caprimulgus europaeus. The sequence goes on from OU015523.1 coordinate 119,303,229, forward strand.
GAAAAAGATAATTATACTTTTAAAGTAAGTGCCTACTTCTGCTATAGACTGTAGAGGGAATGTACCAAGCTCAGCACTATGAATTACATTCCCAGAGCTAAGCACTTATCTCTGACTATGATGAGTATCATAACTTGAAAATGTCTTCCTAGACCTGGACCATAACCCAGAGGCACTTTAGTCAATACCAGTCTTTCCATTGCCTTCAGTGAGTGTTAGACTAGAACAAAATTTTTAAGTTCAGCACTTTGACTTTGGAAGAGTAACCAGGTGGACCAGTGGAATGGAAAAGATGGGTGGAAGAATAATCAGTAATAACTGAAGTTATTAGCAGTCAGTTAAGAGCTTGAGTAATTTTTTTCAGATGATGATCAAGGTACCTACATCTGCACAGGACACAGGCTGCAGCAACAAAATGAAGCTGCAAAAAAATTAGAAGTGATGTGCTGAACCAAATTAGAGCAGTTTCCCAAGACATTTCAATCATTAGCTTGAAGTGCTGTGCAGAACTGGTATGAAGGGAAGAGAATAGACCAAGAAGCACTGATAAAGAACAGACTTTTGGCTCAGCCAGCTTCAGAAGATAATCACAAGCTTTCTGGAAGCCAATTTAAGTGCCATGCCAGAGCACAGTCTAATTTCTCTGTTAAGCCCTTTGCCAGGAAATAAACTATTTCATTCAAGAGGTTATTGCATTAAGCAGAAATGACTAAGGCTGAGATTCTGAGATCCAGCTCAATGCTGAATGTCACCTCACTTGACAAGCAGACCTTAAATAAGAAGAAAGGCATTCAAAAAGTGAGATTTTAATTCAGTTATATTTTTAGCTGGCCCTCCTGCTTACCTCTAGTTATCTTGTTTCTTATCAGAACGAGTTAAAGCTTCATGGAGCATAAGGTGGAGGAAAGCTGAGCTGCTATGGTGCATGACTTTATTTACTGAGTAGGATCAAATGGGTGAGGAACCAATGATGCTGGATGGGAAATTTGATTCCTTTCTCTGTTCAGAGCAATGCCCAAGTGTGGTAGTAAGCAGAATCTATAGAAAAAAAAATACAAAATATCAAATGCATTCACAAATACTTTAATGAATGTGTTTTACTCTGGCTTCTGTGATCAGAATTATTTGCAAATACTTGGATGACAACCAGATTTTTTTTTTTTTTTCAGAAGAATGCTATTTCATTGTTCTGCTTTAAAAATTTCCGTCATTCAATTAGAGAGCTGAAACAATGTCTTGGACAAAAATGACATGTTCACTGCAAACCAAACAAAAAACAAACACAAGCCCAGTGGCTTTTTCCATTAAAATAGCTGACTTTCTCCAGCTGGCTATCCCAGTATAGATCCTAATGGAAGCAAGGCACAGCAGTTTCTATCTCTGTAAACTCAAGGAAAAATGCAGCTGGGATGAGCAAAGCTGATCTGCCCCAGGTACCTCCAAGTGAAGAATAAAGCTCTTTTGCAGTGAAGACAAAGCCTCCAGCAATTGGACACACGACATGAGTACTGGATAGTAAAGTGTGCAAACAAATGATTCCCAAATAAGCCATAGGCTAAGAGTTATTAATTGATTTACTCGCTGGATTCTGAGACACATCACATTTTTAAAGATTTCTCAGCCAAGAAAGGTGTCCTATTTGTTACAGATTTTATGCAGAACTTTAGTGTTCCTAGAAAGAATTGCATTGCTCTGAATTTTGATTTTTTTTTTTTTTTAAAGTGGAAATTAAATTGAAAAACCCTTCCTTTGAATGAAACATGAGGCCTTGAGCACTTTTTTATCATTATGACTATGGCACTTTTCACAGAAGTAGGGTGTTAACCTCTGAGACGTGGCTAGCTTCCAACTCAGATGTTTTTCTTTCTCCCTGAACTTTCTCTGTAGTTTCAGTTGGATGACGTATTCCTCACTTCCCTTCCTTTGTGTAATCCTGGTGGCACAGAATGGGAAAGGCCATGGAAGCTTGTTGAAATGTTTCCCACCACAGAGATTACCTGCTACTGAAATGCAACTAGAGAGGGATAGCTGTACAAAGAAAACCACGTCCATAGTCCTTGATGCATTGAAGAGGAGCTGCGTATCTAAGAGGCAGACTTTGCTCACAGTTTATTAACCACACTGATATCCTCCTTAGATAATAACGGTGCAGAAATGTGGAATGGTGTTATCCTGAGGGTTACTTCTTGTCCATTCTTCATCTGGAAAACAAGGGTTCTTTCCATCATGCTTAGAAAGTGACAGAGAGGACCATAATTAGCTGATGAACTATTAAACTCCAATTTTTTTAAAAAATGAGCATCAATTCTGCAACATAATAAAGGACAAAAATCATTTGTAGATGGTCTATCTTTATGGTACATATAAGTAAACTCAAAGAATTAAAAAGGAGTCCACTCTGGTGTCCACTCCTCTATTTTACATTAAACCTCCTGCTTATGGCCAAGTATGAAAAATCTTTAACACTTTTTCTTTACCACAATGTCTCGTCAGTAAATGGTGCCTTCTGCGAGCAAAGACATAATTCTCACATATTGCCACAGAACTGTTCTAAAGTGAAGACTTCTTCTCTTTTTTATAGGCAGGAATCTGAGACATGGGCAAGCTAAAGGCCTTTCCAAAAGGCCTTGGAAGATCTGCAATGGCATTTTTCCACTGCACCACAACCTCCCTCCCAGCACAGCTACATATCTGGGCCTGGAATGAGCTTGGTTGTTATTTTGGCAGCCCTCAACTTAGAAGCAAAGGATGAAGAAGCACTCAAGATACTTTTCAGAGCCTAAGAAGCCATTCCATAAAACCAGGGCAAAGTCAGTTTTGATATTGCTAATATCTTACAGAAAATCCACCTCATACCAAGATCTTATTTTTACAAGCTTTCAGGATTACTTTCTATGCTACAAAGAGAGACCCAGCCAGAATTCCTTAAGGATAACTTCTAAATCTGCTTCAAAGACATAGCAGGGCAGTACCCCGGGATCTAAATGCTTCAGACTTCTGAACGACTCAGATCTGACCCTTGCTGCTTAGGCCCATCTCTGCTCCGGAGGTTGGGAAGCAATTCCCACTGCACCAGTGTGATTTCAATTGTAAAAGCAGTTCTCCTGGCAGGCTGCTCTGCCCTCAGCCGATTACGTAAAGCAAACTATTGACATATGCAGACCAGTTGAGGCCATTTTCTCTGTTTAAATCCAAACCTTGTTTTAAAAGCGCAGTTTTTCACATGTTGTTCTTTCTGAAATCTTCCACAAGATGTGCTTTCACGTTTGGTTATATAACATCACATTCTTTTACGATAATAAAGCCGAGTGTATTTTGGAATTGTTCACAGACTGAAGCAGTTTAGCAAATGGGACACATCCAGATGTGAAAACATTCTGCGGCTTGGCTAGACACGTTACTAAACCTTTGACTCAGACATCCAAATGATGCTCAGGATGAATTTAGATTTCCTTTCTGAAAGGGAACCTAGCGCTTTCCTAGTATGCACTGGGGGAACCAGGGCTTCCTGTTTCTGATGTCGGGGTTCTGTAGTTTAAAACAATTCAGCATCAACTTTAACGAATGTCAATTCATTAAGATCTTAAAATTGTTCATAAGCTTCATTTAGGTACTTACATAGTTTGCTAATGACCTTGATATGGGAGAATACATCATTGAATAATGAGGTGGAAAGAAAACCTTGTGGAAGTGTTGAAGGCCAGGTTGGATGAGGCTTTGAGCAACCTGGTCTAGTGGAAGGTGTCCCTGCTGCTGGCAGGGGGGTTCGAGCTGGATGATCTTTAAAGTCCCTTCCAGCCCAAACCATTCTGTGGTTCTACGATTCTATAAAACACTGTTTGATGGAGATGGGCAGCCAATGTGCTGTGACAGGACATTTGCCAGAGGACACCTCTTTCCTATGAGGGCATTTTCATGACCCTGTGGAACAGAAGGCAACAGAAGGCCAAAGCTGTGGTCTGCATCTCCAAACAGACATTTGAGAATGCTTACATAGCTCTGCCAAGGGTGAGACATCACCAACATAAGTCTCAGCACAGAGGATTTCATGTCTAGATACCATCTATTGTCATATCTTGCCATCCCTAGTGCAGCTACATGACCTGCACACTTGATTGCTGCAGAATACTGCTTTACCCTGGCCCTCTCCTGTTGTCCACACAAATTTAGGCTTATGATCTTACAGGATGGATCCCACAGGACTTATATATGATGATCCTGTATTGTCTCTACACAAGGAGAAATTCGATGGACTTTAGGAATTTCATTACAGTCTCCACGTGCCACTCATTGCTCTGGTCCTTCACTGTATTACCTACCTGACACCTGTATTATCAATGGCCAGGGGAAGTTAGAGGACTAAAATGTCTCCACTAAAATCAAATAATCTGCTCAGTTGTCTTATTCCAATCCCAGATTCTGGTTTGAATCAGTTAGGACCTGTCCTGTTAACAGCATTTCCGCTGGTATGAAACAATGGGTCTATGTCAACAGCATGCTGGTCTGGCTTTACATCACATTGAAATCAAAGCAGTCATCATGTCATCAGCCTGTAGAAGCACAGTGGTGAGTTCATCCACAATAGTTATTTTAAATCTGCCTTTTTTTAATTTTTTTTTTTTTCCTGAGCTGACTTTGATGGAAAACTCCGGGCTGACTGCCTCTGAGTTTGCTATTTTATGTTGTTTGTTGTTCTGCTTCCCAGTTATTATTGATATCCCATCATTACCCAAATACTTTCTAACCACAGGAATTAGTGCAGCTACAAAATCTCTCTTTTTTTTTTTTTTTTAATTTCTCCCATTTCCTTGTAAATCTCTATTTATTTGTAGAGGCAAAAAGTCACTAAGTGTTTTCATCCTTTCCCTGCACATAGGCACGATACAGTGATTTACCATGCAACCAAAGACTATAGATTTATTACCTCACAGCATTTATTTATTCACACAATTCTTATTTACCCATTCAAAGGATTTATCCTGGCACAATTCAGTTTCTTGCAGTGGTGAGATTCTAATTCAAATGTTGAGCTTTGGCTTTCTTTATCAAAGTTCCTATTTTAAAAACGTGCTTATCTCCAAATACCCTTCATCCGCAGCTGCGAGATATCTGGGTGGGAAATGAGAGACAACTAAAAATTGCACACCAGATCTGCTTTATTTACAGATGTGCCATGTTCACAGAGCGGCCACCTGTCCTTGCCAGCAGCAAAAGGGACATCTATTAAAGTCTGCACTCAGCTTTGCAGCGACGAAAGCTTTCTTTTCAAGGCAAAAAACTCCCGACATTTCATGCACTTATATGGTATTTTGTAGCCCTTAGTACTTGAGAGCCAAAGGAAATGTACATGTCCAAGAGAGTTTGCTGGATACACAGACAGTATTCTTGGAACTGGGCTTAACTGTAATCATGAGGGAAATCACTTTGTTGCTTTCCTTATGCTAGTATAGCCAATGTGCAATGCAGCCCCAGCCTCCATCCAGAGCAGGAACTTTTCCATTCTTTCTGAAAGCAACAATTTCATATACCACAGATTGATGAGCAGCACATATACACACAAACACACAGACTTTTGTTCTCTTTGCACTTTATCTCTGGGAAGCTTTACACTCACACATAAATTAATGTACTAGGTTTATTCTGGAGACTTCCACTTTTGCTCCAGATCTGCCTCAATGGTTGGGAGTCATCTCACCTGCTCTTAGGAATCTGTATCATAGGTGTCTACAGCTAAACTAGGTATCTGAATTCCCTTTTGTAGTCAGTGGAGAGAAACAGGCATTTTTAGGGATGAAGGTTAGGGACTTTTTTATTCCCAGCTGGTCTGTGTTAGATATTTAGCCTGGATGAAATGGATTTCACCCTAAAATCCACTCGGCAGATCTCCACTGTCTATAAAGGGAGCTTGGGTGGTTGGCTCAGATGTAGACATATATGTTATAGTGATGTCTAAGTCCCATCCCTTCTGTCCAAAGTAAAATCTCATTCTGATTTGACACTTTTGTGGATATGTAGTGGGTTTGTACTCCATCCAACTTCAGGAGACATTTCAGCATTTCCTACCAGAACCTGTTTATCATTTTCTCAGTCACTGTGTACTCTATCGTGATCTTGCTTGTCAATCAGACCCATGTACTGGGTATCAGTTTTGACTTCCTTGACCTCCTTTGAATCCATTTAAATACAGACTGTCTCAATCATTTACATTCCTCTAGGATAAAGCCTTTCCTATGCATCTCACACAGAAAAGTTCTGTGCAAGCTTTAGGTCTTTTTCATAAGCAAGCTGTAGAAATTGTTTGCAACCAAAACTGCTTAAGAGTATGAAACTCATGGATAACTTTACTCAGAACACAGGTAACTCTAACTATGCAGTTATTATTTGCAATCCATATATTAGATACATAACCACATCTAAAAGGCTTTGCTGGCTTCCCCTTCTGTGTTCATCAAACTTCAGCTTTATCTCTTCAACTTCACTGATTTCCTCAGCTTTTCCTTCCTATCACCCATATTGAAAGAGCAGCTCCTGCTTCTGCCTCATATTTGCCACGTTTTCAGTAAAAAACTATTCCCATTAAATATTTATCATCAGCCTCGTTCATTGTTCTCCTTCAGATTCCTCCTCGTAGCTCTCCTTGGCCCTGATGCCTAGAAAATACTTGGCAATCCGTGCTGTCTTGCTGACTAATGCAGTTGCATCGTTTCCTTGCTCTCCATATAGGTCTGTTGCCTTTTGTCTCCGATTTAGATCCTAAAGCTATTTGCTCGTCTGTATAGAGCACTGAGCTCAACTGCTCCTGAGCCCCCATAGTATGAGGAGTGAATAACAACAATCAGATAAACTAATTTGGAAAAATCAGGTGTAAATAACTTTTCACAGAGATTTTCCTGTAGAGATTTCCACTGTCCTCTTTCACAAACACTAGCACTGTGCTCCTTTTGTTACACATTCTTTGTTCTTCTGGTTTTGATTCTTTCGTGCTTGTAGTTGAAAAAGTTCATTTCGGTTCTGAAGCCAACACGCTGCTGCAAGCATGCACTTTTTTGGTAAAATTATTGTGTTTTCTTTGTGTCTGTAAATACTACATTTTAGGAAAAAAATATAACTACCTTCTGAATATGCCCAAGAGAGGCAGAAAATTTCCAGGCTGCAGAAGGTTTTTACCATCTGTTGCTCAGACAGAAAGGGTTACACTTCAGCTGGGTATTGGTGAGACAAGGTTTATTGGTAATCTTTTTTATTATACCACCTGGTATAGCTTGAATAATTAGACAACTTTCCAAAATATAAGCCCTTTCTACGTCCCAAATATGTCCAAAATGTAACATATATAAAATGGTCTAAATTATCTCATGCCATAGAAACAAGAAATAGATAAAACACACCAAGAAAGCTGTGTTTATATATACAGGCAAGCCCTAAGATACCACAACATCTGGTCTAGTCACAGTCAATCCTATGTCAATATTCTATGGATTGTTTCTACCACAGGATGCTATTCTAGTTAAGTAGATGGAGTTGTTGAAAATAGGTATTTAAACACCTCATATGGTGTCTGCTTTGGAGAAAAGGAGGCTGAGGGCTGTCCTTATTGCTCTCTACAGCTCCCTGAGGAGTGGAAGTGGAGAGGGAGGTGCTGATCTCTTCTCCCTGGTATCCAGCAACAGGATGTGTGGGAATGGGTCAGAGCTGCACCAGGGGAGGTTTAGACTGGACATTAGGCATCATCAAGCCTGGAATGGGCTTCCTAGAGAGCTAGTCGATGCTCCAAGCCTGTCAGTGTTTGAGAGGCATTTGCACAATGCCCTTAATAACATGATTTAACTTGGTCAGTTCAAAAAAGTCCTTCTAAGACCTCCCATCCTACCCTCAAACCACTGTCATGTTTTGAAACTAGGGTGTCATTTACAGAGCTGCTGTTTCTTCAGGTTGTTTGTTTTATGTGGTGTCTCATTTCTGTTTTATCTTCAGGTGAGAAGATAATAGGTGGAAGAATTAAACTACTACACGGCAGTAATTAATAATGCAAATATCTTTGAGAGGCAAGAACGATGTAGTCACTGAACTTGTTTTTCCCAAATGTCTGGAAACTGAGCACTATCAGGAGGCAAACCCAATTGATTAGGGAACTAGCTCAGGTGCCTGTCACCTGTAAACACCCATCTGTGCCTGCTCTAGGTTTAAAGCATCTGTCAGTGCAGACTGTGGCTGAACAGAGCAGCTCAGAAATGGATGTAGATGGTTGTAGGGGTTTCATCAGGAACAGAAATCCCTACAAGTTCCACCTCAGTGCAGTCACTCACCATTCCCTCTGAACCCTGCCAAGCCTTTCCTAGGCACCTCAACAGCTTTGCCTTGCCTTGTGTGCCCTGTTCCTCTGCAGAACTGTTTTCTGCTCTCCCCTAAACATACCCTATGTGTTGGGAAATGCTGTTGATCTGGCATGCTGCCCAAAAGCTTTTTGCAGATAGATGCGAAAAAAGGTTTTATTCTGATAAAGAAAGGGCTCCAGGTGCAAGAGTATAAATTCTCAAGAAAAAGGGAGGAGAATAACTGGTGGAATGGAAATAACCCTCTTTTTCTCAAGGACAAAAGATGTGCTTAATAGTATTTCTAACTCCCTTTTGTGCTCAGCAGCAGCAATTTGTGCTCGACCCATTATTTTGTCTGTGGAGGAGGACCTAATCTTCAGCTTGGTGTTTTATCATCCACACAAGTAACTTCTAGGGGAGGCAGTGAACTTCTCTGCTGTTGGTCATTTGACTGCAGTGATTGCTGCTGCTTCAAATCTGTTCATCTTGACATTCTGGTAATATCTGCACATGACTCTCTCCATTACAGTTCCAGGCAATGTCACTTTCCTTCTCTTCACCAACATCTTGATCTGATGCAGTGTCTGTGAAGCACTGTGAAATCAGTCACCTCTATATAACAGCACTGCTCCAAAAAGCAAATCTTTTTCAATTTTTACTTGAAAATCTCAGACTTTATTTAGCAGACTCCACTCAACAGGGGTCTATTCACACCCGGTATGAATGTGGTCTGAGAGGAACTAAGACTGTAATATCAAGCCCTGAGTTAACCCATTCTTTTTTTCACTTGTAAGATTAATAGTTTGAGATTGTATTACATCCCTTTACTACACTCTTTACAAGACACATAGGACAGAAGTTGCCCCAACCTAAAGCAAATGTCTAAAACAGAGCAGATGAATGGTGCTGCCTCCTCCACTGATCGCACATGGACCCCAAGGTGGTTAGCTGAGATAGAGTCACCTCTGCTATGGACCTGGGGCACTGGAGGCAATGAATCCCATCTAAGTTGCCTGAAAATACTTGAGCACACAGAGTATGTATGCTGGCAGTTGCTATGGGACAACGACCTCTTTGTACTGACAATGAGTATATTTTGTCCCCTATAGCTCAATCAGCCTGAGCTGTCAAACAGATGGGTCGAGATTCACAATGGTTCTACATGTGCAATATTTGTTTCTTTCTCCATCCCCAAAAATCTAAAGAATAAGGGTACTGGTTGCACAACTCCAGCATATAAGTTAGGATTTCATCTTTATTTATATAATCACATGCTATTTTGTCCCACAGAACAAGGTACAGAATGATTCATTGGAGGAAGGAATTAGGACAACCTTCCATCTGGCATCTGTTTAGATTTCCAACCTATATGCATGGTGTTTTGCATAGGATATATAGGAAATGCAACTGTTACTTGCTGTGAATCCTGTTCATGATGCAGTCAGGGAGTGAGGGGAATGGTAAAGGATGAGAAGACAGTGCAGAGAAATGAGGTTATTTTTTAGCATTGGTTTTCTTCACAAAGCATGCTGGGAAATGGCAGAGAATGGGAGAAAAAAAAATAAGGTTTTTAGCAAAGGCAAAGGAAGGAAGTTACAGGAGTGTAGAATAAATGGTAGCATGACTTAAAAACTGTGGATACTTATTGTAGAGCATTGCAGGAGTTTAAGATGCAATGAGATGCCAATAAACATATGCAGTATGCTTGTGAATGCTTATCCAGAGTTGAGAGGACAGGGGAATTTGTGTTTATTTTGTGTCTGGAAATTTTAATATTAGTCTCTGAAAAGAAGCATCAGCAATATGTGCTTCATTTATCCTTTCACTGCTTGTTTTGGTGTAAGGCAGAGGCACTGTTAGCTCCATGGTTGCTCTAGTAGCATGTATTGTCTGGACTTAGATCAAGCTCCTCTAGCTCACAGTCTCCTCCTGAATGTTTGTCTGTATCGTGCAGACGAGCACAGTGTAGAACATCCTCTAGTAAGTGCTGATCCATACCGTGTAGTAGAGATGTTCCTGATCTTATTTACTGTCATTTTTCTGGAGAAGATGCCCTGCAGAAAGCAGAGGTAGAAAAATGCATCCCATGTGAAAGTCATATTGGTAGACCAGCTACCAGGTTTAAATCCAAATAGTGATGTTTTATGTTCTTTCTAAAAACCTGTTTTGGCCTTGTCTTGTGAGACCAGATCACCTTGGAATGCGTGTACATGTCTAATTTTTAATGGAATCATCTTTAAATATTAGCCAAAGTGATATATTGTGGCTATAAGTGTTCTACCCAGCAATGTGCCAAGTTAGAAAGCAGTTATTTTGCCTCATTGTGAATGTCCCCCAGGGCCACATCCTCCCAGCTGAGAACTGAGAGTCCTTGTGCTGATCAGTAAGGCAATACAAATTCAGTGTCACCTTTAGACCATTCCTGTCCTCACAGCCTGGTGTCCTACTACAGTACTTGCACTTTTGCTGTAATAACATGTTATACTGACCTAGGAGTGATGGTGGGGACAGTGTCACCTACTCCATCATAAATGCCAGAAGCAATACTGTCCTCAGATCTGTGGTGGCGAGAAGGATTAAATGAGAGAACAAATGCTCTTCTACTTGCCATGATTCTTACAAAAGAAGACCATCATAAAACAGAGATCAATAAAGCATTTTCTACCCAAACTAAACTCTTACTTATGGCATAAGAAAAACTACTTGTAATATTATCTGTAAAATTGCTGTCTGGGGGCTACTCATATTATAATCCTTGTTTGGAATAGTGTCCATGGATTTATTTATGAATGTTCATTACTGAGCTGGAAAAGAGGTGAGAAGCAGGGATGCAAAACTTGCAAGACTAGTCAGTATTATTTAAGGAAAGAGAGACCTGGAGACAGAGCAAAGAGTTTCTGAAGGGATATTCTGGAATAATGTGCTCAGCTTGGCTACTGTGTCTAATAAAGAATATAGCTGAAAGGAAAAGGTTGAAAGATGAGGAGTAAAAATCATGCAAGAATGGAAAACCAGGGGTACTAAAGAAAAAAATGCTGAAACAATTTTAGAAATGGGATGAGGGGAGACTGTGATGAGGTGCATGAAATGAACGTCTAAAAGAGGTGCATTGGGATTCTTCCATTCATGTGCTTTTCACAAGAAGCTATTCCTGGTAACAGAATAGTGGTGAGCATGAAAGGAAGGAGGCAAATATTGTTTTAAATACTGCACAACCAACATTGACTTACAAGGTACTAAGGTGAGAGAGTAGCTGGGCTGAATAAAGTATTTTCTGACTTTTTCATTAGTACTTTCTGCGTATTTTCACAAAAAATGTGAACATCCCCACTTAAAGGAATAGAGATCAAACTGTGGTATGGAAGAGATATAAACCCCAAAATTCCACGGCATGAATGTAGCCAAACTGAAAGTGATACAGTTAGGGCAAAAGCACTAACCACAAGTATTCATGCACCTGGTTTTATAGGATCTTGCCATTACCAAGGATAGGACACTTAACTAAATAAATCACAATTCAGATCCGAGATGATAATACCTATGCAAGCACCAACACTTTGGTGGGCATCCTGATTAAAGATGTTATCAGAAAAATGTATAAAGCTATATTGAATCACCTTGTTTGGCTTTGAGTGTCAACAGCATGAGGCAGTGGGATCTGCTTAATCTCGATACAGAGTTTGTAATTTTCTTATAAAAGACCTTCAGATCCACCCTCTCCCTACAGTGACACTTGCAGTGTCTCATCCTGTGGGTATTACATGGGAAAATGTGAGTAACAAAACCTTTATCCTCAGATGTCTCTGAAACAGTGCATTCTTGATATGAAAAAAGGCTCTCACTGAAGGCAGAATTTCCTGGGGGTTTTAGATTTCCTTCTAGCCTTTTTGTCTCTGCAAACACAGAACCATATTAAACTCCATGTAATTACAACTTAGAAGGTGTGAAAATGCTGAGTACATAATAATTGCATGTGTACATGCATTTAAACTTACCCATATCTTTAACTGATGTGAAATTGTAAAGCCAAGTACAATCTGGTTTCAGTACTAGACATATTTATTCAACCTAGAAACAAGGTAGATAACTCTGTTTGATTGTGGCAGCTGGCTGTATTCCAACATCTATTTAAAAAACAAAGCTATGCCAATATGAGCCATAATAATTCCTGGGATTATATTAGAAAACAGAGATATGTGAATTATTTGCTTGACTCAAAAGCTTGGGAGACTTCTCCTTCTGGAGGATGTGTCACCAGGTTTTGGTAAGGAATTTATTACTTTACAAATTGCTATGAATCAGAACTATAGAGCATATGAAATGAATATGCACAGGGGGAAGACAAACGATCGTGACCAGCAGCCTGACAGCCAGTGCCTGCTTAGCTGCTGCAGGAATCTGTGTATGAGCCTGAGTATCATGAAGATATTACATCTCCTTTAACTGTGAAGTGCCATTCCCTGGGTAAAACAAAACAAAGCCTAGATTAGGTGATCACCATTATTACAAAAGTTAAACTAAACCAAAATAGTGGGGTTTTTTTATTTTCTAGTATTTAAACATCTCATTGTTGAGCCAAGAGTAAAATAATGCTGTTCTGCAGAAGCCTATATGTTATCCTGATGTGTGGCAGCTGAAGATTTAGTCAAGATTGTTAATTGGGTCCTTCTCCCTAAACCTCCAGTTCAGGTCTTTAACAAAGTGGCTGCTTTCCAGTGGGAATCTTCAGGGACCTTGAAAATATGTTGATGTCCAGTTTTCTTTACAGTGTGTAGTCCAAGATGTAGGCAGGGCTCTTCCAACAACCATTTGAAAATGCAGTTCTAATATTACCTCTTTCATGTGTCTGTATTGTATTGAAACTTGACTTTATAAAGTGGTCAGCTTTGAGGTGGTTTTAGCTCTATAGATGACTGATGAGAATGGGGTTGAACTCTGGCATTTCACTCTGAAGTCAGAGAAACTCAGAGTTGTGACTCATGGTCACAGGCAGATTAAAAATGGCTGTAGGGGCCAACATCTATAGTATGAAGGCAGATTTCCATGTCTTCCATTGTGCTGACACTGGAAGTTGTCCAGTCCCTTGATGAGTTGGTTTTGAGCACCAAAGTGGTAAGAAACTTCTTCAGGGGAAAAAAAAAATGAAAGCTTTCTGCTTATTTATTGCCTTGGAGTGGGTCATCAAGGGTCATATGAACATGAGAGCTGGCCCTAGGAACGGGGTGGGATCATACGGATCAGGGACTGATCAGGACTGTAACAACTAGACTAGCTTAAATTGTCACAGAATGTGACCAGAGTTGGACAACCACTGTGGATCAGAAGCCCATGGCTGCAGATGGAGAACCTTTCCTGTGCTGAGATGTGCTATCTGCTGGTCCACAGCCTCCTCCTCCCACCAAAAGGTGCTGTTACCCAAGATCTGTTCAGCCACAGTGGCCAGGACACTTACCGTTAAAGGAATTAGGCAAACAAAACTGTTTGGGGCTGAAGTGGGCTGGGAGGTCTGGCAGTGGATGGGGGACAGTAAACTCCAGAGGAACGTGGCAAGAGGTTTGATGGGCTGGGCACCCAGGGTACTCACAGCAGATGCTCCTGTGGTTGTAGCTGTTTACAATATGTGTGCTGGTTTCAGAATCCCAGAATTGCCTGGATTGGAAAAGCCCTTTAAGATCATTGAGTCCAACCATTAACCTCACACTGACAAGTCCCCAGTTAACCCATGTCCCTCAGCACTGTGTCTACACGACTCTTCAGTCCCTCCAGGGATGGGGACTCCACCACTGCCCTGGGCAACCCCTTCCAATGCCTGAGAACCCTTTCAGGAAAGAAATTCTTCCTCACATCCAATCTCAACTGCCCTTGGTGCAACTTGAGGCCGTTTCCTCTCATCCTATCTCTGGTTGCCTGGGAGAAGTGCCTCCTCAGCCTCCTTTTCTCCAGGCTCAACAACCCCAGTTCCCTCACCCATGAACTCATCACACTTGTGCTCCAGACCCTTCCCCAGCTCCGTTGCCCTTCTCTGGACACGCTCCAACAGTTTCTACCCTTAAAGAGCCTGTATGTTTTATCTTCAGAAAATTAATTTTAAAAACCCAAACAAAACAGAGACAGACTACTTATGGCTTGATACCAGAATTTATTCTTACAGGAAAGAAATACCAAGTCTTTATTTTAACAGAGAGACACAGTGAGAAGAGATGGTAATAGCTGGAGCCAGGCAAATTTCACATGAGGAATAAGACACAATTGTTCAACTGTGAGAGTGATGAACCAGTGGAGCAGGCTGCCACTGGAAGGAGTAGATTTTCCATTTCTTCAAGTCTTCAGCTCAGGACTGGAGGCTTTCGTGGAAAATACTTTTAATAAACATGAGATTTTGAGCTCAGCACTAACTCAGTGAAATTCTGTTGTGCTTATGAAACAGGAGGTCAGGCTGGATGATATAGTACCCCTTCTACTCTTAAAAAACCATGAAGTGTAAGTGAAACAGCTATGGAGCTCCACTATGGAACCAGTTAGGGTACACATTCACACGCTTTCCTTGTCAGTGGCAATGTTTTGGCTGAAATATTACAGCTCCTGATGACCTGGTGTCCAGGATTGCATCCAGCTACTGCTGAACTGCCCTCTGAGGTCAGTCTGTCTCTGTCTGAAGCCCCTTAGCTATGATTACCTCCAACTCAACATTCTTTGTGTCTAGTTCAGGTTGTGTTATATAAAAATAGAACTATAAATTATGGGAAAAAGAAGGGTGCTTTAGTACCAAATGAAAGGTAAGTAGAAAGAAGTAAATTTAGTTGGATACAACAGATGCCACATGTGAATGAAGGCTGAGCAACAAGCTTTCCATGCACTCTTAAATCTGCAATTTTCTCAGCAAGTCATCTCAAAAGCTCTCAGAGTCCTTAAAAATCTGATTTATTTTTTTCTCGAAAATAATAAAGTAGCTCTTAAAAGAGCACTTTCCCTCAACAGGGCCCAAAGTCCATTAGTGAGGAAATCAGCATCATTATTTCCTTCAGTTTTATACATGGACATGACAAAAGCCGGTTGTCCACAGCTAGTCAGCATCTAGTGACAGTGATCCTGCTGTCTGTACCTCAGAAAAGTGTCTGCCAAGATTACAGGTGTACAAATATCTTTATTTTATTACAAGAAACCAAATTTATTTTCTTAAAATATTTTTCTCTGGGTGTCTTCTGATAATAATCCTGAAGGAAGCAGTTTAAGGATCGTCTTGCTCATAGCTGGATCTGACACTGATGATTTCCACCACAGACAATATATAATTAAAAGCTGTAAATATTTCTGGTACCCTCTAGAGTGTCATTTCCATCCATTTAACAGCTCCTTTGGATGTAGTTAAGATGTTAAGGGTGGATTCATAGCCAGCAGTGTGGGTACTGTTCAGCCCAATGGCAAATGATGATATCAGATGGGAGAAGAGTAGATAGGAAGCAGCTGGTCAGCCTGAAGCTCAGCACGCAGGTGTGAAGCTGCTTTGCAGGCACAAAGCCAAAGGCCTGCTGGCGTCTGAGTGTTTATATGGAACCGTGATCAGGAAGGGTTGGGATGCACTGGGGCTGTCCGTGTGCTTGGCTACACAATCACAGAATCACTAAGGTTGGAAAAGACCTCTAAGATCATCAAGTCCAACTGTCAACCCAACATGACCACGCCCACTAAATCAGGTCCCTAAGCACCATATCTATACATCTTTTAAATCCCTCTAGGGATGGGGACTCCACCACTGCCCTGGGCAACCCCTTCCAATGCCTCAGAACCCTTTCAGCAAAGAAATTCTTCCTCACATCCAATCTCAACTGCCCCTGGCACAACTTGAGGCCATTTCCTCTTGTCCTGTCAAGGGTCTGTTCAACCTTGTTCCTTGGTTGAACAGACCCACCCCCACCTCTCTACACCCTCCTTTCAGGGAGTTGTAGATAGTGATAAGTCTCCCCTCAGCCTCCTCTTCCCCAAGCTCAACACCCCCAGTTCCCTCAGCCGGGAACTCAGCACACTTGTGCTCCAGACCCTTCCCCAGCTCCGTTGCCCTTCTCTGGACACGCTCCAGCACCTCCATGTCCTTCTTGGAGTGAGGGGCCCAAAACTGAACCCAGCACTTGAGGTGCAGCCTCAGCAGTGCCCAGTACAGGGGGACAATCTTTGCCCTGGCCCTGCTGGCCACACTATTCCTGACACAGGCCAGGATGTCGTTGGCCTTCTTGGCCACCTGGGCACACTGCTGGCTCATGTCTGGCTGTTGACCAGCATCCCCAGGTTCTTTCCTGATGGGCAGCTTTACACCCACTCCTCCCCAAGCCTGTAGGATCGCCTAGGGTTGTTGTGACCCAGGTGCAGGACCCAGCACCTGGCCTTGTTGAACCTCATAGAGTTGACCTCCGCCCAACAATACAGCCTGTTCAGATCTCTCTGCAGAACCTTCCTACCCTCATGCAGATCAACACTCCCACCCAGCTTGGTGTCATCTGCAAACTTACTGAAGGTGCACTTGATCTCCTCATCCAGATCATTGATAAAGAGGTTAAACAGGACTGGCCCCAACACTGAGCCCTGGGGAGCACCACTTGTGACCATCCACCAACTGGATTTAACTCCATTTACCACCACTCTCTGGTGGGTTCAGCCATCCAGCCAGTTTTTTACCCAGTGAAGAGTACATCTGTCTAAGCCATGAGCTCCCACCTTCTCTATGAGTATGCTGTGGGAGGCAGTGTCAAAGACCTTATTAAAGTCCAGGTAGACAACATCCACAGCCTTTCCCTCATCCACTAATTGGTTCACCTTGCCATAGAAGGAGATCAGGTTGGTCAAGCAGGACCTGCCTTTCCTTTCAGTCTAAAAGCAGACCTTCAGTTTGAGGCTGGACTAAAAAGATAAGGCTATTTCTGTCTTGTTTTACAATATTACAGCACAGTTTTCATCCACAAAAGAGCCACAGCAAACAGCCAAGCACAGGCCATGGTATACAGAAAGGATCTGAAGGCTCTACAGTTCTCACAGCCTACTTTATAAACCACTTTCCAGCAACAAGTCAGCACACTCATTGTGGAAACATTAACTCTTAAATTTCTCAAGGATTATCAGAAATACGTAGCTACCCTGAGCTCAAATCTTACCTTGGCACTAGAGGTAAAGGAAACAGGCCAATGAGACTTTCCCCTGATTCTACTGCTATGTAACCTGTTAGACTATTTTGGTCTTTACTCATCCTTGTTAATTCTGTGCTTCCTTCTTGTCTGCCCTGAACTTGGAACTGTAGAGAAGGGAAATTAAGAGGCCATTGGGCTCATTGGCTTTATATGGGATCAGTTATGCCTTAAATATTCCTGACTGACATTTCTTTAACTAAATCTCCATACACCATTCTCCACAGCAATCTATTCCTATTCATTATCTACTCCTATAATTTTCCTAGACAAAAACTGAATCTTCTTTGCTGTAATTAAAGCCCATTGCTTCTTGTCCTATAGAAAATAATTTCTTCTTTTCAATGGCCTCTCATTTCTTTCATGTCTATTGTCATCTTTCTTCTCATATTTTTGTTGTTTAAAGTAAGAAGTTCATTTGTTCCATTTTTTCATTGCAGGTCATGGTTTCAGCCCTCTCATCATTCCTGCTGGTTCTTCTCTGGACA
The DNA here is from genome assembly GCA_907165065.1 of Caprimulgus europaeus. The sequence continues at coordinate 119,321,205 of OU015523.1, forward strand.
GGCTCCAGCTGAGTCATATTGTTCTTGAAGTGTAGAGCCTGGAACTGGATAAACAGATGAGACTTTAACTACAGTAGCTGATATTATTCAACTTTTTATCTGTTATAATTCCCTCAGCCTCCATCCTGAAACCTGGCCCTTGCTTGTGTGTTCTCTGTCCCCTGCTTGTGCAGTTGAACCTTCCTGCCTAAGTGTAGTATCTTGAATTTATCCCCATTAAAAAGCTTTTTTCAGACCCTTTTGGAAATATGTGAAGACCTTTTGGAATTCTAATCCCATACCCTAGTGTATTTTCAGTCTCCTCCCACTTCTTTGTCATTTCTATGTGGAATGTGCCCATTTTCTATTCCAGCAGCTAAATTATTATTGAATAGATTGAAAAAGACTTAACGAGGAAGAGTCTTACTTGGTAATGCAGCCACACTAATAAAGGATGGCAGCAAAGAACAGCACAATGCAATTGCAACAGCATTGTGCTAGTCTGGGAGTACCCAACACAGATATAGACCAAGTTGGTCATCTCCAAACCTTTTAAGGTCTTCAAGTGGAAAAGTGGTGCAAAGCCATGTTGGGCCACGGTTTAACCTGTCATTTTAAAAGGTATTCTGTTCCCTGACTTCCTTTTAGCACTTGCTCATCGCCCTGCACAGCCTGTTCTGTCAGGCCAACACAACTATTTGTATAGCCAAGTGGTAAACCAGGTTGGGAGAAAACACAAACATCACAAAGAGTAGAAGTACAGCTCATGGGTAGATGCATGCCCTGAACCAGGTCACTGTGGAGCTTGTGCACACACAGGGAAGAGACCAGGAAAGTGTGGCTGGAAGCGAACGCTCACAATGGGTTTAAGAAAAACACAACGCTTGCTGCTGTTGGGAGAAACAGCCCCGTGTACCTCTCTGCTCTTGTTTTCTCTCTGATGCTGGGTGTAGTAATTAAAATCATTCTATTCTTTTTAGCTTGATTAGTTTTCATCTGATCATATCCCTGATCTGGCTGACTGCACATCTAAGCAGTCAGTAATGTTGGCTCAAGAGAGGTGTTGGACACAGGAGAGAGGTCCCAAAAAAGTGGTTTTATTGACTGGCTTTCATCTAGTTAAAAAGATGTTTTGGCCCAGAGACGTGTCTCACCTTTCACCACCCCTGTGTGGCTGCATGACTGATAAAAAGGACACAGCAAGCACCAGCAGTGTGTCCAGTTCTGGAGCCCCCAAGACAAGAAAGACATGTACCAGTTAGAACGAGTCCAGAGGAGGCCACGAGGATGATGAGAGGGCTGGAGCACCTCTGTTGTGAGAACAGGCTGAGAGAGTTCGGGCTGTTAAGCCTGGAGAAGAGAAGGTTCCAGGGAAACCTTCCAGTGGCCTTCCAGTACCTGAAGGTGGCCTACAAGAAGGCTGAGGAGGGACTTTTTACAAGGGCAGGTAGTGATAGAACAAGGAGTGATGGCTTTAAACTGAAAAAGGGTAGGTTTAGATTAGATATTAGGAAGAAATTCTTCACTGGTGAGACACTGGAACAGGTTGCTCAAGGAAGTTGTGGCTGCCCCCTCCCTGGAAGTGTTCAAGGCCAGGTTGGATGAGGGTTTGAGCAACTGGTCTAGTGGAAGGTGTCCCTGCTGATGGCAGGGGGCTTGGGACTGGGTGATCTTCAAGGTCCCTTCCAACCCAAACCATTCTATGATTTTGCTGCCTTCTGTATTACTGAGGACCTTCCATCACAACTACATACCTGCTTTCCACCCCCAGCTCTGTGTCCTCGCACCCCAGCTGCTTTGGCAATGTTTCCCAGAACCCCTGGAGCAGTATCTTTCCTTTGTTTTTCTCATGCTGTTGTTCTCATACTGTTGTTATTCTCATGACCTTGCACCTGCAAATCCCTGATAGTGTTCACTGCAGGTTCTCATGGGAAGTGATTGCCACCAGCGGGAGAATCATCCTTTCTTCCTCCCTTTTTCTATCCTTTGGTCGTAGCTTTTGGTTTACATTACAGGGGACACAAAGCTTAACCACCATACAGCATGCAGCACCTACAACATAAGTGGTTACAACCAGTAGCATTTGAGTGGGTCCCAATAAACATTGTACTGTTACTACAGAAAAAGTGCTACAGGGGCAGCCCTGGAGAGGAGTCCAGGAGAAGATGCTTTCTAGGGACTCTCCCTTCACTTTTTTCCCAGCTGCCCACTTAGGAGAGTTCTTCATTTCCTTTTGCTTTCTCAGTCTCTCTCTCCTTAGTTTATTTTCACTGTTAGATTCAATGTATACCCTCAGCTATGAACTTCACTAATAAATTTTTGTGCACGTGAATTTGTGTGCCCAGGTGGCCAAAAAGGCCAACAGCATCCTGGCCTGTATCAGAAACAGTGTGGCCAGCAGGACCAGGGAAATTCTCTTACCCCTGTACTGGGCACTGGTGAGGTTACACCTTGAGTCCTGTGTACAGTTTTGGGCCCCTCACTCCAAGAAGGACATGGAGGTGCTGGAGCATGTCCAGAGAAGGGCAACGGAGCTGGGGAAGGGGCTGGAGCACAAAATGTGATGAGGAGGCTGAGGGAACTGGGGGTGTTGAGCTTGGAGAAAAGGAGGCTGAGGGGAGACCTTCTCGCTCTCTACAACTACTTGAAAGGAGGGTGGAGAGAGGTGGGGGTGGGTCTGTTCAACCAAGGAAACCACTGATAGGATGAGCGGAAATGGCCTCAAGCTGCACCAGGGGCAGTTGAGGTTGGATGTGAGGAAGAATTTCTTTGCTGAAAGGGTTCTCGGGCATTGGAAGGGGTTGCCCAGGGCAGTGGTGGAGTCCCCATCCCTGGAGGGACTGAAGAGTCGTGTAGACACAGTGCTGAGGGACATGGGTTAGTCGGGGACTTGACATTGTGAGGTTCATGGTTGGACTTGATGGTATTAATGGTCCCTTCCAATCCAGGCAATTCTGATTTGTGATTCTGACAGTCCTCTTGCTTAGTACACAGTCTTAGTCGGGCTTTGCAGCATCTTACAGGTAAAAGCGCAGTTACACCCAGTTTAAATTAATCTAAACTGGGTTTGCCATCATGTGTAATGGAGGGAACACATGGCCGAGGCAGGAGGGAGAGTGACAGTGACATGAGAACGTGTTTTTTGGTGGCAGCCTGTGAGCTCATGGTACTGGATTAGGGTGAAACCGTACTCTGAATGGGAAGACAAACCATTAAACACCCAAGACTTTCCTCTTTGTAGAGAGTTAACAGGTTTACATGAACTGGTATGACTAAAGGAATGGTTCAGGAATAGAAAGCTGCCAGTCACAACAGACAGGTAGATCCTGGGAGCAAGGTTCTTGGGGAAAGAAAGAGCAACAAGAGCAAAGCCATGAGGTGACAGAACACAGGATCTGCTCCAGCAGTTGCTGGTGTGAACCGTTGCCCTCTTACCACTGCTGGCAAATCTGTGCCTGCACCCTGTTACGAGGCTCCAGAGTTACTTTGGAGTTTTTCCAGTACAACTACTGAAAAATTAAACTGAAATACGAGCTGAGAGAATAACTCATTTATTTAAATATAGATTAACCTTTAGTGTCAGACCATTTTTCCCAGCAAATAATTCCCTCACCATGCAGCTAAAGAAAGCTTGAATTATGAAGAATAAGGATGTCTCTAAGGCATTTCTAAATCATCAGATTTTATTGCAGCTAATCATTGCACTGATATTTTAGCACTGTGAGTAGCTTCTGAAGATGATGCCAACACAGTCATCATGGCTCTGTGTGTTTCAGTGGAAAATATTTTGAGCTAAGTGTTGCGCGTGGCTATTTCAATAGAAAAATATTTAAGGGAAAGTGTATTGTCATGGTAAATTACATAGAAAAACTAGGGTGGGGCATGGGAAAAAAAGGCAGATGTACAAATAGCAAAAGGCAAAAGCCACAGTTTGCAAAATTTTATTAAATTATCCGTATATTTTTTGCATTAGCTGCTCCTTTGGTGAGTGATGCTCACCCAGAGCAGACAATGCGGCACAAGGCGTGAGGCCGTACTGGCTTCACAGAATCACAGAGTCACAGAATGTCAGGGATTGGAAGGGACCTCGAAAGATCATCCAGTCCAATACCCCTGCCGGAGCAGGAACACCTAGATGAGTTCACACAGGAAGGCGTCCAGGGGGGTCTTGAATGTCTCCAGAGAAGGAGACTCCACAACCTCCCTGGGCAGCCTGTTCCAGTGCTCTGTCACCCTCACAGTAAGGAAGTTCCTTCTCAAATTTAAGCGGAACCTCCTGTGTTCCAGCTCACACCCATTGCCCCTTGTCCTATCACTGGACACCACTGTGAAGAGCCTGGCTCCATCCTCCTGACACTCACCCTTCATATATTTATAAATATTAATGAGGTCACCCCTCAGTCTCCTCTTCTCCAAGCTAAAGAGGCCCAGCTCCCTCAGCCTTTCCTCATAAGGGAGATGTTCCACTCCCTTAATCATTTTGGTGGCTCTGTGCTGGACTCTCTCAAGCAGTTCCCTGTCCTTCTTGAACTGTGGGACCCAGAACTGGACACAATATTCCAGATGTGGCCTCACCAGGGCAGAGTAGAGGGGAAGAAGAACCTCTCTTGACCTACTGACTACACCCCTTCTAATGCACCCCAGGATGCCATTGGCCTTCCTGGCCACAAGGGCACAGTGCTGGCTCATGGTCATCCTGCTGTTTACCAGGACTCCCAGATCCCTTTCCCCTTCACTGCTCTCTTGTAGATCATATCCCAACCTATACTGGAACCTGGGGTTGTTCCTGCCCAGGTGCAACACCCTACACTTGCCCTTATTATATTTCATCAAGTTTTTCCCTGCCCAGCTGTCCAGGTCTCTCTGGATGGCAGCACAGCCCTCTGCTGTGTCAGCCACTCCTCCCAGCTTTGTGTCATCAGCAAACTTGCTGACAGTGCATTCAGTTCCCTCATCCGGGTCATTTATGAATATATTGAATAATACTGGTCCCAGTACCGACCCTTGAGGGACTCCACTAGACACGGACCGGCTGTGTAACGGGGTTGTTTATCTCGGAGTATTCCCCGGTGGTAAGGACAGAGCCAGGCCAAGAGCAGCCTCCCCAAGAGGTAAGTTGGGGGTTGGACTAGGTGATCTCCTGAGGTCCCTTCCAATCCCTATGATTCTGTATCTTTGTAATGGAAACACAGTGCTTCACTGGACGGTCTTGACCTGCTGCATCTTTCCCAAGTTGAACATAAATCTTGGTGGGGATCCTCCTTGCAGTATTTTTTGGGAAGATGTGGAGAAAATTCTAGGAAGTAGCCACGCATACTCCTGTTCGCTATACAGACAGGGCAAGTGAAACAGTTTATGTGACATTAGCATCTTACACTGGCTTTTCAGATCCTTTGATGGTGATAGATTTAGTACTTTACTATTCACACTTCTAGGAACAAGTTCTGAGATGGCCAAAAGGATGGACATCAGCATTTAGAACATTTAAATTGATATTAGGAAGAAGTTCTTCACTGTGAGAGAGGTGAGACACTGGAACAGGTTGTCCAGAGAAGCTGTGGCTGCTCCTCCCTGGAAGTGGTCAAGGCCAGGTTGGATGAGGCTTTGAGCAACCTGGTCTAGTGGAAGGTGTCCCTGCTGATGGCAGGGGGGTTGGAGCTAGATGATCTTTAAGGTCCCTTCCAGCCCAAACCATTCTATGATTCTATCATTTCTGGGCATGTTACACCAAGCCAGCAGCTCAATTTCTGTTGATGGAAGTTGCATTGCAGTTGGACTTTGCCACAGAACCAGTGTGGGGTGGCAGATCCTCCACATTTCTTCCACAAAATGGGGTCTAAATTCCCTTTGTAAATATGTTTCATACACTGCGAATGTGCCTCGCCGGTTCAGTGGAAGTTCCTTCACACACAGAACAAGCTATTCTGGAAGAGAGGTCACTTTAAACTAGACTAAAGGCTCTGTTCACATGAGCCGTGGGTCCATGAGGATTTATTTGGTGACGATACTGGCTTAAGTAATTCTGGCTTTTTTCCTCCCACCTCCCTCTCTTCCCACCCATTGTTCATGTGCCGCTCCCTGCACTGCGCCAGCAGAACTGTTTGTGTAGCTACATCGTGAACAAACAAGGGAGCTGATCTAATACGACGAGGCAAAATGGAGAAATGCCATTTGTTTTCTTCTGCCAGCTCGTTTGACCTGTGTGATTCATTCCACAGCTACAGAAATCACTCCCTGGCAGAGAACAGCAGGGCAGGTGGAAGCAGAAGAGATGAGATGGATGGGGTGGGATGGGACTGCCTGAGCAGCGCTGTTGCTGACCATGAAACCACGGACTGAGTTTAGGTTTTACTGATGCTACCTACATGTTGTTGCCCCTCTGCCAACGTGGCAGCAGAGTGGCTAGAGTAGCACAGACAATCCCACACCTTGGGTCAAACTCTTCCACCCTTGAAGACAAACCATGGAATAAAGTGGCAGATGAGGAGATTTCAGGAGATTGCTGAGCTGTAGCTCACCACTATCAGGATGAGATCTTGTTCCTCAGCCATCTTTCACTCCTGGCTACAGCTTCCAGCCTTCCTCTGCATCAGTCATCAGAGAGTTTGCAGGAGTCTGGTGGTGTTCATTAGCTAAAGAGAAAAGATCAAGTCCCTTTGTGCTTGATCAGGTTTCTTCTGGGTTAGTGAGTGACGCTGGATCACTGATGACAGCCTTTGGAAAAACAGAGCCCATGGAAGGTAAGTGGTAGAAAACCAGAACTAGGAACACGGAGAAGGTTTGGACATGGGGGTGGGTGAGGTATCCTTCCTTCAGCAGTGCTGAGCTGTTAGATCAACTCAGCTGTCTCATCTTCTGATTCAGATACACCTTCCATTTCTGTGCAGGTTGTTAGTTCGAGCAGATGGATAAAATAAATGACTTCTATCCATATCATCCTGAACTTCTGCAGCAGGATTTAAATGTGTGAGCTGTTCCTTGCTTTCAGAGCATGAGTCAGCTCTAAAGGTCTGACCCATTAATCTTTCAAAAGTGAGAGGGAAAAAAAAAGACTGCAGCCTTTTCTGGATGTGGCATTCCCATCATGCAAAAGGGATGCTACGGGTTTCTGTGTTAAATGTTTTTTCATTGGTTTCTAAATTTGCTGTTTTCGTAAGGCAAAAGCGACAGCGTTAGCTGTCAGACTTACACACTCCACTGGTGTTCTGAAAATCCAGCTGTGTTTTCAGATTCTTAATACAAATACCAGTAAAACAGCCTCTGTAATTGGAGATTAACCGACAGGGCTCTTGACAACACGTGGAGCAGAACAGAATCCACCTCAGTTGCCATGGCTATGTTTTCCCATCGAGCTAACAGAATTAAAAAAAAAAAATAAATTACTTTTTCCAGTTAATTCAGCAATTCCAACCTGCATACACATAGAAACCAGTTCATGTCAATAAGAAGGAACACTTTTTAGACAGCATAAGGTAATTTAGGGAGACAGGTAAAATGACTGTTACCTAAGGCAGCCCAACATCAGGGGCAGCAGGAAGGTCAGGGCCCCACTGTAAATGGTGGAGCTCTAGAAAGTCACTCAGAGCTGCTCCACTGAGGAAGGGCACAGGTTTGAGGGCAACAGGTACTGCCTGAGGAGAAGACCTCTCCAGCCTTTTCCATGCTTCCTGTGGCAGTGGGAACAGCAAGTTTAGTTTTCTAGGGCTCTGCACCTTAATCTGTCTGCCCACTGGCTCTCTATTTCAAGGATCTTCCTTTCCCAGCACAGCACAGCACAGCCCCTTCATCTTTAGGATGGTGTGTCGGGTTTGTGTGTGTGTGGGGGGGAAGGGGGGTAGTTTTTTGTAGTGGGAGAAGGGGTCACCTTGAGAAAAGCTTTGTGACAGCTCTCCTGGCTCCAAGGCGAACCGCCTCAGGCCAGGCTGAGCCAATGAGCACTAGAGAAATGCCTCTGAGAATCCATATTGGTGAGGGGGAGGACTGTCCTGAAAAGAGGAAGGTGGAGAGAACCTGGAGGAGAGGCCATTGACCTGAACAAAAGACCATCAGCCTAAACAAAGAGAGAGCTTTGTTGCCAGGAGGAAGGAGAAGGAGGGGGAGGACAGGGAGCCTCAGACACCCAGTTCAACCCCATGGAGTAGGAGAAGGCAAAGGAGGTCCCTGCAGCCCATGGAGGTTCAGCAGCAGAACTTTCCTGAACTTTCATGCTGGGAAGAGCAGCAACTCAAACAAATGCTTGAGGATGGAGGTCCTTCTGTTTTATACAGACCACCTGAAGCACATCAAGGAAGAAAGATGCCAGGGAAGATGTCTTGCTAGAGGTGTTACAAACAAGAAAGCAGTGGTTGAAGATGTGGATGCACAGTCTTGGCTGCAGCAAACACAAGACTGCAGAGTTGAAAATCTGGAGAGAAATGAGCAAGACAAGTAGTAGAATCACAGCCCTGGTCTTTTAGGAAAGCAGATTTTGGGTTACTCTGGAATCTTCTTGGCAGGATCAAGTGGGAGACTGCCCTAGAGGGCATGGGGCCCAAGGCAACAGGTTGATCTCCAAAAACAACCTTACTCTAAGAAAAAAAAGCAGTCTGTTCTGATGTACAGAAAAGGAAACAAGTGTGGCAGGAGGCCAGCGTGGATGTACAAGGGACTCCCAGCTGAGCTCCAACACGAAAAGGAAGTGTACGGAACGTGGAAGCACAGATGGGCTGCCCAGGAGGAGTACGGTGACATTTCTTGAGCATGGTGTTAGGAAAGCCAAAGCTCAGCTGGAGTTGAAACCAGACAGGGAGGTGAAGGTTAAGAGGAAAGGCTTCTGTAGGCAGGCTGGCAGCAAAAGGAAGGCTGAGGAAGACATGAGTCCACTGCTCCATGGAGAAGGGGACACAGTGACAGAGGACATGGAAAAGGCTGAGGTACTCATTGCTTTTTCCCCAGGTTTTTCACGGATACATCTGCCCTGCCGCTTCCCATTTCCCCAAGCCTAGGAGCAGCCTGTGGGAGTGAGGCAATACCCAGCACAACTGAGGCCAAGTGGACATACTCAGGTCCACAAGACTAGATTGGATGCAATGAAGGCTGTGGAGGAGCTGGCCAATGTCATTGTGAGGTCACTCTATCATCTTTAAAAGGTTATGGTGATCTAGGGAGGTTCTTGATAACTGGAGATGGGTAGATATCACAACTACCTTCAAGGAGGACAAGAAGAAAGATCCAGGCAATGAAAGGCCGGTCTGCCTAATCTTAGTCCCTGGGGAAGTGATGTAGCAAATCCTCCTGGAAGCCACATCCAGCCACATGAAGGACAAGAAGGTGAATGCGAACAGCCAGCATGTAGTTACCAAAGCAAACTGACTCCTTCCTACAATGACTTGATTGGCTGTGTGGACAAAAGAGATATGCATGTTGTAAATGCTTTGCAAAGCTTTTGACATGTTTTCCTACAGAATCCTTACAGTCAAAGTGGTGAAACATGGCTGGAGAAGTGGACTACAAAGCGAGTGGAAAGTTGGCTTGGCCATTGGCTCGAAGAGTGATGTACAAAGTCCAACTGGCTGCAGGTTACCAGTGGCATCCCTCAGGGATGGATACTGGGGCCAGGACTGTTTAACGTCTTTCATCGATGACCTAAATGATGTAATGGGGGACAACCACAGCAAACTTGCAGGCAATAGGGAACTACGGGTGAATGATCATAGAACCACAGAATTACAGACTGGTTTGGGTTGGAAGGGACCTTAAAGATCATCCAACCTGGCCTTGAACACTTCCAGGGAATGGACATCTAAACTTCTGCCGTTGGGGGCCCCAGCACTGGAGGCAGCACTCCAGGTGGGGTCTCAGGAGAGCGGAGCAGAGGGGCAGAATCCCCTCCCTGGCCCTGCTGCCCACGCTGCTCTGGGTGCAGCCCAGGACACAGTTATTGGCCTCTGTGCTGCCAGCGCACGTTGCCGGCTCATGTTGAGCTTCTCGTCCCCAGCACCCCAAGTCCTTCTCCTCAGGGCTGCTCTCCAGCCATTCTCCACCCAGCCTGGATTTGTGCTTGGGGTTGTCCTGACCCAGGTGCAGCACCTTGCACTTTGCCTCGTTGAACTTCATGAGGTTGGCACAGGCCCATCTCTCCATCCTGTCAGGGTCTCTCTGGATGGCATCCCGTCCCTCCAGCATGTCAATCTAACCACACAGCTTGGTGTTGCTGGCACACTTGCTGAGGGTGCCCTCAATCCTACTATCCATGTCACTAACAAAGAGGTTAAACAGGATCATATAGATTGGAAAGGACCTTCAGAGCTCATCTTGTCTAACCCCTGCTCAAAGTAAGGCCACTTAAAGCCAATTCCTCAAGGCCTTGTTCAGTCCAGTTTTGAATGCCTTCAAGGCAAGAGATTTTGCAGCCACTCTGGTCCCCTGTTTTCAGTGTTTGACTCTCCTCATGGAAATCTCTTTTATTTTCCTTGTAATGAGTCAGAACTTCCCATGTTTCAGTTTGCGTTCCTTGCCCCTTGTCCTTGTCTCTCATCCTTTCCCTGCGCATCTGTTTTCTCTACATCCTCCCATCAGGCAGCTCTAGACAGCAATAAGCTTCCTCCTCAGCTTTCTCCTAAGACTGAACAGACCCAGTTCTTTCAGGTTGTCTTCATACATCATGAGGTCCAGTCCCTTGACCAGCTTGGTGGCCCTCCACTGGGCTCAATCCAGCATATCAACGTATTTCATATACTGGAGAGCTCAAAACTGGACTCTTGTAAGCTGTGGTCTCACAAGTGCCAAACAGAGGGGAAGAACTGCTTCCCTGGACCTCTGGCTACACTCTTGTTCACCACAGCCTGGTATGTGGTTAACCCTCTTTGCTGCAAGGGCACTCTGCTGATGCATGTTCTACTTGCTGTACACCAGGACCTCCAAGTCTTTTTCCATTAGGCTCCTTTGTTGACCCCTAACCTTTACTGTTCCATAAAGCTATTTCTCCTCCGGTGTAGGACTTTATATTTGCCTTTGATGAACTGCATGAAGTTCCTGTGAATCCATTCCTCCAACCCATCTAGGACATTCTGCATAGAAGCCCTGACCTCCAACTTATCAAGGGCTGGAGCACCTCTCCTACAAGGACAGGTTGAGAGAGTTGGAGCTGTTCAACCTGGAGAAGAGAAGGCTCTGGGGAAATCTTATAGCGGCTTTCCAGTACCTGAAGGGGCTCCAGGAAAGCTGGGAAGGGACTTTTGACAAGGGCAGGATGTGATAGAACGAGGGGAAATGGCTGTAAACTGGAAGAGCTGAGATTGAGATGAGATATGAGGAAGAAATTGTTTGCTGTGAGGGTGGTGAGACACTGGAACAGGTTGGCCAGAGAAGCTGCGGCTGCTCCTCCCTGGAAGTGTTCTCAGCCAGGTTGGATGAGGCTTTGAGCAACCTGGTCTAGTGGAAGGTGTCCCTGCTGATGGCAGGGGGGTTGGAACTGGATGATCTTTAAGGTCCTTTCCAACTCGAACCATTCTATGAAGGTCTGATTTACTTCTAACCCACATATATAAAAAGTATCTCCACGCCCCTGAATGATACAGAAATATTCTGGATGTAAAAAAACCCACCAAACTAGCTCATCTCTTAAGACCTCATGTCTTAAAGGCATTCCAGAAATTACTTTTTTTTTTCTTTTCCATATACTACTGCAGTCCTATGAGAACTCACATTTGGCAAAGCCCTCCCTCATATATCAAATGCAGCCCTCCCAAGTACCCACCACATGCTTGTAAAACACCACTAAATCATTGTTACTTGAAACTGACTTGTAGATTTAAAAAAAATATTTTATTGTTCTCCCATTTCCCTCTATACACTATTTTAAGGGACCTATTACTTCTTTGTTAATCTATGTATGGTATTTATATAGCAGCATCATACTACTTAAACAAACCATAAACTATAATATATATTCTTTCATAATACTCCCCTGAGATGTAAGAAATATTTCTCCCATAACACAGTTGAGAAACTGAGGTACAGGAAAACACGAGGGATTTCCAAGGAGAATCTTGGCAGAACACAAATTGATGCAAATTCTCTGAACTTTCAAGTTTGTGTTTAAACACACAACTAATTCTTTAAATAGGTGCTTGATGAAGTGACTTTAGAAATTCAACTTTCCTGTTGTAGTGGCCTTTCGTGTCTTCCAAGAAAGCAAAAAAAGGAAAGTGGTTTAGACTAAGAATGATCTAGAGAGGCCAGCAGGATTGTCACCTGGTGAAGCATCTGGAAGACAGGGGACTGAAGGGGAGATGTCTTCTCTGCAGTAGCTCAAGGGCACCCATGGGGAGAAGTGAAAAACCTCTCACCACTGAAAACTTCATGCCTGCCCTTCTTTCAACGGATCTGCAGCACAGTCATGATTTGGTCTTAAGATGCCAGTCTAAAAACATCCTGTCATATTTTAAAAACAAGCCAAGTATATTTTCCCACAAACACTTTTATCACAGTCTTGATCTTACAGCACAGACCCAGGCAGAGCTTTTATTAATTGTAAACTACAACCTTTTGCTGTATAATATGTAAGGCTTCACTGGAGTCTTCAGTTCTGCAGAAGAAGGACTGTTTATGTCTAAAAACATTAGAGTGCACGCACGGTTTTAAGCATATTTCTTCATTTTTATCTCCAAAGGTTATGCGAGGTTAAATTTTACATACAAAGCATGGCTCACCTCTGTCACTGAACTCAAAGCAAGCGCTTTTTGAGACTGGAATGTCTCCCTCAGGGAGGAAAGACTTGTTTCTGCCCCTACAAGAAAAGCAGATAAAACACTGTGCCTGTGGGCAGGTTACTGTTCCCCCTTGGTAGAAGGTTGTTTTCTGGGGTTTTTTTTAGCTGTTTATAATTATTATGACTCTGGAACCCATGGTTTTTGAAATAAATAAAGATCTGGGAACTGCAGTTGTATCATTTACAGCAGTAGTAGGAACTCGCCAGGGAGTACAGGAGGAGGCAGCAGAGCAAAGCCTATATTACTTCTCCGGAAACACCATTTTCAGAATAAAGGAGTTTTGCAGAGTAAAACAACAACAATAAAAAGCGCCTTTTAGGCACAAGAAACGGCACTGGAGAACCGCGCGAAGATGGGACACAGGAACCGTTAACACCAGGGGCGACGGGGACTGCTTGTTTCTACCTCACACGCGTTCGGCCGCGCTACAAGCAGCGATACAAAATGCCACTACACTTCTGTGCTGTTAAAAGACAGGTTAATTTAACGCTTAGCCCGGCCGAGAAGGACGGAGAACCGCGCCGGCCCCTCAGCTGCTCTGCCCTCAGGCGCGAGCCCTCCTGAGGCGCCGCGCGCGCCGGGCGCGGGAAGAGCGCTTTTTCAGCAGTGTGGCAGCTGGCCGCTCCCCGGCCAGGGAAGGGGGCCCGGGGTTACTTTACGGCAGGCGTTGCGACTTCCCCGTCCGCGCTTTACGGCTGCGTGGCGGGGTGGGGGGCGGGGAAGATGTCTGAGCGGGGAGAAGCCCCGGCGGCGGCAGCATCGGCGGGAGCGGGGGGTGAGATGCCGGCGAAGAAGCAGAAGCTGAGCAGCGACGAGAACAGTAACCCCGGGGACCTGTCCGGCGATGAGAACGTGAGACCCGGCGGGGGAAGAGGCGGCCGGAGCTGGAGGGGGAGTGGGGGACAGGGGGAAGGGGAGGCGGGAGCGCGCGCGCGGCGGCTGCGGGGCCTCGCGCCGGGGGCGGGCGGGAGCGCTGAGGCGAGAGGGGGAAACCGCCACCCCCCGGCCCCTCTGTGAGGGACCTCCCGGGCCCGAGGGCCCCGTCCGAGCATCCCGGGCGGGAGAGGGGAACGGGTGAGGGGGGAGAGGAGCGTGTCAGCCCGCCCGGCTCGGCTCGGGATGCCCCTCGGGACGGGCCGGCCGTGACAGGGTGGTCCCGGTGGGAGAGGCCCGCGTGGGTCTGTGAGGGGGAGAGACACTCGCTGTTCCTCCACGTGGGTGAGGGAGGATTTGAGGCCCAAACTTTAAGCGGGCTCTGACTCGAAGTTCGCTTCAAAATGTCAGACCCTCTTTATTTTCTTTTCTTCTTTTCTCTCTGTGTGAAGCAGGGAAATTTTCCATTTTTCTTTTAGTTTTGTGTCATGTGAATTCACCGTCACGTTGCAGGGTGACACACAGCAGAAATTTTATGTGCAGCTCTTTGGTGAATGAGGAATAGGGTGTCTGTCAGCAGAAGGCAGCAGGGGCTGGGGAAGTCAGGCTACAGTCACAGAATGGTTTGGGTTGGAAGGGACCTTGAAGATCATCCAGTTCCAACCCCCCTGCCATCAGCAGGGACACCTTCCACTAGACCAGGTTGCTCAAAGCCTCATCCAACCCGGCCTTCAACACTTCCAGGGAGGAGCAGCCACAGCTTCTCTGGGCAACCTGTTCCAGTGTCTCACCACCCTCACAGCAAAGAATTTCTTCCTAATATCTCATCTCCATCTCCCCTCTTCCAGTTTAAAGCCATCACCCCTTGTTCTGTCACTCCCTTCCCTTGTCCAAAGTCCCTCCCCAGCTTTCCTGGAGCCCCTTCAGGTACTGGAAGGCCGCTATAAGATCTCCCCAGAGCCTTCTCTTCTCCAGGCTGAACAGCCTGAACTCTCTTAGCCTGTCCTCACAGCAGAGGTGCTCCAGCACTCTGATCATCCTTCTGGCTATAGTGTTCAGAACAAACATAATATGATTGATACAGCATAGTTTGATACTTGAAAGACAAACTTAGTCTGAGATATCTAGCAATCATTTTATGTAGTTACTGAGTGCGGGATATTATTTGGATATTAGCTTTGTGTGGTGTAGCTTTTTTTCTGGTTAGAGCACTTACTCAGAACGTGAGGGATCTGGACCACATCCCCCATAGCCTGTGGAAGTGCTGCTTGTGAGGCCACAGGCAGGTTCAAGGTGCCCCATACAACCACTACTGATTTTTTTTTACTGCTCAACAGCATTTGTGAATCCAGGTATAATTCAGTGACAAAGGTGTTCAGGTTTGCTTTGGTGTCTGTTGTAGGCTATCAGTGCCCATGGGATGTGGGCTGTCTGGTTATTGAAAATGGGACCTGTCTCAGTGGGGAAAGGACTCCCTTTCTGAGAGTTTGTTGCTGTGTTCCACTACTCCCAAAAGGCTGGAGTTCTGCTTGAAAGTTGTCATAATAGTACTGATTTGGAGAAAGGGTGTGATTTGTTCCATAAGCATCCTGGATGCGAGTCAGTCAGTTATTCTGGAGTTGTATTGTACCAGGTACCTCGTATTCTTACACTGACAATATGAGAGGCTGGAGCACCTCTGCTGTGAGGACAGGCTGAGAGAGTTGGGGCTGTTCAGCCTGGAGAAGAGAAGGCTCTGGGGAGATCTTATAGCGGCCTTCCAGTACCTGAAGGCACTACAAGAAAGCTGGGGAGGGACTTTTTATAAGGGCAGTTAATGACAGGACAAGGGGTGATGGCTTTAAGGTGGAAGAGGGGAGATTGAGATGAGATCTGAGGAAGAAATTGTTTGCTGTGAGGGTGGTGAGACACTGGCCCAGGTTGCCCAGAGAAGCTGTGGCTGCTCCTCCCTGGAAGTGTTCAAGGCCAGGTTGGATGAGGCTTTGAGCAACCTGGTCTAGTGGAAGGTGTCCCTGCTGCTGGCAGGGGGGTTGGAACTGGTTGATCTTTAAGGTCCCTTTCAACCCAAACCATTCTGCGATTCTAATATCTGACTAGTCCAGAGAAAACTTAAGTCGTCTGAGGTATTGCAGCTCTTACTAGCAAGTGTGCTTGGGAGATGAGAATTTGGCAAGCTCTGAAATTTCTTAGGGTAAAGGAGGAGAAGCTGGAAAACATAAACATTACTCAACTCGGTTCTGCGTATTTGGGGAGGGTTGGCTGTTTTAGGGGTGCAAATGACTCCAGGTTTGGGCAGTTCACTTACAAGCTTGTGTTGTCTCTCCTCCTTTTTCTCCTCTTGATGTCCTGAGTTTGAGTTGTTGGGCAACCAAAGACTGGTACACACCTCTACTGCCTTCTGGTGATACAGATATGAAACTGGGGCAACGAATATGTGTTTGGTGAGAATTGGTGTATTAATGTTTAGAGTTGACCTTGTTCTGTATTCCTCATGGAGTTCCTGATGCAGCTTCATGTTACGCTTAATATTCTCCAGTGACAGGCTGTTGTCTGCTTTGGTCTCTCTTAGTTCAGAACTAGAAATCACATGGGCTTGGGAGGAGTTGTTTTTCCCCACTACTCTGATGGAAAGTGAACAGAGTATCTTGCCAGAAAAGGAAAAACAAAAAAGGTTGATTTTTAACAAGCTGCACTCACTCGTACGGAAGCACAGGGTGGCCAGCTATGATGCGGGTGAAGTTGAAGTGCGCTGTGATGGGTGCTGCAGGGAATAGAGATGTCCTTTTGAGTAGCATCCTGCAGTCAGACTGCATGTGGAATTGTAGTTTCTGTTAATTGTCCAAAGCTAATATAAACCTGCTCAGGGACTGGGTGGGTTATTTTGTGCACCCCTTTTTTTTCAGCTCCCCCCATCCTGATGTTAGCTCTGGCTGGTGACAGTTGGAGGGCCAGTTGGATTAGTTAGCTGATCAGACAGCAAGCTAATTCTATTTTTTTGGGTTATTTTGTTTGTTTTTTGACTTAGCTTTTAGTTGAAGCAAGTATCTGTAGGAAAGAGCAGGAGGGCAGGGGTGGGACTTCCTCTTGTAGCAGCAGTGCTGACTTAACTGCAGAGGTGTGTCCTGCCTGGTGCTGCTGAGGGTGTCCAGAAGTCTCTCAGAACGGTTGGGTTCTTGGTACGACTGAGCATAATGTTTTTACACAAACAACGTCTTCCTTCAGTACTTCATTTCATCTACGTCAAAGATGTTTTCTAGGGAAAGAAACCACTAGATCTTTAGAGATTTTCTTAAGAGCAGCTCCCAGTATTCTGAAGAAACCTCACTAGCTCACAGTTCACATCTGTCCCTCTTGGATTAGCCCTCATGTGACTCATGTTCTGTTTCTAGGAAGGAATGCCGTTATGTTAGGACAAGATTTAAATACACACCAAGTCCTAGGAGATCTCCTCTTCTTATGGAGGAGAAGAAAAAGTGAAAAGGCCAAGTGCTGCAAAATCAGTTGAACTTATACAGCAGTTAATGACATCTTTATTACATTCTGTACAATTTGAATGCTTTCAGGATGATGCCGTTAGTATTGAAAGTGGGACTAACACCGAGCGCCCTGATACACCAACCAACACTCCTAATGCGCCGGGGAGAAAGAGCTGGGGGAAAGGAAAATGGAAGTCCAAGAAGTGCAAATATTCCTTCAAATGTGTAAATAGCCTGAAGGTAGGTATGTGTAAGCTTCACCATGGAAATGCTGAGTGCTGTTTGCTGCAGTAATGTTCATGTTGACTGCGAGACAGCGTCACAATAGATATTTTTTAATATCTGTACACAGTTATGTTCCATGCTTATCTGAAGAAAGTACCTTTCTTATTTGGAATAATGGAAGTTTTGAAGGAAAAAGGATACTGAGAAATAGGAAACAGTAGGTAGTGCTGCAATTAACCCAACTTTTGTACAAAGTTATGTTTGATATAATTATGTATTTCATTGAAGCTGTAGTTGCTTGAGATAAAGATAAGAAACTGGATAAATAAATTCAGATGAAACCTGTGACAACTTGATGCAAAGCACAGAACCTGTGCAGATTTTTGTACCTGTTGAAATGTATTTAAAAAAAACCCAACACAAACAACAAACAACCTAAACAAACAAAAAACCCCAACAGAAACAAAACAGCCCAAGAATCTTGGAACAGCTTTTTCCTCGCACTTAACAGATCAGATATCTTCTGTCCTCTGGCAATATAGCACATAAATGCTATATAGTGCAATTTGGTTAATTTATTGTGAGCATTGTGATGATTGTTCACACCTGATCTAGGTCATATTTATCTCCCCCTATAATACCTGATAGTATTAAGGGATGTGGATTCATGGTCTTTACTCCCTTTCCTTGTGTTTTAGGGTGTTATTGTTTTCTTCTGTGCTGCTGACAGACTGTGGTGAACTGAATGAATTTTCTCTTTGATTCTTTCAGGATGTTGTTGTTTCATTCCCCAGCCTTGTGTGGGCTATTGATATGGCAAAAGCTGTGAATGTGCCATCTGATCTGATTTTTATAAGACTTCTAAATAAAGGAAATATTGCGTCTGGAGCAAGATGGGAGCTTTGTTAAGCTTCATATTTAGCTAACACGAGGATGTGTGCAGTTCCATAGCTCATATTTTCTGCAGAATTGCTTTAAGATGTTTTTGTCATTCCCTCACACGTGAGCTGTGCTGATGTAGCTGTTTCTGAGCTTTGGTTTCAGACTGCCTCGCTGAAGTGTTGGGGTAGCTGAGTGGGAGTGGGTGAGAGGTTTGGAACATGGAAACCTTGTGAAGGAGCTTTGCTGCTGGAGAAATCATGATATGCAGTTACACTGACAAAAGTCTCTGGGAAACAATTTGATCCTATTGTGTTTTTTTTTGAAATATTAAAAATTATCTCTAGTCCTTTCAGGGTGGAGGAGGGAGGGAAGCTCTTTCGTTTCCACCTAGGTAGGCAGCTGCTCTGTGATTTGCATGAATGGCCCCCACAGGTAGTGCTCTTTGTGGCTTCAAGTCATGCTTCAAACACAGGCCCAGGCCTTTCAGCACCCAAACATTTTAACAAGTTCTGAGTTTTGCTAAGAATATTTGTTTTCTATCTGCAGATCAAATATTCCAAAGTAGTTAGTGCTTCTCAAATATCTTTTGGGGAAAACAGAACAATCCCTCAGTCCAGCTTCAACCCAGGCCCCACTATAGGGTGATCCTATAAAGTTAAGCAATCCCTGACTTCTGTGGATTTGGATCAGGGCCTAGGAACAGATTCCTGTGCAAGTGGAATCAAGCTGTGAGGGAGTAAATGGAGTGTTTCAGCTAAGTGGGGTATTTTTATCTGGTTTATTTTCCATTTCTCTTTGAACTGAAATTAATGCTAATAACAATAAATGTGCATGTTAACACAAAGACAAGGTAGCAGCCAGATTTGGTAACTGCTTTTTATTTCATGTTTGAGGAAGCCTCTCTTCTTTTCTTTTTCCTGTCCATCCATACTAATTTTGCAGATACTGTGGAGATAAACTCTTAATGTTTTTATGTTATATATGGGTTCCTAAAGACACTGGTGAGTCTTTGGTTATCACATCATATATCCCAGAGCTTATATGTCTTTGAACTATGCTTAAGGTGCATATACTGAAAATAATGAAGAGTCAATATGATATAAAGACATGGAAATTAATGTTCTTTAGGCATGTATAAGTTATGTGTTTTTCCACTTTCTTACTCTTGTTTTTCCCCTCTTCTTTTGCTTTTTACTTTTTTTTCCTGTGGGGAAACAAAGAAATATGGCTATTACTGTCTGCTTTGAATGTTGAATGGTTATGATTCAGCCTAAAAAACTCAGTGCTTGCTAAATATGCTTTTTAAACACTACTGTGGAAGTTATTTTGGGTGAAATTTAACCATCAGGAAAACAAAAATATCTCTTGGAAAATGACAGGAAATAAAGAACTGCCTTTTATTTGTTTGGTTTTTTGCAGTACTAAGTTACTGTAAGGTGTGCTGAGAAGTCTTTATTCTCTGTGAGCTGAATGGAAATGTAGTTTACAAATGAGCATATACAGCTAACATGCACATCCTCAGATCATCCATATATGTTTTCCTTATAGATCTTCCAGCAAGAGCCGTGTGCATTCTGCTTTGATGGGTTCCCTTTAAAACAATGCTGTTATTTGCCCTACCCTTTGCTCCTGCTTGGGGTGTGGCTCGTTGATTGTTAGCAGCCCAGTGTTGCCTCTCAGCTTCCCCTCTCTGTCCCCTGAGCTGGGAACCAGTAACCAACAACATGCAAGTTTCTAGTTTGATGTGTAAAGGAGAGGTAGCTAAAACCATTGCAGTGATGGCTTGCTTCCACGTCTGGGAACTGGAAATGCATGTGTGGTCAGCTGGTTCTCTGCTGGTAGTGTGGGTGACAACGTATTCAAATGTGTTTGTGGAGTTGCAGGTGATTATTTGTTGTGTTGGTGTAGTATTTACTTTGCTGCCTTCAGTCTAAAAACAGGTCTAGTGTTATTCTCTGACTGAACCTGGGTTGGCATTGGGTGAGTAAGGACAGAACTAACCATTGCTTTCTTCATTTATTCGCTTTGGTAACAATTGCAGGTCTATTTTCTCCTCTGCCTTCTTTCTCTGCTGCATGAAGAACCTGAGTACTTTGGGTTTTGTGCTCTTTATTCATAGCAGGGTCAAGGTGGCATTCACAACTCTACTTTTGGACCAGCATCTGGGTCACTCTTCTGTCTGTAAAAACCAGTGGTCAGAGTTGTGTGACATGCTTGGCATCTCAGGATAACCGTAAGGTGCAGCACCTAAAAGTGTAATGTTTTTAAAACCCCACTTGATTGTTTAGCACTTGAGATATAAATTAGATCAGACAAGTATTATCAAAATAGCTGTGTGCTGTCTCTGACCAGTGAGGATGATGGTAGTTTAAATGAGGTGAGCATAACTTCTTCAGAAACCCGAGTGACTTCCTGCAGGAGCCTCTGCCTGACTCCTTCATCCATTAAACACCAGAAGAACTGCAGTGTGTATGGTCAGGCTCTTGGAGGCTGTAGCATTCAGTGTGAGGAATGTAGTAGTAGTCTAAAGACATTTGTCTCGCAGAGTAATTTTTCCAGAGAACTAGGTCATCTTTGAAAAAGCTTACTAAATACTTTAGGTATGTGCTCAAATACAGAAACAGTGGAGCCCTCTGTTATGTATCTCTACTTACTGAGTATCACCCTCATCTGGGTCCTACCTAGAAACTAACAAACTTATCACAGCTTATGTTTGAAAATTATCCTATTTTGAGGATGAGAAACATCTTCCTCTTTGCTTTTCCCATTTTACTAGATTTATCAGAAACAGTGCACATGACATAGAACAAGGATATTCCAGAAAAACAAGTGCAAAACCTGCTAATGTATCTTTGTAATAAAGCAGTAAGGATCCATGCATTTTTACCTGTGTTATCTTCATGCAGTATGTCAAAAGTCCTCAGTATTCACCAGCATGAACTCTTTCACACAGAAATTCAAAACTAATTATTAGGGTTTGTTTTTTTTTTTAAGTGTTCTCTATTTGACTTCTCAGCCATTGTCTTCAAGGAAAACTTAAATACAGTCAAAAAACAAGCCTAAAAAGTAAAATTCGTAAAGTTATTGGGCACTAAAAATCATGGCCTTCTGCATGCAGTTTTATGGCCTACAGTTTTTCTCATTCTTCGTCTATAATTAAACTCTAATTCTTTACAGATGCTGAATACCTTGCTTTTTCCTTCTGTCCTGGGGTCACTAATAACCTTGCTAATTTTCCCCTGGCCTATATCCCATATCCCCCATCACACAAAGCCACTAATCTGTTCTTTCTTGTTGTGATGGGTTAATACTTGGAGTTAAACTTTGAACAAGAGCTTTTATTCTGTATTCAGCTTTCAAAGTTGTTACCTCTCTTTAAGAATTGCAGGAGGGCCTTCATCTCTGAAAGATTTTCTTCCAACTCTTTCTAACTCTTATAGTTATTTCTGTTAGAAACATATATTGATTTTCTTAGTAAACTATTCTAAATTCTTCCAGGCTTCCTTACTTTTTTTTTTTTTCTTTTTCCCTGAGTAGTGTTGGACTCCCCACCCACACCCCCTCCTCAAATTTATCCTTTGGCTCTTGGCTAGGCCAGAGCTGCCAGGGCTAACATTTCTGGTGCTGTCTCTGAAGCACTGCCATTTGAAGGCTGCTTAACAGCCGTCATGAGACATTTCCTTCCTGCCTGCACTGTCCCAGACAGTCCCCTGTGGGGAGGCACTTTAATGAACATTATTCTTACTGAAAACATCCTGTCAGGACAGGCCAAAATACTGTTATCAATTATTAACAAGCACCACCATATTCATCACAATTCATAAACATATCTGCTTTTTTTTTTTTCCTTTTCTTTTTTTCTCTCTGTTGAAGTGATGTAAGCTGTATAAAAATAATACTTGGCATTTCTCTGGTAACTGTTTGTGAAAGGAAGCTGAGAACACTTTGTAGACATGAACTTTGCAGCAACATTGTGACATGCTGGAGAGAGTTTGTGGTGTCTGTGATAAGAGTTGCAAGAGCTAACTGTGCTGTAGTAGTTAAATGCAGCCCTTCTCCACCCTTAAACTAGTATCATTCTTCTCTGTGAGGTTGTAAACCCTTGTGTGGAAGTAATTGTAACAATATAAAATGCGTATAGATGTGACCTTAGATGCAGAGGTTGCCTCGTTGAAAATTGCAAAACAAAGTAGCAGAGCTGTGAGTATAACTCGGGAGTTCTGCCAGCTCCTGGCCGTAGCTGGGAGACAACAGTTCTTCCCCTTCGCTTTTTAAAAGCTTGGTGGGGGAAGAAAGCAGAAGAGGTGTCAGAATATTCCTTTAACCTCCCTTAAGAAGGCCAAATTAGAATGTGGTGTTACAAAACTGTTCCTTTTAGCTGTTCACTATCTGAAATTATACTGGATGTGAACCCAGTAGTTTGAGGAGGAAAACATATCAATTAAACTGTTTACCACCACAGCTGAAATTCATAGAAATAATATGCCTGTGGGTTTTACTTTTTTTTTTTCTGTCTCTAATCTTACTTTACATCTACAGGAGGACCATGGTCAGCCTTTGTTTGGAGTTCAGTTTAACTGGCACAGTAAAGAAGGTGATCCTCTCGTTTTTGCCACTGTAGGCAGCAACAGAGTGAGTAATCTGGTTTTAACCACAAGCCCTTCTGTGTATTTCTGCTTGCATTCTGTTTTTCCAACCAGTCCCTTTACCTGTGTTTAGTAAGGACACAGGATACTTCATCCAGAAAGCTTTATTCCTCAGGTATGTAGCATCTGTTATCTCAAAGAGTAGCATCTTCTGGATTGTTTTATGAAGTCCTGTGTTAACTATTTGGGAGTTAGCCTGCATAGTTAAGTAAAAAAATCCTTCAGTAATATAAATGTGGGATAAGGGAGAGGTGCATACATGTGTCTTCTCACTGAAATTACTCTTCTTAAATGTCATTGTTTCCAAAAGGTCATATGCTCTAAAAATGAGATGAGAATGCAATGATGCCAGGCAGCTCAGCAGCTAAATTAATGGCCTCTGCAGAGTGAATTTATAGGCTTTTTCTGAACAAGGATCTATGTTATTTCAGTCTTGAAAATAACTCCTGAAATGCATTCTGTGCAAGTGTTGTGAATAAACAAGAACCCTTTAATTTAAAATTTGTTCCACCTGGCAGTTGCCAAAAGTGCTAAACTAGGATTAAACAAGGTATCAATGGCTCTTTAAAAGACCAAATCATGTTAGAGATGGCTCCAGTAACTGATTCCAAATAGAGTTTAATCTTAATAAGACAATTCAAATGATAGATTTTAATAACTGGGAAAGAATGCTGACAAGTCCTGGAGTGCTGCTCTACTGAAACTGCTTTTTCTAAAAAAAAGAAAACATTCTTTTACCAAACCACTTCTACCTGTTGGAAACAAAAAGGTGATGGATGAGGTCTAAACCATAAAGGCACACCACCTCCTCCTCATCAGGCAGTGAATACATGGATGCATGTGATTTCATTCTGAAATATTGCAAGAAAGCAGCAATATCTCACACTTTTTTTTTTTCCCCTTCCAGGTTACTTTATATGAATGTCATTCCCAAGGTGAAATCCGTCTGTTGCAGTCCTACGTGGATGCTGATGTATCCTTTGAAGTTATAAAGTCCCTTGTTTGCTTCCTCTTTATCAAAAATTAAGAGGCTTTGTAGGAAAAAGCAGATGAAGGTTTGGTCTGTGATTTAATACTTGCTCATGTGGCACATTCCTTATGTCAGGTCCAGGTCTCACCTCTTTCCCACATCCTAGAGTCCCTCCTTCTGAAAAAATATTAAGAACACAGACTCATGAAACATGCTGTATTAAAATATGTGAAAAATGATTCTGTCAGTTTAATCTTCCCAACACTAATATTTGTGTAAAGTTTCACATTCACTGCTTTACAGTGGTTTTACCTTCCCTGTGAATTGCAACTGGGTTTAAAGTCTAAGAATTCTCTTTCATGCTCTGAAGTTGTAATGACTTCTGTTGGTCATTTGTAGTACACGAGTCAGCAACTTGTGAACTCAGTCTTGATTCATCTTCATTTTATTACCAATCTTAAGATGTTTTGGAGAAAGAGGTTAAAAAGTGATGCTGAGAGAGAAGGCATTCCTTACATGTTATGGGACAGAAGTGAGGAAACTGGCACCTATAGAAAAGGTGGAGTTGCAGATTTATAATCAACTATGTATTTTTTTTCTTATGGGGTCCAGCAGAGATTTCTGGGTACTTGCATAAATTAGCAACAAGTTTACTTAAAAAAAAAAAGTTATTTAAAAAACCAAACAAACAAAATACCAAACTTTCTGTTTTTTCTGTGCTCCTTAACATAAGATGTTGTAGGCAGATGAAAATTTCTATACCTGTGCTTGGACATATGATAGCAATACAAGCCATCCTCTTCTGGCTGTGGCAGGGTCCAGGGGTATTATCAGGATAATTAATCCCATTACAATGCAGTGCATAAAGGTGAGTGCTCAGAACTTCCAGATACAGCTTGTGTTTCAGTGAGGCATGAAACTTATGTCTTCTAAATACATGTAAACAGGAGGGGAAATGATAACTTGGTCTCTGAATTCTATCCCAGCACTACGTGGGCCATGGAAATGCAATCAATGAACTGAAATTCCATCCAAGAGACCCAAATCTCCTTTTATCTGTAAGCAAAGGTGAGGAAAAAAACCCCTCTTTTGTTTTTATATAAATCAGGATACTTTGGATTGGATTTTGGTCTTGAAAATGGCCAAAAGCTCCATTAATTTTTTATGAATGGCACTGAACAAGTTTACCTTGAAAGTCTAGAGCAGATTTTGCTCTTTTTATGGCTATATATATATGTTGTACCTATTAAATCCATGGCCTACGCTAAACATAACTCCACCTGTGGTGCAAAGGGATTGTGAACAGTGCTGCTCTGAGGACAGAAGAACCATGAGCAGTAGGGTTGCTCTTTCCTTTCTACCAGTTAAATTTTCTTTTCAGTTGTTGCATGACGTTGCCATCTAGTGGGGATGTGTTAATGTGGCAGACAGCATTCACCACCGTTCCTGGGGAAACCTTTGATTCTCTGGCGCTCAGGAGCAGCTCTGACTTTAATTGGACTTTTTGTAAAAAGCATATTCATAGAATCACAGAATGGTTGGGTTGGAAGGGACTTTAAAGCTCATCCAGTCCCAACCCCCCTGCCAGCAGCAGGGACACCTTCCACTAGACCAGGTTGCTCAAAGCCTCATCCAACCTGGCCTTGAACACTTCCAGGGAGGAGCAGCCACAGCTTCTCTGGGCAACCTGTTCCAGTGTCTCACCACCCTCACAGTGAAGAATTTCTTCCTAATATCTAATATAAATCTGCCCTCTTCCAGTTTAAAGCCATTTCCCATTGTCCTGTCATTAACTGCCCTTATAAAAAGTCCCTCCCCAGCTTTCTTGTAGGAAAGTGAAGGGAAATCTTCCCTTCAGTGAAGGGAGAAGTGAGTTTTTGTTATGGTGTCTTATGGGCTTGTCCAGAACGTCTTAACAGTCCCAACTTCCTAATCCTGACTGTTTTGTGAAGTAAAGGAATACCTGATCTGCTGCAAGAGCAAGCTTTCAGGAGTGCTTGAGCTGGAAGCACTCACATAAGGAGACTTTTGACTTTAGTATATTTAGCATCACTGATGAAGCTGCATGAGAATAGGAGTTGGGAACCTCTCTGATTCTTGCCACTGTGAAGTTTTTGCTGTGGGTCTGTAACCTGGAATTAAGTCTTGAGTTGTGGCTATTTTTTGGGTTCTTTTTTTAATAACATTTTTACATCAGCCACAGTACTACCAGTTTTAATGTGCAGTCTCTGGACCAGGTATTGTCCCTGCTCATGGCAGGGGGGTTGGAACAGGATGAACTTTAAGCTCCCTTCCAACCCAAACCATTCTATGATTTATGAGAAGGCATGAGGCAGGAGAATACTGGGGTCTCTGAACTGTTTGGCTGAGAGAGGAGTAGAAAAAGAAGAAAATATTTGGGACTCTGTGGCCTTCCAGTTGTTGTTGCTGTAATTCAGTGCAGTGCACCTGTGGAATCCAAAAGGGAAATACAGTAGAGGTTCCCATTTCCAAATGGGAAATACAGCAGAGGTTCTTCATTAAAAATTGTTAAAGCTTTCTTTAAACAAGTGGGTTAGTCTGGTTGACTTTGGAATACATATTGTATATAGAAACAGCTTCTCCCATCCCTGCAGTCTGTGGTTCATAAAGAAAAATATTCTGAAGGTTAAAAAAAATGGAAAATCAAAACTTCTCTGAATGCTAATATAAGAATGTCTGAAAGGAATTGTAGCATTTTTTTATATATATATAAAATTGTTTTTGAGATAATACTGAATAAAAACATACTTGTACAAGGTCAGGCTTTGCTTTTTGGATGATCTAAAGATCCAAGTGTACTTTTGCCAGAAGCTGTCCCTGGGGCAGGGGGGTGGGCACTCTTTCTCAGAATTCTACAGTTTTACTCTAACAATAGTTTAGCTGTGATGGCAATTTTAGTTAACGGAGTTCTGTTGTTTCTTAACAAGTGAAGAAGAATTGAGTGCCTTTTTTGATGTTTACATGAACACCTGCTATTGAAAGTGGTTAAGCTGAAATATATGATTCATATGTACATATAAAAAGCAGCATGTAATTTTATTTGTTCTTTATAGATCATGCATTGAGACTGTGGAACATCCAGACAGACACGCTGGTTGCAATATTTGGAGGAGTAGAAGGGCACAGGGATGAGGTGTTAAGTGCAGTAAGTGGAAGACTGTGGGGCAGTGATTTAGATTTACAAAGGGTAGTAAGCCTACAATATGCAACTTTTTATCCTCTGGTGCACTATTTTTCATATTATACCTACTTAAAAAAAAACCCCAAACAAAAACCAAACCCTGTAGTGCATAAATACTGTGTTAAGGGGATAGACAAGTTTAAATCTAAGGTGGTTTGATCTGGCCACCTCTCAATATACAGCACAGGTGTTCACTTTCTGTATGTTTCAGTAGCTAGTTTTCTCATAGTTCAGCCTAGACATCAATAAAATAGAGCTCAGTGGGGCTAGAAAGAGTAAAATATTTTCACTATAGTCCCATTCCTGAAGTTCTTGAGGTCTTCTCAAGCCAAAGCAGCAAGAGCAAATAAAACTTGAGATGTGGTAGTGAAGGGAAGAAGTTATTTCAGGTGAGTTATGCAGCTTTTCAGTGGCTGTGAACAGCCACTGGTACCCAGAAAATATCGACTAGAGTAGTTGACTTTTAATAAACTGCTGCTTAAGAACTGTTTCCTTTCCTGGTGTGTGACCTGAAAGGTGAGGGGTGTATCCATATGAAACCTGACACTGTGTTAGTCTTTTGTGGTTCTAAATAGTCATCACTCAGGTCATAGCCGTGGAATTTTGACAATGTTGCTCTGTAAAATGAAACCTAGGGAATTTACTGAGTGGGGAGAACTAGCTGTAGGTTCATTGTCTGTCAGTGCTGTTGAATATTCCTCTCTTACTTGAGAGAGTAAATAGAATTATTAAGATACTCTACTGCTTTGCAGTGAGCAGAATTACATTACTAGTATTGTTCTATTTGAAATATGCAGTTTTATTGCATTCTCTACACAGAAAATGCTATTTTAGTGGAAATGATGGAATAAAATCTGAGTTGAGATAATGCAGCTTAGGCCAGAGGTGTTCAAAATTATTTTATATACATAGGATTATGATCTTCTTGGTGAAAAAATCATGTCCTGTGGGATGGATCACTCTCTCAAACTCTGGAGAATTAATTCCAAGAGAATGATAAATGCCATCAAAGAGTCTTACGAGTACAACCCAAATAAAACCAACAGGTATGCAGTCTTCATCTTCTTGGCTGTCTGTAAAACATGAATACTCTCCTCAATGGCCCAGGTTAATTCCTATCAAAACTGGGAGTTCTTGGGGGTAGGGAGTGACCTGGGGATTGTGCTGGATACTGAAGCTCTCTAGAATGTGTGCCTTATTGATGTTTGCTTCAGTAGAATTTTATTGAATTCAGATTTCGAGTCCTGAGACTTTCTTTTTAAATATCTTAATTATTTCTTATCTGCCTGACTAGAAATGTCTGGAATTATCTTTATCGTTCTTAATTAAAGTTTTTATTTTGTTATGTTTCAAGTTGTCAATGGCTTTTCTTCCTCTCACCTCAAAATTTCTAGGAGGGAATCAAATCTGTGTAATTAAATGTAGCAAATAGTTTTCTATTGAGTAATTATTACTCAATAACTGCTTGACTTTGGGTTGGGGACAAAACTGTGTACGTAGTAATAACCTTAATTTTCATCATTCTCTGATCTGACCTCGGATTAGTAGAATGTCAAGTAACAAGTACTCACTTGGCTTTAAGATGCTGAATACTTGAAAAAAAGCAATGAGACTAGCTGTAAAAATAATCTTGCCTTTTTTGGTGATGTTAACAGTTATTAAATGTTACTTTTTTAGTGTAGCTTTTTTAATAGTATGGCTTTCTATTTAAAAATTTAGATGTTGCAGAAGCAGCATCAAGAAAACAGAGTTTGAATTAGTTCTTGAAATATTTGGCAACAGGAGCAGTGTTCAGCATCTGAAGGAGTGGTTTTGCTCAGCACTTTCTCTGCACAGCCTTGTACATGGGGAACTAGTTACTTCATTAGGAGTGAGGGTGAAACAGGGACTGTTCCTATTATTACTTAAATAATAAAAGAAGCATACAAAATTACTTAGTTATAGAACTGTTAAAAAAAGGCTTGTCCTTTTAACATTGAGATGTGTTAAAAGTGGCCATTAAAAATTAGACTTGTGCTTCTGTGTTTCTCTGAACTTCACTTGACAATTTCCTCCATAGGCCTTTTATTTCCCAGAAAATTCACTTTCCTGACTTTTCTACGAGAGACATACACAGAAACTATGTTGACTGTGTACGATGGTTGGGAGATCTCATTCTTTCCAAGGTAACATTGCAGCATTTTCAGCTACACTACTCTTATTTGCTTGTTTTGAGCATCTTAATAAAGGTTTTACTACCATTTAGGTCTTGGGTTCAATTACTGTGCTGTGTCAAATGATTTTGTGGAGTGTATTGTGAATTTTGGCAACTATCAGGATGCATGGATAAGCAGCTTGTACTTAAAAAATACAATTATTACTACAGCTGTAGTACAGGGATACCAGCTCACCAGAATCTGCATGGAATGTACAGGAGGAGAATATATAGATACTGGTGAGGGACCCTGCTGCTAAAGGGAGAAATGAGGGTTCCCATAATGGAGTAACTTTGATTAATGTGTTGTGTCCACTAATAACATTGGCTTACAGATATTAAATTGTGGTCCAGCTGCCTTGTTGCCAGAAATTGGTGCATGCATGGTCCTGTTGGTCAAAGGGTTAATTTGAGGATAACCTTATCCTCAAATCAAGGTTAATTTAAACTGCTCATGAAAATATATTGAAGCAAAACTGTTTGAGTTCCTCTGAAGTGGGTGAGGGAGGGCTCCTGCAGTCTTGTTACTGGCAAAGCTGTGACCTAAGGACAGAGGTGAGATTTCCAGTTGTACTATTTTTAATGTCATTGGGGAAGCTTTGAGACAAAATGTTTGGTTGTAATTATAGTTAGATTGAATGTGCATTATAAATTAAAAATATAGGTGGCTTTTTTTTTTTTTCTTCCATTGTTTCACCTCAGTCTTGTGAAAATGCCATTGTGTGCTGGAAACCTGGCAAGATGGAAGATGATATAGATAAAATCAAGCCCAGTGAGTCAAATGTGACCATACTTGGGAGATTTGATTACAGCCAGTGTGATATATGGTACATGAGGTTTTCAATGGATTTCTGGCAAAAGGTAGGTGTCAGCTTGGACTTTGCTGTGTTTGGAGGTGTGTAGCTTTTAACTGATGTTTATGGGCGTGGGAAAAGTCCTGGTTGATGGGATGTGTGAGAAATAGAATGGTTTGCTGCAAGGGGCTTTATATGAAACCAGAGGAGCTCCAGATTTTTCATTCTGGAGTTCTGGGTTCTGCCTGGTGGAAAAGTTCCACCAAGTGAATATTTATTTTCCACCAAAGGTATCTTTACTGATATCTTCCTCTCCCATCTGCAGAGGTGGATAATAAACTGGAAAGGAGGCAAATTTTAAAGCTTTCTAACCCCTCTGACAGACTCATTCACGTTCAAACATTCACACACAGTTGATCAGCTATAGAGCCTTTATAGAATTCTGACTTTGTATTTTAAAACATCTATATCCTCTGCTTCCCTTTAAAGATGCTGGCTCTGGGCAATCAGGTTGGCAAACTGTATGTTTGGGATTTAGAAATAGAGGATCCTCATAAAGCCAAGTGAGTATTTAATTTTTTTTAATTTTATTTTTGTTGAGACAGGGAGTTGGAGTATTTTCCTTTTTCCTTTAGTGATAACTATGACATTCTTTAACAGTGCTAATTACTTTCCATTTTAACTACTGTGTAAATAAACATTCTGAGCCTCCAAAGTTTACTTTTTTTTTTAAATTTACTGATTTATTATTTATATTACAGTAGTGCCAAATGGCCCCAATCAGATTGCGCTGGGTACCCTGTGTAGATACAGTAAAAGACAATTTCCTTCTCCAAGAGCTTATAAACTAATTAGGTGGAAAATTTACAAAGCAATTAAGAGAAGATGTGCTAGTTGGGTGTAGTGCATGACAAAAGAGAAACAGGTGAAAGGACTAGAGTAATGAGAGTATAAAGGTTAGCTGTGAGCATGAGGTGGAGAAAAGAGTATGGTTTTCCAGTTCCTCACTTGTGTGGCTGGGAAATAATTTTACAGCATGTCTTTTATATATATATATACTTATATATTTTTTTTTATATATGTGTGTGTGTGTGTATTAAAAAGATAAATATATATATATATATAAATATAAAAATATATATTAAAAAACATTATGTTCATAAAATGTATGTGTACTATGTATATAAATAATATATGCATTCTATTTGTATGTACACTATATAATAAATTATGTAAACTTATATATATTTTACATATAAAATATATATGATCTGTATAAATAGGGATGTGTGTGTGTGTGTATATACACAGAAACATACAGAGTTCCTGAAAATTTGGCAGTCTCTAATCACTCAGTTATGATATTTAATTCCTAACCACTGGGAAGGAACATTGATGTTTAAGTTCTAAATAATGTGATTCAAAAAGCTTTCAATCAGTGCTTCGGTGAAAGTGGGGTGGATGAGCAGTGGCAGTGGGTGAGCAGGGAATTATTGCTTTCCCAAATCCACCTTTGGGGTGCAGAACACATCATCCTGCTGCCCTTCAATTCCTCCTCGGTCACATAGCTAAGAGGTTGGTGAGACAGCGCTCTGCAGTGTAGCACCAAGTGCAGATTGAACCTTACAGCTGAATGATTTTCTTTTATTTACAGGTGTACGACCCTTACTCACCCGAAATGTGTGGCTGCCATTCGACAGACCAGCTTTAGCAGGGACAGTAGCATCCTCATAGCCGTGTGTGATGATGCCAGTATCTGGCGCTGGGACAGACTACGATAAATCACTTTTTTGTTTTTCTTAATTCCAAATAGAAAATATATTTTCAAATTCTAATATAGCCGGTTAACTTGCTAGGACAGTAGGCGCCTTTAGTGTAGACTTCCTCGAAGGTTCAGCAGGCTGGAGCTGAACTTAGTGATGTTTACATTCTGTGTATTGTTCTGCTTGAAATTGCTGCTTTTAATAAAAAGAAGTATTTTTGTAAAGTGTTCTGATTTGTCCATTTTAATTATTTCCCACAATGCTTTTTCACTTCCAGCCTATGCTGTTGTTTTGCACGCGGGTAGCACATAAACATACAGCTGCTTGCTAGAAATTGGGTACCTGTAGGCTTGCAGCTGAATTTGTGCCTTTTTGACTGAAAACCGAATGAAGCTCTTGAATATTATTCAGGAACCACACAAAGGAAATACTATACTTAGGAAGAAAGTATAAATAAATGTTAAATTACTGCTAAAAATATTAGTATTATTGTTCATAAAAATATGAACACATCCCTTAAGTTAGTTGCACATTAAAATTGATTAATTTTTAATAATTTTAAATAATTGGGATGTGCTTTTTGCCATTTCTGTTACTGGGGAAAAGTTAACTTTTTTTTAGTGGATCACATTGATTTAAGATAATCACAGTAACTAAACAGGCAGAATCCAAACAATAGAGCATAGTTAGTTACTTATTGGAAATACATTTTAATTGCCTCTCTTGTCAATATCCCCAAGTAGCCTCTTCAATGTTTTACTTGCCCTAAGAAGAATGAATTCTAAAATCAATACTATTTCATATAGGTTTAAAATATGTGCAATTAATAAAAATGAAAGGGGGGCAAATAGTGAAGATGGCAGACATCATTCCCAGTGCTGGTCTGTGTTCAAATTATTTGTGTGTGGGTGAAACGTTGGTGTTCGGGGTCTGGCAGCAGTCCCAGCCACTGCACCATGCTGTGTGTACCTGAGTAAGGACGATGATTAACAACATTTACTCAAGTGGAACCATTTACACACTTAATTTTCCTACTGTGCTCTTCTTGTCCTTCACCATACCACGTTACCTGACAAGGAGGTGTTAGGATGTGACATAAATACACGTGACACTGTCACTGGCAACATAACGGTGCCCTTTTCCTCAGTCGATTCGCTTAAGTAGCCCTGTCTGCTACTTCATGTCTATCTGACTTTTATTTTTCAGGATACTGCTTTTTCCTGTTTGTTACAGTTTGAGAAGCTTGTAAATGCTCTGTGTAGATAAACTGCCTGTTCAGTTTGAAGTAATGGGACTCAGACAGTTTTGATTTGTGTATTTGGGACCCGGCAAAAAAACAAAACCTAGAGCTGGCACGTGGTTTAAAAGTCTTGCTCTATAACATAGGATTTTTTTTTTCCATTTTATTTTCTTTTTTAAATCCTTGTACTCACGATGGGGGAGGTGCAGTGTCCAAAATTAGTGTTCAGTGGAGCTGGATTCTGAACCTTCTTTTTCTTGCACAAGCCAAGTGGCCAGCACACTTATTCTGTGATGGGGCTTCCAGATCATGTCTCCATGACCAGTCAGCCAAGTGCAAAACCAGGTCCAAGACTGAGTGCTGGAGGGAGGAGACTGAAGTACCTGCGGAGTTGAACACAAATTAACCGTGTCCTGGGCTGCATCAAGAGAAGTGGGGCCAGCAGGTGTCCAGGGAGGGGATTCTGCCCCTCTGCTCTGCTCTTGTAAGGCCCCACCTGGAGTACTGCATCCAGTTCTGGAGCCCCCAACACAAGAAAGACATGGACCTGTTAGAACAAGTACAGAGGAGGCCATGAGGATGATCAAAGGCCTGGAGCACCTCTGCTGTGAGGACAAGCTGAGAGAGTTGGGGCTGAGAGAAGGCTCCAGGGAGACCTTCTAATGCCTGAAGGGCCTATAAGAAAGCTGGGGAGGGACTTTTGACAATGGTGAGTAGTGATAGGATGAGGGGTAATGGCTTTAAACTGGAAGAGGGGACACTGAGATGAGATATGAGGAAGAAATTCTTTCCTGTGAGGGTGGTGAGACAGTGTCCCAGGTTGCCCAGAGAAGCTGTGGCTGCTCCTCTCTGGAAGTGTTCAAGGCCAGGTTGGATGAGGCTTTGAGCAACCTGGTGTAGTGGAAGGTGTCCCTGCTGATGGCAGGGGGGTTGGAACTGGATGAGCTTTAAGCTCCCTTCCAACCCAAACCATTCTGTGGTCTCAAGCAGGTACCACATTAACTAAGTTCAGAGACAACACCCAGCTGAGCCACAGCCAGCGCTGGGAGAGGTTCTGAATACACACAGCTGAATTAGTCACAATGCACCTGGTTACAGACTCATTTACAGCCTTGAGGACGAGCCGGGGCAAGAGCTGGCACAAAGCTGGTGCTGGAGCCTGAGCCTTGCCCCCCACATGGTCTAGTCTGGCTTCCTGGAGCCCAAACAGTAAGGATCCCACCAGCATCATGGGATGACCAGGATGCAGTTTTGCCCAGGTCACATTACAGCTACAGGAGAGAAGACACGAGCAGCCGCGCGACAGCCTCTGCTGGTACAAACTCTGCCCCAAGAGGGTCTGACAGAGTTTATAGGCGTTTAGGTTGTACTTGTTCTTCACCAAACCATGTCAGATAAGCTGGACTATAGAAAATTGCTAGTACTCTTTTTTTACTAATTAACTCCTTTGTTAATTAACTCCTGCTGGCCCACTGAGGCCATTTGGTCATGCTGACCCGTATTTCTTCACCAGTGAGGTCTCGCAAAGGCCTGTGAAGTGTTAATTATTTTACTTGACACCAGGCAGATGCTTCCTTAGAAGTGTGAGAACCTGAGCAATGACCACCAGCAGCCTTCAGTGCTGTCACAACTTAATGATGCTTTAACTCCAACGTCCATTTGGTCTCTCTGGTCTTCTTCTGATAGCACCTGTGACATGTCAGCTATCTGTGGTATCTGCCATCTGTGTAACAAAGCCACTAACCCTACAGCAGGACTTGCCAGCTCACACACAATGAGCCTGATGACCTGTTCTGCTGAGGAAGTTCAGCCTGGGTCTCTGCTAACTGCCCTTATTGCTGCTTCTCCACAACCAGATGGCCTACAAACGTGTCTTTAAGAAAATCAAGTCCTTGGTTGAGCTCCTTGATCAAGTATTTTAGGATTTGGGCCTGTTACACAGCTTCTGGGAACCAACTCCAAGCTTTGTTCAGTGAGTTACCTGGGATGGAATTAGTTTTACTTTTCAAAAGCTGTTCTTTAACAGTTTTCCCAGGTTTCATCAGTCCTGTTTTACTCCTCTTCTGGCTCCTACCCTTTCTTTCTTGCAAGTCCCTGGTGGGGTCCTCAGCTATTATGCAAGGCAAGAGTCCAGCTGAGGCTGAGGTGTGATGAAATGGCACTGAGCAGTCTCAAAAGCATCAAAATAGTGTGTTTCCATTCTCAGGACAGTTGGTGGCTCGTGTTCAGCCAGCTGTTGACCTACACCCCCAGGTCCTTTTCCATCAGGCAGCTTACGGTGCAAGTACCAGCAGGAAAACCATCATCATATTCTCAGCTGCCTGGTCACTCTTCAGAATAAGGTAAAGAAGGAAAAACGACATTTATTTTGTTTACAACTGAACGCCCCAAAGCATCACACAAGTATGAAACAGTGCTGCTGCTGCTTTTAATCTTGTAATTTCTTCCACTTCAAATGCAGTTGCAAAAGGATATTTCTACACATGCACATGCAACACTGATTTCTGATTGCAGTCAAGTACTTCAATTAAAAAAACCCACTTAGGCAAGTAGTTTTCTAATTTTAATTTTAAATAATTTTCAAGAGTATTACAAAAGTTACAAGTTTGTCTATTCAGACTAATCGTTTAGGTTTTTTCCCCCCAAATTATTCAGTGGGGTTACTCGCTTCATCCTTCAGATAGCACTGGTTAGAAAGCACTTCCAGTGACACCACTTCAGCTTATGTTTTCCAGAAGAGAGGGTTCTGTGTCAGACGCCTCTGGAAATTCTCATACCTAAGGGAAAAAGAAAAAAAAAAATGAAATAAAAATCCTCAAAGCTGTTACAAATAAAATGGCTTCAAAAATGACACAAATAATTTAGGCTACGCAGAGAATATGATAAATTACATCTACTCCACACCAGGAAGTGAGTAAATCCAATATCCTCCTCTCTGAATTCATATTGAGAATGCTTACAGTGAGACTTGTGTATTTCATTTGTGTATTTAATTAAAGTGGTATTTCAGAGGATGCTCATCCAAGCCCAGTAAAACGAAGCAAAGTAAAAGGTTCTATTTTGTGCATAGCATTTTTGGGGCTAGGAAATCAAAGTTGAGGCACTAGAAGGGGCTGTCCATCACGCCAGTAATCAGGCCAGGTATCTCACAGAAGAAACCCCAGCAAAACCAAACCAGAAAAACCTCCTGCTGTTCAGGGATACACTGTAACACTGGGAAAAACAAAGGTCACAGCGCTGCTTCTGAATCCAGTTCAGCTGTCCCTCTCCTACTCCTTCAGTGCTGCTCCACCTAGGATGGACAGAGCCAGCCCAGCACTTCTCAGTTCCCAGGACAGTGGACATGAGCTGGCAAGCTCAACAGGCTGGAGCAGGCTTGCAGTGACCACAGCCTCCCACTCAGCAGCGCTGCCTAGCAGGCTGCGTGTCACCTGCGCACAGGTAAGGAAGAGGGGGCTGCAGACAACTCTGCACTCGAGGCCCTGCATCCATTTGCCTTGTTGTTCTAATAGAAACCTTGAGACAAAGCAGTCCCTAAGATACTCTACATATTACAAGCTATAATTAAACACATCATAACGATGCAGAAACATACGAACAGAGCCAAAAAAAGTTGGTTTTCTATGGCTGTAATCACATTAACAGATCTCTATACACAAATACATTCAGTTTATTCCAGTTATCCCTCACTTCACTATATTGTTTTGAACAACCAAAAGCAAATTCAGCACCATCCAGGCAATGCCCAGCCATCACCCTGCCTCCTTCACCTTCCCTTCCATTTTTCTCATCAGAGACCCTCCCCACACATGTTCATGGAGTGTTACCTTCTAAAGAGAAGAGATCCCAAAGAAAATATATTGCTTACATTGACTGCTTGCATATCATGAGATCTGTGCTAATGAAAAAACTGTATTCAGAGAGCTCAAAATACTGTTTTTAAAAAGGGGTTAGGTTAATACTGAGGAGGCTGAGGGCTAAACTGATAAAATGTAGGAAAGAATTTTTCAGACACCCTGAACGACTGCCTGCAGTTCACAGTTTATCTCCAGATGACACAGGCTGTCCCCACAGACAGCTAGTCCTGAACCCAGCCCCTGAAAACAGCGCTGAGAGACTTCTGCATTTGAGCTCAAAGGTCTGGGTGACAGAACCAGGTCGACTAGGAAGATGATTTCTCCACCTCTCCCATATTCTTAAGCAACAGAACTATGCTGGAACTATGTCCAGGAAGAGACCAAGCATAACAAATAAGCACAAGCTGACAAGTCTCAGCCTGTTCTGTCTTCCCGTGACTCCAGAGTGTTTGCATAATCAGCAACACAGTGCAACTCCACATGTGTCAAGGGCGACATTTCTAGAAGTAAAAAAAAAGTTCATGGGCTGCACAGCACTCTCCTACCAAAAAAGTGATTTGAAGATGCTGTCAAAGATAAAAACAGTGGATAGAGTCTCTCCAGTTGGAAGGGACCTCAGGAGATCATCCAGTCCAACCCCCCTGCCAGTGCAGGTTCCCTACAGCAGGTTGCACAGGAAAGCGTCCAGGTGGGTTGTGAACATCTCCAGAGATGGAGACTCCACAGCCTCTCCAGAAGATCCCTGTCTTTCTTGAACTGAGGAGCCCACAACTGGACACAGGATTCCAGATGTGGCCTCACCAGGGCAGAGCAGAGTGGGAGGAGAACCTCTCTTGACCTGCTGGCCACTCTCTTTTTAATGCACCCCAGGATACTGTTGGCCTTCCTGGCCACAGGGCACACTGCTGGATCATGGCCAGGCTGCTGTGCACCAGCACACCCAGGTCCTTTTCCTCAGAGCTCCTCTCCAGCAGGTCAGCCCCCAACCTGTACTGATGAACGTGGTTATTCCTCCCCAGGTGAAGGACTCTGCACTTGCTCTTGTTGAACCTCATCAGGTTCCTTTGTGCCCAACTCTCCAGTGTGTCCAGGTCTCGTTGAATGGCAGCACAGCCTTCTGGTGTGTCAGACACTCCTCCCAACTCCGTATCATCAGCAAATTTGCTGAGGATGGACTCTATCCCTACATCCAGGTTGTTGATTAAAATGTTAAACAAGACTGGATCCACTACCGACCCCTGGAGAACACCGCTAGTTACAGGCTAACAGCTAGATTCTGTGCCACTGATCACAACCTTCTGAGCTCTGCCAGTCAGCCAGTTCTCAATCCACCTCACTGTCCACTCACCTATCCCACACCTTCTAAGCTTTGCTACAGGGATGTTGTAGGAAACGGTATCAAAAGCCTTGCTGAAATCAAGGTAGACAACATCCACTGCTCTCCCCTCACCTACCCAGCTGGTAGATGTCACAGCATGACAGGAGTTCAATAATTAGAAATCAGCTGGTTTAACCCTTAGAAAAAAGAGCACTTGTTAGCAGAGATTGCCATTACCATTTCAGAACGACATTTGCAGGAATGAAAGCTTCAGAAGGATTTGGGGTCATCTGTGCCTGAGTAACAGCAAATGAGGAAGCAAAGTTATAGAAGTTATCCAACATCTTCTGAGTGAACTGAAATAATAAAAAAAAAGAGACATTTTAAGTAGTTATTTTTTCAATTTTCATTTTTGTGCAACAGTTTAACAGATACACAACTCCTATATAAAGTAAAATTAGTATTGCCATCTCAAGCACGATGGGAAACTGGATATAGTAGGTCCAGGGATGTCCAATTTAAATTGATCAAAACATTCCAACTCTCAGTCTGGCCATCAGATCCATCTAGTGTCTACAAATCATTTTCAGATTCTTCACTCACCCTGTCCCTGGTTGATTTAATCCAACTGGATACACAGCTTTGGGAAGAACATTTTGTTCTGGTGACAAAGTGATGCAGTGACAAGAGCTGTCCCTCTCCTCCAAATTAAACCATCAGAAGAACAGCAGACCAAGTCAAAGCTGCCGTTCCAGCTCACAGCAAAACACTAGTTGTTAAACCAGCTGAAAAGCCTGCAGCCTGACTCATTACAACCTGTCAGACTCCAGCGACAGGGAACTTTTCTTTCGCTTTCACCACAGAAGGGCCGCTACCCTGGCAACCTCTGCCACAAGATCTTGCTGCAGCAAACATTAAAAAGATGGGTAGGAAACTCCTAAACTGTAGGAATGAGGAAGTAAAAAGAGTGAAAGAGAGGCCAGGAAGTAGCAATCCTTGTGTGCAGATGATGAAGCTGTAGGGCATTCCCAGCCAGTCTACAAATGCTTAAGTCTGTGCTACCTCCTTCTTTCCCCTGTCTATTAAAAAAGAAAAAAAAAAAACAAGTATGCATTGTTTGGGTGGGAGAACAAACTATTTTCACAGACAGTGAAACAACAGAGGAAAGCAGAGCCAGCCTGGGGCAATACACATCCATTCTTGTGTGTCCCTCCATCTGCTCTGACAAAAGCTGTGGATGTCCTAGAACCCAGGAGCCTACCCTCAGTCTCACCCCACTCACATGCAGAACTCGTGGTTTTGTCCCACTTCTTTCCATAGAACTTTTTTTGTGATATAACCATACATATATTTATATAAAATATATATACAATCCTAAAGCTTCATAAAACCTACTTACTAAAAATGTAGTGGGAGAGCAATCCCCTTGCTTGATTTTGCCTTTTAAAAAAAATATTTTTATTGCTATAATGTAGCAGTTTCAAAGAGATGATGTCAAATACTAAATAAAAGCTTTTAGTCATTGACAAACATGCTCCCAGTCATATCCCCTTCCTCTGCTATCTACTCCCTCAAAGGTTTCCTTCAACTATAACTTTATATATTTTCTCTATAGGAATAACTATTACTTCAGCCTTTGGCTCAACTGCATTCCTTGAAAGTAATATACAAGTTCAGTTAAGATGCTACTTTTTTTAAATATAAAAATCCACATAACTGGAAATAACATTTGTAAAAAAGTTATGCAATCATGAGGTGGGGTTTTTTTTTTCCTTTCTTTAAATATTATTGACAGAAAAATCCACCTCAAGTGGCACACTACTACTTCATGACTTAACAGCTATTATAAAAATTGGTGGAATCAGAAAAGCTCAATTAACTGTACTAGACAAAAATAGCTGTCAGTCAACTCCTAGTCATGACACCTTTCTCCAAGAGACCTTACCTATTTGGAGCTATTATGTTTATCAACTGCCAAAGGACATCAGCTACGTTATCAGGATCACTGTTTAATTACCAGTCTACCTCAGCAAGTGTCTATAAGGAAAGGAAGTAACTAAAAAAAAAAAAGCCTCAAGAAAAAGCTCATCAGCTGCTGAAACATGAAAGGATAATGCCAGAGCTGTCAGTGTCAGGGAAATCAAGACCTGCCATGCAGATCTAGCTTGCCTGGAACTGCTGTTAGATGGCCAACTAACTGCCAGTGCTGGCTGAGGACTGTCAGAAGTTCAAACGAACAGACAGGCTGGGTAAAAAATAGCAAGTGTTGCAGCCCAAGGTCTGGTCCACAGGGAAAGAACTGGAAACAAAACAAAACAAAAACCATCTTTCTGTAGGAGAGGGCATGACTCTGTAGTTCTGCAGTTCTCAAGGGTCAGTGGTGCACTTGGGTATCTATCTGCATCCATACCCGTGTCTGCCTTGACTTTTGGGTAAGTTTTGACCATCCCTGCAAGTCTGTGCACTTGAGTTCCAGCACCTACAAATCACCAAAGATCCACTGGCTCTCACATGCATTTAGTCATAGCTGCTCCTGCAAGGAAGTCTCAAAAATATTTTTACAGTAGAGTGACACTGACACAAGTGAGTCTATTGGCCTGATTCCACTGAGCTTGAAAAAAAAATCCAGTCCTTTAGAGGAGACAGTTTTCCAGTGTAAGAAAAAGTCATTTCAAAATATCTAAGCATTCAGCCAAATGATTAGGTTTGTTACAATCCTATAGCCACCCACAGCAGCTTTGTTTTTAGTTCTTCAGAGGCTTAATTCTTAAGACTTTCATAATACAGAGAACTTCTGAAAACAGAATGCCCAAGCTACCTCCGTGAACGAATCCACTGATGACACAGCAGCACTTGCAACGGGAGTCTGCTGGGCCAGGTTCTCCAGCAGTTCCACTGAGATTCCAATCTGGGCCACCGTTGGCGTCTGAGGGAGGTTCATGGCACCAAAGGGATGCTGACTTCCCTTTCCTGAAAGCACCACAAACAGCACATGTTAGCTTTGGCACGCATGGAAAGACTGTGTCATGTAAATCACCGTGTTTCTTCTGCAGAAGGTGTTCCTCAGCTCCCAGCAGAGAGATCTCCCTGCCTCAGGAGGACAGAAAAATCACACAGTCCGAGTACACAGAAGCACAACGGTAACTTTTTTCCCCCACTTGTCAACATATTTCCAGTAAGGGTGCAAAATCCTAGCTCAAGGTTTGTTTTCTTTTACCACACCTCCAGGCACAACTGAAACATTAAAATACCTTACAATTCCAAGGCAAGGAGTATTTCTAAGGCCTTCTTTATGCACAATCACAGGAAATCCATCTACACTCAATCAGTAAAACAACATGCAGTAAGAGAAGAATAGATAATTGCATGCACTAAAGTATTTCCAGCCACTATTCCTCTCCAGATTTAAAAGTACAGACAAGTCAGTAACAGTGACAACTGGCAGCAACTGACATTCTTATAAAGCTTGATTCTCTATACCCAAACTGCTTCCCTGCAGCATACCTTCCTGCTTTGTTGAAAGGGATGGCCAGCAAAACATTATTCCACAATGTTTTCCAAAACAACCTAAACTCAACACCTGCAGCAGAAACCAGCAGAACCTGTCCTGCCTTCCAAGAGCAGTCATGATCTGCAAGGGCATCAGAAACCCAAGCAGAACACTTGAATTTTTTAATCACACCATGAGAACTGGCCACAGTCCCCTGCACTGAGTGATAAAGGTCACAGTGATTCCCTTAGGAACGACAGTGACTTTAATGAATGGATACAGCTAGTGCTGCTGGCGCAGCTCCAACAGGCACCAAGGGGTCTTACTACAACATCTGAGTGCAGCTGCACTTTATGACACAAGGGCAGGAATTGCACAATTGCAAGAAATCAACTCAGCCTCTTTCACAAAGGTATACTGCTACTTTTATGCCTCTTGGCACTAAAGAAGCCACTCAGCTTTGTTAAGGCCAGTAATCCTCTCTTCTGCCTTGACTACAGGCTGTGAAGCATTTCACTTGTAATGAAAAACCCACAAGTGGGGAGAGTAAGAGACTGAAATAATACACATTGACTGTCATCCCACTGAGGGGTGGGGAAGTGACCAGAAAACCACAAAACCTCACCAACACACATTATTCAGCTTTTAGTATGAATTCTAACTACCAATTTTGATAAGGGGAAAGGGGAGTTGATTAAATAGTCTTATTTCTAGCAAACATGAAGATTGCATCTGAAAAGGAAAAAAAAAAAATCTGGATTTAATGCTTATTGCAAAGCCCATCACAATCTTACATGATAATTAATCCTCAAAAAGAAATGTGTAATAATGCTGGACACTTTAGGCCTTTGACTACTGCATTTATAATCAGTATCAGCAGATGCAAGACTTCATTTCCCAAATCAAGGGGTCAAAACAACAACAAAAAACCAACACAAAAAACCCCACAAACCACACAAGCACGTCTATTTCTAGCCCCACAGCACAGCTTTTAAGAATGGTTAAAAGTGAGCAAGAAGAACAACAGAAAAGCCTGCTTTTATATATATGAAGTTTGTACCAAGACTACTGAGAAATACAATTCAACAAACTTTTAATGATTATAGAGGAGCTCTAAAGGAATCTTTTAGAGGGTACTATGACATTCCTGTGAGACATCTTCAAGACCCTGTTTGGAAATCTTATTCCAGGAAGGTTACTTGAGCTTAAACAGCACCTGTAGTCAAGGAAAAAGTGTCCAGGGTCAGAATTTAGTCTCCACTCCACAAATCACTTTTTCACAATGAAGAATGTATTCCATAAAAGTGTTTTCCCCTTTAGTCCATGTATTGAGACAACCTTCTGGCATCCCACTTGGAAACACTGCAATGTTCACCTGCATTGGCTTTCCTAAGTGAGCACAGGACAGGAAGGAGGAGAGAAGCAAACAGAAAACCCTGGGGCAATGCCATTTTACTTGCTCCTCATAGTCCAGAGGTCTCATATCCCACCCCCAGATACTGTATTTAACAACCCAATCAGTCCTTACAACAAGGTGCAAGGTGGGCACATTACACACATCACAAAACCTGGACAGTTCCAGGGCATTTCAAACACTGAACACAAACTCAATATCAGAGTTACAAATGGTATATTTAACCTTTCCACAGGTCTGTGTAATAAAACACTGTGCCACTGCAGCTGGGTACTCATGTCTAAATCAGAAACACTCTGTCCTTCTTCATCACACAGCAAGAAACTCTGCTACAACCACTGCTTCACAGGATGCTGACTAACAATCAGGGACACAAATTGGTTCCTCTCAGCAAGGGATTAAGTTCAAGCAAGCAGAGCCCTCTGCAGTATTTTCACTCTGCAGCACTGCTATTGCTAGAATTATATAATACCCACTAGAAGCAAGTTGGTGTCACAAAACATGTTCCATCCACGTTACACAAATTACATGTTTTCTCATAATTTCTAATCCATGTATTCCTAACATAACCTAACAAAAAGCTGACAGCATCTAGACACTGATAAAAGCTCTCCAAACCTTTCCAGCTCAGTAAAAATAACAGGCAGCCTCTTTATCACATCAGGTTTTGCAAAGCCCACGTCAGCTTCATTTTGCTCTTAATTCTCCCTATCAGCCTTCAGCACCCTCATATTAGCCTGCACTTACCAAGTTAAAAATATCTGTGCAACCTCTGTGTTTCTCAGCAGCCTCACCTATGTTTTTGCTTGTGTCCTGGTTAAGGACAGCTTAGTGCCAGCTAAGTTAAACTGTCACAGCTTGCTGCACCCAGAAAAAGTGACAGTGCTGAAAACACCTCGACAAGGGAGCCACTCATCTTTAAACTGCTATTTTACATGAATGAAGCCTCGATAGTCAGCCTGCAAACAAACTCGCCCGATACTTCTTGCACAGGGGATAAAACTCTAGTTCAACCTGTTTATTCAATCTCTTTGTGGAACAGCACTGCTACGCACAACTTTGAATCAGAATCTGAGCAGCCCAATGTTTGGTGAAGGACATACCCTTGACATTTGTCCTCCCCCTCACCCACTTCACAGATACATATGGTCTATCAACAGCCTGCTCACAAAATCAGCCTGAGTCAAACCCAAAACATGGATTTCAGCAGTAAGTAACGCCTCTCAGTGATTCCAGCTCTCTGGAATAATCCCTCTCTGGTCTCCCCTTTCAACAGCCTCATACAATTGTTTATGGTCATGGAAACTAAGGCTGTGTAGCTTATACTGACTGCACAGTCAGAGATAAGCTGCAGACAAAAATGGGAACGGTGGAGGTCTCTGCTGTTCACATCAAACACAGCACTGCCTCACAGCACTGCAAACACATTCAACCATGTCATGGAGTTCTTCCTCAAGAGCAGCCCTTCCTTGGAAATTATGGAGATCAAGCAAAAAGCATCTGAAAATGTGTTTTCCTACAAAGCTGTCTGGAAGCATATAGAATACAGTCTTTCAAGCATGAGAAATATATGGCAAAAGCTGGCAAAAGAACCTCTGATACGCTTCACTGTTTCACTAACACCACAACTTTGGAATATGCAAAAATACAC
This sequence comes from Caprimulgus europaeus, assembly GCA_907165065.1. The sequence goes on from OU015523.1 coordinate 119,365,931, forward strand.
CTCCAAAAACCCCTCCTTCTTTTCTGAAGAAAGCCCAATTTTTTTAAGAACATATATGATCAGAATTCATTTTGCTCTGCACCTTCAGAGCCCTTATGTCATGTCACGCTGCCATCCAGGACTGATTCAAAACAAAGCATGCCATGTTATGAATTAACACAACCTCAATACTTTCCTAAAGAGAGATTCAAGTTAAGGCTGTAGACTACACCAAAGATGTGTATTACTTTATCACAATAAATCTTAAAGCTGGTTGAGTGATGTAGCCATTCCTTTAGTAAGACAAAGGTGTGTCACTGGGGTTTTTCATCATTTTTAGAATATGCATGGCAAAAAACCCCCCATATATTTAGGGAAAAACACACACACTTGCTTCAGGTGGCACCAGCATTCTCTGACTCCCATATGAGTCAGATTTCTCTGGTTCAGGTCTATATCACAAATACTGAAACATTTGGAAAGCAGCTTTCCAACGATGATTCCCTCTACTGGAGAACTCCATAGTGCAGCAGCCCTGGATGGGAGGCGGCTGGCTGGCTGAAATCACTGCATCAGACTGGACTCATTACAAAACCTGCCCCTGTGCTACCAAGAATGCAACCGCTAAACAGTGGAAGCTGAAAGAAAACACTGCAGGCATGTCTAGACAAACGCCTGAAAAACATGTTATGGATGTTACAGAGTCATTCTTCCTCAGGGTCTCCATGCAGAAGCAGTATTGGAACACACAGCAAGCCTGCTCAAAGGAATTTCCACATCAGCACCACATAGAGAAGATGAGTGAGCAATTTCACTAGGAACACTAACATACAGATGATAGACTGCTTCTAGTACCACATCTGCTAGGGACTACCTGAAAACACACAGGGATCTGCCTTTTCAAGTAGCTTTTTCACAGAATCACAGAATTGCCTTGACTGGAAAAGACCCTTAAGATCATTGAGTCCAACCATTAACCTCACACTGACAAGTCCCCGACTAACCCATGTCCCTCAGCACTGTGTCTACACGACTCTTCAGTCCCTCCAGGGATGGGGACTCCACCACTGCCCTGGGCAACCCCTTCCCATGCCTCAGAACCCTTTCAGCAAAGAAATTCTTCCTCACATCCAATCTCAACTGCCCTTGGTGCAACTTGAGGCCATTTCCTCTCGTCCTGTCACTTGTTCCTTGGTTGAACAGACCCACCCCCACCTCTCTACACCCTCCTTTCAAGGAATTGTTCAAAACCACCTTCAAACATCTATCCCCTTACGCATACAGTTTCACCGAGTGCTACATTTCACCAGTCTTACCAGATTTCAGACCAGAAATTTTGAAGATGGCACTTGGCTTCTCATTGGTGACAAACCCCAGCAGCTGCCACACAGCCATCCCACTCTGGTCTGGATAGCAAAAATAGACAGATCCTCCCATTCCTTCTGGAAATGGTATCGTTCCCAGCATGAAGACCACTACATGGTTGATGTTTTCATAGTCCGGTAAATCAAATACAAATTTGTCTTCAGCCACTTGTTGGGGTGCTGCTTGTACCTAAAGAGAACAAAACCTTTATTAGTATTACTATATTTTTCATCTTTGACTGTAACTGTGAATTTCCTTTTACAGAAATACACCTAAAGTGGAACATAACAAAAAGTGAGGAACGTATCAACCTAAACAGCAAATAGCCAGATAAAAATCAAACACAGCAGAAAAAAACAACTGCAAAAAATATTACTGAAAAGGCACAACAATCTTGTTCTACCTGCACTGAACATATATCCCACCCGGGACTACAGGATCAGAATACCTTCGCTCCCCATGTGCGTAGGAGGAAAATAGGGTGCAGAAGAGGTTGCCAAGTCTATAAGCAGTGGCTGTTGACCACCTGGCTGGCACAACCCCAGGATCATGGAAACCTGTTCACATAGGAAATACAATAGACCTTGAGACAGGCAGTAGAAGAAGGATGGCTAAACGCCAGAGCAAAAGATACCCTTCTCGTTACCCGAGATGCCACATCCTCGCAGCCAACGCACAATCTAGCCTTAAAAAGCTTTTTTTTCCCAAGCTCCGAGGTTGTCTCTGAGGAGCCCGAGCCTCTCCATGAAGAGAGACGGGGACTGTCTCCCGGCACAAGGCTCTACCACGCAGCTGCCTCTGGGAATGAGGGGCAGGAGCCAGCCGAGGCGCCGGGCAGGCGTGACGAGGACGACGAGGTCCCCTCCGCCGGGGGCCAGCCCGGGCGGAACCCAGCGAGGGGAAAGGCGAGTCCCGCGGGGCGGCCCTGCGGCAGCTCCACCCCGGCCCCGAGCGGGTTGAGGGCCCCGCCCGCGGCCCGGGCAGCGCTCACCAGCCTGCCCGCCACCAGGCAGCCGAACATGGCGGCGGCTGCCGAACCCCCTCAGACGTTTCGCTGCTCCAGAGCCTCCATGGGCGCCGTCTCCCGGAAATCAGCCCGCCCCCATTCGCCCCGGAGCCCGAGTCACTTCCGGAGCGCGGCCACCGGGGACGGAGCGGAGGGGGCGGAGCCGTTTCCCTGACGGGAGATGTAGTTCGCGTCACGGCACCAAATGGCCGTCAGGGGCGGGAAAGGGAGACGGCTCCTCACACAGCCCTGGGCATCACCAGCTGCCGTCCCTTCCTCTGTTTTCTGTATGAAAGCATCACGGAATCACAGAATGGTGGAGTTGGAAGGGACCTCTGGGGGTCATCCAGTCCAACCCCCCTGCCAAAGCAGGGTCGCCCAGAGCAGGTTGCACAGGACAGCATCCAGGAGGGTTTTGAACATCTCCAGAGATGGAGACTCCACACCCTCTCTGGCAGCCTGTCCCAGGGCTCTGGCACCCTCACAGTAAAGAAGTTTTTCCTCATGTTTAAGTGGAACCTCCTGTGTTCCAGCTTGTGCCCGTTGCCCCTTGTCCTATCACTGGCCACCACTGAAAAGAGTCTGTTGACACCCACCCTTTAGATATTTATAAACATTAATAAGGTCCCCTCTCAGACTTCTGTTCTCCAGGCTAAACAGACCCATCTCTCTCAGTCTTTCCTGACAAGAAAGATGCTCCAGCCCCTTAATCATCTTTGTGGCCTCCACTGGACTCTCCAGAAGTTCCCTATCTCTCTTGAACTGGCAGCCCCAGAACTGAACACAGTACTCCAGATGTGACCTAACCATGGCTGATTTGCTCTGAGTACTGAAGAGCAGGGGAAATTTTGTCTCTTCTGTACCTAGAAATCAAAAGTCAATCTTGTTGTCTCTTCTGTACCTAGAAATCAAAAGTCAATCTTGCTATGGAAGAGGCCAGATCTGAAGTGTTTAAATCCAGATAAAACTGGTCAGAGCAATTAGGAACAAATGAAACCTATGTTCAAAAATAAAAAGAGAGAAAAAATAATCAGAAAAACTACATGATTAAACACGCTGACGTCCACCAAGTATACTGAAAGACAACTACTGTAACAGTGTATGACACTGCATTATCAAGATGTTGCATTTTTCCTCACAGGTACAGGTCAGGTTCTAGAAGTTTACACTGATGAACTGCACACATAATTTATATTTACTGTGTAAACTGATCTTCAGCACCATTTCAAAGTATCTACCATTAGACTGCACCTGGTGCTCGGAGCACAACCCTCCTTGACTTCAGCAGTAGCTTTCACCAGTGAGATTTCAAAGCCTCCATCAAACATTCCACAGACGCCTGCAAGATTGTCCGATGGCCTGGTGAACATCACATATCAACACAGGGGCAAAAACAAGTCTAGTTGTCCAGCAGCAGATGCAAAGACAGTCTTCATCATCTCTCTATTCCTACCAATGCCTCGCAATGTCTTCCAACTTTTGCAAAAACGGGTGTTTCAGATAAAGTGTAGAGGTGCTCTTTTGGGAGAGGAGTGAGAGCTTCTGATCCCTACTACAAACCTGGGACAAAAAAAGAGATTTTCATCAGAGTCGGACAGATGATTGCTGTCTTCACTAGAAGGCTTAGGGAAAGGGCACTCAGGGGCACCACCACCATTACTATCTACTACCACCACGGAGCATTTTGCTTAAGAAAGATTAAGGTTTTTTTAATTGGCTGATTCCAGGTTGGCAGCTGAGGCTCAAGCAGAGAGGTACCCCTCAGAATTTGGAGCCCTTTTAGTATCCCTTTAAAAAAATTTGGTGTTAAGCTGGGCTTCCACTTGATTACGGACCACACCGAGATCCTTCTCCTGCCTGTCTCCACTGCTGTCACATCCATGGAGCAGTTTGTCAGAGAAATGATCTCATTATCCTCCTGGCAAAATAATTTACCACATTCAAATTAAAGACTAATTCAAATTAAACACACTAATGACATTACCAACTTTGAGAGTGAGGTGAAATGGTCAGATTTTGCTGAAATTACTCCCTCTAAGGGACCTCCCACACCCAGCAAAGGCAGGCAACTTCTTGTTCAAAACCCACAAGACTTGCCCCTGGTGAAGCAATGACTGAAAGAGACGAGGTGCCTGACCTACCTGTGAAAACCTGGTGCCTGAACATGGCAGGAGGGTTAACCTCTCCTCAGCTCCACCCTGCACCCAGTGCAGGAGGTGTGGCTCTGTTGCAATCACGCCGGTCTGATGCAGGGACTGTGGGTGCAGCAGCTTGTTTCTGCCCGAGGCCAGCAGGTATAATGCTGAATACTGAGAGGGACCGCTTAGCTTACACCAACCAGTCACACGCAGGAGCATCTGTGTGACTGAAAAGCTGTATTTATGTAAAACTGAAAAAAAACCCCAAAACAGCCATGGCAACAAATGCTTCTTGTATTGTTACTGTTTTTCCTCAGGATTGTGTTTGACAGCTTGGATGGGCGTATGCTTTGCTGGGTAAAAACCTGGCTGGATGGCGGTGCCCAAAGAGTGGTGGTGAATGGAGTTAAATCCAGTTGGTGGGCGGTCACAAGTGGTGTTCCCCAGGGCTCAGTACTGGGGCCAGTCCTGTTTAATGTCTTTATCAATGATCTGGATGAGGGGATCAAGTGCACCCTCAGTAAGTTTGCAGATGACACCGAGCTGCATGGAAGTGTTGATATGCTAGAGGGTAGGGAGGCTCTGCAGAGGGATCTAGATAGACTAGATTGGTAGGCCAGGACCAATTGCATGAGTTTCAATTAAACAAAATGCCAGGTTCTGCACTTCGGCCACAACAACCCCTGGCAACGCCACAGGCTTGGGGAGGAGTGGCTGGAGAGCTGCCCTGCAGAGAGGGACCTGAGGGTGTTGGTCAACAGTCATCTGAACCAGAGTCAGCAGAGTGCCCAGGTGGCCAAGAAGGCCAACGGCATCCTGGCCTGGATCAGCACTAGTGTGGCCAGTAGGACCAGGGAAGGTCTCTTACCCCTGCACTCAGCACTGGTGAGGCTGCACCTCGAGTGCTGGGTTCAGTTTTGGGCCCCTCACTAGAAGAAGGACATGGAGGTGCTGGAGCGTGTCCATAGAAGGGCAACGGAGCTGGGGAAGGGTCTGGAGCACAAGTGTGATGAGGAGCAGCTGAGGGAACTGGGGTGTTGAGCCTGGAGAAAAGGAGGCTGAGGGGAGACCTTCTGGCCCTGTCCAAGTCCCTGAAAGAAAGGTATAGAGAGGTGCGAGTGGGTCTGTTCAACCAAGGAACAAGTAACAGGACAAGAGGAAATGGCCTCAAGTTGCACCAAGGGCAGTTGAGATTGGATGTGAGGAAGAATTTCTTTGCTGAAAGGGTTCTCAGGCACTGGAAGGGGTTGCCCAGGGCAGTGGTGGAGTCCCCATCCCTGGAGGGACTGAAGAGTCGTGTAGACACAGTGCTGAGGGACATGGGTTAGTCGGGGACTTGTCAGTGTGAGGTTCATGGTTGGACTCGATTTGCTTAAAGGTCTTTTCCCCGGGCTCGGCGGGGACAATGGCGGGCGGGGCACGAACTACATCTCCCGTCAGGCCCCTCCGCGGGGGTGGCCATGCTGGCCCCCGCTGCCCGCGGTCTCCCGGCGCGGTGCACCCCGGGAGTTGTAGTCCACTCTCCGCGGCGCTGGGAGCCGTTTCTGGGGGCGCTGCCGCCATGTCTGGTTGGAGGGGCAGCGCCTTTCTGTCTGAGCACGGGGATGCCAGAGCCTGGGGGCTCCGGGCAGCAGAGTGCTGGCTGGTGCCAAGGGGAAGTTTAATAAGTATTGTACTTTAACCTAAATGGAGAGAAGTGAGTGGAACCAGAGCATTTTGCTGAGGTTGTAACCAGGATAAAGCTGTGTGGTTTCAGTGTGGGTTAAGGTGAGGCCTAGGACAGTGCCAGTGGTTGAGAGTGACTCATCACAGCTGTTGGAGAAGGAAGAAACTGCTGGTAAGAAACCAGCAGGAGGAAAATAATAAAAATAAAAATAAAATAAAAATAAAAATAAAGGCAGCTCTTCCACACCATGAAGGAATTAGTGAATCAAACATGGCAGGACATTGTCTTCCTTCGTGTAGTGAAGGAGAGACAGGCACGTTGCAATAGTCTCAAATCCAAGGTTTCTCGCTCCTCAAAAGGCCTGAAAAAGGGCAGTGGCATGAACCCACCAAAGGTATCAAGCACATAAATCACTGAGCTCTGGAATTAGTTCATTCTTTGACTTTGCAATCCCGTAATCATATGATCAGTAATACACCTTATTGCTGTTTATCACTGTGCACTGACAGTGAGATTTTTTTTTTTTATAGGTATATATTTTGTAGTATTTGCATGATAGTTATATTTAAAGCAAACAAATTTTAAGTTTTGGATTGATATCCACTCTTCACAGGAAATAAAATGCTGAGTGAGCAGAGTGTAAGCTTTGGAGAGGTGAGAAGGAACAGCTCAGGACACAGAGATTGAGTTTCAATCTCTGTGTATGGGACATTTTTCTCCCGAGTTAGTACAATAAATTGTTAAACTGCAACCGTGTTCTTTTGGTGCAGGGAAGCTCCTATGCTTCATTGCTCAGCCTCCCCTGGGTATGAGAGCACAGGCTGTCTGGGCTAGATGGAGACAAATCATTCCTCAGTTTGACTTGGAACAGTGTTCTGGGCTTTCTATAGAAGCTGTTCTTTTAAATCTGCCTTTTCTTCTGCTGCTTACACAGGTATTTTCATTTATGCTCCAATCTTAATCATACCTGGTTTGGTATTTCTGTTACAAATCTCTAGAAAACTTTCCCCTTTTTAGTGTGCCAGTGTGCTGCTCTGGGCTCTGAAATCTGTGATTAGACCCATCCCTGTAGGAAATGTTGAGGTCTTTCCTGCAGCCGGGCTCTGCTCTGGTGGACAACTTCTGCTCTTGGGTAGGATCTTCAGCCATCCCACCACAGCCTTGCCAGGCCCAGGACACTACACCTGTGGCTCATGGTGAAGGCTTCTCACTAGGAAAGCTCCCAGGCTTGCCCTTGTTGCCCACTTTGCAGTAGTAGATTTGTTAGCAAAGGGTGATACTGCTTTTCAAAATGCTGAAAACATTAAAAATACAAAACAAAGACTGCTGCTTGCTACCAGGTGGAGTAAAAAATCTGTGCCTTGCAATGTCTTTATGTGTGGGAATTAGGAGAGCAAGATCTTTTAAAAATCCCAGTGCTAGCCTGCTGTTATTTGTATGAACATAATGGAATAAGTATTTCTCTGATTCACCTCTTGGATTTAGCACAAAGCCCAGGTGTGAGAAGTGTTGGGGCAGTAGTGCAGAACTGCCGATTCCCAGTCCTCATTTTGGATGTGAGCCTTTGTGAGTGAGTTCTCCACTGGCAGGTGCTTTTCCAGCTGGCCTTGATGAACTGGAACATAAGAAAGTGTTTTAAAGCTTGAAAAGTTGCAAATTAGCTGAGGGTGGCCAAGCTCTGCAGAATGTCACTGATGCACAACGAGAAATCTGCTAATTAGGCAAGAGCTCATCTCACATTGCCAATTTGCTGCAGACCTCTGAGATTACACCAGGTCTGAAAGGCGCAGGGCAATGCCATCTTGCAGGCCTGAGCTCAGCAGGGCGCTCATGCACTCTTGCTGAGCCATGGGTTTTATGTTTTGTTTTGTGGTTTTTGGTTTTTTTTTAAAATTTAAACCTAATTCTTTAGTATTTGCCTAAAACTTGTTGAGCTTTCCATGCAAGTATAGCAGCAGAGCTATTGCTGCTCCCTCTGCCAAAAGCTAATCTCAGCCTGGCTATGGTGTTGCCCTAGAACATACTTGGGACACTTTGATCTCCACGTGAGCCCCCACTGAGATCTGTGGCTTAGTGCATTTTAGGTAAGAGGTCCTACGGAGCAGACATGTTCCCTGTGTGCAGTCAGTGAGAGTATTTCCCATTCAGTATTAACAGATAGCGGCACAACACAGGAAACAGTTACATGTAGAGGACCTCTGAAAAGAAGGCAGCTGTTCCTGGGTGAGGTAAAGGCATGAGAAGAAACCACGGGCAAGTTGAGTCCAGACTGGTTGTGGTGGTTTCACCTGTTCGGTTTGCAGACAAACGCAGCCTGCTATCTCACTCTCCGCACGCTCCCCTGGAGTAGGGGAGAGAATTGGAAAGAAAAAGGCAAGGAGACTCACAGGTTGAGATAAAAACTGTTTATCAATTAAAATAAAATGATAATGGTAACAACAGTAATAACAGAATGTACAGCTGAGTGATGCAGAGTGCAATTGCTCACCACCTGCCGATTGATGCCCAGCCTGTGCCAGCCAGTGATCCTGGAGCAGAGACAGTCCCAAAAAAATGAAACCCCCAGGAAGAACGATCCCTGAGAGAATACCCCCGATTTCTGTTCAGCCTTAGTTAATACACTGACATGACATGACATGATGTGATCTGGAATATTTAATTGGCACATCCAAATGTCAGTTTGGGGTTTGGTATTCACTACACTTCTCCCTCCCAGTCCTAATGCAGCTGTGAACCAGCCAAACACGGTGGCCTTGGGCTTCAGCAGCAACTGGTAACGTTAGTACTTTACCAACATTCTTCTCGTAATAAATCCTACACTGAAACTAAAACGCAGCTGTTCTAGCTACGGAGAAGAAAATAACTCTATCCTGGCAAAACCAGGACACTGGCACAAAACTTTGTCCATACAATGGTCGGTGGTGTGCCAGAACATGTACTGGGATCCCACCTGAACACACAGACCAGCAGCATCTACAGGTGTCTGAATGTGGGTGCAGTGAGGTGTGAAAGCTGGATGAGCAAGAGCTGTGGACAGTTTTTCCTCAATTAAGAATAATTTTATTATAATATGAGCTTGGTCTGTTCATATTAGTCACAGCTGCAAAAGCAACAATAGCTTGTAAAAGACTGGTGTGTAGGGTTTTTGGTAGGTTTCCTTTCCTCCTTCCCTAAATACTTTTTTCTCTTGGTTTGTGTGTTTTTCTGCTGTCTGTCTAGTCTCCAGGCCATTAATGAGCTTGTGAGCTTATGTCATATCTCTCCCCACTCACATCTTTTTGAACCTGAGGAGTCCTAGCCTAGGTAGTAATTTACTGTACAGAAGTTGTTCCGTATGCTTGATTGCTCTTGTCATTTCTTGGTCACAAAGAATTTTGGGCTTTGCATCTGCTTTTCCAGGGACAGAGATTTTTCTCCCCTCTGCTGCTCTACAAGTGAGAAAGTAACTGGAGAGAATTTCTTCTTGACGTTCACAGTGTTTCAGGCAGCTGCAGATGCTCAGCTGTGTATCTGCCAGATCTAGGCTGAGCAAGGTGTCGGGGTGTGTTTCCCCCAGATTCGCTGCAGGGGAGCAGTCAGCCCTGGAGGCAGTTCCAGCTGCCAGCAGTCAGATGGGTGTCTCTCCCATTTGAGGAAGGTGGTAAAGCTCTCTTTGATGGCCACGTGAGATCAGATGGTCCTGAAGAATGGACTCTTGACCTGTTCACCTGACTTAATAGGTCTGGGATGTTTCAAGGGTTGATTCCTTTGTGTAGGTGACCTGTCTCAGAGCTCTGCTTCTTGAGAGCTTGGATGAGGTCGCATAGAGACACCCTGGTGCCAGCAGGTGATAGGGCTGAGGGCGTTTGGGGTAATGGAAATATGAGGTAGGAAGGATGCAGCTGTGTAACGGTGAAGAAGGAGCTGCCTCCTGGGACAGAGGAGGAACGAGGCTAAATGGAGCACACAGGAATGTGATTTTGAGTGGTTCAGGGTCGATGACTCTAAGGTCATTTCAGAAAAAGACATTAATTGTCTTTCTGCTGGGCAGTGGCCTGTATTTGTTGTGTTGTTGCTTTCCTCGGTGCTGTTGGCCAAGTGGTATTAATCTTCACCCTTTAGGAGCCAGTGAACTTTTTGTTTACAGAAATAGTGATCAGGAAAAATGAACAGGTGAATCTGTGGAGACTGAATATTTAGTTGGAGGCTGGAAAAAAGAGCCAAAGTGCCCAACTTAACTGCCAACTAGCTATGTTCTTTTGGGTCTGTTCAAATAACTATGTAAAGCAATGAAAATCCGAACACCGTGAACACGGGTGCAATTTGGTGGCACTGTTTTATATTAAAAGATTTTAATTTGCATTATAATTTGTCATTATCATAACCTTTCTTTGGCTGCTACTCAACTCTTGCAAACTTTAACTGTTAGGACTACAGTTCTTTTAGTTAATTCCCTGCCTCAGGTTATTTTTTTTTTCATATATGAAAGTTTCAGAGAGAATATTTCAGTTGTTTCCAGGGCATGGGTCAAAAAACATGTTGTTTTGCTCAAATTAAAAAATAAAAATAAATAAAATTGGATGACCTGTTCTTTCGCAAGTCCTAATTCCCTTATGGTGTAAAGCAAGGACTTGCAATTTGGTGGCAGGTAGCTTTGAGTCAGAAATAATGCCATGAAAATAAGCTCACCTGTATCTGTGTATGAAATATTTAAAGAATCCCAGTTTGTATGTGCTCAGGGGAAATTTAGATGGCACCACAGACTCCATCCGTGCTGAACAGGTCTCACCAGGGCTGCAGAACTTCCTCTGTAGCTGCCTCTAGGTTCAGCACCAAGCCAAGAAGGGAGTGCCAAGGCTTTCTCACCTAACTTAACAACCTGAACAAAGTACCTAAATTAAACACATGGTTTCCTTCTGTTCTTTCTAGACAGTGGCTCCTCTAAGACAGAAATTGTCCTCTGGAAGAGCATCTTTGTTGCTGGTCACTACAGAAGACATCTTGGTGGTACAGCCTTCTAACTGTGGAGCCCCCATTACACTGGAAGTTAAGTGGGGTGAATCCAACCATTTCTGAAGGTCTCAGTGCTGGTGTTTAGGTATGACAGGAGGTAAAAGAGATGAAAGAAGGAATAGGGACACTAGGAGAAGCCATAATGACAGCAAAGGGCAGGAAGGTTGGAGAATATAGTTTACTTTTCAGTAGTGCTGCTTTTCTGAGGTTTGAGAAACAGTTTTAATACCCTCTGGGCAACTGAAAGAGTCGGTTGCTGGTCTTATAGAGGTGAAAAAAAGTCTGGCTTAGTGCCCTTGTGGGATCTTTTGTTTTCCAGTGATAGAGAGGAAGTCAGTGTCTGTGCTGTGGCTTTTATTTCACTTACCAACAACCTTGAAGCCTTTGTTGTGACAGTGGCAGCTGACAGCACCTGACTACGGTTCGGTAAAAGATTTAGCAATGACAGAACAGATTAATTGTAAGAGAATAGAGGAGACACTGTAATTTCTGTCTGTTCCTCAGATGACTTTTTGGGACCCAAGTTCCACAGAGGTCTCACATGTCCTTGCTACCTTTAAGATCTCTGAATCTTTACGGAGAGGTATGGATTATTTTGTCCACGAAGTCAAAAGTTTTAGGGCTGAGTCTGAATGTACATTTTTAAGTGAATGACACACTGTGTCCAGCAGATGGTGATAAAATACCAGAGTTTGGCCTATTAAAGACCAACTGTTTGTGTCAGAAGTTGAAGTACCAACTCTGATTGTATTTGAGGGGAAAAACTGTTCAATTCAGTTTAAAGCATAATTGGGATGAAGTAGTTTATTAATATATTAATGACATGTAATTAACTGGCAACCAGTGAACTATACATTCAGGATCAAAACTGATGATTCAACAGATAAAGTGTAGTGCTAGAACCTTTACAAAATGTCACTAAAGCTCCAGACACCTTTCTGAAACTTATCCTGAGAAGTTTGAGTCCCCCTCTTGCTACACACGCACAGATACAGGTACCTGCCACCCTCCAGGGTTTGGATAACAACTAAGCCAACCTTTTCTGGGTGTGCTATCTGAGTGCTTAACTTCCCGTCTGCATTTAGAGTTTAAAATAAAATTCACAGCAAAATTCTTTTCTCTAGGTCACTGTCTAAGGATTTTTTTTTAAGACATCACTGTTTTTTAATGTAAAATCCTCTAAGTTACACAACTCCATTTGAGACCTACACTGTCTGAATGTCTCTCCAAGCACGGCTTCTCTTAAACACTTCAAACAGTCAAGTCTGGCTTCCCCAAGGTTATTAATATCAGTTTAATTCTATTTCATCTAGAGTTTCTCTGTCTCCTTCCTGTATACATGAATAAAAACTAGCATACAAATACTTAAGGAAAAAAATTAGATTGATTTATAAGGTGAGACATTCACTCATTTGCTGGACTTTTTTGATGGGTGACAACCAAAGTTATTGTCCAAACATTCTTTTCTAAATCCAGCTGTTCTGGCTCCACAGGTTTGTGTCTTCTGTCCAACCGTAGATGTTCATCACTCCTCCTGTTAAAGCTTTTTCATAGAATCGTTTTGTTTGGAAAAGACCTTTGAGATCGTCGAGTCAAACCATAAACCTGACACTGACAAGTCCCCAACTAACCCATGTCCCTAAGTGCCACATCTACACACCTTTTAAATACCTCCAGGGATGGTGACTCCACCACTTCCCTGGGCAGCCTGTTCCAATGCTTGACAACCGTTTTGGTGAAGAAATTTTTCCTGATATCCAATCTAAACCTCCCCTGGTGCAACTTGAGGCTGTTGCCTCTTATCTTATCGCTTGTTACTTGGAAGATCAACCCTCACCTCTCTACACCCTCCTTTCAGGTAGTGGTAGCAAGTCAGAAGGTCTCCCCTCAGCCTCCTTTTCCCCAGGAAGCAACCCCAGTTCCCTCAGCTGCTCCTCATCACACTTGTGCTCCAGACACATTGTGAATCAAACATGTCAGTGGGTAAGGTGAAGTTAGTGGTTAATCACATGGGTTGTTAATTCCTGCTCTTACAAGCTGTAGTAACTCCTCATCACACCTGACTATTTTTTGCTTCCCCAGACAGAATGGAGAATCTCTCTGCACGGTCGTTTGACTGTGCTTTGAATCCGCAGCTTTGCTGACATCCCTCATGCTTACTGGTTTTGTCTTCACGCATGACTGCGAATGATGTTGCTAACCTGGTTGTTCAGAAGCTCCTTTTGCATTTCGAAGCTGGCCAGCTGCTTTTTGTTCAGTTTCATCTCACTAGATACAATAGGAGTGAGATCAGTGTCAACTTCAGCCAAGGTGAACCCGGATTCAGGATCTGAGCTTGCTGCTCGTGTGTGCTGGCATACCTCTGTGAAGGGCAGGTGTAGCTAAGAGAAGTGCTTGCTCTCATTACCATGCTAATAAATCGATGTTACACTATACATGTACTGCTGTCTTTGCAAGCAGAAACGTGGGATGAGGGGCTGAATCTGTGGCCTTCACGTACGAGCAGTTGGTGAGAAGCAGCAGTACTGTTAAAAACTTGGGGTGGGATTCTGACTTGTAGAAGAATCAACATCTGAGCTGCATGCTCTAGGTCATATCAAGCTGGGTTGGTTGTTGGGTGGTTTGGACTGTTTAATAAGATTAATATAAAGGAAGGCAAAGTGATTTGTGTTGTCAGAGTTCATTTTACAAACAGTCAAACTTTTAAAAACCATGTTGTTCAACCTGAAATAACTTTTCTTAACAAAGGACTTTGCTTTTTTTTTCTTTTTTTTTTTTGGGGGGGGGAGAAGGGGGGTGAGGTGGGGGGAGTAGTTACTTCAGACTTTCCAGTGAAAATACAGCTCTTCCTTGTGTAAACAATCTAATGAAGTTCCGCCAGGGTTACAGGATTTGCATGTTTAAAGGCATGATCCATAGGTCTCTGCCTATCTGCTAACTAAAAATATGCATTAAGAATGCAGTTAGCCTTAGCTTCCAGGATTTAGAAAATTATTTTGAGATACATGGCCAATCCTGAGATGTGTTGAACTTCTTCAGTTCCTGGTAGGTTCAAAGGCTGTGATGATACTAGCACCCCTTGGATGGAAATCTGGAAAATCAGTGAGGAAAAAAATAATTTCTTTTTCCTTTGGGAAGCCTTACCTGCACCCCAGTCAGGCCAGGCTTTAAGTGGCTGCTGGCAAACACCATCATATTACCAAGTGAATGATGTGTTAGCAACTTGGACAGACCAATGCTTCCTATCCAGTGATGGAGAAAGCACATCGGGCTGAAGGATGGGAAGGAAGTGTTACATGTCTCTAGATGCTGACTTCAGTGAAATGCAGCAGTATCCATCAGGGGAGGTTATTGTCTGTGTTTTCCCAAGCTTCCTTCAGAAAAGCAGTGCTTGTGCATCTGGGGAGCTTTGTCAGTCTGCACTACCACAGTGCTCATAAAACAGTTTGGTTGCTATTTGTGTTGCTGGACACAGAAAGAAGCAGCCTGGGTTCAGAATCACTTTTGGTTTTGCAGCCAAATCGTGGTTCTCTCCCATGAAGACACTTTCTAGTTCTTTTTTCTTATACTCCAGCCAGTCCTGCTGAGCAATCCCTTGGAGAGCTCACTATAACTTAGCTCTGTTTCCAACTCCTTTTAAACTGTGGGTCTGTATTTCAAATACAACTAATATTAGTTAAGGGTTTGCATGCCTCACTGCACTGGAAGAGATGGACAGTCCTAACCAGCCAGCATTTATAAGCTCCCTTAGGAAGAAGTAATGCTTTTTCCCATCTCATCTGACAAATCCCTGTCGTGTCAAAGATGTTGTAATTGATCTTTGTCATTAAATTCAATAATGTCCAAATTTACAGATCTACCTTGTTTCAGACCAATGTAGATAAATGAGGTTCACGGTAAAATATTGACTTTTTCTTGGCACCTATGCGCCTCAGCACTTTATGCGTTTGATTAACATACAAGCAAGGCTGTAAAATCAAATAAATGAATGCAAGGAGTAGTGTTTTATTCTCCTTAAATGATATATGAGACTCAGCTATTTATAGCAAAGCATTGAGGCAGAAATGTACAGCTAAGCCAATTCTAGGAATGCTGATACAGGAGGTTCAGTAAAAAATTGATATTGGTATGAGGAAACTTCAGTAGGGAAAGTCAGAACACCATGTAGTGATGTAAAGCTCGTTTGTTTGTGCCTTGATCATAGTCTCTACCCCAATGCAGCCAAACATTACATAAGAAGCATCTTGGAGAAATAAGGGACAGGTTTTTAACGCTTAGTTCCTGGAATACCTTGCTAGGGGCTGTGTTAGGTCATTTGTATGGAAGTCTTTAAAGCAAGATTTTATACTTTTTCTGCAGGCAATGCTGCAGCTCAACTGTAAATACTGGGCTTACTAAAGAAAATTCTCCAGCAGATGATCATTATGCAGGAGCCTAGATTGATCCCTGCGTGGAAGTGACACACTCAAATCAGAGAAGGCCTATTATGCAAATGCTGTGATGCATCTGATCTATTAACAATCAACAGAAATAATTTAAGGAAGGATCGTCTCAGAGAGACGATTCCCTTGAAAGAGTGTTTATCCCTTGCAAGGTGAACTGCTCAGATCTCACCGAGCCCACAGCCAGGGGAGTTTTCAAATGATTTCATTTGAGCACAGGAAAAATACTGACTCATTTCAGGCTTATTCTCTCCCTATTTTGACCCATGCAAAATACAAATAGGCAGATTCTGAAGTGATGCAAATTGCTAAAGCTCCATTGGCATCAAGGAAAAATCCTCAACAGATGAGAAGGACGCTGCATCTCTAAGAAGGCTGTGTATGAACCATTTTTCTTCACAAATAATCAAGATTGGTACAAAAAATATGAAAATGTGATCAATGTAATCACAGACCATTTATCTGTTTTCCTTGTGGGCTGAATCACTGCAGAAGAAGCAAGATGTAGACAGCAATCCAAGAATCTCAAGCTCAGCTTTCATTTGAAGGAGGGGAGGTTTTTCAGCATAGTTGTGGTGGAAAATGGCTGAGTAGGGAACCCGAGCAGAAGAGTTTTCCCACTGGAGGAAACCTGAAGTAGATCACTATGGGGATACTCCTGTTTCAGAGCGAAAATTATTTCATTGCAGATACTTTGCTCCCAGGACAGAATCAATTTTCAGGAATAGAAACTTTTTTCTTTTTAATAAGGAGTGCACAAGGGAAGATACTGTAGAAGAGCAATCATCCACCTGTGTGTTTTGACCGACCTGTATTTACAGAGGGCCAGAAAACTCTGCAACAAAATGCAGTACTGGCACTGTGTCTTTCCACCTCCTTAGTGATGTGGCTGCCCTGGCTCTCAGCTCCAGAATAGCTTTCCTGGACAATTTTCTCATACTGCCAAGCTCTGAATGAGGAGACTCTAGTTAAAATTCCCCTCAGTCAATAGACTAGAGGAAAAAAAAGTATTCAGAACCCATTTTGCAGATAGATATCTCTTTAATGCCTTCCCCAAAGATTTCTCTCTGTCATGGTGTTTCTTCTGTGGATTTTTTTGCCTGTTGGATTCCCCAGCTGTATTTCAAAAGGGAAGTGACTTTGCTTCAGTAGGAAAGCACTGTATCTTGAAATGTCACAGGAGTCGGCACCGCTTTCACTTCTGAAGTTAAGAATGAGATAATATTACACAAGCAGGTCCTGGGAGGTGAGAGTTTGTTATCAGGTCCATCAGAGACACCTGTGAATCCTGGGGCAACTGCATAGGATTCATCACGACTTCAAAATGTAAACATCTACTGAGCCACTGGACTCAGCAGACTGAACTGCCTTTGCAGCTGATGGAAGGAAATATGTGCTTTCATCTGAGCTAGTCTAGATATTTGCTATAGGATGTGATATTCCACAACGATTAACTAGCTCAGGTACAGAGATCTAAACAGTAGACATCTACAGTTAAGTGAACTAGGCTGCAACTCCAGTGTCTTTTAATACTTTTATATAGTGAACCTATGTCTTTTAATTGTGATCCTAAAAGGGGGATAAAAGGGTGTGAACATGGGTCATGGGCTATTCTAAACAGATGGGCTTCAGTTAAGACATCTGGAGGCCCTGGGGAGGTTTATCTCATCTTTTATCATGAAAAATCATTTCACAAATCCTGAAAACTTCTGGGAATTTATCTATGGGGGAAAAAAAAAAAGTCTGATAGTCCTTCACACAGTTTCTTCATTTCAAGGTCATGATGAATTAATTTTGGAGATCCATGGAATCAGTTGTCTATGTCCAATAAATTATGGCAGGTAATTAAGCTATTCATTTTAACTTCAGTGCTTCACTCCAGTGTCCTTGTGGATCTGCTATACTGGGTGCTTTTTTTTTCAGTAGAAAACTTGGGTAGATAGTTCCTTATTATTTTGATAAGGTTGTTGGTGGAATGGTGTCTTGTGATTTTTTTCTCTGAAAAGTTGCTGTAGTTTGTATCCTGAACAGATTTTTTTTTCTTTTTTCTTAGGAAAACTATTCCCCTTCTACCCAGCTTCTGATTCATTGGTTCTATAAGATACTGTAAATATGCAGGTCTCTATAACTAATTTTATTTGTACATTTGTAGCTCCATGGTTCTTATCTCCTCATGATCTTTTGACAAGTTTGCAGAGGTAAGACTATCAATGAGATAAATCTCAGCTATTATCTTCATTTTACAAAGGGAAAAGTGAAAGACAAAGGATTTCCATTGGCTGCAGTGAGCTTTGTATCAGACTACAAGTGTTTCAGTCAAGATGTCACAGGGTTTATGGCACATTTGAGGAAAGAATCCAGAAAATCTAAATCTCATTGAGTGTAAAGAAGGTGACACAGGTCATGAGGATGAATTAGGATGGCAGATTGCACTCAACCTTGTGTAGCCCTTGCTTTCTGTTTTAGATTACCAGTGTAAGCTACATTTAGGTCACAAGTGTCCCTTGACATTTTAGACTGGACAAACATGGAGCTCTCTAAGGCTCATCAAAGCCAAAATATTGAGACTTGCATTCATTTTGTAGCAATTTCCTATTAGTTCAGTGTATCTCTTCTTTCATTATGCAGTTCAAATCAAAACCCTCCAAGTCATGTAGGTTTAGATTTAGTTTACAGTTGAATTTAAATCTAGAAGGACCAAGTACTGCACTAACCTGTTGGTAACTTAGTGTAAGAACCTCAGAAATAATGACTACTAATCTTGTTTCAGGAAGCCTCCTGGTGCCTCTGCACAGGGGTGGGATGCTTGGTGGGTTACAGACACCGATGGTTTGTAACACAGGGTTGCTGGGTCTGCATCCTTGCTCTGCCACTCACAGAATCAAGTAGGTTGGAGGTGATTTCTAAAGGTGACCTAGTCCAAACCCCTTCTCAACCATGTCAAGTTGCTCAGGACTTTATCCATTTTGAGATTCAAGTCTCAAAATGGAGGATGGAGATTCAGCAATGTCTCTGGCTCCCAGTTCCAGTGCTTGATCACTTCCCAGTGAAATGTTTTTCCTTGTATCTAGTTGTGTTTTTTCATGTTTCTACTTGGGTCCATTGACTCTTGTCTTACCACTGTGCACCTACAAGAAACACTTGGCTTCAGCATCTCTACACCTTTCTGTTAGGTGGCTTTAGACACCAATAACATCTCCTTTTTGTCTTCCTTCTTAAGACAACAAACCCAGTTCTGTCAAAATCCCATTTCTCATTCATTTCCTTTAGGACTTAGATTAGATTAGATTATTTAGCCTCATTCTACCTTTCTCTCTCTGTAAAGTTGGGAGCAATGCTATTTCTGTGCCTCAGCAAGGAGCTGTGAGGATAAATGTGTGGTAGGTTTCTCAGTTATTGTGAAAATGGAGTCTTACAGAAATACCATTGCGAGACAGATAGAAGGCACTGTCCATAGTGGAAGAGTCTAGAAAGGGCATGTGCCCTTTCGGCTGAAGGGACATCTGCCACACTCCAAACTGTTGATCTGTTGTTTCTCAGTGAAGCTTAAAAGTAAATCTTTTGTGCTGACTTTCTTTGTGTGTTTGTGTGTATTTATCTTCAAGGCATATAGAGCTTTCTTTGGTTTCTACAGATGCACTAGAGATGTGTGTATGTTGTCATAAGAAAGGAGGTGGGAATGGTGGGAAAGAGGGTTCCTCCTTGTTCCACTTTTGCAGCTTTTCAATAGACAGCAAACTCAATGGATCTCACAACCTACGTTTTCTGAACAGAAGGGCTGGTTTTACATGTTGCCTAAAGACATCATAAAATCCCTGCTCTGAGGCCTGACTTACCTCCACTCTGTATCTCAGCTGTTATATGCAGTCCCACTGACCCCAAAGACTTACTCTTTACGTTACACAAATGTAAGCTCATGACAGACCGGGTCCTTAGGACATAGCAATCTGCACAAAATGATTAATTTATGTGTTTATTCATAGTCTGTCAGTATTCATGATCTTCTGAACATGTTGCTATCTGGAAGGGAATTACCTTTGAATACAAAGAAGGTATTTCCTCACCTTCAAACTGGAGTACCCCAGAATAAAAACAATATGGTAGTATTCAATTGTCTTCTCAGCTCTTGGGTGAAATACTGTGTTCAGTATTTCAGAGAAAAGTGTGGAAGTGAGTAACTGCTATTCTGTTATGTCTACTATTATCTGACTCCCAAATCTGTGACATTTTTAGCATATTCTAGTTTTCCTTAATAGGCAGAGTGTTGAATTTGTAATACAACAGGTGAAGACTGAGATGTATGACAATGCAAGGGTAAAAAAACCCCTCCTGCCTGACTCCTGGAAAAAAATAATAATGGGTCAATTGCATGAGGGTCTGATTTAAAATAATGACATAAAACAGAAACAAGTTGTCATGCAAATCTGATATAGTTTAAATTAAAGCTGGTCAAAAGGATTTTTCTCACAAACCTCTGGCAACATTCTGGTCCATCCACATTTGCCCAAATGCAGGTGTTCTCTTTCTCGAAATTCTCTTCTGCAGTCCTTCCAGCTCCTTTCTGCAGATGATGCCTTAAATTGAGCAGGGCTAAACAGTACTGTTCACCTTGTCCATGTAATTTTTCATTTCATAGACTATTATCATTGTCTCATTCTTGTGGCTATTTTCCAAGCTGAAGTCTTAGTCCATTCAATCTCTCCTTGTACAGAAACTGTTCTACATCTCTCACTGTCTCTGTGCATTTCCTTGTTTGTCTCTCATCTAGCTGAGATGGGGTGAAGGCGCAGTACTGACAATGGAATTTAGCACCCTTCAAATAAAGGAGAGCAGAAGGGCCTTACATTTCCCAGGACTGGGCTTTGTCTGCCCTAGGTTGGTCAGAAGTTGTTCACTTTAAAATAAAGGGGAAAAAAAAAAGAGATAAAAAAGGACCAAAAAATCCAAGTGAATAACATCATCTTCATCATGACCCCATTAAGGTTAATAAAATGTTAAAATGAGACAGTGCTCACCCACTGTTTTATCTTTACTTCATTGCTTTTTCCTGCTAGCAGTGCATCAATAACTTGCAGTATATTCTAACTGATTGAATAAAAAGTTATATTTAATTGGGAAATCAATGAGCAGGAATAGGGCACTGAGGTCACATAGATTGTATCATCCTGACCAATCTAACTCACTTGCCCTTTGAGCTGGTCTTTCATCATTATATTTCACTTGCCAATTCCTCAACGGTCTTAATTATGGGCACAGCAATTTGTCTTCAAATATCACACAGCAGTGAAATCTATGCATCAATAAATACAGCTCAAAAGCTGTTTTCCACACTGCTGGAGAGTTAATTGCTTCTATAGTTAAAGCAAATGCTGTAATTCTTTACACTTGTGATGCTTTTCAACATCTTCAAGTGACTGGAGGCCATTCAGAATGGCTAAATTAAAGGAAAACATCTTTGAATATGAAGATTGGTTTAGAGCAATTTTTGACACTTTATCTGTACAGAACATTCTGCCATGTGGTGCAGTTGGAGCATGGCTAAGAAATAGCAGAAGACACTTTAGAAAGCACAGTTAGTGTAGTCAGAAGGATCTGCTGGCTGTTCATTTTCTACCTGCCTCTTTTAAACAGCAGCTATATGTAGGGGAAATGGTGAATACCACATTTACAAATTTTGCCCAGTCTAGGAAAAAAACAGTTTTTTTTTCTTTTCAGGAAAGTGCAATTCTAGTGCTGTCCTTGTGTTTGTCCTCTCCTCTCCGAAGTAGGAATGTGTAAATGCCACTTGGAAAGCGTGGGGTTCAAGTGAACCTTGAAAAATCAGTCTGTGATCATGGGTAGTGGAGAAGACATTGGTTGGGCTGGGTGACTTCCTTGCAGGCCTTCCTCAGGTTACTGTAGCCAACCCTCTGGGCCATATAAAGCATCTGTGTTTTTATCATGTTGTTGTTGTACCCTGCATTCAATAGCTGTTGTGCTCCCTGACTCCTGAATGGTTTATAAGCTACAGCATTGGTGTCTATACCGGCAGCTTGCCTCAACCTGATTTCTGAGTGGCTGTCAGTGTCTTCTGCCCTTGTAACAGGCAGTCTAAGGCCCTCCTAGGAAAGATTCTGGCATCTCTGAATGGAAACATGTCATTTCTACCTGGTGTTCTCTTACCAAGGGTGGATGGGACAGGAGCAAACCTAGGGCCACCTGTACTGTGTTGGAATCATGCTCTAGGCCAAGGGTCCTCAAACTTTTTAAACAGGGGGACGGTTCACTGTCCCTCAGACACTGTTGGAGGCTGGACTATAGTTTGGAAAAAAATGAACGAATTCCTGTGCACACTGCACATATTTTATTTGTAGTAGTGCATAAAAAACACAAAAAAGAATGCAATATTTAAAATGAAGAACAATTGTAATCAACAAAAACAAATAATATTTCAATGTGAACTATGGGCCTGCTCTTGGCTAATGAGATGGTCAATGTTAGGTTCCATATTTGTCACTGCTGGTCGTAGCAAGTGATGCAAGTGTTCATCAGTTAGTCTGGGTCTGATTGGAGATTTCAGATGTTTCATTCGGGAAAAAGTCTGCTCACAGACACAGGTGCTGCCAAAGACAGTTGCAGTTTTGACTGCTTGGTTCCTGAGATTATGAGATGTCTCTGAGGGGAGAGATGCACAGAAATTAGTAAGGCTGCTTGATTTGAATGCATCTTTCAGCGAGTCACAAGTCTGTAGTTTGGCCAATTCCATTGGGTAAATCGGATCAACAGTTTCAGTGTCAACAGGAAATGGGTTCCGGAAAAGCTGTGTGTCCTGTTCATGGAGACGAAGCTCTTCAAATCTAATTTGAAACTCCTTTTGCAACATTTCTAGTACATCCATACATGTTTTGTTTGGGAATGCAACTGCTGTTTTCTCTGCAGACAGGTTTTGAGGTGTGGGTAGATGGCAGAAGTTTTCCTCCTTTACTTGGTTAATGAGCAGGTCTAATTTGACTTGAAATGCTTTCACATGTGAATACATATCACAGATGAGCTTCCCCTTGCCTTGAAGTTGGACACTGAAATTGTTGAGTAGCTCTGTTACATCTGTCGGAAACGCAAGGTGCCATTTCCATTCTGCATCTTTGAGCTCTGGTACTTCTATGTTTTTAGAAAGCATAAAATCATAAACCTGTGGAAGTCAGTCATAAAATCGTTTCAAAGCTCTCCCTCGACTCAGCCAGTGGACTTCTGCGTGGTACAGAATATCTTCATAGGCAACACTTAGCTCAGACAGAAATTCCTGAAACTAACTGTGGTTTTGTGCGTGAGCTCTAATGAAGTTAACACAAGAAACCACAATTTTCATGACAGAGTCCAGCTTCAGTGATTTACAACACAGTGCTTGTTGGTGGATGATGCAGTGATGTGAATAGTTGCGTTTGTCCACCTCTTTGTTAATGTGTGCAACCACTCCTTTCATGGGCCCCACCATGCTAGGAGCACCGTCAGTTGTCACACTGAATAGTTTACCCCAGTCCAGCTCCAAATCATTCATAGTTTGGCAAACTTTCTCATAGATATCTTCTCCTGTAGTTGTTCCTTTGATGCTTTTCAGTGTACAAGCTCCTCTGTGACTTCGAAAGAATCATTTGTCCCACGAATGAAAATTAGAAGTTGTGCAGAATCACGAACATCATTGCTTTCATTGAATGCCAATGAGGAATAGCAAAGTTTTTTTGAGGAGTTTTGCAACTGCAGATTCAAGTTTTCCCCAATTTCTTCAATCCTTTGTGTAACTGTAGGTCCTGAAAGACTCACTGTACTGAATAAATCCGCCTTCTCTGGACACATCCCTTTGGCAACAGAAAGAAGGCATTCCTTAACAAATTCTCCTTCTATGAATGCTCTGCCAGTGCGCACTGTGAGCTTGGCAACTTGATAGCTTGCTCGAAGTGATGATATATTGAGCTGCTTTTGCTGAGTTACCAATCCATGTTTCAGTCTTAATATTTTATCTTTTCTCACTTGTCCCACCAAAGAATCATATTTATCTTTATGTTGAGTTTCGTAGTGTCGACGCAAATTGTATTCCTTGAACACAGACACTGAATTCTGGCATATCAGACAAACAGCTCTTTCTTGGTACTCCGTGAAAAAGTCATCAGAAATCCACTTTTCTTGGAATACCCTGCACTCGGAGTCAAGTTGTCTTTTTTTTGACATGATGGTGCGCGCTCTTCCCACTGGTGCTGGAACCAGCGCCACAAGCAAGTCAGCACCAGTGCTTGCTTGTCCTTCCTGGGAGCTGGAGGGAGGGAGAGACAGGGGAGTTGCCCACCTCGCTGATGCCGCCACCCCCCTCCTCAGCCCAGCCGTGCAGTCCGGAAAGGGTGGCCAGAAGGGACTGAAGGAACTTTGCCACACCAGGGCTCTGGCGATTCGCCCGAGTTGGCTGGACCTTGCAGTCCAGAGGCTGCCGACTGAGCTTGCCCGGCAGAGGAGATGCCCGCGCCACTCTCATGCCGCGCATCGCGGAGGAGGAGGACGGGGCTGCAGGGTGGTTTGTAGCCAAGAGGCGCCCCCTGTCGAGGACGAGGTGCTGGTTCCAGCCCAGTCCCGGCGTGTGCTTGGGAGCTGCGGAGGCTGGCACGTGGATTGAGTGGCAGGAAGTCATCTGCGGCTGCTTGGTTTCCTGCCCCAAACCCTGGGCGCGGGGGTGGGGAGTTCTGTAAACACCGGCGGGCCGGATTGAGGACCCTGGGGGGTTGTACCCGGCCCGTGGGCCATAGTTTGAGGACTCCTGCTCTAGGCACAGGGTTATGCTGAGTTCCTCTACCAGGAACACCTGCTTGGTTGCTTGAAAAAAAAACATTTCAAGTGAAGCCGTGTGCATGGGTGATTAATTTAACCTGCAGCCCATGAGAAGTTCCAGTCCACGTTGTGTTGTGGATGCAAATAGGAAATCATTTTTAGGGTGAAGAACTCTGCAATGTGCTCAAGGGTGAAGAATGAGATCTGGGAATTCTTGTTACCTCAGCTCCTTGTCTGCAGATAAAGATGGTCTTGATTCCTTCTCTGAATGTTTGAGGCCGCCATTTGAGGAACAGGCAAGGAAACATTTTTGTTTTGTTTGGTAGATTTCTGAACTCCTGCTCAACAGTATTTTCAGCAGGAGTTGCTTGGCTGTAGGTGAATAACTAAATATGTGTTGTTCCCATTTGGTGCTGCATGCTAATATCTGTTAAAAGTGTTTGGCATTTAAATGAGCCAAGGTCAAATCCTAAGTCTCGACCATATTAAAAAAAACAAAAACCAAACCTTATCAGACATAACACCTGTTATTTTGCTTTTTCTTCATCTAAAGCCTCAGTCACGCAGCTGAGGAACCTCCCCTGACCAAAAGTTTCATGAAAACAGCGAGGTGGTTGTGAAAAGTTTTGATTTTGATGCTTGAGCTTTTTTTCTGACAAAACCCCTCTGTTGAGACATTTCTGACAAGCTATAAACTGTACCTCTGAAGTATCTGGACAAATGTGTTATCTTCTGGGGAGTATTTTCTGTGCAGGATGTAGCATGCTCTGAGCTGGTGTTATAAGGGCACTAGGAGTACCTGATTGTGCAAAACATGCATAGAAATAATCCCTGTTGTCTTAAAAATATTTATTCAAATAAAGATTCTCTTTAATGTCTAAGGCACGTGTTGCAAGAAGCTTGTTCTCCAAGCCAAGCAGAGTGGAGCTATCGAATAACTGTACCATTGCATGCATAAATATCCAGAAGACAAATCAATTATGTCTACATTAGATATAATGGAAATAAAGCTACTATAATTGAACATTATCACAGGTTTTAATGTTCTTGGCTTGGAGAGCAAATATTTCAGCTTCTGCTTGGAAGATCATCTTGGAAAGCTATCAGCCCACACAGGGGTAGCGACAAGACAAATACACTTTAGAAACACTGCAGCACTCTCTGTGCCTCTATCAGCCCCCAAAGTCTGTCACAAGTGACAGCCTCCAGAGAGGTTTGGATTTCTGCCTTGACTGTAGTCAAAACTACAACCTTTCCTATGTGCCTTGCCTTTCCAACTTTGGAAAGCCTTTTCATGGGATTTTCATACATAAAAACAATGTGTTGGACTTACCTCACGTTATGCTTATGTCCATCTTTAAAATGAATATTAAAACTAACTTCTTGCTATAGGGGTACTAATATTGTTGAGTGTCATCCCTACTATATTCACAGTGCTTTGTTAAGGGTGTCAAGACTTGTATCTGCATCTTCACAGACAGGTTTGAAAGCTCTGAGGGCTAAGAGTTGCCTCCAGACAAACCCAAACAAAACATGGAGTCTATCTCCAAATAGGCACATACTATCTAACCCCTGTACTTGCAGATAGCCTTATTGGAGTTTGCCATGGGAAGTGATGAAGTCCACAGAAAATTAGGCAGCTGGTCAGAACATGCAAGAATAATATGTACTGATTTTTAAACATGGATTTTCATCTAGAATTTCAAGTGCCTTCCAAAGTTGTTTATTTTTCCATTTTCTGTATATTTATGCCAGGGGTTCCCAACTTTGGTGTCCAGAAGGCAGCAACACTGAGCCAACAACACACTGTGTGCAGCCTCGTATTTTGGGCTCTGTGTTCATGGGGACCTCGGGAAGCAAGAGATCCTGCAGCTATTGGAGGATGTTGTGGTGAGCCTGTTGTCCCCAGTTCGAGAGATGAGGATCAATTTCTAGATGAATAATGTATTTGTTTGCAGGTAGTTTGGGGTTAAATGAAAGATGTATAGCCTCTAGGCAGTAAGAGTGATAGAATGAAAACACAAACCATTCATTATGGAACTGTCTCCTCATCTGAAGTCCCATGACAACATTCACAGCTCTGGCTGATACACAAAAGAAAACAGATTCTCCTTTGTCGTTAGATCCCTGTGACTGGTCCCTTGCCTCTGCACACAGAAATTACTCACTGAAATGCTACACCAGCAGATACCTTTCTTGATCTTCTCTGGCAGAGGAAAGCATGCATACAACATTTTTCTTTATTTGGTCAGAGGATCTTGTTCTATCTGTTTTATGGTGCTCTGAAAAGCAGTCAGGTTTGTAGGCTTTGTGCAGATTTTGGAGCTATTATCTAGTTTGTTTTGTTTTGCTGAAGGGGATTGGCTAGATTATCTCCCCTTGGCACGTAAACCCTAACTGTACATTCTCCAAGCATGACTGATGTGGTGATATATCATCCTACAAAAACTGGAAAGAGTGTCTTGCGACTTTGCCCTGAGCAAACTGACCTTCCTGAAATGAAACTTCGCCTTTGTGAATGCTGCTTTAGTGCTTCCTTTGTAAGATAATGCTTTTCATGCATTACAAGCTCTGTAGCTGTGTATTGAAACATTTTCTATCTGCAAAGAATTTGATCTTCCTGAGGAAATAGCAATGGTTAAGTGTTCATTTCTTTTACAGAGTGTAGATCTGATTATTTTCCAGTCAATTCAGTGGTTTTCATGAGGTCTTCTCTGGTAGTCACAGGCGGTGAAATAGAGCAAAATTATGAAGGATATCACTGTAGACAGCGAATGGAGAAGTAATTTTAGGAAGAGGTCACCTTTGTACGTAGACACTGTATCCTGATGTAGTAAGGATTATGCAGATTTCTATGGGTTTCTTCATTTAATTAAAGATACTGCTAAAATTTAATGCTGGGAACAGATGCCAATGAACTGAAATAATGTTGGGGTTTTTTTACTTTTTTTTTTTTTCTGGGCAAAGATTAAGTAGGGCTGCTGCTTCACCAGAATAATTCCTGAGTCCATTGTCAAGTGCTGGTGCAATTCCCTTATGTCCAACTTGACCACCCTATAGTCATACCAAAATGGAAGTACTCATACTATAGCTCTAGTGATGCCAATAATGTAGACAAGACATACCACCAGTTTATGGTAAAGAAAAATTAGAGTAGCAAAAGAGAACTATGTCAGAACAGAAAAAAATAATAATTATTAAATAGATGATGGATTGATTCTGAACTTCCTGAGCTTGTGCATATACAAAGACCACTTTTACTTTTAAGAAAGTCCATCCTTTTCACATGAATGAATGGAAGGAGAGTTGCAGATCAAATAATTTTTCATGCTGAATCCAAGACTAGGCAGAAACATTCTTCACCTTAAGAAAATTAATTGAATGGAAAATAAAATCCTTTTACAATATGCAAAAGAGAATCTTCTACACATGGCAGGTTCATACTGCGAGCAGGGTTGTACCCTTCTTCCTGGAATGTCTGTGTGAAAGTAAAAAGGAATAACATGACTTTAAATCGTCAGGAATCTTCAAAGAAAACAGTCAACTGGGAAACTGAGCAAAGACTTGGTGGTGGTGGCAAGTAATAAAAAACTTTGAGGAGCTGTCTGCGGTGAAAGGAATAGTTGTACTAGAAGCAAGAAGTGTTGATTCTTGATTCTGCAGATTATATTAAGATCCTTTTCCAGTTTCTCCATGTCCAAAAAGGAAGTAGTCCCTCTTCACTTACAGTTAAAGGGAGTTGTGAAGTTTGATTGTTAGCAGATGACTCCCATAAAAGTCCGCTCTTAGTAATGCATTCTACCATCTAAAACAGTGCCAGGGCCCTCATGTATCTTGATTACATGTCAATTTTCCATGATTAGCCTCAAACCATTCTATGATTCTATGAAATTCATGCCAACATAACCACACATGAGCCATTTGGAAAATTGGAACTGCAGCAATTGCTGTTATTAAAGGGATGAATGAAGGGAAAGTTTGTGTTCGGTGACGAGTCTCCTCCAAAAGGTATTGAAAGGTATTGCTGTTGCTGAAACACTTTGACCAATGTGCAATTTTTTTCTTCTTTACCTGATCTCATAGTCCATATCCCTTGACTCAGAGACATCAAATAAAAAAATCTTTGGCAACAGCAGATGTCACGTAATTTCAAACTTGAGTACTAAATTTTGGAGTTGTTCTAGTCCTTGACATCTGAGGTTATTTATTTTTATTTCTCCAAAGTCCAGTAGATTTACCAGTTGAATTCAGGTCAGGCCTTTGTTTGGCTCATTAAAGGAAATTGATTTTTGTAAGGAAGCAGCTGATTTTTGCTAGGGCATGGGAATCTTCATACTGTACTCAACCAGACATCCAGAGCTAGAAGAATAAATGATAAATGCATTACCCTTTAATGTCATGGCTTCTAATAATGTGAGGCCAAGAGGGACATGGAAAAAATAGTGTTTGGGTCCCTTTTGCTGACAGACAAAGAAAGCTACTGTAGCTTTTCCTAAAGTATGAGCTCTTCTGCATATATCAGCAGTGGCTGATGAAGGTAAGGCAAGATCAAGGCTCTTCTGCCTCCTACCTATGTTGTCCCTCTGCACCAGCTTGCGTGGGTGGGATGTTTGGGTGTGATCTAGATGAGCTGGTCAAGAGTTTGTGCATGTGTGTGTGCAGAAGAAAAGGTTGAAAGGGAGGACAGCTCAGTCCTCACCATTTCCTTTACTGAACAGAAAAAGCTAAGCCCAAGCTAACCCCATTTTATGTTGCAAAGCTGATAGAGGACATGCAAGGAAGTGGTTCCAGTACTGTCCCACACTGACCTTCTGGGAAAATTCTGTGGATTTTAACAGTAATTACTCTAAGAAAGGTGTGAAAAAACTCCGTAGTTTGTCCTGATAAGACAGAAACCTGCCACCTTCAGAGGGAAGCCTGGGTCTAGATAAACCTGGACAAATCTCAGTGTTATGCTTGACTCTTCACCAGTGCTGTGACCTCTCCACTGGTCTGTGACTAAGCCCACCTTCTGCACACAGGATTGCAGAGTGGAGACGGGCAACAGAGGTCTCAAATGATGATCACAGTCCCTGGGGGTCATGCTGTGCTGCTGTCCCTCCTCTCACATGGCCAGACATACCGGTGATAACCATGAATAACACTCAAGTTTGAGGGAGCAGTGGCCAGGTTTACCCTAAAAGAATATAAGGAAAATAACAGGTACTGAGGAATAATGACATTTTGGAGCTGTTTGACTTTATGTTGCATCACAAAATGAAACTGTGTCCTGGAAGATACTCAGATGCAGATGGGATATGTCCTGAACTTGGAAAAGAGCTGTCTAGCTCACATGCAAGAAATTAGGAAGAAAAGCCACAGAATACTGTATGAGGAAAGTAATCCTCTCCTCAGTTCTGTATGAAGCCTTTAGGAGGCATCGGCTTTGTATTAAATTTACAAGCCCTTTTTTCCCCACAAAGACAATCTCTCCCCTGTGAAGCAATTAGCTATTAAGAATCAGTTTCATCTTTGTCCTCATGATTCATGTCACACATTTGTGTTCATTGCAGAAGGCAAGTTAACTCCCTTTTGGAGAAAGCCCTATATAATTTTATAGTCATCTGCAGAAAGAACATAACTCAGTGTAATTTGTGTTGCACAGCTCACCTATTGTGTAGCACTGGGTACGCTTGCAAAGCTATCTATTAGGAGAGCTGTCCTGATGGTTGTTCAGCAGTATGAGCTGAATGGCTGCTTTTGGGAGGTGGTCTGTGTAAGACAGAAAAGTGAGTGTTTTGTCTCAACCAAAAACCATTCTGTTGTAAAAAGACTAATTGTCTCAACGGATGAGCAGCCTTTCTAATCAAAGGATGAACAGCCTTGCTGATAATTAGAGATGTGCTCACATCTTCCAGGTGTCTGATAAGAGAAGCTGTGGGATGTTCGAAGGACACCAGACAACTCCCTTCATCTGAGGAATGTGGAAGGCCTTACTCCCTTGCTGGTAAGGAAGTCCAGGGGCTCACAAGGTAACCAAATGACTGCTGCATGTGCAAGAAGGTGGTTACTACCCCTGCTGCTTCCAATGCAAATAAGGGAGACACCCCCGCCACTTCTAATGCAAAATAACATGACATCACCTGCCGCTTCATATGCTAATTGAAGGAAGTTAGGTGGAGACCTGAGAACTTTTGTCTATAAAGAGGTGAATTAACAATGGGAGTGTGCACCCGCCACCCAAGGATCCCAGAAGGCTGAACTGAACTTTGCTGGGACCAAGGAGTGGTCATTCTCCAGAAACTTTCCCATCTCTTTTTTATCTTTTCCTTTTTTTCAATCTTTTCTCTTTCAATCTTCCTTTTTCTTTCCCAACTTAACTACGTTCCTGGCACATAAAGGTAACATCATTACAAGTTTTCAGCATCACTAGTTCTTAGGGTTGCTATAAGTTTTTAGTATTGCCAAATGATTGCAAGTTTTGATGGTTATTTAGTTTGCTGTGACTGACATTGCTAGCATTTGCTAAGTCTCTGCAAGTTTTTGTTTGTCGTGTCAGTAGTGTGTAAGCTGCCTTTGCCAAGTCCTTCCAGGTCATTTGTATTGTGAGTTTTCGTTGCCAAGTCATTCAGCTTTTGTAACACTGCTACATTTTTTACAACATCCTTTTAATAAATTGTAATTTAATAGAACTTCTCAAAGTAATTGTCATCACTACAGTGCAGAGATCCAAAAGCAACCTCCCCCTAATGCCACCTGAGCAGGATGGGACAGTCTGGTAAAGGTCTGTCCAGAGGCAGGCAGTTCTGCACTGGGGTACACTTGCACCACATTTTAGAAACAAACATAGTGGGTGATGTTAATATTTTTATCACCACAGACAAGGTAGAAGAAGCAGCGATTTTTTTTATTTTAGCAAACCTTTCTGAGCAAAATACCTGGATTCTGCCACTGCTCTAGCTCTGAACAAATACAAAGACGATACTCAGGTTAAACACATGGTTAAAGCCATATTTGATTAAATGAGAGACGGTGGTGATACTGGTATGGCTTTGAGATGTCATCATGTTCCAGTTGATGGCTAGTTAAACATGAGCCAGCAGTGTGCCCTGGCAGCCAAGAGGGACAACCGTGTCCTGGGGTGCATCAAGCACTGCACTGTGAGCTGGTCGAGGGAGGTGATCATCCTGTTCTGCTCTGCACTGGGGCGGCCTCACCTCCAGTACTGGGGGCAGTTTGGGCACCACAGGATAAAAAGGATCTAAAGCTGCTGGAGAGTGTCCAGAGGAGGGACACAAGTGAAGGGTATAGAGGGGAAGCTGTGTGAGGAGAGGCTGAAGTCACTTGGATTGTTCAGCCTGGAGAAGAGGAGACTGAGAGGAGATCTTATGGCGGTCTATAACTTCCTCACAAGGGAAAGAGGAGGAGCAGTCACTCATCTCTTCTTTCTGGCCACCAATGCCAGGAGCAGAGGAAATGGCAGGTAGATGTGCCAGGGGAGGTTTAGGTTGGCCATTAGGAAAAGGTTCTTTAGGCAAAGGGTGGTGGAGAACTGGAACAGGCTCCCCAGAGGGGTGGTCATGGCACCAACCCTGAGAAGATTCCAGAAGCATTTGACCAAGGCCCTCAGACACATGGTCTGAATCTTGGGATTGTCCTATGCAAGGACAGAAGTTGGACTTGTTGATCCTTGTGGGTCCCTTCCAACTCACAGCATTCTATGGTTCCATGCCCAAGGGAATTATTTCGCTCATTAAGTCTGGTGTAAGCATTGCTGTCATCATTCCTCTAAGTAATCAGGATACGCACTGGAAATGAAGATGACTCTGTCTTCCCAGAGTCTTCACCTTTCTCTCATTTCGTGAAGAGTGTGTAAAACCAGCTAAAGTGTCTGATTATCTGACCTTGGTAAGGGGCAGCTTTACAGATAGATACATGTATCAGATCTCAGATGTTATGATACGGTGTCCAGTACTGCAGGCAGGGGAGGCATCCCAATGCACATGGAATGATGCAGCATATGGACTTTGGATCATATTCTTCATTTATATCTTTAGAGTCACATTGTGTAAATCCATTACAAAGGTCAACAGCTACTAATCCTGCACTAGCTATTTTTATCTAGGATCACCCTGGTGCCAACACACAAAATCCAAAAGGTCTATGCATTGAATTCCCTTCTTATTAGATTTAGACTTGCTGTTCGTGCATCTGTACTTCTATTTGGACCACAAAATAAAAAAGTTGAAAACCTTGGAATGAACAACAGAATCCCTGGCTGAGGTCACTTTCATCAGTTTAATTTAATTTTCAGTGCAGATAGACGTCTTGAAGCAGATGAATAGAGAAGACAGAAGGTTTGAAAAAATGCATGTCAGTTCAAATGTTAGTGTTAGTTGCACAAAGGCAAATAGATGATAAGGAACATGAGGTCAGAGAAAACAAGAAAACAAGAAGAAAGGGCCCCAGAAAAACCTGTGATGCTTGCAGTTCTGGTAATGCTTTTCATTGACACTGTGGATCAAAAAAGCTATCTGGAAGAGCAGGAAGCAGGTCAAAACTATTGAATGGATATAGTTTCTTCCAAAGCTGAGGCACAAAAGAGAGTATTCAAAGAGTGAGGACACCACAATGAAGGAAAAGAAGAACAAGACTAGAGAATGATAAGTCTCTACTTTCTGCAGCACAGGAATTAAAGGGATACCCAATAAAGCTTCCAGGTAGTGGATTTAAAAACATCACCAGATATGCTTTTCTACAAAATGTATAACTAAAATTATTGGGGAACTCATTGCCCCAAATTATTTTAGATACCAAAACTTAAAAAATTTTTAAAAGAGATTAAATGAATTAATGGAAAATTCACTCTTTGATGGCTGTTAAACAGCATATTGCAAATGCAAATATTACTGTAAGAATTCCCGATCTCACTGAAAGTGTAAGGAAGCCAGAAGTGGAGAAGGAAGGATCACTACAGATTTTTCCTGTTTTTTAAAGTCTTTTTCTAAGCACCTGCACTACTTTCAATGAGAGATCATGGGTATGACCCTCTGTTGCTCATCTGAGCTTTTTAATAGCACTACACATTCAAAACAGATCCTCCCTTGTCCCTTGTTACAGTCATTGGATTTGATACAGGTTTTCAGACTCATTCTTCTTCAATGAGGATAGGGAAGCACATGCTGTATTCTTATTCATCACGTGAGATTATTAAATCATGTTGTTTTCTTCAGGATGTAACTACTTCATGAGTTAAGAAATGAAAAGTGACTCTCAATTCTGAAACACTTTGGTAAGTAAATCTTGGATTTTTGGTTTCAGTAAGCATCTGGCTGCACTGGTCACTCTCAGGGAGGAGAGAGTGAAAGGGACACTAATTTTTATATTTCATATGAACTGATTTCTGGAAGTTACATTTTGGTCCAAAAGATTGAACTCTCTGCTCTATTTCATATGTTTGAAGGACAGTATGCTTTGTTTTCTTTAGCAGCAAGCCTAATATTTCTGTAATGTCTTCAGATCCTTTTTGACTTTTCGTGCATGTTCCTTCTTATTTGTTCCAGTTAGCAATACATCTCCCAGATAAGAGGCAATACGTCTCCCAGATAAGAGGCACTGCCATTCAACTCCCAGCAGACTGGGCCTTTCAGCTTTGAGACACTGGAGTTTATTAACTTGGAAGGTACTTAAGCTAACATTTATTTTAGCACATGTCATACTACTTGGCTGGTACATCCTTAATAGAAAATGAACTGTGTATTCCATCCTAGTGTTTTCTTGAATCCCAGTAGTTAATAATTTTTTTCTGTTTATTAGTTTAACACTAATATTAGCTGTATTGAAAATGGAAAGTGCTTTATGTGGCAGCACAGCTGCACATACACTTGCAGATACTAGCAGAAAAATATAGTTCCTTTGACAGACATAATGTCTAATTTTGCAAAAGCTGTAGTTCTAAAGAGGCTCTCTTCTTGTACTGTTCTGAAACACTGAGAGTAGGGTTCATCTCTACTCAATAGCTTTCTACCATTTAAGAACTTATACCCAAGCCAATCACCCTGAATTCCCCTTGTAGTTAATAAAGTGCATTTGTAGGTCATGCTTCTCAGGAACAAACATGGACCTCTGCTCAAGCTGGAATGAATTTCCCTCTGATTATCAAAAGAGTCTGTAATGTGCTTGCACTGTAATGTCTGTGTTTGATCAGATATGTCTTACCTTGGTTAATTGGTAGTTTGCTTAGAATTACAAAATGTTACAGAATGAATGGTGTCACTGATGGGACAGCATATCTGGAGCTCCTAGGACATTGAGTCCAGAATGGGTTTAGAAATGGGTGAACTGGTTACCACCCTGCTTTGTCTTCAGACTAAATATCCTTCAGTGCTTTTTCTCTTTTCTTGAACTTGGGTTTGTTTTATTTTTTTTACTGCTACCTTGCTCTGCACTTTGTTCAAAGCTCCACATCTTGAGAGGGGACCTTATCAAAGTCTATAAATACCTGAAATGTGGGGGCCAAATGGATGGGGCCAGGCTCTTTTTGGTGGTGGCTGGTGACAGGACAAGGGACAATGGGCAAAAACTGGAACACCGAAAGTTCCAGACAAACTTAAGGAAAAATTTCTTTACTGTGAGGGTGACAGAGCACTGGAATGGACGCTTTCCTGTGTAACCTGGTGTAGGGAACCGAGCTGGACACTTTCCTGTGTAACCTGGTGTAGGGAACCTGCTTTGGCAGGGGGATTGGACTCGATGATCTCCTGAGGTCCCTTCCAACCCCCACCATTCTGTGATTCTGTGATCTTTCCTGAATTGCAGAGAGAAAACCTGGAGAGAACTGACCAGCTGAAGCAATCCTCATGGGATATGTTCTCAGTGAACGTTTTTCTGCTTCTGTCTCCTACTCCTGTTTGCCTTGCCCGTGTCATTGCTGGCTTATTTTCAGATCATGATCCACTACAATGTTTAGCCTGTTTCTGCAGAACCACAGTGTGAGTGGTTGCTCCTCTCTTGTGTGCACTGTTGATGACTCTTGCCCAAGTGGTGGGTCTCACTCTGCTGAACAGCAGACATTTTTTTCCCCTCCAGCACACTTCTCCAGTTTTTCAAGATGCTTTTCAGTAATAATCCTGTCCTCCAGTGGACTGGCAGTTCCTTCCAGCGTAGTGCCATATGCTTATTAAACGCTCTGCTGTCCTTCATCCAGGTCTTTAGCAGTGGGGAGTAATACAAGACCTAAGGCAAACCTTTGCTGAACAGCATGGCATATGTCCTCCTTTTTGTCTGTGAGCCATTTTTGGCTCATAGTCAGAACCTTCATTGTTCAGAGGCTGAAAATCCGGATGTGATGCGGATGACAGCTGTGGGGGCAGTGGGGAGGCCAACATCCAAAATCAGTTTGGCCATCCCAGGGAGTTGCTGCTGCACCTGAGCCAAGAC
The DNA here is from genome assembly GCA_907165065.1 of Caprimulgus europaeus. Next base: position 119,401,727 of record OU015523.1, read on the forward strand.
CTGCAGATGGTCCTTCCTGTACAGCCTTGGTACCAACTCTAGTCAGATACTGGTCATGAGGTTTAATTTTAAGGAGAAAAGTTCCTGAAACAAGATATGAAAATGAGGGTCAGATAGATGCTGAAGCCCCGACTCCTTGTTCCATATCTGAGCTCGGATACAGGCACAATTGATTGTTCTCTTTTTGAATAATTCTATTCCACTGCAGCCTGGGAAAAGGTTATAACTTGTTTCTAAATTCCCCTATTTTGCCTTAGATCCATCTTTTAATATAAAATATATATTAAATAATCTTTCCAGTAGAAAATATTACATGATGCATAGGGCAAAGGAGGACTCAGTAAACAGGGTCTTCAGGAACATCCCACAACCTGGCTCTGAAATATGCTAATTGAACCAAAATATGATTTTTCTTTACACAGTGTGTTTAATACAAAGATATTTAATTCTAAATAACTTATGTTATTTTGTTGTGACTGGATAGCATTCTAATTCAATTTTCTATAAATCTTTTACAACACTTCTATGACAAAAGGTGTCCTTGCTTGACTGAATTAGTTTAATTCAAAATGATGTATATTGCTAATTCTAATAATAATTTAAATCAGTAAATGGGGAGCCTTGATTTAAATAATCTATTATAATTTTGTTTTATAATTATAATTATTTTACCAAAGACAGGTTAGTCTTTAGTGACAAATAACCATTAAAATGACTTGATTTGGGAATTAATAGTTCTTTAGAAGAAATTTGGTATTTTTCTGCTAAACCAAGACACTATTTATATACACTTACGATATGTATGTGGATGTGGAGACATATTTCTATATCCATATAGATATATATGTGTGATTTTGTATGCATCTTTAAGTAGTAACACAGCTTAACACATACTTATTCTGATCGTTATGTCTCACATTTTCACTAGATAAGATGATGAATGATGCATTTCCTTTCTACTAGATGATTAATGTTTAATGTGCAATTTGTGTCAACTTACATTTCAATGGGAATACAATTCAATTAAATACATAGAAACATTTTAATGATTAATTGTATAAAGCTACGTTCAGTCAGGTAGATATATCAGGGAAAAAAGGTAATGGAAAATGTTTCATATTCAAAACATCATTTAATAAACAAATGAAATATTACCATTAGTTAGTTAGCAAATCTTGTTATTTCTTGACATCATGCCCTTTAAGATTTTAAAACTACTGGGTCCCATCTGCTTGGATTGTATCTTTTGTCCTAAACCAGAGGAAGAAGAGAAACTGTTCTACTTTTCTATCTGTATTTGGAAAGAGTTACCAAACTTAATTAAATGAAAATTAATATTTACACTTTTAGAAAATTAATATTAGCACTTGTAAAAGAGAGTCCAAATGTCCAAAATGGTTTTATACCTTGAGCAACTTCTGGTTTCAAGTAATAAGTAAGTTAGTAACTTCAAACAATTCAGCAATTTGTCTTTCTTTAAAAATGTAAGCAGTAAACATTTATTTTAAATTAAATGAGTTTAATTATATTGGTTTATTCTTCAGTACAGATAGCCACAATTTCAAATGCCTTATTTTAAGGCAAAACACATTTCTCTGAAGTAAAAAATGATTTAAATAATTATCAGTTTTCATCTTCTTTGTTAGCATACAGACTTAAAGGAGTTGAAAATGACAATTAAAATGAAGAGCATTCATTTCATCCAAGGAAAGCAGATCCACAGGTCATCCAGAGGACCTTTTCAAGGAGATAAAATACATGAACAAAACAAAAACACTACTGAGTGACACTAGACATCAAATATTCCTGGTTTGACTACTTAAAGCAGGCCATTTGTTAGGACCACCTGACATTTATTTGATTCTGAAAATAACTATGATAGATGAGTCATTTTTCCTCACTCTTGCTGCAGCAAGGAGGGGATTATGGTCTGTTTTTGTTAGTGTGAAAGCAGCTTCCTCTTCCTTGTGGCTGGTTATCTCCAGCTGGGGGAGCTGAGGGGTGTGGGAAGGGACACCCAGACCTGCCTGCAGTCCCTGCCTCCAGCCAGGCTCGTTCTGTGTGTCTGGTCCCTGCCCTGCCTGTGTCCATCCCACAAGATTTCCAAGCCAGGAGGATGTTAACAAGCCCTGATTTGCGGTCTGGGTGACTGGTTTGATGTGACAAGCATTATAGAATCATAGACTGTTGTGAGTTGGAAGGGACCTACAAGGATCCAACTCCTGTCCCTGCACAGGACAATCCCAACATTCAGACCATGTGTCTAAGGGCCTTGGCCAAATGCTTCTGGAATATTGTCAGGCTTGGTACCATGACCACCTCCCTGGGGAGCCTGTTCCAATGCTCCACCACCCTCTGGGTGAAGAACCTTTTCCTGCCATTTCCCCTGGTCCTATCATTGGTCGCCAGAGAGAAGAGATGAGTGCCTGCTCCTCCTCTTTCCCTTGTGAGGAAGTTCTAGACTGTGATGAGATCTCTTCTCAGTCTTCTCCAGGCTGAACAAACCAAGTGACTTCAGCCTCTCCTCATATGGCTTCCCCTCTAAGCCCTTCATCAATTTAGTGGCCTCCTCTGGACACTCTCCAGCAGCTTTAGATCCTTTTTATCCTGTGGCGCCCAAAACCACACCCAGTACTCAAGGTGAGGCCACAGTGAATATAATATTTTTGAATGGGAGCCAGTGTGTCCAGCTTGGTTTGGAGTGCAAAAGCAAGCAGGGAGATAGCTACAAAATTCAGTGAAGGTTACTGTGACCGTTATTCAGGTTCAAAGGTGACATTGTTCTCCTGGATCCCTCTGTTTACTTCACTCTCACTTCAGCTGGACACAGCCATCCTTTGTTTGAAAGCTTCCTGTTTGCTGTGAGGCTCTTGGGTTTGCTTGGTGGCAGCTTGCTTTGGTCCTGCTGACCTGGAGCAAAGGCAGGGAGACTGGAAAAGCCATACAGAGTGTCACCAGTGTAAAGCAGAAGCTCAAGAAAATTCAGTATTCTCCTTCAGACCTTGACTTTTGAAGTAAACTCAGCACAAGAGAGACATGGACCTGTTGGAGCAGGTCCAGAGGAGGGCCACAAAGATGATCAGATGGATAGAACACCTCTCCCGTGAATAAAGGCTGAGAGAGTTGCGGTTGTTCAGCCTGGAGAAGAGAAGGCTCCAGAGAGACATTATTGTGGCCTTTTAGTACTTCAAAGGGGGCCTATAAGAAAGATGGGGACAAACTTTTTAGCAGGGCCTGTAGTGATAGGACAAGGAGCGATGCTTTTACAGTAAAAGGAGATAGATTTGGACTAGATAAAAGGAAGAAATTTTTTATGCTGAGGGTGGTAAACAACAACATAATATTGCAGGTAAATAATGACCTTTCAGTGAACGTCTTCTTTAGAGGAGGACGTAGGGAGGTTGATATTTTTATGGCTACCACCTTAAAAAGATGCTCTTGTTTTTGAAGGAATCGGGATTTCTGTTACCCAGGTACCAGAAAGAATCGTGCTGCAATAGAAATCTTTCATTTCACTTTGTCTCTAAACTCAGGGGGGTGGTGCTGTGTCATTCAGAACTGGAGGTTTTATTTATTCTTAAGCAGAAGATAAACAATGTTGGGATGGGGAAGGAAGTTGTATAGAAAAATGTTTTGGGTTTTTTTTGGACAGGACAGTCTCTTCTATTAAAAACTGTGTTCTCCAAGCCAGAACAGGAGTGCAGGCCAGAACTATTCCTCAGGAGTAGAAGAAATTACTGAAGGGATGTTTGTATGAGAAGTCAGAGGAAAACATCTTCAAGGTAAAACTTCTATTAGTACAGTTAAAGTTCAGTTTTGCCATTTGAACATTTATTTTGGGGCCCAAAAGGGTGAATTTCTGGCTGATATCAAAGATAAGATAAACATCAGTTACCTCAGGAAGTGTATAGAGAACTGAATTAACATGTAATAATCTAATAACTTGTTTTACTCTAGTGTCAGCAAACCTGAAAAGACCCTGAGAACAAGGAAAAAGCAATGATCTGGATTTCCAGCTGCTTACTTTGCTCTTCATATCAGCTGACTGGAAATGATGCAGTTAGATTGCCGCCTGTACTTAATAATAGGTGTGAAAATGCAACCTCACATCTGCCTGCAAAAATGAACTTCTGCTCTACAGGACCTCACTGCACCATGACAGTAGAGAGATCCTTTGGAATGTGATCACCAAGGGATCAGCTCAGGCTTTAGAGCTGATAGAAATCTAAGGTCTGTCTGTTAGCTAGTTTCTTGCTTCTGATTCTAAGTAGGATTTTATCTTGCTCAAAGTCTAATTTTAAGCCCTGGATTTTGACATAGAAAAATTTCTGAGGATTTAGGTGATGCTGGTTGACCTCTGGAGAGCTGCCCATGGATACCTGCTCACCCTCCTGTCTCTGTTTACTTTTAAAGTGGTGGCAAAAGTAACTCCTTGCTGTAGCTCTGAACTTAGGTGTTGCAAGTTGCTTTGGTTTTCCTTTCTGCACCTTATTTCTAATCTAATGTCTAGCTGAATGAGTTATGGACCCTTCCAGGTTTTAATCCTACCTAGTGGGCAAAGAAAAAGTGTGCATTTCAGTAGTAATCTACTAAAGAAATCTATTGTAGATAAAACAATTATGTCTTTCATTTGTTCTTTTTTTTTTTTTCCTTGAGCTGACATACAGTTCTTTCCAACCCTATAAAGGTGTTTTATTACACTTAGTAAAAATGTCAAGGATACTAAACAGCAATGCATAATTTACAATAGACTTTGTAGGCAATGGAGTCCTTAGAGCCACAGCTTCCTGAGAATGTATTTATTACTACTTTACTACGTGCTGTAGTATCCAGGCTCAACTTCCAGCATATTTGGTGAAAAAACAGAAGGGAAGGACAGACAGGGACTGCTGGTAGAAAAAAAGTCAGTGATTGCTGGACATTTGCCAGTTTACCTAAGATAAGTGGATATTATTAACTTTGTTGACCACATCAAAGTGCTTTAATTATGCAGAAATGCAAGCAGGAAAACATTAAGCCAAAGAAATGTGCTTGAATTAAAGTGTTGGAGTGCTGAGAAAAATAAGTCATCCTATCCCAGCAAGATTAAAGTGACCTTGGTTATTGGTTAAAAAGCAAAGTGAAGACAGGGTATTTTAATTAAGTTTTAATATCTGGGTTCTTTTCTGGAGTTGGTGTCAATTAGCAATGAAGTGCAAGGTTCAAATATATAATAATCATAATCACATGATAATATGTTGATGTCAATTGCATAGAATCATAGAATCATTTGGTTGGAAAAGACCTTTGAGATCAACCGTACCTGTCCACTACTGAACCATATCTCTGAGCACCCCATCTACCCATCTTTTAAACACCTCCAGGGATGGTGGCTCAACCACTTCCCTAGGTAGCCTGTTCCAGTGCCTGAGAACCCTTTCAGTGCAGAAATGTTTCCTGACATCCAATCTGAACCTCCCATGGTGCAACTTGAGGCCATTTCCTCTTGTCCTATCACTTGTTTTTTGGGAGAAGACGTAAACACCAACCTCGCTACACTCTCCTTTCGGGGAGTTGTAGAGAATGAGAAGGTCTCCCCTCAGCCTCCTTTTCTCCAGGCTCAACACCCCCAGTTCCCTCAGCCGGGAACTCAGCACACTTGTGCTCCAGACCCTTCCCCAGCTCCGTTGCCCTTCTCTGGACACGCTCCAGCACCTCCATGTCCTTCTTGGAGTGAGGGACCCAAAACTGAACACAGTACTCAAGGTGCAGCCTCACCAATGCCCAGTAAAGGGGAAAGAGAACTTCCCTGGTCCTGTTTCTGATACAGGCCAGGATGTCATTGGCCTTCTTGGCCGCCTGTGCACACTGCTGGCTCATATTCATCCAATTGTTGACCAACACCCCCAGATCCTTTTCTCCCAGGCAGCTTTCCACCCACTCCTCCTCAAGCCTGGAGTGTTGCAGGACCTGGCACTTGGCCTGGTTGAAACTCATACAGTTGGTTTTGACCCATTGATCCAGCCTGTCCAGATCCCTCTGAAGAGCCTTCCTACCCTCAAGCAGATCAACACATCCACCCAAAATTTTGATGAAAGTGATCTGCCTGAGCACTAACTATGATGTTTTAAAGTATTAACCAAGAAAGAAAAGAATTCACAGGCAGGTGGAATATCTTGCAAGCTATGTTTGAAGGGTAAGGTTTTTGGAGCAATATTTTTAAGTGCCTATGCTACACATCTGGCTAGGCTTTTCTAAAAAATCCTTATCACTCTGATTTCAGTCAGATATAGCATTTTCTGTCTTTGTATTGATTTCTGCTTAAGCAGCCTGCACAGCTTTGTGATCATTTTAACGCTTTTGTTCAGAAACGTAACTAGCAAAATCAACAAGTGTTAATTTGGCCTTATTTAATTTTAATTTACTCTGACAGTCAATACTTCACACTCTGTGTAATAGCCCTTGATTTACGACGGGGAATGTCTTCAATGCTGAGAGAGGAGTCAGCCTGAGGAGAGGAATATTGAGGAAATGTGGTCACATTAGAGACTGCCTGGGCTTGTGGTAGCCCTGAGCGAGCCAACACACAGCTCTTTCACCAGGGCTCGTAGTCCAGGCAGAGTCTCTTGAGTCTAGATGCCTTTTCTCAAGCAGGATGACAGGATCCATCATATTTTACAATCCTATTAGTAGTTATTGGAGTAGGGGATGGTGTAACAGCACCTGGCTGGAGGGATCACGCTCCCAGCTGGCGTTGTCATGCAGTAGGAACTGAGGATGATCCAGCCTTTGGGAATGAAGCCCCTTATCATCCTATTTTCACTGGCTTTGCTCAAAGAACCCACAACTACACCTATCACCACCTGAATGTATGATGCTAAGTACTTTGGTAAGTGCTTACGTGACTGATGCCATTGACTGGAAATGGCAAAGAAAGAAAACTAGATGGCATTAGGTTCCTGGAGCCATTAATTCTTGCATACCTGATTTCCTTCTTCCATAGCAAATTCTTTGTGGTAAAAATGTGCAAGCTAATCAAAGTGAGCTATGCATTGCCTTTATTTTTTTTTCTCACCTGACTAACTTGGTATCTTTAGCTAGAGACAAGAAGGTGTGGCTATCAACAGTTGAAAGGGGCTTGAATCCACTAGAACTGTGGATTTTTCTAAGTAATCCACCTAAATGAGTCTCACCAGTGCTGTGTGCTTCTGAAGACTGCCTTAAACTGCCATGCTCACTTTAGAGCTTACTGCTTTTCTGTGTGGGGCTCTGACAAACGCAGTATTGCCTTTGCTAGTAACTGGCCACAAGCTTTGTGCTGAGTTTGCAAGGCTGCAGGACTGAGGCATGTCAGGTTTACTTTGTCTGAACTCTTCATGACCCACCTGAGCTTTGTTTTACTTGCTGTAGCTGTAACAGCAATTTTTCTAATTGACCAGGTGTCTATGGCTCATTTATTTTACTTTTGTTTGTCTTTCTATTGTGCCTCCATGGTTTTATGACTTTAATATAATGATGTAGCACAGAGAAATACCAGCCTGGTAGGACAGCAGAGAAGTGGAGACACAGGACACAGCATAGAGGAACACAGGCAGGGGATGATAAGAGATGGGGCACAGGCTGGCATGGGAAACCCAACAGCTATAAACAACTCACCCATGGTCAGTTGAATGAAATTCAGACCTGGAGCTTGTCAAACCTGGTTTTAGGGGTAACAAAGAGAACAATGAACAGTATCTGACATACCTAAAAGGCATGATAAGTAGTAAATTTAGATGTGACATGGAGCTGCAGACAGATATGACATTGAGCTGTGGACAGATGAAGAAAGAGCTAGGTGTAAAAGCATGTTAAAAAACATATAAAATGGATCCATAAATCAAATGGATCCTGAAGGGAGGGAGAAGAAACCATCAATATGAAGATCATATTCCCCCCAGTGAAAGAATCCAGATGTTGATGGTTCACCATAACACGCCCCATTTCCACCTTTGGAATGAAACTACCAATATTGTGACCCAGAAGAGCAGGGTAAGGATCAGCTAACATCAGGAAAAGGGCTAGAACTTAACAATGGTGTGTATAACAATTTTAATTGTATTATTATGCTTACTACCGGAACTTTTTTTGCATAGAAGTTTTTTTTTTTTCTCTGATAATTAGGACTAGTAATTATTAGATCATTAAGATTTTGGTTATGCTAACAGTAGGTTCTTGGCTTTATATGTATCAGATGTGCTTTCTTTTTTCTCATAAACAGAATTTTGAGCATAATAAAACACAATAGGTCTTAGGACCATTAGCAGGATAAAACAACTGGGCTTTTGCCAAATGTAGGTGAAAGAGAAAGGACACACAATGTTTCTGAAAAGTCAGGCTGGAAAAAAGAAGTAGGAGAAGAATGACATATTTGGGAGTCCCTTTTATATGTTTTAAGAGAGGAGTGGAACTTTCTATGTCCCTGTGTATCTCACCTTGCTGATAGATGATTGATATTGTGATGGCTTAACACTTCATTGTGTGTTAGCTGAGCTGGGGTCGCTGTCCCCACTCTCCTGCTTAGTCTGTGATTTATATAAAGTGATGCAATTTTGCCTGGCTTGTTTTCAACGTGGGATGTGGAATTATCTGCCTTGCATTCACCATTTGTTAAGGGTGTGTACACAACTACCCAGACTCACCTGATAAGGAGTAGCTCACATGCTAAGTGTGAGATTCATGCTTTCCTACCCACATTCTTGTAGTCTAGTAACCAGAAATGCCATGCAGCTGCATAAGGTACATGAATTCCTATACAAAAATAAACAATCCATATTCTAGCCTGCTACTGATCTGGCTCATGTCTAGATGCAAATCCAGGCAGCACTGTGGAAAATATAAGTTCAGGCTTTTGATTGTGAAGTTAGACCAATTTATTAACAGCTTCTAGAGTCCTACCAGAGGTCTAATGTTCTTCTCTTTCCTCAAAATGTATTTTATTTTGCAAGGAGAAGCAATAGATTTATTTACCTGTAGCCTGCTGATTTCTTGTGTGAAAACACTCAAATCTCTCCAGAGGAGGAAGAGTAGTGAAGGTAGTACTGTTGGTTCATACAACATATTTCACTTCATTCACATTCACTTTATTCCACACATTCATCAGATAATCAGTCTGCACAGAGGGCTGCACAGAGGGAAAAACTGACTGGCTTGGGTTGGATGGCAAGTTCTGGGTGGATTCAGGATTAGAAGATGGGATGCCTAGGATTTTCTAAGCATGCTCTTGCCTCTAGCAAGTAGAGGTACAGATACAGGACTGAGGACTGCAAGCAGAATGCATGCAAAATTAGAATCATAGAATGGTTTGGGTTGGAAGGGACCTTAAAGAACATCCAGTTCCAACCCCCTTGCCATCAGCAGGGACACCTTCCACTAGATCAGCCTCATCCAACCTGGCCTTAAACACTTCCAGGGAGGGGTCATATACCCAGGTTTGAAGTTCTGATAAAAGCATCTTGCTAAATCCCCTGTGGTATATTAACTCACTACTCACAGTTCTATTTGAATTCAAGATGTTTTAAATTCAGAGGTTACTGCCCCTTCCTCAGGCCAGACCCATTTCTGCCTGTACAGCTGGATTGTTAACTCCATGATAACCTGATGGGGAACTAAATATCACCCCGAAAACGTCTTCTGGAAGCTCACTGGGGCAGGTGAGTTAAATGAACTCCAAAATACACATAAAATACTTTTCTATTTGCTTCATTTCAAAGTGCAACTGCTAAGGGTAGCACACCACACATTTTATTAGGTAGCCAAAGGATTAGAGGTTGTATCAAGGTGTTAATGGTCAGTGCACTGCTCAGGTGCATATCCACATGGAGGATGAAAAAACTCTTGGTTAGCATCCCATTTACTCTGTCATAGTCATTTTCTGTCCACCTTTATCACCCTCTCTCCTCATATTTTGTGTACTCTAACCCTTGAGCTGCAGGACACAGTCAGACAGCAGTCACCTACTGAAGGAATCACCTGTCTAATTTTTGGAAGCAGTGACTGTAGATACCAAGAAAGACAGAGGGCTTGGACCAGACCCCTTGTTCTCCTCAGCACTGGCTACTCACCAGCTATCATCAGCTCTTTGTCTGAGCAGTAGGGATGACCTCTCTGAGACATATAAACTCTCTGCACTCAATGCTGTTTTCTGGAGTGCATAAAGCCACTGTGTGGTCTGTAGCATCCTTCAGGAATCTAACTCAGGTTTCAGGTCCAGCCCCTCAAACTGGACTTGCAGCTGCGTTGTACAAGTGTAAGTAAGTCTTGCATGGAATCCCCATGGAGCAGCTGGTGTTGTGCACCTCTGAGAAAAGACAATAAAAAATCCAGGATTTCAGAGTGTTCTGCTAGCAGTGTTATGTGAGAAATTTTGCTGAATGGGTTTTATGGTTCAAAGACAGTTACTTCAATCCTTCTGAAATGTATGACATATATACACAAGGGAAAATCAGGTTTCCAGTAGCCCTGGTGACATTAAAATCTCTCCAGTCTTCTGCCTCCTTCTGACTAGTACAAAAAATATTTGATGTAACTAGTTTCACATGGTTATTAACAGGTAGTTATAACAAGAGTATACCTAAAAGAAAAAAAAAATCCCACAACCTATAGGAGTTTGTTCTTTATTCTTTAGAAAAGCATTGTTCCTTTGAGGAAAAATCAGCTTCAACTTTGTGATGGCATGACAAAAAATTCCTGACTTCCTGCTGTTGGGTTCTGAATGTGAACACGTACCTGTTAGCACTCTTGCCACCAGAGCCTATGGGTGTCAATAAATTCTCTGTTTGAAGCCTCCCTGTTGAAGGGTTTCACTCTGGATGTCAGTTATCCATAATGTCCTTGTATCTCGTCTCACACTGTTTTTCCTCCTAAATCAAATGAGGCAGCTGCATTTCCAAAAGCTGTTAAATTTACTGGCAGTGCCCCCCCCGGAGATATGTGCTTCTTCAGTACTAATTCTCTACAGATAAGCTTTGATCAGGCAATTAATTGATTGCTGAAGACTTACCTGAAACAATGAGTCAGCTTTTTCTCTTCCCTATGAGTTCCTAACCCCATATTTTTTTAAACTCAGTATAACTCAGAAATATGACTAGAAATTTGTGGTTTGGTATAAAGAGCCACCATTTGGTTCATGTGGTTGCTTGTCTTTGTTCCCCAGCTCAAAGGGATGTGCAGCCTTACTTCTAACATCACAGAAAGCTGATGGATGGAGGGCAGTAAATTGCCTTGTTTTTCTCTATTTTGAGTAACACAAAAATCAAGTGGCCATTAGATGGGGTCTGGAACTGTAAGCCTGATTCAACTGGGCTGTCTTGTAGTGCTGTGAATAGATATGTTTCATTTTTCCTGCTGTTATAGGATAAGAGTGTCTTGTTTCTTCTGATGCTGTGGGAAGTGATTTCCCCTATAGAAGCTCTTTGTTTAAAAGAAAAACTTAGAAAGTCCTAGGATAAAAGAAGCAGAATATAAGAAGATGTCAGGCTGCAATTAACTGGAATAATTCTGCATTCAACCTTTGCTCTGTAAGTCAGAACAAACCAAAAAGTTAGTAGCTTTTAAGCACAGGACTCAGAAGGCTTGTATCTGGGGTGTGTGAATTCTGGTGGCCAGCCAGATTAGCACATTGTGCTTTCTGTTCTCCAGAGTTTCAAAGCAAATTTAAAATAACAGGGACTAGAAGAAAATGTTTGCAGTAATAAAAAAACCTGAAGGGAATGTTGATTAAAGAATATAGTACAGTAAGTGAATACTCTAGACAGCTTTCCTGGAGTCTGCTGCAGCTAGTGGGAATCCTTTCATGGTCTTCTGAGGGTTTTGATTTGGACTGCTCATGAGCTGGAGAAAGGGTAATGTAAACAGTGATATTCAGATCCATGGTGGAGGCTGCTTAGACACACAAAGAGAGGGAATTAATTCCACAGTGAAGTCAGACCAAAGTTTAATTTCTGTTGATCCATCATGAAAAGTAGCTGAATGCTCAAGCTCAGTGAAATGTCCATGGACAGCACATGCCCATGCTGGTACTGGCACAAGTCTTTAGCTGTAGATGGAGCCAAAACCAGGATTCATCCTTTTTTTTGGTCAATGTTCTAAATTGGAAATGTAAATAGCAAGTGAACACTAATTACTTGGACAATATGTTGACACAGATACATGTCTGACTGGCTCACTACAGAGTAAGCACAGCTGTGGGACTAGTTGCACACATGAGTACAAGTATGCCATGAATGCCAATAGTAATAATAAATAATAATAAACAATAACAATAAATTAAAAAAACACCAGACTGTAAATATTCCTCAGCCACAATTGCCCCATTTGTGTGTTTACTCACTTTTAGTTGCTTATTCCTCCCAAATGTGATAAACATTTGAGAGACAGAAGGTAAGCAATGAGGTAGGATTTTGCTTCCATGCTGATTGTAGTAAGCAAGAAGTAACTCAGATAAGGTTTGGAGGGCTTATGATGATGACAGTTAAGAGTGAATCCTCAGGCTCAGAGCATTTCTGCTGGCACAAAAATAATTTAAGGAAGAGGTGAATGAGGTTTGGCATCTCCTCACATTCTACTGTATAAGTGAAAAGAGAAACAGAGGAATGGTGCACTGTACACATGACTATTAATTGAACAGATGTGCATGACATGCACTTATTTAGACATGCATAGGTTTTGTTTCTGGTTAGGATCAGGATGGAAGGAAGAAATCCTCTGAGAAATCTATGTATAAACTTTCAAAGTGTTTTTTTGTTTTAAGTCCTCTTGCAGAATTACTGTATATTGGTTTTTGTTTTGTTTTGCTTTCAGAAGGATTTGAAATAAGCATTCTCGTTTGTAAAGGCTTATTTTAGTTGAACCCAAGTTCCAGATCTTTTGTGCTCTATTTATCTTTGCCTTAAATATGAAATGAAGTCATAAGGGTTGTTCTTGGTCTTGTCCTTCTGTTCTGCAAGAGTCAGGAAAATTAATATGAATGAGATTTTACAGACAGAGTGTATGGTAGTGACCTGTCAGACTTCTGTGAATGTGATTTGTATCCATTTTGATTTAAAGCAAATGATTTGTTCAAAAACCAAAGAGGCAGGGAATTAGGTCCTATGGGAGGAGAGGGCTCCAGTACCATCCTTTGTGTCCCTACAGTTAAGTCCTTGACTAATAACTGTTTTCCCCTACTTGTGCATGCATAATGCATACTCCCCTGCTTTATGTCCTCATGTTTATTCCTTGACATCCTCAGGGGCTTTATTTGTGGCCATACATAGCAAAATATAACCAGTGACAGCAACCTTGCCACTCCGCGTCTCCTGCCCTGCCAAGGTAGCTTAATGTATTATTGGCATGTGACAGTTTAATCAGTCCTACCTGTCTGTCCAGCTGTGTCTGTCACTTGTGACAACCTAATCTGAGAGGAGCGAAAGTGGTTTAAGAAATGACCTGTGTCAATCCAACATTTCAACCTATGTTTGCTATTTTCTTCTCTGGATATAGAATAGATTGTGTATCAAGTAGAGAGGTCTATCTCCTGTATTTGATTCTGTCTGCTGCTAAAATGCTTAGTGTAAGGATGGGATCATTTGTTGAAAGATCTGTTCATCTTAATCTTGGATATTTCCAAAATTGCTTTTTGGGCATCTTTTTGATGCTTCCCTCAAGCTTTCAGCAAGATGACATATGGAAATAGCTATGTGGTGTCTATTAGAGTATTTCTGGGCTGTCTGAATGCTGACTACACTGTACTTAGAAGATGCATATGTTTGGAAGATGTGTTCCTTTTCCTAAAGAGGTGAAGCTTGTCCCAGTTATTGACATTCATGAGTTCTTGGATTGTACCAGTCATCCGCTACCCTAGATTTTACCCATACTTGAATTCTCCACCAGTATATTCAATGCAGTAGCTACTGAGGAAACTCATAGATACAAAATAAAAGAAATAAAGGAGAATCCTACTTCTACAATCTGTGGGCAGAAGCTACAGGCCAGTTGGTTCTCTGCATTACATCTTAATTTTCTGATTGCTTGCTGATGCCTGTGAGCATAAAATGCCTTGTGTCAACATGCTTAAGGCTGTTTTCCTCTAGAGTTTCTGTGTTCTTACTCCAAAGGTCTTGGCATGAGGGGCCTTTCTGGTATCCTGCGGTGTCCTGGTGACCCCCATTTTTTTTGTTTTGTTTTCCATTAAAATATCAGAGGCAACATGAGAGCTGTGTTACAGCCAGAATGGTGTTTTCATAGGATAATGGTGTTTTCAGGGGATCAGGCCCAGTCAACATGGGTTTATGAAAGGCAGGTCTTGCCTGACTAACCTGATCTCCTTCTATGACAGGGTGATGCACTTGGTGGATGAGGGAAGGCGTGTACTTAGACTTTAGTAAAGCCTTTGATACTGTCTGCCATAGCATTCTCCTGGAGAAACTGGCTGCTCATGGCTTGGACAAACATACTCGTCACTGGGTAAAGAACTGGCTGGATGGCCAGGCCCAGAGAGTGGTGGTGAATGGAATTAAATCCAGTTGGTGCCTGGTCACGAGTGGTGTCCCCCAGGTCTCAGTGTTGGGGCCAGCTCTGTTTAATATCTTTATCAATGATCTAGATGAGGGGATCGAGTGCACCCTCAGTAAGTTCACAGATGATACCAAGTTGGGTGGGAGTGTTGATCTGCCAGAGGGTAGGAAAGCTTTGCAGAGGGACCTGGACAGGCTGGATCAATGGGCTGAGACCAATAGTATGAAGTTCAATGAGGCAAAGTGCCAGGTCCTGCACTTGGGTCACAACAACCCCATGCAACACTACAGGCTTGGGGTGGGGTGGCTGGAGAGCTGCCCAAAGGAAAGGACCTGGAGCTGTTGGTCAACAGCCAGCTGAACATGAGCCAGCAGTGTGCCCAGGTGGCCAAGAAGGCCAAGGGCATTCTGGCCTGTATCAGGAATAGTGTGGCCAGCAGGACCAGGGCAGTGATCATCCCCCTGTCCTGGGCACTGGTGAGGCTGCACCTCGAGTCCTGTGTTCAGTTCTGGGCCCCCCAATACAAGAGGGACATCGAGGCTCTGGAGCATGTCCAGAGAGGGGTAACAAAGCTGGTGAAGGGCTTGGAGCACAAGTGTGCTGAGAAGCGGCTGAGGAAACTGGGGTTGTTGAGCCTGGAGAAAAGGAGGCTGAGGGGAGACCTTCTGGCTCTGTCCAAGTCCCTGAAAGGAGATTGTAGTGAGGCGGAGGTCAGTGTCTTCTCCTGGGTAACGGGTGACAGAACGAGAGGAAATGGCTACAAGTTGCACCAGGGGAGGTTTAGATTGGATATTAGGAAAAATTTCTTCACAGAAAAGGCAGTCAAAAATTGGAACAGGCTGCCCAGGGAAGTGATGGAGTCACCATCCCTGGCGGTATTTAAAAGACAGGTAGATGAGGTGCTTAGGGACCTGGTTTAGAGATGAGATTGGTAGTGACAGGTTAATGGTTGGACTTGATGATCTTAAAGATGTTTTCCAACCACTTTGATTCTATGATTCTCATTCTGAGGCTGTGTGCTACATGTCATGAGAGCCTATGAGGAAATTTGAGAGTAGGCAACCCTGCTGAAAAAGTGCTGGAAGACTCTAGGGTAGGGGAACCAAATCTGGTGCAGTCTCATCCAAACTGCCATTTGGAAGCTGTTCTTGCAGGGAAAGATCTCCCAGACTGCTCCTGGGCTTTGCCTTGGAGAGTGAGTTAATTAGGTTGCTCAAAGTAAACAGATGGAATCTAGTACTCAAGCTTGCTCCTTGGCTGTTACTTATTCAGCAGTATCTGCCTACTAACTTCAAATATTGCCAGATGAAAGTCAATGAAGAACAAAAAGAGAACAAGTAAAGAAAGAGTAGAAATAGAAACAAAGAATAGCAGTGGAATTGCTTTCCATGGTCCGTGCAGAAGATGATGGCTCAGGAGACTTCCTTCACACATCAGCTGTGCAAAAGATACTTGAGAAGGATCATGGGCTGCCAGAAAGACTGGCAGTAGCTGAGATAACTGTCAGTGGCATTCTAGTCTAGAAAAACATGAGGAAGGAAGCCAGCCAAACTATGATGGCACTGCTCATAGCATGAAGGAGTACAGCTTTGTCCATTTAGAATAAACAAATTATTCTGGTCTTATCTTAGGAAAAGGACTCAGTGGACCTGATCCAATTAAAGTGGCAGCAATGAAGTGGGAAGTAGTGGAGTAAATCTCATTGATGTTCTTGAGCAGTAGCAAGGGCAATGGCATCTCAAAAGCTCTTCTCTTCATTAGATGAGGGGAGGAGGATTGTTGTATCTGAGTATCTTCCCTCTCAGTGTCGCTCTGGGGAGAAAGAGAAGCGTGACATTAGAAAATTTAGGTCTGAATAGGAACTGAAAATGAGATATATGGACAGATGGAATAGAAATAAGTGATTAAAAAGTGAGAGACTTTTCCCTTTGCAAGGTTAAGAGGTTAGAGAGGCTGTTTAGAGGAAGGTCAATGACCTCTTGGCATTTTGGCTTCTGTGACCTGTTTAGAGAAATCAGCATTTACTGACAATATTTCAGTCTAAATATAACAAAAATGCAATCAACTTCTCCAAGGCTTCTTAAGCAGCCTACCTCTCCATCCTCAAGGCAAGTGAGAAGAATGGTCTTCAGTTAACTGACTTTGCTGAGGCATTTTGAAATTTAGACTTCATAAGAACGTAAAAACCTTGGAGGGACAGAGAAGTGCACAAAAAGTTAACTTTAAAGCTCAGAGTCACTTCAGATTTGCAAATGGCATTGTCATTCTTGCAGAAGCCCTGGAGAGTCAGGGAAAGAGTAATTAGGGAGAAGTTCACAGTAGGTGAGGAATAATTAGGAGCTGCTGAGAAACGGCTGATGAGAACAACTTGGATGGTGCCTGGGAAAAAGAGCACTGCAGCTCATATACACATAAATGAGGAACACTTGTGACCAGAGGTTAGAATTTAGATAGAGGGTCTCTTTTTGTATCTGTCAGCGCTCCTCAATTCATACACCCTTCCTTGCTCTTGAACCCCACCAAGTACCTTCTGTCTGCTGAAGCATTGTTATCCTTCTTGCTACAGTCATACTTGAACCTGTTCTTCCTAGATGGAGAGCAGAGATGAAGAGGCAGCTGGACCCACATGCTAGCAGGACATCAATGTTGCCTTGGTGTAAAGATTCTCAAGTTTGACTCTCAATGTTGTCCTCTGTGCTGTTTGATGACTGGTCACTAAAAGATGTCATTGTGCTCTCACACGTGCTCTTGAGTTGACGTGACACCGCAAGCAGAAGAAAGATGCAACCCCAGCATTATTCTCCATACAGGGGTCATGCTGAGAAACAGGAGTGAATGAGGAGACTTCATCAACCAATACCTGCAATCCTTGTGATGGTTCATAGTTATTGATTTAATATTGTAAGGATACAGCACTGGCCATCATAGGCCATCTTATCTTAGAAATCATAAGGACTAAATGTGTCAACAGTCCTTGCTGTGAATAAAAGTGGTACAATCAACATTAAATCCAACCATTAAATATTTATTCAATTAAACTGACACTGAATGTGCCAAGTCCATTTTCCCCTAATTTTCCATACTGGGTTATAGCTAGCAAACAGATAAGAGAGTATAGACTTTTTTCATCTCTCAAAAGAGGGATATTCTCTAATCAAACCATCAAGAAAATGCTTGTTTTTACATTGAAAGACGAGAATAGGAGTTATTGGATCTTCCTGCAGATGATGGCTGATTTTCTATTTATCATCTCAGGTGGTTCCTATAAGGTGCTTGGATTTATATTACTGCCACACTGGAAAAAAACCCAGAAATAATGTAATCAATCAATATAATATAAAGGCAATATGAACACAAGCAAAGAAGTAGTTCATTAGACTATGATCTCCAAGCAGTATTTTTGAAGTTAAAGTCTCACCTGTGGAGAGTAGAGGAGGTAGGTTGGCACACGTGGCTATTTGAAGGTAATATTTCCAGCCAGAATTACTGCTTCTAGGAGGGGTACCCATGGCTGTGGTAGTGTCTGGAGCAATATTTAGATCCTCTAAGTTTGATTTGAACCTTGGTGTCAATACAATTGAACTCAGGAAATCCAAGGGTTAGTTTGTTGCAAGAGTGCTGTAGGAGTGGGTCCATGGAGTGACACAGCTGAGGCTGAAGACAGCACTTGGGGGTTTTGTGTTCGATACTTTCTCTGGTGTTGCCCCAAGGTCTTATGGTGGTTTAAGTTGGATAGCAACCAAACACCATACAGCTACTCACTCTCCCTATCCCAGGGAACAAGGGAGTAAATTGGAGAAGAAAAGATAAGGAGGCTTGTAGGTTGAGATGAGAACAATTTAATAATTGAAATAAAATAACAGTCAAAATAATAATTACAACAATAATGCTATGTTGGGTGACCTTATTAATGTTTATAAATATCTAAAGGGTGGGTGTCAAGAGGTTGGGGCCAGACTCTTTTTAGTGGTGGCCAGTGGTAGGACAAGGGGCAACGGGCAGAAGCTGGAACACGGGAGGTTCTGCTTAAACATGAGGAAAAACTTCTTTACTGTGAGGGTGCCAGAGCCCTGGGACAGGCTGCCCAGAGAGGGTGTGGAGTCTCCATCTCTGTTCAAAACCTGCCTGGATGCCATCCTGTGCAATTTGCTCTGGGTGACCCTGCTTTGGCAGGGGCGTTGGACTGGATGATCTCCAGAGGTCGCTTCCAACCCTCACCATTCTGTGATTCTGTTAATAATAGTAATAATAGAATATACAAATGAGTGATGCACAGTGCAATTGCTCAACACCCACTGATCAAGCCCAGCCTGTTTCCGAATGATGATCCCAGAGGAATCACAATCCTGAAACCGAAACTGTAATCCCAGAAGAGAGAGACCCAGCAAGCATTCTGGTCAGTCCTCATTAATATACTGAACATGATGTTAAATGACATAAAATATCCCACTGGCACATCCAAATGCCAATTTGAGTTTGCTAATTTTCCTACATACCCCCTAGTCTTCTGCACCTGCAGACCAGCACAACACAGGGAAGTTGGAAAGTTCTTGATCTTCCAGCAACAATTGAAAACTTTTGTATATTATCAATGTTCTTCTCGTAACATATCCCATACTGAAACCAAAATGCAGTGCTGTTCTAGCTGCTAAGAAGAAAATTAACTCTGTCCCAGCTGAAACCAGGACAGGACTAAGTATCAGTGCTTTGAACACATTAGTTGTGTTTCTGGAGCAGTCCATTTGGTTTGCTTTCAACAGAAACAGATCCTGTTCATGCTCTTGAAGACTGAGAAGCAAAGCATGGTTCAGTGGGGACAGAAAGGAGAGTCTCTTCTAAAGTGCAATCCTGATCCCAGCTAAGAACTAGAGCAGACGCCCCAGACTCCTTCTGTGCCTCTGATCCCCTCTGTAAAGGGAAAGGAGGTCTTTTCTGCTTGCTGGCAATGAAAATAGGATAAAACAATCCTAAGAGAGAAAAGAGCTTGAAGAAAAAGTGAGGAGTAAACACAGCTGTGCTGGCTGGGTAGTTTCTCTTTGCTTTGACTTACCCTGGTGAGGATCCTTGATGGGGCCATCCCGTGATCACTGGTGAGATTGCACTGTGATTCTCAGTGTCATGTGTCCTATCTCCTGTCCCTTACTCAGACAGATGGGAAATTGTTCCACCTGTAAGGGTCAGCTTCACCTGCCCAGCTCAAAAAAGCCAGGGTTTATACTTCAAGAACCTTTTCTTTGCCAATGCACTGCATATTGTATTTAACACTGCAAATTGAAAATTATGTCATCATAGTTTTAGAATTATGCATCATGAAAATTCAGCTTCTTTGATTAATCTAGTATTGGCATTGAGGCATCATGATGTCCCTTTAGCAACTTGTCATGTTTTAAGCAATTTCATAGTGTTTATTTTACATTTATTGCTAAAAGTGGGAAGAAAACTTTTTTCTTCTACAGAAGAAGCTAAAGAAAAAACCTGTACCAGTCCATTCTTATGATAGATGATCTTTCTATTTTCATTATACTTTTATGAGATGAGCTTATTAAAATGTGAAGATAAAGCTAAGCAAATCCACCGTATCAAATAAAATGCACTAAGGAGTTTTACTATCGACACAAGAAAGTTTTTTTTCTCCATCAAGCTACGTTGCTTTTCAAATTAAATGTCAAGTATCGTGTCTCCCCCAGAGATCTGAGCTATAGAGCAAAGTTTAGATTCGTCAACTACAGAATTATATTTACCTTAATGCTTATTACAGATCAAATTACTGTGCTGTAACATGAATAAATATTGGATTTTAATGTTGTTCCATTCAGAGCTTTACTGAAAGAAATTTCCCTGCTTTAGTGCAGTTATTTGGCAGGCCAAAAAGGTCATGTATTTTAAGGGAACATTAAGCTAAAAATATGGCTGTCCTCAGAGGAAACTATTTCTCTTACTTAGTTATTCAGCACATTTGTTGTCGAAGTGTTGCGTCTGGGCGCCTGCAAGCTGTATTGTGATTCCACTCACAACACTGGTACAAGGTAAATAGGTGCTAGATTTCTTGTTTTACCAAAGGAAGAATTGCAGTGCAAGGACAGATGTTCACAGTAGCAACCTGAAGTACCTAACCGAAACAGGGGGCTGCTTTGCTCGTGCCCAGAATGAAGATGCCTGAGCTCTTGTGTTTGGCTCCTATGCTCAAAGCATGGACTTCAGAGGGGAAAAGCCATGTGGCTCAGTGCAAGTTGTGAGTGACCCACACGCTAAGGATGGGACAACCTTGACCCAAAGTTCACCAGTGTCTGGAATAGAGGTGCCCCAAATGTGGGTGTGAAAATTGGCAGATGTAGGCGAGAATATGTTAAGCCACCAAAAATCAAGAATCAGGAGAAAACATCATAATCTGGATCACATAATCTCTGTCACCTCTTCTCTTGACCAAATTCTACCAGTCACAGAACCACAGAATCATTAAGGTTGGAAAAGACCTCTAAGATCATCCTGTCCAACCATCAACTCATCACCACCAGGCCCACTAAACATCTTTGCTGCTTATTCACAAGCTACTACTGCAATCTATTAGACAATCTCTGCTTGTTTGGCTTTGATGTATATTTCCCTCTCCATTCCTAGACTCATCCTGTTACATGTTGGCCTGTGGGTCAGATTTTATGCCAAACTCTGTGTTCTTTCATTTTTTTTTATGTTGGGAGGGAAGTGTAGAAACAACTGGTTTTGCTACTTTCTCAATTTCCTTCTAGTCCACAGCTTTGTTTGATTAAGGTTTCCTGCAAGTCAAAATGGTGTGAGCACAGAATGAGACAGTGTCACTTGTCAAAGGTCACATAGAACTGGGAATAAATATGAGGAAACCGGTGTTTGCCAGCTGCTCAGACCAACAAATCCTGATCTGCTGTTTCAGGCATCCTGGGCCACTTACATTGGAACAGTCTCTTTCAGGATGAGGATCTTATAGGACTTAAATTGGCCTTGCTTGATTAACTTCTGATTTATATAAAACCACCTCTAAATTTGCCTTTATGTATCCATCTGAAACAGACTGGTTTAATCCTGTTACCCAATATTAAATTTTAAGACTTCATGTCAGGAGGTCATGGTTGTCTGGTAATACTGCCTTGGATAAAAATAGTGTGACATTATTCCAACAATATTAATCTTAATGAGATGTGCAATCTTACCATGTGTGCATCAAGGACACCATATTTATACTTTAACTTTATTATGCCAGTTAATGCAATTAGTGTAGTGTTGCTAATGTAGTTAAAAGTTTTATCAGTAATCATATAATCTCCAATGGAATAAGTATAAAGGGTTATTAATGCGGTAATTTATTATTTGCAAGTAAAGAAGCAGCAGAGCAATAAACTCAGACTTGCTGCTCTGATGCCTTTATATGCCAGCACATTTTGGTTTTCATAGCAGGGCTGTATCATTCCTTACACTGACTACTGGCTGCTGCTGAATTCTGTCTAATATCACACGAAAAGGGACTTGGCACCTTTTGAAGATCTCAGTGTACCTCAGTCAGTTATGTGGTGGATAATTTTCTTTCACTTTTTCTCCTTCCCTTTGACAGCTTGCAGCAGATCTGACTCTTATCTGATCAAGATTCCTGTCTGTGAGAATGATCTTTAAATACCTTCAGTTCAAGGACACTGTAGACTGTCTCTTTCAACTAATATAAGGTACCAAATAGTGAAATTTAATGAGATAGAACACCAAATGGATTGTCTCAGAAAGAGTACCTGAGAGAGTAGTTAAGTTGATGTGTCAATCACTTTGTCTTAACAGCTTGTACCATCATCATGTGACATTTCTACAGAATGACATGAATGTACTTGGTGTCAAAGGACTCATATTTGCCCCTTTGATTTAACAAGCAGTCAAAAATCATTAAAGGGCATGGACTGCTTTACTTGGTTGAGAGGACAAAGCTTGTGTGGCTTGAACAATTTAAAAAATATTGATGCACTAGTCTTAAGACAAATTTTAGTTTATTTTTTCATCACAAGTGTTAGAATTTTGAGGAGAGACTGAAAATATTTTAGTTCTGCTGGGTCATTTGATGTGTGGGAGACAGACAATTATTCAGTACATTACAGAATGGTTATCTAAAGGCACAAAATTGAGTCAAGTCCACTTGTGTTTCATGATTCAGCATGAGTCATGATCTAGGTAAAAATCTAATTAGGTGAGGTTTATCTTCAAATTTTTCATCAAACTGAGTCCGCTTGCAGACACAATGACATGGGTTGGATATGGGCTGGCCAGCTGTGTACTGGAGAGTGGTATCATAACGCTTGGTGCACAGCTGCTTCATGGCACAAGAACAACATAAAACAGCTAGGTGACAGCAGTGAATCTGGACCAGTAACTGTGAATCTGGATTTGGGAGCTTTGGATGAGAATTGAAGGATGAGATTACAGCTGCTTCTATGTGGTATACTTTTTTCCTACCCTCCTGACTTTCCCATGTGTACATCTGAATTCTGATTCAGTGGAGGAAGTGCAATGCATGTGTCAGGTACATGGTGCTATCACAGACCATTTTGGATTCAAACAAGACTGGTGACAAATAATTCCTAGGAAGGAGTTTTAAGCCTTGGATTCTTTTTTCTCCTTAACCTTCCAGAATCCACATTTGGTTACTTTCAAGATCTGTTGTAAAAGCTATATGTAAGTTCTTCTTATGGGGATGAGAGTCCAAGAGAGAAGGGAAAAGGATTAGGAAAAGAGGATTTACTATAAACACTGCTGCATCGGGTACTTTTATGTGCATTAAGAAGAAACTCTCAACATTTAGGGACAGTATGCAAGGAGATAGAACTGTGAACACAGAAACACCTGTGGAAGGGGCTTGTCTGGAAGCAGTGTAAAGCAGAATGGAATTAGCAAACTGCTTATACCTGGGCTGAGAATTAGAAGAAGGCTTTTAAAGCTGTATGGTTCTTAAATGTAATTTAAGTTAGATCAAAACTCTCCTGGATGAATTTAAGATAAACTTTGGGTTATTGAGAAATATTTGAGAAGAAAAGCTCTGGGGAGAACTTCTAGCAGCCTTCCAGTACCTGAAGGGGCTACAGGAAGGCTGGAGAGGGACTTTTGACAAGGGCAGGGAATGACAGAACAAAGGGTGATGGCTTCAAACTGGAAGAGGGGAGATTGGGATGAGATGTGAGGAAAAAATTATTTCCTGTGAGGGTGGTGAGACAGTGTCCCAGGTTGCCCAGAGAAGCTGTGTCTGCTCCTCCCTGGAAGTGTTCAAGGCCAGGCTGGATGAGGCTCTGAGCAACCTGGTCTAGTGGAAGCTGTCCGTGCTGATGGCAGGGGGGTTGGAACTGGATGGTCTTTAAGGTCCCTTCCAACCCAAACCCTTCTATGATTCTGTGATTCTATGATTTTATGATATGGGTTGTATAATCTGAATAGTTAGATAAGGAGTTTGGACTTGGTAAGCCAGTCAGTCTTCAGTCCTATTTTCTTAAAACCTTTGAATATGTTAGGAAGAATAGTGCTGAGGAGAGTCCTGGGGGTCAGGACAAAGCAGATGAATCTTATATAGAACCATATACAGTCTGTTAGGAGGATATTAATTTTATAATATGTTAGTTACAGCACATTGTATTGTTGCTGAAAATCTGTCAAACATTACTTTGGGCGCTTTCTATGCTTAATAATACTGGTAGCAATATAGGACTGAGTTATTGTAGAGCTGTCCATTCAGAAAGATCCCAAAGCATCTATATTCTGCTGTGCCTAATGAGAATCACGGTCTTGTCAGCCCTTCCAGTGAAATAGAGCTGTCAGATTCTCAGATGTAATCAAAGAGAGAGGAAGAGAGAGCAAGAGCTACCCAATGACATTTAAAATTCCTTTCAAGTAGGCATAGATAGTAAAATGCCAGCAATAGGGTTAGACAAGTTCATAACAAGCCTCATAAATGGGTTACTCTAAATGAGAATGTGGAGGTCTCAATAATAAAACCCACACACCTGCTTCCTCAAAATGAACATTTTAATTGAATTTTCTGCTCTTGTCGGCTCCTTTTTGAGTCTGTTTCCCCATCTCTGAGTTGTAGCTGTGCCCCCAGTCTGAATCTGAGCCATCTGTTCCACTTCTAATATTAACATCTTCTATCATATAGTGTACCATACCCAGAGAAAAAAGAAGATATAAGATCACATTCTCCTGGGAGGAAACCTTATATTTCAGCAAAAGGTTCAGCTGTCACTTTAGAACAACACCTTCCCACACACAAATATGCACCTGCCACATTAGGGTATTATTCATAATCCAGCCTTCATGTGTTTGACAAGCCAAACAAAATTAACCAAAATATGTGAAAAGGTCTAAGAAAGGTGAGAGCAAGTCAATGTTTCTTTTCAGAATTACAGCACCCAAACTGATCCATAGTAGAAAGTAATTACATTTTAAATGAAGTATTCTAACTTAACTCCTTGTGTACATTGCAAATTACTATTAATTTCCGGTTATACAGATGTCTGTTTAAGCTCAGTGAAGTTTGCCAAGTTTGTTGACTCTTCTTAGTCCCAATCTAGAATTACAAATCCTGTTCCTTCCCTTCTGTGTTGTTGTGATCCTTCACTAGCTAATAGTGTCCATCTGACCTCCACCACTCTTAGTGTAATCCCAAATCCGCAGGGGATTTGTGGGTTAGAGGAAAAGATGATAGTGGTACTGCTCCATTTTGCCTGTAACTACAGGTTCAAGCTGAGCTAGAGGGTTGGTATCCCAGTGAAAACAGTGGTAGCAGAAAAAAAAGGAGTAGACTCAAGGTTTGTGCTTGACCCTAGGAAGTTAAAGAAAAGAGTTGTAGTGGGAAAGTCTTAAAATGTGGTGAAAACTTGAAAACTGGTCTGTGAGAATTAGGTTGGGATGAGAAAATAGTAATTTGAAAAAAAATCAGGTAGGATCAGGAAGCTGTTCAGAAAGATGAGGTGAGGAGTCAGGTTTGGTTGGAAGACTTAGGGAAACTGTAATGAAACACAAGTTGTGGTTCTGGTTGGAGCAAATTAATTGAAGAAATATATGTGACCTAGGAACTGAATTGTGTATATTTGTATGTGCATAGATAAGCATGTGCACAAGTGACTGAATTAAGGTTAAAAAGGACATCTTAATTTTGATTGCTGTTAGTTTCTGAATTTTTAAGTTTATGAAAAATAATGTTTTTTAACATAGGAATTTATCTTGTAAGAAGAATATATAATACAAATCACCTACATGTTGTATCCTTTATTCTCTTAATTTTATGGTTTGTTTTTACTGATAGCTTTTCCATGACTTGACTTCACTTTTAGTGAGTTCTGCTATGAAATAACCATTAACAAACACTAAGAATAATGAGATTAAAAGAAAACAGTGGTATTATCAGAGAAGAGGAAATGTTAAATCTTCACATTTGCATTATTTCAAAGGATGTCTGAATTGAAACAAGCAGATCTGAAAGTCATTGTTCATGTGATCCAGAGATTTTTTCACAATGAGAACAATCAGCTGTTGGAATAATCTCCTCAGGGAAGTGGTGGATTTCCCAATATTGGACATTTAAGATTCAGCTTGACAGAGTGCTGGGCCATCTTGTCGAGAAAGGGTTTTTGCCAAGAAAGATTAGACCAGGTGATCCTTGAGGTCCCTTCCAACCTGATATTCTGTGATAAGCTTCTTTTTTTGGCTTGGAGAGATTTGAGCATTAGATGGCAAGAACTGTGTAATAAAAGTCTGGAGGTCTTGTTGGACTTGATTCAAAATGCCTCTTTTATTTCTGTTTTTCCTGATTAGTCTTTCTACCTAAGCTAGATACTCTCAGTTCACACCCCTCAGGGATGCATGTGTTTCTCTAATCATGCAAATTATAATCCAAACCTGAGTTCTATGGATTTTTGTGGAGACTGGGACCATAGGGTCACACAAAGGCTACAGCTTTGAATGTAGCCCAGAATAGCTATTCTGTACCACTGCTTCTTGTAGATGGTCTGATTTTGGCTTAAGCTAAGGTGCAGAAAAGCACATTCGTGGCCAGCTAGTTACTGAAGTTATGAGCTGGGTTACAGAGCTCCCTATATGTTCAATAGTAAGATAGACAGTAGGCAGTTCAGCCAAGCTGAATCTTCCTGTGAAGTCCTTCTCTATTGATTAGAGAAGACATTTAATGTGGGGTTCCTAAATTGAGTGCCAATAGTTAAATAGAAGGGATCTTAGCTGTAGGCTGGAATAATGCCATTGGCATTGGGGAATGGCACAGGAATGGCACTTATTAATTTCAGTCCAGCGACAGATATACTGTCTACTGGCCAGCAGGAAAGGCAGATAACTGCAGAACAGTTGTGCTTTGCATTCTTACTCTGGTTCACTTCACAATGGTTTTGTGTTTGAAGGTGGCCTAGATAACTTTTGAAATCAGGGTTTGGATTTCAAAGACACACAAATGTTTTGGAAAATGTTACCTGGAAGCTAAACCATATCCAGATTTCAACATCTTTTTGCTGACCCAGTATGGAATATGAAGTGTGCTGCCTCACTTAATGTAAGGTTTATATATGATATAATTTATATATGTGATTTTAAATATTTACTGCTGGAACACGAGAGTTTTATCTGTAAGCCACACACTGACTGCCTTTCATTGAGATAGTAATTAGTTACCTAGAGGACAAGGTGCCCCTGGTTATTGCATGTACCCCGTATTAGTGCAATGGCTTCACCTACCATAGAAACTCATCTAGGGTTGAACAACTATCTGTTTGATCAGCAGAGTTTGAAACAAAAGAAGCAAATGTGTTTCCTGGATCCTACATAGCTTCAGCTCCTTGACAAATGTTATGAAAAGGAATATAACCATCTGGCAACGTTGAAAAAAGGCATGGGGTATATTTTCACAAGTAATTCCTACCTCACAAATGTTTTAGTGTCTGCAAGGCTCTGGAAATGCAGTGCTACAGGGAGCAAATTGAAGTTATAAGTAATATTAGGACCTAAACCCAAGAGACTTTAGTAGAAAGTTTTGTGTGTCCAAGTCCCTCTGGACTGTTAATATAACCCACTGACTAATGAACAGAAATGTCAGAATGGCAATGATATTTTAAAGAAAGAAGGTAACTTTAAAAGCCACTTGTCTCTCCTTGGGACACTGCTGCAGTCAGCTCAATTTATAGCATTTTATCTTCGGAGCCTCCCAAAGGATTGGCTCAGGCATGGGAAGTTCACGTCACGTGAATGCCATAAACCGTGTCCCTTGATAAGAATAATAAAAAAAAAAAAAAGAAAAAGAGAGTTAGACTCAGGTTTTGGAACATGTTTCTCATCAAATGGTCCTCAATTCCATTACAGCATCTATCAATCTTGTTGCTTTCAGACTGACAAGATGCTCTTTCTTTCTGACCTTGCGACTTGAGGTCTTTTTTCCAATAGTTTGGTCCCAATGAGCCCAAAGTCCCACAATTCAATAATTGCTGTCTAAAAATTGTCTTTAGAACATACACAAATTTCTTAAAATGATACCAGTTCTTTAAAACCATGCCCACATATTTAGAAATGTAATCACAGTCCAGAAAGTTAACAAAGCTAATGAGACAGAGGAGACAACAGGTCTGACTAATATTGAAAATGCCAGTAAGAAAAAGTGGAAAGCTTGCTAAGTATCATGATATATCCCTGCAGGGGATGTCTAGTAATGGCCTATTCCAGATATGTTTTTATTCTCAGGCATGCTTTTATTGCAATCATGTAAGATAAAAACCTGTTCATGCTCTCACTATGTGTTTAATTATTTATTGAATATGTTATAAAATGTATTGTACAGAAATTGAGCCTCTGTACTCAATTGATTAGAGATACCTGGTATATCAGAGATACAGACAGCAGGTAACAATACTTTATATCCAAACAAGGCTATCTGATCCTTTTAGAGGGAATATTTTTATTAGAACATACAGAAATAATTGTCTGCAAATGACTGCTTATGGAGAGAGTCTATTGACTAACACAAAATGTCTACATTTCAGACCAAAAAGTACCTTGGAACAAAATAAAATGTCTTAATACTAAATAGAATAGTACCCCTTTACATAAAGAAAAACTATCTGGTATTTGTGTACACATAGTTTGTTCTCTGAAGTGGAATACATATGTTTACTGAGAACCTGACTTAGTTTTAGAATAAAAGAGCTATACCACTGGGTTGGACCAACACACCATCTAATCTTGTACTTGGTTTCCAACAGGGGCTGGTACCAGATGTTTAGAGAGCAGTATAAGAAACAAGCAGTATACAAAGGGATACTTCCTACCCTTCAGATATATTGTTTAAGGACTTCCTGAGCTGGTAACTATTTTCAGACCATCTGCTTACTGCACCTATTCTCCATGAATTAGTCTAGGGCTTTTAAATGCATTAGTGCCTTTTGTCTGGGCCTCCACAGCATCCTGTGGTAATGAGTTTCACAGTTTTATTATGCATGATTTGAAAAAGTACTGTTGATGGAAAAAGGTATTTCCAGAGGGTGATTCATCCTTCCTGTCTTAGCAGAGGATTAATTACCCTTTGAAGAGTCTCATCTTTCTGCATTGACATTAGAGCTTTAGTTGATTACTTTCCAGTAGACACCTATATTTTAGATAACTACAGATAGGGGAGAATTATCCCAATATTAGGGTCAGTTTAAT
This sequence comes from Caprimulgus europaeus, assembly GCA_907165065.1. The sequence continues at coordinate 119,430,932 of OU015523.1, forward strand.
TAAATGAAATAACCTCTCTCAGTTAAACACCCTCAGCATAATATTTTTCTGTAGATTTTGATGATAGGAAATATCGTAAAGTTTTCCACAAAGATGTACATGAATGAAAAATTGCTTCCTACCTTTGTAAGCCTGATGGGAAGGCTTTTACTCTGCCAGTTTAATTAACTTTGTGTGTAGATGAGGCCTAAAGAATCACTCCAAGAAGAGGAACATTAGGTTCCATTATTCCTCTTTTTTATTGAAGGACTTTGGCTCGTGCATATGGATGGTTACATTGTATGAACTGTGCACTGAAATGGATGGCTAAATTCATGTTGTCCTATCAGTCAATGGTTGCTAAACAAATTATTTTTTAGAGGGAGAAACCCTCACTAGTTTTTGATAAGTGAGCCATATATTGTATATCAACTATATTAACAGAGGGGATGTTGTTCACATGCAAAGGATAAAAGTTTTTACTTTGGGAGATGACAATGCACACAACATTGATCATGTAGATCTAAGGTTTTTAAGCAAAGTAAGCTTTAAATCTTTCTATGCACCTATTACCTCAAAAGGGTAATTAAATAATGTAAAACTTATTTTAATAGCCCATGACATAGACTGAAGAAATTATGCTATAATTAATACATATTTTTAGCTCTTGGGATAATAAATCTCAATAAATTATGCATTTACATAATATGCTGGAACCTTTATAGCTCTGAAACAGTTCTTATTTGGCAAAAGCACAGACAACTACTTGGCATTAACTAACTTAGCTCCTGTAATTGTAATCAAGGGCAATCACCACACCAGTACTCAGTTTCTAACAATAAGCTTAATAAACTCAACATTTAAATCTTTTTTTGGTTTTGGAGAATAGTTCTTCCCCCAAAAAGTTATAAATGAATAGAGCAAACCCCAAACTCAATCAAACATCTCTTCACTTAAACTTGACTCTCTTCCCTAGCTTTTAAGTGTCACAGAAATAGAAACACTGGCATTTTGCAGCTAGAGCTGCAGCAGGATGAAATAAATGGTTAGCTCATTAACACAAGCCCTGTGAGCCTGAATTTCTTGCTCAGTCACAGATATCTGGTGTCCTTGTGCGATTGACTGGGGAATGGGACAGTACAGGACACCCTAAGTTAGCTCTCAAGTGTGATGGCCGCTGGAAGCCCTAAGGTTCTCCTAGCAACATGCCACAGCATAGATCACTGATGGAATAAGTAGACTCAGTAATAGTTTTGCATTTCCTCTGGAATAAGGTAGAACTGCACCAGAAGTCTATCTGGATGAGTGTTCTTGTTCACTTTTTGCATGAGAGGAGCATGACAATAAAAGCATGTTCTGGAGTGAATCTTGGATTGATAAGGATGTTGTTAGACTGTTTAAGGATTTATACCTAAAAGTTTGAGAAAGCTTGGATGGAAGACAGATATAGAGCTGCCAAGCAGAAACACAGTGGAAAGTGTCTGGCAGAAACCCCTCTTGTTTAGGCCTTAGAGGGTCTCCAAAGTTAGGCAGTAACTAAAGTGGGATTAATTTCAGCCTCAGTCAAGTGCTCAGTTTCTTTGTGGCTTTCTTCTTTAGCTTTTTTTTTGTATTTCTTGCAAACATGTGACAGAGGTAGCTCTCTGCCTCACAAGGGTGTTTTGAAATAAAAGAATGACAATTTTCCAAATACTGTGGATATGCCAGGCATTGCTGTAAGTCAAATATATAGACCTCAATCAGAAAAGATCTCACTATTTGCTTATGTACTGTCTAACTATGGTGGTTCCCTTTTTCCTTTTCCTGTTGGCAAGGTTAATTTTTTTCTAGAGGCTGGACTTTCTGATAGCAAATGCACAGGATCTTGGCATTCATTGTACTGCCCAACCTAATGAAATTCATGTAATAGTTATTTAATGATAATAAAAGTGTTTCCAGAGTCTCCAATGAACAGTATTGTATGTTTTCATAGTTGTATTCTTGAAACAATTCTGTTTGTACAGCTATGCTTCTGAGGGCAGCAATATAAGTCAGAATGTCATCGTATAAATACAGTGTTTACCCATTAAAACAATGTGGTGTTCCAGAAATTGCTATTATAAGCTATGAATTCTGGTATATCTGGATAAACTATTTTGTAGGATGTTATTTGTTGAATTTCAATCTCTTTTATGCTTCTTATGAGTACAGTACATTTCATACATTTGCAGATATTTCCGTTTGCGGGTGGTGTTTGCAAACTACTTATTCTGCAGTGCTTAATTATTGATAGTTGTGATTAAAAATTCTAGCTGTGTATATGGAGTTTGTGGCAGATGGGGAATGCATCTTTGACAAATACTGAACTCTTATTTTTGTTGCCTCTTCCATTTTTTCTTTTGGAATGGAAGTCAACAGCATCGTGGGCTGTAGTAGCAGGAACATAGCAGATCAAGGAAAGTAATCTTCACTCAGCACTCATTAAAACACACATGGAATATTGTGTCCAGTTTTAGGTCTGTCAGTACAAGAAAGATGTAGATGAATCTGCATGATGGTCACCAACATGGTGAGGGGCTGGAGCACTTGTCCGGTGAGGGAAGGCTGAGGGGGTTGGTCTTGTTCAGCCTAGTGAAGAAATGGCTTTGGAGGGAACTAACGAGAGCCTGGTCATTCCTGAGGAAAACACTGCAGAATGGAAATGAATCTCCAGTTGATGGGATGGCAGTGAAAGATGTCAATGTCAAATCAAGTCCTCAGGTGTCAGAGCACTGGGAGGCAGGAGACAGGCTATGCATCTTTACAAACTGAACTGTGGTTAAATTGTGTTGTGGTTGCTTCCTGCATCAGTGACACTGACTCTCTAGGGTGAGCATTCATAAGGCACAACTTCAGAAAACTTCTGTGAGTGTCCTGCTGTGCTAATGTAAGGCTGGATTTGCCAGGCACTGCTCATCAAAATTCTCTGCTAGAAGAAATTTCACTAAAGCCAGTGAAGTTAGATCAGCAGATGATTTGGTATTTCACAAGCGTGCTTGCTTGCTAAAGTATTTGTAGAGGTAAAGACAAAAGAGGTGAAGCTGAGGTAAGACTCATTGTCAGTGCCTGGATGTGCTGTGTGATGTATAGTCAAGTTCTGGGAAGGACTAAGTGCCTTCTACAAGGGCCAAAAATGCCAAGATCTTATCGACTTCTGATTATATTGTCTGAATTTAAAGTGATGTTTGTGCGTGCCAGATGTTTGTGCATGCCAGACATGCATAAAACACATAGTTTATGCAACTTAGTTTATCACTATGCAGCTGATTATCCTCCATCTCCATTAATGTCGATATATCCAGCTATTTATAAGGGGCTCTAAGCAGCCTGTGGGAACAGAATGTCTCAGACCTGCAGGGTGGTTTGAAATCAAACTGAGAACAGACTAAAGGGGCTCAGATACTCCAGACACTTTTAGTCACAGATATGTTTGGTGTTAGTGCATGACATGTCCTCCCCATCCCATGGGGAGACACTGCAGTCCAGTACCAGACTGTGGGAGGGATGGCATTCCCCACTCCAGTAGCCTTCAGGCCACCTCTCAGGGGGCCTCTGCAACCTTCTGTCACTTATAGGATTTGGGGAGGGGCAGAATATCCTCAGTTCTCTTTGGCTAAGATTCCCATGGCAGCTGGCTCTATTGGCTGTTGCCTGCTCGTGCTCAGGGCCTACTCTTCCAGAAGGTTCACCCCACACAGCTGCAAACCCCTTAGGTACAGGGGTGCAATTTGAGAGTAAACCAAGCTGACCAGTCCCAGCTGCATGTCCAACCACCATTAAAACTGTTTTATGAGTCTAATCACCTATTCAACATTAAGCTCTGGACACACGGAGTTGCAAATGTAGACAATTAGGTATCATGTAAACAACAACAGCTCACGAAACTGTGACGCAAAACTGTTTTGGTGGCATAAGAGTGGCCTTTAGGCTGAGCCTTTCAAGAGCAGCAAAGGTCTTTCTGTCTTTCTTTTCTGCACATCCATCTGTCATTTCTCTCTGAATCTGTCCTTGTTCCTCAATGCCAACTTGCTTTGGACTTGTCCCAATTAATTAGACCCCAGAGCTGTTTTTCAAAAGCCTGTATCATTAAATCCCCATGCTGTTGGCTATCTGTTAAATGACATAATCGAGGATCCTATAAAGATCAAGCATTAGCTTACTTTTTGTCTACATCCATAGCACACCAAAGAGCTGGTATTTACATGGGAGCCCATCTGAAATGCTAATGCAAATAATTAACTCCAGCCTGCAGACTCCATTCAAATTGCTCACTGAACCCCACACTGTCTCAAGAAATGAAACCAGAAACTTTTTTTTTTTTAATGAGTCTTTTCTTAGTACCGATTAAAACTGTGATTTAGTCTTTTGTCTGTATCTTCCTTAATTTGAAGTACAATTAAAGGATGTCTGTAATTGCCAATCTTTTTTTACAACACCGAACTTTTTTGCTGTTTTGTTCAGTAATTCTTTCAGGAGACTACATAACTTTTAACAAGGCTCCCCAACCTCCTTTTTATGTCCAATAACACCAGCTGCCTTCTTGCGTCTCTAATGAATGTATCTTCCTCGTCTCACTCCACCACCTCATCACTTTCATTGTATTCCCCTTCTTTAACAGGTGGTCTTGTGGGTATAACGACATCATTAAATAGCTCTAAAGCTGCTAGTAAGAAAATAGTTATTGAGTGAATCAGAATATCATCATGTGAGATACCTTTACTGCTAGAGCTGAATGAACGATTTCTAGTGCTAAATTTAACTCTTTCTTCTCTGTTTGATCTCATCATCAGGTTCATAGATTTTGAGTTTCTCTTGAATCATGATAGAGCTTTGTTCCCAATACAAAGAAGTTTAGGGCCACCTGATATATTTGGAGCTGCCCTCCTGCCACCCCACCATGGTGGGCAGATATGACAGAGGGTCTCTGGGTAACTCATATCATATATAAATGCATGTAGGGTATGCATTATACCCTGGAACACCTACAGTAGCATTAAGAGCCTGTGTTTAAGCAACTGAGTTTCCTGACTTGACTCACCCATGACTGTGGTGTGAAAGGTGATTTCTTTCTTTCTCTACAGTCCAAAAAATGCCTTCAGAGATGTAAAAAAAAAAAAGATAGGAAGGACCAATACTCTAAAACTAGTGGTCAGACACAACTATCTCTTGTCAAATGTTCCTGATGATATTTACTATTACCACAAGGAAAACTGCCTATTGTAAAGCACTGAAAATGCAAACCAAGGTCATCATTCATTCATCCTTCAGGAATTAATCAAGGAGAAAGGTGAGAGAAAATGAAGCCACATCCAAAGAACATGTAAATCTATACAGACTAGGAAATCTAGTTCTCCACAGAACTGTGAAACACACCTGCACAAAGCATCCAAAGGATTTGCTTGGGCTGATGTTCTTAGTGTGGAGATTTAGTTTTGGAGACAGAAAGTGAATCTCAAGATATCTGGTTAAGGAAAAGGTCAGGAGTACTTCAACCTGGAGTGTTATTTCAACATGTTCTATTTAATTGAAAAAATTTAGTGGTAATGAATAGAGTGCAAAAAGCAGCCAGTGATTTGGGAGCTCTATTACCGATAAAATCCCTGATGCAGCGTGTCCAGTGAGTCTTGTTAAAGATGAACCCTCAAAAAAGAGGCAGGGCAGACCTTTTGCACTAATTTGAAAGCTTGATTAACTGCTCTGAACAACGATTGTGGCCTGAAAGGCCAAGTCAAAGTATGCAGAGGGCACAGTCAGATCCTTTTCTCCCATTAGTTAGTGGCAGAAGCACTGCTCTCCTCTCTGGGTAGGTGAGAAGAGGAAATGTTAAATTAGGAGTCAGCATAGGAAACAAAATCACCAGCAGAACTGATCCCTGGATGAAGACTGGCCTGCTTAGATTAGAGTTTTGTTCAATTTGTTCAGTTTTGTACAATTTGTAGTCAAGCAGCAGCAGTCGGGCCATTGACATTCTGAGGTTTTGCTGTGGACTTTACTGCTGGGCACGAGCCACCGGTGGTTGTTGAATAAATGTTTCACATTTACATTTTGCAGTTCACAAAACTATGACATCTTGTGTCAATGCAAATAAACCTGTCACAGTCTGATCCTGTATTTGAGGCAGTAGATTGGAAATTGATTGTGTGACTTGCCTGAATATAAATCATGTATTTATTTACATGAACCATGCAATTAGTCAATACATATTCATAAAATATGGGTTAGGTAAATTAACACTTGCCTGTTGTAAATTACAGCCGAGAATAATTTGCGGTGTCCGGGAAGTCGAAAATGCAGTTCGTTTTAGAGTGGATTTGATGCATTGCATTATTTAACCATTCCCTGAATAATTTCAAGCCATGAATTTAGATGCAACACAAAGTATTGCTGACATGCAGAAGAAATTTGCTTAGAAGAATAGCCTTTCTCTTCCATATATTGATACTCTTTTGCATATATGTTTCAATTGACCAGTTCAGAAAAAGAATTTTTCAATTTTTGGCCCATCCTGTCAGCTTTACATTTCTGTTACTGCAAGATTTAAACCCTTCATAATTTTTGATACCTTTATCCATGCTACATGGTTTCTTCTTCTATGAGTTAAAGTAGAATGTATCATAGAATCACAGAATCACAGAATATTAGGGATTGGAAGGGACCTCGAAAGATCATCTAGTCCAATCCCCCTGCCGGAGCAGGAACACCTAGATGAGTTCGCACAGGAAGGCGTCCAGGCGGGTCTTGAATGTCTCCAGAGAAGGAGACTCCACAACCTCCCTGGGCAGCCTGTTCCAGTGCTCTGTCACCCTTACTGTAAAGAAGTTCTTCCTCAAATTTAAGCGGAACCTCCTGTGTTCCAGCTTACACCCATTGCCCCTTGTCCTATCATTGGTCATCACTGCAAAGAGCCTGGCCCCATCCTCCTGACACTCACCATTCAAATATTTATAAACATTAATCAGGTCCCCCCTCAGCCTCCTCTTCTCCAAGCTAAAGAGCCCCAGCTCCCTCAGCCTTTCCTCATAAGGGAGATGTTCCACTCCCTTAATCATTTTGGTGGCTCTTCGCTGGACTCTCTCAAGCAGCTCCCTGTCCTTCTTGAATTGTGGGGCCCAGAACTGGACACAATATTCCAGATGTGGCCTCACCAGGGCAGAGTAAAGGGGAAGAAGAACCTCTCTTGACCTACTGACTACACCCCTTCTAATGCACCCCAGGATGCCATTGGCCTTCCTGGCCACAAGGGCACAGTGCTGGCTCATGGTCATCCTGCTGGCCACCAGGACTCCCAGATCCCTTTCCCCTTCACTGCTCTCTAGGAGATCATTTCCTAACCTATACTGGAACCTGGGATTGTTCCTGCCCAGGTGCAACACCCTACACTTGCCCTTATTATATTTCATCAAGTTTTTCCCTGCCAAACTCTACAGCCTGTCCAGGTCTCTCTGGATGGCAGCACAGCCTTCTGGAGTGTCAGCCACTCCTCCCAGCTTGGTATCATCAGCAAACTTGCTGACAGTGCACTCAATTCCCTCATCCAGGTCATTTATGAATATATTGAATAATACTGGTCCTAGTACTGACCCCTGAGGGACTCCACTAGACACAGGTCTCCAACTAGACTCCGCCCCATTGACCACTACTCTCTGGCTTCTTCCCACCAGCCAGTTAATAATCCATCTCACTACCTGCTCATCTAATCCGCACTTCCTCAATTTATCAGCGAGGATGCTGTGGGAGACCGTGTCAAATGCTTTGCTGAAATCAAGATAGACCACATCCACTGCTCCACCATCATCCAGCCACCTCGTCGTGTTTTCATAAAAGTCTAGAAGGTTGGTCAAGCACGACTTCCCCTTGGTGAAGCCGTGCTGACTGCCCCTAATGACCCTCTTATCCTTGATATGCCTAGAGATGGCACCTAGGATAAGTCGTTCCATCACCTTTCCAGGGATGGAGGTGAGGCTGACCGGTCTGTAGTTACCCGGGTCCTCCTTCTTGCCCTTTTTGAAGATTGGAGTGACATTTGCCTTCCTCCAGTCCTCAGGCACCTCACCCGTTCCCCACGACTTCGCAAAGATGATGGAGAGCGGTCTAGCAAATCATGTATAATCTAGGTTAATATTGGCTTGCATTGCTCCCACCAGGATAAGTTCCAGTACTTACTCATCCTGGTGAAATAATTGTTTTGAAATGTATGGAAATGGTGGCCACTGGGAAAAAGGACTTCATACTTTTCCTGGAGCTTGCATGGAAGATATTTGTAGCCCTGCTCTGCCTGATTTAAATCAGCTGTCTGCACCTGACTGTTTTGCTTCTTGTCTGAATGCCTTGTTCCTTGGACTACTGAACATAAACGTGGCCAATGTGTGGTCTTCAAAAGGGGTCAATAACTGTTGCCAGTGGAGGAGTGTAGAAACAGGACATAATTGGAGAGCTGTCTCTTCAGTGTACGTCCCATCTTTCAGTAATATGCAGTGAAGATACTGCCTCAGCCAGCAGTAGTTTCCTCTATGTTTATAGCTCTTACTGGCTTTTCAACCTGTTTGAAGGTGTTTCCTGTGTCCTTTCTCCCAGATATTTACTGTAAACTAAATCTCAGCCCTGACTGACCTTTCAGATATTTTCACTGAGTAGCTGTTTTATTTCTTGGTGAACTTCTTCTGTGTTTGTAAATTGGAATTTTTGAGTGAGAATTTGTTGTTGAAAAAAAAATAAAAGACCAGCTCTAGTACAGAAAATAGGGACTATGTGTGGAAACGGGTTGTGAGTGGATGTGAATTTCTCAGTGAACAGTTCTTCAAACATTTAAGGGCCACACTTCAGAAACTTCATTCCTCTGCCAAAAAATTTATGGTACAATAACCATATTCTACAATCTTCTGCTAATTTATTAGTCTTCAAACAAGTACTTGGGTACTGAAGTCAACATGGGAAAGGGAAGTGGTATTTGACCTAAATAAAGGTTTAATTCAACCACTAAAAATATAAGGAGAGGAGCAGTCTGACTTTAATTTGTACAAAAAAGGTGGAATTACAGTTTCTTGTGGTGAACATTGAAAGCTGTGTGATATGGTTTTATACTTCTGGGAATGCAGAAGTGTAGACTTTTAAAGCAGGTTCATGCTGAGCGTTAATTTTCCACTTTCTGGCCATGCACTGAGCAAACACTATCCAATGCAGAGTGAATGATTTTCTCTTTTCTTCACAGAATCAAGTTCTTTTAAAATAAAGAAAAAAAGTAAAATCCTTTTGTGATTATATATCTCAACCATAAAAGAGTTTTTCTATGGAAAGCTTGAACAACATAGAATTACTCTTGGGTCAGAGGGTATAATGTCTGTCTTGGCTCTTAGGTCGTATGGAAAGTTTTATATGGAATAATGCAGATTCTTCTGTCTGTAATAGTAAGCAAAGGAATGTAAGGTGATTTGCCTCTGGTATTCTTGAGATGTTGGTGTTTTCAGCAGTACTTTCTCACCTGTTTGAAGGTGCCTAGGTACCAAACAAAACCATGTTCAGATTTTAATTCTAAATATCTACTCACTTTAGAAAGAAACGTAAAAGATGTATGACTTCCTTTCTATACTTGGAGACATATACATATTTGTTTTTTCATCTTCACAGCATTTATTTTCCCAGCATGCTGCTGGAAATCACTCACATGACATGTTGCTCAGCCAAAGTGGTATAGATATGTAAGGAAGAGTGTTCCAGGGCTCTTGAAAGCTGCTTTTTGGTGTGCTGTGTAGAAGCTTAGACCTGCTTTCGCTGACTCCCTTGGACAGTATGGGACTGTCTGCTTTGGGCTTGAGATGATAAAGGTACTTGGCAGAGGTGGCTGAACTTATCAAAACAAAGTGAGATGTGTCTGTCATGTGCCTTGTTGCCATCTTTCGTGAATCCTCTGGGTTCCTCTGCTAGAGCTGTCACTGCTGTCTGGGTGTTTTCATAGAATCATAGAATGGTTTGTGCTGGAGTGGACCTTAAAGATCATTTAGTTCCAACACCATCCAGTTCCAACCCCCCTGCCATCAGCAGGGACACCTTCCACTAGACCAGGTTTCTCAAAGCCTCATCCAACCTGGCCTTGAACACTCCCAGGGAAGAGCAGCCACAGCTTCTCTGGCCAACCTGGGACACTGTCTCATCACCCTCACAGCAAAGAATTTCTTCCTTATATCTCATCTCAATCTCCCCTCTTCCAGTTTAAAGCCATCACCCCTTGTTCTGTCACTCCCTGCCCTTGTCAAAAGTCCCTCCCCAGCCTTCCTGGAGCCCCTTCAGGTACTGGAAGGCCACTAGAAAGTCTCCCCGGAGCCTTCTCTTCTCCAGGCTGAACAGCCCCAACTCTCTCAGCCTGTCCTCACAGGAGAGGTGCTCCAGCCCTCAGATCATCAGAAGTTTTCTACTCTGTTCCTCCTTTCCTGGCCTGCTGACAAGGAACAGTGGTGTGACAAAAAGACAGACTGAAAACCTGAAATCAGTGTGGGAACTTTGATGCAGAAACCTTCCCACGAATTAGTGACTTTGACTAGAAATAAAATGTACCATATGCTGGTAGCTGAACTGTGATATTTAATCTCATTCTTTTAATTGACATAAATTTTTGAAATAAAATTAGCTTGAAACAAAATGTCATAAGGTTACATTTATGAAACAGGAAACCACATTCCAAACAAAGAAATCATATTGTTTGAAAAACTGTTACAGAAATAACATTATTGTTTCGTGGAGTAAAGTTTTGGAGTCGGTTTTGGGTTTGTTTTTTTTTTGTTTTGTTTTGTTTTTTGATACCTAGGAAACTTGATTTTTAAAAATGAATTTGCTACTGTTTGAAAAACACTGATATAGGTAAACAATGTCTCAGTAAAATAGGAATAATGCTCGTGCTTGAGGCAAATTATGTTCTGTATACTGAAAGTAGTGATATTTTCCTCAATTTGTGAATTATACCACATAAAATAGGCAGAACATTACTAATTAGTAATGTGAGTCATGTGCATCTGTAGAGAGCAATGCAAAATGAGGGACAGTATTTTAGGTACCAAACACTGAATAATTTTCACTCACCTCTCTGTGTCTCCCTTCATTGAAGAGCAATGTGTCTAGTCTTCCCCTTTACCATCTGATAAAGTGAGAAATGAGTTTTTACCTCCACTCCCAGAAAGCCACGTGGACATGAATTCACAGCACAGGCTTTTAAGCTTTGCAGCTGTCTGGCAGGGGTTCAGGTTAAAACACACATAAATCACAGGTCAGCCACAAAGTAGATGCATCAATAGTTAGAACTCCAGAGTGCTTGTTGGCTTCAAGGTGCATCTGTATTAGTGGTTTAGTTTGTGTCAGGAGAGAGCTTTTGAAGAAAACCATCTGTTCATCCCCTTTACTGTGCTTTTTTTATTTTTTATTTTTTTCCCCCACACAACAGAGTATTCTTGAAGTGCACAAATTGGATTTCTTTGGCATGAAAGTGACCACAAGATGTGCTCCAGGATTGCCCTAATGTCACTCCAACTGTTAATGAACCTTCAGTTCACAGGAGCAGGCTAGAGCTAGGCTAATATAAGTCTCACTGACAATGTGTGCATGGGTGCTGGTCCTTACCACTGGTTGTTTCTCTCCAGATATCTACCCTTGGGCTACTTACCAATATAAACATGTCTTTTCCTATGCAGAAGGAGGAAACAGGTGGACTACTAGATTATTTCTGTATTTTTCATGTGTGCTCAGTGATCTGACAGTCTGGCTCCTACTCATGGCAATCTGGCTCTTACCCACCTGTTTCCTTCTTCAGTTTTGAATCTTAGGCAGCTTTCTGCAAGAGTTGGCCCAGGTGATTGCTCAAATTTGTAGTTTTATCAGGCAAGTAGACAAAGCAGCTGAGGCAAAGTTGAGGGAGAGCAGCTAAAGCTCAAGTCATGGATGTTGGCATGGGGACAGGGACTCGATTCACTGCTGAAAAGGACTCATCAACTGCATCTTTCTTAGGGAAAGGCTTAAGGGCTCATCCAATCTCCTACCTGATTTCCATGACTTTGCCTGAGAGTGGATAAATGCATAGAGAGAAGGAAGAGAACAAAGAATCTGTGAATGACAATGGATTTTATACACCACTAAAGCTGTCTGCCTTGATGTGGGGTGGGTTGACTCCACCTGAGACTTACTTTGAAGCTTGCTCACAGATTAGTACAGTTTCCCTGACTTTATGCAAAACCCCTACAAGAACCTTATTATATTTCCCCAAAGTTTTATGTTACATTACCTTATACTTCTGCTTCTGAATGTAGTCTGGGATGATCTTGATCTATACAGCCAGCACAATGCATTTCACACGCTGTCCAGTGGAGTGATGCATATGTCCACAGGTATCTGCACTGTAGGTAGAGGGATGCTTTTCCTGAAATTCATAGGGCATCAGGCAGGAGTGCTCTTTACTGAGACATTAGATCTCGAATTTATTTTTCACTGATCCCAAAGATCCATCTTATCTTCCAGAGTATGCAATCAAATGGCATAATTTCTGGATTTGATTGCAAGGAGAATGATCATGATAAAACAGGAAATAACTCCTTCCTTGACAGGTGCCTTTAAACACAAACTTCTGGGCATTTTTAGAAATAAGTAATTGTTTGCAGACCACAAACCTGTAACACTGTAACTGATGTCCCACTGCTGGCTAACCTCCCTGGTTACCTTCAAAAAGGTCTAGGAACAAACAAGGACACAGGAGTTGGATCTGAAAAATCAGAAAAGTCAAAGCTAAATTCACAGTGTAGCACTACCCAGTAAGTGTTGTTCCAACATTTCTGTCCCATCTAAATTCTTAATTTTTGAGCTTAAAAAGAGTTAGATGCTTCAAAGAAGCAATTTTGAAGGATAAAAGAATATAAATTTATTCTCTAACCTCTAAAAGAACTTAACTCATAGGTAATTCCAAAAGCATCACCTAGGAAAATGGCAAATGCAGATGTAGGAATTTCCATTCTGTTGAATGGTTAACTATGTTTTTCCTACAATAGTAAGTGGAAAAGAGGTGGATTTTCTATTGATATTGAATGAGATGATATGCCCAGCAAAAAGAGAGAAAAGGGGTGATTTCAGACAATCATCAACAGATTGTCACACCAGGTTAAATGGTTTGGAGAATTTATGGGATACTTAGGAGATGGACTGTTCGCTTTATAGCACAGCTTGAGCCCTTCAACACTGGTTTCAAGTAACACAGGAGGGTTCCTGGCCTTAAACATTACTGAAAATTGAATGACAGAGATAATCCAAATAGACACATGTAGTAGGTTAGTGGCTGAGAAAGATGGTGAAAAAAAATTATACTTGAAATATTTAACTTTGTTTCATCTGCTTTGGAAAAATCTGAAATCATTGTGTTGTCCATTTTATTTGGTGAGAAATAATTACATTTATCATTATGTGAGACCTGTATTTGCAGTGCATAGTACTTGTCCCAAGTCTCCTGCAAGTCCGAAATACCAGTTGTGTGGCTCTAAGAAATAATTATCAGAAATTAATCAAAAAAGGGGTGACCATCAGGGTGAGGGGTGTGATTGTCTCCCTCTACTCTGCCCTTGTGAAGCCCCATCTGGAGTACTGTGTCCAGGCCTGAAGACCCCAACACAAGGAAGATGTGGAGCTGTTGGAGTGGGTCCAGAGAGCCAGGAAGATGATCAGAGGGCTGGAGCACCTGCAGATTGGGAAACCTATGTGATGCCTAGACCAGAGATTACTGATAAAACCACAAACAGTGGCAGATCAATTTTGGCAGTGTTCTTCCAAAGACCTCAGAGGAGACCCTTCAGTAGATCTGACTGCCAACTGGAGAGAAGAAGAACCTGCCTTCACTGTGTGCCTGAGGCAGAGAAGCTATGTATGTGGACTCTGGATCAGTGAGACAGTACCCCCAAATCTGTGACACTCAGCCATCATCATGGATACCATCTGCTGGCCATCACTCATGCAGCATACAGGAGCATGACTTCTGTACTGATGGTGTCAACAGTGGTGGTTCTGCAGTATTATTAAAGTTCTGTCTATTATGAAAACATTAGCAAGAAGATTAACAATAATAGTTGTAAGATTGTTTTATGTAATAAAGGATAGCATAATTCAATATCCTTTGTAATATTCCCTGTGTGGATTGTCATCTGCTCAAATGTCAGTCTCTCTGTGCAAACTGACCTTAAATTTCCAGAGCCCTGTGACAGTTCCACAGTGAGATAAATGAGTCAGCTCACACTTTTGAGAGCTACCTCTTCACAGAATCACAGAATAACTGAGGTTGGAAGGAAGCTTTGAACACTGCCTAGTTCAACCCCTCTCCTCAAACAAGATCTACTAGAGCAAGTTGTCCAGAGCAATGTCCAGCTTGGTTTTGAATATTTCCAAGGACAATATTTCCAAACTCCTGTTTCTGTATCCCACATGTGTCCCTGCTCATGGCAGGGGGGTTGGAGCTAGATGATCTTTAAGGTCCCTTCCAGCCCAAACCATTCTATGATTCTGTGATTCTATGTTGTGCTCCATAGCACAACCATCTCTTCTAGGAGAAGACTTCCCTTCTCACCTCAGCTAGCCAGATCTTCTAGGCTTCCTGCAGACTATGGCAAACAGGACTGAACTAATTACATCAGATCATGATTTTTATGTGTCTTTGAAACTGTAAGTATAAGAAACCTCCTTAACCAAGAAAGCTAAGGGATAATAAATTAAAAAAAAGCAGCACCTCCTTTTACTGCAAGAAAATCTTGTAGTTGCTTGCATTCCAGTCCAGTCCCTGCTTTTAAGGGACATAATAAAAATTAAACTGTCCTCCATCCCAGAATCATAGAATCACAGAATCTCAGAATGGTTTGGGTTGGAAGGGACCTTAAAGATTATCCAGTCCCAACCCCGCTGCCAGCAGCAGGGACACCTTCCACTAGACCAGGTTGCTCAAAGCCTCATCCAGCCTGGCCTTGAACACTTCCAGGGTACCGGCAATGAGGGAAACCATTACAGCTTCTCAATGCCTGGATTCTGATGCCAGCTCCTTGGCAGGAGGGAAATGAATGTTGAATGTCAGCTGTGGTCAGTGGCAGCCAGAATCTGTTCCCTCTACGTAAGTAGGACAAGCAGGATTAGTAATGAGAGATAATATGAATTATGCTTTTAGAATAATTAAGAGGTGAAAGGGAGGTGATAAAAGGAAAAACTGAACAAATAGACAGTTTTCCCATGCACTGAGAAAGAGAAATAAAGAAACTATGGTAAAAATAATTTCTTACTCTCTTTCCTCCTAAATTTTCTATTCTTAACTCTGGCCATGTCTGGGAAGCCAGGTTTATCAAGGATCCAACTCTGTGCAATTATCTACCTTGTCAAAAGCATAAAAAGGAGTCAGATACACAGGTACAATCTATAAGGCACATTCAGATGCAGGAAAAGTAAGTTGTGCAATTATCTTAATACTTGTGAGAGTACAGCAGGAGTGAATACTGAATAGGGCCTTATATTTTAAGAATATATTTTCTGAGGTTACTACTCAGCTTAATAATGAGTAGATCAGCACATTTGTACTTTGCCAACTCTCAGTTTTACTTTTTGATCGAAGGCCAAAAACTTTTAAGTATGTGCTATAGAGGTTATTTTAGTGAAGTTTTCCTAATGATGGAGGTAAAATAGGTGTTACTTGTCCAAAACCAATGTAAAGACAGCCATCATGATCAGAAGGACTATTTTTGGTGACATCCTAGTTTCTGCTATCTTTAGATTAACACAAAAAATAGTACCTTTTCTCATTAAATGTAACCTACTTGTACAATTCACTCATACTGTGATATATAATATAGTTTACTGAGGGTAAATGTGCACACAAATCTTCCAGAAAAGAAAGCAATTTTAGTCCAAACTGTTCTGTAAAGAAGAGAAAGGCCAGACATTAGTTTGATTTATCTAACATAATTTTCCTTGCATTTATGCTCTTTCCATAATGTGGAAATCAACTGAACTTCTTTATCTGTGAATTCTTTTCAGATTTTTCAGGGATGTGTCTGTGATGAGGCAGCCATAAATACCCAGGGAAAGGTTTGTGTAAGGTTCCAACTCTGCAGTATTGGGGTTTATGGCACTTGCTTACTTAAGCCCTAGAGTCACCTTGGCTGACTTTTATGTATAAAACATGGTGCAGCAGCTCAATTGAAGCAAAATATATTGTTTAAACAAACAGTCTGTAAGAACCAGTATCAAAACAACTTTTACTTTGGACATTCAATTAGATTATACAAAAGATTAGAAACTAATGAGATATATTTAGAAATCATGTGAAGTCAAGCATTTGCTTGCAGGCTGGGTCTCAAGATAATACAGGATTAAAACATTTATTTTCCTTAATTACTGGAGAGACAAAAAAAGAGTATAAAAATACAAATTTGTTAGAAACAAAGACAGAGCAGCTTTAACGTGTTGGGTAAGTAACTATGTGTGTCTGAGGACTACTGGAAGCTCTTGAGGGACTGTCACCTAAAGGTAGCTAGGTACTTCATTGTCCAGGAATGAGTCTGGGATTTGGGTATAAATAACCACTGTTCATGGAAAAAAATGTACTGACTGTAATGAGAATGTGTGTTTGAAAATGAGTCCTTGGTATCCCATCTAGTGGGACTGACTTTGGAGCACAGGCAGTGTTTGAAGATCTTAGAAATTAAAAGAAACAGCCTGTAAAAAGAGATTTGGGGTGTATGTGAAGATTTAAGTGAGATTTATTTCAGGATAATTCAGAAAGTATTAACCCTCCTGCATGCCATCTGCTTACATTAGAAGCCACAAAATGTTTTCCATTAACCTTAAAAAGCTGTAGATACCTCAATGGAAAAAGCAAACAAGCAAACAAACAAAAAAACAACCAACCAACCAACCAACCAACCTAAATTTGTGTGCCTGGAAGGCAGGGGAAAAGGAAAGATCGAAGGTTTGGAGACAAATCCATGTCTCCAATGGAGCTTCTGGGGCCAGAAGTTGGATCTATGAATTGTGTGAGCGAGCCCTCTTGTCTGTTCATCAGGGACAGGTTTTTTTCCTAACAAACAACTCCCTGAGGTGCTTAAGGAGTAGATACAGGAGGAAATTTTAGCTCATCAGCAGGCATATTTTTATATTGAAGGATGTGATGAGACATTCTGGGAAACCGTTATTATATAAAGATTGACTTTTCCAGCAAGAACTGAAACAGAAGTGCATTGTGCTAGTGTGCCACTTGTAAAATTTCATATCCATATGGAATAGTCTTTTTTTTAAAAAATGTATTTTTATAGCCAGAAGCTGATGATTTTTTAGTGTAGTATATCATGTTTATATAAAAGATTATTACAAATAAGATTGAAAGATTATTTTTATAAAAATCTTATAATTATTTAAGATTAAATAATTAATTTTATTACAAATTTGCTCCTTTTCCATGCCAGTAACACCACCTTTTAAGTTGCATTAACTTTTTTCCTTACTGATGATGTTAACTTAATTTAGGTTTTCACCAATAAGAAATATAATGATTAACCTGCTAAGAATAGTCATTGTATTTGATAAGAAACTAGTTTAAACAGTGTATCATTTCTCTTTAATTTGAAAGTGAGAATCTCTTTTGTCCCATTTACTGAACTGATACCTGATTTATACCAGGCTTATTTTTATTTTTTCACTGGAGTTTTTCCTGGCTAATATTGATGTAAATGAGAGCAGGGCCCTCTTCTACCATCAAGGACTGAATATAACCATCATTAATTACTGTTTCATCAGGCAACTGATAACATACCCTTCAGCTAAGAATAGCTATGTCTCTTTGAACCACTTCTAATGCAATTATGAAAGGGAGAAGAGCTTTAAAAGTGGGTTTAAATACATTTAGAAGTGGTGAGGTTCTTTGAGTAGCACACGTGAACAAGACATGAATGATGACACTTCAGAAACTAGCAATGTTTAGACTTCTCACAGTCAATGCAGGATTGCAAGTATTACATGTTTTTATTTTTTATCTGCTCTCCTGTCAGAAAAAAATTATATTTACAGCAACGTTTTATGAGTCTGTATGAAGGAACACTGGTCATCTATAAAAATCACACTTCTGTTTGAAGTTTTTTTTTCTTTTTATTTTAGTATGATAGTAGTTGTAAGAAAGTTGTAAGTAAGGAGATTGGAAGTAAGACAATTCTGCTGCTCTTTCAGCTTTCTCTCTCTTTTTTAAATTTTATTTTATTTTTTTTTATGTTCACAGCTGACAGTACACTGAGATTAGGTCATTCTTCTTTACCTTCTGTTGAGTCCACTTCCAGCTGCACACATGTGGGTCACCGTACCATGAGAAGGAAAAAAATGACCAAAAAAGGAAACAATGACTTTGCAAATTTTTTGTAGAGAAATTTATGTAAAGTTTGACATGGAACTATTTATAGTTCCATTTATACAAACTGATTCAATTTCATGTTGGCAGCACCTTTATAAAAATGAATTATTTTCTTCACTTCATGTAAGTAATTTTGATTTGAGCCAGGCATTCAGCTAAAAACAATGGTGCAAGTCTATTACTTACTATATCGTGAGAGTGGACTTCCATTATAGAAGAAAGGATCCATGTTACAGATATTCCTATGATTCATCTTACTTGAAAAATGTGGTTTTACTGTTTATTTTAAAAGTCTTTCTTAAAATGGGATTATTCCTCTTGTTGAGTTCTCCACACATTGATATCTGCACAGGTTTCTCTATGGAGTTTGATGAGCAGAGAATTGTTTCCTTTTAACAGTGCTGTTCTGCATGGTTTGCATTAAGAAGTTGCCACCAGTGTTAGTCTAGCAACTTTGTGGATTGCCTCCACAGTGCCACGTTGAACAGGATGTGCAGATGTTTGAAATCACACGTGAAGATGAGTGTCTGCTCATTTGCAGAAAATTTCATGTACTACTTCCCCTTATCTAGGCAGTCTGTAACACAACTCCCCTCCTCCTAAATCCTTTTGAGGTTCATTTTCTCTATGGCTGAATGAAATATTTGGTTCGATCTGGAACATTTGGGGTTTTTTTAAGATGTAGAAAATTCAAAGTCTTGATTTAGATTGAACTAAAATAAATCTGGAATTTGGATTTATTTTATTGCATATCTTCTTGCTTTTGCCACTTAATTGGTAACGTCAGTTATTCAATTAATTCTAGCCTCAGTGACAGCTGAAATTCTAGATAACTTAAACTTGTAATTAAACTGGCCTAAATAAAGTTACTGCATTTATTGTGCCATTTCTTGTAAGTATGGTGGGATTTGCATCAGCTTGTTTCAACAATTTAAAATTTAAATGGATAATTTAAAAAGTAGGCTAGGCTACTAAAAGTGACTGTGCTCTTTCTAGGGACAAAAGAAGGAAAGCAGGGTACGTTGTCCCTTAAGGCAGGAAGAATGAATCACCATCTGGAAGCACCTGTTTCTCTCTGCTGACTATGGAGAGACAGAGAAATGAGATTAGACTAGATGGCTCACTTCCATTGCCACTTCAGGCAGTGTGAATTCATCCTTAGCATGACTAGTGCCTCTGGAGAATTACATTGTCTTCTGTAATATGTCAACCATTTAATAAGATTGAAACAAACTATGTCAAGGTTTTCACTTTTATTTTTGGTATTTTGGATTTCAATGTATGTACTTTATAGTTTAGCATTCAACCTGTGTTGGAATCCTGACCTTTGTACTACTAAAAGCCAGGCTGAAATGATGTATTCCATCCAAATAGTTTAAAATGCTCCCTGTTTAAAAAATTAAATATTTTTTCCGTTTGAATCTTGTTTCATATTTTAATAATGGCTTGAATAATTTAACAGCATTTGGGCTAAATAAAAACCTATATGACATGTTTTCTCCTTTGCCATTTGAGATATTACTATGCAAAATAATGTCTGTGCAGATGAACAAAGGTCTCCCCTGTGACCTGTGGTGTGTATATTTTTAATCACAAGCCATTTGCTTGTGCAGGCACCTTAATGGCTGAGGACAGAAACTGGTATAAAGGTTTGTCTTAGTATGATTGATATTCTGGGTGGATATTCTTCTGGGTTATTTCTTTTGCCAAAAATAACCCTCTGCTCATAAACCTGCATAGGTCACCCTTTGGACTGCTTAGACTTGGGGCTGAAATACAATTTTACCAGGTGATGCCAATAAAAGGTAGGTTCTCCTCTTGACCTCAATGTGAAAAGGACACATGGTACAAATGCTGGGACCCAACACTTGGCTGCTGTGAGCAGGTGTATCTCGATGGACAGCTGTAGGGCTGTGCATATTGGCCAGCTGAGATGCTATCCTAAGACTGTATCATGCTGCAGAAGTAAACATTTTTATTAATCTCTGTTGCATATTTGCTTTTGGATTATTGAATTGAAGCAAGCAAACAGTTATTCCTCATTTTCTTGAGTCGGGAAAACTTTTACTTTCTTATTCTCCATAAGGAGATTAAGCTGACACATTAAATATATTAGAATATTTAGAAAATATATGCAAAACTGATTTTGAGATAATACCTCATGTAATTGCATTTTTACAATATCAGTGACATCAGTAGCTTTGTAGTGGTGTGAACTCATTTTCTCCCTGTTTACTATTACTACTGTTGCATTTCTATAGCCAAGCTGTGCCCATTTTGGGGCTAAGTCCTGTGAAAAGCCAACATCTGCAAAGTAGTTCTGATCTTCCTTTCTTGACAAGTAGTTCTGATCTTCCTTTCCTTTCTTTCTTTCTTGACAGAAGAATTGTACTTGGAAATGTGAAGGGGTCATCTTGTCATCTTCAACTAAGTTAATATTTATGGGGTTCTAAAGGGAGACAAGCAGGTAACAGGAGAAAATATCCACAATTTATCTTCTCCTAAGAATACTTGCACCCTCATGGGGCATGTACTAGTGTGGTGGGTTGACCCTGGCTAGATGCCAGGTGCCCACCAAAGCTGCTCTGTCACTCTCCTCCTCAACTGGACAGAGGAGAGAAAAATGTGACAAAGGGCTCATGGATCGAGATAAGGACAGAGAGATATCATTCGCCAATTACTGTCATGGGCAAAACAAACTCAGCTTGGGGAAATTAATTTAATTTATTGCCAATCAAATCAGAGTAGGATAATTAGAAATAAAACCCAAATCTTAGAACACCTTCCCCCCACCCTTCTCCTCTTCCTGGGCTCAACTTCAGGCCTGATTTCTCTACCTCCTCCCCACAGCAGCACAGGGGCACGGGGAATGGGGGTTGTCGTCAGTTCATCACATGTCTCTGCTGCTCCTTCCTCAGAGGGAGGACTCCTCACAAGCTTCCCCTCCTCCAGCATGGGGTCTCTCCCACAGGACACAGTCCTCCAGTGTGGGTCCTTTTCCTGGACTGTAGTTCTTCATTAATTGCTCCAGCGTGGGTCCTTTCCATGGGGTTCAGTCCTTCAGGAACAGACTGCTCCAGTGCGGGTCCCCCATGGGGTCACAAGTCCTGCCAGCAAACCTGCTCCAGTGTGGGCTTCTCTGTCCACATGGCTATGGGCCCTGCCAGAAGCCTGCTCCAGCACAGGGTCACAGCCTCCTTTGGACATCCACCTGCTTCAGCATGGGGTCCTCCATGGGCTGCAGGGGACAGCCTGCCTCACCGTGGTCTTCACCACAGGCTGCAGGGGAATCTCTGCTCCGGCTCCTGGAGCTCCTCCTCCCCCTCCCCCTCTTTCTTCCCTGACCTTGGTATCTGCAGAGTTGTTTCTCTCACATCTTCTCACTCCCCTCTTCCAGCTGATGTTGTGCAACAGTTTTTTTTCCCCTTCTTAAATATGTTTTCCTAGAGGTGCTACCACCATCACTGGTGGCCTTGACCTTGGTCCATCTTGTAGCTGGCTGGCATTGGCTCTGTTGGACCTGGAGGAAACTTCTGACACCTTCTTACAGAAGCCACCTCTGTAACACCCTCACTACCAAAACCTTGCCACACATACCCAATACAACTAGATAATATGCTGGCTATATTTTGCCTTCCAAATAAATCCTCTTGGTATCTATGACCTGTCATATTTATTGCTGCAAAATCATCACAGCTTTATCAGGGATCTCCTAACATGGCACATGAATTTTTGAATTTGGAAATCTGTTCTACTGCACTGCATGCTGAGGGCTTCAGTGGAGATATTTCAAAAAGTTATTATAAATGAGGAAATAACAAGATTTGTTGTATAAAGTGGGACCTTAAGGAATCTGCTCCCCCCAGTGCAATACAGAATCTTTACTAATGATTTGTAAGAAAATATTGAGTTAACACTATTAAAATTGTCAACTGAAGCAAAAATATTTATGAGTGAAATAATAATGGGAATAGGTTAGTAAATTATGTTTTGCTAGTATTTTAACAGCTAATTGCACATTAGCACTGTCATGCTGGAAAATAATTATTTCTTCTCAGAAATTATAAGCCTCAGTGTTGACTTAATTACTGACCAGTGTGATTATCTCTTCATGAGACTTTGGCTATGTGTTCAGAATATCGACTCACAGTAGAGCTATGATGCTTCAGACACTGCTAGCTAGGTAGCTTTGGGTTTCTTCTAGGCTTTTGTAGAAGTCAAATTCCCAGAATCAAATATAAAATCATTATTGCTTGAACAAACTGAGGCAGAACTACATGAGTTCATCACTGAACTAGCACTGAGGTTTTAGGATTTAGCTGGAAAGAATGCTGACACAGATCATAGCAGTGTGAAGCTGATATTGCACTGAACCATGACTACTGCTTCAAAGGATATGAAATATCTTTGTCTATATGCCAAGGATCTTAGGCCTCCTCAAATGAAGCTAGAGTAAAAGACCCACACTTTTAAATCTGATTTCCAGATTTAACTCTTTCTCTTAAAAAAAAACCCCAAAGGAATCTTCATTTGTTAGAAGAGGATTCTCTGAAGCAATGGACAAGTCTCTAACTATCTGATCCTTGTACTGTGTCTTGGAAGACATTAGATAGGAGTTAATGTTTTGGTTATATTCTAATTTCATTTATGCAAGTGTATCTTAATTGAAGTAGGTCATCTGAATTTGTATCAGAATATCTGAAATCAGAATCTCACCTGTGAAGATTACCCTACTTGGATACAGTATCTCATTTCCAGACACAGTAAACTCAGGCATAAATATTAATCCTTTTCTTATATATTCTTCTTGATATGATTGCAAATGTTTTGCTTCCATGCAGACATGACATCCTTTCAAGCTTCTTTTATGTAGATAATTTTAAGAAAAGCAGAATAAGATTATTTTGGCATGGCCTCTGTAAACCTCTGCTTCCAAGGCTGAAACAGCAAATCCAGAGCAAAGAAGATGACTCAACAGAGCCAGTTACATTTCAGTCAGGGCTTATCATTGTAATTTTTCTGGGATGCTTGGCTCAAAAACTATTGTCCACACACACAAACACACAGACACACATGCACACATACACAAACATACTCCAAAAAAAAAGGCACAAGGAAGGTCAGAATCAACTACAGATAACTTTTTATAAGGGCAGTTAATGATAGAACAAGGGGAAATGGCTCTAAACTGGAAGAGGGCAGGTTTAGATTAGGTATGAGGAAGAAATTCTTTCCTGTGAGGGTGGTGAGACAGTGTCCCAGGTTGCCCAGAGAAGCTGTGGCTGCTCCTCCCTGGAAGTGTTCAAGGCCAGGTTGGATGAGGCTTTGAGCAACCTGGTCTAGTGGAAGGTGTCCCTGCTGATAGCAGGGGGGTTGGAACTGGATGATCTTTAAGGTCCCTTCCAACCCAAACCATTCTGTGATTCTATGATTCTATATATAACATTCATCATGTATTATATGTATTATATCAAAAGTAAAAAGCAAAATAGAGTCATTGCAACGATTTCTTTATAATACAGATACTGACTACTGTTGTTAGATTTCATTTTTGTATACTCAGGTTTCCTTCTTTCCTCTTTATTATCTATCATGATTTAGTAATGTCTTAATCACATTTGAATGGGTATTTGGCATGTCCCTATTTAGGTCATGATTAGAGAGAGAGAGCTTGTGAGATCTCTAGCAGCTGTCAGTTGTAGTGTGCTGGTTGTACAAATGACATGAGGGACATTGGAAAGGTGTCATTGGATTACAGAGAGATAATTTATAATATTTCTGTATCTCCTCGTATGTGTTATTTGTAATGGCAACTTTTTTAAGGCCATCTGGTTAATAGCTGTTCAGCATGAAAGACAAAGAGAAAGACAAGGTACAGGAAAAATCATAATTAAACACACAGATACATAAACTATAATGTAGATAACAGAACCATTAACAAAGACTAGTCACTGATCATTGAGCCACTGATGGAGCCACTCAAGTGTACCCTTCAAGAGGTTAAACCTAGAATTTTGTATCTGGTGAGAAGGGTAACAAAATTATCCTGGTCATTTCAATCTGTCCTATGTTCTTATTAAACTCTGTTTCTAACTATTTTCTGTGTGACCTTACTCTCTTCTCTGTCTGGATGTATGTGGGTGATACGCTAGTGAACTTCAAGCTGGACTAGTCAGTGAGTAGGAAGAGAATCTGCAAAGACCCAAGGTGGGAGATTGGGGCTGGATAAACACCTGGAGTCTGTGCATGGATTCTAGATAGATTTATGATCCGGTCTAAGGTTTGAAGGGACCCATAAGTCTGAGAAAAGACTGAAAACAAAGTCATGGAAGAATTAAGGACCATATCTCCCGAAGGAATTACATCCTAAGTTTCAATTTAACTACTTAAATCCTATTAAATCAAAACATACCTCCTTCCTGCAGATGATTATCCTTGAAGGTTCCTGAAGTTTATAGCTCAGTTTTCTGTGTCACAGTTCAATTGTGAGAGGACTGGATATCTTTGAAGTCCATCACATGTTGCAACTTTATTGAGATCTGCAGTAAAGGCCATCTCCTGAGTGTCTGTCTTGGGGAGGTCAATCCAAAGAGTATGTTCAGAGCTTGCCTTAATGAATCAGAATCTGCACAAAAGTCACAAATACTTTGTTTTGGCACATCATACTATCACAGAAAGCCAGTGGGGCAATCCTAGACTACATTGTAGTGTTGTCAGGAGTTCTGTATAATGGTCTTTGACAGATGTAGGTGTCAAAAGCAGAAAAGGACTTCTGGCATGGAGAAAGTGAGCTGTGCCATTTCCTTGGTGCTGCCTCCTTTATCTCTGGACCAGTGTCCCAAACATGGAAATGAGTGGAGCTATCCTAGAGTGGCTACTTTTCTTTAGCTATGCATATGCTCAAGCAGAATTGCAAATATTTCCTTCTGTCACTGTTAACTAGACTCTAAGTAGCAAAAATATATCATGCATGGCATTACTGTTGAGGCAGATGAGTAGCAAAACCATGAAGAATGTTTAGTTTTCTGGTCTTGCTGGATGGAGACAGTAAGGTACAAATCACAGCAATGCAATCTTGTTCAGCTGCCATGTACCCTGCTCTACGAGAGGGAATATTGGGATGTATACTCTTGTTTAATTATACATCCCAAGGTAGTCGGGGAGTGTTCAGCAAAGGTAACTCTTTTCTTTCTTTTATATCAAGTTGACTTTTTCCTTTTGCCAGAATATTTTGTTTGCTAAGTCTTCTGTTATTGCCAGACACTACACCCAAAAGTGTGGAGAAAAAGCTTTTAGGCTAAAGGGATCTATAGCCCTCCCACCCATAACCACTCACTCAGGACAGCTTGCAGGTTGTATCAGGTGGTGACACTGGGCTGCACAACCTCTCTCCTTTCTTCTCCAGGGTAGAAAGTGGATATGACTTTACTGTATTTATGCAGAACTGCAAAGATAGTTATCAGTGTCGTTATTTATCGTTGTTGAAGGTTTGAGAAAGACCTGTGATGTGAGCATGTGGTGGTAAGCAAGAGAAGGCAAGTGGTTTAGGAGAATAAGGTGAGACTGTTAAAAGAAATTATGTCCAAACTGATTTTCAAAGAAAACTGAGCATTGGTTAACTACGTTTTTTTCATGATGAGAAGTAGAATTTGGCCACAGTGCAATACATCATGGAAGATATTGTCTGATAAGGGTGATTGGCCTGCAAAAGAGCGGGGAGGTTTGAGACAACACAGCTACCCCTCCCATGTGGCACTGAGATTTTACTTTATAGTGACCTATTTGGTTTTCAGTCAACTATTTCATATTTTGTATCCCTTTTCACTGAACAGTCTAACTTTCAGAGGAGAGAATAAGCTGTCTTCTGATCTGTTTAATTTTTCATCCTTTTTAATTGTCAAAACTCATAAATTATAGAACTAATCCAGGAAATGTTTGTGGAAACTGAATCCGTGTGGGATACCAGAGAGAATTTCTTAGAGCAGGATCTTTCTTTCCTACCACCAGAAAGTCTAGATGTTTCCATCTGAGCCAGCTATTCTGGGCTCTGACACAGTGAAATAAATAGGCTTGTTTAAGGCTATTTTCCTTTGTCTATCTTAGGAAGAAACTCTTTCCTGTAAGCATCTATTAACACTAGAGGATTTTCTATTAACTAAAAAGTAGTCTAATATAAAGTCTAGCTCAGATGTAGGTGCCTACATTGGAAACATCTTGGATTACATATAAAACCCTTAAATATCTATTTTCCCTTATGCTTAAAAACTCCTTTGCATTGTCTGAGAAAATTTCCTACCCTTCAAAATTACTCCTTTGTTTCTGGTTTCCTACTTTTGAGTAAATGTCCTGCTTTGAGCAATTGTTAGTGTTAAAAATAGTCTGTTATCACATAAAGATTTCATCAGTTTTCCAGCAATTACTCAATTTGATCTTCCACAGTGTTAATAGTTAGCAGTGACCTGCTAGTACAAGGGTGCTGCATGTTCTGTGAGCAAGAGAGATGTCAGGTTTCTCAGTCACAATTGTCATGAGCAATGGTGGCACAGAAGCTTGTTTGGAAACTCTACAATAGAAAGAAAGAGTCTGCTGGATGCCTCCAAAAACAGCCAATATATTCAGTGTCTTTCAGTCAGAAAAAAAATGTCAGAGAAGTTAAGTCTTGTGCAGAGAAAGGAAAATCAATTAGATCAATACTAAGTAAAAATATTATTGTGTTATTCTAGCCAAAGTAAATAGTAGTACTGTAGGCATTCCTGTAGTTGTCCTGATTTTCCCTTGCAGAATCCTGTGTATATGAAAGAGGTGCAGAATGATGCTGCTCTGACAAGTGAGGCTGCTATGACAGCCGTTTAAAACTCCTTTGTGGAAATTTTTGATACTGAAATATTCCACCTGTAGTATTAGAATAAATGGTGAATGAAATAAATATGTCACAGATAGAAGGGGAAAAGAGAATAAAAATTGAAGAGGATAGAAATATGACAAAAACAAACTCTATGTGTGCTTCAGAGGAGAAGGGACACAGCTGCATGTCTCGTTAAGAGAAGCAATTTATTGACCCAAAGTCTGAGAGAGGAGTTTTAAGGATTAGTTGGAGTAGGAATAACTGGTTGTTTGTATTGTCCCCAGTGTCCTGCTGTTTCCCTATTCTCCTCTAAATAAAAGGCTGCTGTTTTAGCCACCTGAATCATCACTTACAGGTGAAGAAATATGACTTAGTAGTCATAGCTGGACAGGCTGAGAGAGTTGGGGCTGTTCAGCCTGGAGAAGAGAAGGCTTCGGGGAGATCTTATAGCGGCCTTCCAGTACCTGAAGGGGCTGGGGAGGGACTTTTTACAAAGGCAGGTAGTGATAGAACAAGGGGAAATGGCTTTAAACTGGAAGAGGGTAGGTTTAGATTAGATATTAGGAAGAAATTCTTTGCTGTGAGGGTGGTGAGACACTGGAACAGGTTGCCCAGAGAAGCTGTGACTGCTCCTCCCTGGAAGTGTTGAAGGCCAGGTTGGATGAAGCTTTGAGCAACCCGGTCTAGTGGAAGGTGTCCCTGCTGATGGCAGGGGGGTTGGAACTGGGTGATCTTTAAGGTTCCTTCCAACCCAAACCGTTCCATCGTTCTATGATTCTATACTTCTATGATTCTATGATAATCAAAGATTTTAATATTCCTGGATCTCTTAGTAGTGTTCAAGTCAGCATTTACTTGAAACTCCAGAAATAGCCTGGCCCCTGAGACTGCCAGTCAAGACTTGGCAGGTGAGTTGTGCAAATACATCTGTATATAGTAGGTGGCTTTAACCACTGTGTAATTTCCACTCCACACGGTGGCTGGACTGACTGTACAGGCTATGAATTATTACTGCAGCTGAGCCTGAAGCAGGCTTCTCTTTTAGGAGTCAGACTAATGGGAGTTTTCCCTGCATTGACCTAGGTCAAACATCTCAGCTGGAAGTTGTTTCTTTGCATGACTTAAACTCATTTGCAAGCTTTAGAGTATTGCTAGCACTAATATTGTCTTCTTCCTAGCAGGGAAGAGAATGAAGCTAGATTTGGCTAACAAACACAATTCCTAGTTACCTGTAATTTTGAGCTTAATTAAACTTTTAATGCTGTTTGGTTTCACCCTGAATTGACTGATATTTTTCCTGTGGGACTATTGCTGATGAACTCAAAGCTCCTAAGATCTTCTGGCTGCTGCCCAGAGTTATGATTCTTTTTAGCCTATAGCATACAAACAGTCCCAGAGTACAGCCCATCAGGAATCCAGACATCTTTTTGTCAGGTTTTGTCTATAGAAGCAAACTGGAGAGCCAAGGCATGGGCTCAAATGCTACGTCATCCCTGTCTATACCATTCCACATTTTGCAGAGTCCCTGCTATACTTTTGGCTCCTGGAATCTAATGCTCTCCTAGACAATGGCTGGGATGTTTGCATCAGGCAGGGTGGAAGAGACCATACTGGTTTGGAGTGGAAAAGAGGTTCACAGTGTAGATCATTGTCCCATGCCAGTTGCCCTTGAAGCCAGAGAAAGGGCTCTGTACTTATTAGTAAAATCATAACCTCTGAGTTTTACCTTGAATTTGTTGAGAGCTACAAGATACTTAAGGACTTAGTGAGGTTTTTTTTTAATGAAGGTTTGTGTCATTAGCCTCTCTACTTGGGCAATAATGAAGTATAGTTATAACACCTCTTTAAAGTCACTGCTCTCCTGAAGCAGCTGTTACAGTGCAGGTTCTGAAGCACAGTACAATGGGCAGTGTACATCACCACCAGTGAAATGAAGCAGGCTCTCAGCTGCTGTGCACCAGTTAATAATCTGAATGCAGCAATACTATGTAATTGGTATAGTGGTGCTCCACAGGGAACATAGGTCATGAGACTCCTTACTGTTGTATTTTTGCTCTTTAGCTTGTGGTTGTCAGTTCAATCAGCTAAGATGCTTTACACAGGAGTTTTAGGGCAAAAAGTGGACAGGATAGTTGTATCTAGCTGAAATTATAAACAAATACCTTTAGGGAAGATGTGAATTTTCAAGCAGGAGGAGTTCACTCTAAGGTATTCTTACAAGAAGTATTACAGAATGTTTAATAAGCAAATGGTCAAGACCTCAGTACTACATCTTGTCCAACAGCTGGAACTTTCAGAAGCAAAGCACTTCTTTGCACCATGGGCAGGGCACCGGTTCACTTCACAGTCAGAAGGAAGAGTGCCATTCACTGAATCACCAACTTCCAAGCAATGAGCAGGCAAACCTGATGACATTAAGGTCAAAAGTCATCAGAGATAGCAGTGGCAGTGTGGTTAATGACTGCTTCTGACCTTCCGACCAGAAATCACTGGTAGCTTTCTTGGATAATGAAAATAGTTTTTACCTGTATAAACTGAGGTAACATATACAGCTGGCTTGACAAACTGTTCTGTGTTTACATTTTTACTTCAGAAAAATGAACATGATTTGCTGTGCACTGAGCTGAATGTGTAGGCTGGGGATATTACATTTTGATGTATCAGATGGACAACTATTTATTACAGAAAATTTAAATGAATAGTTTAGAATTTCAGGGAGGGTTTTTTGTTTCTATTTGTGTTTGTCAAAGTAAGAGCAGTCTCCTACTACTTGGCATGGGCTTTTCAAAATATGAAAAGAGATGCCACTGAAGCTAATAATTCAATTATATCTTGCTGTAAAATGAACCAATAAACATATTAGTTTTATTGAATATGCTATGTTAATTTTATATGCAGCATCAGCCTGTCCTTGCTGTTCCCTCATCTGGATTTCAGCAGCAAGAAGACATTTAGAGGCACTGGTGTTGTGCATTCTTCTAATGGCCTGCAGTGGCAAGAACTGGTCTTTTTGGTAAAACTTCGGTTGAGGTCCCAGATTACAAGAGACTGGGACCTTTGTAATCATTATCAGTTGGTGGGACATTGCTGCTCATGGTCTATTTTCCATTGTTCATTTGAAATATGTATCTATTTTCCCATTAGAGTAAAAGGAAAAGAAATGGTAGATGTGATGTACTGCCACTGTGTTGCCATCTTCCAGGTATCAGGGCACAATATTTTCCACTGACAGATCATTTGTGCTGTGTTTTATCAGAGGGAAAGCCTTGTGTGAGTCACTTAAAAAATACATTACTCAACTGTGCATCTGGGAACAGCGTCCTGGGAGCAGTACCTTGGGAATGGTGTTTCCTATCAATACAGGCCACTATTTTAATGCTTGTTCTGCTGCCTCTTCATTGCCCACACACAGACACACATTTGTGTTCATACTGCGTACACATCAAGCTTATTATTCCTGTATGTTACAAATCTCTGCAAACCTATTTCTGGTCTGTGTTGACTGGTTTCAAATGGGTGTAGCTGGCAAAGGAAAGAGGCCACATCAATACCTCCAAAGGATTTCACTGTGTGGGACCCTTGTCAGATTTAGAACAAGAAAAACAGTTTAAGCCCTGAAACATTTTCAGATCCTAGGCAATGAAATGACATTATTGTCTGTGCTTCATGGGTGTTTTAAAATATATGTGTTCTAATTGTAAATTCTGCAGAACTCACCAACATTAGCTATGACAAGCAGTTGAATTTCTTATTATTCTATCCTATTCCCTCTTACTACAGATATGATTATCTAGGTTATAGCTAGGTCTTTTAACCTTTCCTAGCACTCTAATTTCCTCTCATTTCCTTCCTGCTCTCTAATTATTTTAACTGCTATTCTGTGAATCCTCTCCATTGTTGCCAACATCTTTCTGATAATTTGCCTACAGATACCATTGATATTCCAGACACAGTAGCTGCACTGACATCCAGAAAGACCTTTTATGTATTTGCCCTCAGGTGCTGTTGCACATGGCATCTCTGCTTGCTGTATTTTGCCCTCAGATTGTACCAAGCCTCACTAAATATATTCCCTCATTGGGACTTTCTAAGTTTTGCTGCCCCCATTCAATATCTGGGTTGTGTATTATTTTTGAATCTCACAATGAATTTCACCTTGTTAGTGTACCCTCACATTCTGTATTACTCTGCTCCCTTCTCATTTATTATCTGCTCTTGGGAGTTCAAAAATATCTTAATAAATATTGCTTTTATTTTATGATTTGTATTAAAGTACTGGTGGCACAAAGTTAACCAAAATTAAGGATAATTTCACATTGCTGTTCCATCATTAAGTAAGAGGCAAAGATCTTGCCTTAAAGAATTTGCAGTTCACATAGATGCGAGTAACTGAAGTTGGGAGAGTGTGTATTAGAATATGCATTTTACAGAGGGGAAACTAAGGAGCAGTGGGTACCATACTGAAGGGTGCCGAGACCCAAGCAAAAGCTTTTACCAGGCCACTTTGAAGGGCAAAAGTAATATAATAGAAATCAACAGATATTTTCAAGACAGAAATCACGGAGATGCCTCATATATTTAAAGCTCAATCTGAAAGTAGCACAGATTTCTGAAGAAAAAGTACAGATGCTAAATGGGAACTGCTTGGAAAAGCACCAGAAAAATAATAATCTGTCTATGTCTACATGGCTGCAATGTTTGCACCTGAAACAGCTCTTCAAATAGCAGCTTTAATAAAAAGCCTGTTTATTTTAGGAAGAATAGAGCCCTCTTAAAGTATTACCCTGCATGCCTGTGCCACTTGCATATTTGTAGCATTAAATCAGGTGATTTCCCCAAGGGCACAGTGGTGACAGAGAGGTGAATCAAGAACTTCCTCAGGCCTAGCTTGGCACCTTCACCTTACAACCTTTTTCTTGTTAACACATCATTCTGTTCTGGTCACTTCAATCTCTTGTCGAGTAGAAGCAAATCTTGCAGCACAAAACTCTACAGCACTGAAGTCCCATCTGAATTTCTGAAGTAGGGGTTGAGTGCCATTTAAGTAGTGCAGAAACCTTGTGTTATCCCCACTATGATATAAGAAATTACAGCTTGGATTATTTTTACTAGGAAAAGTTATCTTGCAGCAGAGGAGAATGAGTGGAAGAGATAATAGGATTAAAACTAACTGGCTAAACTGGCTTGATGTTTGTTATATCTCCATTCTCATTTCTTTCCCACCCAGGCAGACACCACTGCCTTTATCAGTAATGAAGCTGTTTATCTTGGTAAAGTGCTGAAGTCAGAGTTAGACTTTTGGAGAAAAAGGTTGATTGAAGAAAAATAGCATTTGCTTTTCTCTTGTTTGCAGTGGCATTAATGTCAGTGAGTCCTCTGAAGTCCCCAGAGAAATGTCTATACAAGACCAGAGAGGAATAAGGATTAGAATACTGTAATACACCTCCTCTTCCTCAGTCCTAAAGAGGGATATCACAGGTTCAATTAGATGTCCATTTGAAAAAAAGTTGCATACATTATTCATTTTTAGGTTTTTATTCTTAATTATGACTTGAAATGATGAAGATTTTTGTCAACAGTATTGGTTTAGGACAATAGAAGAGACCTAGTTGATTGGGAGCTCTATTAAAAATGTAGTAAAAATGGATGTATTAAAAATGAAGGAAAAATTACTGTCACATTTATTATTTTTTAGGGGTTTTTTTGGTTTAGGTTTACGTAGCAGTAAAATCTGGGACCAGAATGTTTTTAGAAGACATGAAGATGTAATGATGCTGAGTTCCAGGGTGTTAGAAAAATGTCAAGCAAAGCTTGTTTGGCATCAGTTTCAGGTAGGCTATTTGTATGACTGCTAATAGGGAATGATCTAAATATGAAAGAATAAATGTTTCACCAACAGGATTAAGTATTCCAAATGTTTCATGGGATACACATATGCACACAGAGTTTAAATAAATATGAAAATTGCATGGCATGGACTGCACAAGAATATAGTCTTTGAAGCTCTCCCCAAGTTATCCTTTCAACATTTGTTTTCTGGCTTGTTCTGTTAGGCTGAGGGTACTGTGAATATGTAAGAAATGCAAACTGCCAGGTAGCTTTTGCTTTTAAGACTGCTTATTTGATTGCAGTAAAAAAGTTAACTTTGCTTTTTGATTTGATTATTTTTTTTAGCATTATTAGCATGACAGACTAGAAAACAAATTTAACAAAGGTGACAGGTATCAACTGTTCATTATCCAATCTCAGTCTCTCCTGATGGCCAGCAGACCAGATAAACTATAACAGCTCCTGGGTTACATTCTTCCCACAAACACAGTTCTAAAAAAAAAAAAAAAGTTATTGTCCTACACTGCAGCTTTTTCTTTCTTTTTTCTTATGGTGTTTTACTCAAAGCCATGCAGGGACAGAGAACTACTAAGATAAAAATCAAAACCCTCCTGCAGTTAGGCTCATCCGACTCCATCTCCTGTAATGTTGGAATATCTTGTCTTTAACTGGTGCCTCACCAGCTAGCTACCATCTCACCTCCTGCTGACTGCTGAGTTGTTTATAAAAACACATTTTTCTCTGTGTATGATACAGATGCTTCAGAGGGGAGAGGAATATATTAAGCATGCAGAAGAGATAGGGAGCCTTTTCAAGTTTCATGAGTCTTGGTGGGAAATCAAGGGAAGTTAGTGGCAGAGAAAATAATTCAAACTCTTTAAAGCTCTTTTGAAGTGATTTCTTCAAAGCCCCCATTTTGCATTTTACTGTGCAATCCTTAAGCTTGGAGATGCAAATCCAGGCATGATATTGTATCACTCAGGAAATTGCACAAGTTAAATCTACTGTGAATGAAACAGGCAGGCTGAGATTCACCTCACCTGCCTAGAAATTTAAAAGTCTGTGCAAACTATTTAGTTTCTCTTGTCAGTGGGAGATAAGTAGCTGAAGAAGATGGTTCATCTTGTCCTAAGCTGGGTGTCAAGGAGAGGTGGTTGGAGTCATACTTCACAAGTGCACTTCTCTGTCCTTTAAATACAGATCACTAACTTGAAGGAGATGATAGATAATTTTTAGATGACTGAAGTCAGGTTAGATAGAGTCCACCAGCAGTGATCTGCTAGTGAGCGTCGTGCTGCTAGTCAGAATCACAGAATGGTTTGGGTTGGAAGGGAACTTAAAAATCATCCAGTTCCAACCCCCCTACCACAGCAGGGACATCTGCATGTTCCACTGCAGAAGAGATGAAAATAGATATAAACCTTCTTTCCCACTTTTTTAAAGCTATCCAGGGAAAAGGAATAGAAAAGCGTATCTACACTAACAGTATGGGAGATGGAGGAGAGTCATTTCACATGATATATACTCAGCTCCCTAAATCTTTAAGGTATCTGTAAGTTGTACTGCATTCCCATTTCATAAACAGAATTATTCATTAGACTGAAAATATTATAACAAGAAAAGTTTTGAAGACAAGATTTATTTCAAATGAGAATTTAGGATGTGAATTTTGAAAGTGTTCAGTGGTCACTGAACAGCAGCAAGTTTCTACACCTTCTGCATATGGATACGTCTTGAATTTTCATCTCTGAATGAGAAAGAAGTAAAGCCAAAAGAATCAGAATTAGCTCTATCCCTCTCAGGATTTCCTTTCTCAAGAAGTCAGTTAGCACTAAGATAGCAATGGGAATGGACTCAAGCCAAGGCAAGTCACCTTTGAAAAATGTCAGTTTAATAATTTTAGGGCAACTTTTCAAAATAGTGAAATAAAGGATTTAAAATTAATATTAGTCATATTTTATATAATTTTAATTTATGAGACCAAGAAAGATATTTTACAAAATAAGTGATCAGTTATTAGCTGAATAAAGAGTTGATTTGGGGTTACCGTATCCAGCTCTGTAAGAAAAGATCCCTTAAAAAAAGTGGAAACTTGTTTTGCTTGTTACTTCTTCAACTACTCTGCTAGTTTTTGGACTTCTTTCCTGCTGTGCAGGAAATCTAGATTAGCCTGTTTGCAACGGGTTTTCTGGGGTTCATGTAGTGTCATGGCACAGCAGTATTTGAGTTGCAAGAGAGGTAATAACACGATGGCTTCCTGAAATGTGGTATTTTCACAGGCAAACTGGGTACTAATGAGGCCCCTATGGACAGCTGGGTGATTTAAATATTCTAATTCGTATATATCTTTTTTGCAGAAGTAACTTGTTTACCACTTTACTGCTGTGATGGCAGCAAGGACTGTAGTACTAGAGAGTGGAAAGAAAAACTCTTGTCTGAGCAACAATTTTGGAGGGACTCTGTTCAGTTCCTTCCAAGATTTTCCCCTGAGCAAGCTCCCTGATTCTCTTCCTCAAAAATTTGCTGCCAAATACATGAAATGACCAGTTGGTCTGTCTAAAATACACAGGGCAACTAGAAAATGTGGGGGAAAATAAGTCAGCAAAATCTGATGGTCCCTGTTAATTTTCCATCCACCAGCCAAAAAAATACACCCCCATAAGCAGAGAAATTACCCCTTGATTTTCTGCTCTGTTCCAGCTATTGTCATGCCCTCTAGCACAGAAATATAGTTATTGGCTGTTGTCTGTATCTATGCTGCTGTCACTGGAGCTTAAACAGTCCAGAAAGAATATTTTTCTTTTAACAAAAACAATTGTTTCTCTTAATAAGTTTCAACCAACTGCACAACAGCTCTGCTTTTGTGTCTTCCAGCATCTTGAGCTTTCTGCTAATGGTCAACATCACAGCAATGTGCACCTGCAGTATGAAAAAGGGAATGCCACACGATGCTGCTTCCTTTGGAAGAAAACAGGTTTGTTCTGAGCAGTAAGTCTCACAAAAAGTCACATTTACAGAATGATACTTTTGTACCTTTTTTTTGGATTAAACCTTCCAATCAAAGCTCTTTGGGTTCTCTTTCTACATTTCTTACACCTTTGGGTTGAAGGAGCTTTTTTGATTTAGATACTTTAATATGAGAAAGGGCAAAATTATCCCACTTGCAAAGGCTGTGTTATATTGTGGTGTATCTCTACATGTGCACAGACTGATACTAGGGGTGCTAACATATAATGATAAAAGGCAGCAATAAGGACCTCAAACTGTAGAAAACTCTGTACACAACTGTTTCTTCAAGGAGGGGTAACAACAGCCCCCCATACTTCACTGTATAAAGAACTTGCCAAAAACCAGTAAAATTGCAGAATCATACAATAGTTTGGGTTGGAAGGGACCTTTAAAAGTCATCTAGTCCAAGCCCCTTGTGGTGAACAGGGAGAACTTCAACTAAATCAGGTTGCTCAAAGCCTCATCCAACCTGACCTTGAATGTTTCCAGGGATGGGACATCTACCATCGATTTGGGCCACCTGCTTCACCACCCTCATTGTAAAAAAATTCTTCCTTATGTCTCGTCTAATTCTACCCTCTTTTAGTTTAAAACTGTTACCCCTTGTCCTATCACTACAGGCCCTGCTAAAAAGTCTGTCCCTGTCCTTTCTGATAGGCCCCCTTTAAGTACTGAAAGGCTGCAATAAGGTCTCCCTGAAGCCTTTTCTTCTCCAGGTTGAACAATCCCAACTCTCTCAGCCTTTCTTCATAGGAGAGGTGCTCCAGCCCTCTGATCACCTACGTGGCCCTCCTCTGGCTCTGCTCCAACAGGTCCATGTCTTTCCTGTGCTGAGAACTCCAGAGCAGGATAGAGTACTGCAGGTGGGGTCTCACCAGGGTAGAGTAGAGGGGCAGAACACCTTCCTTGACCTGCTGGCCACACTTCTTTTGATCCAGCCCAAGATACAGTTGGCTTTCTGGGCTGCATTGCTGGCTCATGTCCAGCTTTCCATCCACCAGGACCCTCAAGTCCTTCTCTGCCGGGCTGCTCTCAATGTCTTCGTCCCCCAGCCTGTATTGATACTGGGGATTGCCTCGACTCAGGTGCAGAACCTTGCACTTGGCCTTGTTGAACCTCATGAGTATCACTTAAGACTCTCAAAACAGAGAAATAAATCATTTCAATAGAGAAAAAAGTTACAATTCCAGTAGTCATTCAAGTTAGTCTAAAATGGAAATATAGCAGATGATGTCAGACTTTTCTTGTGTTAAAAGAGCACTGATTTGAAATCCCTAGTGACAATGAAACCTAAGGGAAAGGGAAGGAAACATAAAGCAAAGTTTTATAAAACAAAATCCTAGTAACATATTTCTCCTGTTTAGATTTTTTGAGGATTTGAGGTAATAATGTAAGAGCTCAATTTCCCACATCTTAAACAGTTATTTTCATTTTTTGCTGAAGACTGTTGAAACACACAGACTTTTCCTCTTTGAAAAGGAGATGGGAAAAGGAAAGTTTTCCCTGATTCATTCTGCAGGTCTCAAAGATAGACATTTCTTTAATATCCAAGCAGCGTGCCTCAACAGCAAAGAGGACCAGGCACTGGGGCACATGACATTATGGAGAGTGGTAATTTTCTCAAAAAAGCATCTAGGCAGCTGTAGGTCAGAGCTCTTTATGCCTGCAACACTCCTCTGAATATTATATTCTTACCCTCAGCTGATTTGGTGTGGTCATTTTTGTAACGTTCACTTTACAGCAGTTAATGTAATGAAAATTGTGTGAAGCTGCCATAAAGTGATTCCAAACACTCCAGGAGATTACAAAAGTGAAGGCTTTGGATGGGCTGGGATTTCCTATACTGCATGAAATCTGGCTGCAATTGATTTGCATGCAAAGATTGTTTGCCCAGTCCTACTGTTAAGTGGTTTATGCTGAAAATAAGCAATTTTGCTTTTTTCTGAAGAAGCCTGCTCTTTCAAGTGGAAAGCAGTGCAGTGGCCCTAGGCTGCAGTGGGACATCATGGGACTAGGGGCTGCTCTGGGATTTGCACTGTATGAACCACAATTCCTCCAGCATGCAGAGGAATTCTTCAGCTCATTCAGACTGCACAAATCTGTAACGTGCAGTTACTATTTTCCAAAACAACATTTGCCTCCTATTTTAAAGGTTCTGAGACAGAGATACTTCTTGAGCTAATAATAATGTCTTTACCAATATGGCTTTTGAGGGATACCTACCTTCTCTCAGGTAAAATAAACACCTTACCTCTGCCAGTATAACCATCTGGAAGTTATCTATCTGGCCTAAATTAATTTACCCAATTCCCTCTGAAGTACCCTGGGAAAGATAATCATCTCCAGATGATTCAACTGACCTATTTTAAACAAATATTTAGGAGAAGATTAATCAGGATTTTGTCTTTCCTAGGGTTCTCCTATCCCGAAGACTCCTTGTGAATCTAATGACTAATATTTATTTTGTCTAGAGAGATTATACAGTAGCATCTTCGGTAATAGAGTTGATAGATAAGGACACATGAAAGTGTACAACTCTAATAATAAAGCAGTAGCAGTGGGAAAATATATGTAGATATACATAGATCAAAGCAGCTCCTTGAAATTTAGCAGATTATAGAAAATAAATAGATAACTGAGTTCAGAGGAGAAAATGAAAGAGAAAAATAAGAAGAAAACATCTCCATTTCTTTATGTGATCTGCATTGAGCATCTTGTGTTGTATTCATATGCATGAAAATGGTATTGTTTGATAATAATAAGAACTACCAAATCATCAATGCAGAGCTATGGAAAATCTACAATTGAGTTAGATTTTTTTTTTGCCATCAAGTTTTTATTGACCTGTAGAGGCATGTCATAAATGACAGCCCTTTCTCTAGAGAACTTCCAGTCTAAAATATAAACTGTAATGGGTAGATGAAGTAAAAATGAACCCCACCTTCACTGCATAAAGGAAAATAAAATAAAAACAGATTGTGCAAATTCATAGCAGCAGTTTTGTCCATTTTTCTAGTATCACTGTATGAACTACTGATTTGCTTTGAATGTGAGCACCATGATGGCTTTTCAGATTTTGATGGAGAGATTCTTTTCTACTTGTTAATTGTGACACAGAGAAAAAGGATAAAAGATAACAGGAAGATGTGTGACCGAGACCTTTGGACACCAAAGGTAAGAAAGCTGACCTGATATACGACAGATTCAGTAGGTGCATCCCGCAGAAATTATGGAAGGACTGGAATAAAGCCAATTACATTTGATGTAAAGGATTGTGAGGAATGGAGGACATTAGAGAGAGTTGAGAAGAAAGACAGATTAAAAGTTTGGATAAAGTATCAAAGTCAAAAGAAAGGATTTTACAATAATCAAGGGGAAGAGTTTTCAAAGCTTTGAGAAAATTTTCAGTAGAATAAGCAGCACACAGACCATATTGTCAAGATAATGTATATGGAGAAGCTTCCTTCTCAGTTAGTAAATATATCTGGGCCATAAGAAATCAAATGAGACACTACAATAGCATGCCCCCGTTTGCCAAACAGAGTGACTGGTCAAATCAAGAAAATAATTTTTCATGCAGTTCCCACTAGAGATACCAACAGTTTCCCTTTGTACCAGGGTGTGGTAATTTAACTTGGCTGGCAGCCAAACATGACATAGCTGCTTGCACCCCCTTCCCGTTCCACCTCCACCCAGGGAACAGGGGAGAGAATTGGAAGGGTAAAGGTAAGGAGGCTTGTAGGTCAAGATAAGAACAATTTAATAATTGGAGTAAAATAAAATTAAAATAGTTATAATAATAATTATATGTGTATAAAAATGAGTGATGCACAGTACAATTTCTCACCACCAACCGATAGAGATCCCAGAGGAAGGAAAAGGAACCCTGAACCCAAAACCAAAGCCTATGCGATTCCCAAGAGAATCCCCCTCTTTCTGGTCCACCTTCATTAATATACTGAACATGACGTAATATGACATGGAAAATCTCGTTGGCATATCCAAATGCCAATTCTGAGTTTTGCTAATTACTATGTTTTCCCCCTCCCAGTCCTTTGCACTTGCAAATTACCCAAACACCATGTCCTTACATTTTATCAACATTCTTCTCATAACAAATTCCACACTGAAACCAAACCACAGTGCTTTCTAGCTACTATGAAAATTAACTCTATCCTAGCAAAAACAGGACATGGGGACCTGGGTCAAACCTGGAACATGCACTGTCCTTTGCAGGACCTTGAGCAGAAGCAGAGAGTGGCCTCATGTTCTGCTTGTTGCAGTTTGCAAACCTTGGCTGTGCAAGGGGATGCGGCAGAATCACAAACACAAATGCTCTGCTACAAGGAATCTGGCAGTGAACTTTGCCTCTCCTGCAGCTGCTTCTATAGGAGGAAGTGATCTGGGCTATAAATATGACCAGAAGACTTTTTATTTGCTTGGTAACTACCGAACATCCAGCTACACAGTAAACCGCATGCAATAGCAAGATAGTTGCAGTTAAAGAGTAAATTATGATGACATACGTTATTTTTCAATGTCTAAACCATTGTTGAAGGTTACCTAGCAATTACTTTTGATCTCATTAAGAATAATTAGTAATTACCAAGTACTCTAAGGGAAATGTGATTACCGTGAAACTACCTGGTATTTCCCCAAGGGAACTCTATCTAGTTACAGAATATATATGGCCCATTACTTAAAGCAGCACATAAAATACCACTTTATTTATGCAGTACAAGCAAAACAGGCCTGCAAAAAAGTGTTTAATGAAATATTTGCCAAAGACAAAAGCTTTCCAGTGACTATACTACAGAATGTTTATAAGCTCCTTTAAATCAGCTACTCTTATCTGCCATCTAACATGTCTTATTTTTTAAGGTAAAGTAACAGATGCATTAAAAAAAAATAAAATAAATAAAACCATGCCAATCCTTCACACCTTTTACTGATGCAATGCTTAGAGAATAAGATTTGGAAGACACCTGCTTCTAACTAGAAAATGCTGGAGGCAAAAGTGAAGCAAGCTCACCCAAACCAGCTGACCATAACATTAGTGTGAAAGAATACAGATCTACCTGCCTGGCCTTGCCAATAGCCTTCAGAAAGGCAAACAGATGTTTAGATCTCAAAAGAAACATTTTCAAAAGAAACAAAGAGAACAAATCTGTAAGCTGGTTTTGCATGCTGATGGATTTGCCAAGACCCTCTGCTGCTGTGAATAAGGTATCTGATATCGAAGTAGGATGCACCAATTTATTTTAAAATGTTTGAATAATAATTAGAAAGGAAATATTTCATATTGGCAACAGGCTATGTGTGGGACAATGCAAAGGTTTATACTGAAGGAATTATTGATGGATTTTTGTGATCATGGAGTTGACTGAATGATAAGATTTTTTTTTGTTCTTAACTCTTGGAAAATGATTCTGTTGTATGAGTTTAAAAATCCCAAAGTTTCATTTTGTTACACCTTGGAATCCAGTAAGTGGAAGAACAGAAAACATCAGTAAGAATCAACACATATTAGCTTGATGCAACAGCCCATTTTGAGGAAAACACATTTTGTCAGAATCAGTTCAATTAGCCCCAGTAGGAAATCATCTTTCAGAAATAGGAAGAACCTGGACAGGAAGAACCTGCTTTTCATTTTGAGTTACTGTTTGCCAATGATTTACAACTGGGAAATTCAGAAGAATTATTTTCTCCCTCTTTCTCACATTTTCTAATTGGGCTCAAAATGGAAAAGTAAGCGTTACTTTTGAGTACTTTTATCATGAAGGAAGTTGCCTTTGCTATTATGGCAGGGCCAAGAAATCTCTGCTAAGGCTTAGGACACTCCCATATTAAGTAGTGTGATACTGTAATGATAAGCTGAGACGACATGAGGCCTGAAAACCCACATTTTTTCCAAATTGCAGAATAACTTGTTTATTATCAGTAGCGCTTACATTGAGGAAAGTGTTTCGTCTCCTTCATTGTGAACAAGATTTTATAACTTTTCTTCTTATTTAATATTCATTCTTGAGTTTGACTCTAGTACTATTATTTCAGAAG
The DNA here is from genome assembly GCA_907165065.1 of Caprimulgus europaeus. The sequence continues at coordinate 119,473,057 of OU015523.1, forward strand.
TCACTATTTAATTGTTTTACTTCAGCCTTTAATATTTTGTCAGTTCTGTAAATACCCTTTTTACTGCCCAATTTTATAAGTAAATACCTATTTTTCTATTTTTTCACACACAATATATTGATTCAACACTTCGAGAAACACTTTTTTATTATCATTGAGATTTTTTTTTCTTTCCACATTGATAGTACCAATGTCTAAACATGTAGAAATTCAATTTATTTAATTATCAGGTCTCATGACTATCTCATGTTCAAATCAGAGCACATCCCCGCTGAAAAAGTACATCTCTTTTAGGACCACATGATTAACTTTCAAATATGTTGAAATTCAGAAAATATTTTAAACTCAGAATGTATTTCTGTGTCTTTTAGAACAGGTATGTGAATGCAGTTGTCTAAGCATTAACTGGTTCCCAGTCACAGGTCTGGAATTCTACACTGTACAGATTACATTTCCTTTAAGAGATTTATTTTTGCTCTCACTGCATGGTTCCAGTGATTTATCTGGAAGCAAGTTTAAGTCTACAGTGGTGTTTCACTTGCCATATCCTTCCCCTCTGGACCATAACCCCATGTTAAATTAGGCCTGCCGTCCTCCAAACACTCAAGGACAATATGCAGGATTTTCTGTACTTATCATCCTGCTGTGTAGCTCTTCATCAAATGACTCTCTCTAATCAAATTAGATTACCTCCAGCATGTTATCCTTGTCTGCTCTGTGTTATATCCTTGAAAATGTACAGGTGAGCTTGTCAGACAAAGATTTACTCTTTATAAACCCAGCCTGAGTGTATTTGTCCATCTCAGATTATTCTCAGTGCTGTGTGATCTCAGGATTTCTTTTCTTTTTTGAGGTCCGGTGTCTTGTCTCTCTTTTCTCTTTCATCTTTGCTAAATATTGACAAGGTGATATTAGTCCCTCTTTAGATAATTACTTGGTTACACTCAACCAGAAACACAACTCACTGACATCCTGGGGTGCATTAGAAGGGGTGTAGTCAGTAGGTCAAGAGAGGTTCTTCTTCCCCTTTACTCTGCCCTGGTGAGGCCACATCTGGAATATTGTGTCCAGTTCTGGGCCCCACAGTTCAAGAAGGACAGGGAGCTGCTTGAGAGAGTCCAGCGAAGAGCCACCAAAATGATTAAGGGAGTGGAACATCTCCCTTATGAGGAAAGGCTGAGGGAGCTGGGGCTCTTTAGCTTGGAGAAGAGGAGACTGAGGGGGGACCTGATTAATGTTTATAAATATTTGAATGGTGAGTGTCAGGAGGATGGGGCCAGGCTCTTTGCAGTGATGACCAATGATAGGACAAGGGGCAATGGGTGTAAGCTGGAACACAGGAGGTTCCGCTTAAATTTGAGAAAGAACTTCTTTACAGTAAGGGTGACAGAGCACTGGAACAGGCTGTCCAGGGAGGTTGTGGAGTCTCCTTCTCTGGAGACATTCAAGACCCGCCTGGACACCTTCCTGTGCGAACTCATCTAGGTGTTCCTGCTCCAGCAGGGGGATTGGACTAGATGATCTTTCGAGGTCCCTTCCAATCCCTAATATTCTGTGATTCTGTGATTCTGTGATTTCCTTTCAGCTCCAAATGAAAAGACTTTCTGAACTTAGCACCTTGGCTGGATTCAGTGAACAAGTGCCATGTGAATGGTTTTAAGGTTCCATTCTCCCACTGGAGGGCGGAAGATATTTTACCAAAGATACTTAGCACTTCACAGATCTTGGGTCTTTATTCTGCTTTATGTCTGAATATTTACACTCACAAGTTTAGGACCTAGGCATGTTCCTGTGGTCCAAGGGCTCTGCTCACATTAGGAGCTGATGTGAAAGAGTAGATTGGACCACTCCAAAGAACTGGACCATGGTAAATGTCCCTGCCCTATGCTGTCTGCAAATAGCTTTCCTCTTTGTGCTGTCGTGAGAGATATATTTCCCCATTTAAAAGCCATAAAAGGCTATATTTGGGGGATAATCTCCCAGAATAGTGACTATTGCTGAGTAATTTGACACTAAAGGGAAATATTCTGCCTTATTATATAAAGTTCCAATTACTCAGAGCATGAAAACATGTGTTTTCCTTTTTGCTGGTGAGTAGTGTGGTTTAAATAAACAGAATTATTAGATCCTTAAAATTACCCAAATATTCAAGAGCTTTTCTGACTCCCAACCTATGTAAACGTAGTGTGCATCTTATCAGGGAACTCAAATCAGGGCTGTTTCATGCCTTGTAAATCACACCAACTACATTTATAAATAAAATTTACTGAGCTGCTCTTTAATATAATGGCCTTATGTATTAATCTTCTGAAGCATTCATGTGTTTGCCTCTTGTACAAATATTATTCAGGTTTCTTAGCCTGCATTAGTGCACTGCTGAGAGGGAGAGGCTGTGTTTCCTTAAGTACGACACATTTAACAGCAGCTCTGCTTTTTGAAGACATAGAAAAATAGCTTTGTAGGCTGCATCCCAGGAAGTGGAAAAAAAAAAAAAGAAAAAAAAAAGATGGATTAGACAATGTATTTGGAATTCTGAAACATATATGCAGTCACTTAGCTGGATTTCAGGATTACTTGGTAATGACTGGAAGCTTACAGGTTTCCAGAATTGAGTCCTACCCAGTAGATGGCATCCATACACCAACACTGGAGCCTATGCTCAAAGTACGGTGCAGTGAAGATTTTTGCAATGTTTTATTTGTGAAAGAAAATTAACTTTGAATCTTTGTGTTTTGCCTCAGGCAATATAAGCAGTAAACACGATTTTCACACCAATAGGTAACAAATAGTTTTCTTAACAAATTAGAAGAACCCTGATGTCTGGTTTCAGATTACTTTAGAGCAATGTGTGTATAATACATTTCTCTTACATTAAAAATCTTTTTTATTTTACACAGGATAAAGTGAAAATGACTGCAGATACACTGAGAAGCATGAATTATCTTTTGAACAGTAGACATTTCAGTTTTTAAGACCTGTTTTTAATACATGTGTAAACCATTCAATATTTGGCTGCCTGGTGCTTCATAGAGGTGTTTTACGTTCATATATCAGCTTCCTTGATATTATCACAATATATCTTACAGACATTGCTTAATTGCAGCTCATAAGAAATACCCCTGTGAGGCACTGCCAATCTGTAGTGACATACTTATACTCATTTTATAATGGGGAAACAAGGTATTGAACAAAGAATGACCTAGTATATCAGTGCCAGAGTAAAGAATGAAGCCCAGGACATGTGACTTCTGCTTCCCTACCCTGTCCATTAGAGATGTTCCTCACACCTATCTACACCTTTCTTCACATGTCTGATGGCACTTCAACACAGAACTGTACTTGTCTCGGTAGATCTGAACTTTCTTGTGGTCTCTTTCATATGGAAATGCAGAGAGAAGCAGGTTGGTGAGGATGCTCTGCATATCCTTTGGGACTGGATAGCTTTTATATTGTGTTATGTGATTAGGCATGGTGGGATTCCAATCCTGCATTTCTGACTTAAATGTAGATTGGGCCTATAAGAAAGCTAAGGAAGGGACTTTTTACCAAGGCAGGTAGTGATAGAAGAAGGGGAAATGGCTTTAAACTGGCAGAAGGGAGATGGAGATGAGATGTGAGGAAGAAATTCTTCACTGTCAGGGTGGTCAGACACTGGAATAGGTTGGCCAGAGAAGTTGTGGATGCCCCCTCCCTGGAAGTGGTCAGGCCAGGTTGGATGAGGCTTTGAGCAACCTGGTCTAGTGGAAGACGTCCCTGCTGATGGCAGGGGGTTTGGAACTGGATGGTCTTTAAGGTCCCTTCCAACCCAGACCATTCTATGATTCTATGATTCTATCCACCCTAGTTGCATTTACCCAGGGTTTGAACTGAACTGATTACAAAGAATCAAAAACTTATGACCATTTGATTCCCTTTCCAATTCCTTTCCAATTCCTTTTTTGTTAAATATAACTTTTGAATTTTCCATGGAAATTTTTTAAAAGCTCATGTTTGTTTAGAAAAGATGCTGGTCAATCCCTGAACCTGTCTCTAGAGTAGTTTTGAAAAACTTTATTCCTTTGTACCATCCTGCTTGGACATATTATCCAAATCCCACTGTGTTGGCAATGAAATCCACTCTGGCAGAGTTCTGATGACAACAAACTTGGGATGAGTTGAAATGTCCACTGAGACACTGACCTTTCTTGCCTGGCAATAGAGAAATCCTTCATTACAGAATCACAGAATCACAGAATCACAGAATATTAGGGATTGGAAGGGACCTCGAAAGATCATCTAGTCCAATCCCCCTGCTGGAGCAGGAACACCTAGATGAAATTAGGCTTACCCCTGAAGTTTAGACAGGTAAAATAAGGGGAAATTAAACTATCCTTAAGATGTTCATCTCCATGTATTATTAAACAACAGGTTCTCTTCTACTGAGTATTTTATCACACTCAATCTTTTATTTTCTTTCTGAATTAAAACTTTGTGGGCTGCTGTACAATTATCCAAGATTTTCTTTCAGAGGGGTCAGCTGGCTTAAGATCTCTGGCCACTACTCTGGGAGCTTGGACATTACCTTTAGAGACATCAGGGAATTAATGTCATGTCTAGGTTGTTTTGTTTCCCTGGATACCGTTACTTAACACTGATTCCTCCTTTAGTCAAAGGAAATTGGAAAGCTTGATATTTGGTGTAACTGTCAGTCAGGCAAGGCATAAAATTACTGTCTATATCTTTTAATAATTGGGAAAAGAGTGAGTTTTTTCACCTTCAATTTAACTCTATCATTCTTTATGCTCTCTGCACTATCTTCAGGGCATGATTCCTAACATGAAATATTTTTAAGTATCAAGATTAGAACAGATTCCCTTCCTGGTAAGATTTAAAGGAACTTTCTAGTAATTCTGTTCTATGTCTGTTTCAGTTGAATGTGTTACACAAAAGATGACAATTGAGTTTGCAACAAATTCAGCCTCCTTATGAAAGACAACGTTTGAGACTCTGACTTAATGAAATTCTTTAACAATGCGTATCAGTCGACACCAGTGCTGCCTCTATTACATTCAAACAGATATATTTCAAAGAATTCTCTACTTTTTCAAGTGAAATTTCCCTGTGATTAAGTGATGCCTGAAGGTGAATTTTCTTTTTAGAGTTTGAGCAAAAACTGTGAAATCATTTGTGACTTATATCTCCAAAATGAAATTTTCCCTACAGAAAAATTATTGCAATATTATTTTGCCCTTTATAAATAAAAAATAGATAAAGTTTGAGATCTGAAACTTGCCTGAACTGCCTATTGAACTAAGCCCTGATGAGAAGTGGTTTGGTGACTAGTTAAGAACTGACATGAAGGAAGATAACCATGGCATGCTTAAAACGATAGCAGATTTAGAACACGTGTTGAGCGTGTAAATTTCAGTTTTGACCACTGTTGGCATTCACTATTTGTAGTTACTGCATCTCAGTCAAACAAACCTCCCAGGCTTGATCCATAGTCCTAAATTATTAGCTGTAAATGACTCAGATTAGCCACAGATCAGACAGAGAGCCCTGACTGTGCAAAGGATTACAAACTTCATCTTGGCTCTTTCAAACAATAGAAACCCTGAGCAGTTAAAATTTAGAACTGAGCATTCATCATCTCAGGAGGTGAATTTTGTCTCCTGAGGACTGAATCATGGACTTCTAGAGCTAAAGAATCGATTGTGAATTATTGAGAGCTGTGAGAATCCCCTCTGAATCAGAGACAGGAGAAGGTTTGTCAGATATTCTGAGTCTGAACCCATGCTGTATTGCCCAATATATTGAATTAAACTGGGTGCAGTGATTCACTACTAAACATATAGATAAGACATCTACTTAAAGGAAAGTTAGGGCTTTTTTACTAGAGCATTGTTTATTTAGAATATAATTACTTCTAGAAATGGTGGCCTTTACATGTCATGAACAGGGTACTGTCAAGTTGCCTGTGTTCCAAAATTAGGTTCTGCAAAAGGAAAGGATAAAAGAATGGTAAAACAGTAGAAGAATAATAGATATGTCTCCAACTTGGTAACTTTGGAAGGGAATATTATTTTTAATGTCATTACCTTGCTGTATTAGCAGCAAATGACAAAACCTGTGTTAGTGAGGAAAACAGAAGCCTGATATTGAGTACGAAACTTCTTCCACCTAGCTCTGTACAGACCTTGACACCTCCATATTTCTGTGGAGCTTTGTGAGGGTTTCCACAGTTGAGGCACAAGGGCGAGAGGGAAGAATCATCCTAAGCCCCAGGAAGAATCAGTAAACTAATGAGCAGACATAATCTTGAAAGCATTTCATTTGGAATGTTGGTGCACTTTTGACAATACAGTGTCAAATTTAAAGTGGTGCTGAAAGTCCTTTTCAAACAAGACTAAAGCTACCATTACCATGCAACCTTACTGCCTTGGAGAGTTTGTGCAACAATTTTGTAGCTATCCATACAAATGACTGAGAGTGAAAGCTTGCATTATACTGTTCTATATTCTAAGCACAGGAAATTTGACTGTTTCCCTTCCAGTAAAGGTATCTTTCATGCCCCAGTTTTAACTGGTGGAAAGTAGAAGGTAAGAAGAAAGAATTTAAGAAAGCAAATTAAAACATAGCTGGTGGATGAACATGGGGACATTAATTTTTCGTCTATATGTTAATTGCTGTGATGTGTGTGACAGGCCACAGGAATAAGTGTACCTGCTGCTATGGTGTCCTGGGGACTCTGGGTTACAGCCTGCCTCTCTGGTGTCCCACTTGATGTTACTACTCCCCAAAAAGAGCTGTTTCAATGATCAGCTGGGTCTGGCATATGGGCTAATGGAATGCTGTGGATACATGTGTAGTACAGACCTACCCTAATGCAGTGCAGCCACATCTGGTGGTCTGCCTATTAGTGATTTTCTATCTTTGAAAAAACCCCTATTTTAACATAAAAGTCTGCAAGTAAAAATGTATTGACAGCAGAATTTCAGCGTAAACCATTAAAATGTGCCTGAAGATGACCATCCTGCTGCTGCTTTGAATCCCTACCTGCAGCTTGCTGTGGACTGTTAGTCAAAAAGAAAACACTAAGAAGAAAGTCTACATTAGTCCCTGGACAGTACAAATGCAACTACGCTTGAGTTCATATGTACTGATCTCACGTTGCATTGCCTGAGGATATACTGAGTGCTAGCACGAGGCAATGTTCATCCTGACTGTGGTTAAAGTTGTATCTTATTCCTACAGTCATAAAATTCACTAAGTGAAAGGTCAGGTATTTTATTTGGGGAAAATACATGAAGTGAATTTCTCCAATGGGAATTTGTACCAATATAGAAGCAGTCCTTCCTAACACACTTGGAATGTGATGAAAAATAACGTTACAGCCCTGTTTTGGTGTTTTTAACACTTGGAAGACTATTGCTTGATACTAACTATTGCTGTGGATGCAGCATGACTGTCACAGTAAATGAGGCAATACTTATCCAAATCTGTTCACTTTCTTCACTGTCACCAGGAATATCTGCTGTTTAACCAAAGTGAAAGGCTATTTTATTGAATATTTTATTTTTGACAATTATTCAAATAAGCTGATTGGAGAATAGCAAACTCACAGGGAACTGAGTGTTTTGCTTAAAAAAAAAAACCCAAACCCCCCAACTTTCTGCAACCCAAACTACTGCTTATGCACTTTCTAATGCCTTACAGTCAGTCTGGGAAGGTACATTTCCTCATGTCTGACATCAAGACAGTTCTCAGGTGTATTGGGTCTGGCTGAGATGGACTTAATTTTGCCCATAGCAGCTCTCATAGTGGTGTGTTTTGTAAAGGTGTTGATAACACACCAGTGTTTTTATTACCACTGAGTAGTGCTGACACAGCACCAAGGTTGTCTCTCCAACTTTCCCTCCCCCCAGTAGGCTGGGGGTGGGGAAAATCTTGGAAGAGGACACAGCCAAGACAGCTGATCCAAACTGACCAAAGGGATATTCCATCCTGTGTGACATCTGCTCCGAAATAAAAGCAAGGAGAACAGAGGTGGAAGGGGGGGGAATTATTTATTTACAATGTTTGTCCTCCAGTGTAACCGCTATGTGTACTGAAGCCCTGCTTCCTGGGAAGTGGACAGACTGATGGGAAGTAGAGAATAAATATTTTGTTCTTTTTTTGCTTCTGCACAAGTGGCTTTGTTTTGTTTCTGTTAAACTGCCTTTGTCTCAACCTACGAGTTGGGTTTTTTTTGGTATCTGATTTTCTTCCCCCCTCATCCTGCTATGGAGGGGTGTGATAGAGCAGCTTGGTGGACACCTAGCATTCAGGCAAGATTAACCCACCACATCAGTTAATATAGAATTAGTCTTAATACAAACCACTTTTCTTCACCCTTGGCTCACCTCTTCCTCTCGTGAAGACCAACTAGAACTGCCACGCTACAGTTGTCTGTATGTGTTTTCATCCAGCTACCAGAAGAATTTGTACTGACTGCAGGAGAATTGGGGCATCAGCTCACAGCATCTTCAATGGCAATTCATGCTTTTCCTGAGTTTGCAAAAACTAAGAGAGACAAAAAAATAATTTTTGTATATTTTTATATGATTTTCTTCAAATGTTTGTGTTTAAAGGAATGCAGACTGGTAGTGTTTAATCCTTCCTTTTCTTCATTATGGAAAATAGGAGATGCTTTTGGCACTAACTTATGTAATTATTTTGGAACAGTTCTCTTGCTAAAATTCCAGGGAGACCTGTTCAGTGCAGACACTGCCTGGACACTGGACATTTAATGATTTCTTTGAGAACAGCCCATGCTCTCTGGCTCCAGTCAGTGTTAATCTGAGAGCTGACTCTCAGCTGGTGAAGCTAATGCACTATTCCTTTGAAAATCTTCCCATTTCTTGTACATATGTACAGATGCTTTTATGCACATACCTAACTGAAATTTTGCAGCACGAACAGAATTGAATTAGAAATAATTCCTGGTACAATTGCAATTCAAAATGAATTTTATTCAAAATGGATACACTGCACAATGTTATTTGAATAGTAATGGCTCCCATAGAGGCAGTAGTTTTGGAACTATATTATTAGCAAGAAAGCTTGAATTACTACCAATACCTACATATTTGCAATATACTTAAAAATATTGCTGTTTCATTATTTTTTACCCTGCTTAAAGGATGGTTGAGATGTCCATGAATTGTGAAGCAGTCTTCTGGGCAGAATTTTAATTAAGTGGATTCTGTGGAAGTGAATTTGCTGTTAATAAAGCAACCACAGAGTATTTTGGTTTATGTAAATGTTTTATGTGTATACCCTATGGGGAAATAAAAAGAAAAAAGGTATGAGCTGTATAAATACAGCAGCATAAGAAAAAATAAATTAACTCAACTCTACCTCCGCTTTGGAGAAGAAACTTGATTATTTGCAAATATTATACTATTATCTGCTTGAGTTTTCAGGTGAACAATTTGCAATAATTTAGCCTAGTCAGTTATGCGTGCCATCCCCAGGACAGGATATCTGGGCCTAGTCCCTGCAGTTCTGTTTGAGAAAAGGATGTATCATTTACACATTCAAAACAGCTCCCATAGATACAGATAGCTCAGGTGAGTTACTCAAAGTCTCACAGGAAGTCTCAGGTGAGCCCAGGTAGACATCTGAAACCCTGAGAACTCTCCTTCACTGCACTAATACTAGAGGAACATCTGTTGTGTAGTTCACCCATAATGACAGAAAAAATGACACCCCTCCATGAAGCTTTTAAGTAACCTTTACCACAGCAATATGCTGCGCTGTTGTCTATTGTTAAGATTTGAGTCAACATGTTTCAGTATTACCAGTTCTGTTGATGAAGGTGGTGTTGAATTTTGGTGTCGCTCTTCAGGTGCTGTTCTCTGAGAAATTCATGTGATTGGTTGTTTTTCCTTATTCTAAATATTTAACCTCTTCAGGGAACAATACCCTCTCAATTTAAAATTTTCATAATGTGTGCCTGATTTTCAGCTCTTCTGTGGTGTAGATGAAGTTTAATACTTCAGACATGTAGGTTGGCTCAAAACCTCTCAGTAAAAAGGATAATTTTAGTCGCAGTGACAGATTCTCCTTCTCCAGAGACTTTATAGGTGCCATATCCAGATATTGTGTGGCTGTGGTCTTGATTCCTTCCATGGGCACCAAAGGTTTGTGCCTGTTTCCACCCTTGCTGACCCAGGGAAGAGGAGCAAAGCAAGTCTCTAGAGTCCTTCACCTTCTTTTCAATGGCTGGGGTGACCTGTTGCCTGCACTGCCTCAGCAGCTGAGACAGGAGGAAAAAAATCTGAGAATGGAGCCAGGCTCCCTGCTGAAGTACCTTGGGAGCTCGCTTACTTCCTAGTGACATAAGCCACTCAGTTGGAAGTGAACCCTGAGAGAACACAAGGTAAATTTTGCTGATCCCATCAATCTGCTGTTGTGGGAACCTTCTAACACTCCTATACCAGTAGTGCCAGCTTCATGGTCCATCTGGTGTGAGGCCAAGCCTATTCTCAAGTCTTTGCATCCACTTTGCTTGGATATTAGTATAGACACAGCTGTAAGCTTGTCTCCAATGGTTTCTGGAAGAGGAAGAGCCAGGCATATTCAGCCTTGTAGTCCTTAATTGCAGAGCTGTTCTTAATTATTTAAGATGTAAACATATGCAAGTTGATTGAGTTCCCCTGTGTGACCATCTTTCCTTGGAAGTATGTGTTATCTCTGTACTTCTGGTTAATTCTGTGATTCTGTGATTCTATCCATGCTTTCCAAAAAAGAATCTCTCAGGTTGCTTTCCAGGTAAGGCAACCTGGCAAGAGAAGATGTTTGTTATCAGGGAGCAACCACCAACACTGCAGGCTGGAGGCCTCAAGTTCAAATGCATGCTTATTATCAATCTAACAATCTATCTACATCCAGTGACAAGCTTTGTAGCTATGTGTGGAAAATGCCTGAATGATTTCTGCATGGTGAAAGCAATCACTTCTGCTTTGTTTCCTGGTTGGGGGACTCTCTAAAGCTGTCCATTAACAGACTTTGGCATCCCAAGGAGAAAAGTGAGGGAAAATTGTACCTCAAAACTCCAGATGTTTTTTCCAAGGGTTTCTGTAATTGGATTGTCATGTCTTGCTGTTATTTTTAAATTCTGATAGTACCCATGGGCTTAAAAATGGATCAAAGCAATAGGCAAAGCCAGGCACACCCTGATTAACAGGGATAACATGCAGAGGAGGTGGAATCTCCCATAACATTTGCCAGTGACAGCACCTGGTCTAAATTAGTCCATTTTGACCCTGCCTATAGTCAGTGCAAATGTGTTGAAGGTGATTCATCCCATCCTAGGATAAGTATCTACTTTGGATGAGTTACCCGCTGTAGAGGGAAGCAGCATAGACTGGATGCTAAACAGTTAAAGACTGAAGGTAAGTAAAATATAGCTCACCCATAATTCTAACTGGGGGAAATTTTGAGTCTTCTTTAGATCTAGTTTGTAAAATAGTAGCACTGTGGGAATCCATTGACCTCACAGGCATGAAGGCAATATTTTTCTTGCAGATGAAAAATTGTTTGCCTTTATTTTTCTAAATAATATAGCTTTTTATTTACATACCTTTTAATATGCAATTTAGGCTTTAAGTAATTGTTCTGTTATGTGGGCTGACTGATCAAACTGATATTGCCACAAGTCTGATTTCCATTGTCCAAGAAGAAAAGAATGTTCTCTGTGGATACATGCAGGGATCACCAGGGAAGTAAGTATTAGGGCTTCAATGATCAGTAGAGTGCAAGAGTGTAATACAAAGGGGCTTAAACAAGATGGCATGTAAAGTGAATGACATGCTTCTCTTTCTAAAGAAAAAGAGCAAGATATCTTTAAGCTGTGAAGAATTTGTAATGGAATAACTGATACAGACAGGAGCATTTTATTCCCATCCTTTCATTTCAAAGTATTGCAAGTAAGAATTGATGAGGACCCCTCTGAAATAAAGAAAACTAAGTTCAGAGCTGTTCTCTGTGAAGGTCAGAGACAGAAGTGAATTGTGTTAGGAAGCTGCAAGTGATTGCTTTGTAGTTTAAGAAAGGTGGAGAAAAGAGTTTTAACCTGAATCCGCATGTAAAAGTGACTAGACTTAAGATAATTACAAAAACTACAGATCATTACCCTTTAAAGAAGCACCAAAAAAATAAAATAAACCAGTCTCAACTGTCTGTGTGCTTGTGAGGAAAGACAAACCACAATATGTGCAGCAGTGTAGCAGATGAACAACAAACACTATTATGCACAAATCTCTCTTCAGAGAGGGTGTAGAGAAGACAGAGGCAAACTCTTCTCACAAATGCACAGTGAAATTACAAGAGACAGCGGAAACAAGCTGAAACAGGAGAAATTCTGGTTATACATCAGGATTTTTTTTTTTTTTTTCACCAAGAGCATGGTCAAATAGTTGAACAGGGTCTTGGAAAGATTTTACAGTCTCTGTTCTTGGAGACACTCAAAAGTCAGTTGGACGGGGCTCTGAGCAACCTTTGCTAACTAGCTCTGTTTTGTGTAAGGTTTGGACTAGATCATCTCTTTTCCAACCTAAATTACATGGGTGAATCTCCAAAAAATACATGAAAACTTTTGCGTGATCTGTCTGTGCTCAGTTTATCAAAGCAAATTTATTGAAAAAATGTGAGTTCCCTGAAAGAAAGACAGCTTACAGAAGGGCTCTGTTCACATCTGTTTTACGGTCTTTTTTTTTTTTTAAGATTCTCAATTGCCAGAATATTCCTCTCCTTTTCTAAAAAATTCAAGCCAGATTTTTTTTTCAGGAAAGTTCAAAATGAAAACATTTGGAAGCAAACTCAAATAAAAGGTTTGAGTTAGAGCCATGCAAAGTGCTTTCATTTGGCTTGGTCCAAAAATGTGAGTCAATCCTTATCAAAAAGAAAACCTGAAAACAATCCATTTTTGTGGAAAGCTAAATGTTTTCTATATGACCATAATTCCATATTTCAGCAAATTATTTGGGTGTGTTTGTATTTTGGAAGAATGTTCTGTTTTGTTCAACTGGTCACTGAGCCAGAGAAGCTGTGTTTGTAGCAAGAGCAGAGCAGAGGGAGGCAGCTAGCCCAGACTCAGCAGAGTCTTTTTTTTTTTTTAATTCTGCTTTTCCAATACAGCAGGACAGGAGCGTGAGAAGGTGCCAAGTGACATCCTCTCCTTTGTGCAAGGTGTCAGTACAGCTCTGAATCTGTAAACTGGTAAATAAGCTCATTCTGAGGTGGAAATACATCCTATTTTGGTCCCTGTTCTGGTTACTAGAAAAGTTTAATGTAATGTTTTATGCTGCAAACCAATTAAAATAGATAGAAATATCTGGAGTTTTAGCTCATCTCATTTAAATTCAGGAAAAGTTTCTAAGTTTAAGTGTCCAGATAAACTGTCAGCTGCATGCCCAGAGACCTTCAGGAGCCATTCACTGTCCAGAAGAAATCAATGACACCCCATACTGCCAGTGCACTCCTAGCAGCCATTTTGACATGATTATCCCATAGTTGAACTGGTCATTAATTAAAACCTGCCAGAGTTAAAAAATGCAAGCTATTGTTATTCTGACTAAATAGCTAATCACTGAAGGAGGTTATCATAAGAACATAGAATAACTAAGGTTAGAAGGGGACCTACGAGGTCTCTAGCCCAGCCTTTTTTTTGTAATGCTGTCATACCAGGTTGCTGAGGGTTTATGCAGCTGAATCTTGAAAACTACTGAGATCAGAGATCCCACAACCCTTCTGGATCTTTGTTCTACTGCACAATTCCTGTAGGCACTGGGGGCTGCTACTAGGTGATCCTGAAGCCATTTTGTCTCCAAAATGAACAAATCTCACTCTCTCAGCTTCTCCTCATTGTGTAAGCGCCCCAAGCCACCTTGGTGACTCTCTCCTGAACTCAGTCTTGTTTATCAACAACTTTCTTGTACTAGGAGACACAAAAATGGATGCATTATCTTGATGTGGTCTAACAAGTGCCAGCTACAGGAGAGATAATCACTTCCCTGGGTTTCCTGGCTCTGTTCCTCACCATACTGCCCAGGATACTGTTGGTGTCTCTTGCTGCCAAGGTGTAAGACTGGCTCATGCTCAGCTTTGAAAGCACCATAGAGTTACATTACTGTGACATGTCACTCTCTCCTTATGTGGTCAAATGCTTCTCTTTATCAGATGGGGTTTTTTTTAACAAATAGTACCTGTAGGTCTGCAAATAGTACCTGTAGGTCTGAGCGTATCCAGAGAAGGGCAACGAAGCTGGTGAGGAGTCTGAAGCACAGGTCTTATGTTGAGCAGCTGAGGGAACTGGGATTGTTTAGTCTGGAGCAGAGGAGGTTGAGGAGAGACCTTCTCGTTCTCTACAACTACCTGAAACGAGGTTACAGCAAAGTGGGAGTTGGTCTCTTCTCCCAGGCAACCAGTCATGGGACGAGAGGAAATGGCCTCGAGTTACACCAGGGGAGGTTCAAGTTTGATACTAGGAAAAAATTATTCTCTGAAAGCGTGATCAGACATTAGAAGAGGCTGCCCAGGGAAGTGATAGAGACACCATCCCTGGAGGGTTCAAGAAACATGTAGATGTAGCACTCGGGGATATGGTCTAGTGGGCACGGTGGTGATGAGTTGACAGTTGGACTGGATGATCTTAGAGGTCTTTTCCAACCTTAATGATTCTGTGATTCTGTGAAATGCACATTGGAGGACAGAAAAGCCAGTCAAGAGGCCTTTATTTGGGGCAGGTAGGAAGAAGAGGACCCTATGAGCATGCATCTCGCAGTCAATAGGACAGGGGATGTCAGGTACCAGAAAGTGCTGCCAAATGCAGAGATACCAGGAGGAGGTCAGTAGCACTAGAGCCTCAAGCAAGACAAGGAGTTCAGGGAACAGGGAAAAAAATATCTGAATTTCTGAAAGAAATTACCTGTCCCCTAATTTGGTCAGCACTAGGGATCTAAGGAATCCCACCTCTTCAGAGAGCCCAGAAGCTAATCAAGGAACCATATAAAGTATTAGAGAACAAGTGTCCAGAAGCCAGGTATAAAAAATGGGGAATGGGAAGAATTTGTAGGAGATAAAGGAGGATGATACATTAAAAACAGCCAACTAGGCATGGAGGAATCATTTTTGAGGAGGGAGAAGCAAACTCATAGGAAGCATGAGGAGGAGAAGCAGCAGCCTGGGAAACAAGGGAACACACACAAAGCAGAAAATGGGGGAAAAGTGCATGAATGGGATTAAAAAGAGGTAGCGTGAAGCAAATTGAGATTGTAGCACTCTTCATACTCCCTGCCAGCTGGACATCTGTCTGTTTTCCTGAGGGGAAAGAGAGAAGATGGTTGTGATGGGTGATAATTTTTGTATGTATACATACATCTTCTTGAGAAGAAAAAAGGTCTCTGTCCTTATGTTTTAGGCTTTTTGTTTAATTACATTTAATGGCATCTTCCTCAGCGCATTACACAATACAGCAGCTGTCGCCAGAATGGGATCTTTCTACTTTGAGAGTTTAATGACCAATCATTTTTGCTTTGATGATGGCAGGATCATTGTGATGTTGAGAACTACTTATGATTGTTCTTGGTGACTTCTTTCTTCCTTCTGTCCTCCCAGTGAAAATGGAAAAGTTGCTCATAATGTTTTTTTCAGAGAGATTTTTAAACTTGACTGAAACACCCTTCTTGATATGAAACTGCTTTTCCAGCAGTGACCTGACTTGTGAGATTAGGGTGAAGAATTGATTACTAGTCTATTCTGATATGAAATCCTGCTTCCCCTGCCTTTGTGAATGAAAGAAAGGGTGGATAAACTTGCTTGGCTTTTCTGAAGTACAATAGGCAAGACTAAGAAACTTCCTTTACAAGAATTGAGGTCTACAGTCAATCTTTAAAGAAGTCCACACCTGGTGTCATGGCAAAGACAACTGAAGGATTATTGTATGCACAAATGGCAAGGCAGTTATCTGCATGAGGGTTTTGCTAACCCTGTAGAGGAATACTGTGATGAGTTCTGCTGTCCATACTTTAAATATCATCTTGAAAAGTCAAGAAGAGTCAAAACAGCTGCCAATTATGTGGCCAATTAGGCCAATGCTGTACCTTATGGGTGCACTCTATTTTTCTAACTCTTTCTCCATTTGTGGAACAAAGGCATTTGAACTGGCAACTGAAATGGGAAATATTCAAATTGGAAGTAAGACACAAAACTGTATTTGTCAATAAGATTGAATAGCCTTTGGATCCGGACTAAGGGGTACAGTAAATCACAAATGTCTGCCTTTAACTCAAGAAGAGATGTATTTCTAAAGTCTTTGAGCTAATTGAATTGTGGGCTTTTGCATTTGAAAAGAGGATTATTAACATTCTGTGATTTGTTTGCTTCAGAGAGCACATTAGAAGACTGTATTAGTTTCTTCTGGCCTTATAATCCTGGCTTTGTTTACATTTTCAGCTGAAGCTTGGGTGTGAGCTCAGGATCAAAATGAGACTTGTCTATTTTGGATGCCATTTTCATGCCTGCAAGCAGGACCTCAGACATGTTAGGTCCTCTACACTATGCCAAAACACGTCTAGTGTGTTTGCAGACCCTCAGCTCTCCTTCAATATATTGCTGTTGGGCCTTCTGCAAGGTAATGGGAGAAAAAAAAGAGCAAGATGTCGCTCTCTCATCTAGTAAATGGCTCTAATCTTTACGGCTAAAAGAAAGGTAGTAGGATTTTCTTTACAAGGGTTTCTAGCTGTTAGCAAGACAAACACCTGATAAACTGCTCAGGCTGCCACATAATTAAGGCACAAGATATGTTACATAATAACTTTTCCTCATTGAATTCCTGGAGCTATGTGGTACACAAGGCAGATTTGTCCCTGAATTCTTCTCCTGCATAATGCCTATTAAAGTCTCTTGCCTAGGAAAGCATAAAATGGAAATGCGGTGACTTAAGTGGCATTCCTGAAGGGTCATAGGTTTAATGTCTGCCTAAAAGAGAGTCATTGATATCTTCTCTGCTTGAGTATTATTTTGTCACTGCTGTGTGGTGCTTTGAAGAAATAAAGTACTACAGAAATGTGAAGTAATAATAAAACATTTATGCATTCTTATCATGCAACCCCATTTTCCCAGTCTATAATCACCATACATGCATATATTTCTACTGTAATGTAATTTAGGGAAGAGTTTAAGCATAGATTTAACTCAAAAACTGTTTCTTGTCACTGTACCTTAATATTTCAAGTTGAGCACACATCTATAAGATTCTTGGTTTTTTTTAATATATATATTTAACCTCAGTGTTCACTTGTGGCTTTGTTGCTAAAATGCAGTAATTAAAAGGGTCATGAAATAGGTGCAATCAGAGGAGAACCTGAAGGGAAGTCCAAGTACAAATGTGATTTCAGAGGTTAATTATTCCTTTTAGGATGTTTGACTTAAGTGAAATTCAGTAAACGTTTTTTATCTTGGCAGCTGACAAATAACATTAAACTTCCAGAAACTGGCTGCATGGAACAGGTTTAACTATTATAATTTCTACAGTGTCTTGTGTCCTTGTTTTCAGATATGTTTAGGTGCTGATGGCACAGAATTTATTCATGTTTGATCAGTGATACCCTTGGAATTTAACATCCTGGGTTTTATATCACAGTAGTGAACACAAATCTCCCTGTAAGATCTTTACCTGCGGTCTGAAGACCTCCCTAGGCATGCTCTTGTTAGACTGAGTGATGAGCAAAATGCTTATTTAAGAACTCATCATGGAAATGGTGATATGAATGACCCCTATCCACTTACTGCAGATCACTGTTACTATAGGTCTTCCTGCTGTTGACTAGCTATAGAAACAAAGAGAAATAAAAATAAACTTTTAACCCTTTAAAGACTGTAAATCATCATTCAGACACTGGTAGCTTAATATAAATACAACAAGGTGGTCAGAGGAACTAAAATTTATGTATATATATATATATATTTAATTTGGGAAACATATATCATATTAATCAGGAAGTTATGCCTGAATGTCAACATCGAGTTTAAACAAAATCTGAGGAAGTTTAAGCAAAAAAATTACAATAGAACTCATCCCTTCTTCTACATTTAGTCCCATCTCTTGAATAAGTTTTGAGATTTATGGTGCAGGACTAAGGTGTACTTCAGTTACCCAACTCTAAGAAATAAATTCTCAGAAGACTTGCCAGAGCTTTTATGTTCCTGAAAACTCAGATATAGTTTTTTACAGTAGAGTTCTCAAGGTAAAAGTGTAGTATTTATCTCTTCTCACAGATATCTTCATCTGAGCATCTTACTCTATGTTCCCTGTATAACCAGTATGAAAAAATAAGCCTTCATAGAGTACAAGTAGCTAATTAATTTTAGGCCTATAATTTTACTTAAGAAGTGACTTCAAACGATGCATTGCTGCGTTTTCAAAAAGGATAGATAGCTACTAGGTCCTGCCTCAGAGGCACATAGTTTATTATTATTATTATTTTTTAAACCAACTCTGTTTTTCCATGCAGAGTTCTTTTGCCTTTGCTTTCTTTGTCACATTTTCCAAGTGACTTCAGATCTCCTGGCTCCCAGCCTAGAGCTTTTTTTTTTATTTTTTTATTTTTTTCTTTGCCATGCTATAATCAGTCTTGCTACTCTGTATGTAGAAACAGTGGCAAGGCAAAAGGAGCTTTAACCTCTTTTTCCATGTTTTCTGTAGGAGTAGACATACTTCCTAACATGGCATAACAGTCGTTACACATCCTTCAGTGAGACTGAGGCTACATCTGCCTTTGTGTGTAACAATTTTAAATGATTTTGCATATCCTCCAAAAAGTCCTATCATAATTGCATTTGTGACATTTGTCAGTCTGTATCACCAGATGAAGACTGAATAGCTTTGGGATATAGAAGTCCCCCAGCAAAAATGAGAAATGGGTGAAATCAGAGCTATCATGTCTGAATATTATGAAGAGAGGAAGAGAAAGAACAAAAAGACTTCTTCAAAAAGACTGTCTGTTCCTTCTGGAGAATCATATCTGCAGTATTTCACTGTTTTGTTATTGGGCAGGTAAAGATGACAGAGATCACCAGGACTTTTAGTTTCAACTTGCCCTTCAAAATAGAAGACTGAAAAGATTTTCTCCTATTGTATTCAAATACCTTGAGATATCACTCTTGTCAAGCACTTGCTATCAACCCAGCTGGTAAGGCATCATGCCATTATCATTCATTAGGGCCACTGAGTAAAAGAAAATGAATAAATGCATCCCCTCCACAAATTTAAAACCATGTAAAGCCAGAGGTCCTACTGATACTTCCATGGTAGAAGATAAATGCTTTGGTTTAAAATGTCTGATTATTAAGCTACGTTACTTCTCTCAGAGAGCAGTGCAAGGAATATCTGTGGAAAAGATTAGGAGTGCTGTGGACAATGAAAGAAAGTTTCACAGGTGTTTTTCTCACCTCTGTTATTCAGTGGAGGTTGGATGGATCTACAGGAGAAAACTGAGCTGGTGTTAGGAAAATGAACTTCCAAATGTCTGATCTGAACCTTCCTTTTTGCAATTTAAAATTAGACTTATTTGTTGGTTGTCGGTGTTTAGATGAAGAGATTTTGAGCTGGGAAGATTAAAAGCAATTTTAATTTTTCGCAAATGCTTGTAGCGATTTCATCTTTGCTCTGACCTCTGGATCTCTTAATCTTCATTTTCCCTTCCTGTATTTTCCTTGTTACTCTAACACTTTCTGTGTGGAACTGAGATCTGGCCCCATAATCCTAAACTTTCTATGAAAGGTGTCTCTCACAAATTACTTAAATTTAAAAGACACATGAAAACAAGGGAGGCTGGAAGGATGGGTTACTGTGGCTTGACCAGGGTCACAGTGGCAAGAGATAAATACAACTCTCCCTGCTCCTTTATTTTTTTGCTATCCAGCAAATTATGACACTTATGTTGTGCTTTGCAAGATCTGAGGTAACTGGAGTTTAGCCTCGAGAAAAGGAGGCTGAGGGGAGACCTTCTCACTCTCTACAACTACCTGAAAGGAGGGTGGGGGTTGGTCTATTCAACCAAGTAACAGGTGACAGGACAAGAGGAAATGGCCTCAAGTTGTGCCAAGGGCAGTTGAGATTGGATGTGAGGAAGAATTTATTTGCTGAAAGGGTTGTCAAGCATTGGAACAGGCTGCCCAGGGCAGTGGTGGAGTCCCCATCCCTGGAGGGATTGAAGAGTCGTGTAGACACAGTGCTGAGGGACATGGGTTAGTCGGGGACTTGTCAGTGTTGGGTTCATGATTGGACTTGATCTTAAAGGTCTTTTCCCAGTCCAGGCAATTATGTGATTGTGTGACACTGTGCTGTATCCCATCTGCCTACTGTGGAGGTCTTACTTGAGCTTTGCAAAACTCAAGTAACAAACATTTGGCTTTGCAGGATGCTTTGGAGAACCTAAAGAATGAACACAGGCTCCTTCCATGCCAAGGGATAAAACAATGGGCTTGACCTTACTGAGTAGGGGACAGTTTCATTCCCTAACATCAGCATGTGGTGTCATTTTGGTGCTCTAGAGCATCCTGCCTTGTCTCCAGCTGCTAATCCAGAAGGAAAGAGGTCATGACTCATCTCTGCCAGCCCTATGTTGATGTCTTAGGTACCCTAGGACAACCCAAAGGGCACTGGACACCACCTTGGTGTGGCGACTGAATCAAACCCTTATTAACTATTGACAGCAATAGGAACAGAGACACCTTGCACAAAGTAGATATTTGTTTAAATGCAACCCCTATATTTCAGCTGAGGCCCAGGCCCTTATCCACTGGTTAGACAGGGAATATAGATGCATTTCTTAAGTCATTTTTATCTTCTTTGTGTGCTAGACACCCATAATTTAGTTGGACATTGCACACAAATTAGGCTTACAGTGGTGAGTACACAGTTTGTTTTCTCTCAGAAATGGTTCTCCTCCAAGCCAGCGTTGTTAAATAATGGGTGGGAGGAAGAAAACGGGAGAAGCTCATCTAAATATTAAATTTATCTTTAATAACTGACTTTCATAAGTCCTTTATCTCAGATTGTTTCCTCCATTAGCACCTACAAGAACTGATTAAATATGAGACAGACGTGCCAGATTCATTAACACCGATACGTTTTCTTCAGATTGTATGTACCTACCAAAAAGAGATTGTTGCCATTTGTTATTAAAACATTCCTAACTACACCTCCTAGGAGCAAAAATAACTTTGTTTTTATGCCCAATAGTTTTTCTTGCCCTTGATAGCACAATCGACAAATTAACAGTGATCTCGTAATTTATTCCCGCAATGTTCATTTTATTTATAACCCAAAAGCAATTAAATTCTCTTTTATGCCACATTGTCCTGGTGACAGATGTGTGGTTACCACTCAGACATTTGATGGCTGACATAAATCATCCTGTGATCAAAGTGTCTGTTGACTTGAGAATCTGTATTTGCAGCAGATGCCTCCACATACAGAGTGACAAGAAAATTCTTCATGGGAGTCGCATTTCAGTTAACCACCTTGCTTCACTCTGGCTTTGCAATCTGACAGCTTGGTTATTTTATGACAGCCAGGATTCTTCAAACATATATTTACAAAGCTACCAAATGTGTCGCTTTATCACTTATACCAAATAATACCTTTGATAGAAAAGAAGTACATTAAAATTTATAGGGGCAGAGTACTTAAGGAGCAGGAAGTGATAGCGAGTTTAACAATTTGACAAATTTATCCCCAAATGTCGGAAGAACTGCAGGATTATTTTTTTTTTTACAACTTTGCTAACAGCAATATCCACACATGCAATAATTCCCTTTTCTCCATGTCCCCTCTCCACAGTAGCTATAAATTAGATTGCAATGGGAGCCAGGAGTCTTCAAGTCCAATTAAAACAGGGCCAAGTCCTGGGCCAGAGCTATACAACTTGATTGTCTATTCTGCTAAACTGTGAGGAAGCCTCTGGTGCAGTTTTAGCTATCCCAACTAGCTCAAGAGGTTCAGGAGTCTGTGTGATCCAGACAACATTTCCTGATGCTGTTTTTGCTATGGCTATCTTTTTTTGAAGGCAAGGGGATTTTTAATACTGCATTTATTGTCACGTGGTGCCAGCTAGTCTCACTGTTGACCAGAGAACGAGCTCAGGCACTGTTTAGTTTATTAGTAAATAATATAAGGTTATATAAAATAAAAGTCTAAATGAGATAGGGTTAGGGGATGAGCTTGTGTGCATAGACCAAAGAGAAGTTTTAGCTCTAGCCATTTAGGGCAACGTGAGATGATAACGACTTGTCAGGGACTGTTCTTAGTCAACAGTATAGACAAGTCCATGATCACTCCAGTCTATAGAGTCCTTCAGGACTATCTCAGCAGGTCTTATGCCCTCAAATACCCCTAGATGCCATCATGATGTGTCTCAGAACACATGCAACATTTGTGCCTCTTTACCTGCTACAGCCTCATATTGTTTTGGATGCTTTGGACAGAAAAAGAGCAAAATAATAATCATGTCTGAGGCCTTACAGACACTGCAGTGGCTCCCAAAGAGATCCAAGGCCAAGTGCTATGAAATGTAGATGGTTGTTGATTAATGCTATTTGGCTTCAGAGTCAGACAGTGATCCTAGACTCTATTTTATTTGATAGTATTCACAGTTACAGAGAGGAGATCCATCTGCAGTGAACCTGCACCCCCATACAGGCTGAGCTGGCAATGGGATAACAGGCAGGAGAAAGGCAGGACTTTTTCCTGTTTGTAATGGCTGATGGAGGCAGAGATAGGAATTCCAACAAGCTATTTTTTCTAATAAATACATCAACAGTCAATCAGTTGGTTATTTAACTTATCAACTCATGTGGGATGGACCTTCCAGGTTAGATCATGTGGTGGAAGTGTGATAACTGGAGGATCACACCAGGCTGATACATTGCCTGGTGTCAAACAGGTAATCAAGTGGGTCTAATTTATAGTTGGAGAGATGCTATGAGTAAAAGGGGACACCTTCAGTAGGAGACTGAAATTCAACTTCAGTATTGGTCTCAATGAAGGCTTCATGTTCTTTGGAGTTTTGAGGGACCTGACCAGTTTCTGCTCAGGGAATTGTAACTTCTAGTATGTGTTCTTTCCAGGTCATGAAGGGGAAGGAAATTGGTTCAGCTTACTCTGCAGTGTGGCCTCTCTAGGTATTTTGTATTGATGCAGAGAATTAAGTGTTGTGTGCTCATTTATTCTTTCCTAGGTGAATGAATAATGAGCATTTCTTTGGTTCTCTTTCCTCTTTATCTCCAAAGTACCATTAAAGGAGGGGAAGAAAATTTGCTATTAGCTTGACTCTGTGGTGGAAAACCTACTTGGACCACATGGGAATGATATAAGTGGTTCCTTAAAAACAATGCTACCATTTGCATGGGGTGTGTGCTTGTTACAGAACCTAACCTCACAGGCTGGACTAGTTCTTGTAATATTCAAAGTCTTTAAGTCCTCAGAAAGGAAAAATGTAGCCATGCTACTGTTCATGGGGGAAGTTAATGACATCCGAGTTTTATTTAGTGCTGTTTCTAGAAGGGCATTAGATCGCAATTGGGCTTCTGAAATCTCAGTTGGATCAGGATCAAGAACTTGTTAAAACTGGGGAATGTTAACATCATCAATTCTGTAGTACTTATACATACGTATAAAGCATGTCACTGTTCATTAAAAGATTTATCCTTTCAATTTCTAGTTCCATTGTGATTATGTCATGCTGTAGAATAGGAACATCACTCCTTTTCTTCCTTTCTATGGCTAATTAATTCATACTAGTAAAGAAAGATTTACACAAAGTGGAAAAGTCTAGCTTTAAAGAAAGAATCTTTCTATCCAGTGAACTGGGTTTAAATAACTTTGTCTTGTACCTGTGGGAATAGACCAAAGGAAAAAGTAAATCTTTTAACTGGAGATTTTCAACATAGCCATTAGCTAGTACATCAGGTCTCAGGGGCTTCTGGTTTATTTGTTGAGATTCTCTCTACTTTCTTTATAAAAAACAGATCACCAGAAAAAGAACATTTTTCCTTTTTTAAAAAATGGTTAACAAGTGACAAAGGAAGCACTAAAGAAAGTATTATGTATGCAAAATAAGTTGTCACTACTGAAAAATAACCATTTCTGGGGTTAAGGGCAGGGTAAAATGTTTATACACTCCACACTGCATTGTTCTAAACCATGAATGTATCTCGCTTCAGTGCTGTCTCCTCTCCATTAACACTTCCTACTTATTGTAACCTTGATGCGAGTGTAGGAACTCCTCAGTTGAGATGATGAAAACTGATCCCTTTGAAAGTGATGAGAAGACATGTTGAAATAAGAAGTTTTTTAATTGATTTTACTAATATTATTTTGTGCTTGAAGGGTGGAGTACAAAAACTTGCAACCAGAGCCTATTTTTTTAGGTAGTTGCTTTTATGTTGCTACCAATTTATAGATGCTTTTAGGCAATACCCAGATACTCACATTCCAGTCACAACTTTCAAAAACTCTGGCAATGACACATTAATTTTCCCAAAAACCTTATTCCCTAGGGGGTTTTCAGGACTCCCACTTACTTCTGTGAGAGCAGAATTAATATAAGAGCAAACACTTTTTATCAGTTCCCTTCTGTGATAATGTGCAACAACAAATACCTGAAGAAAACACAACTCTACATATTCTAAAGCCATATGGGAGAGATGTGGAGGCAGATACACTATGCCAAGATGTGATGGCAATTTTGTTTCAAAATGAAGTATGAACATCTCGTGTTCTCATTTAGGTTTTGACTGGTTGGTTTTATTTAACTTTTTTTCAGCATCTGTATAAATGACCTGGCTTGTAGAAGTGCTAGGTAATCCAAACTCATATTAAAGTTATAGGATTGGTGGAAACTCAACAATGTTGAAACTCTGAAAAATCATAATCCATGCTTCTCCCTCTATTGATGGTTTCTTTGGTTTTCTGACTTTATTAGGCATTCACAAAGCTGCTGAATGGCTTACAGTGGAGAAGCATGATAGCTTCAGCAGTTGCAGAGCATAGTAAGTCCTCAGCCTGCCCCTGATCCCTGAGCCAAAGAGGCTATTTTCCACTTGACTGAGTTTTGTAGAGATTGGAAGGTGTATCAGATTAAATTAGTTCTGGTTTGTGATGGCATTTGGCACTTTAGTAAATAAGGTATCGCAAATCTGCTTAATTCTCTTTTTCTCTTCCTAAGGCAAAACCAGCATCAGAAGAAACTGTTCTGTTGGCATTGGTGCATTCAGTGATGCTGGATGTAATGTGGGTGCCTATATATCTGATGTTCAGGAACCAAATTCACTGCATGTGTTATTCCAACTGGAAAAAATGAATTAAAATAAAGCTGTTGAAGTTGATGGTTTCAGAGATAGATAAATATAGCTTCTGCATTGCTGTATCAGTCGGTTAATACATTGTTTAATTCATCTTTGTCCTCAGCTGATTAATCTAGAGACAGGGCAGTGAAAATTAACTCCCCGTTACACTGCATTTGAACTCACTTACAGCTATCATATTTGTTTACTGACCTCCAGATCAAGGACTTCATAAACTTTTGAAAGGAACAAATAAGCAGTCACAGCTGAACATTTGAAATGCCTGCATCAGAAATAATGTGGGGTAGTATCTAGAATAGGGGACTACAAATCATCTGGTTTCCCATGAAGCAGAGCATCATTGCCCCGTGCCTCCATATCTTCATTACCATATAGTGCTAGTGATAGCTGCATACTCAGAAATAGTGAATAAATATACTTTGTTTAAAATTCTATTGTCCTTCAGTGATTTAGAAACTCTGGTTTCTTGGAAAATGTTGCTTCCTGCATATTTTATAATTATTATAGCGGTGGACCAAGTCTTTCCTTTCCCAAAGAGTGGGGAAGAACATTTTAGTATGGCTCTTCATGGGAGAGGCTTTACAGCTGCACTGCAGAAGACGTCAATGAGGACCATGAACATCATGCAGGGACAAGAGCTGCAAATGCTGCAGCATGAGGTGCTTTTGCAAGGCAAGGCTCAGGATAAGTACTCAGAAATCAAAGCAGAGAGCTGTAAACAAGGCCTGAAATTGAGATTCCTCTCCACTATTTTGGCACAGAGGAGAGCCCAGTCAAATTCTTTTATAGTTCAGCGTTGCACAGGCATTATATGTATATTTTCAGTTGACTCTGAAGAAGCCTCTGAAGCTTGTACTCTTTGGAGAACAATTGGTAAGTCAAGTAGAAGATTAGATGCTTATGAGCAATCTTCTAGATTTGGCCAATTTACAATGACCTTTCAAAGATGATGGAAAATGGTTCTGCAATAACATCCTCCAGCTCCCTCAGCACTTGAGGGTGCGTCCCATCAGGGCCCATAGATTTGTGGGTGTTGAATTTGGCTAGATGGTTCCTAACTCGATCCTCCTTGACCAAGGGAAAGTCTTCCTCTGTCCAGACTTCCTCTCCTACCTCCAGGGCCTGGGATTCCTGAGGGCCAGCAGTAAAGACTGAAGCAAAGCAGGCATTCAGTAACTTTGCCTTCTCTGCATCCTCCATCACCAGGGCACCCACCTCATTCAGCAGTGGCCCCACATTTTCCCTAGTCTTCCTTTTGCTGCTGAGGTACTTGAAGAAACCTTTCTTATTGTCCTTGACATCCCTTGCTAGATTTAAATCCAAACAGGCCTTGGCCTTTCTTGTTGCATCCCTGCATAATCTGACAACATCTCTATATTCCTCCCAAGTGGCCAGGCCCTTTTTCCACATTTTGTGGACTTCCTTCTTCTGACTGAGCTTTCCCAGAAGTTCCTTGCTCATCCATGCAGGCCTCCTGCCTCCTTTGCTAGATTTCTTATTCTTAAGGATGCAGCAATCTTGAGTTTGGAGGAAGTGTTGCTTGAAAATTAACCAGTTATCTTGAGCTCCCCTGCCCTCCAGAGCCTTAGCCCATGGGATTCCTCCAAGCAGGTCTTTGAAGAAGCCAAAGTTAGCCCTCCTGAAGTCCAAGGTGGCAGTCCTGCTGACCCCTCTCCTGCCTTCTCCAAGAACAGAAAACTCAATCATTTAATGTTCTCTGCACCTGAGGCAGTCTCCAACTGCAACTTCATCTGACTCAGTGTTCTGCCACTGAATTGGCTACTGGGACATGTTTGGGAGAGTCATATATTCACATGACTTGCAGAAAAAGCCATGCCTCTGCAAGACACATACATAAATAATACTCCTTTTGCTGTTAGCTCCCTGCTTCTGTTCGTTAGTAGTTTGAGTACTACAGGCTTGGTTGTCACCAGCTGAAAGGCATAGGGTTACCTTCTACAGAGTAGTCAGCACTACGGTGTAAAATGCTTTTAAATTGTTCCAGCTCCACCTCCAACCCAAATCTGCTCATATCCTCAGCATCCTTCAGCATATCACAAGATGTTCTCCCACACATCAAGGACTTCTTTTCTCCTTATACAGAAGAGATCCTCAAAAACCTCTGGTCTCAGGGATTTCCATTTCCTGACAATGTAACTGGTATCCAGGAATTACAGAGTTCAAATTCTGGCTTGTAATGTCCTGTGATAA
Organism: Caprimulgus europaeus; assembly: GCA_907165065.1. The sequence goes on from OU015523.1 coordinate 119,500,660, forward strand.
CACATGTCATTTTCATGTAGGAATAGGAGTCCAGAGTTAATACAAAATCAGGAATCAGTTCTCAAAATCAGCACAGAATATTTCTCAGAAGTCAAAATAAGCAATCTGGCAAAGAAGCTGCTGGGTCAGGCAGTTTGATGATGAATGCTGAATAAATAGGAGTCTGCAAATTGGTTTTTCAGGGAGGTGAACAAACAGGGAGGTTAGCAAAGTTTAGCAGCATTCAGATTTAAATGTCATCCTGGTGTAAATTTTAAGATCTTCCAGGCAGAAAAACCCTACCAAACTATTGTGTGGTAATTGCTTTTTCTCTGCGATACTACCTTTAAATAAGTACCATATAAGTTTTTAAAATAGTTCTGGACTTTTAACAAGGAAACTAACACAGTATCAAAATCAACAGATAGTGAGGAGACTGAAAGGTATTTTAAGAAAGTTGTAATATGTTAAAGTTCTGTGAGTTTGCTAGAAATATAATTCATAGTACTACTAAGGGGAAAGGATAGTATTAACTTGTACATTTTATATAAATCCCTAAGTTTGGAATGAACCCCACACCTCTTTTATCAAGTTTAATTTATATTGTAAGATGAAATAAAAATTTTATGTTCTGCATGAAAGAAGAAAAGGTCCTTAGTGAATGATCTTAAATTATCTCCTATTTGAATGAGTTCATTTTACTGAGAGAGTTCCATCAAACCTTTAATTAGGATTAAATTGTACATCTAAAAAGTCAGTAATTTGACAGTGACCTCCTCCAAACGCATTGATCCAAGATGATGGAACAGAGAAAGAAATGTTAAAAATAAAAAAGCTTTTTTGTTTTAGTCATGGGATTTTAGGTTTAGTGTGAAAGGTTGGGGCAAACAATGACTATTAAAAATTATGTTTTCATTTTTCCCCTCTCAAAGAAGTTTCTAATGACAGAGGTCTAATTAGTTAGCGTTTTTAAAGCACTTTGATAAATGTAAATGACTCTTTTGGACTTAATCTGATTCTCGACACATTTGACAGTGGACTTTGCATTGACTTTTTTGAGAGTTGAGCTGCACTGCTAAATTCAAGCTTTCTGAACTGCTAAAGGAGAATTTTTGAAGAGCTCAAAGCTTTAAAGCAGATTTTCAAGCACACTGATGTTTTCATTTCTCATTTGGTCCGCTAACTCCTAGTCTCTCAGAAACAGAACTTTTCAGTTTAAAGGCTCCCATTCCTATCAATATGGCCTTTCTTATTTCTTGATGTATATCTTTATATGCAGCTGCACTCAAGCATCCCTAGTGAAAAGCTCTGAAGCAGTTTTCATTTGTACACCCTTCTTCAGTGCGATTTAACACACTGTGCCTCCTGCTAGTGCTGTAAGCAATGGTTTTTATATTTTCTTTAAAAACGTGATGAAAATATTGAAAAAGTTTGTTTTATCCTGATTTCTGCAGAACCCCATTAAGGTGATCCCTTGATAAAAGCTGCTTTTTGAGATCTGCCAGGCAATTTGCAGTCAGCTGAGGTGTTTTTCTTTCACCCTACTGTACAAATTTGTTAAGTTTGAAGTAAACATCCAATATAGTCTGATCAATACACTTCAATTTGCGACTCACGCTTAAAATTTCATCAGGGATAGCATGCTATCTTGTTTGAAAAGTTCTTTTTTTCCATAAAACTTTGTTTGTAAACACTACTTATATTTCTGTTATTAATTTTTTATTAATCTGAATTTTGTTTCCTTTTTTCCCTTCCAATTCTCACACAAAGTTTAGAAACAAGACTTTCCCATGTTATCCCAGTCATCTTTCTTGCCCCATTTTGACTACTGCACAAGATCAGTACTCACAATCCAAAGGTATATTCAATTTTTTTCTCAAATGTATTAAAAAAGTGTTTAGTTTCCTAAAAATGTCTACATAGATCATGGTGCAATCAACTTTGTGCTTGATCTGCACTTAAGGTTTACACACTATATTTATAAGAATGAAATATAAACTTCTTAAAAGAAATCAGAAAAAAAGAGACAAGCATTTAACACTAAATAATAATAGAGAATAGCCTAAACTCAATTCTTTTGGCTCCAAAAACACAAATAGGTAAATTTGAATTTAGGGAGAAAAAAAATCAATATGACAACATTACTGGTGAAGTGGATTCAGATCAAGACTGATCAAATATTCAATCAATTATAGATCACAGAATTACGTTTTAGTATTTCCCTTGTCAGTGCTCTGGTCTGTGGAAAATACCATGTTTTAGATTCCTTAATTCGTCATTAACTTCTCTCTTGCGAATCACTGCTGCTTCTAAATCAAATGTATTTGATTTGAGGACAGATGGCATCATCCCTCAATAGCTGAAAATATGCACCAAAGAATTTAATCAGACAACACTTTGTTGTCTGATTTGCACCTTCTAAGGGGTTAGGGAGCTGGCTACTCACACCACTTACTAGTGGGTACTGTTGTCTTCTCATTCTCAAAGGGCACATTTGGGGATTGTTTCTTTTTGAAACTGAAGATTGCTCAAGGACCTTAACTGAAGCACATGCCTAGGTATTGGACTGCAGGTTTTCTGCTGGTTTTGTGCCCTAACTCAGAGACACGAGAAGAATACAGTAAAATTTGCTCCAATCTTGAAATATTAAATGTGAAAATTTCAAATGAACCTATTTCTCTTACACTTTAACTTTCTTGCCAACAAGACATCCTAACATGAGACTCCATTTTAAATTTTCTGTTTATCAGAGTGAGAAAATGACTGAAAAATGGTAATTTTTTCATTATTTTTTTCAATTCTGAAAATAAACAAGAAGTGTTATGAAATCATTTTATATTTCATGGACATTTAGATGTGTTTGGGTGCTTGTGAAAAATAAAACTAATTTTAACTTAGATTCATCTGCAAGTACTGCAGTTACTTCAAAATGAAACAAACAAAAGACAAAATTACAAATTACAAGAAGAAAATTGAAAAATGTCAGAATGTAATGTTTACATTTTTTATTTCCTCTTTCTGGATGAAAATGAGTACATATCAGGTGAAATAAGTTAGCAGGTTTAAGCAAACATAAGGAAGTGCATTATTGTACAGTGCCGTATTAAATGCTGCAACTCATTGCAACAGACATTGTAGTAGCCAAAAATGATGAGAGATTTAAAAAGGAATTAGGCAAAATGGATACTGGTGACTAACACAGTGACCTAGGTACATTCTCTCCTCAAACCTGAAGCTTGAAGGGAGTGGTATAGAAGTGATAGGATCAACTTTTTCCTTTTTTCTTTTTCCCATTCCTTTCCCTCTCACTTTCCCCCTCCCCTTTGACCTTCCCTTTTCCCCATCTTGAATTTCTTTGAGCTACAGCTAACCAAACTGGAAGTCCTTGTCATGAGTGCCAGTATTTTCTACAAGCTGGAACTTTCAGGAGCTCTGTCACCTAAAAGAGCTTCTGTGAGCACCCATCATACTTTCATCTTGGCATGGGAAACGGAACAAGACAACAGAAAATAATATTTTCAAGAGCCATTTTAAATTCCAAATACTAAAAATTCTCACAAAGTTGGGAAAAGACTTATCTGCGTAAGAAAGAAGTTTAGTGCTCAGTTTCTTTACACATCAAGAATTTAATCCAGAATACCTGAGGGTGAATGTGACTGATTAAAGTTTATATTTTCAGTTATTTTAAGAGACTATATAGAATAGCTGTTAAAATTTTTGTTTCATTGCTTGCTTATTAATCTGAAGTGACATAATTATAAATCCTTGAAAGAGCAATGGGGAATTACTAACATTGAAATTGTAATTTCAGGCCCTGATTACTTGGCAATAATTATTAGCTTTAGTCTTTTAGTTATTCTTTAAAGTTAATTTTACATTTTTTACAAATATTTATTCTAGTTTAAAATTCCCATTGAAAAGTTTAGATATGCAGGTGTGTTTGTGATGTTCAGATGTTGGTCTTTATTTCCAGTGCCTCAAGACATCACTTTACTGAAAAGGAGGTTGTTGCTGTCTTGTGACCACTTGTTTCCTCTATCCAGTGCACAATGAAGTAGACTGAAAGTATTTCAGTTTTCAGACTATTTTTTATTATTTCAAAAGACTCAATTGTACAGTGTGTGAAGTCCCTGGAATTCTGGAGGTCATACATCCGTCTCCATCCTCCGACCTTGGCTATACATAGAGCTGGTAGAGAGCAGCTATAGGGCCACTGGTAGAGGCCTGCATGGAGGTGGTCCTCATTCCTCCTCTCTCCTTCTGTGATGTGAATTCTTTCTTCTTTCCCATTATTCTGGTGATTGTAGATGCAGCCTCAGGGAAACTGGGCTAAGGACTGATTGACAGTAACCTTTCACAGCATAGGATCAGGGGAAAACAAAGAATTTTAAAGGCTCCAGGTGACTACAGGGGCAACTGGGATGAATACGTGTACAGAAGATATTAAAGAAGTTAAGTTTCTATACAGACTGAATTCACCATGTGTGCTTGTCACAAGCCCAGTTCTCATCTCAGCTAGACTGTTTTACCAATACCAACTTAACAATGTGTTATCCTGAGAGCTGTAGCCTGCTGAGATAAGCAAACGTAACATGCAGTATTTACCTTTACAGTCCTGACTTTCCCATTAAAATATTTGTAGTACACTGTAGAAATATGGATGTGCTTACTGTGCAGATTTCCATAAAATTATTTCCCTGCTCAGTTGGAATACTGTGTAAATTGACTGAAGACATCGGGTGAAACCAAAAAATATATTAACATTTTCTTTCTCAAAATGTAGCAAATAGGTTTCAATATTGCTTTCGGAGGTTATTTTCTCTTCAGGGCACAAAGTAACATGGAATGGTTTAAGTTCTTTTGTTTTCAAATGTCCTTCAGCTTGTTAATTTCAAGGCCCCACTGTTCGCTGTGATTCATTGCAGCGGTGAATAACGAATGTCACTAAAATAGTGAGATCGCCTGAGCTGCTTTAGAAATTAATGGACTGACTGTGATATACCGGAGCCTCTTTCATGCATCTATAATTGGAGTGCCAATTTATTTCCAATCATTTCAAGCACTGTAATTATAGTGCATCATTGTTGCCTACTTAACATTCATATGGGAAGCTGGCACAATAATGCTGGCAGGAGGCCACATATTTTACAACTGAAATGAATGGTAAAAATGAGAAGTAATATACAAAGGAACAGAACTTTAAATTTTGTTTAAAGGTTTTGTTCTGGCTAACATGTAATGGGGTCATGGTAGAATGATATGGAACAAACTCACCTCCATAAAATTATGGTAATTTTTTTTTCCAAATAAACTATAAGTCAATGAGAGAGGAAAAAAAAAGATAAATTTAATGTTTTAAATGAAAATATAATAGTCTATAATATCCAATCTGTTACTTACATTTCAGCTGGAGAAAGAGGCTAGTTTATTTGCCAGGAAAAAAAATGCAGCAAGATTTTTTCTTTGTTTATAACAGTAAAATAAGGAATCATGGGGTCTAGAAAGGACCTCTCAAAGTCCATGATCTTGAAGACCTTAAAGCAGTGTCAGACAGAGCAGATCTCTCAGGTCTATGTCTAGTTAGGTCCATGGCCTCAAAGACCTCCATGATCAGATAGAGAAGGTTTCTCAGGGCTTTGTCTAGTCTCCACAGATGGACACTCTATAACTTATTCTAGTGTTTGATCACCCTCAGAGTAAAAATTCTTTTTCTTGTGTTGAAACAAAATTATATGTATTTCAATTTATGACCATTGCCTTTTCTTAATTTATTGGACACTACTGAAAGGAGTCCAGATCCATCATCTTTACACCCTCCCATCAAATACTTATACACACTAATGAGACCCAGTTCCCTTGACACTTGTCTTCTCTAGGCTAAAGAGTCCCAGCTCTCTCTGTGTCTCCCTGTTTCAGATGCTTCTTCTCCATTAATCACCTTTGGATCCCTTTGCTGGACTCACTCCAGCATGTCCATGTCTCTTGTATTGGGTAACCCAGTACTGGACACAGCACACCACATATGTCTCTCCAGTGAGGGGTAAGAGGGGAAGGATCACTCCTTTGACCTGATGACAACAGTCTTCCTAATACAGCCCAGGATGCTGTTGGTCTTCTTTGTTGCAAAGGCACATTCCTGTCTCAAGGTCAACTCATTTTCCAACAGGTTATCCAGGTCCTTTTCTGCAAAACTGCTTCAAATCAGTCAGCCCCCAACTCATACTTATGCATAGGGTTATTCGTCCCCAGAGCAGAACTTGGCATTTCCTTTTGTTGACCTCCATGTAGTTCCTGTCAGCCCACTTCTTCAGCTTATTGAGATCCACCTTAAGAGCAGAGCTCTTCTTTCTTTTGTCAATGAGGATATTATAGGAGACAGAGTGGAAAGCCATACTAAAATCAAGGCAAATAACATCCACTGCGTTCTCATTCATGGAGCAAATCATCTCATTGTAGACATCTATCAGGGTGGTCAAACACTGTTTACCCTTCATACAAACATGACGACTACTACCAAAAATCTTCTTGTCCTGGATTTAAGCCTATGTTTGGGAAATTAGTTTCCAACAGTTGAACAACCTGAGCAATACTTTTCTCTCCAGTACTATTGCATTAAGTCTGCACGGCAAAGTTTTGGTAGTGGGAGGCTATAGGGATAGCTTCTGTGAGAAGATGCCAGAAGCTTCCCCCACATCCAACAGAGCCAATGCCAGCCGGCTTAGAGGCTTACCCACCGCTGGCCAAGGCTGAGCCTATCAATGATGGTGATAGAGCCTCTGTGATAACAGATTTAAGAAAGGGAAAAAAACTGCTGGGGAACAGCAACTGGAAGAGAGGTTGCCAGATGGATGTTGCCAGATCTACCCTAAGTACCTAAACAAGCAGGCAGCTTCATCATGAGTAGTGAGAAGATTCACAACAGGGTATGTCTAAACAATAAAGCTGATCAACTCCAGAGCTTCTATCCAGATCATCCATACTACATATACAGATAATCTCTGGAACTTTCTGTCTCCAATGTGGAGCAAAACTAATATTTGCCTGTTGGAGAAATCCTGGTGTGGGAAAGAACTTAATTCACTTTGGGATCTGCACCCTGCAGACACTACAGATGCAAGACAGAGGCCAAGCCTGGTGCCCAGGCACACAGAACAAGGTCAATACAGGTGTAGCCAAAAGCAATTAAGTAGCTGGTCACTGGCAATGCATCATCTGCTTATATGGTTTTTTAAATCTAGGTAGACTTATCACAGAATCACAGAATCACAGAATGGTTTGGGCTGGAAGGGACCTTAAAGACCATCTAGTTCCAACCCCTCTGCCATCAGCAGGGACACCTTCCACTAGACCAAGTTTCTCAAAGCCTCATCCAACCTGGCCTTGAACACTTCCAGGGAGGGGGCAACCACAGCTTCTCTGGGTAACCTGTGCCAGTGTCTCACCACCCTCACCTCATGTTAGACACTTCCCTAAATCTAGTGTAATCCATAGTTTGATAATTTTTTTCAGGATTCAGAAATAAGAGATAAAGCATCTATGGAAAAAAAAAAAAAGTTGCACAAGAAAAATCCTCTTGTTCAGGACTGAAACATGAAATTCTTGAGAAAGGAGGTGATGGAGTTTGTATGCAGATTAGAATTCAGTTGCTGTGTCAGGGCAGCAAAGGAATTCCCTACCTGAGAGCATTGTAAAGTCTGAGAAAAACATCACCATTATCCAGAAAGGTCACCAAAAGAAAGCAATTAGAATTCTGGAAGGAATAAATCTTTAACAATACCCTCCCTGGAAAGGTCAGATGAAAACTCTGCATCGGTCTCTTATTCCCCAGAAGGCATTGGCAGTATTTTTACGTAGAGTAAATTGGTATAACTCTGCAAAAGTTACTGAGAATTTGCCCTTCTCTGTGCTAGCTAAGGACAACCATCAGTTTGCCAAGCACAGTCAAGCCATGGCTGCATCAAAATCAAAATAATTGTCTTCTAATTTAAATAGATTTTCTTGCACATATGCCTTATGTACAACGGCATAATAATGGAAATGTCCTGCAGTACAAAAATGCTGTATCAGAGAGGATCAAATCAAACTCATTAAATACTTTTTTTGTGTGCCTTGGTGTGTTTCATGATCTATATGGTGCAAAATATTCAAGTCTTCCAAATGAAACTACTTCTCACTATGCAAACAAAATTGGAAACACCTTTAAAACCCACAGGACAGTTTTAGTGCTCCCTTTAAAGTGTTTGAGCATGCAACATTCTGTTGCCCTCAAAGCCAGAATATTATATTTCAAATCTTAGGGGAGCCAATGAGGGAAGCAGAAACTAGAGTGAGTTATTCAGGGACAGAGAGAAGTCACTCTAGAAGACTTTTGGTGTTTGAAGAGAAGGGAAATATCGGCATGAAACATAAAGCTAGAGAGTGCTAGGAAGAAATGGTGATGAGGAAATGATAAGCCACCTGAGATGATTAAGAGAGATGGCTTAGAAGCCAATTTAAATGTTTAAACACAGGAGACTAGATACCAACTGAAAACTTACATTGGAGCAGGGACATCTGATCTACTTGAAGATGTCCCTGCTCACTGGAGGAGGGTTGGACTGGATGGCCTTTAAAGGTCCCTTCCAACCCAGATCATTAGATGATTCTATGATACATTACATTCTGAACTTAATTGAGTAACATGTGCAGGACCAGTGAAAGACAAAGGACAACAGAATCACTATCTCAGTGTGTGATAGAGAAAAAGCTACAGAGAAGAGAGGTTTCCTGTTATTAGGAGCTAAGGAAATATTTAGGTTTGATGCAGTCTACATGAGAAAGATTATATCCTAAAGTCTTAAAAAATCTTCAAATAAAAATTGATATATAAGTTCATAAAATGATGAAGAAAGGGAGCAAAAATGCCTAGTTTTAGGAAACAAAGATGCATTTAAGCAAGACACTTAAAAATAAGTAACCAGACCAAGACCAAATATATAAGTTCCAAAATTCCAGAAATCTAAAAATCAAGCAGATTAAGAAAATACTAATATCCTTGATTCATATGGTAGCTAGTGAGACACTGAATTTTCATGATGCAAATATTATAGGAATAACAAATCAAGCTATACTGATGAAAGAGCATCACTGTACATTAAAAGCCACAGATATTTCAGGAAGAATCCTGTGAAACTAGAGGATAGAGAATCTGCCCCTCATAGCCTTCACATGAAGGATGTGAAGAATATTTTTGCTCTAAACAGAGGTATACATTTACACTTGGTATGCTCAGCACTTTACCCCAACCTACATCTGTGCAAAGTGGGTTGGTAGGCAGATGTGGACTTGGGAACAGACTGAGGTTTATGCTTAAAGATATTGTACTAAAGGAGAAGCAATAAGGACAGAGATAGCTGATGACTCCTGGCTGAAGATGGGAAGGTTTTCAAGGATAGGACAAGCTCGAGTTTATTTGAATTGCTGCTACATCCCTGGGGCCTTTACAGGCTACACCAGTGGTAGTCAACAGGGCATGGGAGATAGTTCAAGGTCACGCTACAAGTAGCTAGCAGAGAGGGCAGAGCAGCCAGCAGGATGCAGTTCCTTCTGCCAGTAATCAAATAGAAGAAAATAAGCTATATACTTATATGCCAAGGCCTGGGTAACAGGCCCAACCTAATTGTTGACCTCTAGACACACCTTGTAAGAATATATTTGCTAAAATATTTATAGTGCAACAGCAACTTTTTAGCAGCAATCCGCAATGTTTTTGGTTAAGAACTGAAATAGATGGTGAAACCAGACAGATATCAGTTGAGAAGCATGTGGTTAAAACCACAAGAACAGAAATACTCCCTTGGGTTCCTCCCTGAGCCCTGGCCAGGCTTTGGGTGGAATCCAACTTGGAGGCTGATGTGCCAGATGTTTCTGCACAAAGAAAAATGCTAGTCTGACTTGCGGAGTTTGGTAACTGAGAACTATAAAGCTGGACCCCTGTGCAGCAATTCTTTGGTGGCCTCATCTGTGGGTGGACACACTGCACAGGACTTCCCAATTGCCGGGGAGAGGTTCTTCAAACCTTCACTGCTCTGGGGCACCTCAGCGACTGTGGTTCTGGATGATGGTAAATAGGACAGTTGGTGATGTACCTTTCTTAATCACTATGGCTAACTTTATGTAGTAATGATTAGATGCATTGCCTAACTTTGTGTTGTTGCTTTGCAATATATTTAGCTTATTCTGATTGCCTACAGTATTATTTCCTTTTTTGTACTACCTGAAGGTAATCAGTAAAATAAGCTTACTCTTTTGATTGGTGCTGGTGTCCTTTCTGTTGACCCCCTGTCAACTGGCAAAACATTGGGCAAAACAACTTATAAATTGTATCTCATGATGTGAGGCAACTGATGCATCCTGGACAGCAGGTTGCTACTATTTTTTCATCTGGTGATACCATATTACATATATATGTACCTATATATACACCCAGTGAATTAGTACCTGTAGAATGTTGTAATAAACCATAATATGAACTAAATTACTTTGTACTGCAGCTCAGGAAAAGATTATTCACTAATCAAGCATGTAATTACTTAACTTTCATGCGTATTACGTGGTCAGTCAGTTAATGGTAGTGTCACAACAAAGGGAAGAAGCATTTTATCAAGAGCTATCTGGAATGTGCAAAAGGACTTGTTTAATGAATGATGCCACAGCAGATATGTTGTTTACAGAATAGCAGTTTTGTCTATTTGTTTGGCAGCTGTTTATCAACATTTTTGTTCACATGCTAACCTAGGGAATTAAGGAGTAGCTAGTGTGGCATGAAAGCAGAGAAAGTCTTCTTTGGGGATCTGCTGTAAAAATCACTCTCAAAAATGTTTTTGAGTTTCTTTTCATGTGGAAATAAAAAAAAAAAAACAACTTTCTTTAATCAGGAAAAAGTGTCAGAGATCAGAGGAAGCCATTTTCCTGGGAGCTTAGCAGCTCTACTCTGAACTATTCTACAAAGGCAGTATATAAACTAACACATAAATTAATGCCCGCGTATAAACTCAACCTCCTCACATACTTAGGACTAGGTTGCACTGCTATGCAGCCTAGACATTAATGAATAACACCACATTTCCTCTCCTATGTCCAGTCTTGAGTTTGAGTAAGAATCATGATTTGGTGGCATACAGATCCTGGCTATTTCTTAATAGCTTTGAAGACCACAAGGTTTGTATTTCATTATTTTTCCACTGAAATGGCAGGAGTTAAAAAATCCATTATCAACAATGAAATAGAAGATTTTCAGGTGATCAAAGGCTCCTAAAAGTTGGAACTTTAAAGAAAAAATTCCAAATACTCTCAGAACTATTGATACTGAAATGTGTTCATTGAATAAGCAGAAAAGTCCTACGAATCCAGCATACTGAAGGCAAACCTGGAGAAGTTTTGCAATGCTTGGTTGCAGGAATAGCACCTTCTAAACAACTTACATGTACACACCATGTTCCAGTCAATATATCTCCTGCTTAACTGTGTATCCACATGGGCTATTTTCTCCTTAAACAGGGATTCTTTGACGGTGGAAAGGAATCAGGTACTCTATTATAAATTGATTAAAGTGTAGTCCCAGGGCACTGGATTTGGGATCCAAATATTTCTTATATCTAAAATTTACTTCAACAAGACAATTTATGTTTTTCTCAGGTAGCTGGATTCTGTGGCTACCTATCCACTAGTACATTAAATAAGCTTAGGATTGTTTTCTGTTGATAAGGAAACTGGCATGAACTGACGTGAGTACATAATACTAAAATCTCTGAGCCTCTATTACAGAGTGTCTGCATCCAAACTGGCTATTGAGAATGATCCCTGGTGAATGCTAACTCCTGAACACTTCCCAGAAATTGCTCAGGTGGGCACTAACCAGGCTGGGGACAAAAACATGGCCAGGGATTGCTATGGCAGCTTACCTGTATAGCTGATTGAATTCCAGTCCCTGAAGACTGGTGCTGTTTATTGGTCTAAATGTAGCATAAATGTAATTTATCAGTATAAATGTACCATCTGTGTTTGGGGACAAGAAGTCTGAGTTTTATTGTTGATTCTTTTATTATGAAGTCGCAATTTGCTAGAAAACATGGCACTGGACAAAGTAGAGCTGAAAGAAACTGGAGCTGCCAAAAAAAATGATCCAACTTTCTAAGAATTTGACGGAGAAAATAAAAAAAAAAAAATCACATTTTGATTCAAACCTTGATATTTAGTTTCTTCATAAATAAAATGCATGCAACAATCCCTTCAATTCTGCTCACTTATGGAGACCCCATTAGAAATAAAGTAGAACAGCAACCTTGTCCTCCTCCGTATTATAAGAAAAAAAAAAAAAAAAATATATATATATATATAATTCTGTTATAACATTTGCAATACCATGCAGTGCATCCTGTACTAAATACTGGGACATCCAAAGAATATGAGCCAAGCAATTTAAGCTTTATGTAATCCCTTATGACCCTCAATTCGAGATTGCTTGGAGTTCATTGTGTCACTATTTGAAGCTAGGAACTGTATTTTCCATTCTTCAGGGATGATGCACTACATATTTATACAGCAAAATTACTAGTTTCTTAAAGCATCTCAGTGTTTTCAGTGTGAATGCACTTAAATATATTTTAATAATTAGACTAAATATATAAATTACCTCTTTTTAACTCTAAAAGATTAAAATTGTTGTCTATGAAGATGTATTGGTATATAATTCCTTTAGGAGTTAGGCACTTAGCTACTATTTATTCCTACTGGGAATGAAGAGCTAAAATAAGTTACAGACATAAATCTGTTTCCTAACCTCTGAGAACAAACAACTGACAATCAAATGGACAAACTCAAGACATTGCATAGCATCAATGGCGTGAATCAACTCAAAAAGAGCACTGTTATCTAGGTGATAGTAAATGGTTTTTTTGCTACCCATGTATCTGATGACATGATGTAAATGCCTTGCCTTTGAAACTTCATTTGTAATTGAACTTTGCATTATACTGTTCCCTGGTGGCATAATATTCAGCATAAGTAGCAACTTATGGACTTGTTCTCAAGCTGCATGCATTTTAAATATAAAGACTCATTAGTGTAAAGAGAAAGACACCTCTCTCACTAAATATCCACATTATTCAAGTACAAAATCAGTTTTTTGAATGCTACACAGTCTTGGTTCCCACAGGACTGTGAAAATTTGAACTTTCAATGCTATGGTGTTTTCCCTGGAAAACTGAATTGTCCCATATGTGTTTCAGTCCAGAAGCACCTAAGGAGTGTACGAAGCCAGACAAAGTAATTTAATGTACTGTGACTTATTTAATCTGCTTTCATGTTACCATGATCATTTATTTTATGTTCCTTCCGAGTCTGTTACGTTGTGTTCTCTTTCCCTTAATATAAGCCAGAAATATACTTGTTAATGCTTCAGCAGTGCTTTTCTTACTGCGGCTTCAGGAGAAGCAAAAAGATCTTGATTCTTCTCTGAGTCTTTTTGGAGTGTTTGCCAATTCCCCAGGTTGGTCAGCACTGATTTATAGAATCATAGAATACCAGGTTGGAAGGGACCTCAAGGATCATCTAGTCCAACCTTTCTTGGCAAACGCACGGTCTAGACAAGATAGCCCAGCATCATGTCCAGCTGAACCTTAAAAGTGTCCAGTGTTGGAGAATCCACCACTGCCCTGGGGAGATTATTCCAATGGCTGATTGTTCTAACTGTGAAAATTTTTCCTCTTGTGTCCAGTCAGAATCTCCCCAAAAGCAACTTGTACCCATTACTCCTTGACCCTTTCACAACTCCTTGTAAAAATGGAATATATATCTTCTTTGTAGCCAGCTTTTAAGTACTGGGATATTATGATGAGGTCCCTTTTAGGCCTTCTTTTCTCAAGGCTGAACAAACCCAAGTTTCTCAGCCTTTTTTCATATGGTGGGCTTCCCAGTCCTTTGATCATCTTTGTGGCCTTTCTCTGGACCCTCTTGAGCCACGTTTTTTTTTGTATAGTGGAGACCAAAACTGAACACAGTTGTCCAGCTGTGGCCTGACAAGTGCTGAGTAGAGTGGGATAATGACATTTTTATCTCTGTTGATGTTGCCCTTTTTGATGCAACCCAACATCTTTTTGTTTTTCTTTGCCACTAAATCACACTTTTCACTCATATTGAGCTTGTTGTCCATTAGGACCCTCAAATCCCTTTCCACAGAGCTGCTCTCAAGCCAGGGAGATCCTAGTCTGTGCTGCATTCCTGGATTATGTTTTCCCAAGTGCAAGACCTTACATTTGTCCTTGTTGAACTTCATAAGGTTCTTGTTAGCCCAGTCTTCCAGCCTATCCAGGTCTTCCTGCAGGTTGGCTCTGCTTTCAGAAGTGTCTGTTTTCCCACTTGGTTTGGTATGAGAAAATTTTATCAGGGTGCACTTGATCCCATCATCCAGATCACTTGTGAAGATATTAAACAGCACTGGGTCCAATATCTATCTCCAGGGGACCCCACTTGTGATAGGATACCAGTTTGAAAAAGAGATATTTATCACCACCCTCTGGGTGCAGCTTCTCAGCCGGTTTCTCACGCACTGCACAGACCACTTGTCTAAACCATCACACGTTAGTTGCTGTAGGAGAAGGCTGTGGGGAACCATATTGAAAACCTTGGGGAAATCTAGGTAGACAATGTCCACTGCTCAAGCCACATCAACCTTGATTTGTGTTGGAGTAAAATTGGGTGAACCCTTGAGGTCACATTTTCACAAATATTTAGGTACTGAAAGAGGCAAGCAAGCATGTAGTAAAATTTAAACGGGGCTCAAAATAGATTAAAGTCCAGATTCACAAACAGATTAAGACATTGACAGCTGATGAGGAGTGTGAAAATCTCAAAACAGCATGCTGCATCAGGGAATGCCTAAGATAGGCAATAGGAATTGCTGAAGAGAGGAGAATATCTGAAATACAACCTGTGGGCTGAGTTTCGTATGTTACATTCTTATTTATACAGTGGCTAAGATACACCTGAGGTCTGAGAAGTAAGTTTGTCCACTTGTGTTGTATGCCCTTTTTGCTAATTCTACTTCTACTACATATCAGTTGAAATCAACAAATAACTTTGGTATTAATAAGGCCAAAATTTTTTTTTTGTAAAAAGCAACATCTGTTTCTGGGCACTGTATAAAAACTGTCCCAGACAAGGAATATTAATACTTCGACTAAGCTGACTTAAGTGGAATTATCAAGTGTTGGGTTAAGAACAAACAAGAGAGCTAAACTCTGTAAGTTACCATCATAAATTATTGTGGATAATTTATATATATATAAAAAAGTTTATATACACTCAAAAAGCAACTAAACAAATTTATGGGAGGAAAATTAGTTCAAGGGTTATTAAGTATAAAGAGCGTCCAAGCCAGAGTGATAGAGGCTGGAAGAGTATGTCAGGGAACTATCACTCTATGTGCCCTCAGTTAATTTTATTACTGTGTTTTTTTCTAACTATCTGCTTTTAACTACTTTGATACAGAAAATATTGGTCTAGATGGACTTTTGCATGTCCCATTTTGGCCATTCTTATGTTCTTCTGTTGGGAGGTGAGAGCACAGCAATGCAGCAGACTGCTAAAGGGTGGAATAAAAATTTAAACATTAATTTAAATATTCTTTCTAGAGATGCTTAGTTTCTAAATGAATTTGTGTGGCTCACACAAAGAAAAAGACATGTTTAAAACACCAGTTTTTTCTTGAAAGACCTGGATTTCCTTATATGTGGCTAATTCTCAGTTCAAGACAAAGGAAAATTGTGTGTGCTCTACAGGCCAGTCTCAAAATTTCTGCCTGGAAAGTGCAAAATTAGGGAAAATGCTCAGGATTACATGGGAAGAGTTCAGACATCTGGGCAGGAGCAGAAATAAAAATGGTGAAGAGTAAGTAGCTCTAAGGTAGAGAAGAGAGCTGGGGGTCACCATGCTGTGTCCATGGTTCAGGAATCCATTTTGGGAGCAGGATTGTACCGTCAGTTTAATCTGTGCCCTTTCTGAATCCATACCCAGAGCTTTCCCTCCACTTGTCACCCTCAAGTACAGCATGCTGGATTATTCTGCCTGTGGGCCTCCACAGGAGCAGGCCATTAACTGGCTCTAGGTATGCTTAGAGCTGGCATGGCTGTGCTATAACTCCTTGGGCACCAATGGATTCGTTCTTGTCTGCTCTGAGTTTGGATTTGTACTCTCTTATATAAAGTTAGGCACATGTCATCCTCTCCTGACTGGGGCTCCATCTCTTACTTGCTATTTTCTTTTATAGTTGCTAGATTTATTTGTTAATTATTATTTAAATTGTGAGAATTGTTTAGAAATAGCTTGTTTTCCTTTTTATAGCTCATTAAAGTTAAGCTTCTGGAAGCAGTATACAGAAGCAATGATAAACAGACTTTAACTGCAGTTGCCTAAGATGGTTCCTTTAATGGGCTCATAAATACAGTTGCTGGTTGTTTATTCTTTCATTATTGGGATCTATGGTTTAACAAAAAACCTCTGTTGAATCTGCAAATATCTACATTTCCATTTATAAGGTTTATAGAAAACTTGGGTGCAGATTAGCTCCAGGCCAATGTTCCTCAAGTTTGAGTTCATAATGCCACATGATGTCTTGAGCTTGGAAGTGAAAATGGAGATGATATAATGCTCTCTTCTTGTGTTACTGTGAGGAAATCAGTCTGGAAGCAGGGAGCAGAACAGCTCAGGCAGAGGTTTGTTAGGCTCCCAGAGGCATAGACGATGGGTGGGATCTGATGCTCCACGGTGTGCAAGGTCATCATATATATTGCGAGCCATCTTTCTCATTTCTGTCTGTTACATAATTTTCAAAGAGGATAAATAACTTAATATTAATTTTCATGCATACATTTCTTTATATTAGTATTAATGAGCACATTATCGTAATATGACATTTCCTTGTAGGCAGGATGACACCTGCTGTATGTGATCAAATGCCTTGTTAATGAGAGGTGTGGTCCATTTCACTTTGAAGGAGAGGCAAATTTGCCCATTTCTATGTGAACCAGAGGAGAACTTATTCTGAGACAACCATTAATAGATTAAGCTGTGGCCCACCACATATGGCAAAAGCTTATGAACTCCTTTATGCATTTTCAAGTTGAGTTCACAAATTGCTGTCCTTAATAGTGAAAAGCTAAGAAAATTTGAAAAAAAGAAAAGAAAAGATTTTCTGACTGCTTCTTTTTCAATTGAAACTTTTGGTGCGTGAGCACTTCCTATCATGGTTATGTATTTATACATCTATAGTGCCCAGTAGCTCAGGCCCTGCTGCCCTTCTGTGCCTGGAAATTCTCTAGCTATAAAGATCCATCACATTTTAGGATAATCACTATTTTTTTCCTTTTTAGATGCCACTGTTTCTTTTTTCCCTTGGTGCCTCCAGCCTTCATTTCTGTGAAGGTCTTCTGTTGAAACTTGCATAGCATGTTAAAGCTTTGATATTAACTACTGCCTTGTTCCCCAAGAGACAGATGTCTAATTTCTCTTCTCAGAATGAAAGCAAAGGTATAGGCTGTAAAAGTCTTCACCTTTGAGATGGTGGAGATGTCCTCCTACATCTCTCACAAATGGTCAGATGTCATCCTACATTTCATTGTGCTTTCTAGGTATGATCACATTCATAGTACATGCAGTATATGAGATCTTATATTCCTGAATCACACCAATGTGTTGGAACACAAAGTTAAATTTCTCTAGGTATGGTTATTCTAGAGTTTAACAACAGCTAAACCAGTAGAAACTTCTTCTCCTCTTTTTTTTTCCTATTCTAATTTTCACTTTGCAAAATGATTCATACAACTGTTTTATAAACACATTTTGATAAGTTTGCTTACATATCTATTCATATCCCTGTGGTTTTGTGCAATTTACTATATATGCAGCACTCAATGAAGACAGCCTTAGAAACAGTTTCTTTCTGCAGGTTTTTGTGGATTTTTTCTTTGTTTCAGGTGCTAAACTGAATATGTGAAATGCTTCATGTTCTGTAACACTGGTGGAACATCATATAGTAGAGAGACAAGGGTGATTGTTGAGCCTGGAGAAGAAAAGGCTCCAGGGAGACCTTATTGTGGCCTTTTAATACTTAAAGGAGGCTTATAAGAAAGATGGGGACAGACTTTTTAGCAGGACCTGTAGTGATAGGATAAGGGGTGATGGTTTTAAACTAAATGAGGGTACATTCAAACTAGATATAAGGAAGAAATTTTTTTATGATGGGGGTGGTGGAACACTGGAACAGATTGGCCAGAGAGGTGGTAGAAGCCCCATCCCTGAAAATATTCAAGGTCAGGTTGGGCAGGGCTCTGAGCAACCTGATCTAGTTGAAGATGTCCCCAACTACTGCAGGAGAGTTGGACTGGATGACCTTTAAAGGTCCCTTCCAACCCAAAGTATTCCATGTTTCTATGATCCATTGAAAGATTTTTACTGGAGGTTTCTAACTAAGGATGGTCTACAGACATTGAAAATAAAGAAAATTATTATTTTTGACTGGCATGATCCAGTAGCAGATCTGAGAAAAAGCTCCAAGCTACTGGCTTTCTATCAGCATGTTCTCCTTCACCTCAGCTGTAATTTCCCTGGTCTGTCCTTTTAATTGCTTTATTGTCTGATTTTAAAAGTGGGCTAAAAAAGTTTAATTTAAAAAAGCTCATTCTTTCCACAGCAAAGGATGCCACAGAATCATGTAATGATGAAAATACAGTTTCCAGGATTAATAACATAATTGCTTCAATCCAGACATGAGGCTTAATGCCTTCTTGCTGGCTTTTTTCTTATATTTTACGAGCTCAAGGCCAGGAAGTAATGGGAGATGTAGAACAGAAAAACAATGGTAAGCAGCTGGGTTCTGAGTGCAAAAAACAATGCTGAAAACTCATGTCTTACTTTTTGAAAGCTCTGACAGCTGCTAGGACCAACTGCTTTGCTATTATAGCCATGCAGGGTAAACAACAGCCAACAGTATTATTTGAAACTATTGAGAGTATTCAAATCCCCAGATTATCTCAGAAAGGCATCAACAACTTATTTTGGGAACCATCCTACCCACCTGGGTGATTCCTTTATTAAAGGAGAGAAAGACTCTTTGTGTTCAGAAGGCTTTTCTCACTTTTATTTTAGTCAGTTTTTTCCACAGCGAATCACAAAATTGAACATTGAGCACTTTATAAGAGCTCTCTCTGGTGGAGATGCAATGGTTTGGAAGACAAGAGAGATCTGTAATTTATTTTGACCTACTGAGTTACCAAGACAAGTCATTCACTTATCTTCTGCTCTTCTCCTCTTATATCTATTGGCACTGTGAAGTCTTTGTGCAAAGGGATAGACTCTTAATGTGAGTTTGAAAAGTCTCAGATCCAACAGGTCCTTAACTGTGACTGGGGCCTCTAGAAGCTATGTTAATTTAAATAATAATTTCAAAATAACAATTATTCAGTTCCTATGGAATAAACTAAAGATGGGAGAGACACAAGGGAGTCTTTCCATTGGTTTTGTGCACATCTAGGGAATGCAGAGCCATGCTGTGGGAAAACCATTTGAGACAATTACTGCTACTATATTGACTCAGGACAAAGTAAGGAGTGAAGGAAAAATAAGTAAACTTTTTACTCTGGTTACTTCAGTGCCAGAGTTCTGGCAGTTTGTTATATGTAAAGGACACCTTGGCATATCCCAAGGAAAGGGCCATATGCAATGTTTCTCTTCTGAAAATGATGGACCTTGTAGTACTCTCATGGGAGAGATTCCATTGCTGACCAGTCATATAGTGACTTTGAACATTTGGGTATTAGCATTGTCTCATTTTGGAGATAGTCTGGGCATCTCTAAGAGTGTTCAAAGAGGAATTATTTTCATGTATGAAAAAAATCACAGGATAATCATAATTTTCAAAACACTATTGTTATGGTTGTAGGGTAATAAGCCATCAAGTGATTCTTTGTGGTTGTAGGGATAATATTTTACAGGCTGCAGATGATGGCCTGGACTGATACCCAGTAAATTCATGGTGAATGCTTCCCTGACTGTTCCAAGGAGCTACCATGCCACACTTCTGTCTGTGTAGCTTTTGGTAGTCTGTTGATTAACTGACACCACCCCATAGCTGTCATGGGAGGCAAGACTTCTTTAATAAAATCTAGCTGATGCACTCAACACCATTGTAGTGATGCTGTGCTTTCCAGCAGCGAGAACATCAGCAAAGATCAGATAGGTAAGCTCTGTAAAAAACCCAAATCTTTGCACAGTGCTTGTATAAAATCAGGCTAACAGATGCCGTAATTACTAACGATCAAGAAAATTGAACCAGTGTTCAAGCATCTGTGTGAGGGTGGCATTACCTGCCACAGAGAAAGCAAATTACCCGTCCATCAGTGGGGAATCTTAATCCAAAGACTATCTCTTTGGATGTAATTTGCATAAGCTTCAACTTAGAAAGGGCAAAGGAGAAAGACTGTTTTATTAGCAATAGGCTGGGTGGTATTAATCTGAGAACTGCCAAGAATTCTTAAACACAGAACACTGATATGACAGAAAGAAACAGAATCAACTGAAAGGTTATTTGCTGAAGAGAAAGATTAGTCTTTTTAAGTGTTCTACAGCTACAATCAATCTAACTGGAATTTCTTTATAACAAATTATGATCTATGTCATTACCAGGGTGTTCATTTTAAGAAGAATCTTTTGTAAAATGACAATAAGAGTTGATATGTTCATTCAAACCTTGGTCTCTTACTCAGTTTCTGTCCAGTCTTTCTGCACAACACTGAAAACATCATTTAGTACCTGAGACTTTGTATAGCCAAAATTTTTAGAAACTTTCTGAAAATATTGAGCCAGACATCTAAATACTTTTGCTTGTAGGGGAATTATAGCATTTATACCACCTATGGATTGGCCTGAGGTTGTGTATTTCTCTCAAGCTAAACAACTTTTAAGTACCTTCATTCACTGCATTGTCCTGTGCCATGCAAATATGCCTCAACTAGTTTATGTGAGCTGCTCCAGCATCTGAAGTGGGAGAATCATTTTTGCAGAGTTCTTAATGAAAACTGTTCAGCCACTAATGGTGTTTTGGATATTTCCATGAACATGAAAGACTGAGGAGAACATTACCTTCTTCAATTTTAATTACCATGAACCCAAGTCTTTATATTTCACCAGCTTATCCTTATGTTAAAACCTATACATGAAGTTTAACTGCAGAGGCACTGTTTGCCTCAACAAAACCTGGAGGAAGGCACCTAGCATTTGCTGGCAAATACTAAAGGATGGAGAAACCACCACTTCTTCTGGTAATCAGCCTTGCTATTAAAAAATATGCACAGCCATTAATATGACTATATCTGATTTAATCTTCCAGCTGGATCAGAAAGCTCTTTAGTCACTGATACCTAGATCAGTCTCTCCAAATATTGCTAAGGCATCACTGCCTAGGTTACAAAGCTTTTCTGTGTCAGTATAATTTTATATATATTATTATAACAGGATAATTTTCTGTTACGTATTACAACAGGTGGAGGACAGAACTACTGACATGTTCTCTTTCACAACTTAAAATGGCAGCTCTCTCTCCTCCTGATTTTTTTTTTTTTTAATACATATGAAGAAATATGTTTCTCTTTTCCCCCTCAGACTTCTATGAGTTCATGGAGACCTGTTTGTGCACCCCACCCCATCAACCTTCTCCAAGTCACAGTTTTCCAAGTCTGCAGATATATCCACTTGTAGGTATGGTTCACATAATACAAATCCAGCAGAATCCTTTCAGAAACACCTGCACTTGATGATGATGGTTTTTCACTGATGTCTCTCCTGTAGATCAGCCAGCCTGCTTTTGAACAATTCAGCATGTGCACCAGTTATATTGTCAAGAATTCATTTTTTCATCTATCACAAAGTATCAAGTCAAACAAACACCTTAATAAATCTATTATCAACTGTACATAAATGATTAAGTCAAACAAGAAAATGAATTTTGTTTCATGGGCTGTTCTTATAAAATGATTTTGACTGGTGTTAATTATATTTCTACTTTTAATTTTCATTAATTGAATCCCATATCAACTTTAGGACTTCTCTGCTGGAGAGTGAAATCAGATTAACTGGCATGTAGTTACCTAGGTAATCCATTTTTACTCTTTGGATGTCACAGAATCATAGAAGTGTTTTGGTTGGAAAAGACCTTTAAGATCATCGAGTTCAACCATAAACTTGACACTGCCACGTCCACCTCTAAACCATGTCCCTAAGCACCACATCTACATGGCTTTTAAATACCTCCAGGGATGATGACTGAACTACTTCCCTGGGCAGCCTGTTCCAATACTTGACAATATTTTCAGTGAAAATTTTTTTCCCAATATGCAATCTAAGGCTGTCATGGAATATCACTGAGAAGTAAGCCTTACTCTGCACTAGTGTGTCTTAAGATATATTTTTAATAACCATCAGAATTCTGGAGATCTTGAAAATTTCTTTCAGGACTCCTGGTTGTAAGTTGCTTCAGATTTAAGTTACTTGAAAACTTGAAATATGTAACCAGGTGATTCCCTATACTGCCTGGAGGCTGCTGTGTTCTTTGCCCAACATGACATCCAGCTCCCTTGGGGTATGAGTGACTTTTCTCACCTCCACCTGGCAGGCTGCTCTCATGTGACCTTTCTCTTTGGCTGTCTGCCTAGAAGCATTGGTGGGAAGCCAACCAGTAGGTGAGCCAAGCAGCTGTCTTGCAGGTGGAACTCATGTAAACTCCTTGGATGGTGTCCTAAGGAACTAGCTATATGTTTTTTTTCTTTTTTCTTTTTTCTTTTTTCTTTTTTTTTTTTTTTCCTGGTCAGGTAATGGTGTATTTCTCTCATATGCAGACCAAAAAAAAAAGAAAAAAGAAAAAAAAAAGAAACTTTTCTTTCACATGGAAAGCATAAAAAGTTAAGACATAATAAGCAGAAAAACTTAATCAAGAAGAGAAAGTTTCTGCAATTGTGACCCCTCTACAGAAGCTATGACATGTCAGATCGAGAAGGTCAGAACACTGTCATTTGACTTGGAGCGTTATTTCACACATTTCTTGAAATTTTATTTACATAATAGGCAATCTGTCAGGAAAAAAAAAAAAAAGGTTGACATTCAAGCAATATCTCATTTGTTTCCTAAATCCACTATCAAGAAATGTAAGGAAATGCTGGATTTCTATAGGTAGCATTTTTTGGTTCTTTCGAAATAACAAACATGACAAACAGGAGTCAGATGAAATGCTCAGTTTTACCTGTATCAACTGACTGTAATTTCCTTTTGAAAAACTGAAATAAATCCTGAATAGTTTCAGTCTGATTTTATGTATCGCTTAAAGTCTTCTGGAGCTTGTTAAAAAATGAAACTTTAGTGTTTTTAATCTGAATACATATTTTTATAAGGGAAAAAAACCCCATTTATAAAAGTATTTTTGAGAATATGAAATGGCAAGAAATAAAATTATATGATGTGTGGACAGCACAATAATCTCTGTACTGGTAAATTGGGAGTTGTGATTCCAAAGCATGTAGAAGACCCACCCAGAGGAATCCATGAGGAGTGCCTGGGCAGACAAGGCAGCTCTGAGGCTTACCTGAGGAAAACTGTTGTGTTTTACTTTTTTCTGATTGATGAGGAGAGAAAAACCCCAGACTTCAGAGAGTCAGCTCAACATTTTTGTTCACTGGCTGAACATTGAGATGAGAGATTTCTTTGCTGTGAAGTCATCTCTTATTGCAAGACCAGTCCAGAAAACAAGAATAAAACAAAGGGCAAAACAAATGGCCCAGATGCAAAGTGGTAGGGAAAAGAGAAATACTGAAAAAGTAATAACAATAATGATACCAAAACAGGAATGGAGAATGGAAGACCAGCTGAGCATAAATGAGAGAACAAAGGAAATAGGATAATGGAAAAGAGATAAGGTTTGGAAGAGAGACAAACACTGGAATGTATTAAAAATTTTGCCCAAGTGATGTAATACTCTTGGGTCAGGTGCTGACAAACTGGGTAATACTGTACCTACCAGTGTGGGTTGATCTACAGAGATAAATGGAACAAATTCACCCTCAGTGTATAGTTACTGGTATTTCTGTCCTTTGGGAAAAGGTAATAGTTTTACATTTATCTCATACCTGTTGTAATTCTTAGATCTGCAACCAAATTTCTGCATGGCACTGAGTGGATGACATGAGCTATGTCTATACATTGAGGACAGAAACCCACTTGAAAGTTGTCTTAGTTGTGCTAGGCACTGTGGTTGCCTTTCTTTCTTTCTGTATTTTTTCTTACTGTGGCTGTAGATCATACTGAGAGGATTTATCTTGGGAATACAAAGCTCAGGTGTCCTGTGAGTGCAAAGTACCAGCTCTATAACACTGGAGATCCCAGGCTTTTCCCCACCAAAGAACACCAGAGATCAGCTTATGCCCACTCTTGAATGTGCATGTCCATTTAAATATTGGGAACAGAAGAAGAGAATGAACTTTGATCCAGTGTAGCTCAAAGTATGGCTATAGCTTGTCTCAGTGACTAAATTCCACAGACTTTTAGTCTTTTGATGCCTGTCTTACTTGGTTTGTCTTTTGCTGAGCTTTTGGGAAGAAAATTTCTTATGGGACAGAAGGCAGTTCCTCTAATAGGAAATATGAAATGCAATGAGACTTACAGGAACAACTGTCCTGCCTTGCCCTCACCCTTGAAACACAGAACAAAAAGAGAAAATATACACTTGCATGGTGATGCATTGGTTTGGCCATTAATGACATCCTGCAGTAAATACCTAAACTGCTGGCTGAGCCAGTGATGCACTACCTGTCTCAGGTTTGCCTCTTGCCCATTTATTTGATGAATTGGTGCTTCTAGCCTCCTTCTCCTTTTGGAGGTTCTAAGCCCCAGCGAATTTGATCACATTCACTCTTGCTGATCCCATGCTGAATGCAGCCAGTTTTTGTGTGGTTGTTTCTTTTACTGTGAAGCTTAGTTAAACAACCATGTGTATTTTATCTGTTAGTCAGCTGTATGGTATGTGCCCAGTATGCAGAATGGATCTTTGGTTGTCTAACAGTCATGAGCTGTGTGCAATACTCCACAGATACAGTCTCTCCATTATCCTGATTTTCTTAGGTGATAAAGCTCTAGTGGGTTTTTTTTTGTTTGACTGTTTTCTTTTTCATTGCAGCTCTTCATGTCATAATTTAATGTGCTGATAACTGCTGAAGCATCTCATTTCATGATTTCTGAGTTTTGTGTATTTCTTTGTGCGTGTGTGTGATACAATTCTTGTCTTAATGTTATTGGTTCTGAATATCTTTATTTTTAATGTTTAATTTATTAATTTTAATATTTACCTGTGAGGTAAGGCTGAGTGGCAAGGAAGAAGAAACCCTAGCAATAAGAATGACCCTGTTTTAGAGAATTTGATATGCCACTAAGTCAACTTGTGCATTCAGTATGATCTCAAAAAGCATATTCTCAATTTTCAGTTATGTACCTCATTCATTTAGTGAGGGAGAGGATAAACAGTAGGTCTGAATATCAACTGAATTTGAGTGCTAAAAGGATGTGCCGTGGTACCCAGTCAATATGGTGTATTCTATGGAATAATTCCTGCCTTTTGAATTTCTGCTGCCCAACAGTGAAAGAGTTTCTGCAGTGCTTCAAGGGCAGGTGATCATGCAGTCAGAGAATCACAGGATAATTGTAGTTGGAAGTAGTCTCTGGAGGTCTCAAGCCAAACCCACTGCTTAAAGCAAGACTAGTTAAGAGCAGTTTGCTTGGGAACCTTTCAAGATACAGTTTGAACTCCTACAGGGATGGACATTTCTTGCTCTCTTTGGGACTTTTCCATAGATTTCACCTTTCTCATGGTGAGATTTCTTTTAACTTTAATAGCTAATTTGAGTTTCTGGTGTTGCAGCTTGTGTTCATTGCCTTCTGTGCTATCACTATGCTCCTCTGAGAAGCCAAAGAAACTCCATCTGCCCTACATCTTCTCATTAGGTAGCTGTAACTGTCTGTGACAAGGTAGCAGAAAGATTCTCCATGAGCCTTCTCTTTTCCAGGCGGAATAAACCCATCTCCTGCAGTTTCTCCTTGTATTTCACATGCTCAAGATTCCTGACTGCCTTAAAGACCTTTTGCTGGACTTGCTGGACCTGTATGTTGATGTCAATTGGCTTCAGTGATCCTGGACAGCTCCATTTAATTGGTACAGACATAGGTAGTGATTGACTGGAGTTACATGGGGTTAATGTCACCAAAATACCCAAGGTCACTGTGAGGTTCTAGAAAGACATGCAAATTGTAGCTGAGAAAGTATGGGACAAAATGATTCCAGAGAAATAAAAAATACTTGATTGGTGAGAGATGGGAACCACATTATACTTGGAATTAAGAGAAATTCTCTCTCCCTTGCCTGAAGCATGACTTTGGGAGAAAAGCATGGACAGTTGATCCCATGTTTCATGAAGTGTAGGAATTATTTTGTAGCCATCAAAATCTGGTGGTTTGAATCATCGCTTGAAGACAGCACAATTAATTAATTGTAGCCTAATGAGCTCCACTGATTTTTTAACACAATGCTTTTTAATCAAATAATTCTGGCACATGGATCTTTTCTGTTTTTTGATCTGGGTATGGCAACTCATGTGGGATGGTCAATGCAAATGAAGAGTTCTTTCCCTTCTTCCAAAATCTCTCATTAAAGGAAGTCTATCAACCTGCTTTAGTGCCTGTGTACTCCCAATTATACTTCGAATTTTCTGTTTTTGTTTGTTTGCTTGTAAGCAGCTGTTTTCTCCCTGCTGTGGTTTAGTTGAGAAAAAACTTAACAAACGTGATTTCAAACTGAAGAGAAATTATACTGTAGCTAAAAACTCCCTGAAGAAATATGAAACATTAAAGCAAATACACATCTGCTTTTGAATAAAACCAAATCCTCCAAGTAATGTTCAAAGATGTTGACAATATAATTAACATAGTAACAATGAAGTCAGGTAACAAACTGATTTTTTAAGGCAAATAGGTAAGACAAAGTGTCTTTTGAAAACTTTGACCTAATTCCTGCTTCTAAAATGTTCAAATTTACATGGCATAAATTTCTGACAATTTAAATTGAGCTTATGATGAAAACAGCCAATGAAAGTGAAAATTTATTTAAGCCCTATATTACTTTCTTCTTGTGAAATCTTGCAAGTGGAAGACCAACAGAGTTTGAAGTTTTTCCCATTGGGTAGTTACTGCTTAAACAGAAAAAGATCCTTCTGCTACCCAGTGGTAGCTGTGGGCAGTAGCTATTATTAAGGACTGTACTATGGTGGCACTCAGTTCCTCTGTGCTAAATACTGTATATATATATATTGTTAAAGATAATTCTCATCTCAAAAAGCTGATAATCAAAATAACCAAAGCTGATAAAATCCCAAAGAAACATCATGGTGTCTATAACATATAGAACAGAGACTGGGATGTACAGAGAACCTCTATGGCTTTCCCACAAAGGATACCCAGATCAGGTAGGAATTAATCAAAGAATTCACTCTTCTCACTTTAGCGGCTCTTGAAGTTCAGCCTTGCTGCAGGGGCCACTCCCTTAACAGCAAACATGACAGTCACCTTCTTGGTGTGTTTTGTCCATCCATACCTCCTGCTGTCCTGGAGGTGGTCAAGTTACTCTTTCAGAGAACATGGAAACAAGTACAGTGATCTTATTTTTCAAAGTCTTGTGGTATTTTAACATTTAAGTGGGAAAAAATACATAGCATTCACTTTCCCATCAGTGGTGGTTTCACTGCTTTGGCTAGCAGCCAAACACAGCCACTCGCTCACTCTCCCCTCATCCAGGGACGAGAAACAGAAGTAAGAAAACTCATGAGTTGAGATAAAAACAATTTACTAATTGAAACAAAATAATAATAACAGTAATACAGAAGATGCAAATGAGTTATGCACAGTGCAATTGCTCACAACCTGCCAACTGATGCCCAGCCTGTCCCCAGCCAGTGATCCTGGAGCAGAAACAGTCCCAAAACCAAAACTGCAGTCCTGGAAGAGTGAGCCCAAGTGACTCCAGAGAGATTCTCCAGCTTTCCAGTCAACCCTAGTTAATATACTGAACATGACATGATAGGATATGGAATATGTCATTGGCACATCCAAATGCCAATTTGGGGTTTTGCTAACTACTGTGCTTCCCCCTTTCCATTCCTTTGCATTTGCAAGCTAGCAAAACATTATGTCCTTGGACTTCCAACAGCAACTAAAAATATTAGTACCTTATCAACATTCTTCTCATAACAAATCCCACACCGAAACCAAAACACAGTGCTTTCTAGCTCCTAAGAAGAAAATTATCTCTATCTTAGCAAAACTAGGGCGCCATCCCAGGGTCAGCATTGAGCTCAGTTCTAATGCTGAGTTTCTCAATATCATTTTAAGGGTTCCCAGTGAATAGTGGATATCACTGAAACAAATCAAATTACAATAAGAATTGAACAGTTGTTCTATTTGCGCACAAAGTCAATGTTGGTTGTTGGCAGAATGAGATCAGGGAAACAAGGGGTCACAGCTCCTCAGGCCATGATTGGATGTTATAAGTCAAAGTCCACCTACATACCCTGTTTCATCTAAGCCGCATTTAATGCAGTGTCACAGTGATGTGCCAAAGAGGCCTCTAGGGTAGCAATGCCACGTTTATTCTGCTAATGATCAGCTTGTAGAGTTCTGCTATGTTTGCTACATTACAAATAACAGCGAAGACTTGTCAATGTTGGAGTAAAAAAGGAATGTTTTGTCACACATTCTCTGTTCTGTTCTCAGTTTTATCGCTGTAAACCAGGAAGAACTTAAATAACACCAAATAAGTATAAATAAACTGGGTAGCATGATCTCTACACTTTTTGTCCTTCTAGTGAGCTGTTACTTAGCTCAGCACATACACTTTAGGAAGCAGAAGTCTTGAGGTATATGATGCTGAGGTAGGGTATAGCATTTTCTGCTTGACACAGGACTGATCTAACATGACAAAAAGATTAAGACAAGCACTTTCAAGTTTTCCTCTTCAAGATATATATATATTTTTTGTCAGTCAATCCAAGGCTGCTCTTGAGCACTTTACCTGTTTGCAAAGTGTGTTGTGTGAGTGTGGGTAGGACACTGATGAGGAGATCCATGGTTCTTCTGTAGGGAAAATACCCTCAAAATCTGTAAAAGAGAGAAGAGCAACTGAAGAAAATATCCTAAAAACACTGGGGGCTTGTTGAATAGGGATCACACCTCTTTGCCTAATTTTGCTATACAGGCCCAAGTTTTTAAAGGGATTCTGTTCTTCATAAGAACTTCAAGGTCTAAATGCTAAAACCATCAAGGGAACTTACTGTTAGAGAATATATTATGTGTTTTCATTTGTTCAGTGGGCTTAAATACATAGGGTCTCTATAGCATGGTAAAGGACAGAGAGGGATTTAAGTAATGAAGCCTAAGCACATATCAGAGAAGTAGTCTAGCAACCCTGTTGTTCCTGAACACGGGCTCTCTTGAGATTTCCTACAGTAGATGTCCCAATTTTTGCAAGTTGAAAAATATTATAGTTAGCTGGGAGGAAGAGACCTAAATTTAGTCTGTACTGGTATCTGTATGCTAGATACTGTGTGAGAAATATTTACTGAAAATATGACTGGTGTCTCACACAAGGATATGGAGTGACTTAGTTCAGAAACTATTTTGTATTCCCACTGAAAGAACTAATAAAACCTTTTACCTATGTAGTTTACAGTTGAACACTGGGGTGCAAATTCCCTCATGCACGGGATTAGTTGAATGTGGGCCTATCACACCCCAGGTGATGCACTGACTCCTGATCAAAAAATTTTGGCCTGGCTCCTGACATATATATATTACATATGATATATATAAATCAATCCGCTTATGTGTGTGCAGCACTTGGTCTGGAAGTTGTACATGCAGAGCATGAGAGAAAGCCCTAATCAGGTACTTAGACAGTATTTTGGTGTGAGATAAGTTCTGATATGCTCAGCATCTTGAATAGTTCAGAAGTGGGCATTTTCAGAGAATGCCCAGAAGGAAACCTGAGATATATGGACTTTTTCAGAACTTCAAGGATTAGCTGGCAGTCAATGTGTTTGAGGATCTTCCTTCTGGACATCTTTTGTGAACTAGGTAGAACAACTGCATGGCTATGTCCCATCATCCAGTTAACTCAGGCACATTAAAAATAAATTGTCCTTGAGAGTCATTGTTCATACTATTCATCTTGGACTTCCGTGGGCCTCCACTGGAAATGTCACCACTGCTAAATACAAGAGGTCAGTGATTGATCGAAGCCAAATAGTACAGTTGGGTTCACATCAAATCTGCCAAACAGATCTGTCTTAGAGGGAACTAAACAGAGTGGTCCAAAACAGAGCCATGGAGTGAGATAATTAATTAATCAGTGTGGAGAATCAAGGTCCAATCTTCTTCCCTGGTTCTCTTTACTTAAGGATGTACACTTAGAGAAACACTCTTGGAAATGTTTATGTCATGTAGATCAGCAGTCATAAAAATATATACACTAATAAACTCTCTTGGCTTCAGAAATAGGGTGGCTTTGTGCAAAATGCCTTTCAGAAGTGGTCCCTTGAGTGTGTCAACACAATCAAACCATGTCACGCCACCCTTTGGGAGACTGAGAGTTAGACTGAGACAAACCCATTACAGGAATGTTTCAGCATCAGTAATACTGATGATTGTATTCCAGCTCTTAGACTGTTTCCTGGACAGATTTTTATCGTCACAGCCTTATTGACTAATGTGGAGTCTATGCAATTGCACTGTGTCCCCAGTTATGGACCCCGACTGGGTCTTATCTCTGTAGTAAGAAATTAGTTTACTTTTTTTGCTCTTGTGCATCCTCAAAAGCAACAAGATTTCCTTCCAAAAGTGAACCAGAGAAAACACCAAGTCTGTCACTATAGTTGTCCAGGAGACTAGGTTGGGGAGCTCTGTGGAGCACCTCCCTGTAAAGTGCAAAGTCAATGTAAGAAGAACTTGGACAGGAGGACTTTGCCATCTACGTTTCTTCAGATTTACAATGAATACTACACAACCTGCAAAAAAACCCCAACAAAACAAAACCTTAGAACCTGGGTTTCAATGGTGTATCTACACATGTTGCACAGAAAGTATGTGGAAAAATAGGGAAAAGAAGCCAACAACAACCCTATTTTTTTCACATTAGTACCAAAACCCTGAACGATATCTTTCAGATAGACGGTGTTAATTCTTCATGTATGTCCCTTCACAGTGCAGATTTGTTAGAGCTATAGCAGAGCATTTCCACTACATGCACTTTGGGGGGCAAAAGGTGCCTTTCAAGGCCACCTGCAAACTGCTTAAATTAAATAAGGTTAATCCATTTATAGAGAAATTAAATGGAAACATAATTTTAATGTGCTCCGTGATATGAAGCAAGTGAGCTTAGAACTTGAGCTTTGCTGTTACCTAGAAGAAATAAATTCAGCAAAAACTCAAATCCCATTTCCATATATATTGCTGGTCTTATCAGTGTTTTGTCTAAAATGTTAAAGTAATCTTAATTATCTGAACTACAATCAAAAATAAAAGTCAGCACTGTGCTCCATCTTATTAAAATTCAGGGTTGGGTTAACATTACTTTCGAAAAACCTCATGTGTATGCCATAAATTAAACTTCGAAGATTCAAATAAATTACTTTCCCAGCCAATTTTTTTTCTTATGTGCAAAAGAGGAACATTGGAAAACTTTCCTTATAATAGGTACATTTAGAGCTGATTTCTGAAAAGCAGTAATTAATATAAATGAATA
Source organism: Caprimulgus europaeus (assembly GCA_907165065.1). The sequence goes on from OU015523.1 coordinate 119,532,554, forward strand.
TACATAGCTTTTTCTAAAATATTATCTAGGAGTTGATGCATGTGGTTTGCATATGCAAAAACCATTCTTAGCTTTCACCAATTGAACACTTCCTTTGTCTGCACATATACATTAGTTTCTCTGTGATTGCTATTGCAGGAAAATGTGAACTTGCAAGGTTAATAAGTATACTGAATCAAACTGTTTCTATCATTCTCTGTGGTGAGGTGGCAACTGATATAAAACTTCTGCTAAGATATTTTTGCATTCTTAAGAATTTTGATTTTTTCCTGTCCCAGTTTTTCAAGTGCAGAAGGTAAACACATGCCTGGTGGTATGCCTGTTCTCAATATACACGTTGCTTTTATCCCTATATTAATAGTATATATTCATATTTATGCATTTGCATGGCAAGCAAGGTCCCATGCCATAGGTAATATACATGTAAAAGATAAGAGATGGTCCTTGTGTTTAAGCTTTTCAACAATAAATAAAAAAAGGGTGAGAGAAAGGAAATGTCTGTATTTTTGTCTCTGTAGATGGAGATCTCTGCCTACAACAGAGACAAGAATCAAGCCCAGATCATGAATCCAGTCCTTCACCCCAGGACTACACTGCCATCCTCTTTCTGTGCATGAGTCTCATTTCCATATTTCATAGTATTAATGATTGCTTCCTACAGCTGCATGCTGATTATCCTGCCAGTTAAACAGAAAATCCAGGTTTATATCATCTGCAAAGAAATTAAAACGCCTACACTCTTGACAATAGATTGTTGTATTTACATTACCATTCTGATATCCAGCTGCACCTGGATCAAATAAAAACCCATTTAAATTGAATGACAATATTTTCTTAAGACCTATGAGACAATTACTAGGGACTTTAAAGGAGTCGATCCAGTTTCTTCTGTAATTCTGTAATAGCAAACTGCTTTCCAAAGGTTTCCTGTCATTTTTCACTCATTTAGAAGAGCAAAGCTGCAGGAAGAATAAGTTACAGATGAACATTAATTAAAGCGAAGCAGCAGGCCTATGTAAATTAGGAAGGAGGTACTTTTTGCTGAGTTACAGATTGATTCCTTTTGTAATCAAATTACATTTTCAGTACAGCTTCTTTTCAAAATGAAATAGGAAAAGTGTCTGGTGAAACACAGTACGCAGTTTTTCAGATTCTTCTTAGGTGGTTGTCTAGAATGACATGACTTAGATTAAAAAATAAAAACCAGAAAAAAAGAGGTCACAGGTTTTCAGTACCAATTAATTTAGCATTCAAATAAAAGAATAGAGATGGTTAAACTTACTGGCAAATTGAAACAATTCAGAAATGTGAATAAAATATGGTCTTAGAAAGATAATAGGAATAATAGTATTTTGCATTTTTCTTTGAACCTCTTTATGCTGTAGTTCCAAATGGGACCTTACAGACATCAGATCCGTAAAACTCTTGATCTCCCATCGAACTGTCAGGCTATTTTAATAAATACCTATTTAAGAACGTATTTTTTTCTCATTTTTATTTCCATCACTTAAAATACATCACTGTACATAATTCTGCAATTATCCTTAGCCGTTTCCTTTTCTAAGATCCATGTGTGCACCTGTCGCATATGACATTAATTCCCACCGCTGAAATGCAGACACCTCCAGGGCAATCCAGTATTGATTGTTATAAATGGAGGGACCAATTTCCTGGCATGGTTCCAGAAATTTAGACCAGAAAATTTTCAGAATGCTCTTTTGTCCCAGAAATTTGTTTGCAAGTGTGGTTTTCCATCCCCTTGTCATATATGCATGGGAACAGAATACTAGTATATCAACAGGACAATAGAAGACAAGGGACTGATCTGACACATCAAATCCCTACAATAATTACAGGCACTTATTCTCCACCTCATGACCCAGAGCAAGGAGCAGTTCTTCCTCCAAGCAACACAATAACAAAGTGTGCTTTCCTTTTCATTTGGTGAGAGACAAGGGCGCTCTAGTGAAAAACAATTTCATTCAGACCAACTCTTCTCCTGCCTACCTCAGAGTCAGATGCCTACTGTGAAGCCTGAGCTCAAGAGAAGGGTCATTGATTCAGACTTTTCTCAACAGGGAACTAGGCCAAGTCCCATGTTGTCCATGGGAAGAAGTAGGCTTGGTGCTTATGTTACATTCATCTTACAGATGGTACCCTTTGATTGATGGCTCTGGGTAAAGGAGAGCAGGAAGATCTCATTTCTTTCTTTAACTTAGGTGCTATAGGAGATGCTACATTTTACTTTTATTGTAGGTGACCTAAATAGGATCTTGGGCCTAACTGTAATGTCTGAATGAAGATGAATGTTATTAATATACTCCAGTAAACGTGTACTTGGGCACTAGACTTGACACACAATGGGCTTCTTAGACTCATGGATCATGAGTAGATTGTAAAAAACATCTACTTCTTGCACATGCAAGGTCTTAAATGCAGTAGCACATGAGCTACAGCAACGTTCTGCACATGTGCAACAGACAAGTCTGGGATTTCCGAGTGCTCACCAATCTGGTACAAATGCACTAAGTCATTAGCTTTCACCTATCAAATTTTCTAGCCTATAAAAGCAGAATGTGCAGAATATACTAATGCAATCCATGTAATCACACATCAGATTAGCTTGCTTGATCCTACATTTCTACCTTAAAATCTCACAAAATTGCCCAGGCAAAATGATAGTGACTTACCAGTAACAGCACAGAGTATTTGCTAGCTGAAGGGGTGAACGGGCACTTTCCTGTAGGTTAACAAGGACCCAATTACATGCAGATTTGCCAATGTGGACTTGAATTCATTAAAAAAAAAAACTACTTTGGGATTGACACTGGTCTTTAATGCAGTCTAAAAAAGTACTGTTATTAGCTCAGTAATTTATTCAGACTGAGGGAAATAGAAGACACTGAACTTCATCTCACAGATTTTAATGTCACATCCTATTTCAGAACAGCATCAGACTTCAGAAGTGCAAGTGACATGGGGATGTCTGGAATACAGTATAAACCAGCTAAGTGTTTTTCCACCAAAGAAGGTTCTCATCATCCATTAAAAAAATTCATCAGTATTTAAGGACTCCCTCTCTGCCCTTTGCCTCCCAAGACAGAGAGGCCAAATTAATTTACAAAAATGCTGAAGTCCTAAAAATTAATGATATCATTACTATTCCATTGCAGTATGCTGTAGTACAGAGAATCATGTAGTGAATTAAGTTATTTTATCCCATCCTGATCCAGCCTAGTGGTTTAAATATCTGGCTTGTTCTTCTCACATCAGTGCAAGTAAACATGGCCTATATTCAAAAGGAGCACTTAAATCTGTGTAATTCATATTGAGATCAACTGTTTGTAAGGTAAATCAGTCATGTTCTTAACTGCTTACTTGGGCCTTAAAGTAAAAAGATGTGCTTAAATGCTCTGATGAGGTAAAATTGTCTGAGTTGTGAGGTCATTACGAGTCCTTACCATCCCTGCCCACCTCCCCTGGGCACCCTGCCCATGGGCAAGGACCCCATTTCAACCCAGCCCTGTGTCATCAATCCTTGTCCTAGTGATGCTGCAGGAAGCTGATCTGCAGCCCTGCCACAGCCCTGCCCTGCCTGACCCCAAGCTCTGGGCTGCTCTCCTGCCCTCTCCACATCCCAGCTCCATCTCCACAGCCCTGCTGAGGAAAGGAAAGATGGAAATTTTCAGTAGAACTTCTTTCACAGTGATTCTAAAAATTTCCAGCTGTATAACCCATTCATATGGGAGCTGCATACCTCTTCTCAATTTTTAATATTATGTATTTGAAGTAGGTTTTTTCTAAAGACTAGACTGAGTGATTTACACCTCTTTGTAATTAGATGTAGCAATAAGAATAATGTTTCATGTTATATTGGAATATTCTTTTAAACTTTGTCATGTAATTTTAAAAAATTTAATAGATATGGTGATTGGTATCTTAATTCAATTGTTACTTGACTTGTGGGCTACTTTTTGATTTGCTCAAATAAATGGCTAAGTTGTCTGGGACATAATTGTCTTCTGTTAGGGCTTTCTGTGAATGTATTTTTAATTTCTAAGTGGTTCAGTTCCTGCCCTATCTATTCAGGCACTTTTTTTCTTTTTCTAGTAGCATTAATGCCAATAATGCTAACTGGCTAATACTGCTGAATAAATTATACATTCAACATGTATCTTGTATTTTTCAGAGCTCTTCCTGTACTTTCAGTCTCATAAGTCCCCATTTTAAAAGGGAAATTAGTATTATTATCCATATTTTCCAGATAGAAAACTGGGCACAGAAGTTAAATGCTACATTTTCTCATTCCATTGCTCTCTGTCTTCAGGCAGATGCTTGTGAATCTTGACAGTGCCTCTCATTTCTTGCTGGTCTCCTGTACACTGAAAACATAGCTTAACTGCTGAAGACTGTCACCATCAAGCTTTGGTGATTTGGCCATGTTTATTACAGTAGGTTAGATGTGTGTGGGACCACAACCTTATCTGTGAGACCAATCAGCATACAATGATCAAGGTCTATGTGAATAAATTATCTTGGCCTCCAAATGGGGGAAACCTGTCTACAGGATCATGAATGGATCAGTCTCTGGTTTATGCTATCAACACTGCCAGAGAAATGTCCTGGACAGGTTTAGTTGCCCTTTGCCAAAAGCTATGCCATACATCATTCTAACAACACAGATAATCATGTTCCATTGTCTTTAAATTTTCACAAGCATTGTCATATTTAGCAGTACAGTCTCAGATTTTGTGTCTGCAGGTCTGAGTGCTCATCAAGCCATGTGCTGGTGCACCACATTGTTCTTCAGGAATGATGATGTAATCGCATATGAAACATTTTTCCATATAGCAGAGGTCAACTTGCATGGCTTCGTGCTAGGTGCTGGTATTCCTTTTGATTTTCACTCCAGTCAAGAAGTTGATAATCAACAACTCTGAAAGCCATCTGTAGCAAAGATCCTATAGGTATGTGACACACGGGTTTGATATTGACAGGTTCACAGTTTTTGACATAGAAACCAGGCAAGACATTCGGCATTTTCTCCACGTTTGAGTGGCCACCATTCAGAAAGTCTTGGTAAAAGCAGTTTTCTGTGTGCTTTGATACCTACACATCTCAGTAAAAGCTATGATAAAGTCTGTGCCACGTCATTATTATATTGATGGGACTAGCATACATGGTTTTGAGGAAATATCTTATATTCTGTGAACAGGGAAAGGACTGAAGGGACTGTAGCTACTTATTACTCCCCAGATTTCATTTGACCAATTATGGTGGCACTGTATTATAAATAGGAGGACCAGACTGTAGACTTTTAAAAAAGAATTATTGTTTGGGGGTCAAAGCTACTGGGGCATGGCATGAAAATGTGGCCTAGGGGATAAGGTGCTGTCAGATGCAGGGTACCTCAGGCTATGAGCTATAGGACTGTGTACAAGAACATAGAATCATAGGATCATAGAGTGTTGTGAGTGGGAAGGGACCCACGACGGTCATCTAGTTCATCTCTTGAAGAGGAAGAGCTAAGTACTCCTGCAGATTTGCACTTGGTATTTCTCATCAGATATTTTCAGTATCTCCTCTCAGAGGATAATCTGAGGGGTTGACAATGTGAACCATCTGGAAATTTAGCTTCAAAGGCACAGCCAAATGTGCCCACCGAAAGCACTGGAAATAAAATGGAGTGTGTAATGTGATCCCAGCCTATGTCTGAGGGAAGAATCTTACCCTGGTGTTATTGGCAAAGGGAGAAATGCAGCCTGTTTGTTTTCTGCATTTAAAAGTAGAAAAGATTATTTATATATTATTTTGTTCAGTTGATCAGGTAACTTTTTTTGCTTTTCTTTACTTCTCCCTGACTTGGCTGGCTGTGAATATAAACACTTTTGTCACAGAGATGTGGAATGATATCTCACTGTAATGCATACAAGATAATGAGACCCCTTGTGCTGTACGGAATAAATCACAGTAGGTTGGTTTGCCAAACTGCAGATCTGTATTTGTGTGTGCTATAATGACTCACCTCCACTAAGTCATCTGAACAAGAGGCTACTCTTGAAATATTTTGTTCAGCAGTGTACTGGACCTCTCTGGGATAGTTAAGTTTCTTCACAGCAGCTTGGATGGTGCTATGTTTTATATTTGAGACCAAAACAATACTGATAACAAACTAATGTTCTAGCTATTGCAGAATAGGGTTTGCACAGCACTAAAGCCTTCTCTGTTTTTCACTCTGTCCCTACCAGTGAATACCTTGTGGGTTGTGTCATAGGTTGCGAGTGGGCAACCAGGAAGATGACCCAAACCAACCAAAGAGATAGTACATACCATATAACATTGCGCTCAGCAATGAAGAAGGAAAAGAGGGAGTTTTAGGAAGACTTTTTTTTTTTTTTTTTTTCTCCTCAGGAGCTGGCTGGGCATCAGTTTGCCATGAGAGCTGGTAGATTATTGCCTTTGCATCAGTTGTTTTGTTTTGTTTTCTTTCTATCTTCTTCCACATAACCTGAACTTATTAAATATTTTTCTTTAACTCAACCCCCAAGTTTTTCTGCTTTTACTCTTACTTTCCTCTTCCCCCAACTCACTGGGAGTGAGAGAAGGGAGGGAGTGAGTGCCTGTGTAGTGCTTAGGTGCCTAGCAAGGTTAACACACAATGAGCAATTAAACAATACATTTGAAAAAACACACTTGCAGAAAACAAAATTGCAAAACAGAGTGAAAACTTACTCTCATCTAACCTCGTGCCTTGCTGTGAGCTCAACAAGATAAAGCTTGTTCTTGAGATACAGGAATTAACTTGCATTCTTCTCTGGGGATGGGGAGGTAAGTCTACATTGGAGACTCTGAACAAGCTGACTTAGGAAGTAGAGTCATTTAACCATGGTAGGGTGGAATTTCTCAGCAAGACTAATTAGCCCAGGCAAAGCACAGTTTCAGTGCAGTGCTTCTAGCATTCTGATACTGTGTTGTTAGTTGTATAAACACCATTCTCCCTGCATCCTGCCTGTCCTTCAGGCAGCTTGGTTTTCTAATATCTTCACTCTTCCTGTATGTTCAGAGCCCAATTTCCATAACACTCTCTCATTTCTTTGTGTCAAGGCCTGGTTATGACCTCTTCTTTCTGCATCTGACTTCTTTTCTTCTCCCATTAGTTTCCAGGCTGGCAATTCAAGAAATATCCTGGTGATGGTGATGTTGCTAATTAGAAGCTACTCAGTCTTTACAGTGTGTAAGCAGTGCTCTGCATGACATAGCTTGTTGTAGGGTGAGAAAAGTGCATAATTCTGCTTTCCTCTTGAGAGTTTGACACACCATTATAGAGATTCACTGCTGAAATTCATATCTTATAGATGTTTATCTCATAAAAACCTGCCTATATGTATTGGAAGGAACTGGAACCTTGATATTAACTTAAAAACAAGGGTAAGGCTCATTTCCAACTCATTATCAGAAGAGCACAAGTAGGAATGTAGCATCTCTTTACTCTTGTACGCAGAACTAAATTGCGGGTATTTTGCATCACGGAATTAACTTCACCTAACCTTAGGCAGCCGCTAAATGTCAAACAACTAATCTAGGCTTCAGTTGTCTTAAAATTGGATGAGAGGACATTTACTGTTGCAGTGTTTTGTTGCAGCATGAACACCATGACACATCCTACCTGTAGATGGATTTTATCTCCAGGTATATACAGCAGTGTTGAAGTCTCAGCCATTCTCATGTGGAGCCAGTGCTAGTGATGTACAGATTTTACAGAGAATCAGTCAAGGCTGATATGCCTTCAGTCCTTGAATCATTGAATTTGTCTTTGTATGACTCAGCTGCCAATTTGTAAATTCCTTATTTAGGCACTTTAATAAAAGCAGCCCAATTTATTGATCCTGTCTGTAAATGTTGTTTCAAATTCATTGTTTCAGTGATAGAAAAACAGGTTTGTTAATTAAAATTATTAAGTAATCTGTCTCCTGGAAGGTAGGACTTTAAGTACTTGGGAGGTGCCATAGCTGTTCTACAGGCACTTGCACATGCACATAAATGCACTTCTTCCTTTATGATTTTTATTTAGAGAAAAGCAAATGACCTCATGGCTGAGGCTGAACATTCGATTCCTTTGATGATTGTTACAGCAGGTTCAGCCGTGTAGTCAAACAGTGTGAGAGCATTCATTAATTTTCCAGGTTGCTCCAATTGAGTTTTAAAGATTTTTTCTTTTTTAAAATCAGTCCCTGTGCTTTGATACTGTGCCTCATCATGCAAAGATTTTGTGCAGTGCTGAAAGCCCCTTTACCCTATAAAAGGAATCTGCAAGGACGCTTGCCAAAGAATAATCATGTTAAGATAAGCAACGTATAGGTCCACTAGTGGGTGTTGCAAGAGAACCAAAATGTGAGAGTTTATTTGACACCAAATTCTTAACCCTGTGAGGTATCTAGGAGTAGTCATTATGATCTGTGAACACTTCTAGAATACAGTTCATACAATCTTCCAGTGCACACATAAAAATAATCAGATTTATTGCCTATGGGTATGCTTCTTTTCCTGTGTGAAAGTCTAAATGACTGCTTAGATCTAGATATCAACTTTGAATGCCACCTACTATGATCTCTCAAATGTTTCTCTTGCCGGAGCTGACTGCTTTATGTCAATGAATTAAAGAGAAAAATAAGGTACTTTTAAATGGTTATAACAAGTAAGCAACTGAACATGAACTCCTAGAATGAACTTGTGGAGAAAGGCAGTCTTTGGATTAATAACTGCAGTAAAGAAGTGATTTTGGTCTTGGATACAACTTTATACTATGTGAAACGAAATGTCCACAGTCAAAAATGATAAAATTGGAGACGATGGAGAGGAACTGCAAAAATTATACAAGAACTGAAGAAAAAAGACATATAGTGAGAGAGGTTAACTAGCTCTGTATGTCAAAATGATAAAAGGATATGATTATGGTATTTAGGAATAAAATATTGAGTAACAATCAATGTTTTATTCTGGCAAAGATGGCTTGATGAGAACTTAGATTGGAATTTAAAGCCAGGCAGACTTAAATGAGAAACTAGGAGGACATAAGGTTTAAAGAGACTAGAAGGAAGGAGTGGTGTTCTCAAGGAAATGAAGCTCTCCTCATATCTTTGGATTAAGTCTGGATACATTACTGAAAGTTGAAATACCAGACACAAATTTCTGTGCTCCATGGAGGGTAAAATCTATAACATACAGAAGGTCAGACGAGTTATTCTGGTGATTGCTGTGATCGTAACCTCTACGAACTGTTGAACTCACATAGTAGTACTATGATTTTTCATACATATCGAGCTGCTTTACAGGCAGAGCTAGGTTAAAAAGCACCAACATTTTTGTGTGAACAATTGGAAATGTTCAGCATTTGACTGTTTTAGTACTGTGGGCTAGATTTTTATTCAAGGTGAGGTTCCCACTGGCTACAGATGTCACTGTGAAAGTTCTGAGACTCATGCTGCATTTATTTAGAAGTTTGGTGGTTAAGGCTTTCCTAATATTATCCAAAAAATACCTGTCAATAGCAAAGATAGAATGAAGTCTGTCCAGGATAGCTTTTAACTGTATTGTTGATAACAGCATCTTTCCTTTTCCTGTAGTCCCACCTCCTATGACTCCATGTTGCCCTAACACACATTTCTTGCTTGATGCCAATCCACTCTCTGCTCCAAAAAGGCCAGACCCTTATAAAACCATCATATGTGAAAAAGTTGTTAAGGACTGTCTCATACACTAACAACCAAATTAACGCACAAATCCTAGCAAAGATTTTCCAAATTAGCTGGCATAAGCTACTTTAAGTCCCTATTTGAAACAGTACTGTTGCTTTAGGGATGATAATTGTTCCTACTAGATTTTCTTTAGTCTAAGGAATACTTTGAAGTATAAATATGTCTAAGTCCCTGTCCATGGACATGGAATATATCAGCACAGGATGCATATCACCCCTTTGAGATGCCTGTCTTATTTTATTAGCAGAATCTACATGACTGACTTATACTAAATACATACTATAAGAAGATGAACTGAACACATCTTACTTGCTTACTCTTATTGCACATACTTGGTTAATCATATTGCAGATGCTTCTTCATTTGTGGAGGGAAACAATCAAGTCTCCTGCGCTGGACTTTGTATCATTTCTGATTAGTTATTCAGCTCAGATACTGATATGCATGACATTATGGGAACAATAGGCATATGGAACAACCAGAAAAAAAGAGTGGAATTTTAGATTCCAGAAAACAGAGTATGACAAGGCTATGAACAAAAGTAAACCTCAAGAAGAGTGTGACTGCGATATGTCTGTGAGCCAAGAAATTATATTGATATTTAGGGCTGATGCAGCACAGATAATATGCACCAAAAACCCAAGGTGATAAATAAAATCAGATTATTCTTGGACAGAATAACATAGATTACATAGCAGTGAGACAAAATAGATCAAGAAATGCTGATTAAAAAAAAAAAAAAAAAGCTTGCAAGGTTAGAGGCATTTTAATCATGAGGAATTTTAATTACACTGATATTGATCAGTACTACAACCCTGAATACCCTTTCCCTCAACAAACTCTGAACACTGTGCTCTTGAGAGAATGACTCTGCTTATGCAAGTTGAACAGGCTGCTGAGCATGTGGCTTGTTGCCTTTTTGGCCTTTTAAGGCATCCCAAGAAATGAGCCAACTCTACAACTTATGTTGAGAAGTGTGGTTCTTTGGTAGGATTAAAGAATGGAGGAAAACAAGGGTTCTTTGTTCTAGAGTTTATAACTACTTTAATGCAGTAAAATGTCTTTTATATTGTAGAAAATGGATGGCTTTGCTCAGCTGACCAATGTTACTGAATGAATCTGCTGGGAAAATAGGTGATGAAGACAGTTATCATCAGAACTTCTTACCCTAGTAAGATTTACTCCTCATTCTTTTCCTAAATGTATTACATTGCCCTAAATTTGTTGCATTGCAAGAAGATTTCTAGCTACTGTTGAACCATTTCAAGGAACAATGAAAAAAATGCAAAGATTTCTTGTACTGAAAAGAAAAAACTATCTTGATTTTGAAGATCTTGATGTATGGATAAAAGAAATCCTTACAAAATAATATTAAAAAAAAAAAATAAGAATGCAACAGAACCCAGATTATGCCACAGTTACCATAGGTCTCCTGCAGGAAAGTAGAAACTCTTCTGCAAGGATCAAATGCATCTTGCAAGGTGATATCATCCTTGATTTTCAGTTATGTAATGGGGAGGGGAAGATACACAATATCATGCTTGATTATGGCAAAGTATAAATTAACCAAAATTGCACTTAAAGATCTGCAATATTAAGCAAAAAATTTGAAACAACTTTAAAACCTGTGCTTTTTCGTATTTTTTTTTAATAAAAAGCGTCACTCAGAAGATAATCTGATGCATAGTATGAACCAAAGACCTTTTCTATGTAGTCATCTGGAACTTGTGAGATATGCTTTTAATATGGGACCAATTGAGGTCTCAAAAGCCACTACTTCCATGGCTGAAGCCTTGAGTCTGAATGTGATCTGAAAGGGTTGAAATCCAAAGTTGATTTTTTTTTTAGATCTTAACAGGAACATGACAGGAACCTTAATTATTGTAGGTCTTGTAGGTCTTAGCAGACCTATAGCAGAGACTGTTATTACTATATTTGGAACTAATTTATTATGAAAGACTATTAAATAAGTAGACTATTTAATGCAGAAATAAGACTAAATTCAACAGAGGCACAGATTTAGCAAAATGTTTAAATTTATAACTTTTTTTCAATCCTTCATTTCTTCTTGAAGTTATTTGTTGAATTTAGTCTGTAAGCTTTTGTACTACCTAAATGTAGACATTTACAAAGTACACATTTTTTGGGCCTAAATCTAGCCTGTTATTTTCTAAGCCTTGCATATACTGCTTTTTTTCTCTATAACAGGTGGCAATGTGAGAGTGTCTTATTTGTTACTAAAAGGAACATCAGTTTGTGGGGCTAAATAAAAACAAATATGGGAAGGGATTACATCAATGTAGAAAAAAAAAACAAAAACAGAAAAGTTGAGAATTTCAATAGACCTGTCTCCACCTCATATTTTGATGAATTAAGTGAATCTGAACAATATGAAACTATCAGACTTTAGACTGATGTTCAAAGAATCCCAAGAAGACAATTGGAGATGATTCAGGCATAGTAGAAGTGTCAGTAGAAGACCATCAATGTCATTATCTTGACAAAATTCAGTGGCTGTTAAATATAATTGGGGCTAAGGGACATCTGATAACTCTGAAGAACTTTTCATAATTTGCTTTTCCTTTTTGAAATCTCAGCACGGGCCTTGGGTCTAGTCACTTGTAAATTATTCTCTGATTTATTAGCACAACATCAGCTTCAGTTTAAGCACTGTACCTTCAGCTGTTTCACTTATTCTTCATTGCTTTTCAGCAGAAAGGGAAGACACATGGATTTAATTATTTTTTTTCTGTAAAAAAAATCCATGTCAAAAACTTCAAGTTGCTTAATTTAATGCCACAAGGGAGCTCAGCTTATGCATAGCTGATGGTCTTTATGATCCAGGGTGATCATTTTCAGATTAAAAGGGATAAGACCTTTAAATGATTACCAAAATAATTTACAGGAGGAACTTTTTTTTTTTTTTCTTCTAATATATTGACCTTTCTCCAGAAAAAGAAATCCATATGGAGACAAGGAGCACTACATTCCCAGGAAACAAATCAGAAAGCCTTAAAACCACCTCATTTACTTATTTCGTTGTGATTAGAGATGCATTCAAGTATTTCCATCTGGATTGTTATCCAAAGTTAATCATTAAACAAAGCTTTCTAATACAAACCTCATGCAAAAAAGTTACCCAAACCAAAATATTGGCAGAAAGGTATCCATGAAGACACATATGCCTAAAGACTCTCTCCTGCAGAAAATAAGTATATTAACAATACACTCCAGTGAGGCATGCAGATGTACTTCACAGGTTTTAAGGAGACTCCAGTGAATTGCTGAGCAGGGATAGAGAACATATGGAGCTCAGATTTAACATGAAATGTAAAAATTGTACTCATTAAGTCAAACAACCTGTTGAGGTTGCTTTCCTGCTTCATCTATATTTCAGCAGGTCATATGCTGGCTCTGTATTACTGGAAGGCAGACTCCATGGAGAAAGGCTATACAGCAAAGAAACATCAGGAAGATGTGAGCCTGAGTAAGTGCAGGATTAGATCATGGGCAGAATTTGACAAACTTTCTCTCTTATTAACATGAGGAATTTCTTCACTTTGTTCTTCCAGGCCAGCGTGAAGTAAAGGTTTTAGAATATTATTGATATTTGTTAGCATAAGACCTTTTCTTGAAGCTTTCATATGTGATCTGTTCATATATCTCATAGACACCAGTGTGCTTTCAGTGTACTCTCAGCATTTTCAAGAATCAAATATTTCTGCCTTTGTGATGACTGTATTGTAAAAGTCAGTCAAACCTGAAGATTTAGTTTTTATATCAATTTTACAGTTATATCAAATGCAGAATTTCACATTTTTTAAATGAGTCAGTTTTAGATATGAAGAGTGAAACTTTTTTAATAGCCTTTTTTACATTCAGAAAGGTTGTTACTTCTGAGTAACAAGTTACACAATTGAATTAAATTAAATGTTAAAAGGATTGTCGTACACCATAACCCAAAGGCTATAGGTGACATCTAGTAATTGCTACTTCTAGCTTTACTCCTTGGACAGGTCAGATTGCTTGCAATTTAAGCTATAGCTTGATCAGATAGAGCTGAGTCTCTTGAATAGCACCAAAGAATTTTCAAGATGGACACTTAAGTGGTCCTGTGAATGCCTGTAATAAGTATCAATGATTATATCTAAGAGCAACAAATCTTTTAACCCTGAAAATTCAGTGGTTTGTATTGCACAAGAGAGGTTTTTTGAGTAGGGAAAGGCTAACAAAACCAATGCCATAATATTTGGCAGAGCCTTATGAAGGAAAAGGTGCTCGTTATGTCAGATGGTCACATTTGCTATTTCAGAGGAAAGGGAATAAGAAAGAACACATCATTCAGTGAAAATAGAAGTGTCACCTGTGTATAAATGCGTAAGGCTTTCCACAGCCATCAGCCAGGTTTATAGTAAGGAGGAAAGTACAGTAAGAGATACAACACTGACCCTGGCAATACAGACAATAAGTACATCTGTGGGGATGGGAAAGGAGAGATACCAGACTGGGACAAAAGATGAGCATCAGGTTAGGACATCACATTGAGAGGCACGGAGAATGAAAGCTTAAGTCCTCCTCTCCTCTATATACCTCTTTTTCTTATATGGTACAGGAGATGTCATTTTCCTTTAGAGGGATGATTCTGGAAAGAAATAATGCAGTTAACCAAAAAGTCAACAGAAGAGTTTGTGACTGATGTTTCACCATGAACAGTGATGGAACTGCTCTCTGAGTTGGGCCAGCTGAAGGGAGCATGGGTGTGCCATGTAGTGCCACTCTTTGCAGATGGGTCAAGCAGCTCCACAAAAAACCAGCCATTTAGGGAATTGTGAGATTCCACATCAACAACGGTTTTGGAGAGAGGAACAAGGATTCATTTTACTTTTAACTCATGACCAGAAAAGCCTGGAAATTATTTTCATTGTTTCCAATCTGATTTTAACCATGAATTTCTGAGGAAGGCTAGACTGGAACCACGCAGAACTTCAATTCATTTCCCAAGACTTGCTGGTATTAACTTGGACAAGTTATTTACTTCCTGTGCATGGATTTCCTTGTTCTCAGGGGGAGATACATGTCCTTCCCTTTACACGAATGCTTTATTTAGCTAGTGAGCTTCTTGGTACATAAACAGTCTCAGGCTTGTAGTTTATGACTTTGATATAGTTGGGTATTCTACATATAGATGTTGGTGAGACAAGAACAGTCTTAGAAATAGGTTAAGCTAAAAGACTTACATGTCAGGCTAATGACACAAACTCTTCCTTTCTCTCAAAAATAGCAGAAATGTGGATTCATGTAACATATTAATCAGACTTTAAAATCCTCACTGCATTTAATGGAACAGTTATTTTTTCCTTGGTAAAACTTGCTTTAACCAAGGAAGGAAGTTTTTGGGTAGGGAAAAACTCTGCACTGCCTGTATGCTAGCTCACATTTAGATTCATTTAAGGTAGGTGGTCAAGGTATCCCAGGAATGGATGGAGGAAAGATTTAAAAGCTGAGTTAGATTTGAATTTTTGAGAAATGCTGGAGCATTGGGAGAAGATCATGGCAAAAGTGAACCAGACTGGGTTATTAAGATTGCTTGAGGACACCATGATATTACTCTGAAAGGCCAAGAAGCACTCCAAATACCTGGCCACTGTTTGTCTTAAATATTACATAATTTAAAAGCATACAAACAAACAAATCAACCAGAAAACTCAGCATTGATAGGTTGATTCAATTTATCTAATGGTTTTGAACTTTCAGGTTGAAGATGGTTCTCATTTTCAAACCTTTCTGTTCTATGATACAGGTTGTTGTCTTTCATTGCTTAAGAGTTTTTAATGTCTTCTTAATCCTAGAGCTAGAGCATAAAAGAAAATACTGAATATCACTGAGAAGAGAGAGAGGGTGAGAATAGTCATGGAGGTAGTTCTTACATTCAAGCTTGGCATCTTAGGGGATCTCTGACACTTGCTTACAGGTTCTTAGACTTCACAGGATTTATGTTCTTTGCCTCTTTTTGACCCATCTCCACAGATGGGATACAGAAACAGAAATGGTGCTTTGAATATAATTTTCTGCAGAGCTTTTCCCACTTCTCAAGGGTTTCCTTCTTCTCCTGTGGGAGGATTAGTTCTTTTTTCCAAGCATATGTAAGAAGGGGCAAACTCAAAATAATTTTGCATCCAAGAGTACGCATATCACTGCTTTGCAGTTACATTTGCATTACATTTCTGGCAGTGGCCATGAATGACTGGCATCAGCTATGACTCATTATTCATTCCTCAAAGGACTTGGCATATCAGCAAGAGGCAAAAAAACCCCTTTCAATTTCATATTGTTTCTTTCGACAGGCAGATACACGATGAGCAATTTGCTGGAGGAATCAGTTGGGGAGTG
The DNA here is from genome assembly GCA_907165065.1 of Caprimulgus europaeus. Next base: position 119,548,699 of record OU015523.1, read on the forward strand.
GAAAAGGAAGGTGAAGCCTGGAAGTCCCAGAAAAGGGCAGATTTCTGTAGCAATTTAACTCATGTAAAGAAAATGACTATTATCAAAAAAACTACAAATGACAACATTTATCCAACTCATTCAAATAGAAGTCAGGCAGCTAGTAACTGCACTGGACAGTAATTGCCACTGTAATGGAGCTACTTCTGGTGAGTGACAAAACAGCACTGTGATAGAGAAGAGGGGAATAAAAGGAATGATTATACAGATTAGATCAAAAGTAAGTGGTACTAGTGACAGGAAGTGAGTGTGGGCATTATAGCCAGAGTCTCAGAGATGTTGGTGATTTTTTCCTTTATATTCTTTATTCTTATGCCTCTTCCCTGACTTTTTGTTTTCATAAGCCAGTCACACATTACCATCAGCAATGAAAACTTTCTTACTCCTCCCCTTTGACATCCCCTAAAGGCTCTGTTAAGCATCTGTGGGCTGAGTCTTCATAGGCGTATTTTAATTATATCCCATCAACCTTCACTGACAATGCTATTGACAAATACCTTTGTGACATCATGACTAACTAAATGAATAGCAGCAAACATGTCAATTAATTTAAAAATACAGATAATAACCCCCCTTCCTTTTCTAACGATGCTAACACAGACAAAGACAGGCAGGGTCATTTATCAGCCGTTTCTCCTTAATTCAAGACATCTTCAGTGATAAATGCTTGCTTGATTAAATGGGACAGTCATTCATATTAACTATGGGAGATAAGGCTATGAACACTCAGTTGAACATTTAATGTGTTAGGAAGCAGCTCCTCAAAAGGGAATCTTTAAAGGAGTTTGTCACAGACAGCTCTGTAAAGTGAGGTTGGCTGGCCTTTCTCTTATCAGATGTCAAAATCCTCCTTTAATCCAAGACCTATTAGTTCAAGAGGAGGAGGTCAGCCCTGCTGGTCCTTCACCAGAAAGAAGAGAAGACTGCAGATCCTCCCATCAGAAATAGCTACATAGGACAGTGTTCAAACAGAGGACTCTGTGCCCTTGAGATTGTTGCTTCTGCAGAGCCAGATAAGAGAACCATGGGTGGCAAAGGCTCTCTAAGTCCATATCTAAAGGGCAAGAAAGTGTAGGAATGAGAGACTGGTAACTGTGTGGGACATTACACACTTATACAACACAGAACTACATTAAAGGAGCTCAAAGCCACTCATTTCAAAGTCAGAATTACATTTGCAGGTACAACCTCAATTCAGAGCTGCGTGCATATATTTTACAATTAATTTTAGTATCCCAGAGTCCCATATAATTTCCCACTTAGACCCTTGTCTCACTTCCAGAAAAATGAGACTCAGGTACTCACCTGGCATATAACAGTTCAACCCTAGCAGTCAAAGTTGAGCAAGGTCAGAATCACCTAGAAGCAGGAGCTTATTATGGGGCATTCAAGGTAACTGCAGTTAAAAAAAGGTCCACCAATGGCTATTAAAAATACATAGAACGTTGGCTCCCTCCAGAACATTGCCACTGATGATTTTCAATTACATTGATGTGAGTTTTAATCAGATTGAAATATGTCTGCATAATTAGCTATAGGGACATTTGACTGGTGTAGCAACATCAGCAAAGAAGAGGAAAACCAACCATAATATCTATAATGCTATGATAATGAACAATTAGAAACAACAATGTGTTTTCTGCATTCTAATTGCTCTTTGTAGTGCTTAGAGAGGTTTGTTCAGGGAGGTGGTTTTGCTTAGATTCTTATGCAAAGCCAATTTACAGCAAGAGAATATTTTGTGTTGGCTTTTTTCGGCTTTGAGGAAAGTCCTCCTTCGACAAAGAGAAAGAAGAGCACAGAAACCAAGACTGGAAATGCAATATCTTCAGAATAGAGACTGATCAGAGACCCCTTTCCTACATTTGTCATTTAAATTAATTCCACTTTCTAGCTGATCCATACAGTTCTGAGGCTTGGCAGGTATGGAAGATCCTGCATGTGTTGTGCTGTGCTGGTTTTTCTGTGTCAGCATTACCTTCATCAGTTTGGCAGGGACATTTTGTAAAATGAAGCCAGTTCTTCACCCCAAAGGTTATGGAGGCAAGAGCTGGTAGGATCTTCAGTTAGTTTCATTTTAATTCAACCCAGAAAGGAAGGTTGCATGCCCTCTAAGCAGCTGTTGAAGAAATAAAGGAGTTCCTGTACCAAGGTCTCTAATTTGTCATTGGCAGAGGTTACGGTAACCTTATAGCAGAGGCAACTCCTATGGATATGCCAGATGGTGAGATAAGAGGGAACAAACTGCTCACTAGAGAAGATGGTCCTGTTGTGTAGTTTACTGCCAGGCCCAGTCCCAGCATAGGCCCTGTGAAACATAATTTCTAGAGGTAGTAGATGAAGTTGTAGTTTTACCTCCTGTTGGGATAACAGGTGTGCAGGCAGTCTAGGAACAAAGGGACTGTTCAAATTGCTGCTATGAGAGCTGCCTGAATTCACTGGGTGGAAAAATCCTGACTTTCTATGAGCAGGTTCAGGAGATGAAGCAGATCAAGGGAGCAGATCAAAAGAACTTTCCTCAAGAACATCTCTCATGAAATGTTGCACGTTATGTCAGTTAAATATGTTGTAATTTGTTTTGTTTACAGTTGTTCATTCACACCTATTCGTTCGCACTATCTAGATTCTGGCTCTGCAAGCATACATTTTGCAAATTTTTTTTCTCATTACAAGTGAATGATTTTTGGCAAAAGTCAATAACAACGTGAATTAATTGTCAGAATGAGGTATTGATCACCTTTTTCCTGTAGGAGCTGTTGAACATTTTTCTGTTAACATATTAAGCTTAATGTTGCAATTAAACTTCCTTGAGTTGGAATCATCAATGTTTTAAAAATACCTCCTTATCTTTATCATGAATAATTCTGAGTATCCAAACTTCTCTGGTTTTATACTTTATCTACGCTCAGGTCAATTCATTAGCTGATAGAAATCCATCCAGACAAAATATTGTCATCTATTTGTATACTTCAGGTCTGTTCATCCAACTCACTCTATTATCCCATTTTGTAAAGCTGGTCAGCTAAGTGTGTCATCTGTATTATAGTGACACATCCTATAATCAGTACAAAGTAAAACAAATCTCCCATAATGTAACAGTACTGTCATCTTGCTACAAGAAACAAAATGAATGTATGTACCATTTTTCCTTGCTTGTTTGTGGTGGATAATTGTTTATTTGTAGTTTAATTTTCCCATTACATGTGTTAGGATGTATTGAGTAGTAAGAATAGCTGTATTGAATTGATTACCCCTTTTAATTAAATGTTGGGTTTTGGAGACCTGTATGATGAGTTTTTAATTTTGTGAAGTATGTGGGAGGAAGGAAGTATCAATAATTGTTGGAACAATGAATTAGCTAAATGCCTTCAATCTCAATAGATTGTATATAGGGAAAAAAACCAAAGTAGACTCAGAATAATGTCACCAAAGAATGTTTGTTGCAGTCAGGGGTGACAAAGGCCATTAGACCTTACTTTGCCAAGGTCATGTCTATATTGCATAATTAACAGTGGGATCCATTGTAAGGTCCTAACAATTAGGCTTGCCTTGTCCTTGGGCAAACATTCCCAGAAGAAAGCTGCTCCTACCTTACAATATCTGCATCATATCTGCCTTCTTCAGAGTGTTCGTGTGTATCTGTGTATGTAAACATAGATGAGTGTCCAGTGGTTTGTTGTGATGAGCAATGTTGGAATCCTTTCTTCCTCAAGTATCTCAAGTACTGTAAGTCAAAATCTTTCAGCCTGGACAAGAGAAGGCTCTGGGGAAACCTTATAGCAGCCTTTCAATACTTAAAGGGGGCTTGTAAGAAAGATGGGGACAAAACTTTTTAGGAGGGCCTGTAGCGATAGGACATGGGGAAAAGATTTTAAACTAAAAGCGGGTAGATTTAGACTAGATGTAAGGAACACTGGCACTTGGTGCCCAGAGAGGTGGTAGAAGCCCTGTCCCTGGAAACATTCAAGGTCAGGCTGGATGGGACTCTGAGCAACTTGACCTAGTTGAAGATGTCCCTGCCCACTGCAGGGGGTTGGACTAGATGACCTTTAAAGGTCCCTTCCAACCCAAACCATTATATGATCCTATTGTAGGTTGATAATGCAGTTGTAGAAGTCTCTGTGAAGGACTATCTACTCATGAACTATCTTTGTCTTGAGATCACTTCCTGGAAAGAAATACCAATTTTAAACCCACGGTGGCAGGTGAAGCTCTGAGCTGAAGGAAGTCTTAACAGGGATATTTCTGTGGCCAATGTGATTATAAAGGTCTTTGTGGTTAACAAGGCTTTTCAACTGCCTTAGATTATTTACAATGCACATCCCAGATATTGTCCCAGATTTAGCTGTGAGTATTATTCAGGAGAGATATTTTTGGTTTATATTATTTTCCCTTATCTTGCTATAAAGTGCTGCAAAGTGCTTCTGGCAAAAGATGTTAGGATAACATTGCATCTAAATCTTAGTTAGTGACCCCATTCAGTAGTGAAACAAACATGTATTTACTCACTATTCTTCAAAATATATTCAAAGTAGCTGTCAGTGACCTAATGCCTCATGGCTCTGAACTTTTCTTGGCTATCTTGTTAAAACATTTTAGTTAACAGAGAATTGAGGATAAAGTTTTAAGGTCCTCCTAGTTCCATCTGGATAATAGAAACAGGTCTAGCTCTATTACACGTCACAGCAAGTTAGCTTTATTAGAAAATAATAGAAGGAAATAACACATAAAGAGAATTAGAAACACTTGTTCACCATTAAGAATTGGCCATGATATTTTACAGACCCAGTAATTGTTAATATATTAGTAACTGCCATGTAATTTCAAATATCTGGTAAATAATTAATTCTATTGAAATTTCAGTTGAAATTTCTGAATTACAGGTTACTTGAAAAAGAGATTATCTATCAGAACTGAACAAAATGTAATAGAATCATACATTGTCATCGGTGACTCTTAATGGATGTGTGTGGACTTGCAAAAATCTTATTAGTAAGTCCTTTATATGTTTTATTAATGATATTAAAAAAGTCAGGATATTTTATTAATAATATTATTAATAGTACTACTCGAGGCTTTCAAAATTATGAGACACATTAAAAAAGGAATGACGATTAATTGTGGGCAAAGTATAGTGACAAATTTTTACTGGGGGATTTACAGCATGCATGCATGTGGTCTCAAATAACTGATTAGTAATTAGTATTCTTCCAGATAATTTTAATAAAGGATGTGTGAATAGCTGATAGCATTATGTATTGTTAATTTGAATTCTGAACTTATTCTGGTTTTGGTTATGTTTACTGAGTATTTTTCCTCACACTGCTCACAAAAATGATTGTAAATGTGTTCTTGTTTATCCATATGGTGAATAGCTGCTGTTGCTGTGTATATTCATGTTTGTATATGAATTTAGATATTGATGAAAAAGGAATATCTTACACTTGTTATCTTTTACTGAAAATTATAACCAAATGGTGTGGAGCAGAAAAAAACAGAACAAACCCTGTGTGATTTGAATGACCAGCTGTACAACACAAGATTCCTGGCTTTACTGAGGTTTGCCTGGTGGTCAGATCTTGTGCTGAAGGACTGTCAGTTTTATCCAGAGTAAATGAAGTGTAGAGCCAGGGAGCTATTTGTGAAGAACAGTTTGCACTAATAAAATAAGAAATAAAAATATGTTCAGGAGTCATTGGCCAACAAAACAGAAGGATTAATTAATCAGATTAATTGCCTGATTTTATCAGCTCTATTGAGCAGGATCTATTACAAAGGAGTGATAAAGTATTTGCAACTATCCAGGCAATCAATGTATTGCATATGCACTGAACCATTTGGAAACTTTGGAGTATCTGCCAGTGTTTAGAGAATTTCAGATTCTCTAAATCTTCTAAATCCCTGGCCTTCCTTTGAGAGTTACATCTAACATTTGACAAAAAATTGTTTTATTTTTTTATTACTATTTTGTGTTGCAGAACAATAATTTTATTACTTAGTTTGAGCTTTTCTAGGAAATGATACAGCTATGACATTTGCTTTGTGTTTCCATCAACACTGTCCACCTCAGACCTCTGATTCCTCAACTTTTCCTTTATTGTGATCAAAATCATTTTGGAAACACCCCTGTTTGTTTTTTTGGCCAATAAAAATGTGATCACCCTTTCTGAAATACCTTGATTACAGTCTGTCCAAAAATGCAAGGAAGAAAGGTTTCCACAGGGCTGGGAGATGTTGACTGCAAACTTGCCTAAAAATTTATAAATATTCCCTTATGAAGAAGTACTAGACTACGTAAAATAATTACATAGGAAAATTTTCAAGACTTCTCTTAAAACTGTTGCACTCGAAAAATTTTATAGTTCAAGACTATAATATATGAACTAATCTTTTGTGGGCAAGGGAGCCCAGATGAGCATCTGCTTTGTCTGGCTGAGACATTTTAAGGCCTTATTCATGATCAGATAACACTAGCTGTACAATTAGTCTAATTAGCAGGTAAATCAAAAGAGTCCACTGTCAGCTTTACAGTGTGGTGACCACTTTCCTACATAGGTATCCAGAATCAGGGCAGTTAGGAGCTTGTGCCTTAGGATGGCACTGGCAAACTTAATTTCATTAGCTTTTTCTTGGTCATTAGCTCACCACTCAACCAAGTTCCTTGTGAACAGATTTAGAATGGATGGAGCAATCAGTTTCTACGTTCAGGCTTTCAGGGTGTCTCGCTTCCTGTCTCCATGGATGTTTTTCTTGAAAGACACTGGCTTTCAGTCCTGGCTGGAAGAACACACCCTCAGCTGTACACTCGGATCCTCAACAGAAATTAAGGTTCTGCTCACTACTGAAATCATCAGATCCTAGGTAGATTTCCAAGTTTGTACCAACCAAGATAGATCTTGAGGAGTTAGCCCTTTGCAGATAACACAGGAAGCAGTTGATGTGAAAAGCATGTAAGAAAACTAATAGCCAAAGGAAATGTGGCTTTTGATGTCCTAAGAGTTAAGGACCAGGACTACCAGCATGGTGTGGTAACTTGTGCTGCTCCAGAGATGTGGAACAGCTACAGATGAAGATTAGTTATATTTTTAAAGTGGATTTCCAACTGCTTCATTTTACTAGGATGATACAGACAACGTACAGGTGATTTCTAGACTGATGGATGACAATAGGAATATGTAAAGAGCTGTGGGAGACAGTTTTATGTAAGGGTGTTTCCAAGGCAATGGTTATTGTAATAAGTTTTAATTTGACCCTATTACCCGTGAGCTGGCCTGTGTGGACACTGGTAGTGTCAATAGGTCAGGATCTATAGGTCAAAAATAGATTGTGGATTGATTACTAAAATATAGTTTAATACTAATGTTCTTGTGCTACTTGAGCTAGGAGTTTGTGCTCACTTCCTTAGGCACAAAACTTAATTTAAATGGGATAGAGATGTCTAAACACCTTTTAAGATTATACTCAGGTTTTACTGCCTCTTTGTCCCAGTTCCCTGTGTATAAAGTGGGGAGTAAAACAGGCTCTTTCTGTTAAAGCCACCTAGAGTATTTGCTAATTAAGGAAAGCATTGTTGCTCTGTGTAATTTTCAAGGTGCCTACAAAAATGTGGCTTGTAGGGAAGTTGCCAATGAATGTGAATAATAATAATAATAATATGTTCTCAAAGCCAGATGAGAAAAATAGTCCAGAGATAAAGAGAAAGATAGTGCTTTCCTCAGCTGAATGTAAGCTGATTCAGGTAAACACAAAGAAAAAAAATCTCAGTATAGTCTGACAATCTGAAAATTGGGAGAAACAAAAGACTTTAAAAATGATGATCTTTTCAGGGAACTTCTACAAAAAAGAGGTTTAACAAGAGTGTTTAGAGCACTACAATAAATAATTTCCCATTTTTCTTGGGAGTATTATCGCCACCTATTATTTTAATAATTATGAAAGGTGCCTCTTTAGTAGAGCTAGTGGCTTTGTAAGGAGTGTTGTTATGCTAATAAACAGATGTAACATCACCAATCCAAAGCCATAAGAAAGGATTATTTAAATTCCTACAATTCCAGTAAAGACATAAAAAATCTATAAATATTGTGATTGTAGTATCTAACATTATGAAGAACTTTAGCTATAAATATCATAGCAACAGAAATGCTGTATAACAATGGCTTTAATGTGGCATGAGGAAGGTATTTTAAAATGTGGTTAATAAAGATATTATTAATTCTAAACCAGTCAACCTGCCTAGGTAACAAAAGCTTTTCAGAGGTTCCTGAAGACCAGATACTTAAATTCTTTCTCCATGACACAATCAGGAAAGTATCCTTCAGTTTAGGAAGCTGTAAACATCTACTTCTATGTGCTGGGATTACATTAATTTACATGAGGACAACTTAATTTAGTGACAAGATACACCAGCCTTGGCATACTATTGGAATTGTATCTAACCCATGGCCACAAGACAGGCATCCTCCTCTACATGATAGATTTATGACTAGTCTTATGACAGGCTGAGCTAGGATTCCTCATAATCTGATTCCTTTGTGCACACATTTCCCTCATAAAAGGAAAGAAATACATGTTAAAAGATGGGAGGTAGCTACATATTGATCATGAAGCAGATGCTTTCTGGTCACCTGCTGAAGGAAGGATGATAAATTGCAGAAATTGGGGAAATGGCAGTGTTTGAGAAAGGAGAAATTAAGAAATAGGTTGCTGGAACTAGTCATGTCACTTGTGACCCATTCTGCTGATTTCTGAATTCCTCTCTCTTTAAAAAGAAACAATCAAACAAACCAAACACAAAACACAAAACCACACCAAAACTGTGGTGGCAAACAGCCTATGGTTTAGATTTATTGCTCTGAAAATCAGATTGAACCCATGAATTGGTGATTTTGTGTCTGTGGTCTACTACACACATGCATTCCTGATCAAAGTACAGGTGAAATAGTTCCTAATCAGAATAGTCAGATTTTGAATTTACAGGTTTAAAGTGATACAAAGGAGATGATCATTCAGGTATGTCAATCATAGCCTAAAGCTAGGGTAAATGCTTTTATATATATTTATATAATACATAAAACTGTCAAATTCTTTAATTCTCCAGCTTGTCAGTCACTGCAAAATCACAACCACTTCCTCACTTTGTCAGTCTACCTCCACAATACTGCACTATAAATTTTCCTCAGGAATAGACATTGCATTAACCTTTGTGAGTTTGGGTGCTTTGTTGACTAAAGAAGTAAGGACAAGTGCCTTTGTACTGATGTCAGGTGACTGACAATGATGACAAGAAGTTGTATAAACTTCTAAGCCTTTGAAACCAAACTTCTTTTTTTCTTTTAAAAAAAAAAAATCCTATGCAGTAGTTCAACTGCTTCATGGATATGGCTCCTCTCATTTTCCAGACAGAGAGGCAGGTTATTCTCATGTGGAAGCTGTGAGGAAGACATAACATGACATGTATGCAGACTGTTAGGTTCCCCAGTGTGCTGTTCATTATCTGGCAGTGTTTAACCCAAAACAGAAGCTGAAAATTTGAATTTGTAGTGATCATATTGATATAAGTGATCAAGGAAGAGTTGGTAACATTTTGTTTTGTTTTGTTTTTATATATGCATTGATCTTTAAGGTCCCTTCCAACCCTAACCATTCTATGATTCTATGACTCATTTTATAACAACCTCTGTAACCTCAACATAGTAAGAAGTGCAAAAGTTTGCTGGTACTGAATTCTGGGGTCTTCACAGTCCTTCACATTGGTCAACTTGTCTGTAGACACTGATTGGAGCATGTGAGTGCTCGGTTACCTGCCTCTGGCAAAATATGGCAGATCAAACTGAGGAGTGGTATAGTCCAAGTTCAGCCAGCAGATAACTGGTTAACCCAAACTGATCCTCTTTTGCTGGTGGTTTTAATTTCTCTAGGGATCTGATATTGACAAAAATGGGAAACAGTTTCAAGATTAGGAACTCAGCTTTCCTTGAATATATATAAATGCTTTTAAACATGTCTATTATTGCAATGAGGGAAACTATCCACCAATAACTATCACACAGACGGCTTCCCACTGGCTGGTTTCTGTATCAGTGTGTTCATGCTGCTACTCATTTCCTAAGATCCCTAAGGTCCCTAACTCCCTGCCTTTGCCTTGTCAGAAAAGAAGTTGACCTTGTTAATTTATAATATTTATTTGCATGCTAAGACTGATGCTGCAGGTTGTATAGAGAATTCCAAGGTCATTACTGCCAGCTTCTACTAGAATGGATGACTATAAAACTGGATCTCTAGCTGTATATTCTCAATAATGGGTAATTCATGCTATAGCTCATTTGGAAGGAATATGAACTGCTTAAAGATGAGAGCAGATGATGCATTTAGAACACGCTATGCTTATTCAGCCTGTACAGTACAAAAAGGGGGACTCAATATAAGCATAGTTAATAGAGATCATATAGCTTGTCATAAAGTTGGCTTAAATAGTACGTAGGACTTTTTGAAAAACAATGCACTTAGAGAATGTAGCCCTGCAGCCAAGTAGCATGGTGTTGCCCTTGCTAGTAATACATCACAGGCTTTGCACTGAGTTTGCAAGGCCACAGGACTGAAGCTTGTCAGATTTGGTCTGTCTGAACTTGTCCTGACCTGACTGTAGCTTTGTTTGAACTTGGTTTGTCTACATGGGGTACAGGCAGGGAGTGGTAACTCCAAGGCTGTAAACAGCACAGCCATAAGCAGTTAAAGAAACTCATATGTAGACAAAACTGGATTTAGGGATATCAAACAGAAGAAAGAACAAGTACGCAACATCTGTAAAACAGCATTTATGTGTTAAATTTGTTTGTAATAAATGTGCAAACCAATAAAGAAAAAGTAAGGTTTAAAAGTGTTTTAGCAAACATAAAACCACCTCAAGCAGATCCCAAGCAGGAAGAAGTCATCACCATTGGCATCATACCCTTCCCAAGGAAGGACTTGGGTATGTTGTCAACTTGTGGTGGTACACCCTTTACCCCTCCACTGACCAGATAGAAGCCATGAACTCTAGGGCCTGGATGGCAGTGGAAAGGTGAGCATAATACTGGGAAAAAGCATAGAGGATAAGGACTATGTGTATAACAATCTTAAATGTTTTATTACTATTGAGATCTTTTCTGTATGGTGATATTCTTTAGGTTTGGTTTGGTTTTTTTTTTTAATACTTCAATATATACTAATAATAACTCTTTGATTAGCTTGTTAAGATTTCAATTATAGTAACAATAAGTTCTTGGCTTTACACATAGATTTTGTTTCCTCTTTCCCATAATAGAATTTTGAAGTTACTACCAAATAATATTCTTTTTTTTTTTCTCCATAACTTAGTCGTTTATAATCCTCCTCCTCTACCTTACAACAAACCCAGCTACACAAGCATTTCTATGCTCTCCAGTTACTATTCAAAGGAAGAGATCTGTAAGACAGTTTCACCTAAGCTACGGACCTTACATTCTCTGTCTGCCTTACAGTCAACAAAGAGAAATAGGTATTTTCTAAGTCCAAACCATCTGATCAATTTTATCTGTCTACAATGACAGAATGAATCCCACACAAGTCTTTAACTTCTTTACAGACACCTGAAGGTTTTCTGTCTCCTGTCTGGTTGGCCATTGACTCCAGCTTCCCCCAGCTAGTCTTTCAGGGATGACTGGACATTAAGTGCAACTCTGTTGATGTTTTGTGAAGAAATTACACCACCAAATGTGGCAAAAAAAGGCTCTGGTCTCAGACAGATGGCATAAATAGACAACAGGAGACATGTAATTTTTTCACTGTATGTCCTGTTCATTCATTCTTATGTCATATGGCATTCCCGTAGCCAACAGCTCTATTACAACAGTTACTAATATTATGGTTTCATCTCTCCTATGCTTTGTATCTCTGCATATCTCTTGCCTGCAGTGTTGACTAGGTGAACATGTTGCTCATGCTTTGAAACGTAGGATGCTGGTTCAAAACGTGCAGATAGTTGACCTCCAAGATTGCTAACAACACTGGCCATGCTAAATCAATCAATCAGATTTATATCCAGTCTTCTTTGCATGGCATATTCCTTATGTGTACGGCAAGAGAATATTGTCAAGTGCTGAAAGTGCTAATGAGGGTGCAGCCTTCTGTGATATTGCTTCTCAGCTTAACCATATGCTCTAGTATAGGAAATTAGGCAGAGAGGAACCTCATGAGGTTCAACAGGGGAGAGTGCAGGGTCCTGCATATAGGAAGGAATAACTCCATGCACCAGTACGGGTTGGGGGCTGACCTGGAAAGCAGCCTTGAGAAGGACTTGGGAGTCCTGGTGGACAAGTTAAATATGAGCCAGCAGTGTGCTCTTGTGGCCAGGATGGCCAACGGTATCCTGGGTTGTATTAAGAAGAGTGTTGCCAGCAGGTTGAGAGAGGTAATACTCCCCCTCTACTCAGCCCTGGTGAGGCCCCACCTGGAGTACTGTGTCCAGTTCTGGGCTCCCGAGTACAGGAAGGACATGGAACTCCTGGAGCATGTCCAGTGAAGGACAACTAAGATGATGAAAGGACTGGAGCATCTTTCATATGAAGAAAGGCTGAGTGATACTGTGATTCTGTGATTCTGTGAAATTATTTGGCATAATCTTTGTTCCTGGCACTGTATCTCACACTTCAGTTCAACTTTAAGGGATAAAGAAGGGGAAAAGAATTCTCAAACATAAACCATACACAGTTATCAATGAGAGAGCTTTTCAGCCAGGAATATTTATTTTTAGACCTACATCTGTGCTGTTATGATACTCATACATGGATATTTGAAGAAAATGATAATAGAAGTATCTCCATGTGGCTGATTGTTGTTGAATCTCCCTGGGAACTGAGGGTACTCAGCCTCTTTATGTAGTCAGTGCAGTCCAAGAGACCCCAGGAATGCAGAGCTTTTAAATTTACAGTCTTCTCCTATTGCAAATAAGCTCAGAAATTATGTAGGGAGCTGAAAATAGATAGGCATGAAAAGAAATAATATTATTGTGTCTGACTAAATCAAGGCATAATGACAGCAGAACAGCAAGATCCTTGGTTGAGATGTAGGGTCTCATGTGGGAGCAAAGAAAAGGGGAAATATGTGAGCACCGTCAACCCCAGACTTCCAGACTTTATATTTTCTGATGGGTTCAAATTCCACAGGTCTCAGGAGCCATTAACCTCTTGTCACAGCAAAATTCATGAGGGCTAATATCTTGGGGAGGCTTCATACGGAGATCTTGCGCCAGGAGCCAAAATGTCTTTTGTTATCACAAGCAGGATTGTCACAGTGAAACGCAGCAGCACTCAAGATGACAAATTCAATTGCAACATTTCTAGGCTCAACAAAGCTTGATGCACTTTCAAGGGTACACTAGAACTCTTTGTGAAGGAAAATCAGAATCCATCCCAGTAGCTGAAGACCTATACTGGAAACAATTGTTCTCATCTGAATATTTGAAAAACATTCTCAAAGCTTTTCCTTTGTGGTTATTGGTGGTGATACTCATAATAAAATCTTTGCCTTACCAGATGAAGAAGAGAAACTCAGAATCAGATTTTTTACATCCTGAACTGGTTCTCAAAATTTCCTATTAAAATCAGGTGCCTTTAGAAGCTTCTTAAAAAATCTTCCCCTTTGTCAGAGTCACAGAAAAATAGCCTTTTAAAAGAATTGCAGAAAATAACTAGTCCATTTTTCTGCCCCAAAGTGTGATCAGCTATTCCTATGTCATTCTAAGGGTTGTTTGTGTAGTTTATTCTTAAAATGGGCTGATGGTTTGGGTTACAAAAGTTACCAGAAAATCTGCTTTGATGTTCCACTGTCATCATTGACCTATTGTAGTGTCTAGACTTATTTTTTTCTGGTTGCATTTTCAGCTTTTAATTTATGTCTTGTCTATCATGAAGATACTCTCCCTAAAAGTTCCTCAAGACTTTGAGGCTTTGAGGAGATTTATGATTTCTGTCAGTCTCCTCTACTCTAGACAAAAAAAATCACTTTTTCTTCAATATTTCCTTACAGATCATCTATATGCCATCTCTAATTCTCCCATACTTCCTCTGATGTTCAATATTCAGAACTGAAGACAATATTTCATTGGAGATCTTATCAACAGTGAGTACAGTGGAAGGGTTAACTCATGTATGTTATACACTACACATGAGAGTGTAGATATTTCACTATACCATTCACACGTATACATCTAGTGATCCACCAGAATCCCAAATCTTCTCCTGGATTACCAGTTACCTAAATCATCTTTCTTCCAATTGTTTTTTTTTCTTTTTGTTTTTTTTTTTGCTTTTTTTTTTTTATTTGGTTGGTGATAATTTTGTCCTCTAATTGTTCATATTAAATTGCATCAGTGCTTTTTTTTTTTTTTTTTTTTCTTCATCAAACAATTTCTCCCTTTGGAATTTTAAGCCTACCTGCCAATGTGTTTGCAGCTTAGTATCATTGTGTATTTAATAAACATAGTCTGTATTCCTTGAGTAGACATGTAAGAGTATTAAGCTAAAGACAAACTCCTTGGGAAGTCCACCTTGAGCATTATTCCACTTTAAAAGCAAACCCTTGATAGCTACTCTTTGAACATGATTTTCCAGCCACCTTTATTCCCAAGATACAGACCTCTCCTTAGCTTCCTTCTGAGAACAGTGTATCAAATGGCACGAAAGCCAGGCTAGAATCGAGAGATAGGTTATCTGTTGCTTTTTCCTTGTCTGTAAAGCCTGTTACCCTTCAAGGGAAGGAAATTAAATTTATTTGACATGATTAATTCTTCAGAAAGTCATGTTGGCTGTAATTTGTCTCTGTGTTCCTGTCTAAGTATTTACAAATTGTTTATTTATGATGGTACTTTCCTGGGACTTAAGTTTTCCTTACTCCTCCTTTTCTCACACTTTAAAGCTGGTCACTTTATTTTTCTTATTTTTTTTCAGTCTACCACAATTTTGCCCATTTTCTATTAGACCTCAGAATTTTTCTCTGAATACTAAAGAGAGAAGATCATTGGGTCTAGCACACTTGAGAGTACCTGTGTTTCTAAGAAATATTAAATTTATTCTTCCTTTCTGTTTGTGTTGAATGTCTGACCACATTTAACTTTTTAACACAAGACTGATGAAAGACAGACATCAGATATTTCTCCCTTAAAGGCATAGATCCCATGTACAGAGGTCATTGAATCATCTGTTTCTTGGTTTATTCGCTTACTGAAAATGTACATCCAGAGAGTTTTTACTTGTTTATTTTGTATATCTTTCTGTATTTTTTCTTTCTAACGTTATTCCTAAAATTCTGCTGTCATTCCACTTTTATTTACCCATTGAGTCCAACTTTTTTTTTTTATTTCCTATTTGTTATGAGGAAAGAGTCCCTGATGGAGCTAAATGGACCTCATACTGCATTTCCTCTATGATGTAATAATTTTCCTGTCTGAATTTAATGTTTTATTTTAAAAGAACTGCCAACATTACAAAGCCTCAGCCAGTCATCTTTGTGATATTTATGATCATTTCGTGGACTGCAATTCAGAGATTTGTTTCCTTTTTCTAGATCTGCTTATTGACCAAGACACTGTCCCTGGCAAGTCACAGTTTCCCCATCGGTAAAAAGATAATAGTGATATTTAGTCCTTTACAGAGCCCTTTCACACCAATGAGACACTGTGGGGCATTAGGAATTAATAGAATTATTGAAATTCCCTAATATCTTCTGGAACAAAATACTATAACAAGCCAAGTGGTTTATATTGGTTCAAAGCTGCCATTTTGACTATTTTAGTTGCTTTAATGGTCTGGGTTTAAGCAAATAGGTGGTATAAGGGAAATACAATTGTGAAATATAGCCTCTAAATTTAAAAATGCTATCTCATTCCTCTAGCAGTTTCAGCTGAAACTTCAATAACATATCTAAACCACACACATTTATATTAATAATATTTTATCTTTTATCCTGTTTCTTAAGCTGGTAACAATGTTTGTTAATAATTTACTGGGAATGCTAGAAGCTTCAAAACTGTGAGGTGTTTGTCATTCTAAAATTAACTGAATTTTCTACCTTTAGCTTGAAAGCAAAACCGTTCAGTCTGACAAATCTTTTGGATCCTGTCACCTATAATTTAGTATTTTTTTTTTTTTTTCAAATTTGAGCTACTGACAGAGGAATACAGGAAAGTGTGAGTGAACTGTATGGCAGATCATTCCATGTCTGATGCATTGCTTTTAGTCAGTTGATTGTGCCAGCCAGCATGCTAAATTCTTAATACTAGACAAATTTGTTTATTGTTTAATCCTTTTCTCCTCTTGCTTTCCTTTTTATCAGTGGTTCAGAGCTTTGAGGGCTAACTGAAAGAAGTACTGATGACCACAGTGCTCTCTGTACATCTGGGACAATTCATTGTTAATAGTGACATTTTCAAGTCTGTGTTGAGATCTGTTTATGAAGAAACACTGTGCTGATTCTCCAGGGACAACAGAGGGTAAAAAAGAAAAAGGACATAAAAAAGAAGTTATAATGTGGCTTTTATGGAAGAAGATGAAAGGTTTGTTTTGTTCTCTCTCTTTTTGCCTACATCAAAAATGCTGTTTATTGTGCAAAAGAAGGTACAATATAGACTTTAAGAACTGATTACTTTTGCATTTGCTCTGCTTTCAGAATAATATCGACAGGTGGAATGGGGACAAGCAGAGAACATCAGGGACCTGTATCCTTGTAAGAGGTGAAGTGAGAATGTGGCTTCCACACAGGACAGAATATTTTGCACAGGGCTACATCACTCATAAGCTTTCAGACTAGTTTTTTTTTAGAACTGGCTCTGTTGGGGAACTGCAAAACAAGGACCTACTGTGCTTTTGTTGTGCCCTCTGTAGCTCCCTTTTGATATGTAAAGGTGACTCTCAAACTGTTTATTTAGAGGTTTTATTTTCCAAAGTTTTTTGCTTTTTCCAAATAATCTCATTTTAATCATCCTAGTTGCAGAGTCCTTGAGAGAAAGGAGTCTGAAGAAGAACCTGAAACATGAGTTACAGTTGTGAAAGCTGAAGCAGTGGGTTGAGGAGGCACTGCAGCATGTGGAAATAGGATAGTATCTTTCCATCAGGTGTTGTACAACGGAAGAGTAGCAGTCCAAGTTTTACCATTCTTCTTTGATAGTTTTTCAAGGTTTTTCTCTAGTGAACACACTTTTTTAAAATCAAAATCAGAGAACTTCCTTACATCAATTCAGCTGTAAACTTTTCAATCCATTGGAAGGACATTTTGTAAAGATGATGAATTTTCAATAAGCATATAATTTGTTTGCAAAAATATAAAGCCATTCATACTACACATCTGTAAAAGCTCTACACCTTGCAGAAAAATAATCAAATCCCAGGAGCTAAAGATGCCAAGCTGAGGGGATTGTGGGTGAACCTTGGCTGGCTGCCAGACCCTTACCCAGTTGCTGTCTCCCTTCTCCTCCTGCACATGATAAGAGGAAGAGAAATAGATGGAAATGCTCATTGGTTACAATAAGGACAGGGACATTATTTACCGGTTACCCTGATAGTCAAAAAAGCCTTGACTTTGAGAAGATTAATATTGCCAATTAAAAATAGTATAAGATTGTGAGAAACAAAGGCAAAATTTAAACCACCTTCCTATGCTCCTCCCTTTGTCCCATGCTCAACTTCACTCTTTTATTCCTGACTCTTCTAGTTTCTCTTTCTGTTCCCTGAGAAGCACAGGAGAATGGGGAATGGAGGTTGTGGTGATTTCATACACTTCCTCTTGGCTACTCCTTCTTCCTCACACCATTCCCCTGCTCCAGCATAGGTTCCTTCCCACAGGACATAGTCATTCACAAACTTCTCCAATGTAGGCCATTCCCACAGAGTGCAGTTTTTCGTTAACTGCTCCATCATAGGTCCTTTCCATGGGATGCAGTCCTTCAGGAATGGACTGGTCCAGTGTGGGTCCCACATGGGGTTACAGGTCCTGCCAGAAAACCTGCTCCTGTGTGGGCTCCTTTCCATGGGCTGCACTTCCTTTACAGCACATCCACCTGTTGTGGCACTCCATGGGCTGCAGTGTGGACATCTGCTCTGACATGGTTCTCCATTGGCTACAGGTAAACAACATGATTCACCATGGTCTTCACCATGGGCTGCAAGGGAATCTGCTCTGGCACATGAAACACCTCCTCCCCCTCCTTCTTCACTGACCTCCATGTCTGCAGGGCTCTTTCTCTCACATACTTTCCTCACTTTTCTCTTTTGCAGATGCTGTGAATAATTTTTGACCTTTTCTTCAATACATAAACACAGAGGCACTGACAGCGTTGGTGACAGCCTCAGCTTTGTCCAGCAGCAGGTCCATTTTGGATCTGGCTGGAACCAGCTCTGTCTGACATGGGAGCAGCTCCTGATCTTTTGTCACAGAGGCCATCTCAGCAGCCCCCCCCTACCAAAACAGGCATGGGTCAAAGACTGTCTTCCAGATTATGGCTCAAGGATTATCTTTTGGAAGGTTTTATAATTTTGTCTCTGAGATCTGAGAGGACTGGAGCCAAGAGATTCTGAAGAACACAGGAGCAGTGTCATTTCACTTCTATTTGTTTAGACCTTCCAACAAATCATTCCTGTTTCCCTGACTTCTGTGGTAGGAAATTACATCTTATTTCAATGTTGAATTTGTCTGAGTTCAACTTCTAGCTCTTGGCGTGGTAATAAAGTATGGGAATGATATTATGGTCTTGATATAGTAATACAATAAAATTTTATGAAGCTATCATCATGCCTTATAAAGTATCAGGAAAGGACACAACCCTTTTTTTTTTTTTTCCTTCTGCTTCTTTGCAGATCATCTACTACAATGGCAAGAACAATTATGGAAACAACTCTCAGAGAGAGGAACAATGATACTGTGGCCTAAGTTGCTCTGCATGAGCCTAGTTTTACAGTAGTTTAACTTCAATAAAATTAACCACAGTAACAAGAAAGGGAAATTGAGCGAAGAGGATCCTAAAATCCATCTTGATGACCTGAATGGAATCCCAACTACTTATCAGGCTTGACTGGGTTCAATAATATTATCTTTATAATTATATGTTAACTCAGTTGCTACTGTCAGTGATCAGAATCCCCTGTATATGCTGGTATTACTGACTGCTTTTTTTCAGGGCCTGTTGCTCCTCCTGGATATCATAAAATAAATGAAGGTTTGGAGAAGCAATGCTCTACAAATATTTTATTTTTATTTTGTTCCCCTGCTTCAAGAATCTGCTGCTTTTTCAAGTTTCAGTTTGTTGATTTTTTAACTTTTATCTTGTGACAAAATTCTAATTAGAGCTAAGTGTCCTGCAGAAAAACTACTCTGGTAGCTTCAGCTGCCAATAGGAGTTTCTCTCTATTTCATAGCATAAGTTTATCCATAACATTGTTATGCACTTCTGGTTTTTTTTTAAAGTTATATCTTGTAAAGGAGGCATGAAAGAAAGAGCTGTCTATTGAACATGGATCATGAGCATCAAATCTTTTAATGAAACTATTTTGAAGCTAATGGAAATAAAGAATGGGATGGGGAGCAATTTTTATTAAGAAATTATTATCTTTACCTGATAGATTTTGAATATTATTGTGCAAATTTTTGATTTGATTAACTCTGATGAAGTTTATCTGCCTCTGAAGTTTGAGTTACAGAATAACAAGATATTTCAGCAAGCCAACAAAATCTACAGCTGAGGTAGATTGGCTGAGCACATGTGTCTCAGTGGACTTTAACATAAATTGTGCATACTCAGCACCTCAGCCAATCTGACTAGAAATCAGGTGTGCTCAGAATCCAAATAAAGGAATTATGAGTCACTGAAGAACTTCTGTGTCTATTTGTATAAAAGAAGGCACTCTGTGAGCTTATAAAGAGAGCAGCACCTATCGTCCCCAATTCACTTTTTGCTTAATGCTTGCTGGCTGAATGCAAATGACATTCTTTTACATCAGTTGCATGTCAATAAAAGATAAGCTATAGATTCTCAACAGGATGGTAATGCTTTGAGTCACCATGAAACTACCAGAGTCATAGCCTTTATAATCTGTTCCTTTCTTTCTTGCAGAAATAATTGACCTTAACAGGAAGCAGGGTCAGTACTGGAGGGTGACCAAAAATCCAATGTGTCATTTAAATCATAAATTAAATTATAACTTTGCTTCTCTGCATCTCCATCATTTTAGTTCTCAGTTATGCAAGTCCTGATCTTCCTCTGCTTCAGAAATTTAGATTTATACTCCTCTTAAGGTCATTGAACTGTGACCACAAATATCACGCCCTAAGTTGGTACACAACCAAGTTTTCACAGCTGTGTCCTACTTTTATGTCCATAGAATTGGCCTGACCACAATATGAAGAATTTTTTACATATGGCTTGGATTTTTTTAATGTGCAACTGCTCTCATAAAGTTACAATTTAGAATCTCTAATCTGATCTGTGAGACTTATAGAAAGCCCAGACTGATCAGTAGCACATTCTCTGCACACTATGTCCAACACATCTTGAATGCATGTGTTTGTGTATGCAGCCACTGTAGGTGAAATTCATTAAACTTAGTCTAGAACCTACAAAGTTGTTGTCTCCATTTGAACTCAGCCCCTCACTTCCCTCTGCAGTCAGTGGAGAAAAGTGGACATTATTGGCACACAGTTTGTATGACTGCAAAGAAGGGGGAAATTCCATTGTCTAAACTTAGATGGCTAGTGCTGTTTTAAGCGTTCTGCCCAGCCTCCAACTGCCTTTACAGAGCAGTGCAAGTCCATTCATTGCCATGTTGATGTCCTGAAAAGTTCAGAAAACCACAAATAGCGTATAAATGCTTATGTTTAGAAAATGAAACCCAATCCTGGGCAGATACAGGCAGGGAGCTTGAGTTGTGTAGGGAAAAGAGAATGCATGTTATATCTTCAGATTCTAGGAAACCATCATTCTCCTTACAATTAAGAAATAAATTGAAAGGAGGATTTCTGAAAACACCGTGTGCGTGTGCAGGTTTGATTATGTTCTTGTTGAATTCAGTAACAAATGTCTTGCAATGTTTAAAGTTTTTCTCTTCCTACCAATGATATTTCATTCAGTATATGGATATTGTGACACCAGTCCTGAGTATGCCTGTCTTCCTTACTTCCACCTCTGACCTGCTCACTTTATGAACAAACACCAATCTATTTTGTTCTGTGGCGATTAAAAAATTTATAGAAAGAGCACCTTGGAAACATTTACCAAGTTACTTCTTTGTGACAAAATGCTTCCTTGTTATTTAAAAAACTGTATCATGTCATTTCTAAAACTACCCTTTGTTGTGGTATAAGCCAAATAACTCATTGAGTAGTAGTAGTAGGCCGATATGATGAGAATCTGTTACATTGAGCAATGTAATCCCTGTTTTCTCAAGTTGCCTTGTCTGGATCTATTTCTTTTTTTTTCCTGTTTTTGTAGACATGGGCAGAGATTGTCTACTTCTATATCTGTCAGTAGCAAGCTATAGGGCTGGTAAGTGCTATGTTATAAAAAAATAATTCTCTTACTTGATCAGCTTCAGAACTGTACAGTCCTTTCAATTCCCATTTAGAGATTTCTTCCAAACAAAAGCCCTAATGAGCTGATATTTATCTGGTGGTGACCAGATAAATTCTGGACATTTTAACAGGATGTGGAGGTAACCTCAATTTCCTCTTTGCCTTGATCCTGGACATAAGACACAAAACTTTTACTTCCTTTTGAGGTACTGCCAATTTCTGTCATGTGCATTACAATGGGAGAAGAATGATTAGCTCCATTAATTTACATAAAGAATAGGCTTCCTTTCACATGCTTATTAAGAGAAAGAGTACTAGTGTAATTGACCAAATCCACTCAGTAAGATTAAAATGGATTTTAAGGGCTTTGATGTACATCACTGTAAGCAAAGGAAGCAACAGTTAAATCCCCAATTAACACAAAGAAAATATGAGACAGGATTTTGTATCATTTCATTGCAAGCAAACAAAAAGAGAACAAATCCCCACTCTGTAATGTAGTTTATACCCTACAACAAGCAAAACCAGTTTAAAGCTATTGTAAATCTTAAATTATTCATTTAATTCTGAATAGGTAATTAAAAAGCCTCTTCTGGCTTCTAACATTTGAGTACAGTACTTGGTTTATGGTGAAGAAGGCACAAGGGACAGAAAGAAGTGGAAACCCCAAAGGAATCTAAAAGCTGATACACAGAATGAGCAAAACAAAGCTGAAGGACTTTTTATCCTTGGGATTTTCAAAGTTGTTTGAGAGGATTTACTGAGTGTATTGGACTCTTGTTTTTAGTTGCTTCAAAAACTCTCTAAAGGATCAGCAATGTGCAGTATACTGTCTTAGACTTAGTAACCTAAAGACTGAGAGTATGTAGGTAACATTCATCCCTCTGTGACTACCCTGGTAGGACGAGGATAGAACAATGCTTCCAGAGCACAGTGTTAACACGATTAAGACTTGCTCATGTAAGTCACTCTGCTTTGCTCTGCAGAGAGCTATGAACATGCTCTGTGAAATCATGAATCTTCTGGAGATGGGGCTGAACCTCAACACCTAATTATCAATCTGACTTGCAAACTTTAGCTTTGCCTATAACCTTCTGTCCTGGCCATGAAACACAGGAACTGATCTAGCAACCACTGCTTTACCTTCTTGCCTGAGTGTCTCGCAGAACGTTCCTGGTACACGCCTGGAAGTATCTCTTATTCTGTGGTTCATGTCTGAGTACTACTATCTGATGTTATCACACAGAGCACATATTTTGAGCTAAGACTCAAAGAGAACTGTGAACTACAACCTTTGAGTATCCTGGTTGTTAGCAGCTTTTGGGATACCAGCAGCCTTCATAGTTCAGCTTAGTGGCTCCCTTGATAGTTCGTCTGTGATAGTGCCATGTGTGAATAATGTTGACTGTGTAAAAGCAAGTTATTTGTTAAAAATAATTGCATATAGTGTATAAACCCAGTTTTTTACTTGAAAAAAGTATATTTACTAGGGTGGCAAACACTGTAGGTCTACTGTATAATAAGGCATCTTGTCCATTGTCTCCAAATGCAGAGTAATCTCTGCAGGGGTGTGAAGAAAAGGTACCACAACCGATGTGGCTGGGAGAATGGAGTTCATGAGACAATTTATTATTTAAAAAGGAAAGAAAATAAAGGAATTTCTTTGTAACAAGAAAAAAAAAGAAGAAGGAAAAAAAAAAAAAGAAGCTGCCATTTCCTTGTCTCAGGCAGAGTTTTTTTCTAAATATGTGGAGACTTTACATAGGATGGAGGTAACTGCTAGCCCTTTCCTGATCCTTTACTTTGTTTTCACTCTGTATGTGACTGTAGGGAACCTGTTATACAGATGTACTAGGCTAGACAGAAAGCTCAGAAGAACTGGAAGAAAAATACTGGAATTAATCCTGCAATAGAATCAATGTGGAGCTTCTCTGCCTTTGAAAGTCTGAGGAGCACCTTGGCACTATGATAGTGCAGAATTTTAGTGCCTTGTCTTACATAGGATAAAATCTGATTGAAGTTGTGCTTACATGGAAAACATTATTCTGGAAGTGTTGTCTGGTGAATTTTTTTGTGTGTATTTTGGTTTTTTTGGTGTTTGGCTTTTTTGGGGGGCGGGGAGAGAGGTTGTTGGGATTTTTTGGAGTGGTGTGTTTCTTTTTAAAGCTGAAATATGTGCTCCTGCTTATTAACTCAACTGAAAGTGACTGAATCTGTTAGACAGCCTTGTGAGTCTTTTTCTTGCTTTAGCACAGACTCACCATGTTTCCTTGGCCTTCAGTACTGAGTCAGGGAGACCTCTGACCAGATGCTGCTATCTACATATGAACTAGTCACCTGGATCAAATCTAGATATTCAGTGGTGAGGAACAGACACTCTTAAGCAACTATTTTTTCCTCCTAATACAGTTGCCTAATATAGTTCTGATGAACTGCCCCCCAAAACGACTCTGTTTCTCCAGTTGTAATCCACACGTGTGGATATTTTTACAACCTGAAATTAGGTGAAATTAAATCCAAGGCTGTGTGCCAGCATATTATGGAGTCCTCAGTGGCAAAATCCCACCCTAAAGGAGTTTGAAACTATCTACACTCTGTTCTCTTTGTAGCGCTTAGTTCCTGTCTTACTCACTTCTTGTCTCTGGTTTCTAGACAAAAGATCTAGGATAAATGTTTGTAAATGTTTTTGCTGGCTGAACAGCTTAGGAAAAGAGATAATAAACCTCTTGAAGAGTTGGTCCTTTTGTACAGGAATCAAACTAATTTGAAACTAAAGCCCTGATTACAAAAGAAAAGTATTGTCACAAGGAGTTAATCAGGAAGCACTATTCTATTTTTAATTCACAGTCTACTTAAAATCAGGTTAAATTGCAAGAAAAGATTCAACTCTACATAAAAGCATCTATATTTACACGTACCTATAGGTCTCCTTGTGTCTTAGGTGACAAACCTGTCATTGCTGCATAAGTGAATCCTGGAAAGTAATTCAGATGGTCAGCTGATAGATGTATACTGCAGAGTGGCCTAAATTTCTCCCAAGATATTACATTAACTAGAGGATGGGCTAGAGCATAAGGGCAGCTCAGAAACTTAGCTCACTGGAGGCCACCTACATATGAATGATAATAGTGTCTTAATCTACAACTGAATCAATTAATATACAAGTGAAGACAAGATTTTCATATACATTAACAGATCAAAATAAAGATAATAAAGGAGTCCAAGGTTCACCCCCAGTTCAAGAATATGCACATAGTAAGTTGATGCTGCTTCTGGGTATGTTACAAACAAACATATTTTCAAGTAGGTAGTTTATTAGAGAGTAGTGAATAGTTTCGTTGCCCATAAAACCAGCATTGAAAATAGAAGGGCTGCTGTCTGGGAAGTTTAATTATGATTTAAGTGGATTATGCTGAAATGTTTGTTGTTCAGTCAATTACTTAGTGAAGGTAGATGCAATTTCCTTCAGCTTTCTTACTCCCTGGTAGCACTTATGATTGAATTGACTGCAAAATGAATTCCTCTGAATTGCTGACTGACTCTGCAGTATAGATTGGATACTAGCACTCTGGGATTCTTCAGCAGTGAATTTTTGAGATGAACTGTGTGGAACACAACTTTAACCACTTTTATTCAGCGTGGCTTTAAACTTTTGTCTTTACCATGCTACTGGGTGCCTAATCAGTCAATAACTTCATGGGTTTTGTCAATGAGTATTTGCCATGGGTCATCCTGGTTTCAAACAAACAAATAAAAGAAAAGAAATATATAAATTTTGTTCATAAACATACCTCAGCTGATAAAGAGGGAAGAAGACACAGTTCCTTCCATATTTCAAAATGCTTGGAGAAGGAACAAAATAATCTTATTTCATATTATGACATTTTCTTTTCTAATTTATGAATCACAGTGATTCACAATTATGCTGACTTATCTTTATTGCAGCTACATTAAATCTTTAGCATGAATTCTTGCTGTATCTTAAATACTTAAAAGTTCTAAGTTAAACTGTGTAAGTAGCTGGGCAATATAATTTTTATTCAAGTTTAAGATTATGTCAATTGCCAAATGAGCTTTGTTGCTCACTCAGGCATTAAACAACCCAGCATGACCTGTTTGTATCATGAGTTAATCTTAAAACAATAGTCTTCCATATCTATGTGTAAAGCATGAATATGATAGCCTCACTGTGATACTTCCATGAATACCACTCAAATTTACCCAAAATGAGCATCTAGCTGTAAAATTTTGTAACTACAACCAAAATTGCCCTGTATTTTATGCTGGTATAATTAGAAAATGTGTGAGAAAGGCAGAAAAACATTATGTCTCCTTTTGAAATAGCTGTTCTTTGCTATATTTTGTGTAATATAATTCTTATTGATGTGTCCTATTAGGTTGTTGGCATCAAGCAAGAACTGAACACTGGCATTTTGAAAAGTAGTGTTATTGACAAAGAGTCAGTGAGAAAATCAGAGGTTAAAGCTTTGTCATCAGAAAAATTTCCATTTCTATAACATATTATTTTAAAAATTTTCTTCTGCTGTTTTATTGGGATCTATTGTCATGTTACAGCCAAGAAGAACACCATGCCAAATCTTATTTTCACCAAAGCACTTGTTAAGCAGGTAATGGAATAATTTATCATATTCTGCTATTTAGAAAAGGTCTCCAAAATGATTATGAACTCTCAGATGGATTTATTATCTAAAATTCTTTTCATATTTCCTCAAAGAAGGCATCAGAGTGCTAGAGATCCCCTGTGGCTCCTTATTAGCCACGGAATTGAATTCCAGATGTTTTCTACAAAGACCTTCATGAGGAAAGCAATAATTATTTTGTAAACTAATTCTCAACCTGTTGCCATTTGTGGCAGATGAAGTAGGCAGGTATACTTCCTTTCTCATACCCTGTTTCGAATGTGTGGGTTTTTCATTGCTGAGTCCACTGTGTACTTATGGTGTGATACAATCCTCACAAAAAACTTCAGACAAGGATTAAAGAGATGATCAAAGGAAGACATGATCATTCTTCAAAGAGCAAGCTTACCTCAAAAGAGGTCATGCTGTTTAATTTCACATTCACAAGGGGCTCACTATAAAATCAATCATTCTTGGGTTATGCCTGAGGCGGATGAAGGTCACAGCCTTTAGTTTGTTGGCAGTTCAGTCAAACTGACTCTCAGCGTGGACCAGAGCTATCTAATGTTAGGATGGATAAATTAATATTCCCCTTTACCTATGACTCTCAGAAAGAAAAGAAATCATAGCCTAAATAAGATTTAGAAAGAATAAGCCATTTTTAGGAAAAAAAAAAAAAAAAAAAAGTAAGGTTAATGTAAAAGCAAGGGTAAGAATAAGACAGAAGTTAAAGGTAAAAAAAACTGTCAAGAATCATGGACAACAGAGGCATGAATTAACAAAATCAGTCCACAGTAGTAGTCAAACTGTCCTAATGACAATTTCACATCTAATAGTCAGAAGTCATCAGACTTTTCATAGGATACGTTAGTTGCCACAGTGCTGAGGGGGTGGCCTGCACTGTCATACACTGGAGGTCTCTAGCAAGAACTGAACATGGGAAAGATTAACAAAAAAACCCAACATAATGCATTGTCTGCTGTAGGCCTGACTGCTGCTTGTGCCTTCACCACATTAATCATGCACAGCTCTGGATCCTTCCTCTAGTGTGCACTTCCTTCCAGATTAGTGTCCTCTGGTATTGCCGCTCTGCAAGGCAGATGTCTTGTTTCACGGAGTAGTGAAATTTTGGGATGCTCAGACCTGGAATTACTATTTTTGGAAGAAGCAGGACCTATCAAGCAATGATGACAACCAATCTTGCCAACAGATACTAAAACGCAGTCTTCTCCACAGTGTTTCAAGGTTATCATAGTTGCACAAGGACCAGCTTCTCAATTAATCTTTGTAGTTGCAGATAGCTGAGAGCTGGGACTCTTTGAAAGGTCAGCGCCTCTAAGATACAAAATGGAAGTCTCTTCAGTATGTGATGCTTCAAGGTGAGGCACTTATCTCTGTGATAGTTGGCCTATGTGACTGCAGTATAAGACTCTGTGCATGTAATAAGGAGTTATGACTTTCTCACTCTGAGGAGAACGAGGACCCTCTTCCATTCCACATTAAAAGCAGAAGATGATCTCACTGTGCTCATGGCACAGAGGTTGGTCTCATTCCACAGGCCTAGGAGAATCACTGTACAGTCAATCCGCATGTGAACACTAGGTGTGAAGTGTCACATTCACTGTATATTTGTAGAACAAATTTCAGAGAAGGTGGCTGAGCAAGATCCCTTCAAACACAAATCTCTGCCCTGTGCACTGAAGCCCTAAATGGTGCTTGCCACAGGCTTCTCTTTCCTGCTGGATCTATGGGTCTCCTTTTCAAATATGGGCTGTAAAAGCAACTTCATTTAATGTCTCCCAGATCTCTCTTTCTGTATAAATGGTTTCTTCAAAGCAGTTCTTCAACTTTGTGTCTTTTTGCCCTGCACAGGAGTCAGACCTGCAAGGTGAAACCCTGCTTGGAGGTCTCTTCTCAGCAATTCTTGTATTAACTTCCAACTCAAAAGAACCTTATTTTACTCCTGTCCCACTAATGCCTTGGACACTTGCTTTATAAAACTTGATTATTGCTTTTGCAGCTTTTTTCCATTTAATGAAGACAGTTGGTACCCTGCCCATGACAGCGTAGATAGTGTCTCTCTCTTTTTACCTAAGGACATTTTCAGAATTTAACTGACCTCAAAGCAGACTTAGGTGAAATGAGGAAAACAAAAAAAAAAACCAAACAAAAAACAACTCCATGAACAAATGCATGACTGATAGGGGAATTTTGAACTGCACATCTCCAATCATTCATTTGAGTGCCCAAGATTTTGCAGCACATATGGCCCTCTGTCAGGGGGTTCCACAACAGCAGGCAGTTATTAACAAATAGCTTGCCACCCAGTAGTATAAATGATCCAACGTTCAGCAACATTATCAATGCACACCACCAAGATCTTATACTTTTCAGAGATAAAAGTAGTATTTTATATTTTTATTTTTTACTTCTTATTTCTAACAACAGTTTAAAGAGAAATCTGAATCATTTGTTACTAGAGTAGACAGGATATATTTTCTTTTCTTCTGAATCTCAGATTTAGGTAGGACTCATACCTCTTGAGGCTTTCATAAATCTGTGTCTTCACTTCTCTTATAGATTCATACCTTGGCCACTCTACTGGAAATGGAAACGACATTCCTTATTGATCACTTCTACCATACCCTTGTGAGCCAGGACAGTGTTGTTTTGATCATCAGTCTTTTATTTTGTCCCACTTGATTTAATTTCAAAGGTGCTCAATGACAGCCTATGTTTCTCTAGGGATTTTCACTTGTGGGCTATTGGTGCTTTGTAGATTCTGGGTTATAAAGTCCTGTGAGGTATTAATTATTATCATCATTTGAAAAGGATAAAGAATGAGGAAATGAGGCTTAATTTGTGACTGACAAAGATCACAGTGGAGGTCTATAGAATAATTTAGAATGGAAAAAATGTCTCCCAGGCTGTAAGTTCTTTGTCTTTACCACAAGATGGATATTTGACAGATGCAAATAACTCCCTAATGAGCTGAGGATCATTCTAGCTTTTGAAACAGAGAAAGTGTCCCAGTGAATAAGGATAATCCTCCATCTCATTCAGCAGCTTGTCTTTAAAAATTACCTTTGAGGAACTAATACAGAAACAGACACTCTGCAGTAGGACTTTTACTTATTCCCTCACCAGAAAAAAAAAAAGAAAAAAAAATGATTACTTCTCCAAAGTTTTACGATGAAGAAAGATCTGAAGTGTGACTATTTCTTTCCAGATTCTTGCTGGCTTTTAATGCTTACTGTTGCAATGCTGGATTTTCATGTTGCCAGCTCATAACCAACCAAAGCAGCTCAATAACTACCATTACTGGCAAATACAAACAAATGCTCAGATGTCTGGAAGACTTAACTCTAAATATAAATTCCTAAATTTTACAATAATTCCTTGATGTATGCGCTTACTTGTAGCTTCCATCACTCAGAAGACTCCAGTAAGGACTTACCACTATCTCAAATCCTCTGCATTCTTCCAGGCTTCCCACTGGAAGCTGAATCAAATTCAAA
This sequence comes from Caprimulgus europaeus, assembly GCA_907165065.1. The sequence goes on from OU015523.1 coordinate 119,578,466, forward strand.
GGAAATCTGCACAGCTATGATCTGTCTATAATTTAACTTAAATGCCACTGGAGGCTCCAGAAAAACTCCAACATCAGATGCAGAGCAACTTTATACTTGCCAGGTGAAGTTCCCCTGTGCAAGAAGCACTTTTTTTAGGGCAAGGCTAAAGCTGTAGCAGCGAGATCTTATAGGGCACAAAGATTTTTTTCTGTTCCCAATGCCAGGTGTGTTTGCTCACTCACCAGTCTTTAATGTGAAGCAAGAGAAATCTGCACCTGAAAACAGTAACAAACTCTTGCCAGTGATAACTTCTCCCCTGCATACATTTCTCAGGCTAGACAGTAGCGTTGAGAATAAACTCCTCTTAGTCACGTGGTTTAATGCAGTGCTGGTAAGTACTCATCTATTCTAATGCTGTATAGAACAGAAGGTTGTTTTTACCTTGTGTTCATACTAATGCCTTTCCATACCACTCAGCTCAGGAAGGACCACTCCAACAGTTGAATCTAATCAATAGCTATGTGTACATTTTGTCTCAATTAAGAAAGATCACATTATAACCTCCTGAGGACTCTGGTTACGAATATATTAAAAGACATATGATTTTTGAGCTTGATAGAAAAGAAATGCATTTTTGCCCCATCAATAATATATCACGTGCAAATTAGTGTCTGAATTAATGTTGTGTGGCTGCAGTGAAAAATATAGCACTGGCTTTATTACATAATAAAATGCCCTTAATTGTTGGACTAGAGCAGCTTTATAACATAACATTACTTTTGGTAACAACTTCTTCCTTTTCATCGATTAGAAAATGTTATCAGTCAGAGCCAGGTTGAAAGTAAAACTGAAGAATAACATTACAGAGCTGATACAGCCGAGTGAAATAAATTGATGCTGGCCTGGTTTTGAATTAAAAATGAAATATAATTAATAAGATTTACAGAATAACACATTCCCAACTTTTGAAGCCAAATGTTTGCATTTAAAGTGGTAAAGCATTACATACAATTTTACTGCATTTCTCAAACCACGAATGACGGGTTGTCAAGCCTCTTTTTATTTGCTTGTTTGTTTGCTTTTTTGTGGCTTAATTAAGGAGCACCTTAAGGTACTGCTTAGAGTTACTCTAATGTCACTAAGGACTCAGCAAGTGTGTCAGGCCTGGACTGTGATAGCAAAAGGCTATATAAAATATTTTTATATTAGAACACTTTCTTGTTCTCATCTGTTTAAATTCAACTTATTGATTCAAGATCCTACCTTACAACAGTGATTTTTTTTTTTCCCATTCCCCATCTTTTTTTCCTGGTAGGCAGAATTTTAAGAGCAAGGAGAACATAGTTAGGGTACACTTACTGGGGGCTGAGATTTAGTTCCCAGTACAGCCTCTCCAGCCTCAGCCATGACTCTGAAAAACAGATATATTTAGGGAAGAACTTAATCAGGTGACTAGACCTACACATGTCCTTATCTGCTTTTTAAACTCAGTACATTGGGCTGTAATCCCTCTGGGCTGGAGCTCATATTTTAGCATGTCCTCAGCTCTACTAGAACAGAAATGGTAATAAGGAATTAGTTTAGGCCATTAATATGGAAATGACATATACAATGACACCAAGTTACATGGCCTGAATATAGTTAATTTGAGAGGTTATCATGAAATCCACTGACTAGGTTACACAGCTCTATACAGAATAATGTTTATATTCCTGAAAATCAAATTCACTCTGTCTCACTTAATCCCTCTTTCTCTCTATCTTCTTTTCCCCATGAACAACACTGCCTGTGTAACTTTCCAGTGGTTCAAAGGTTTGCACTTAGAGGCAAGCATGCAAATATTTAAAATCTAGAGGTAAACCTGTAACACAAAGCTCCATTATGAATCTCAACTCGAACAACTTTGTGGTTGTTTTATTCCAAGGATGTAAGAACAAACATGGGTGTACCATGGGAGTAGGAAGTCTAAGTTTAGTTGGTGAGTTAAAAGTGAGAACCAACTGCAGAAAACTGCAGAAGGATTGTAAGACAATAAGAGACTTTTTGTGATTAAGTGGCAGATTAAATTCAGGACAGATAAATACAAAATGATACATGGGGAAAAACAATACAAATTTCACATATAAAATGATGGGTTCTGAGCTAACTGCTATTGCTCAGAAATGAGATCTTGGGGTTATTATATGTAGTTTTATTGAACTCAGTGCCCAGCTGTGGTAAAAAAATGCAAACTGAATATTAAGCTGAATAGTTAGGAAAGATAATAAAATAGTAAATTTCTTTATATCAGTACGTAAAATGCTGGTGTGCCTGCATCTTAAATTCTGTGTGTAGTTCTGGTCTCTGTTCCAAGGACATAATGTTACCAGAAAAGGCCAGGTGAACAGCAGCAAAGGTAATCAATGGTGGGATGGAGATTTCACATGAGGACTGACTAAATAGGGAGCAGTTTTTCAGGAAAAAAAAAAAAAAAAGAAAAAAAAAGAAAAAAAGGGAAAAAAAATGGCAGCTGAGATTCATAGAATCATAGAACCATAGAATATTGTGAATTGGAACTTCCTTGTGAGGAAGTTGTAGACCAAGATGAGATCTGCTTTGTCTCCTCTTCTCCAGGCTGAGCAAACCAAGTGACTTCAGCCTCCCCTCATACGGCTGAACTGAGAGATGGTTATAACAAGGTTGTATAAAGTTCTGTTGTATGCACAAAGGGCTCATAGGAAATAATTTTCCACTCTCTCTACCCCTACAGAAACTAGAGTCTTCAAGTCAAGGTAGCTGGTAGCAGATTCACAGCAAACAAAGCAAGAAAATGTTTCTTTACACAACAGAGAATTAACCTCTGAAATTCCTTGCCATAAGAGGTTGTGGGTGTTGAAACTGTGCGCAGAGAAGACGACAGGATGAATTACTGGAGTAACAATACATTTGAGGGCTAATGAACTTAGGCAACAATTCTGGTTTAGGGTGTCCCTAAGTTGCAAATTTCTGAGGAGCACAGTACTATTCTAATATAATATTGTTGTACAGTCTCTGTGTCTGTATCCTCCTTTCCAGGCATCTGCTGATGGACACCTCTGATGAGAGGGCACTGACCTAGCTGACCCTGCATGGTTGTCCTTTTGTCTATGCTTATTCTCTGTCATAAATTGTCCATACTCAGTCACTGCTGTCTCTTGTTGCACTCTTGCAGCGGTGATGGTTGCAGAGCTTAAAACTTCCCCATTTCCCTGTTAAGGCTGGTGCTGTTTGCACCTGAGAACACAACATCCAGCCTCAAACACAGTTTGAATTGAGCCTATACATTTTTTATCTAAATCTGGATTTAGTCTGGCCATGAGAGAGATAGGGTTTGGACAATAAATTGGGATTAAAACCAGAAAGCTGCCAAGGTTCAACAGAGCTCAGTGCTTATGTTATCTCTCTCCATAAGCTGTCTAGTCCTGCTTATCTGCAGAGAAAATGTAAATGCATCTTTCCAAAACAATGAAGATATGAAATTAGCATCATCAAAGCTTGCTACTTTCTCTGTGGCTGAAGATTGTAGATTGGAAAAATGTCTGGTTTTAGTATGTAAAATGCAGCTGACAATTACTCCTATTTCTATATTTTCTCAGCACTTTCCATTCATGTCTGGCAGTCTTTCTGCCCCCCCATCCCACTTTGAACAAGTGCCTTATCTGTATATTCTTGAACTTATCATTGCAAAATTGAATTCTCCTTTACAATTGAAGTGGTAGGAACCCAGTCTGCACCAAAGGAGAGAAAAAAGCACTTTTCAATTCATTCAGAACTGCTCTGCAAACAAAAACAACAAGAAGAAAATGACTGATTAAAATAAAACGCCCAGCAACAGGGTTTTGCTCTGAGTTTAATTTTCTGTTTCTCCTGAAGCATACTGCCAGAAAGTTTCTCTCTGTTTATCAGCTAAAGTTCTCTTTCTCCAGAATGTATTTGAATTCACACTTGTCACCCTAAAGATGACTGAGGGCTAAATTGTGTGTTGTTTTATTCAGTCTAGCAGTGCAGTAAGAAGTAATGAGATGTCTTCCCACTTACTCAATAGGCTCACCTGGAACTTGGAGCAGTCTCTTTCAAGAATAAGGAGAGTAAGGAAATGCTTTTGTTGTTGCTCTTGCTATGTTTGTATAAAATACAATCTCCAATATGCATGTGCTGACGAGTTATATATTAAACTTTAAATCCAGAATTTCTGGTGTCAGGCATGACTTTATCTTCAATGAGTAAATAAACTCTTTACAGTCAATTTAAATATCAAGTATATTTGTAGGCCTTGTTTTCATCATTAGAAAATGTCCAGCTGTCCGTAATGACAGGGGCAATACGTAGCCAGTGAGTCTGTCTAGCCTGATACTCTGTCCCCAGCAGTGGCAATAAGAGATGCCATTGAGGGACAGCATATGAGCTTGGCCACCTTCTGCAGTCCTTTTCCTTCATAGTCCCTGCAACAATTGTAACCATTGGATAGGACTCAGTAAATCCAATTCTATTTTGTACTTCTGTTTATGGACCTGCTTGCCATGAATTTGCCTATACTTTTTCTGACTCTGCTAATACTACTTACCTCCTCCATCTCCTGGAACAACAGATTACAGAAGTATGTAAAGAACATTCTTTTATTTATTTTAAAATCACCGTCTACCACTTTCAGTGAAAGTTCTGTGGTTCAAGTACAGAAGGATTTATAGAATCGTAAAATCATAGAATGGTTTGGGTTGGAAGTGATCTTTAAAGGTCATCCATTCCAACCCCCCTGCAGTGAGCAGAGTCATCTTCAACTAGATTGGGTTGCTCAGAGCCCCGTCCAACCTGACCTTGAACGTTTCCAGGGATGGGTCATCTACCACCTCTCTGGGCAACCTGTGCCAGTGTTTCATCATCCTCATCATAAAAGAAATTTCTTCCTTACATCTAGTTTAAGTAGATCCTCTTTTATTTTAAAACCATTACCACTTTTCCTATTGCTAAAGCCCCTGCTAAAAAGTCTGTCCCCATCTTTCTTCTAGGCCCCGTTTAATTATTGGAAGGCCACAATAAGGTCTCCCCTGAGCCTTTTCTTCTCCAGGCTGAACAGCCCCAACTGTCTCAGCCTTTCTCAGCAGAAGACATGTTCCATCCCTTTGATAGCCTCCTCTGGATCCACTCAAACAGGTGTATGTCTTTCCTGTGCTAAGAACTCCAGAGCTTAATGCAGTAATCCAGGTGGGATCCACCAGACTAGAGAAGCAGAATCCCCTCCCTTGACCTGCTGGCCATGCTTCTTTTGATGCAGCCCAGGATACAGTTGGCTTTTTGGGCTGCAAGTGCATAATGCTGGCTCATGTCCAGTTTTTTATCCACTAGTACTCCCAAGTCCTTCTCTGCAGGGTTGCTCTCAATTCCTTTGTCCCCAGCCTGTATGAATGCTGGGAGTTGCCCCAACCCAGGTGCAGGACCTTGCACTTGGCCTTATTGAGCTTCATATGGATTCACTTCTCGAGCTTGTAAAAGTTGTGCATCTCAAGTAAGTATCACATTTACATGTTGCAGGAGATGCTGAGACATAGATTTCAAATGACTCTCCAGTGATGTAGTTTCCAGATGAACGCACTTGGAGGAAACAGCCGTCAGCATCTTGAGTAGAGATAACAACCCATCTTGCAGAAATGTGAAATATTTAGAGTTTTCTAGATGAATGAAAACCCTGTGGAGTGTAACCAGGAATAGCAAGTTACCCATCATGATTTTGTTCATATCTATGTATCCATCTTCAAATACAGTTATTTATTTCTCAAGTTTTTCACCTTAATAAAATAAATTTTGCTTTCCCTTTAATGGGTAGTTTAGTTTTCAGAGTAATTTTGACAGATGGAAGAAATGGAAGGTGTCTCATTCTTCTGAAAATAGACACATCAGAGGAAACAGATTGGTCCATCCTCATACTGATGAGAGTGCTAAAGCAGCGCCAGTGGCTTCACATCAAATTTGTGAATGCTCCTCCAGTAAGCTGCAAAAGGTTGTCTGAGGATTGATGTTGTAGCTGTCTATTTAGGAATACTGTCTTCCGGTGGCAAGTCTTAATAAGTCATAGATAAAGAAATTATTCTCTGTTTTGTGCTGCAACAGAGCTTGATGGGACCACTGGCAGAACTGGAAAGAGTACCACTGCCTTTCCTGGGATGCCTCACTGTGCACTGCTCCTCTCTATTGAGATGACAGTTTTGTTTAGCATCGTGAATACAAGCCTTCTATAAGGAGAAATCAACCTGTTATACCTACTTAGTCTTTGCAAGGGAAGCTGGTAAAGCAGAATAAAAATTCTCATGGCATCAGAATTTTGTCATTATTAATGCTGTTATTACTACCTGCAGCCAGCAAGGGCAGTTGCAAATGTGGACACCAGCATCAGGGTACTTGCTTTAGTTTTGTTTGTCTATTCTCTTTCTAGTTTTGTATGCTCCAGGTTTCTACTACCATGCCTCCTCAATGGTTAATTCTCAACCATTTTATCCACTGCACTCCCTAGTCCTTCCATTTAGTATGTTCCTTATATCTATATTTCTTGTACTTACCTGAAAACAAACAAAACCCTTCCTGCAACTGACATACTGTTTGCTGGGCTTTACCTTACTCTCTCCAATTAGATAACTGTCTTACTCTCTATTAATCACTTGACTGTTGAGATCATTTAGGATGTTGACTATGCACTGTTTTGTCTTTGCCCAGTACCTGACATGGTTGGATCTGATCTTGACTGATCAGGTCAGAGCTTGATAGTAAGAATATATGCTATAATTCAGTAGTAACCTGTTGATACATGGAAATAGATTAGCATGCAATAAAACCAAAGGGTGGTGTCTTTCAATGAGTATGATGACAAACCCTTGTGTCTAAGATAAATTTGTTATTTATTTTGTGCAGAAGGTAGATGGTATTATGTATCCTAAAGCCACTTATATGGGGATCAATTTCTTGGCCTTTAATTACAATATTTTTATTTTGATTTCTGATATTATGAACCTGTTTCTGTATGATTGTTTAACATGTCCTTCAGTACTAGCAAAGAATAAAAGCAGGGAAGATATCTCTATTTCATATGAACTATTTTCCCCAGTTACTTTAATTTGCAAAAATTGTTGAAGCCTTCAGAGCTCACTCAAATGCTCCTTACAGTTTTGTAAAATATTATCATAAGAAAGAAAAACATTCACTCAACCTTGCCCCAAAATACAAGAAGAGTTTCTCTGTATGCTTCTGATGTTTGTCAGTTTTTTCACATCTGTTTCCTTTGATCTCTCTTTTTATTCTACAAATGTATATTCAAACTGAGTATTGAGAATAAACTTAAATCACACATATATCCACCTGTATATTCAAAATAACAATATGCAAACAAAAATTAAATAATTTAAGAAATTATCTATTTTGACATACAACTAAATGATCTGCTAGTCAAAAATGCCAAGTTTCTGACAACCCTCAGTGAGTTCAACTGGCTTCTCAAGCATTTTAACAAAGATAAAAAAGGATTAAAGCAGCTCATCTTAGGCATCTGCCTCTTGCAGTCTTGCCATAGCTTCTTTTGTTTACTGGAGAGCTTCATAGACTGTGAGTGAGGAACCGATCCCAACAGAGGGAAGAAGGTCTGATAAGGTCACACCAAGACAGAAGACTGAAAATTATATTATGTCACTGAACATGTCCACCAAGGTTCACTGTACACTGAAAAAAAATGGATAAACCTGCCTTACTGACAGCAACAGAGACTATTATGTGTAATAGAAGTGCAATATCAAATTTATACCACTTTGCAAATCCAATGAGGAGCTGTGTTCTGCTCAACCCCAGTGCTACAGGACACAGAGCACCTACTGCTTCACCATCTTGCTGTGGCTGGAGAACTCCAGACTGACAACTCTGCCTTTATGGGAGGTGAGGGTGGAAGAGGCAGTGCATCATTAGTCTATCTTAAGTGCAATGCATTACCTTCCTGACCTGGAAATTCCTGCCTCTGTTGCTGTCTGTGGCAAGTCTGGATTCTCCTGGGGGATCAGGGAGTTATAGTACTGTGAAGTCACCACTTTTGCCATCTTGAACCAGGTGAAAAAACTCATCAAGCCCTCTAGGCTAGCACGTCAGCAGTATTCAGAAGATGGGATTTTTGTCCTCATGGGTGCAAGAAGCAGCCTATAAAGCAAGTTCTGTATATCCCTGCAGGAGAGTTTGTATCTTGCCCACTACCCATGGCAGTTATTTAAATACCAAACTTAGAAATAATTCCTATAGGTACCAAGTATAAAAAACCCCTATGTCCCTATGAAGGAAATCTCTAGTAGTGAAGGTTAAATAGTTCCCGTGAACTTAAATCACTTAAAATCCAAATCAGTTAAAAAGTGAGATTTAGGGTGCAAGGATTTAGGAGCACAGTGAAATGTAGGCTGTTGTCCTACTGCTGAAAAACTGGGATTAGGTAAGTAGGTGGTTTAGCTCCTCTGGTCACCTAAGCTTGGCTATGTTACCATGTTGATGTACTGTACATAGTGCTTTGGCTTCCACGCTGCTGCAAGGCTCCACGCTTTGCTACTCTCAGCTTGATTGATAAATTTATGTTATCTTGCTATAAATCACCCTCTTTGTGATTCTTACAAAACAAAGCCCCTTTCTGAATACGTTTTTGTCAAGTTTCTTTAGACTGAATAACAAGAGAAATGTTTGTACAGCAAACTCTTCCTTCAAGTACTCAGACAGTTACTTTATTCGTGTGCATACACATTTGCAATACTTTCAATTGGTTTTCTGGCATCTCTCAGAACAATTCTCTTCTGATGTTTGCTATTGTTTTTCTGAGATTGTCTTTGTTTGTGCAGTCTGACAAAACTTAAATAAAAAGTCTTTTGTTGAAAAGCATTGAAGGGTGGGTGGCTCTGGACCACAGGGAAAGGCTCTGCTCGCTTATATGTGGTATTAATTTGAAATCATTATTAGTTTTGTTCTCTGCTCTTATGGGTAATTTTTAGTGAGGGATATGAAAAGATTCAGGTAATATCCTCTGTGCTGGACAAGCAGTCCCATCTCAGAGCATGCTATTAATGACAACCGTTAATGCAGGAGGTGGAATCAGCAGAGAGAGGGAAGAGTGACCAAGCAAACAACACTTGGATCTCTTGAGCTAATGCAGGGTCAGCAAGTTAATGCTACAGCTGTCTCTTCTGTGTTTGTTCTGTGCATGACAAAAGGATTTCAGTTTGCCAGGCTTTCGGTAAAAAGCACTTCACAAAGCTTTGCACTACATACCGCAGTGAGAATTAATATCTTTTGTTTTACCAGCAGATGTGATCTGAAACTCTGCAAGTTCCAAATAAATAGGCGGTGCAGAACCCAACACATCAGTCAAGATTTAAAGTCAAGTAATGTCTAAACTCTAGAGTACAGGAGTCTGGTTTTGCTAATAAAAAATGCATTACTCATTTTCTTGAAAGACTTAACATGGCTGACAACCAGATGGCACTTCTGATTTTTCTTCTCTAGGACAGACTGGAGATATTTTTCCCCCCAACTTGGCTACTGATGTAGGAAAAAGTTCTTGGCCACATCTGCATCTCCAGATGATTGCTTCTTGCCGAGGAAGTTGTGAGGGTCATCAGGGTTTTCACAAATGTGTATAGAGGCATGCAAAGAATTGTGTAGATGACAGGGCTGGTACAGAATCACAGCTGGGTTTTTTCCCTGTTCTGATGGGAAATACTAAAATTCTTGAATGTTTAGGTCCTTCTTCCACAATAAAGCCATGTATGCTCACTTTGGGGAAAGAATTCTTTACTTACATAGGACAATGCCACCATAATAGAAAAAAGAAATTAATGGATGATGAGCTAATGTGCTGCAAGGAGGAATAGGGACCTCTTACTCCAAAATGTACGTGGCCAGTATTTACTGTGGCAAAGATTTATCTTTTTTAAAGGAAAAGTCTGTCTTTTCCTGTTCATGCTAGAAAAGATTAAGGCACTGGGCTGAAATATAACGTAATAACGCATAGAAGTTACACATAGGAAAGTATTTTACTCATAAGGGGTGAACATGTGTATTATTCCAACTTACAACTTTCTACCACTTTATACCTAGCCTTCTAGGTTACCCACAAATTTTCATGTAGGTCTGCATCAAAAGCCTCGTGAAGTCAATAGAAAATCTACTGTTGAACTCTGATGGGCTTTGGCTTAAGCTTTAAAGGAATATATGCCCTTGCTTGACTGTGTGTTTTATATTTTGATGAATTGCTTGTCATAGTCCTTCAGATAATTCATGGCTTCACTGGAGAGATAAACCCAAATCTTGTTCAGTAACCCCATCTTTTATAGGTACTGCAGCTTACAATATATCAATCATCTGATTGTCTTTAAGAAATATACAGTAACATTGTACAATTAAATAAGATTAACATTTCAAAGATAAGAACTGAAATGATTTTGTTAGCACTTAAAATGTACTACGTATATGCAATGACACATTTAATTTACAACAAATTCCACTGAATACTCACATTTTCCAAAATGCTTCCATTAGTTACTACAGTTGATCCATTGGTATATGATAGACAAGAGTTAGATGATGGAGCCATGTTCTGGAGCCCATCCTCAGGCACAGGTGCCTGCAGGATCAAGAGGGGCTTTATTAGCAGATACCAGCAGCACATTACAGTCAATGGAAACCTTGCTCTAAAGCTACACGAAAGGCTGAGAGAGAGGTCAGGATGTGTTAGGTGGCTACAGAGGTGTATGGGTGCATGGTCACACCCTGCAGTAGCAATAGCTGTACTGAAAATCTCACCCCCCAACAGCAGCAGTAGTAAATGTTCCTTGTCAAGAGCTTTTGCTTTGTCTAGCACCTCATTCTTGAGGGAGAAAGAAATTAAACTTCTGAGACATCTTGCAATGGCTCTAAATTAATGTATGTTTAGGAGACCAGGAACAGTAGCATCTAAGGATATGACCTTATGTCTATAGTATTTTCTTGCACTATACCCCTGCTTTCTACTGAAACAGGATTGGAACTCCATTTCTGTTTCAGCCATATTTCATTATTATGATAACCTGTATGGATTATTTTTTTGCTACAGGTCATGTTTTTGTTGGAAATATTTGTACAATTTAGAAGAGTTAGTCATCAAAATTCCAGCAGGGAGAAGAATGAGAGAAGGCAGCAAAGAATCAGATCAGCTCACATAAGTATTCTTACTGGAAATGGTATGTGTCTCCGGAGGTTTCATGATGCATCTTCTGCACCAAGATCTTCCAGCCTTTCACCTCTTGTGTAGTGATCATCCAGAAAGCCAGAAAGGCTCTGGCCATATGTCTCAAGCAAGACTAGCAGACACAGGGTATGATTCATCTTTCCCAATTTTAGATATCTGCAGTGGCTCTGAGGAATGAAAGAGAAACTTCTGGGCATGATTAATCTTAAAATAGATATCTGAAGTATATTAGATGATTCATACTCTCGCAGTCTTTGTGAAATGGAACCTGGGGTGACTAGTACAGATGTACAGAATAATACCTAAAATCAAACAAGATTTGTTTCCTCCGTAATTACATCAGCAATAGTTGTGGACATTAAATTGGAGATGAATGGTAGTTTTGTGCTTGTTGTACTATTTGGGAATTAAAATTGCTGATCACAGCAAAAAGAAAGATCTTTCAAATCTTTTTTGAACCAGATGACTAGCAAGTGCACAATTAAATGGACCATAAACGGCAAAGCTTTATCTGGGTATAAATTACTTCATCTCTGGTGTATAACCTTCCCAGATTTGAGATTGAGAGAAAGTTTGGTTTATGGACCTCCCAGGCCTTTCACTATAACGTGGGATGTGTATACTTTTGATTCCAATAAATATGGTTAAATAAACACTACCGAGAGATCTTTAGTGATCTGTGACTCATTTCTGCCTGGAATTAGGAAATAATTTTAATTTATTTCATCTTTTTCCTTTGAGCAGAGGGAATGGAACCAGGATACCAGCATTTGTCCCTTTAATTTAAGGCTGATTCCTAACCTTAAAAAAAAAAAAAAAAAAAAGTGTGTGCCTCTGTGAGCTTTAATGAAAATGGCTCTCACCCATAAACACAGCATTATGAATGCCTCAGACACTAATAGCAAAAATAATCTCTGCGAATAATCACCTTAATAATGATTTTCATTAATCTTTGTTCAGAGCTATTCTCCTTGATTAAGATGAAGAGGAACAGTAGGTGGTGCAAATTCAGAGCAATGCCAGGTACATTTAGAAGGTACTCTAAGGCTTTGCATTACAAAAGCCCCTTCTGATCTGCCATGTGTACAGGGAAATTGGCATGGTCCCTCTTAATAAAAGAATAACACAAAGAACTTTTATCAGAATAAACTCTGTGTTCTCATTAGATATTGCAGCATGGCTTCACTTGCTATGAATTTTTTCCCTTGTAATTTTCTTTCTGAATTTAGAGCTCCTGCAAGGTATAGGAAGAAAATATACATGAACTGCATGAAAGTTTTACCAGGATTTGCACTTCTGACTGCTTGAATATAAAGCAGGATACTTTCCACTGCTTCAGAAAGACAGTGAAACTAATGCTGTTGAAGAGGGAAGCCCAGGAGCTTTAATCCTGAAAGGCAGGACGAGGGAGCTGGAGGCTAAGAGGGCTTGCTCCTTTGCCTTTTTTTCTACTGGTTTCACTACACTGATTATGAATAAAGAAAATTTATTATAGATGCTATGTGATGAACATGCCTGTCAATCAGCAGAGGAGACCAAAGCCTCAGCTTTCAATCCAATTTACTCACCTGCGTCCATTTTAGAGATGAACCTATCAGTAAAATTAAAGACTAGCATTGTTAAGGATAATCCCTGGTCTGTGGGATTAGGTGCTACACAGTGCTTCTGATTTCTAGACAGATGGCTGGTACTTGGTAATATTGACCATACTGTAGTGGTCTAGACCCAAAACATAGTAACTCAAATCCATACAAACTACAGTTCTGCCATGTTCATATATTAATTACTTTCCATACTCTTTATTTTCTTAGATAGGCTGAGGCTACCCAACAGGAAACAGTGGGAAAAGCTTGTAATCACCAATTACATGAGCCTGCAAGCTATTGTTTTCCCTCTTTTTTATCCTAAATCATGGATTAATTCAGAAACTGCATATAGCCCCTTTACTCCCCTTTGTAGTTCAGGAGACAGAATTCAAGTAACTCTTTTTAATGTTGGATTGCAAAGGCAAGATCCAAACTGCATTCTTTGTGTTGCATGTTCTTCAAGGACTGTAGTCTCACCACCATAACCCCAACCACCCACCATGGTAGTGCCTCCAGGCACTGGTGTTTATTCTTGTGCAGTATTGTAAATCTAAAGCAACTTGGAAATTACTCTGCCATGGCACTGCTATCATTAGTTATGTTTATACCAATAAATTAAACTTTGTCAGAAAACATTCCTGGCTACTGGAATTTCAGTGTCACCACTTTTAAAACATTGGGATGGCACTTACTCACGGTTAGAAGCATTGTTTGGAAACAACCTTCTTGCAAATGACCATTTCCAAAAAGGAGTTTACACATAAATATCCAGTTTTGTAGGGTAAGAAGATGGGCATGGACTGTTTTGTGTCAGTGGATTTCAGCACCAAGTACATTTGATTTACTAGTAGAGATATAGATTTTTCTTTTCATATTTTTTTTTCCAACTCAGTGTTTTCCAAGTTATTATTTTTTATTATCTGTATTTTGTTTTTTTTAAAAAAAGCTGTTTTAATCAGAACAGATAATTACTTGGTAGAATTATTAATTTCTAAGGATAATGTAATTTATTAAGATTCATGCTTACATTTTTACTACCTAGTAATTACTATGAAATTAATTTTTATCTATTCTTAAGCCATGTTTGTTCTTCTTGTACATCTAATTTGCTAATATTATTTTCTGTGCTGTTTAGATTAGTATGTGTGTGTTTTTATTAAGAAATGAAGTATGGTAGAAAAAAATCTCATAAAAAAGCCTGGAAAAAGCCTGTAAGACCTTGAATGCAGTCTCAGCAATACATCTGTTCTTCTTTGTATATTTGTCTAGAATGTTTTTGAGACCATCAGTGGTGAGGGTTTCACAGGCTTCCCAGATGAGTCTTTTCCAGGTTCCATGACCCCTGCCTTCAACAAGCTTTTTACAGGTCTGGTCTGGATCTCTCTGGTAGTTTAAAGCTGTTGCTTTGTCTTCTTATCACAGCCCTAATACTTACTGTGTATCCTTGTAGGCTATTCCAGACCTCTGGTGATTCCCATTGCTCTTCTTGATCTTTCTCCATTCAATATGTTTTTGTTTCTTTTGACTGATTGACTTTTATTGTGGTTTTGTGTTGCCTACTGTAATGTCAGCTGTGTCTGCTTAAAAATATGTTGCACCTTTGTCATGCACCTTAATGAAACTGTCCAAAAAGATAAAATGTGATATAGCTCTCCATAACATGAATTATGGAGATGGATGTTTCTATAACACCATACCTTCTTCCTTTTCTGTATAACTGAGTTGGGATCAGGAAATCAATTACAAAACTAATGTGGTTTTTAAGAGGATGGAGACCTCCTCAGTTAACTCTGAGGTGCATAACAGTAGGTGAGTGGAAAAATCACTTTTTGAATTGTCCTCTTACACCAGTCCTGAAAGGCAGCTACAAGTGTGGGCACTTGCATAATGCATATTCCATTGCATGTATGGGTCTTTGAATCAAGAACAGAAAGTAGTACGACAAAACAGTACAACCAAATACAGAAGAAAACAAGCTGCAAGTACTTTAACAGTAAATTTATACATGGTGAAGATGTTTCTGCAGTCTTCTGATTTTAATCTGCTGCTGTGGGCGTCCTGTCTTTACCACTGTTGAAAGAGTTAAATGTTGATCATAAATAGTACACAATTTCCAAGCTATTGTGTGAAAAATCAAGGAAGCAAGTGAAAATCTTGTAACACTTTCTATAATATTATTTCTTCATTTACATACATCCATTGTTTTGTATTCATAATGTGTCTACCAGACTTCTGCAGAACAAGCCCACTGCTATGCAAATTCTTTGCCTTAACTTCATCCTTTTAAACATTAATTACAATGATATTCTGAATGTGTCAGTCCTGTGAGAATGGCTGTGTGCTTATATTATACCAGTTAGCTATTATGGTTTTGTAACTTTAAGATAAAAAACATCAGTCATTTAATTTCTTTACTATACAATCAAGCACACAAAGGCTTTTCTGAAGCTGCTGTTAATTGGTCCTTGTTAATTCATATAAAGGCATGTTTGATAACAGCTAGCATAAAGGCAAGAGCGTAAAACTGTGACTTGAACATTCCTGTATTAAATGACTCCTCAGATTAGGTGGTATGTGCATGCAAATGGAACCAGCTGCGTAAGGAGTGGGACCATAGATTTTACCCCTTCAGAAAATGGCATGGTGAATAAACATATAACTCTGTGGACACTCCTCTGCCCCTGAATATTAAAAAATATTGTGATCTTCTGATGGGCAGAACCCCCTTATAAGCACAAACTGTGCATTTTATCTCATGCCAATAGGAGATTTAAGATCAGAACACTGATGTCCAGTCACTCTACTGACCATTGACAGGAACCGGGAAAATGGCAGGAAGATGTGTCGGGGGGTTGGATATTAGGAAAAGGTTCTTCACACAGAGAGTGGTGGAGCACTGGAACAGGCTCCCCAGGTGCTCATGGCACCAAGACTGACAATATTCAAGAAGCATTTGGCCAAGGCCCTCAGACACATGGTCTGAATCTTGGGTTTGTCCTATGCTGTGGCAAGAGTTGGACTCAGTTATACTTGTGGGTCCCTTCCAACTCACTACATTCTATGATTCTATGATTTGATGATTCTAACATGAACATAAAGCTTACCTGTTTGTTGGAAATATACCTATGCTGAACAGAAGTTATACAGATCTTTGTTATATCTTAGCCCATAAAATTCTGCAGTTATTTTTTGTGGGCAGGATTTCTCAAATCATGTTGATCGCTTCTGGGTTTTATAACTATTTTTCCCTGACAACTTTGCATGCACTGACTGAAAATCAGTCCTTTTTAAAATTATAATCCGACCCTTTGGCTGATCCTCTTAAAAAATATTACCCTTAATTGCTTTCCATTAGGATAAGAACATTAAAGGTACAGAGACGTCCATTAGAGATGAATGAACAGAATGTGTAATCTCTGAGTTTGAGGAAGACGTGGTCTAGATAGACATTACTGTGTCCTGAAAGTTACAGAAACTGCTACCTGCTCTTGTTTCTCTTCAAGTAGCAGAAAACATGGAAGCATGGCTTGAGGTGACTCACCTTGAAAAAAAAAAAAAAAATTATAAAAGCTTTGCAGAAGCAGAAAAAAGTTAATATGGAAAACATTTTTCCCTTGGTTAAATAAATGATAGATATTTGTAAAGTGAAGCCTAAGCTAAGAATCATATTCTTTCTTCAATTGGAGCCACATGCAGCAGCAATTTATTAATGTTCTAATGCTGTGCAACCTATACACCAGCTTTCAAACAGGTTAAATGTAGCACGGCGTGTATAACATTAAGTATGGCAATTAAAACATCTCCGCATCCTATTCCTGATCAAAAATGACTGTCGCTATATATACATGCTGCTGTCATTAATGTATCCGCCCTTGAACTTGTAGTTTGCTGTGTGTGATGCCCTGTCATTTAAGTGCAATTACACTTATGTTCCCTCATTTGGTGAGCTTGCCAATTTATGGTTCAGTTGCTGGGGATGGAGAGGAAATTGGACCACATTGTTACTCTGAGAAGAAAAATATCGTGTGAAGCACATACATTTAGGCAATTTTATCATTCATAGGGCAACAAGGGAAGAATAAAAAATTCCCAGTATTTTAGGAAAAGGGAAGTGGAGCTTCCCCTGACACATTCACAGGGGTCTTTTAAAACACTTCTATCAAAGATCTGCAAAAAGCCTAGGATATCCATGGGGAAAGAATTGTGAAAACACAGCAACAGGGCACAGAAAGGGTAGGATGCTGTTAGCCTCATGTTTGTCTGTCTTTGATACCCCAGTGCCAGGAGGACAGGTATCCATTTCAAATGGAAAATATGTACTTTTCCAATATTTTTAAATAAACAAAGTATTTTAAAATTGACTTCTTAAAATTTCCATCGATATATGCTCTCTCAGCTGTACAGAAAGGCTGAGCATGGTGGATCATGTTAAGGGAGAAAGGAGGGTGTCTGTGTGACACAGGTGAGGAAATGATAGCTCATGTGTGAGGAAGAGGAGGGTGGATGCTTCTGCAGAGGAGGTGGAGGGCAAGAAAAGCAGATGCTTGCATAATGATAAAATGCTGCTGTTTGGCTGGAAGGTACTAAATGTGTGTGATCTCCAGCATCAAGAATCCCAAGGTCCAAATCTAGGTATTACAGGTGCCAAAACTGGATCACCTTGTCTCAATGGCTAGGCAAGATTGTGTCAGAAATATTTTGACTTCCAAATCCCTTTGGGACATCAAATTATGTATGTTTTCTCAACCCAGTGATATGGGGTGGGATACATCTCATTTCACTTTAGATCATTGAGTTCAGCATGATGTGGTGACCCTCGATTCCCCTTACAGGCCTGAGAGAAGGACACTCTCCAGCTCTCCAGGATCTGAAGCACCACCCAAAAGAGGTAAGATGTATTGTGTCTATGAGTCCCTGTTTCCCTTCATTGAGCTGGAAAGGAACTAAAGAGGACATGTCTCCTTGCTTGGATAGGTGAGGTATATCTCCCCATTAAGATGAGCCCTGCTCTCCCAGGAGGGTACATTGAGAATAACTCTATTCAAAATCCAAGAGTGTGATTCTGAATATGATCAGTCAGGATTGTTTTCCCTCAGGAGGCTGTTTCCCCAGATCTACAACAATAAATACGTTAACTTGCTTCACAATGGCGTTTGGAAGGTATGAATACCTAGGGAGTTTTATCACATCCTTTTTGAAGCAGAATCCAAGGTTTATTTTAGTAACCTCTTTTTTTTTTTTTTTCTGGTTTTGACTGTTTTCAGGATTACAGTTCCACTTCTATTGATGTTTCCAGGCTTGTAACCTCAAGCCTGAAAATCACTGACTGCTTATCTCTTGTCCCTGCAACTAATAACTCGGCTTCTGCTGTCCCTAGTAACACATGCAGGGAAATGCCAAACAGGCTGTGCTATTGAAAGAAGGAAAAAAAAAAGAAAAAAAAGTCCAGTTAGACTTGGGCCCTGATGCTACAAACATCAAAATGTTTGTCTGTTGCAAGTTAAGGCTACAAGTAAGTGTTGGCAGAATGGTTATCTTAGTCATAATATTTTTTTATGATAAGAATTTATGTCAGCTGTAGTTTTTGTGTTATCAACATCTGTCACTGAGGGCTGGGCTATGATCCATAAGTGTTTCAAGTAAAAAGAAACAGATTTTCCTTCCAAAAATCAGAAATTGCCAAGCTGTTGTTTGGAGCAAACCCTCACATTTAAAGCAATCTTCTCCTAACAACTCAAGAGAAGGATTTATTTTCTGTGTGCTTTTCTTAATTCCAAGTGTCACCTGAGGTCTATCTCTTTGCCTGATAGCTGTGATTTCTTCCATGTTAGTCACTAGAATGTCAGGACTGATTAGTATGATCATATTAATTTTCTTTCCTAGAGTATAAGTGTTAACATTGTCTAAGCACAGTGTAAATATAATAGTTAATAGTCTATGAAGAGTTTATTTACTGCTTTGAATGAGTGGTGACTTAAGAAATATCAACACAGACTTGCATTCCCCTTACTCCATGAGGAACACTGTCCTTTAGGGAGCTGCTGTGTTATGCATGGTGCTACTGTGTCTGTTACTTTCAAGAAAGAAGTCAGTAGATCCAATGTCCTAAACAGTGAACATACTGTACCTGATAATCTCTTGAGTTGCCACTATTCTCCTCTGTTGGAAAAAATGTAGTGATTATTCAGAAGACTGCTTTGTTTCTGAAGAATCTAGTAGAAACCATCTAGTTAATTGGAGTTAACAGCAGCATCAGGAGGAGGCTGATCCTCTTTGAAGTTTCTGTTGGCACTTCTTATTTCTTTTTGTTTCAAATATTCTTTCTAAATTCCACAGGTCATGTATATACATTAATCATAATGCTGACTGGAAACTGGCAGAATTGCTCAGACGCTGCTTACACTCCAGAAAATCCCAGAATGCATCTAAATCCTCATTTAGTGATTGTCATGCTTCCAGGAATAGGCTTACCAGGAAAACAGACTAAAAGTGCACTGGAGCAAACTCCTTAACTGAGCAGACTGAGAAAATCAGAGGATACTTGTTTATCCACAGTTTCCATTTAAATAGTTATCTAAAAATTGGGAATTAAGGACAAGTTGTATTTCTTGAAAATCTAGAGCAGTGATGAGCTGGAACTCCCTATCAACAAATGCTTCTTTTATATAAAACATGCAGGAAGTTTTCTTGAATTTCTATTAATTACTTCCCTGTAAAGCCTTCAATAACACATGGAAATCACTGAAATATAATTTGCTGTGTCACTGAAAGGAAACCATAAGAAACTGTACATAATAGCAGTATAATGGCAACAAAATAGGAAGAAATTACAGTCTTGAGAGTTTCTTTCAGCTGACAGTTGTCTGTCTAGCTGGAAGTGAATGACCAGAGCACTTGTGCTCCATGTTACAAAGCGATGTGACATCAAGGAACTCTCATTTAGATGTGATATAACAACAGCGTTTATTAATTCAGACTCAGAGCCATATTAATCTAAGAAGATTTATGTTCAATTTGTGCCTTTTTACTTCTGTACCTGGGTACCAAGTCTGTTGTACATGCATTACATAGTCAGTGCCTTGTACATTGAAATTTCTCACATTGAAGGAGTATGCTTTTTACTGATCAATTAGCACACCAAGTACCTACGTGTTATATACATAACCTTAATTTGTTTGTTTTCACAGCAGTTAGGAAATATAAACCATGGATCTATACAGAAAGAGCAGTAGAGCAGAAATCATGTAAACATCAGTGATATTTATGTATGTAGCTGTTACAAATAATGGAAGACTATACTTGCAAGTCTAGGAAAAGTACAAGTTTCCTGACAAATATAGCCCTCCTAAGAGAATATAACAGCCAAGCAGGTCTTTCCAATAAAAAACTAGACACTGAATCCAACCAGAACTAAACCTGGCCATGAGACAGACTTCTGGCCTGGAGCTACCTCTGAGAACACGTAGAACTTGGAGCCCTAAACCACTCATCTCTCAAGCTTGACAGGGATTACAGTCGTCTGACTTCAGGAGTCTAAAAGTCGGGCATCTGTTCTGAACTAGCTGTCTCATTTCCCTTTATGATCAATGGGGAGAGATCAGCAAGGTGATGATTCATTCCTCTTATCTATGTCTGGCATGAATCATTCTTTCCACTTCTCCCTGTAAATTATTTTCTCCATCCTATGTGTGTATTCTGTTCTTTCAGTTGCAAAACACTTCCAGCTGTTTTTCTCCAAGCCAAGGAAAAGACAGGTATTGCTACCAATGAAGAAATCACAAATTTGTACCAAAATCCCACTCTACTGCAGGTAGAGCTTCACATGCTTAATTGAGAAGGCAGATAGGGCTGTCCCTGCAGGATGGTGTGCCTGACACCAGATGGTGCCACATCAAGGTGTAAATGAAGGTGACTCAAAATGGATGTTCCGTCAGGAGGAGATGCCAAGACTTAACCTAGTTCCAGAGAAAGTGGCAAGATTAGAGTGTCTGACCTTGTAATTTATAAACTAAGGGCAATTAGATCAGGGAAAAGAAGAGGTTAAGCCTACAATCTGTGCCTTGCTTTTGGGTCTTCCTTCAGACTTTCGGGATAAGTCAGAAAGAGGTTTCTATATAAACAACATATGCTGTTGTCTTAGCCTTTTTCACAGAATTCCCTTCTCTTGGCTCTCCATCTCCTCTCTGGTGTCTTGCTCTCACAGTGTAGTAATTTTACTCCCTAGCACATGCAAGAAATAAAAATCATGCCAACAGTATTCACATCTTGCAAACTAAAGGACAAATTTTCTTTCTTAATTTCAGTGACTTTTCAAAATGTTCCCTCCCCCCCACCCCATATCAGCAATCAGACAGTGTCCCGTCTTCTCTCTAATTAATGATCGTTCTTTTCAGGCATTGCAGATGTCTTCACATATGGCTCATTACCCTTAAGACAGAAACGATGTAAGAGTTAAAGGTTTATTTCACAGGGTGCTTTGGGCAACCATGAAGGATGAAGTCATTAAAAATACTTTTAACTAAAGTGAGGGCTGCTTGCAAAGCCTCATATTTTCCCGCTTGTACAATATTGTAAATGTGGTAGTTATACCTTCTGAATCAAGGCTTATGAGCTTTTGTTTGTGGTAAAATTTGCCTGGAAGAGAAAAAAATTGAAAAAAAATAGTAATAAAACATGCATATATAATCTAGGTTCTAAGGCATTTACTTTTTTTGGTAAACTTTAAATCAATAAGGTAAATAAATTAATAATATATCCACATGTGTATTGATGAGCTGGCAGATCTAACATGAGGGTCCAGAATACTAGGTTAATGAAAAAACTATAGAAGTCAAAACAGGGAATAAAAGTTAAAGTTCAATTATACCCTACCACTGGAGTTTACAAAGCTTACTGACACTAGTATCTTATTTTTTGCCTCCATGTATAGCTTGATGGCTAGTAGTTCCTACTTTTTAAACATGCTTAACTGAATTAAATGTGATAAATAATTAAACTTTCCAGAGTGAACACACAAAAAACAGTTAACATATGTACTTCATTAATGTATATACTTAATTGAATATCTAAGTTGGATATTATTAGCTTCACTCTCAAAAATGGTGCCACTATAGTGATGTTATACATGACATTTATTCTGAAGACTGCTCTATGACAGTCTCACCACCTTGCTAAGTTTGTTCGTTGTGTTTGCAGAGTTGCATCTGTTAATAAAATGACTACTTTAAATTTTTACTTCTTATCTGTACCTCTGAGCTCTGCAGGTCTTGTACAAAGATAGTCACTTAAGATAGCATCTTGCATAGTCATCCTAATTTTGAAATTTTGGAATATCTTCGAATCAGTGTTCAGCAAAGATGTGACTATGCCTTTTGTCACAATGTTTATCTGTCAGTCCTTCTCCAGTGGCAGAAATATAAGAACTGGTGCAAGACTTTTCTTTCTGAAGATTTGTGTATTTTTTTTTATATGAAATATAGATAAGATTGAAGATATATTTCTTGTTCCTGGAACAGGTAGTTGCAATGTCTGTGATGGTGTTAGTTCTGGATGCTTCAATGCAGGCCTCAGAAAGTGTCATCTTCTTATTCAGAGAACTCAGCTGATCCTGGAAAGCTATGTTGTGGACTTGGTAGTCACTGTAAAGCTCTTAGCTCCTCTGTGTCTCTGTGGTCTCTGTCATGGAGGGTATTTGAAAAAGTAAAATTTGAGACCTTAAATTTGATCTAAATTTTATGGAAAAGCAAAGATAGGTTTGATCTATTGACAGAGGTGGTGATCATCCATCAGAGCCTTTTCTGAGTGTGAATCCAGATTACACTGGGTTTTATATGGAATTGATTAGTTGTAATGAATATGTCCATGATGCAGGTAAGATTATTAACTGGAGCTCTAGAAATGCTGAAAGTTTCATGCCCAATTATATTACATCAGTGTGGTGCTACCAAAAAAATATTAAGGCATTAATAATGATTGTCTCATTATACAGCAGGATCAGCCAGAATCTCCTAGGTAAACAAATCTGATAAAAATATGTAGATGCATCTTTATAGCAAGTATAATATCAGTCAGGAATCCAAGAGTGCTACAAGCCTACCAATAAATTTGGTTAATTTCAGGAGTGTATTTTCAATATCACACAGCAGACTGTGTTATGGCCATAGATGTTCACCTGTATCAAACCTCTATCTGGGATCTGGCTTCAGCCACATGTGCATTCCCATTAGCTGACCTCATCTAATCAGTGGCCTTTTTCAGGAATGATTGTATAGCCTGCAGCTGTGTGTGTAGAAACATAGCTCCTGTATTTTGTCTATCCATGAAAGTCACTTGAACTCAAATTTCCTCAGCAATTAACTTGGTGCTTCCATGTGCACGTTGAAAAGTATGAAAGAGAAAACTGGACTTTGTGTAACTCCACTGATGGAGGATTCAACTCTTGCAGGAAAAGATCTGATCAGAAGTAACAGGAAGGTTATGAATATTTTTAGGAATTTTGGCAGATTTCTGCCTATCACCTTTTTCAGGCAAGTCTGAAGTACCAAAGGTTCCAGAGGTGCCAAGGGAAATGCATTTATGTATAGAAATTATAAAATCTTCCATCTGTGGCTTTAGTTCCTAGTCCTAGTTTGAATCCAAATTATATCAAGCTTGGAGCTGAATGTAAATTGGCTGTAGCTGTAGCTATGAACAAATATGTCAGGGTTGGATGTCTTGAGTTTCTTGGATTCTATTACATTTTAAAGTGTTTTTGTCTTCAAATGCTGCCTTCACTGTTTCAGTTGAGGTTGTCATTAATTGTTCATAGATGTTTTAAGTGTGAAATATTCAGGCAGAGTTCATTTTACCAGTCCTTCTCGGTGTTCAGGGTTCCTGGCTGTACTGAAGCCTGGGTATGGAGATGTGTTGTGGGCTAATGGACGTAAGCAATGTCCATAAGCAAACTCACACTGTGTGGAAAGGCTTGCCAAGTGTACATGCTCTTTTTAGTGAAGGGTCATAATTCACTGTAGGAGCTGTACTGTGCTCTGCAGAGGGTTGTAGGCACTCAGGATTGATGAAGCAGTTTAACACCCTAGATAGCTCCTTGGAGACTCATTTGGCAGCTTCAGCTGAGGCTGACAGGAAGGTTGTGGGCCAGTAACAGAACCTTACTGTTGCAGCTTTAAAGAATGTATTACATTTCCTCTGATTTCACATAATGTGGCTAACATTGCTGTTCCTTAAGCAAAGGACTTCAGAAAAATATTTGATGAGATTAAGAAGCTTGGTTGATAATCAGTGTTATGTGAAGATAATGATTTATTGTCCTGTAGTGAGAATAGTACTAACCTTTCATTTGTTGTTGGAGTCCATGTCCACAAATTGGAATAATTTTTCTCCCAGAAATTGGAAGGTCTCTTGCTGGTGTTCAAGACAGTGAGTATTTTATGATGTCCTCATGTGTGGCATCGAAACTGAAGATCAGGCTGGCCAGCTGTGAAGGCTGGGCCACAAGCAGTAGATGATAGGTCTATTTGAGCAAAACTGTTTGGGTAATCGGAGTGTCTGTAGCTTTACTGAACTATGCATTGAAACCTCTCAGGCTAACTAGACAGGAGTGTGCCAGCACTATGATGAAGAAGACATAAATGTGCTTTTTTATGTGCCATTAATCATAAGCAATCTGTAAATAAGGAAAGTTCAGTGTTAGTTTTAATAACTGGACTATCTGAAATTGAATAACATGTTCTTACTTAGGACATTTTTCCACTGTATGTCTGAAGTATTGTGTGACAACCTTGTATGATGCAGGTAGGTGGAAGAAAAAAATTCAGAACTTCCTTCTTCTGGTGAGGTTTTAATGGTGAAGATTATATTCACTGCCTCATTGCTGCTGAGGTCCTAATTTTTGTAGCTACTCTTCTTATGTCTGCGACCTACAGCTTTACTTTGTGTGTATCTGGTTTGGATGCAAACTGTGGTATTGTGCAGATGACAGATGTTAGATGCCTGTAACCAAGTTTTTTATATCCATTTACTTCAAAATTAGCTGTTATTTGAGAAATGAATAGGTCAACTGAAGATTTTTTGACTAGAGGACCTAATGTCCAACCCAGATGTCATGAGAAAGCCAGTTCAGTTGCTGTTTTTGTACACTTACTGAGCTATAATAATAGGTTTCTGGAGTACTGGTAAGTGTACTGCAGACATAATAGTATGAAAGCAATGAAATAAATTATTCTGGTTGCTATGCTCTGCAATGAGTATCCATCAGTATAGACACTAATGTCTCTCTTGGGTGTCATGGCATCCTCTTGTTTAGTAAGGGTGATGGAGAGAAAAGACAACATATTTAGTCCTGTCTGAGACCTCAAAAGGGCTTTTTAGCCAGTAGCTGGTATGAAAGTTGGAAGACCATGGCTAGAATTTAGGTCTCGCTCCCTTGAAAACAGCTACATAATTTTTTGTCTTGCTCCTGGTAGTAGTTCCTACCTGAGAGCTGTTGCATGCTTGCATTCAGCTATAGTCATGCAAACCCTTTTCCTGGTGAAAATGAGGGCAGCAGGAAGGATGTAATTTGGATTTCAGAGTTTTCATTTTTTAATGTGAAGTAAAGAGAAAAGGAAACCTGTTAGTCCTTAGAGGCTACCAGAGAAAAAGGAGGAGACTGGGAAAATTACCATTGGATACTTGTAAACTTAATGCATGTTTTTTTTCCCAGGGATCACCCACATTTTAATTCCTGATAGATTAAGATTTATATTTTATATTCTACCTCTACAAAGTGATTGCCAGGTCTTCTATTAGCCAAAAAATGCCTACAAACAAGGAACACCAGTGAAGTCAACCACGCTGGAATGGGACATACGTGAGTTTGATATCTGTCAGGGTTTTGAGAATGAGACCTGGATCCTCATTAACACTTACTGTTGCACACTGAAAGGGAGAAAATTTGGTTATAAGAGAGTCAATAGGATTATTCACTACCAAAGTAAAGTCTCCAAGCAACTTGTTTTAATTGATATTGGGAGTTGGACTACGAAGACCTGAAATACAAGGAATAATCAGAAAATATCACACTGTTCAGATAAGATTGTGGCAGTGTCCAGAGCTAATATTGGTGCATTACATAGTTTAAAGCTTCCTAGAAGACAGTCTAAAGTATCATGTAGAAGCTCTGTTGACAGCAAGTCCATCCACTTTTCACAATAGGATAATTCAGGTGGCCATTTGGCTCAAGACACGTGTTTTTGTTGAGTGGCAGTGAGAAATCAGTGCTTCCTATATTAGCCTTGGAGTCTATGTTTTGTCCAGAAAGAGCTTTGGAGTCTGGGCAGCTGCTGGCTGCTTGAAAAACATTGTATAGCCGATTAGATAGTAATTAGATAGTAATTTTTCCCACTAAAAATAAATTCTGAGGAATATGGTGTTATTTGATCTAATGCACTTTAGAATTCTTTTACACCCAGATAATGAGGAGTGTGAGGAGGAGAGTCAAGACCTATCTACCCCTGCTTCTGTAGATATACCCAGAATCTAATTCCACATGGCAGTAATGTGAAGGGAAAGGGGAATGGAAATGTCTTGTCAAGCTGCTTTTGAAAACAAAGACTGAATAGGGTGTAAGAATACACAAAGAGTATGCTTTGTTTTGATGGTATTCATGAACCAGAGGTAAGAGTGGTCATCTTGTAGCAGTGCATGAACTCAGAAGCAGTTGAGCTGAATGTAAAGGACGCATGATGAACAGCATTTTAGGGGTTGATTTGTTAGTGTTTTTTGCTTCTGCTTTTTTCAGGGTGGAGGAACAGGATGTTATTTTAAAGTGAGTTCCCTGTTTGCAAACAGCAATCAGCTCTCGGGGGACTATACACAAAAGTAAACTCAGAATAAGTTTTCTTCTAATTGAGTGTTAATAAGAGATGTACCTTTCTAATGAGCAGGTGAAGACAGAGATATAGTCCTCTCTAACAAATACATTTTAGTTGTGATAATGAGAAGCTATTAGTATTTTTCTTGATAACAATTAGTCTGTTGATTGGTTTGTATTCCCCTTGCACCATCAGCACTTTTACATATCAATACGGTGTTCATTTGACTTTTAGTGTTCCTACATATCCCTTTCAGCTGCTTAACTGAAAAATAATTATATTGACTTAGTAATGTTACACTTAGCAAGCAAGCTACATTTATGTGTTTTATGCCTCTTCCTATTTTATTCCTACACAGTAATAGGGCTTGGAGGCTGCAGAACTAACTGTTCAAAAATCAAGAAGCAAAATTTAACTTTTAAGAGTTAATTCAGCTTGTCTGAACATGTGTTGGTATAGCAAAGTAACAGAGAGCTTTTCTACAAGCAAAAAGAACAAACTTCCACATTGCTTGAAACGAGACATTGTCTTTTTTGTTTACCAGGGATACTACTTGGATCTTCCCATAGCACAGAGTGGCACCTAGTGGCTGCAAATACGGCAAAAATAAATGTTTTAGTACATGAACCATGAATTTTCTTTACATGCATGATCACAGTCTTGTGCAGTCCTTAATTAGCCAACTTTTGATCCCTATGTCACACAGCACCCAAAATGAAAAGGAGAATACTACCCTCCACCTTGTCAAGAGCATGCTGGCTGATCTGGAACCTGGGTTCATTCACTAATTATTTTCCTTCAAGCTTCCTAAAAATGCATTCTGTCCTAAAAAGAAACAACATATTGGGCAATTTTCTCACAAATACAAATGTCTGAAATACCTACAGAGACTAAGTACAAAAATTAGAAGAGCAATAGCCCTATTAAACAACATTGTTGTTACTGAAAACAACCCAAAAGCAACACTGCAGAAGACTCAGGCAATGACTTTCCCTTCATGTGTATCTTTGTGGTTTTATTGACTTTGGCAGATCTGTCTCTTGTCTCTTCCATACATGAAATAAAGTAAGTCTTACAGTATACAACTATCTTCACAGATATATCTGATATAATGCAAAAGTACAAACATTTGGGAAAAGCACATAAACTACTATTTGGGAGTGTAAATCACATTAAATTAACGCGAGGCTTAGAAATATGTTTCTCCTCATGCAGGGGATTTGTTGCTGAAGTTCAAGTACAGGCAGTTTGTGATCTTTAGAATTACAAGTGCTCAGCACCTTGAATTTTATAGAATGCTACAAGATACTTACAAAGCTTTCATTGCTGCAGGGTTTGAATATGTCTTGAAGAAATAAAGAATAACGGTAATACCCCATCTCATTCTGTCCACAGTCGTGCTGGGTTTGTGTGGTAAGGTTTTGGTAGCTGGAGGGGCTGCAGGAGTGGCTTCTGTGAAAAGCTGCCAGAAGCTTCCCACATGTCCAATAGACCCAATGCCAGCTGGCTACAAGATGGACCCACTGCTGGCCAAGGCTGAGCCAATCAGTGACAGTGGTAGAGCCTCTGGGATAACATATTTGAAAGGGGGCAAAAACTGCTGTGCAACTGCAGCTGGAGAGAAGAGTGAGAAGATGTGAGAGAAACAACTCTGCAGACACCAAGGTCATTGAAGAAGGAGTGGGAGGAGGTGCTCCAGGTGCCAGAGCAGAGATTCCACTGCAACCTGTGATGAAGACCATGGTGACACAAATTGTTGCCCTGCAGCCAATGGAGGTCCATGGTGGAGCAGATGTCCACATGAGCCTGTAGAGGATCCCATGTCAGAGCAGGTGGATGCCCAAAGGAGCCTGTGACTTGTGACCCATGACCCCATGGGAAGTCCATGCTGGAGCAAGTTTCTGGCAGGACCTGTGGTCCCATGGAAAGAGAAGCCCATATGGGAGCAGGTTTGCTCTCAGGACTTGTGATCCAATGGGGGATCCATGCTGAAGCAGTCTGTTTCTGAAGGACTGCACTCCATGGAAAGTATCTATGCTGGAGCAGTTTGTGAACTGTAGCCTGTGGGAAGGGGCTTCTCCCATGTTGGAGAAGTTTGTGGAGGACTGTCTCCCATGGTAGGGATTTCATGCTGGAGCACAGGAAGAGTGTGAGGAGGAAGGGGTGGCAGATAGAACATGTGATGAACTGACTGCAACCCCCATTCCCTGTCCCCTTGTGCTGCTTGCAGGAAGGCTGTAGAGAAAATTGGGAATGAAGTTAAACCCAGGAAGAAGGGAGGGGTGGTGGGAAGGTGTTTTTAGATTTTGTTTTAGTTCTCATTATCTTACTTGGATTTAATTGGTAATAAATAAAACTAATTTCCCCAAGTTGAGTCTGTTTTGCCCATGATGGTAATTGATGAATGATCTCCCCTGTCCTTATCTTGACCCATGAGCCTTCTGTTATATTTTCTCTCCTTTGTCCAGCTGAGGAGGGGAGCAATGAAGCAGCTTGGTGGGCACCTGACATCCAGTCAAGGTCAACCACCATAGCAGCTGGGAAAATCCTCTGCCAAACAATCATAGTTCAATTCTACATCAGAGAGCAACACCATTTGCAGAGTGATCAGCACTAGAGTTGTCTGAGGAGGACATATTTTTGTACTCGCATGCAGCATACTCTTATTTTATTTCTTTCCTGTCTATTGGTAAAGAGAAATTTATTTATCATTCAATTGGATTTGATGAACGGCTTAACCCTTCCTGACTGGTCTATTGCCCACTGTGAGCTAGGTAGCCAAAAGAAGCAGCAGTCAGTTCCAGTGTACACCTCCCCACTTCAGAAAAGTAGCTTTGCAGGATGGACATTTCCTATAACACTGACACCTGCTCTGTACGGGTGCCCAGGCAGGAACAGGCTGTGACATTTACAACCTTTACACAATATTCATACTGCTTCACTGCCATTTCTGCAACCTGGATTATGAAAAGGACACCAGCTGCTGTGACAACTGCTTCCCTAGAAAGGCTTCACACAGGTTGGGCACAAACATTTTTGTTTGTTTTGTTTTAAGAAGACATTGTAACACATTGTTCTTGCATTTTTCACAGGATGAAGCAAGGCAGATGAGATGAGTGGTACTATTTCAGGCCACTTAGTTCAAGTGTGGGAATTCCTGTTGGCTCATGATCAATGGAACCTTCCTTTCCCAAGCACTGGTGTGAAGTCAGCAATGATGCTTGTCCTGTGTTTCCTATGTTTACAAGGGGCTTGGACAGTTGGAAGTCCCTAATGTGGTTGCGGGTGGATAACTGGTGATAGTCTGCTTATGGTTATCTAAGACAGACAGGATGATTATCTATCTATCTATCTATCTATCTATCTATCTATCTATCTATCTATCTATCTATCTATCTATCTATCTATCTATCTTCTAGCAGTAGAAAAAAGCATGCTATTCATGGGGAATTTTACAATCTGAGGAAAACAGAAGTATGAAGTCAGATGAAATAACTGTACTCCTCATTTCCATTTCAAATTCTGCTGATTTTCCTGATGTCTTTGGAACAATTAAGCACATGCTTAAATTTATAATTAATTTTAAATCAAGCAGATGTAAGGGCTCTGCACTATGAGGATATTAGACAACAGGTGGATTTGTTTTGAAGTTTATACTGTACTATAGAGACATAGGCTACATTATGCAGCCAAGAATTTGATACATATAATTATTTTCTCTGCTTCATTGCTGCCTGTAGCATGGAAACAAATTGCAGCAAAGCTTGAGTGTTGGGTTTGTTGGGTTAGAAATTCACTTGAGTAGTTGAAACTTTTTATTTTTGGAAAATATTTGGAACTCTGGAACTGCTCCAGAGCTCCAGAGAATTAAACAGAGAAGATTCCAGACTCAGCATAGAAATAGTCTAAAGATACAATATACTGGCAGTAAAAATCTTCATGCATGCCTAGCCTTTTCTATTTGTGCTGACTTTTGTCTTCCTTAATCTGTATGTATCTTTTGAATGTGGCTCCCCCAGACAAGCTCTGCTGAGATGTGCACATCACAACTATGCAGCTTAGTTCTGTTATTTTCATTTTTAAAAAATTAAATGTTTGAGCAATTAAAATATGTGTAAACAGACCTCTATATTTAAAAGTTGTTTTTTTTTTTAAATAAGAAGTCTCTAAATCCACTGATACTGTTTCTATTCTACTCTACAAATTTAATTTTAATATATAAGTAGCTTGTTATGCCAAAATATTTAAATTAATTATAGAATCATAGAATCATTAAGGATGTAAAAGGCCTCCAAGATCATGATGTCCAACTGTTAATGCAAAACCACCATGCCCACTAAACCATGTCCTGAAGTGCCATGTCTGCATGTTTTTTGAACTCCTCCAGGGATGGTGACTCTACCACTTCCCTGGGCATCCTTTTCCAATGCTTGACCACTCTTTCAGTAAAGAAGTTTTTCCTAATATCTGATGTAACCCTTCCCTGGCACAACTTGAGGACATTTCCTCAATTATTCTGTTCAGATTCAACTCTTCTTTTTCACAAAACAAAAGAAAAAATTATTGGAAATTTCCTTTAGGGTTGATTATCTCTTTTTTCAACCAGTTTTATTTCATTGTTGTGGGGTACTCCTGATCTTCCTCTGTGTCATCTGCTTATCCCTCAATAGTCTTTAATTCCTCCTAGATACATGGACCTCTTTGGTGTCATTTCAGACAGCCCAGTGCAGTGGCTTCAGTTTCAGGTGTACCTTCCACAAGTCTAATGTGTCTTCTGAGAGACCAATTTAAAATGGACAAACACATCATTCCATCATGAGGGTTGTGGGGTTTTGTTTGTTTGTTTGTTTGTTTTTTTAATCCATGTAAAATATTATCTCTGAAATGCCCATCTCACAAGGTACTTTGGCAAAATGCAATTGCATTTATATGAGTTATTTGATGTAAAGAGGAGGGAAGTCTTGTGGGTATTTTATACTGTTCATTGTGAAGCTGTTCACTCCTACATAGTGACTTTCATAACCCCTTTTCTGTTCTTCAGAAAGACCAAAAACTAGGAAATGGGTGAATTGCTTCCTGTAAAAATCCCATTCATACGTTCAGTAATGGTTATGGGTTGCTACTAAGTGGTGCTCGAAATACATTAGCCTACTTGATGTTGTTAATCTTTCTCCATATCTATGGAAGCTTTGAGACCTACTTCCTGCATTTGCTCTTACTTTTGCCTGGTACCTCTCAGAGCTGCTGGGTGATTTTCCCTTCGTTCATCCTTACAGGACTCAGCAGAGGATGGATATATTGTACCTCATTAAACAGACTGAGGAAAATGTCATGTTACAGTGCTAAACCAAAACCTCTGTAGAGAGAAAAAGCACTGGGAGGATCAAGTTGCAGGAAGATTAAATCAGCAAAGAGGTACCATGAAGTTATGGGTAGGGCTGTTCAGTTATGGGCTGATCACTGAAATGGATGAAAGGGGAAGTGTAGCTGTTGCTTTTTGCTGCAGATGGTTGTGTTGCAACAGCTCCAGCTTAAACCCTAAGTATCCCTACAAGTCACCTCCCCTAAAAACATCTGGACAATGAACATGGGGACATGGTTTAACAGATATTTACTCATGAAGGCACACGTGTCTGTGAACAGCTCTGTTTCAAGGCATGAGCCCACAGGTCCTGAGCCCTGGGTGCCAGCTGATAAGACTTTGACCCACCAGGGAAGAACAGAGATCTGTTCTGATCAGTGAAGAACAATTGAAATCTCTATATGTTTCTTTTTCCAGCTGTTGTCAAATTCTCAGTCTGTTTTGAAGAGCATACTGGGCACAGCCCTTCTCAGAGCAATCAGCTGCTTTTCTGGAGGGTATTCCAGGTGACTGGAAAAGCAGTTGCTCTGCATGGAAAGATAGTAAGTGCAGTACAAGACAGTCAGACCTGTCACTACAGCCTGATGATACATCATATGTGCTAAGCGTCCACTCAGATTTTCTGCTCCAGGGGACATAGAGACCTGCCTTTAATTTGTGACTCTTTCCTTCTGGATCTGTAGAAACTTTGGAAATTGATGGTAGCTCAAAATATCTTTGCTTCTTCTTACCCTCAGGGCAATCTGTTCTGTAAGAAAATGGTAGGAAAGGGCTCCTTCTCTATGCTAGAGTTCTTTGTCCACCCTCACGTCCCTTTTACATGAATACAAGGATGCCTGCATCTTGGAGCCCTTTAACATGCCCAGAACCATGTTCTGACACCAATACTTGGCTTAAATATTCTGTCACCACAGAGCTAAATCTCAGTGGAGTTAGTGAGGGCAGTCCCACCAGCATCAGGATATTGGAATGTGTCCCCTGCTGCTTAAGCAATGAATCACTTTGAAAAATCATTAGTATGTAAAAGTCCTCTTACTTACTCTGGTGAACAAATATTCACACAGATCAATGAGATTATCGATGAAAAACTACTCACTGAAAGCAGCAAGGGGCTGCCAGTTGGGTGCTAAATGTTCAGAATTCAGTTTTGAAAGAAAAGTATCAGGAAGACATCTATGTTACAAAAACAGAACAAAATTTATAATAAAGAGCAAAACCACACGGTAGACCTAATCACAGTAATTAGATAGCAATAAAGAAGACAAATACTGATCCTGAATACTTATTTTAGTCTAAATGCAAAGATGTCTTCTTGCTAGGTCTTGCTGAGATTTTTATGCTGTCTGGAAAATGGTAACTCTTGTAAAGTTTTATGAGCTTCCAAGGTTGTTAAAAGGAAGTGGCATAAAATGAAATCCAAATATGAAGAACAGACTTTGGACAACTTTATTCAAGTCCATCCAGTCATAAATTAAAATCAAATGCCATCAGATATGGGGGTTATAAAAACACCCCTCCACTGTAAAGCTTTAAAAGGCCTGTTTGGTTAAAATGTCTTAACTGAATACAGCCTTATTTTCTCTTCCTTCTGCATTCAGCATGCAAACTGTAGTCTGTGTATATTGAAAAGCTGAGCTAGGATGTAGTATTGTGCTGGAGAGGATGAGCATGTGCAGAAAGGCCATGCTACCCTTGCTTTTGCATTATTTCTTCATACGGGTCTTGCTGAAACCAGGAGAGCTTTGCCACTACCTTCAGTTGCTGTGAGTTCAACCAATGGTATGTGGCTCAGCACAGAGTAAACAGTCATTAGCAGATGTGTCAGTACTTCCATCACCAAACCACCTCATTTCTAGTGATGTGTCCTGGTTTTCAGCTGGGACAGAGCTAATTTTCTTCTTAGTAGCTAAGAACAGCGCTGTGTTTTTGTTTCAGTGTGGGATTTGTTATGAGAAGAACATTGATAACATACTGTTTTCAATTGGTGCTGGAGAATGAAGGACTTTACAACTTCTACATGTGTTGCTAGTCAGCAGGTACAGAGAACCGAGGCGAGGGGCATAGGAAAATTAGGAAACCCAAGTTGCCATTTGGATATGCCAGTGGTATATTCCCTATCATATAACATCGTGTTCAGTATATTAATGAATGTTGACCAGAATGCTCAGGCTCTCGGGCTCTTGTTCTCAGTCTCTCTCTCTTCCTGAATTGTGGTTTTGGTTTTGGGATTGTCACTCCTCTGGGACTGTTATCTGGGAGTGGGACAGTGGGTGGTGAGCAATTGCACTGTGCATCACTCAGTTGTATATTCTATTGTTACTATTATTACCATTAGTATTGTCATTATTATTTTAAGTTTTATTTTACTTCACTTATTAAATTGTTCTTATCTCAACCTAAAACTGGCCTTACCCTTATCCCTCCAATTCTCTCCCCTAATCCCTAGTGGGGGGGGGGGAGAGTGAGTGAGGGGCTGTATGGTGGTTGGTTGCCAGCCAAGTGAAACCACAACATGCTGATGTTCCAGTGGATTGAAGAAGGCTCAGACAAAACTCCTGAATCCCAGTTATACCTGTGCTTTTGATTCCTAAGTCCTGCACCCTTTCTGAGCCACTGATATGTTGCAAGGATGAAATGGAGATAGCAATAGTAGATAATATGAGCTCAATGCTGATTAGGTAATACTATCAAAATATAAAGTACTTGCTAACTGCTGAGACTGAAATAGTATTTGTTTTGAGAGAGGTAAAGCAGGTACATCCCAATTCAGCTGCGTTTTGGCTAGCAGAAGAAAAGTAAAGCTCCAGGAAAGCTGACGACTCATGATTGGAGTTTGGAACAAGCAAAGCAGACTCCAGCAGTGATATTCCAGTAAAATTTCAGAAGTATAAAGAATATGTAGAGGTTACTGACTTTATCAAGAATGAAGGGCCCAGTTATAGGACAGGAATATGATGTAAAAAATGAAACTGTGCTCCTAATTCAGTGTTTAACCTGCCCAGCTTCAGGGCTCAGGGCTTTTGAGTGTTCTGGCCTCAGGTCATGCTGCATCTGTAAAGCTCACTTACTTGATAGCTGTGCCACTGTTCCATGAGCACTCAGTCATCTGTTATCTGAAGTACTCATTTCCCATAGCCTAAATGGGGATCTTCAGTACTTAACCTCAGACATCCAATTTTGAAAACACTCAGAATCTGTTCTTTTTTTGCTGCAGGCTGCTCCATTTGCTATTTTGGTTATACTCTCTGACAGTATTTATTTCATTCTGAGGAGGTATGTAGTATATGGACAGGCGCAGACAAATCTCTGACTTAAATATTTCTTCTTTGGCTATGACTCTCAAGTGAATCCTGACTGTGGCATGTAATCACAGATGTGAATAGCAGCTGTTTTATTTCCCTCCTCTGAAAAATATAATTTAATTAAAATGAGTATAATGTATGCTTTTAAAATCTAAAGGTAAGAATGCTTGAATAAGTCTTAAGGTGAATCAAAAACTCATGCCAAATTTGAAAAGAACCCAAAATTTGCAATTATTAATATATGCAGAAAGCTATCAGTATAATTTTCCATCTTTGTCTTCACCTAATTGTGCTTAACTTTACATTTCTCTTTTTTAATGGACATATGGAACAATCACTAAAGAAGAATGCACAGAATGTAACTACAAAAAGTGGCTTGTTTTGAACCTTTTCAGTAATCCAAACTTTCCATATCATTTATCCAGGTTTCTTCACAATATTTATTTACAGTCAAACAACTAGCTTATGCTGTAGTTGCAGAAACAGATAATGCTTTTTTATTAGTAATTATTTAGTATGATGTTCTGCATTATTTTAAACCAGCAGAAGCTTCTTTGAGAAACTTATTTGGAAAATGAAACAGAGAAGAGAAACATTGTTCATTAGCTTATATTCTTATTGCTCATCAATTGTTTTTTTTTTTTGTTAAAAAAAAAAAGTCATTGCTTTAGTCACTTGAACAAGAATGATCTTTTTTCCAATTAATTTTATAGTAGTTGTCTTGGATAACAATTACCTACTGAGATGGGCAGAAATGGAGTTTCCTGAAATACCACCTACATAAAAATAATATTTGACCACAATCCAATTTTATGGTTTTTTTTAATAATCTTTGTATCTCCATAAAAGAGAAATAAATCAGTTGTAATCTCACCACTTCTATTGCTGAGTGAGATTCCATATCTAAAGAGAAAGGAAAAGAATCTTCCCTTTTCCCTTTCAACATATTCCTAAGCTTGGTGTCATTTAAGTGGAAATAATGTTTGTACTGTGACTGACCTTAACAATAGGATCATAGGGAAAGAATGTGTAGTAATAGATATCAGATTAAAAAAAGGCAAAACAGAAAAACCAGTCTGGCTTCCCCAACAAAATTTTTGTTTTCCAGAGAAACTTTGAGAATCTGCTTATTACTCAGTTTTCTATTTATTCTGAATATAAAGGCTACACACACCACTTCCTGATACCCAATGCACTACCATTAAATCCAACAGTTTTATCAATGGTGACATTGAAACCAGCCACAGGACTTGCTTTGGGTTTCCTACCATCATTATATTGATGCTATAAAAATATTATACAGGAAAGAAATATAAATAGAAAAGGACTAAAAAAAAAGATTTCCTAATATGACTTGCAAGATGACTAGAACAGAAGCAGAGTTGGAAGAAAAATTTTGATTCCAAAGAGAACCCATTGGCTTGGTAATGAATGATGTCTCTTATAGAGTGAAACAGCAAAAATGAATCTACTAAAATGTGGAAATGCAATGAACCATTAAAAAACCCCCAACACTTCAAATACTTAAAACATATGAACTGCTGGAAATGAGAGCATCTAAGTGGTTTGTACTTGCTGCTGCTCTGTGAGGTGACAAAAACAACCCTATGTTGGATGACTGAACTCAAGCTATTAATCCTGTCCTGACAAAAATTATAACTGGACTGTTTTATCCCCTGAAACTGGGCAAAGGGTAAAAGGTGAAAATGAGAAAACATGGTTTCTGTGCATTCATTAGCATACTGCTAATTGAGAATTTCCACCCTGCAAGCAGCCATGTAACCTGCCAGACTCAATTCCCCAAGTACTAATTAAATCAACCACAAGTAACATGATCTTCTAAATCTTCTGGTATATATAATAAAGAGAAGTACAAAAATAAATATACATAGTTAACCAAAGTAGGCAGTGAAGGAGTTTTTGAACTATACTGAGAACAAAATTTCCCAAGCACTGGGAGTAAAATCCAGTCTGTGTTGCTAAGATCCACTCAGTAGTTCTGACCACCTGGGTCCATTGGCACAGCAAAAGTGGAAGGTGAACAAGACAGCTGTACTGTTGTGCATTTCCTTTGATCCCAGAAGCCTCATAGCAGCGTTTTGTGGGATAACCATCCTTTCTGTGAAGGATGTTAAAGGACCTTCCAAGGTGTCTTAAATCCATGTTCTTATGACACCTCCATGTGCTCCATCTGCCACCTTTTTTATTCCAGACAGCACTGCTATTGATGCACTTGAAGTGTCCTTTGTGCACGA
Source organism: Caprimulgus europaeus (assembly GCA_907165065.1). The sequence continues at coordinate 119,616,054 of OU015523.1, forward strand.
GTTTGGTTCTCTGGCCTTTCACATCATGACTAGTTTCTAAAGGACGTGGTAAGTGAACCATATCTGCTGAGCTTAGGGGTGAATGGTGGATGTTAAAATAAGGCTTGGGTAATTTTTGGAGGTGTTCTATGTCTCTCTGTTATTTTCTAAAGCAAAGAAACAACAGAACAGTAGAAGCAACTTGAATGTGTAGAATTTACCCTTTCATATTTGCTTATTCTTAGTAGACGTAGTTATTAGACATCTAGCTGTATGCTCTTAACGCCTTCATCTATGCAAAGAGAGGAAAAAACTCCCTAACTATAGAATCAATAAATGTGAGTTTCCTTGCCCATGTCCCTGATTTTATTTGACCTTCTTGGCTCCAGACAACCAAGCTGTTATCTACTACGGATAACAGAGGGTAGGTTTCCTTACAATATATCAAGGTGGATTTCACTCAGGATACTTCTGCTCTGCCTTTTAAAAATGTTTCTGCTCTGTAACAAGTGGGGTTGAAGCTGAGTGACTCTGGTGGTTTTAATGACTGCTCTTTTTTCTTTGTGGTTGTGAAAAAACATTTAAGAGCAAATGGTCTGAGAGCTGTCTTATCAATGATCACTGGAAAGCTGTTTCTTTACTGAGATGAGTTAAATTGTTGTTTTTACTGGCTTGAAACACTGAAAGAAAAATTTTAGATAAAGACTGCCTTACTATGCTTGTAAACATTTGTTTTTTCTGTGGTGCAATTTACCTAACAAATTATAGATATGAAATATCAAATGTACACTTAAAATGATAAAATGTCAATTCTATCATAATTAAAAACATAATTATACTAACATCCATGTGTTGGAAACAATCCCTATAGATTTTCAGACTGTACCTGGTTCTTAGAGATTGAAAGAAAATTCTTAATCACACCACTTGGAAAGATACTTCTAGGATTATTTTTCAACCTTTTTCTAACAATTCTATGGATTTTAGTACAATCTTGTTGGCCCAGTGAGTGCAGTCATCTTGTATTTGATTAAAAGAGTTCAGAGACCAGGGAAATACTGTGCCAACTGCTTGGGGTTTTGTTTGTTTGTTTGTTGGTTTGGGTTTTTTTCTAAATAGTGCTGAATGTAAATGGGTATTTGGCTAACATGGAATAACCTTTTTGGTTCTTACTTGGTCATTATGGAACTAATCCAGCTTCCAGAAGGTTAACAGGGAGTTGTCTTAAGTCCTGGAAAAGGATTAAGATCTGGTCTGGCATACCAAGGATCAAGAATTTGAGAGAAAAAAAAGGCAGACAGATTACTAAAATAGCTCATGCAATAGCTATCAAAGTAGGGCTTTAAATGCAATAACATTAGCAGAGCCCAGAGAGTTGTGGTGAATGGAGGTAAAACCAGTTGGCAGCCAGTCACCAGTGGTGTTCCCCTGGGCTTAGTTTTGGGGTCAGTATTGTTTAAATCTTTATCAGTGATCTGGATGAGGAGATCGAGTGCACCCTCAGTAAGTTTGCAGATGACCTGGTTGTTGTGAGGTGGGTGTCAGTTTCTTCTCAACTAACTAGTGATAGGATGAGAGGAAATGGCCTCAAGTTACACCAAGAGAGGTTTAGAAAGGATACTATGAAAATTTTCTTTACTGAAGGAATGGTCAAGCCTTGCAATAGGCTGCCCAGGGAAGTGGTAGAGTGACCATTCCTGGAGGTGTTCAAAAAACATGTAGACATGCCACTTCAGGACATGGTTTAGTGAGCAAGGTTTGTTGGGTTGATGGTCAGACATGATGATCTTGGAGTTCTTTTCCAGCCTTAAAGATTCTATGACTCTTTGATTTTATGATTCTAATAATTTTCCATCTTTAAAAAGCTACATTTTATGTTAAAGCAACTTATATTGAGAAAATGGAGAGGTATATTGAAACAATAAGAAAGAGTAACATCTTATACAGACTTTTATAATAACTCTTGCACCATATTTTGGCCTCTAGTATTCTGAGAGATGGTCAGTCTGGGAAAACTGATTCCAGACACTCTATAAGGCTTTTAATTTACATTAGTAACAAGAAGGAAAACATGCCTTACCCTATACAATGAGGCACATACCAGGGCAATTTTATTTTCCAGAACCTGCACAGCTCTTCAAAAAGGGGTGGTATTTTCATAAAGTATTTTATGCTGCAGCACAGCAAAATTTTTATTCACACAAGGAAGAAGAGGGTAGAACAACAAATGATTTCATAACCACCTTCTGCAACTTATTACACTGCTGTGCTCCAGAGAGATGAGCAAGACCCTAGAGGCAGTAACCTCATTAACTGATTGTCACTCAGTCCTACATCAGATTCTGAAATGATACCAGCTTCATACAACAAGGAGCCAAGCACACAGCCCTCCACAGGTGATGTATAAAGAGGCAGAACAGTTTTTCCTGAGAATAAGGAGGAATTCAGTATAGAAGCCAGAGTCTCCCAGATTTAGAGGTTTATAAGTAAAAGCATACTGCAGCAGGCCCAGTACCAAGAATCAATATAGAGGAGATGACCAGAAAGAACAAACAGAGTTTATAGTAAAGCCTATAAAAGTGATATTTGTGTGTGGCCAAAGAGCACAACAGCCTCAGGAGTCCTGTTGCATTAAATCCAGATGACTGTAGAGAGGACAAGCAGTAGAAGGAAGAAAAACAGTAATTTATCTTCTTTCCCCCTTCTGTTCTTGGAGAAAAATGAATGTAAATTTTATTAAATAATTGAATTGCTGCTGAAATCCTTTTCCAATTAGATGGAGAAGTTCAGACAACCTTCATCTCCCAAATGGCCAAACATCCCTTATTTAAATCCTCGTGAATACATTGTGCATATGCCTCTGCCCCCACTTTTTTGTTTGTTTCTCTGTCTGTCTGCATGCATCTATTTTTACAAGAAAGAAAGTGGGTGGTTGAATAAGAGCAAATGTTTGTTTGTTACTCTTTAGTGTTTTCCACCTACAGCCTGTCCTTCAGAAAAGAAGGTTGCATATTTATGTGCAGTGCTTAATGAGCAAATACATCCTTGCATATGATATGCCCCGCTTCCTGTCATGTACTCGTTATTCTCTTTGAGTTTACCAGTGTTCTCTGGTTTATAGATTCATGATTAATTTATTCTTAATCTACAAGAAAGCTCTTTTAATTCCAAGAAGTAGGTTAGATGAATTACCAGACACTACTTTATTTGGCCTTCTGGAATCTACTGGAAAGATTTGCAATTATCATCCCCTGCCTTTTCCGAGCACAACAGAAATCAACTGTTGATGAATGAAGTTAATGAGAGACAGGGGTAGTCTTGCATCTTTTGGGATCTTTAGCAAGGATGGAGTCCCAGCCAGCAAGTAATGGTGTCAGGAGGGAAGCTGTGCTTGATGGGTACTGCTGCTTTGAGTAAGGCAAATGAAAGACAACAGACTGGATTCTGTGGTCTCACCAAAAACATGCAAGGACACCATGCAAGGCCAAGCTCATGCAATCTCCAGTTACCCCAGGCTGCCCATGGCTACAGGCAACCCCACTTGTGAATAAGTTAAATATGTACGTGTCTAGCATACAGTCAAAGCAAACTTCAGCCATGTTCTGGGACTGCTTTTGCTTGTCTGTTAAGCTGAAAGAAGCTTTCATGTTGCATGGATTTTGAGTATCTCGATGCTTACTCTCAATGTACTCATCAACCCTTATGTGTGCTGAGTGGAATTTCAGATGCGTGACTGCTGATTGAGTGAGGAGGCAAAGTTAAAACCTGAGCAAAACGATCTACCACTGTGTGTTTTGTGCCATTAGGAGGCCGAATCTGACAGACAGTTTTTCCAAACATGCTTTTATGGCTTCAGATATAAATGTTACAATGACTGTGAATCAATCATTTATGAGACAGACCAGGAAAAAGGGCACCCAGTGGAAATCTGGGACACCTGTGGTCTATTCCTGGCTCTGCCTGTTCTCGGCTCCAATCTTTTATCTGTATACCTTGCAATCTCTTGCTGCATATTTATACAATACCTGGAAAAGGCAGTTCAAGTTTTGGGTGAGGCCTTTAGGTGCTGCTGTAAGAAATCTTCCTAAATGGTATGAGTATGCAGTGCAGAGAAGCATGGAGTTAAGAACACTTATGAGGAAGGGTAGGACGGGAAGCAAGTGTGAAGACTTTACATATACAGTATATGACTGCATATGAGTGGTCAGAAAATAAATATAACTTATCTGCCTTTGTGCTTCCAAAAGCCAGTGCTATCATCTGAAGGGAAAAACAGCACTGTAATTGGTGTAACTGGCCACTAAATATTTATCTGAGTCTTATGCAAAGAGAAAGAATTGTGTGACATATGCTTAGAAGCACATGTTTCCTTTGGGAAATTTCAGTCCTAGTAAAAACTTTGAGGTTACATAGTGTTAGAGTTGCATCAAGAATTCATAGTTGGATGGAAGAAAATAGCTATCTTGCCTGAATTTGTTATAACTTAAAAAACAAGGAATATTTTATTCATTCATTTCTATGAAAATAAAAACAAGCCTGTCCCTTTTTTGCCATGAAGATAAATTGATGGTGTCTTTAAACTACTGCCTGTGAGAACAAGGGAATACTAAGAACAGGTATAAAACTTTAAATACTGAGAAAAGCATTTAACAATCACACTCATCTGCTTGAGGCAGGTTAGTTAATAAGGGGGAAAGGAAGGACCAGCTGTATCTTCCATAAAGGCTCCTCGGCCATACAAAGATAAATAGCTAACAGCTGGTTTCCCACAAGGGGAATCCTTGCTGTAATGCCCCTGCTTCTGCTCCCTTGTTTAGATGAATCTCCTCCTAGGCCAAAGGGGAAGACATGTTTATACATCATAGAGATAGATGCTGTCATCCTTGAAGATAATAATTTGTCCTGGCTGTAGGAAATTAGCTCTCATTGGTCACTGTGGGAGTGGACACAGATGTTTTGTATTATGGTGTTCAAAGTCACTCTAGTTATTAGGGTAGTAACGTGGCATGGCTTTTCTAGACATGTGAGAAATGGTAATGCTCTTCATGCACTTGAATTCTGTTTTTTTAATGTTAATTTATGAAGATTTAGAAAAGAATTTTTCTAAGGGAGTATGAAAAAGAGAGAGAGCTTCATTGGGTGCTCTACCATCCCTTGTAATTTTGCAGCTGGTGTCCTGAGATGAAAACTGTGTCCTAGGCACAAACACAATATTAATCACAGTAGAGCTGCAATTACAATATGTAGCTATTTCAGCTAAATGGAAGGGACAATCTTGTACCTAAGGCATTGATGGGGTTCTCAAAGAGGGTAACCAGCTCCTTGTCAGCCTGATCTTCTTGCCTTATTTTCCCTGCCTGCAGGATGGTGAGGCACATGACCTCTACGATGGTGTATACCCAAGAGCCACTGAGTTCTGTTTTGATGTGTTGCAAGTGGTGGGTTCTATCATCAAGCCCGCACATAACATCTGGTTTCTTTTTCAATAAAACTTTCTGAATACAGACATGTAGCAGAGTTTGAAGGGCATAATATTGTACTGTTATACCTCCTCCTTTTTATAGAAAATACTGGGAGGCTCAACACAAATTTTGGCTTGTGCTGTTATTCCTTTTCTGCCTGAGATATTTCATTCTTAGCACACAAAAGTTTTTTTTTTTTTTTTTTTTTTTTTTTTCTGTCTCTGGAATCAACCAGCAAAAGATTGCTCTTCTTGGTGTATTATTGGCACATTCTACAGATTTCAAAACTGTTTCTAGGATTGATACTTTTCTCCAAGGAATAAATGCCACTCTGCAAAGCCCAGAGATGTTCACCCATTTTTTGAGAGCCCAATCTCTACTGCTATTTCAAATTAAACTATTTCTTGTTGCTTTTTTCCCCAGCATGTACTATAAAACAGCAGACATCCTTTGATCTCATAGGGCTGCTTGAAATATACTGCATCTTGAGACCTTTTTAGATTCTTAATTTTGCATTTATTTCTAGAGTTGTTACAATATGTTTATTAATAAATAAACAGGTAGATATAGGTGATGGCATACAGTGTCACTTTTTATGCTATCCAAATACATTTTAAGTGAGTAGAATATTTCCAATTTTTAGCTGAAACCTGAGCACTTGGATGTACTTTGTAATTATTAAGTGGTATAGATAAATATTAGTATATTAATTAGATATAGGCAAATCTAATACAACCCAAGTTTCACCAATAGAACTTTCCATGAGAGATAAAAACCTGTAAAAGAGCCTGAGAGACTTTCCAGTAAATCTTTCATATGTCATTATTTTTCAGGAGCTGTGCCACAGAGAAAATGTATGCCTCCTCCTAGAGTATCATCTGAGGCTTGCCAAGAAGAACTGATCATTTTTATATAAAAAGTGTGGGATAAAGGAAGTTTTCATTTTACTGCATCCATCAATCTGAAGTCTTTCAAACTCTTCCACTTTATGGGTAATTAATATATTTTTTACTGTTTCTCAGATATCACAGAAATGTAAGCCCAAATTGTGCACTGATTTATAACTATAAATTTTGAGTCTTTAACTTAAAAAATCATTCATCTTTAATGTTACTTTTTTTCTTCTGTTAATTATGTTGTAACTGCACATTACAAGCTGAATTTTACTAGAAATGTAAGCTTTGAGTACCAAATGTTAAGATCTTATTATCTACTCTGGTTTATCTTATGTCTTGATCCTTCACATTCCTGAATACACAGAGGTCAATGGGAGCAGAGAGCATAAGTTTATATTAATGTGACTTGACAGAGATTCAGTGCAATGTGACTGTTGCTGAGTCAGAATATAACCTATGTAACAAAACTAATCTGAAGAAAAATCAATCTGAAAATGAGCATTTTACATGAAAATTAAATTTTCATATTTTTTTTAGGATACAAAGGATTTATTTATTTATTTATTTATTTATTTATTCTGCGGGGACTTTCATAATTATTGACCTTCTTTTTTCATTAAATACTTCTCTTGTTGAAAAGCATTTTCTGATGAAAAACTGTTTCAGTTATGCTTTTCCAGCAAAGTTTATAGAATGGACTTCACAGATTTTCAACTGTATTATGTGATATTTTTCTTCTTTTTTTGGAGGTCTATTTTGAAGGAATATATTTGAAGGTCAAATCCTGCAGTGTAATAGGGACATTAAATAGGACTTTTGCAAATCTAGACTGGAACTTTTTTTCCAGAGGAAAAAAAAAAAGAAAAAAAAGAGCAACTAAATCTTTTTATTAAAGGTTTGAGTTGTATTTATTTGAGTTAATTAAATCTTATCACATTTGTAGGCACTTTCTAATTAACAATTAGCCATGTTTTCTTTGTAATAAATGAGAAATCTTTCAGGAACATGAGAATGGATAAAAGCGTGCCGTAGCTTAATGAATCTGTATTTAATCTCTGGAGAGCTAAGTTAAATTTAGAAACAGTGACAAGCAAAGCTGTACATTGGTTTAGGGTCTGAGATATGACAATTTCTTTATGAAATCTACTAACTACAATAAAAAAAGTTCCAAAAATAGTATTGTTCAGTGCATAGTCTGAATACTCCAAACAAAAGTGAAGAAAGTAAATTTGATTTCAATAATAGACAAAGAATAATTAGAAGAAATACTGCATTTATCAAGATTGTTTAATGTAGAAGAAACTTAGGCAGTTACCACCCATATTTGTGTTAAGTTTTTAAAAAGATCTTCCTATCAAAAGATTTCACCTTCAGTAGGAAAAAAAAATAAATTGTTACTGCCTCTGTTCTCCTAGACCTAATGGAAAATTTTATAGTTTAATAAGTTAATAAGTAAAGGTAAACTTCAGACCTCTGCAAAGTCACCACCCTAACCAGCTAGTTCACATTAAAACTAGAACCTGCTTTCTCTACAGCAGATTTAGCAATATGTGAGTTGGTGTGTTTTGTCTAACCTCTGCTAAAAACATTATTTTTCTTCTTGTACAGTCATCAAACCTCGATGATCAAAGCAATACTTCTATGAAATGGATTTTCATCATAAAGTGCTGCATTGCCTATATCTGAAGCTAGGTCTCCTACCAGGCAAGCAAGAGACACAAACCTTTGCATGTCAGCCAGACTCTCCTTCATACTGAATGGGGCAGAAGACTTTGTGACAAAGGACATGCATGGGGTACTCAGTGCCTTCTTTTCCTTGCTGTTCATTAGTATGATTTGCCTTCAGGAATCTCTGGTCACTAAGACTCATGAGAAGTTTGGAGCAAGTGCAGACTAGTAAGGAATCTGCCCAGTGACAGGACAAGAAACAATGGAAACAAACTGAAATTCCATTTGAGCATAGGAAAAAAAATGTTTTTATAATAAGAGCAGTCAAACACTAGAACAGGCTGTCCATGGACGTTGTAGAGTCTCCATCAGTGGAGATATTAAAAACTTGACTGGACATGACCCTCAGCAACCTGGTCTAACTGACCTTGATGATCTCCAGAGATCCTTTCAACCTCAGTTCTGTGACTCATTTATAAGCTGTAACTTACTGTTACATGTACTCCTTCATGTTCATGGGTAAGGGTAGAATCATCTTCCTTCTCATGGATAACAGTTTTTTGTGGTGACTTGATACCTATATTAACCCTGAGAAACTGGTGTCACTTTGTGCGAGGTGCTGCATAAAATTTGTAACTTCAGCTTTTCCTAACATGAAGAAAATACAGCCTAAATATGAATTTAAAACAAGTGCACATGAGACAGTGGCAATACAATGTCATGGTGAGAATATTAAGAACATTCTAACATCACAAATATCTTCCTTTTTAGTTACCACAGACATCAGAGCAGAGAAGAAGATTAAGGAAACAATTGATTGAGAAGGCTTTGTAAATGTTTATTTGCCTCCTCCTTCCATGTATGAAGAAGTGATGCTGTCATAATCTGAATAAATTACTATTTATTTCTTTTATAACTAATATTTAAAAAATGTAATATGCTTACAATTTTATTGCCCTCTTTCAAGAGATTATATATGTTCTTAGTTTTCAAAAAGAGAACAAAATACAGTTTTTAAACATGTATTTATAGCAGCTGAGGGAGCTGTGTAAATCTTTAATATTATATACTTGTCCTTGAGGTTTCTGTCATCATCCATAATTTAAAGCAAATAAGTCTTAGATTTAGAAAGGTTCACTCTGCACTCACTATTTAGCTACATCCAGAAGCAACATACAACATGCCTGTTTTATCCTTAGGGTGTTAAGAGGAGCTTTGATGAGGTGATAAGATACAAGGAAGTTTACAGAAATGTGGAAGGACCACTACATGTATCAGTCATAGCACCACAGCCTTAGGCTCTCCTCTTCTGCCAGCACAGTGTTCAATGGAGAGTAAAATTTAATTAGAAGTGAATTGTGCCAGGGTCTTCTGCCTTCATTCTAAAGATGATAAGACTTGACAGCACCTCTGTCCACTCAGAGTGAAATTTATTGTGTGCTAGACTTCACTATCATATATCAACTTTGTGGAATTAAAAGCAGTCAAGTAAAATGCTAGTAAAGAAAACATCTAATGATTTGGGTTCAATCCTTGCGTCTTTACCAGAAGTAAAATTTTGCAGAGCAGTCAAGAATTATCTAAGCAATTGCAGCTTTGTACTATGATAAAAAGGGGCTGCTGTCTTAAATAATTTGCCCTTACTTAATAAAACCTTATTTTAATTAGAACAGCAACTGGACATTTTAGGAGACAAATTTCTTTAATTAGAGTTCTGTATCTTTTATTTGCTTTTCACTGAAGGTTTAAATCAAAGGCAGAAGTGCAGAACACAGGATAACAATGTGTTACTTAAATCTAGTTGGAAGTAAAATCTTCTGTCTCAATAAGATTTAGGAGATTCTTCCAAAATTAAAATACTCAAGTACATTTCTTGAGGTTGAGGATCTAATTAATATTTAGCATATTTAAGTATATTGAGAAAATATTTTTTTAGAAGGTCTTCAGATATATTACAAAATCATAGAATCATGGAATGGTGTGGGTCGGCAGGGACCTTTAAAGGTCATCTGGTCCAACACCCCTGCAGTGAGCAGGGACATCTTCAACTAGATCAGGTTGCTCCGAGCTCCGTCCAACCTGACCCTGAATGTTTCCAGGGATGGGGTGTCTACCACCTCTCTGGGCAACCTGTGCCAATGTTTCACATACTACACTCCCCCTGAGTTTCTTCTGCACCTGCAGACTAGCAAAATATGTGAAATTGGAACATCCTTATTTTTTCCGTAACAACATCTAAAAAAATCAGTATGTTATCAACACTCTTCTTATTATAATAAATCCCATATTGAAACGAAAACATAGCACTATTCTAGTTACAAAGAAGAAAACTAGCTTTATCCTAGTGAAACCAGGACAACCATACACGTTAAAGTATGTGTGTGCATATATATACATGTATATTTTCATCTGAAAGGACGGACAGCCAGTACTTGAATAAAGTTAATGTTTTACCAAGTGTCTCTGGAGCAATGAAGCATTAAAAGTTTACATCTATATCAATATGGTAACATAGCCAGCGCACAAGGTTTGTACAACATCTATATGGCCTGTTAGCCTTGCATGGCTTTTGGTGAGGGTCAGCTCTCTCAAGCAGCGCTCAGGCTCAGATCAGGGGTTAGCACAGGCTGTGGTCCACTTCAACAGTCAATTTGGATTTTGGTTTTCTGTGCCGGGAATGTAAGGAGGTTTATCCCTTTTGGTGCAAGGTGTGATGAAACACATACACATAAGAGTATGATACCTAGTCCTTTTTGTATATTTGTGCATTCATAGCTTTTAATAGCAATGTGGACCTGTTCAGGTGGGAAGGCAAACTGTGGGATGTGAGCTGGGGGACTGCTAGTAGTGCAATAATTAAGCATGGATTCCCAGAAATCCTGAAGAGAGCAAACTCTGCTGCAGAATGAATTTACTCCTTTCCTGTTAAAACTGTTAAATACTGTAACATCAAGGCTGCAAATGAATCTTTCTTGGATTGAACTAGCATGCACATTTCAGGTATGCTAAACACACCAGGCTCTGTAGAAAAAAATGCTGATTATTCTATTCCCAGGTGGCCTACTTGCAGCTGTTCAACCTCTGAGATGTTTCTTAGCCAGTGCTGCCGCTTCTTGACAGTGCCAAGTGTGTAATTGCTGTGCAAGCTGTGTGCAGGGAAGATGGCTCCCAAACCTTGAGTTGTACTATATTCTCAGCTGAGTCTTCTAGTTACACTGATGCCAGTAGTGTTAGGTGTGATGATATATGACACAGGTATCCAGTCTCAACTCTGGCTTTCCAACATGCCAGTAGTGTTAGGTGTGATGATATATGACACAGGTATCCAGTCTCAACTCTGGCTTTCCAACACACCTTTGAGAGCAGCCAGGGATATACAATAAATGCCTTGACTCCTCAAGCAATCTTTGTGAGTAAGTTGAATGTAGGAAGCACATGTTTTCATGTTTCTTGTTCTTTGTAGAAGGAGAAAAAAGTGATGGATGAAGTATGGCAATCTTAGTTGATGAAATGTGTGTGAATAGCCCGCCAGCCAAACGATGTGCTCATTCATTATCCTCTTTCACACCTTCTTACTAGCTATGTTTTATATGAATAAATTATATTTGTCCAGGACTTGTCTCTGGAACTGAGCCCAACTGGCATGGTCTGGTTTATTTATACTATTAAACATTCTTTCTTCCAAAACTCTTTCCAATTAAACTGTCTGTTGGGAATGGGTCTTGGCCCAGGCTAACTGCCCAGCTGTGGGTCGGAATTGCTTGGCAGACTGCTAGCTGGCCTGACCAAATGCACGCTGGGGCCATTCACCCTCTTGGTACAGCTGCTTTAATGAGTGCAAGGCAAGAGCAACTTGGATTCAGCTCACTCCTTGCAGTGTTTAAAATGCACAGTCACAGAACTGACTCAGAATAATAAACTATATTTGCAAGCCAAAACAGAACCTTCACAGGTCACTATGTTTCTGTTCCTGCTATCACTTCCCTCTTGTTTAGAAGCAGATATACTTTTTTTTTTTCCCAATATACTTTGCATATCCAAGTTGGTTTGTTTAACCAGACTTATTTGGTTTGTGTAGCAAGGTTTTGGTAGTGGGGAGAACTACAAAAGTGGCCTCTATGAGGTGGCACCAGGGGCTGCCCCCATGTCAGACAGGCAGTTTCAGCCAGCTCCAAGTTGGACCCACAACTGCTCAGAGCTGAGCCCATCATCCAAGCTTGTGGCACATCTGTGATAACATATTGATGAAAAGGTAGAAAACACTGTGCAGCAGCTATGAGAGAGGAATGAGAAAAAAATGTGAGAGAAACAGCCCTGTAGGAACCAAGGTCAGTGCAGAGGAAGAGGTAGAGGAAGTGGTGCTCCAGCCTGTGGAGAAGATCATGAGGTAGCAGGTTGCTCCCCTGCATCCCATGGAAGACCACAGTGAGACAGATACCCACACTGCAGCCTGTGGAGAACCCCATACTGGAGCAGGTGGATGGGCCTGAAGGAAGCTGCAGTCCATGGAGAGGAGCCCAATGGGAACAGGTTTTCTCACAGAAACTGCAGCCCATAAAGGACCCATGCTGAAGCAGCTCATGTCAAACTGCAGCCTGTGGGAAAGAACCATATTGGAGAAGATCAAGAATGACTGTATCCTGTTGGAGTGACTCTGTGCTGGAACAAGGGAACAGTGTGAGGAAGAAAGGGATGCAGAGGTGAAGCATCATGAAGTGACCACAACCCTCATTGCCTGTGCTCCCTGTGCCACTTAGGGAGGGAGAGGTCAAATATTGGTGAGTGAAGTTGAACCTGGGAAGACATGGGGATGGTGGGAAGGTGGTTTTAGTTTTGTCTGTCACCCTCCTACTCTATTTTTAACTGGCAATAAATTCATTTAATCTTCCCCAATCTGACCCCGTTTTGCCCATTAATGTAACCAACAAATAATATTCCTGTCTTTAACCTGATCCATGAACTTTTCCATCCTTTTATCTCCTGCTGTCCTGTTGAAGAGGGGAGTGAGAAAATGGCTGAATGGGGGTCTGGCATCCAGCAAAGGTCAACCCACCACACTAGAATTAAAAATCAACCCTTGATTTCCTCCAACTCAAGCTCATCCACTTTCCACAGTAGAGAAATATATGCCTGTTGTATTCTATCTCCTGTAATTCCAAAGTAAAAATAATGAAGGAAATTTGTGAGGGAGTGAAAGAAATAATTAACCTTCTCAGAGCAGTTCTTAGTCTTTTCATCCTTTGTTTGCACTCTTTCCTTAGGGCTGTGCCTAAAGGTATAACCTGTCTCCTTTGGTGATCCCTGTGTACTTGGTCGGCCTTGCTCCAGAAGAATAAAGGTTGGAGAATTTGGCCCTATGGGGTTTGAATGCAGAAAATAGTGTTTTTGCTTGAGTTTAAACTCCCCCCTCCACCCCTGATGACAAGAGGCATGAACAGTAAAACTTGCATTAAAGCTTGAATTGTAATATGGAGTATACCTGTTCCTTTATCTGCATTCTGGGTTTTAGCACTCTCTGTAGAGCAGCGCATTGCTTCAGCAACCCAAATAACTTGCTCAGGGCAAAAACAACAATGACAACAAAAAGCACAAGTCCCAAGTATAAGTAAGCACCTGGAGGCATGCAAGTGAAACAAACCTCACTGACACAAATTGATTTGGCAGTAACAGCAAAGTAGATGGAAAAGCAATACGGTGGATTAACCTGTTGTTCATGTAACACAAATGAAATGAAACAGGTGAGTGGTAGGAAGCTCCTTGAAAGTGAGAACTGCAGCTCTCAATATACTCAAAATCATGCTGGCTTGCTGCTTATTTTTGCTAACTTCACAGCCTGTTTTTAGCACTTCCTTGAAATGAACTGTTTCCAGTATCTCTTTGTAAAAATCACAGCATGTGGTTTCCTCACTGGCTTTTCTCTAGCATGGCTGTACTCTGTTATTGGTATCGTTGTCTCAGCTGAATTTTACACTCTGAACAGTATGTGTACCAGCATCCAGCTATCCCAGGGTACAGTGCACACAGGTGAAGCTGATGACCAGTTGCAAATGTGCTGTCAATTGTGCAGTTAAGTCAAAAAATGGATTCCATCCAAAATGAAATCCTGCTCCAGTGAAGACCAAGGGCTTTTGCCCTTGACTCTGGTACACTCTGGATTTCAGACATCAGCTTCAATATATGTTGGAATTTTCTCTGTCTCTTCTCACATGCTTATGTTGTGAAATCTTGATGTGTTGAATTAAACCATTAGAACTGCTGGAAGCATCCTTGTGCTCCCCACTTATTTTGTGTCTTGTAAAAAACACCTGACATACTGAGTTACAACAGTCAGGTACCTACACAGGAGCACCCAAGACATTGTTCCTTCCCCTTGTTGTCTTTGGTCTCCTACCCATTTTGTTTGCAGAACTATCAACATACATATGTGTATGTTGATCCCTGTGGAAGGTGAGCATCTAGCTTAGGTACTGTCTTGAGAGGTGTGCAGTTCTTTAATAAAGTCTTGTGGGATGCATAGGAGTAAAAGGATTAGGTTGAATTAATAGAAATGCACTTAGCTATCAAAATATCATTTTAGTAAATCCTGATCTAGGCTTTGTCTAACTGCCTGAGTTAGACACCTATTTGCCAGGTACTGTCATAGTAGTTAGCCACCTCAAGTAGGAGACAGTCCTTTGTGATGAATGGCAGCCTGCATGGTCTAATACAGCATGAATTTCAACACGTATATTCAAATTACATCTTTCTTGAAAATTTGGCCTTTCTTATCCCAGAAATATGACTGTATTGGAGTTAATCTGATCCTTTTAAAAATACTGGTAATACTCATGCTGAAGGACTCTCCTCATCCATTCTCCCTAAGTAAGGGTTTTTTTTCTGGGAAAGTAGCATGTAATTAATTACATTACTGATCCACTAGTAAACTAAATATAAGAGAAAGCAGATGTATGAATGATCTGATGCTCACTTATACAGTCACATATAATGTTCAAGAAAACATTGATTACTGTCTATCCAAACCCTGTGCTTCACAGTCCTTTACCCTAGGGTGGAGTGAGTGATTCTTTCTGGTTTTCTGTCTGTGGCCCCTTCCTCCGCTTCCTGTTCCCCTCTTCCTTGAGCCAAGTAGGGGCTTTGTAGTGCATCAGCATTTAGATTTTGCCTTCTGAAGAGTTGCAAAGATCTAGACAGCCCTTTACTGACCAGCTTTAAAGGCAGCTTTCAGGGATCCACACACAAAGAGAAATACTGCTTAAATCCCAAATGGAACAATTTGATGGGAACTCATATCTTGAGAAGGACTTTCCTGCATAGGGGTCAATATTGAATAGATGTTTAGTGCCAAATGAGCATGCACTTCTCACTATTCATTTCTCTTCACTTTTTTTCTCAAAATCTTTTTATGAGTTCAGTTTTGCAACATTATGTTCCAAAACAGATTGTGTGAATTTTCTTGACCTTGGTGTTAAGTTCTATATCACTGTAAAAATTATCTCTCGGGCTGCTTGCCTTATTTGTTGAGTGTTACCACAGTTGAAAAGAGAGATTAATAAAATATCACCCAAATTGACAGGGCTTCTCAGAGTATGTCAAACTTCACATTAGTGAAACTTCTGTATGGATTTTAGTTTTCAATAACAAAACAAAGCAAAAAAGACAGAAATAAGTATGCAAAATGAGGGACATAGGAAGGTTCATAGAATCATAGACTTATAGAATAGTTTGTGTTGGAAGGGACCTTTAAAGTTCATATAGTCTAACACCCATGCCATGAGCAGGGACGTCTTCAACTAGATCAGGTTGCTCAGAGCCCCGTCCAATCTGACCTTGAACATTTCTGGGATGGGGCACCTACCACCTCTCTGAGCAACCTGTGCCAGTGTTTCACCACCCTCATTGTAAAAAAATTCTTCCCTTATATCCAGTCTAAATCTACCCTCTTTTAGTTTAAAACCATTACCCTTTGTCCTATTATTCTGAGATTAACATAATGTGAAAGGACATATATAAAGACCTCCATTTTAGATTTTATGACAGAATTATGGAGTGTTTTCAAAAGATTCAGGTTAATTTACTTTTGATGAACTCTGAAAATCCCTGAAGTGAAAAGAAATAGGTCAAAACTCAGAACATTACTTCCTTGAACAAATCTGACCAGGAGATGAGCCAAAGGTGGCATCTACAGTGCTGTCTGGAATGTCACCAAGGCCCTCTTTCAGGCTGACATAAACACTTTTATTTTTCTTTAATAAAAGAGCCTTTGTTGCTCTTCTTCCTAGGAAGATCAGTTGATTGTGCTCAAAAAAGAGTACCTCAATTTGCCGTAAGAATCCAGCAACCCCCATAAGGCCTTGCTCTGACAAGCCGAGGCAGGAAGCTGATCAGAAATCTCGTTTTGATATAACCTGCAATGAAGACAGATGAAATTTGTAGGTAGCCTGAACTTTTAACCTAGAGCAGGCTGCATTCATGACAAAATGTAGATCCCAGATGGTAGGACTGCCCTTGAATTCAAAACATAACGAACTATCCTACCTGGTGCAGTGTAGGCACAGTGTACCAGGGCCACAGTCTGGAGGTCATGATGATGTGAAGTGTAGAGGTTTTGTGGTCTAGCTCTCAATTAAAACAAATTCTAGAAGTAATTTAATGGCATTATTTCTCAATGTTAAACCACTTTGACTGAACTGGGCATGTTCAGTCATCAACTGTCACGTAGACCTAGGATTGATTTATTAGAGGAGCCTGGTGCTGGCCGGCACTCCAGGTTCCACCTTACAGTCCCACATATGTCCAGAGACATCCCTTGCTGCTGAGCTGTAAGATAAGGCAATTATTTACTATCCTGGACAATTTAGTTTTCTTAGACTAGTTGTACCTGCACACAAGTTATCTCAAAGTCCTGCTCTGGTAAGCCTGCTTTGAGCACATGGAAATACTAAGTTCTAAATTCAGAACAACATGCAACAGTCACAGCTACACCAATTTCTATTCAGAGCCTGGCTTTTGTATATTAGCTTAATGGTAATGATACTCCAGCTATGAAACAGTAATTGTGGATTCAATGTGTCCTTTCCAGACTGAGATGGTTGACAGTCATAACTCATCCCCAGAGACTGATGACTTGTAGCCAAGCCAGAATGGGTCAATTTGTCATAATTTCTGTTGTGGCTGTTATAACAGTACGGAAATCATGCATTGATGGGGTTAGAAAAAGGGAGTCAGAACTTTGTTATGTATCCCAGAGACACAGATACTGTTGGAGAAACAGTCAGAGTTAGATCTGGATTCCATCACATTCAGTGATGTGCAGGAATTTTACTCAATGTAGCCTGAATGCAAAAATTAACCAAACCCCAGAAATAGAAAGATGGCAGTTTCTAAGTGCATCTTTGAGCTTAAACATACAAAACCAATGAATACATCTCTGAGGATGAAGATATGTTTAACATACAGATTCATTCTGTTCAGCCAGAGGATGGGTGGAGGTTTGGCAGAAGGTTGCTTATAAAAGTGGTTAAAGTGAAGGAATAATTTCCATACTTGTATAAGCAAACAAAAGTGCAATATGTGAGAAATAAATGCTTGAACATTCTTAGATTAGGATCAGAACAGTAGCTGAATTCTTATGCTACAGGTACAGCCTTTTAAATGATTTTGAGCTCCTTTGTAATTTATGATTGTTGCAACCATTTGCCTGGAAA
Source organism: Caprimulgus europaeus (assembly GCA_907165065.1). The sequence goes on from OU015523.1 coordinate 119,633,763, forward strand.
AACAGGTGAATAGAGACTAGTTTGAAATAAACCAGCAAATAATGGATTATTATTATTTATTAAGACTACTAGTTTTAAGCTTTTCCTCCTTGTTCAGCTGATCTAAAATAATAATTAAAAAATATATTTGGAAGTTTGGCAGGCAGAAGCTTGCCTTATCACTGTGTTCCTCTTCAGTCATCAAGTGACCCCAAATCACTCCATCCTCACATATAAAATCAGCAGTATGTGATTCATATTCTAATATAACAGTCAGAGGCCTGTGAAATTTGACTTGAAAAGATAGAAACCCAAGGCCAGACACTTCATGAAGTGTAGCTGGTGACTTTAAAGGACACAAAAATCTCATAGGTCTACAGTCATATTCTCCTCTTTCACCCACACAGACCTCAGAAATGTTGCTATGGTATGTGGCCCTGTATCTCCACATACAATGAAAAGCTTCTGGAAGCACAATATCATCTTCATTCAGGGAAGCGTACTGTACTCCAGATAACACTGCAAGCAAAATGTTGTCTTAACTATTCTTAATTTTTCTCCCTTTTCTTCATTTTGTGAAGAATCTGTTTTGTGTTTACAGACCTAAAAACAATCATTATATTCTTAATGACCTACTGCTTGAGGGTGATCCTTCAATATGCAGTCCAACGTTGTTCTGGAAGAGTTTGTTAAAGTCTGCCAGTTCTTCCCTAGTGGAAATTTATTCAAAGAAAATAAACATTTATCATTAGTGGGCTTCTGCTCCCATTTCATCCTGCTAATGAATCCCTTCTACAAGGATTAGATGTTGATTAGATATAATGGCTGTTAATGATCTTATCTACTAAATTAAGGCAGATGTTAAGGGATTTATACTTAAAAATACCTCATGTGGTAAATCTCAGGAGTGTGTAGAAGGAAGGCAATGCTGTCTGCTTTCATCGTGATAATAAATTAACTGTGACCTGAAGAGGTCAGGAAGTGTGCTTATTATTTGATTAGAAAAGGTACAAGCAAAATTCCTACTCCCATCTGGGTATTTTTGAACACAATAGAATGAAATAATATTTTCAAAAAAGACTTAAAACCTGACAATAATTTTAAAAATGTTATTTATCTGTAGGTTATAAAAGTGTTTCCTGGTAGAAGAACTGGGAGTCTTACCTGGTGTGATAGTTTAACCCTATCCTAGCAAAAACCAGGACACCTGGGTTACACTGTGGTGAAATCTCAGCTCATCTTGAATGTTAGTCATGATCTATCTGGAACAAAACTTTGGGAGGAGATCTAGAAAACTCTGTTGTTTAGAAAGAGCATCTGGATACTGGAAGGAAATGACCTGCTGATTTGTTTGTTATGAGTCTTCAGCAGGGAGAACATCTTCATATGCCATCTTTTGATGAAAAGGAATAATTGCTATCATTATCCTCACTATCTATTTTTGTAATAGTATCTAAGGATTTACCCTGAATAGAACCAAACTTGAATTTCAGAGAAGTGGATGTCCTCAAAAAATAATGGAAAAGAAGGGAAAATTCTCCCCATTTTGCTCAGATGGCTCATCTTATTTTTTGTCATCACAGCTGAAAAATGTGATTAATAAAATATCCCCCAAATTGACAGGGCTTCTCAGTTTATGTCAAACCCTACACTAGTGAATATTCTGCACGGATTTTAGATTTTAACCAAAAAAAAAAAAAAAAAAGAAAAAAGAGATAGCTAATACAATATTTGGGTAGTCTACAGGGTGGTGTCTCCCTCACTATTAGAAGCTGGTAAGAAGTAAGGTTTTGTGTAGCTGATCTTACTGAGTAGTAAGTGCTACTTACTAAGTAGTAGCAAATTCAGGAAGATTATGCAAACCATTTGTGAATGAGAGCTGAGCTGTAAAAGGATAATTAGAGAATGAAGCTCACTGGCTGAACATGTGAGTGAGGAAGAGACGTGTGATATGGGCACACTTGAGGAATAATAACCTGTGAAACAGTCTCCTAGGAAGATTAAATAAGCATGTACCACTGCCAGTTCTACTGGAGAGGTTCCACAGAAGGATACTTATGTGGGACTCTGTTTTGTATTTTTCTTTTCATAGTGCCCATGTTTATAGTGTTAGAGATGTCTCCAGGGAAGGAGATAGCTTTCTAAGGTCTTTGACTTGATGGAATGCTCAAGCTTGGTTATTTAGCAAGAGAATTCCTGGATTATGGCCCTATTAGCTGAATTTAATAATCTTTCTGGAATTTTATAATACTTTGAGTATCAAAATATGCTCTTTGGGGGACCCTTCCATTATTGCCTTTTAATGATCAAGATCCTTTGAGTCCTTTATGAAAATAGCACAGAATTTTATCATGCTCAGTATTGCAGGCAAGCTGGCATTCATGCTCTTATTTTTTGGCTCATATGTTTAAATCTGTAAAGACCTGATGTGATTATTAAGAGTAGGAGGCATTGATAAAATTGCATTGATGGGTGAAATTTATCTTGTGCAGAATGGCAGCATGAGGCAGTAAGATGTATGTGGGATATTAACCTATAACGGTTCTCTGCTAAGGAAGAATTTAATTAAAATAAATATAATTATTTTATTTTGCTATGAAGAGGTTTGAAGGTTTTCCTGACTCTGTCAGCATAGCTAAGAATCTAGGGGGATGAAATGATGACGAGATTTTTAAAAGCAGCTAGTCATTTTGGATTGGGTTTTTTTTTGAGGATATTTAGAAGGAATGAGAGATTCTGATTTCAGATTTGATGCACTTTCTAAGGAACTCTTTTTCAGAAAGCATTGAGAGTTTATTTATGTAAAGTCAACCCCCTGGGAGAAGGGTCTCCTGGTGACTTCCCAAAGACATTAATGTTTATTGAACACCTAGGTGTGGGCTCTTCAGCCTTGCGTTCAAAGTTCAGAGGCTTCCTGTACTGGGTTTTAACTATTGCATAGTGTCAAGGCCTTCTCCATTTCTCACTCTACTCCCCCAGTGAGAAGACTGGGGGTATTCAAGAAGTCGAGAGAGGACACAATCAGTGCAGTTGATCCAAACTTACCAAAGAAGTATTCTATGCCATATAATGTTATACTTGGCAATAAAAACCAAGTGCAAGGGTGGTGTTGTTTCAGTAGGTAGTTATAACACAGAGACTGCCTGGGCATCGGTTTACTTGTGAGAGATGAGCAATTGCCTTTGTATCACTTGCTTTGTTTTTCCTTTCTTTCTTCTTCCTCATTCCTTATTAATCTGTCTTTATCTCGACCCATGAGTTATTCTTGCCTTTCCCCTTCCCATTCTCCCCCCCATTCCCATGGGAGAGTGTGAACAAGTAACCAGGTGGGGTCAACCTCTTCCAACCAGGGTCAAGCCACCATAACAAATAGCATTGTATTACTGTTGAACATATAAACATATAAACCACTTCCAAAATGCTGAATTTTTCTTCCATGGAGCTAGAAAACCACTTCTGTAGACAGCCAAATAGCTCTTCACCTACTCAGCACTGACTCTAGAGCTGTCACTGCTGTTTTTGAGAGGAACAATTTGGACCAGAGACATGACTGCACACAGGCTTGTGTCTGGTCCAGCACAGAGCCGAAAGCTTTTACCTGAGTATTTGACATCATTAGGGTCACTAAGATGATTAAGGGATTGGAACAGCTGCTGTACAAAAAGAGGCTGAGTGAGCTGGGATTATTTAGCCCTGGAGAAGGCTCAGGGCAGATTTTATCAGTGTACACAAATACCTGATGAGAGAGAAAGACAGAGAGGGAAAGAGAGTAAAGAAGATGGATCCAGGCTCTTCTCAATGGTAGTCAGTAAAACGAAGGAAGCAGTAAGTACAAATGGAAATACAGGAAACTCCATTTACTTGATCTTGCCAACAATCAGCTAAACGTCACCTTTTCAGTATCTACTGAAGTAACTTTCTGACTAACGTCTGTCTCCTGCTCTACAGAATCTCTGACTGTCCCTTAAACATCTACTTTTATATAGAGCATGCAAAAAAAAGTGACAAGCTTGGTTCCAGTCTTTCCTACTACTTCTTTCAGTTGCAAGTCCTTCTTTATTTTACAGGGAACTGATACCCTGAAAAGTGGGGATTTAAGGAAGAAAGAAAGTGAATTTCTGTTGTAAAACCAGGGGTGTCATGTAATAGAAACTAAATATTACTTTTATATGACACATTTTTTGTGCTTAACCTTGGCTGACTGCCAGGTGCTCACCAATCCATTCTCTCACTCCTCTTCTTCAGCATGATAGGAGGATAAAATAAGACGGAAAAGCTCATGAGTTGGGAAGGACATGGAGATTTCTCAGCAATTACTATCATGAATAAAACTGTTTTGACTTGGGGAAGATTAATTGAATTTATGGCCAATTAAAAATAGAATAGGATGGTGAGAAAAAAAGTCAAAAATAAAATGGTCTTCCCACAACCCTTTCTTCCCAGATCCAACTTGACTCCTTCATTCCTGACCTTTCTACTTCCTCAGCATCAAGCAGCACAGGGAGGATGAAAAATGACAGTTATGGTCATTTCACGATGCTTCATCTCTTCTGCTCCTTCCTCCTCACAAATGTCTCCTGCTTCAGCAGGGGTTCCCTCCCACAGGAGACAGTCCTTCATGGACTTGGGGTCCTGGTGGACACCAAGCTTATTGTGAGACAGCAATGTGCACTTGCAGCAAAGAAAACCAAGAGCTTCCTTGTCTGTATTAGGAAGAGTGTTGCCAGGAGTTGGAGAGAACTGATCCTTCCAGTATGCTCAGCCCTGGGGTGCTGTGTCCTTTTCTTCTCCCTCCAATACAAGAAAGACTGAATGAATCCAGTGAAGGGCCATGGAGACAAATAAAATTGGAGCATTTTTCATACATGAAGAAGCTGAGACATCTAGGACTGTTCAGCTTGGAGAAAAGAAGGCTTAGGAAGGATCAATGTGTACAAAAAACAGATAGTAGAGAGTAAAGAAGCTGAAGCCGTACTTTTCTCAGTGGTATCTAGTGGAGAGACAAGAGGCAATGGGAGCAAATTGAGATACAGTAAATTCAATTTGAAGAAACCAATTATTTAATTCTTTCAACTGACTTCCTGTGGTAGTTGTATCTATGCAGTGACAACAGGGGATTTAAATAAACAAATTATATGCCTAATTTTTGGACAACAGGATAAATTACACCCTATATTAATGGCCATTTTTTTTCTTAAAAGTCATTTAATGATAATAAAATTGTCTCTCTATCTGCCTCATGTTCTTGTTTATGCCTGGTAGCACATGTGGAACACACACAGAAATAGTGAAACCTCTCTAAGGCATTAACCATTAAGATACTGCCTCCTTGCATCATGGAGAACATTTTTTATTTGTGGAGTGTTAGTTCAAGAAAAGTGACTTATCAACTATAACTGTACTGTAAACATGGCTGCTCCCTACTTTGAGGGCCTAGTCATGCATGTCACAGGGAATTGTAGCTTTATGTTTATAATATAATTATGAAAAATTATGCAATTATGAGGTGGAGGGTGTGTGGGTTTTTTTTGTTTGGATTTTTTTTTGATGTGTGTGTTGTTTGTTTTTTTTTTCTCCTAACCATCCCTGAAGTCTGCTACATCCTGAAATGGAACTTCTTTTCTGTAAATCTAGTTAACTTTTTGGATTTTGTTCAGGTTGATATACAGAACTATATATCTAAATATGCAGAATTGTAGTCAACTGGGAAATGCAAATAAGAAACATGAATATTCCATCATAAACCAATAAAAACAGCTCAGTATCTAACAGGTTGTTCTTAACAGCAATTGCAGTACCTCAAAGTAAACACCGTGCAATAATGTGTAAAGACATTTCCTTAGGCTTCGGAAATATTATCTGTTATTAGTTACCAAAATAATTAACAACTGTACTGGTGCTGATCAATAAAAATCATGTCAAAAATCCCAAGGTGCTACTAACAGCCTTATCTGATATAATATTCTTCTGCTCTTGGTGTGGAAGTGATTTCAAGGTATTTCTTTTCCCAGCTGACAAAATACATAAATATCAAACTGAAACTAGAAAGTAGGAATAGTGGCAGTTAAAGCAGCTGTTGATAGGAGGTAATATATGGCATGTGAATGGTGGTGCACATTTCAGTACAATTGTTTAAAATAAAACTGGCAGATTGAGAAGAAAACATGATTTAAGGTGCATGAGAGTTGAGAAATATTGCCTACACTGAAAGGCGCAGTTTATTGTCTGTGGAATAATGCAGTGAAGATGCTACAAAGAGAGCTTAACCATAAGTGATTAGTTTACATAAAAGAGCCTGATTTTGCTTATTACATTTCATTGAATTCCAAAGCATGTACAACAACTTACTCTATTTAAACATATTCTGCTATTAATTAGCTACTGAGCTTTTAAAAGGACTACATTTTTTGCTGTGAGTTGAAGTGGAAAGAGGATTCTATTCTCCATTAAACTTTGTCCAGGAGTCATGACCTTCTGAATCATATATTGCCAAAAGGAAGAGTGGGCTTGTGCAGATTCATTGAGTAAGAAGCATCTATAACCTCATCATGGAGAGAGGCTGCTCTCACAAAGGAGGGGACTTTCTCCTCTCCCATATTCTGCAGTTTGTTACAGTTAGAGCAAAATAACTTTTTTATGGTTCCAAATCTGGGGAATAACACATTGACTATAGCCAGATTTTATCTGAAATGGAAACACAGTGTCAGTGCTCCAATACAGATAAGCAGGTGACATTTTTGTGGAGGTCCTGGGCATGTCTGGTCTCAATGGTTGAAAGAGTGCTAAAAAGTCTTAGAGGTCTGTAACTGTCTAATTAATTCACCCGGAAGCAGTTTATATCTTATGGAGCGTGATATCATGCAATCATGATACTTAAGCAATCACAATATTGACCAGTTTACCTCCCTACGGGGATCATAACTTCATAGATACATCTGAATTTGAAGAACTGATTTCTATCTTTCCTATGGTCCCCATGGATCTTTCCATGGCCAAGGAAGTTAGATCTCTTCCTTTTGCAATGAGATATAAAGAGCAATTCATACCAAGTTTCATCCTGGTGGAGCAAAGCACTGCATAGTCTCTGGGGACAAGAGGAGTGCCAGTTTTAGTTTTAGTCACAGAATAAAAAGTAAAACTCCAAATATGTCTTTCCACAAAATACCACAGCTCGTTATCCACTTTTCCTCATTTTGGGATGCAAAGAATATAAATCAGCACTCAGCTTTTCTATAGATGTATAGATTAGCTGCTGGTGTATATGTCTGGGATGAGTTTCCTGTTGACATTGTTAGACTGAGCAACAACTTTAGGAATGGCTGATGTCTTTGGCAAGCAGATGTGACTTCACTCCGGCTCACACCAAGCAAGCTGGGTACAAACCTCTGAAGTAGAAGCTGCAAAACTGTAGGAAATATGAAAGCTATAATAAATAGGTATTTTGGCTCAGGCTTAGTACGGTGTGGTGTGACTGTCTGGCTTCATGACAGCTCAGAACACAAAGCAAGACAAACTTAAAATGAAGAATACCAGAGATATACTTCGACACCACTGATCAGAGGGATTTGGTAATTCACTTCTGGGAAGCACTGTCAGAAAGTAAGGCATGAATGGAAGCACGAAGTGCCCATGCATGGATTTTGGCACCTCACAGAACTGCATTTTGAAGACCTTGTAGACTATAATCACCACCTGAACTAGATGCTGTGACTCTCCCTTTGGAAACATGCAGCTGTGTCCATTGACTATAGGCAGTCAACATTTCTCAATTAGAGAGTGTGAATTTACCCAGACATGTCTTACTCATCACTAGACATGAGGAAATTTCACAGTAATTGAAAATTATCAAACCCAACTTCCAGATCTATGCAGTCCAAGGCTCTATTCCAAGTGTTTTAGCTGACTTTTCCAAATGCTTTTCAGACTACCATGAAATTCAGCAAGCAGAGCTATAGGCTAGTGATGAGACTCTACAGGGCAAGAAGAGAGTAATGAAGAGAGGAAATCCTATCTCTGAAGTTTGTCACAGTACTTTTCTGGGGTTGCTTTATCCAATGCTAGGATACATTGAGGGTTGATTTATTGCCAATACGAGCTTCTGCTATTTGTGGTATGCTAAAATTAGGCTTCGTTAACACCATTTCTGCCTTCATGGCTAAACAGAACTTACTTGAAGGGTTACCAAGATGTGGCTCTTGAGGTACGCATGGGTTATCAGCCACTCAAATACGTTTCCCATGACAATTTGCATTATGTTGCCAACTGCAGAACTGTGGAACCTGGGTATAGAAGAGTATATAAGGCTTTGAGTGAAGCTGCTGAGAGGTATAGGATGACCTATGTACAAAGGACAATGAAATTATCCAGAATTCAACTGGGAACAGAAATAACTGAAGGGGAGGGTGTGGTAGAGATCTACAGAATCACGAATGATGAAAAATGCAGTAAAAAACAATATAACTAAAGATTGACTATTCATTCTTTCTTTTAACAGAAGGGGCAACTCAAAGAACTTACTGAACCAAGTTTAACACAGACAGAAGGAAGAGGTTCTTTGTACAAGCTCTACAAGAGTTTTTATATTTCACTATGGATCATGACTTCTAAGTCACAAAACTTTCCATTCTCTCTTTGCCAGAATCCTTCCTGACTACTTACCAGGAGTGTTAAAAATTTATGTTAGTTCTAGGGAAAACTGCACAAGTTCATGAAAGATAAATCCTTTGAGTGTTACTAAATATGTGGAAATGAAATTTGATTGAAGAAGTTCCTGAGAAGGTGGGAAGAATTTTAAGAAGTACAATATACATTCACCCTATTCTTACTCTTCCCTAAGTATCTGCTATTGGTTAGGTTTGAGGACACAATCCATTGCAGCTCTTATATTCCATGTTATTCTATTCCATGTTATTCAATTCCATTCTATTCTATTCAATTCCATTCTATTCTATTCATTTCCATTCTATTCTATTCTATTCTATTCTATTCTATTCTATTCTATTCTATTCTATTCTATTCTATTCTATTCTATTCTATTCTATTCTATTCTATTCTGTTTTGTTCTGTTCTGTTCTGTTCTGTTCTGTTCTGTTCTGTTCTGTTCTGCTCTGTTCTATTCTATTCTGTTCTGTTCTGTTCTGTTCTGTTCTGTTCTATTTATTATATTGTTATTAGCGGGACAATAAGAAAAGTTTACATTATCAGAGCTCTCTCTCTCCTAGAAGTATACCCATTTGGAACTTATTCTGCAATGTAATGGTGAGACCTTTAGAAAGGTTTTTGTATTTGTAAATGCTATCCAGAACTGCTTTCTCACCTTGTCAAAGCATGCAGTATGTGTCTTAAGGCTCTTGTTTATACAATGAGTTTGGTACTTGAATTGGAGGATCAGTGACTGTCTACTCTTGAAGTATTCAGAAGTATTATCAGATCTACCTTTTTTGCATATTTCAGAGTTCTCCCTGATATCTATACTGAATCAATGAAAGTCTGAGGGGTCCGTTATCTCTGAAACTTCAAAATGTTCTATTTCTCATTGGATTATATTCCCTAGAGAGGAAGAAGAATTAAAGAGCCTAAGAAGATCGATAGAATGTTTGACAGGAAAATTATGTTCTTTGGAAGATATGCAATTTACAGACCTTAATCCTCCGTAAATATTTATTTCATTGATTTATCTCCCATACCCTTTATAGTTTCTTTATGTATGCCCATCAGAAACCACATTTAACAGACTTTTTTATTGCAAAAAATGAAGTAATGACTGAAAAGCTTGATGACTGCAGGAATACTGCTAATTAAAGGTAATGTGACTATATACCATATCATAATTAACACTAAACATAAATAAACTGACTTTTTCACAGCCACACTTAATTTAAAAATCTTTCTGAACTCATATTATTTTGCTTCTGGTGTTACAAAAACAAATAAGCTCAGTACACATATACATGATGTGAAAACATAATCACGTCTTGTATTCAGCCTCCATTATTGGAAAATAGTGTGGTTTAATCAAGTTGAAATATAAGCAGTTGATTGACCTCCACTCCACTTTAGTTTGTAGCTTGAGGTACTATTGAATCAGACATATATAAAATAGGTTACACGCAAAGTCTGCAAAAATAGTACTAAGATTGACAAATCAAGCTCTCAGGAGCTAGGAGATTCCAGGAACAAGGTTACCTGGCCAATTAATTTTGCCTTCTTTTCTCTATTCATACTTGTACAACAATGCTCTTTTTCTCCTAGAGATTCCCCTTTATTCAGTGCACAGGAATGGACAATACTCACTTAAAATATTGCAGTTCTTTGAGAGAGCATCATGCAGCTAGTCTGTGCAGTGGCAAGGGAGAGGACTAATGGGAAGGCATTATAAGGGAAGCATTTCTGAGTTCAGTCATTCTGTGGAGACAGTTAGCAATATACAGTTCAGTCACAGGTAGGTAGTGTCAGATGCTTGAGCAAGTCCCAAAAGATTCTGATGTGGCTGTATTTTCCTGAGGCCATGAAATGTCACATTCTTGATATTAAATGACTCCTGGCAAATTTCAAGTTCCTTTTTTAAAGGATGAAACCGTGAAAGGATATTTTGGAGGAAATGTCTCTAAAGGCTTGATAGAGTGGACAAAGCAGTGTTTGCCAATAGTATTTTTCTCCGAAATATTTTCTCAACAGTTCTGTTTTTTTCAAAACAAACTAAAAACCACAACCAACTAAACAAAAAAAACTCCTGAATGAAATACCCTTGCATGCAAAAGAAAGCAAATCAAAATAAATCCAACAAATTTGACTTTGACAAACTCTTAAGATGCAACATAATTATAACCTATTAAAATCAGGTTCTTATAAAAAGAAGTGCTGATTTGTCTCAATAACAGAGTACTCTCGGCCTTGCCCCACGTACCTTTATATTTATTTATATTTTATTTCTACAGGTATAGATCAGTGATAGGATCAGACATTAAGGTTGCACTTGTAGATACTGCAAAAATACATTACTTACCTTAAAAAAATTTAAATCTGGGTGCACATAAACAGTATATAGTATGACTCCAGTGGATGTAGGAAAGTTCTGATGAACTGCTCCAAAACACTTGTATTTAATGTTAGTTATTGCCCTTTTTGACTAAAAGAAGAAATAAGACCAATTTGTGTAAGAGAGATCTGCAAATAATGAAGTGCTGCCTAAGGCAAACAGCATGTCAGATCTACTGCTCTTTGTTCAAGAAACTTCTCTGAGCAAAAATGCAATATTTAAAATCTTTGAACTGTAACATGTGTGGGGTGGCCACAGGGGCCTGAAGAAACAGTTCTGTGTTCTTGAGAGCCATCAGAGATCCAGAGCTTTTTGACATGTAACTAACAGGAACTGCATAGCTGAGCATCTCTGAGGAAGAAAAAAGCTTTTTGTTTGCTTTTTATTGGGTTTCATTTATTTATTTGTTTATTTTCACAGAAACATGCTCACATCCTTCAAAGTTCATTTGAGGCAAAGGAGCAATACAATCTATTTTCCTTATTGTATACAAACATGCACATAAAGATAACTGTATAAATACAGAATGCATAGATAGATTTTGAAAAGTGAGTGGAGAAGTCTTTATTTGTGGTGCCACTTTTGGAGCACCTTGGAAGAAAGTTTTCAGAAAATGCTGACTGTTTCTTTTCCTCTAGCAATTCCCTTCAAGGCATCTGTAGGTAAGCACACAGGGAATAATACATCTCAAATCATTAGTCACTCAAGAAAACATCGGTCATCATTCTTTTTTTGCTTGAAGCCTCAAAACTGCATGTTAGACCTTAAAGATTTCTCTGTGTCTTGTTAGTTGCTGAATTTATGTCAAAATAATATTATCAAACATATCCCTGACAAAACAGGGTTTTGATCAATACAATGAATGTCAGATCTGCAGTGCTGGGTTTAGGCAGATCACTTTCACGTAGTCCTTTTTTTCCATAATATAAATATATTTTTAATGAGCTTGAGTGGGTTTTTTTCTGTAAACATTTCTCTGTTATTTATATTCAGTTTTCCCCCCTGAGTCCGTTTTTTTTTAGCACTGCCTATAAAGATTATTTCATTGTTGATTTATTCATGGCCACAGCAAAACCATCTCACTTATGGGAAATACACTTCTGAGGAAATAATTTACATTACAGAAATTAATGAATTCTACTACAGGCCTTAACTTCATAAATTGCCAAATCAGCAAATGACCAAAAATGCCAGGCAGTTCAGTTCTGTGATACCTGACTGGAGATGCATTTTGCACTGCTTTTTATAAATTCCCATATAATCCCGTGTTCAGTCCTGCCAGATATTCTGCATTTGAGTTGTTCTGCTGCTTCTTGTATGACTTCTGGAAAAAAAACAAAACAAAACAAAAAACCAAACCAAAACCAAACCACAGTTAGATATAGGTGAGACAATTCCGATTATCCTTAGCTCAAAAAAAATTGGAATGGTGTCTCTTGAGATGTCTGACTTGTATACACAATGTAAGGAGAAGATTAATTACTTCAAGGAGGTATTCACAATAACCAGCAGAATGTTCAGACACCGGAATTTAACAGTTTAAAAGGAGATGTATCTTGAAGCCTCCCTTCTTTAGATGAAAGACAACTCTCTGCCTTCTTATTTTAATGTGTTTAATACTAAACATTCATTGGGCAAAAAGATAATCTTAAAAAGAGATATCAAAGCATAGCATACTGATCTGGGAAGTATGTCAGTCCCACAGACACATGCATACGGGAAAATTAAGCCTAAATCTACATACGTTACATATGTAACAATTTGGTCTAAGTTAATATTACTGATTGTTTTCAAATTATCATTTGAATGGTGTAACAGTGGTAAGATCTAAGTAAATGCACTGACTCTGACATTAACTCTGTGTGATGGGGTAGCCCCAACCAGCAGCCGGCAACTAAACACCACACATCTGCTCACTCACTACCTCCCCCACCCTCTGCCCCCTGCCCTGGTGGGATGGGAGAGAGAATTAGAAGAGTAAAAGTGAGGAAACTTGTAGGTTGAGGCAAAGACAGTTTAATAAGTAAAGCAAAAGCCAAGTGTGCAAGCAAAGTAAAACGAGGAATTAATCCACTACTTCCCACTGGCAGGCAGGTGTTCAGCCATCTCCAGGAGAGCAGGGCTCCATCACACCTACCGGTTAGTTGGGAAGGCAGATGCCATCGCTCCAAATGTCCTCTGTTTTTTTCTTCATCTCACAGTTTTATATGCTAAGCATGGTGTCACATGGTATGGAATATCCCTTTGGTCAGTTGAGGTCAACTGTCCCAGCTGTTTTCCCTCCCAGCTTCTAGTGCATCCTCAGCCTCCTCACTGGTGAGGTGGTGGGAGGAGCAGAAAAGGCCTTGACTCTGTGTAAGCTCTACTCAGCAATAATTAAAACATCCCTGTATCATCAACATTGTTTCCAGCACAAATCCAAAACATAGCCTCATACTAGCAACTATGAAGACAATTAACTCTATCTCAGCCAAAACCAACAAACTCTGTCATTAATTCCGTGTCTTGTTTTTGCTGTCCTAACTCAAAAATTACAATGTAGACCCTAAAAAAGCATGTAGTCAAGAATAAAATAAATAATCTTTTCTGCTGGAAAAGTATACTAGAAATCTTCAGTCTTGAGATTTATTAAATTAGTTAAAATATGGAGGAAGTATGTCTCATAATGCATAGAAGCCATGCAACTAAAATGACAGGAAGCAGAGGGTTTTGTGGAGTTTTTTTTAGATTTATTTTTCATAGAGATGAAAAATATCTGAATTTTGCTATAATCATCTGAAGAAGTTCTGAAGGTCCCCAAAAGTGGACAAAGTCTTGGATAAGGGATAACAGACAGTACTGGTGGTGAGTAAGCAGGAAGACAGCATCTAGAATCACCTTGTATGTGATTGATTTCTAATATTCTTTCTCCAAGTGTACACACCATGGGGCTAGCTTGTCCTTTGCTTTGATTCAGTATAACAGTCCTTATATTCTCTTGTGCACTTCATGCTCTTTCTTCCACAACTCTTGTACTGTTGGTTTCTTGAAGTTACACTTCAGTGGCAGACATGGATGCTGTTTTGCTCAGGCAACACTTTGAAGATGAGGTTTATTGTACCCTTAAGTTGTAAGGGGTGAGAGAAGCAGGTATATCTGGGTCTCCTCAGGCTGAGAAGAACATGGGAACAAAGCCTTTTTAACTCAGGCTGAGAGCTTCAATCAATAAGTTTTATCTGAGTGGGTGGCATTACTTGTATATTGATTTTGAATAAAATTCCTATGTATTGTTGTGTAAAAATCAGTCCTCTGAGTGTGTTAGACAGGTTTAGGGTGTTAGCATCCACAAACAGTTTTATTTGGTCTACGTGACAAGATTTCAGAACGAGGGATCTATAGGGGTGGCTTCTGTGAGCAGATGTCAGAAGCTGCTGCTATGTGGGACAAAGACAGCTCCAGCCAGCTCCAAGGTGGATCCCATACTAGCCAAGGCTGAGCCAATCAGTAATGCTGGTAGTACCTCTGTGGTAACATATTTAAGAAGGGGAAAAGCTGCTGTGCAACAGCTGGGAGAGACATGGAGTGAGAAAAAAAAAAGTGAGAGAAAACAGCCCTGTAGGCACAAAGGTCAATGAAAAAGCAGGGGGAGGAGGTGCTCCAGGGCCAGAGCAGAGATTCACCAGCATTCCATGGAGAAGGCCATGGTAACAAAAGTTGTCCACCTGCAGCCAGCAGAGGAGCCTGCACCAGAGTAGGTGGATATGCCTCAAGGAAGCTGTGGCCCCATGGGGAGCCTGTGCTGGAGCAGGATCCTGGCAGGACCTGTGACCCTGTGGAGAGGAACCCATGGTGGAGCAGGTTTGTCAGCAGGACTTGTGAATCTGTGGGGGACTCATACTGGAGCAGTCTGTTCCTGAAGCAATGCACACCATGGAAAAGACCTACACTGGGGCAGTTAATGAAGAACTACAGCCTGTGAGAAGGACCCATGTTGGAGAAGGTTGTGGAAGACTGTTTCCCATGAGAGAGACCCCACACTGGAGCAGGGGAAGAATATGAGGAGGAAGGAGTGACAGAGACAACGTGTGATGAACTGACCACAACCCCAATTCCCAGTTCCCCTGCACTGCTCAGGGAAAGGAGGTAGAGAAATTTTGAGTGAATTTAAGCCCAGGAAGAAGGGAGTGATGATGCTCTGACTTTTGACTGGCAATAAATTAAATTATTTTCCCCAACTCGAGTCTGTTTTGCCTATGGAGATAACTGGTAAGTGATCTCTCTGTCCTTATTGTGACCCATCACCTTTTCACTGTATTTTCTCCCCCTGATCTGTTGAGAAGGAAGAGTGAAAGAGTGACTTGGTGGGCACCTGACAACTAGCCAAGGTCAACACACCACAGTAGTAAATGAGAGTATTTCATGGAAATCCTAGGTGATTACCAGCAATGGTCCCTGACAATAGTTTTAATTTCCTGCCAATTTTGCTGAACAAACTAATAGCAGAATATGGATGTTCTTTCTCTTATAACTGCAGTGATATGTGAGTACATACATAAGCTAATCAATTATTGGAAGAATAGCAAAACTGTTAAAAAGTAGGTGACTGAAATCTGTGGCCTGGTCATAGAAAGATGCTGTGAAATCATTTAATTGAGTTTGAAAAAGCCTAAGCATATTACTGTTCCATATTCTATTAATGTAATAATTTTGTTCATTTTTCTTGATCAAATTGGTGCAATGTTGCTGATTTGGCATATCTTGACAATAGTTGTGTATATACTAAATGTATTATACTGGAATAGCTTAGAAAATCAATGGTGATATTGTATTAGCATGCTACTACCTACTGACTCATGTCATGACTTAGTGTAATGAAGAATATTTTTGTGTACATTACAGTAGTTGTTTGGGACTGAGTGCTACCAAGATAACAAGACCAAAAGATGATTATTGATATAAGAAATTAAATGAAATAACACCAAATAGTAAAGTTTCTAAATGGATACTTTTTCTAAGTAGGAACTTCACCTTACCAGTGGTCTTCTATGCTGGGAAGTCCTTCAGGATGAAAGAAAAGCCAACATCAGTAAAAAGAGATCCCAAGACAAGATATGGCTGCATGTTCCATATCCCAGTTTCACAGGGATGTTTAACAGCAGTATTCAAGTTCCTAAATCCATGTTTCTGACAGGGATTTTGACATTAATTCTTAGTAAGTCTAAATCTCCCCTCCAATATTCTGAACTCTGATTATTGCAAAATGTGATAGGGAGCCTAACAAAGTACATTCAACATACCCATCATCCTTACAATTTTTACTCGCAGAGCTGAGTTCCTAACATCTCAGGCACTACAGTATTGAACACCCTAATGCCTACAGCTCTTTGATGGATATTGGCTTGAAAACCTTGTCTAGATCTTAACAAAGTCAAGGTAAAGTTGCTCATTGATGTCTCTGAGAACTGTTCTTACCTGAACTGGTGTATTACTGAAGACACTACAAACTATAGTCTGGTGCAGTAAACCTTGCATGTGTACAGAGACCTCCTAAGTTTTGACAAGTTCTCTTCTGCACTTTCCCAGGTTCTCCTCTGCTCACAGAGAATTTATTTTAGAGATCAGGGAACTAATACAAATTTAAATTAAATGCTCCTTTACTTTAAGCCATTGAACCCAGATTCTGATTCGTTGTTGCTACCATCAAGGCAACGTCAGTAGCAAATGCAGTTACTTTTGAAAAAAACCCACCAAGTCAACTATTGGTGCCTGCAGTTTTAAATTGTGACAAATCCTCTGTTCTGATCTATTTAAAATTAAGCTGGGTGCAGTTCTATGGTGGCAAACATCAGCAATGTATAACATTGCACGGTTTAAGGATGTCATCAAGCTGTACACAGCATGAGTAACATATTAGAGATTATTGTTTATTACAGTCACTATTATTCAGAGAAATATCAAATCAAAGTGTATTCTGACCTATAATTTAGACACTGTAATACCTGCTTAGAACAATTCAAATTAAGTCTGTATCAGCACAAGAATTATGAGTTGGTAACATTTCCCTTTTGGGAAAGGTGTTCTCTGGTAATTGGTGGTATTACATGTGTGCCTGTTGCCTGTTCACTTTTATGTATGGCTGATTTTGCAAGATCAGGGCAAGATTAAGAAATATCCCTTAAAGACATTACAGTGTCATTACAGTGACTTTCTTTTTCTTTTTTTTTTTAATGAGCTATTGTCTGAAGGGGTAACTTTAAAAGGGAATTAGCTCATTCATCCTTATGTAGAATATTATGAAGAACCTTAAATATTTTAGAAACATAAGTGAGTGCCTTTCTGTAGGTAAGTATGAACAGATTTTTTCCACCTTTTTTACAAGCCACACACAATGAAGAAAATATATTTAATCTTTTTAAAGGCATTATTCTTTTTAATAGCATATATATTTTGAGACTCCAGTTTGTATTTTTGTGTATAAAGGAAAGGACCTCTGCTTTCAGAGTCTTGGTTCTTTTTGTTATTATTGTCCACCAAGAGCTCCAGCTTCCCAGGGCCTGGAGCAGGAAGTGTAAATTTGTATTGGGTTTGCATGGCAAGGTTTTGGTAGAAGGTGGGGCATAGGTGTGGTTTCTGTGAGAAGCTGCCAGAAGCTTCCCCTATGTTGGATAGAGGCAATGCCAACTGGTTCCAAGACAGACCCACTGCTGGCCAAGGCTGAGCCAACCAGTAACGGTGGTAGCAACTCTGGGATAACATAATCAAGCAGGAGAAGAAAAAAAAACCAAAAAACTCAGCACATTTTGGAGCTGGAGAGAGGAGTGAGAAGATGTGAGAGAAACAACTCTGCAGACACCAAGGTCAGTGAAGGAGGAGGAGAAGGTGCTCCAGGTGCCGGACTAGACATCCCCCTGACTAGTGGTGAAGACCATGGTAAGGCAGGCTGTCCCCCTGCAGCCCATGGAGGTCCATGGCGGAGCAGATGACCACCTGTAGCCCGTGGGGGACCCCACACCTGAGTGGCTCGATGCCTGAAGGAGGCTTGTGACCCCGTAGGAAGCCCGTGCTGGAGCAGGTTCCTGTCAGGACCTGTGGCCCTGTGGAGAGAGGAGCCCAAGCCGAAGCAGGTTTGCTGGCAGGACTTGCGACCCCATGGGGGACCGGCGCTGGAGCAGTCCCTTCCTGAAGGACTGTGCACACACTGTGAAAGGTACCCATGCTGGAACAGTTTGTGAAGAACTGTAGCCATGGGAAGGACTCACACTGGAGAAGATTGTGGAGGACTCCCTCACCTGGAGAAGGGGAAGGAGGAGGAGGACGCCATGCTGGAGTAGGGGAAGACTGTGAGAAGTGCCCACCCTGAAGAGGAAGGAGCAGCAGAAATAAAGTGTGATGAACTGACCACAACCCCAATTCCCCATCCCCCTGTGTGGAGGAAGTAAAGAAATCAGGAGTGCAGTTAAGCCCAGGAAGAAGAGAGGGGTGATAAGAGGTTGTTTTAAGATTTAGTTTTATTTCTCATTATCCTCCTCTGATTTGATTGGTAATACATTAAATTAATTTTTCCCCAAGTTGATTCAATTTTGTCCATGATGGTAGCTGGGAATCATCTCTCTGTCCTTATCTTGACCCGTGAGCCTTTCATCATATTTTCTCTCCCCTGTCCAGTTGAGGAAGGGAAGTGATATAGCGGCTTTGGTGGACACCTGGTGTCCAGCCAGGGTCAACCCACCACAACATTAAAAATGGATTTCTCGGTTTTCCCCTGCTAATCTTTTGGGTCATTTTTCCAGACTTGCATCCATAAGTCACATTTTGAGGTGATGACTTTCCAAAACCATTTCATATTATATCTTCTCCCTTCTGCCCTGCCACAAAGGTCTGGGTTTTTTTTGTAAAAAGCAAATGAGGCTTTAACACTCATTTTAGGATCTAAACATAGATCTGAATATAAGTGTTAAGAGTTGTTCTGACTGACATACAAGTTTGTTCATTCACCTTTCACCATCACAGTCAAGATTTTCAATTTGTATTAATACAAAACTTTTTTGACTAAAGGATCTTAAATCTCTTTTTGTGAATGATCTTCAAAAATATTTTCAGTTTATATTTGCAAATGGATGTAATAATGAAGATTCAAAGAGCATTCCTAAAAGATTAAACTGATCAGGTAGGTCTTTTTAAAAGGGGATTTTTGCAAGAAAATTTTGTATTACTGAAAAATAAAAGTGAAAAAAGATCTAAGATGGATGTCTATAGCCTTTAGACACAAAAGGAAGAATTTAATACAACTCTTGCATGAAACTTTTGAGGTATAACCTATTTTTTTCAAAAGCTTTCAAATTATGTAGGATCCTTTATGACTCATGATGAGTTTTGGGTTTTTTTAATGGTTAATTGTACTGATTGTTTAAAAATAATATCTTTGTAGTGTGAGTTTTTATGCCTTTCAGCCTCTGGGTTCATTTGGACCTTTTTAGTGTCTAGATTAAAGAGCTATTTGCAATCAAAGGAAACTTTCTTGCATGACAGATGTACACCTTAAATGGATCATCTCTCACTCTTCTGGAATGGGCTTCTTTTATCTTTGACTATGGACCATGACTTCTAGGCCACAAAACTTTTCATCCTCTTTTTTCCAGACTCTTTCCAATTAGCAGCATCCAGTCCACTTGGGAGTCTGATCCTCTGGTTTAATTGAAAAATCACCTATTATTTCAGGCTTGATTGTCTCTAAAAGTTCCTATTATTTCAGGCTTGATTGTCTCTAAAAGTTCCTTCAGTGGTATTGTCTTACCTCTTAGGTAGCTATACTCAAATTTTCTCAGAATAATTGTATTTATTACACATAGTAACTGTCAGAAACATAGTTCCCTTATCATTTTATTGTCCCAATGAGTATTAAAATTTATTACTAATAAAATGTAACTTGGGTTTATAACATAAATAAAATTTCATAGACAGTTATTCTTTTGATTCTAAAAATTAATATAGCTATTTAAATATTTTATTTATTGCCTACTATTTTTACATTATAATATAGAAATGTATTATGTATTCCCGTGATTAATACTCTGTTTTAGAACAGATACTTAGATACTATTATGATGACCACAATAACTGAAGTGACTGATTTTTAAATAATTAGGTAATACATTTGTCAAAACCATAATTTCAGGCAGTTTAAAACTAGACTAAAGAACTCACTGAATACTGTTATGTGTAATTACTAGGCCTGTTTCTGGGACCATAACTCTAAAAAAAAAAATTTAGAAGAATTTTGCATGATAAGAACTGTTTTGGGTTCTTGTTCATGGTTTGAGAAACACAAATTCGGTCCCATCTTTATCAAAAAATATTTAAAAAGATCAGCTCTCAGAGCATTGACAATGTGCTATTCTGATTCTCTGTTTCTCTTCTTTGAGACATTTTCAATTTCTGTGAAAAAAATTATCAGAGTCACATCTTACCTTAACTTTGATATGTGTAAAATGGAGTTTTGGTTTACAATCCACACATTTTTATTATTATCCTTATCAACAGTGTAAATCCAAGAGAACATACAGTTTATATTGATTATTTATGAGTGTAAAGGGTTTTTTAATTTAAAAATTATTTAAAAAAATATTTTGGACATATTTGAACCATAAGGGAACTAAACTTGATGCAATTGGAGCTATGTAATTTATTTGCAGTATTAATGAAATTGAAAACTGCATTTGGTTGAGGACTGTCACTAATTCTAACTCAGCTCAAAATGTTGAATTGAACTATATTGATATCAAAATTTACAGCAAATCTTCCATTCAGTGTCAGCAGAGGTCAACACTATATGTACAGTTCTGTGGCCTATGGGGACAGAAATAGAGCAACTGGTCTGCCCTCCTCTGTAACTTCAGTTGTAGTATTTATTTTTGTTTAATCCTCTATGGAGACCAACACTTTTTTTCTGCTTGATTATGTTTGTACAACCATCCATAATCTTGATTTGAAAACAAGGGGTTGATGGAGATGCCACCATAGCCTCTGTCAGTTTATTCTGATGTCTGATTATTCTTATTGTTAATTTAGAAATCAAACATGGATCTGTGCATTTCACCAGTTTCCTCTTTGAGCTATTTGTCCTTGCTAAGACTTCCTAAGGTACTTTAAGTACTTGGTTGTTTTCTCCCATAGATACATCCACCTCCTAACTGAACCACCTTTTATTTTTAAATAAACAAACATGTATGCTGCTTACATTATGAATATGCACTGAAACAAGTAGCATTTAAAGTTTATTGTTCTAAATGAGAAGGTAAATTTTTGGATTTTTACAGGAAACTGTGATAAAATTAAGAGAAGGGGACATTACATTGTTAAACAGAAGGCAGATAGATACCAGCAGTTAAGGATGGAAGAATAGAACATCACCCAAAAGAGTTTCATCATTAGAAGTCTGATTCGTTAGCTATGTGAGTTAGGTGTTCACTTTGTAATGATTATGTTGCATTCTTATCTCCTGAGGATCTTCGAGGCATTCATGCTTAGCACAAAATACATAAACATAATTAAGAATAGGACAACTGTCTTTCCCTTTTCCATCCACAGAAAAATATTTGCAAAATATTCCTGTAAATAGAGCATATAAATTTTAAAACATATTTTTCACTTTCTTCATGGCTACTTGCAAAAATAAGATGTTATGTAATGAGAAAGATAGCATATTATGTTATTAGTTTTTAAAAAGAAAGCAGACTTACTGCTGGATTTTATGAAGAGCCTGTCCCTAGCAGTACGTGACTCATAGATCATAAATTTTAGATGGATCCTTTCAAGAAGCTTGAGTACAATAATTTTTGGTTTCTAATCCTTAGTTTATGTACAAAGAGTCACGTGGTGCAGCTAAAATGAGCAAGACTGAAGGACTTCCAAGTATGTGCATAAATAAAAATTTAAATACTTAAAGAAATGTGAAGACAAACAAGGAGGTTCCCAATGAGTTTGGATGCATCTACACTTACAGAGTGATTCAAAAGGGATTTTCAGCCTTAAAATTTTGACCTTGATCAGAATGTAGATGTTTATGTTCCACCCTAAGCAGTCAAATTCTTCCCTGGATCTTTTGATTTCTCTTTACTGTCAGAAAATGAAACTATGAAGTTATTGCACCACTGAGGATAGTGATATCTATTTATAGATAAAGAATAAAAACTGATACTCTCAAAAGGGAAAATTTAAAAATTATTTGGAATTATGTGTTTTGATTCATTAATACATTGAGCTTAATTTCACTTTTCAGGGGTTAATTAGGGGGAAAGGAAAGCAAAACCTATAAGAAGGACATTCTGAAGAGCAAATGAGCCACTAAGTGTGAGAAAAATTCAGAACGTGGAATTAATTTACTTTTTCTGTTTGTCAGATCTTTGTGTCCTGCAGAAAACACTGAGGCTTTGGAGTGTAACACATTTTAGTCAATAAAGCAATGCATCACCAAGAGAAAAACAAGACTTATTTTAAAAAGGGCTTTGTGCTATGTTTCTTAGCCAAGGTATTTAATTTGTCAGCAAACCTAATTAATGGACAAAGCAGATGCTGAAAATCATGGTAGCGCATTAATTTAACACATCTATATCTTTGAGGTGTAATGCATATCCTTGAGACAAAAGTAGGCACAATTCACTGAGGCATTTCATTTTGAAATGCTAGAGCACTGAGCTTTTAAGCTCAAGGAAATGCATCAAATCTCCTTGGTTCTTGTAGTAAGCACTGCTCTGAATAAGTCAAAAGGAGACATGAACAGTGCATAGCTAGAAAGTTTGATGTCCCCACTGGAGGAAGATTGATGAGGATTTAGCTATGGATATAGGGTGGATGTTGGATAAGCATACAAAAAAGAATGGATTCTTAGTCAGTAATATCTCTGTCCTCTGAAAAATCAGAAAAGCTTGCTCTGTTATTCTGGATGTGTTGGTAGAAAAAGGTGGACATTGCATCAAATCCATTTCTAGTCCTGAATGGAGTCAGACTGTGCAGAAGACTGTAAAAATGAAAACTTCATATTTATCCTCTAATGACAATAAGAAAACCAAAATTCAGGGACTATGACATTTGGTGATGATCCTGTGAAATATGTCACCTATTTATATCAAATCTCAAAAGATTCCATTTGATATTGCAAGTTACTGTCTCTTTTCTGTTTCTGCTCTGCTTCCAGTTACATTATCGACAAATTGTTTATGGCCATTAATGTGTTTTTCACTTTTCTTTTGATCTTACTCTCATTCCTAGAATTGCTTCTCTCTCTTCCTTATTGTTTTTATGTAGAGTTAAAATAAATTTTAAATAAAAATGTTTTTTTCACTGGATGTGTAGAAAATACAGTTAATCTTTTAAAGTTCAAATGTATAAAATGTCTCCCACAATATCCTTGTAGCAAAGCTTAGAAGGTGTGGGATAGATGAATGGACAGTGAGGTGGATTGAGAACTGGCTGACTGGCAGAGCTCAGAAGGTTGTGATCACTGGTGCAGAATCTAGTTGGAGGCCTGTAACTAGTGATGTTCCCCAGGGTCTGGTACTGGGTCTGGTCCTGTTTAACATCTTCACCAGTGACCTGGATGTAGGGATAGAGTCCACCCTCAGCAAGTTTGCTGATGATACGGAGTTGGGAGGAGTGTCTGACACAACCAGAAGGCTGTGCTGCCATTCAGCGAGACCTGGACACACTGGAGAGTTGGGCACAAAGGAACCTGATGAGGTTCAACAAGAGCAAGTGCAGAGTCCTTCACCTGGGCAGGAATAACCACGTGCACCAGTACAGGTTGGGGGCTGAGCTGCTGGAAAGGAGCTCTGTGGAAAAGGACCTGGGTGTGCTGGTGGACAGCAGGTTGGCCATGAGCCGGCAGTGTGTCCTTGTGTCCAGAAAGGCCAACAGTGTCCTGGGGTGCATTAAAAAGAGTGTGGGCAGCAGGTCAAGGGAGGTTCTGCTCTCCCTCTACTCTGCCCTGGTGGGGCCACATCTGGAATCCTGTGTCCAGTTCTGGGCTCCTCAGTTCAAAAGAGACAGAGATCTTCTAGAGATAGTCCAGTGGAGGCCACAAAGATAATTAGGGTCCTGGAGCATCTCCCATATGGGGAGAGGCTGAGAGAGCTGGGACTCTTCAGCCTGGAGAAGAGAAGACCGAGAGGGGACCTGATCAATGTCTATAAATACCTGAAGTGTGGGGGCCAAATGGATGGGGCTGGGCTCTTTTAGGTACTACCCAGTGACAGGACAAAGGGCAATGGGAAAAACTGGAACACTGGAAGTTCCAGACAAACTTAAGGAAAAACTTCTTTACTGTGAAGGTGTTGGAGCACTGGAATAGGCTGCCGAGAAAGGCTGTGGAGTCTCCACCTCTGGAGATATTAAAAACCTGCCTGGACACTTTCCTGTGCAAACTGTTGTAGGGAACCTGCTTTGGCAAGGGGGTTGGATTAGATGATATCCTGAGCTCACTTCCGACCCTGTGATTCTGTGGTTCTGGGATTTTAGCGTGTATGGAGACTCCAATTAGTTATATGTAAACGTAATTTGTGGATTATGGAGAACAGAATATATATGGAGAACATATATATATATATATATGGAGAACAGAAGTGCCTTTATAGTGGCACTGCTGGAATATAAGGTGTTTTTAAAAAAATAATGTCAATATATTTATTGTGTTTTTCTCATTTACACTTTTTTTTCGCTAATGACTGTTTTTAGTGATACAGCATTTATTTGCTGTTTGTTCATTGACACATCCATTCAATAGCACCTTGGATAGATTAACTGGTGAACATGGGTATTCGATGTTTTCTCCAGATAATTAATCCTGAAGAAAGTTATCTCTAACAGTTGTGTTCCCCTATACTCTGTTAGTAGATTTATTTCATGTTGCAAAGGAGTGCATATTTAGGCTTTTAAGACTGAGTCAGTGGAATTATTGGTAAAACTTTTTCAAATAAATATTTTACTGTGTACTTTTTTTTCTTTTCTATGGCATAACCCTTTCAGCACCTATACAACCAATTTTCTTCCATTCTGATTTATAGAACTACATCTGCAGTCTGAAGTCAGGTCAGCCCAACCTGCTGAAGTGTGAACAACTCCTTCCTTAAACTGAGTGTGATGTTCATGTAAGTTTTTTTGTGCCCCCTATTTAATGCCTATGTTGACAGTAAGAAAATGCAATACAAGTTCACTGTTGATCTGTCCTTCTGTTATGTGCTACCTAGTCCTTACAGTCAGCTATACTCCTGGGTCAATAAAAATACAGTGCCTGTGGTTTGATGGAGGGGCACATCCTGATTAAGGTTAAAGTACCTGATGAGAAGCACCTACATGTCCTGATCTTCTGATAACTGAGTCTGAGACCTCGATGACATGTGCCACAATCCCCTTGTGATCTGAATTCCTGGCTTGCTTTCTGTGCAGGACTGCTTGAGAGGGAGGAGACAGCTTACTCTTAGATCAAGTCCTGACGTGGGGTTGGGAGAACCAGGGACTTTCACTGGACTCATACACACAAAAACATTACCCTCTCTGTCATTGAAATAACCATAGTGCTGGGCTTTTATGACAGTGTTTGTGGTGCTTGCAAGCAATTAAAAAAAATTGATTCATTCACTACTGTGTGTTCCTATTTTTCCTCCTAACATTGACTTTTGCAACAGATTCACCTCTGTGTGAAAGCATCTCCTACAACTATGCTTGAAGTTACTTTTAGCACTTTATAAGGTCTTCTCCAGCAGAAGGAGGAATAAGTATCTGTAAAAATACCTCTCTGGCCTTTCTATATCTGCTTCTTGCTGGATGTCATCTGCTACTTAGTTCAAACTGCCCACTTGTGGGTGCTAGTTGAAGTGTGATATTTGATGTCTTGTAGCACTGCAGTAAGTTAACCTGCAGATTCTTCCTTTGTGACTGGTACTCAGTGTCACCTAAACTACAAATGAAAGTAGCTCAAAAGTGACAGGAGTTAGCAAAGTCACATTCCTTACCTGGATCATTCCAACTGCAGCACGACCTTTTCTAATAGCTTTCTCTCTGTGAGACTAGTTTGGGCTGACACAAGTCATCCTGAATTCACAAGGTGCTGAATATTGAAAGATACTTAGTATCTCACATGCTAACGAGGAAATTATTTTTCTGAGGCTGAGTATGACATCCAGAAAGCTGGTGGGAAAGTCTCCAGATTATTCAAGGGAAATGACCTAGAAATTGATCAATGTCCAAAGAGTTATTAAAAATTGAGCAAAAATTGGTAAAGAAGGAGCAAATATGTCTAGTGTTCAAGGCACCTGAATTATAAATGAGTCTTATTGACTCAGTACAATTCCCAGAAGAACTTGAGACTGCTAAGAATCCACCTTCTCAAAGAATTTTTAGGCTATGGTTGTACTTTGAAATTCCACCATATTTCAAACCCAATGGATGGTGGACTCAGTGTTCAGTGGCACACTTCTGCTCAGCTAGCCTTGAGTTAGCTGAAGTTAACTGTTAAATTGTTGCTGCTTCTTACCTATTTCCGACCCCAGTCTGCTCTGGATTTATAGGTAGGACAACATGGTACTGATCAATCCCTCTTACATGATACTTCCCAGAAATTTTCCTAACATAGCTTTCTGTCTACTGTTCTGTTTCTGCAAAGCAGCTGGTGCAGGAGCCCATAGATCCCAATATCTTCTCTTTCCATGTGAGTTAACAACATCGCTTTTGAAGGCAATTTAGTTCTTCCCCAAGAATAAAAACTGAGTGAAAATAAAATCGGGACCAGTGAATGGCACTAGCATCAAAGTACCCAAATAACAACTTAGTGGCCCAATGAATAATGATAGCACTTCTATAGAATAATATATATACAAATATATATTATACAAATAATAAAGCATCCTTGGAGTATGCAGTATCTCTGCACTACAGTTAAGGTCTTTAAGTTTCATAAAGCCATACTGAGACTGGAAGGACTGTTGACCTTTTGTTGCTCCTTTAGAGTAGGTATGTCATGCAGGACATGTTGAATTATTATCAGATTAGTAGTAACAGACTAACCCGACATTGTATGTTATGTGTGAGATGAGTAGCTTTTTGTTTATTGTCTTCCTGGCCCAAATGGTAGTTGGGAGCTGGAAGATGTCCTTTAATTTTCAAGGTTGTTATTCAGTCTTCAGTTCCCACCCTGTTTGTGCTCAGCCTCGCTTTTTTGGGGGGAGCAAGTGTGGGGAGCAGGGGTTAGATTAGAGATTACAGTATCATTAGTATCCAATTGACTATTTAAATGCTCCTGTCATGGAAGAATCCATACCTGGTGCTGGTCAAAACAGGCTCCAGACCATGGAGAGACAAAATGTTAGCCAGTTAGAGAGGTCTGCAGCTCCCTGATGCAGGCGGGAGCTGCTGGTGGGAGTCAGAGGAGGATGCTGCTGAAGGCAGGCAGGAGACAGTCTGTGAAACCAGGGCTCGGTGCCAAAGAGGTTTCACCTCTGAGTGGACTGTGGGTGTGAGTGGGTCTGTACTGGAGCTGGGAAATCCTATGGGACTGCAGCCGCTGGAGAGTCACACTGTGGTAGGGACATGCCTAAGAGACTGTAGCCACATGCTGAGGCAGGTACTCTGCTCTCCTGAGACCCCATCTGCAGTGCTGTGTCCAGTTCTGAGACCCCAAACATAAGGAGGACAAGGATCAACTGGTGCAAGTCCAGAGCAGGGCCATGAGGATCATCTGAGGGCTGGAGCACCTCTCCTATGAGGACAGGCTGAGAGAGTTGGGGCTGTTCAGCCTGGAGAAGAGAAGGCTCTGGGGAGACCTTATAGAGGCCTTCCAGTACCTGAAGGGGCTACAGGAAGGCTGGGAAGGGACTTTTGACAAGGGCAGGGAGTGACAGAACTAGAAGACGGGAGACTGAGATGAGATATGAGGAAGAATATCTTTCCTGTGAGGGTGGTGAGACACTGGAACAGGTTGCCCAGAGAAGCTGTGGCTGCTCCTCCCTGGAAGTGTTCAAGGCCAAGCTGGATGAGGCTTTGAGCAACCTGATGTAGTGGAAGGTGTCCCTGCTGATGGCAGGGGAGTTGGAACTGGATGATCTTTAAGGTCCCTTCCAACCCAAACCATTCTATGATTCTTGCTGATATTGGTTTTTTTCAGACCATTTGCAGCAAAGTGAACAGTGTAATACAGGATAAGCGAACCAGACTGGAGTGACTATGTCAAACCCTATACCCCTCTTAAGACAGTGCACTATGTACGTGTATATGTGTATAATGTGTTCCTCCCCAGCAAAAGAAATCTCCAGATGACATGAATGATGTACCCTATGTGTCTGTATCATATACATTTTTCTCAGTATCACATGTAGTATGGTATGTTTCCTTGTTTCTGTAACTTCATCAAGGAGCTACTGATCATGGCACTGGGATTTTTTGTGAGAAGTTCTACTATTCTGACATTTTTACCACAAGAAGGAAAATCTTAGTCCTCATCTTCCAGACACCACTTTGTTTTTATTTTCTCTGGGAATTTAAAAGCAGACATTTCTATTTAGAGATATTTTTGCTTCAGCATATTTTATTGAAATTCCTAAATTTGTTAGTATGTTTAGGTAGTTTAGTAAATCCAATAAATGCTATGTTAACAAATCTTGTCCTCTATTCAGCTAAACAGATTTTGTTCAGCAGCTCTACTGGATACCAGATAATATAGATAACCAAGTGTGTGGGAGACAACAAACCCTTGCAAAATGTGTTGATATCTTTGTGGTTCACTCCCTGAAATGAATTTGTTGCAGAACCTGTGTTTGATCAGCATCATTTTGCTGTGATTCACTGCTGGGTCCTGAGATCTTTAAAACTGGTGTGTCATGGTCAACTATCAGTGGGGAATGGACTCCTCTGCATTTGTATGAGTTTGTTAATTGATGCTAATTGTCTGAGACTCTGTACCATTGTGCTTCTTGCACTTTGTATTAATTCAGCAATTTCTGGCCATATTTCTTGTGTTCATACCTCCTTATCTTGGGTGTGATGCCAGGCTTTTTGCCTTCTGTTGTGCACTACCAGAACATACCTTCCTCAAGCCCAGTGAGTTTTCACTTCTTTGTGTGTTGCATTAAGACTCTTGGCTTGCTGTAAGTCAGGTGGCTCCATGAAGTATCTGTCAGTGAGTTATGGAGGAAGGCATCTGTCCTTTGCTGCTTACACTTCAGGTAGCATCATCACTGATGCTGTACAATAGATATGTGTTCTGGCTAATTCCCTCTCCTCTAGAATTAAGTTTATGTGCACTTTCTAAGCCAACTCACTAGAGTTTAAAATAATCATTTTAAAGATGAAGTGTATTTATTGTGGATTGGTTATGAGTTAATTATGAAATCTGATTCATAACTTCAAATATTTTTCAGTGTCCTGTATTTTTCAGTTTCACTGGATGGCTATGAGAACATTAAAAGTATTCTTCTGAGGTGTCAACAGTAATAAACTAACTTGGGTCAAATTAATTTAAGCACAATTACTGATACTTTTTAATAGTAAGCACATAGTTTAACATAATCTGGACCAAAACACCTCTGTTTACAATGGTGACTGCAACAGGTTTAGGAACCAGAAGACAGTCTCCAAAGCATCCTGTTCTGGTGCTTGAAATTGAAAAGTTAAAACATTTAACTACAGGGATGCAACCCAGGTTGTTCCTGTGTTATTTATCTATGTAGATGTAACTGTAGACATGCAGGAAGTTGTCCAGCTGGTGGCTGGAAATGATACAGAAGTCTTCCACAGTTCACAGAGTAGAAAATATTATAGTCTATGAAATATAAATGTACAATTATATATATATTAAAGGTATTTCTAATATATATAATATTTAGCTCTCCTTTGGATTTATGCTAGATTTGCTGTGTTAATAAGTATTATAATGACTAAAGAGATTCAGAAATATTCGCTAGCAAATGGCAGCTACAGTAGTTTTTTTCATAGCTTATATTCAGAAGGAAGTATTGTTCAATTAATGCTCCATTAAACTCTTGGCTAAATTCTTGAACAGATGGTATATCATAATTACTTAATTTGAAGAAATAAACATTTGTTACAAATCTTTGTTATAATATGGACACAAATGAAATATTTCTTAGCCACACAGCTTGAAAAGTTTTTTATGTACAGCCTCATATCAAGCTGGAAACAGGGCTGTGCATTTTTAATGATGTCTAGGAAACGGAGACAATTAATTTTTAAAACTGTTAAAAAATAACCAATTGATAAAAAAAATAGTTTCTCACATCATTCTAGAGAGTGGAAGGTCCTACGAGCTGTTTAGCAGCAGAAAAGTTCTAGAAATCACTACTATTTATAAATTCTAAGGAATGTGTTGTGCATTTTATTGTGAATGCCTTATAAAAAAAGATTTATTTTGCTATTTTGTCCTGTTCGGTTATATAACAGTTATAAGACAACACTCAGCAAACTGCACAGCTCTAATTGAATGAACCACTTATCAATTATATGTGTTCTGGATGATATATTGTGGAAACTACTAGAACAGAGGAAGAAACAGTAAAATGGGTGTGGTGGTTTAACCCACAGTAGGACTATGTGGTCCTGCACTCACTTCTCCCACCTGGTGAAATGAGATGGAAGTCACAACAAAGGAGGCATGGGATTAAGAATGAAGTACTGGCATGGCTCACTCACCAGTTATGGTCATGGGCAAAACAGCCTCAACTTGGGGAATTAAAATCATATTAATTCACTGCCATTCATCCAGGTAGCACAGTGAGACATAACAACCACATCTTAAGACACCTTTCCCCCACCCCTCCCTTCTTCCCAGGCTCAAATCACTTTGCTCCCATTTCTCTACCTTCCCCCCTGCAGCGGCACAGGGGACGGGGCATTTGGGTTGCAGTCAGTTCACCATTGCTATTCTTCTCAGCATGAAAATCGAGGAACAAGATGTTCCAACACAAGCTTCCCATGGACCTCTTCAGGCTCAGCTCCTGGCTCTGGCATGGGGACATCCATGGGCTGCAGATGGGTCTTCGGTCCGGTGTACCTCCTCACTCCCTGCTCTGGGGGTCCACCCTTACTCTGGCGTTGGGCAACTCTGGGGTCTCAATTCAGTCACACTTGCCCTCAGGCTCAGCCTTTCTGCTCCAGCATGGAGTCCTTCATGGCCTACATTTTGGTCTCTGCTCCATCGTTGAACCTCCATGGGCTGCAGGGACCTCCTTTGCCTTCTCCTACTCCATGGGGTTGAACTGGGTGTCTGAGGTTCTCTGTCCTCCTCCTCCTCCTTCCTCCTGGCAACAAAGCTCTCTCTTTGTTTACGCTGACGGACTTTTGTTCAGGTCAACGGCTTCTCCTCCAGGTTCTCTCCACCTTCTCTTTTCAGGACAGTCCTTACCCTCACAATTATGGATTCTTAGAGGCGTTTTTCTAGTGCTCACTGGCTCAGCCTGGGCTGGGAGGTGTTCACCTTGGAGCCAAGGGAGCTGTCACAAAGCTTCTCACAAGGTGGCCCCTTCCCCCACTGCCAAAACCAGCAACCTCAGCCCCTGGCCCCCTCCCTCCTTCCCCGCCCCCCCCCCACCCCAACCCAACACAATGGTAAAAAATGATAATTTGCCTGGTCTGAAACAAAGTGATGAGGAAGTCTTTAGAAATTCATTATAATTTCTCAAGAGAAGCCTAGGTGCCAAGGTAGAAAGTATAAAGAATACACTTTGGAATATATTTAAGTATTAAAATAGCATTAATATTTATTAATGAAGTTCTGGAGAATGTTAGGAGAGAAAATAGAAAAGAGGCAGTTCTGTAGACTTCATATTTTTATTAATCTCTTTATCATAGTGTTTGAAGACATCACAATTATTATGCATTTGTTCCAATATATATTTAAGATCAAACTTAACACGTCTTTAGGGATGGTAATTGAGCTCTAAAGAAATGAAGATCAAGAGATTTTTGCTATTTTCTGAAGATGGACAATGAGCTCTCTGAACCCTTCAACAAGATGATGGATGGAGTTCTGCTCTCTCCTGCATTTGGTTGGTGACCCAATTCATTGGACAAACACTTTTGGGCACTAGCTAAGCTTAGTATCAGTCAAATGTGGAAGAAAAAGTCGCTGTATGTAAATTTTCTGCTTCTAAAAGTTAGTAGGGATTTAGAGCCAAGGCAGTGCTACCTGAAGTTAAAAGCAAGCAAGTGTACCTTCTTCTCTTCCTCTAGTGCATCCCACATGTTACATAATTTTCTATACACTATTAATTTCCTGAATTATAAAAGAAACATTTAGCTTACAGTACCATTTGCATATTCATAGAATTTATAGTTTTTTGAAGCAGGGGCTGATAGTTTTGGACCTCAAGTCCTTTGGATTTTGTTAAATATTCCATCAAATGGAATGTTAAATGTAATGTTAGTTGCCATTTTGAGGATTCAGATCAATGTTTCATTTACTGTGGAAAACTCAAACAGTTTGATTTTCTTCACCTTGTCATCATCTGCTCCTACTCTTCCACACAGGATCTACTGATACTGTGATGACGCAACTTAGAACCATCAAAAGAGACTATAAGTTCCTCAGAGCACTGTTAAAAGGATTTGGAGCACAAATGGTTCTCCTCTATCATCCTTGTCAGAGGAAAGGGTTCAGGAAGGAAGAGGTGAGTTGAACAGCTGCATGGCCAGTGCCATACCCAAGGTTTTGGCTTCTACAATCTACCTTTGAGAAGCCAAGTCTGTTGGGAACAGATAGGACACCTTGTGAAGTGGAGTAAGAGGATCTTTGCCAACAAGCTGATCAGACTTACAAGAAGAACTTTAAACCAGATTTATCAGGGGAAGGAGATGGAGTTTTGAGCAACAGAGAAGAGCTAGGAGCTGTTGATGTATTTTAGGAACCAACAAGGAAACACCTATGAAATGCCTCAAAAAAATTTTAGAGGTGTGTTCCTCTGAAGAGGTGACATGGTCGGTTGCTCTGCTGAAGTGCCTCTTCAGGAAGACCTGTCAGAGCAGGTTCAGAGAAAGGCCATGAAGATGATCAGAGGAATAGAACACTTCTCCTACAACAAAAGGCTGAGAGGGTTGGGGTTTTCCAGCCTGGAGAAGGATCCAAGGAAACCTTACTGAGACCTTTCAATACTTAAAGGAGGTCTGTAAGAAAGATGGAAAGAGACTTTTTAGCAGGACCTGTAGTTATAGGACAAGGTGCAACAATTTTAAACTAAAAGGGTAGATTTAGATTGGACATGAGGAAGAATATTTGTGATGAGGGTAGTGAGACACTGGAAAAAGTTACCCAGAGAAGTTGTGCATGCCCCATCATAGGAAGTGTTCAAGGTCAGGTGGATGGGTCTTGGAGAAACCTGATCTAGTGAAAGATGTCCCTGGGAGGGCGGTTGGACTAGTTGATCTTTAAAGGTTGCTCCCAACCCAAACCATTCCATCCATTGTTCTATAATATTTTCACTCATGCACTATGTAAAGGGAAGGCAGTACAAAAGTTTTCTTTTAAGTTATATTAAATGGTGAAACAATAAAGTAAAACCCATTGAAATAAAACTTTTATGTTCTTGGAATAATACTTGTTTGCTTTTTTCAGAATTTTTTTTTTCATTAGAAGAGTTGATATTAATAATTTTTTCTTCTGATCTTTGACTAGATCAAAGTGATCTTTCTGCCCCTAACTGCAATATCATATTTAACATATTATTATATAGTCTTGAATATCTGGGCTGGTTACATCTAATTTATAGTTCATATTCATACTATAATATCATCCACTTTTTTTGATTATTCCACCATTGTTTTGCCAGGCACTGTATGTTGCTAAACATATCTTTTCCTGAAGATTTTATAATCTCATACTTTAGAGTGTAACTGGGATGCAGGACATCATGCTTCATATCCCTTTGGTGTGTATAATGAAGTAGAACTGTTATAAAGGCTCTGGTCTCTTAGCTATTCTCCTGCGGATGTATCTGGTAGAGAATGTGGTTGGGAATGTCTTGATGTCTGCCTTCCACTTCTTATTCACTTGCAAGTATCACTGAACTGGGGAATTAAAGATTAAATGCAGTTTTTGCAGGCCAGACAGTTCCCTATTCTAGATGTTTTTGTGGAAAAGTTGTTTTCTTATTGAATTAAGAATTTAACAAGACTCACAAAAGGGATGATATGCCTCTGTTTATCCAGCTCTGTTTAGGCATAATCTAATTAATGCCAGAAGGAATCATAAAGAATGCAACATGCTGTGCTGCAGGACTATTGTTATTTGCTGGCAACCAGGATGCAGCCAAGTGCAGAAGCTGCATTTTTTTCTCATGTATCTGTTTTTAATTTCTTGCACCTTGTTCTTATCATCTCCTTCTGACTACAGTCAAAATCATAATTCTGGATTGTGTTGATCTTGGGTATGTTTTGCTTTGCAGTCTTATATTATTACAGAGTCTTTGTGTGGTGCAGTCTAGCCTAAATCAACAGAGAACACTCAACTAACTAACCAAGTTCTCCTTATTTGATTAAAAGACGTTTTTTCCTTCATCCTTGTGAATTGGAACATTAATTATTCTGAAATTATCCATTAGTCCCTCAAGGACAGGGTTGTGTCACCTTCTTGTTTCATTGGAATATGTTTAATACCAACAGTAAAATCTGGAATCCCTAACAGTTGCTCTACGAAGTCAGACTAAACCCATTTAATCTCTTTCATCAGTTCTGGTGTCCTCAAGTTTCCTTTGAGGAAGAAAGGAGGGGAGAATTAGAAAAAAAAATTATCTTCAGGTTTAGTTCCCATATAACCAGTTTCTACTATGAAATGTGGGAATTTTTATTCTTCTGAAAGTGTAATTAATATGTGTGAAAATATAAATCCTGCAGAAAACCTCCTCATACCTAGTCATGTACGCAAGACCTTCTCAATAAAAAGATATTTTCTACATATTTCAAACCACTGCAGCAAAATACTTAAACAGGTGGACGTCTCCAGAGAAGCTGTGGATGCCCCATCCCCGGAGGCGTTCAAGGCCAGGTTTGATGGGGCCCTGGGCAGCCTGATATAGTGGTT
The DNA here is from genome assembly GCA_907165065.1 of Caprimulgus europaeus. The sequence continues at coordinate 119,668,832 of OU015523.1, forward strand.
GGCAACCCTGTCCATGGCAGGGGGGTTGGAGCTAGATGATCTTTAAGGTCCTTTCCAACCCAAGCCATTCTGTGATTCTGTGATTCTATGATTCTGTGATTCTAATGATCTGATTGTGCTAGTGGAAATATTAAAGTGTTCACACTTATGCCCAGACTTTCCTGAAGTCCTTAATTGATTGGGTGCTGAATTTTTCCTTTAAACTATAGTCCTCTCTTGTATTTTTAATATTGACCAGCAAAAACCAGTTTTTCTTAATGACTTCGATTTTTTTTTCTTGTACTTAGAGTCTAAAAGGGCACAAAGTCTCAAAAATGAAAGTTTAAAAGTATTTTTAAACTTATGGGAAAAGTTTCATAAATGGACAAAAGTTTTGCTCTTATTGCTGCTGTGAATTGTTGGTTTAGCAGTGCATAGTGGCATAGTGGAGTTACATTACAAAACTCCATTTTTAAACATGAATAAATCACTTGTAAATGGAAGCTCTTAAAGATTGTGGTGTGTTTGTTATGCTCATTTGATTGCTTGTTTTGATGGAAAAAATGCTGACTCTTTGATATAAATTTTACTGAAGAATTTTCTATTTTTTAACATAGTGGTTTATTGATTTAGTATTGTTCCAAAGGCATGTAATTTGATGAAGCTCCTTTGTGAGTATTTGTAACTTTGCTAATAAAAAGTACATACCACAGGTTACAGATTTCTTCCTAGGATTTTTAAAAGAATCTTGAAATCTTTAACTTTGAATGAAGTACACTGATGTAATTAAAATATTTTTGCATTGCTATGTAGTTCAAGCACAATGTTATCTCTATGTTCCAGGTTAATGGACTGGAGCCTTCACAATCCTGTATTTTGCCCTTAATCATAATCATATTCAACCTTAATCATAATCACATAGAGCCAGCTCAAGTGCAGAAGTTAGATTAATGTCACCATAGACATTTATGGACATTAATATTTTCAGCAAGTTTTTTGGAAACTGAGAGTTCTGTTTCACCATGACCAGAAGTGGCCTAAGGTCTAAAATGTGAGCAACTACATTTCTTTTATATTTAGGTCTTGTCAAGCTTCACAGAAAAGGCATTCCTTCTCTTATTTAGCTTGAAATAAAAAAAACAAACAAACAAACATGAAAAACAACAACAAAAAAAACCCCAAATGCCAAACTCCTCCGATCCCATGGTATTCCAGTTTTAGCACATTAATGTAGGGATCAGAATACTTGTCTCAGTAGCCTAGTTTCAATAGTAAACCCATATCACTCAACTTGCAAAGTTCAGTTAATCAGTGAAGAGGGAGTATGGATACATGTATGAGAGAAGCAGTATCAGTCTTCATGGTTTATAGGATTAATTGAATTTAAGAGAATGAATGTCATTCTGTAACCTATAATTAGAGTGACTTTAATACCTCAGTCTAGATCTTTCTTTAACTAAAGTTTCTATACTTTATGCTAAAAAGTCACTGGCTAAAGAAATATTGATTAAATGTTGACCTCCTACATGGTATAGAACTAGCCAGTTAACTTCTTGAATTAAGTTTGCATTTTGCACTTCCTAAGGGCTTGTTCTAAATAAGGAGATAGAGAATGAAGGGCAGTTTAAAATAAATGAATGAACTCTTTCTCTGATAGTCCAAGGAAAAAAGCTTAGGTACTGTGTTTTGGGAAGGAATTCAGGATGGTTAGTCCTACACAGTGCACCTCCCAGACTGTTTTTGGATTTGAGGCACATTCTTTTATAACAAAAGATGATTCCTTAGTTTATAACTGATTCCTGCATGTCTTGTTTTATGCTGAACAAATCTCATGTTTATTAGGGATACCCTTTACCCCACAGTAATGGGTTTAGATTCTACTACAGGAGTCAGCACTGAAAATTTAGACTCCGAGATTATCAGTCTATTTTTCACTCTGTTCATTAACCTCTTAAAAAAACCCCCCAAACAAACAAAAAAACCCCACCTCCTTAATCTCCTTAGATTCCCTCAGGCTGCTAAAATCAGAGGTTTCTATAACCAACCAGAGCATCAGATTTACAAGTAATTTGTGATATGCTTAGGCACGCAAAGTAGCTGTTGCACTTCAACAGGTTTATTTGCCATAGTCATGTATTTATGCTTTATTGATATTTTATTAATGAAGATCTTAAAAAACTCCATTGCCCCTTTGGGCACAGTCCTAACCAGTTGTACTCATTCAGAAGTCACCTGAGAAAGTACAGGCTTGCTCTACTACTTCTGCTTCTTATCTAGAGTGACCATTGCAAATTGTCCTTGAAATAAACTATCACAGAGTTAGAGCAAAGTGTTTTCTTAGGGTAGAACTAGTTTACCAAAAGTTTCAGGAGAAAACAAATGTGTTTTTGTAGTGTTGATGACTGGGGAACTAAGACACAGGAGTTAACCATGGTTAACTTAGTTGGTAATGTGGATATGCCGAATGTCTGTCATTCATGTAGCTCCCACACAGCATTTACCAATATAACTTCAAATGATGAATGAGTTTGAGAATTTTGCCATCTGCTTGCTGAAACAGGGAAAAATATGTAATTCACTGAATTCATTATTCCTTTGGGTCTGATAACAGCAACAGATTGTGTGGAGGGCGTAAACATCAAAGAGGGAGAAATGTTATTCACAGGGAAATGGCTTTGTATGGTGGGATTAAATGAACAGAGTAGGAATGCTGGATTTGGGAGGGTGTGGGCTGTGCTGACAAGCAGGATCCAAAGTCCATTGAGATAAGTAAGAAATTAGAATATGAAAGGAAAAACTTTAACACAGAACAGAGTTGGTAGCTTTCTGCACTTCCTATATGTGAAGAATAGCCTGGTTAAGAAGGTATTAAGGTCACAGAAGAGAAAGAAGGGTCATGCAGACTGATTTCAAAATGATCTCTGTTCAAGACAAGGAAGTCCCAAATGTGAGCTAAAATAAACCTTGACTTGACAACGCAGAAGAACAAGTATCCACGGGGTGACTTTGTAGACCTTTGGTAGATGACTCTGTCTCTTTTGGGTAATAAAGCTTTACAAATATGACCAAGGGTAAAACATTAAAGTGCTTTACCTATGCATGCAAAGCAATGCTATTATTCTGATCCTGTGTTAGTAGAGTACATCAGTCAGATCTGAAGCCAAAGATGCATAAATTTTTAAGTGCTAATGACATAAATTCTGCCAAAGACAGATATAGAATTTTTAAGAATAATTAATGTTATTTGGGTTTTTTTTTAAAAAGTATTAGGAGCAGTTGTTTGGAACCTCTGTCAGTTAACATTTAAAAAATGCCAACAGATGGCTCTTCCTGCATCCGTGCAGCTGACGATTCCAAATAAGTAGTGCTGAGAGATTTCTTGGTGAAGCTAAGGGACAGGAAAGGCAGCTGTCACTGAATATCTTAATTACAGCATTTACAAAATTCTAATTAATATAATGTTGTTTCTATAGCTATATTAATGTAACATCCATTAGTATGTCATTGGTTATGCTTTGTGAATTAAATTTGGAATTTGGCACATATCTGAAATTTTTGAAGCAAGCATTTGATCTAAAATCAGCTTTACATGGAGAGAATGCATTTTAAATACAGATGATGTCTCTTTGTTTTAGAAAGTGATGGTAGACATTTGATAGCTGTTGGTACGTAAGTACTTTTGAGCAGCTTTTCATAGTGGTGCTGAGAAGACCTTTAACATTTGAACTGTATTGTTTAAAATGTCAGAAATGGTTTTGACATCAGGAATAATGTAATTCTGTATTTTAGAATATCAACATTCAGTGGCATTTCAGATGGTAAATTTGATCAGTAAAAAATGTTTAAAATTGGTTTTGGTTTGTTTTTTTTTTAAGTAAGGACGAGAAATTCTTATTCTAAGTTGAAAGAAGATTGGGTTAAACTCTGTGTAGTTCAAGTAAATATCAAATATAAAATTGAAGGTAAAGTTTCAGAATCACATTACTGGAACTTTCATTTTAATATTATTCATCATTTTTTCTCTCTCCAGAAAGAAAGAGATTTTTCTCTCTCTTTTATTCTGGTACCTGATTAAGGCTTAAAATAATGCTTTGTTTTCCCCTGACTTTTCTAAAGTCATGTAACAACATCAGAATAAGGCATAGGAGGCTGCTGTTAATAAAACAGTCCTCCATTCAAATAATAATAATCACTTTCAGTTGATCTGGTCTAAGAAAGCACTAGTTTTTTCCTTTACCCCTTTATTTCCCAAATGCCACCTATGTTTGTTCTGACATGATAGTAAAATATTACTGTGCTCTGTGTCCAAAGGATGTCACTACAGTAAAGAAGGCCATGGAAGTGTACTTCTGCTTGGTAAATCTATGCTTGATTACACAGAACTACATTCTTCCAACTTTCTCCTGATGATTGTAAGAACTTTCTTCAGTACCAGCCATTTGAGGTTGAAGAATAGTAAGGAGTCAATATGGATGTTGTATCTTTTTCAGTCTAATAAGGTGAAAACAGTTGCTGTAAACAGAGAAAGAAAATATGAAGTGATGACACAAGCCCTTGACTCACCTTGCTTTGGCCTGTCCTGAGTTCAGTTTTATATGGCCACAGGATTTGCATAGATAAATTTGCCTAAAATAAATGTTTTTTCTTTGCCTTTTGGGGTGTAAAGACTTGAAGCACTGCATTACTCTACATACTTATTGCTTCTGTGTATGGTGCTTGCTGCTGTGAATAATCATAGAATCATAGAATGGTATGGATAGGAAGGGACCTTAAAGATCATCATATAGAAAAATATTTCCGGATGAAGTACTAGGTGAAGAAAACATTGCAAAAATAGCTGCAGATAATGGTGACTGAGACAAGGCTCAGAAGTATGAGAAAATCAGTACAATACAAGATAAGATTACTTGCCCTTTTGGGAAGGGAGTTTCATGGAGAGCAGATTGCTTGAACTGATTGTTTTCTTGTGTTGTCAGTAGATTACCTAGGGAAAAAACATTAAAAAATGTATTCTCTAGTGCAGAAGGTAATATTAAAAAAACACCAGCCAACGAAACCCTGTAGGTTTCCCACTGCAAGACAATTGAAACGTAATGGAAATTCAATTGATTTTCAGTGGGGAAAGCTGCAGGGCACCAATTATCTGTGCTCTGGAATTGTTGCTTGAAGTGAAGCTACACATTGAGGAGCCAATCAAATGTATTTCAATCCCTGCATGCAATATGCTACTGACAACAGTATACAGATAAAATTTTTCAACTTCTAATTAAATGGACATATCAAGATAATTTTGATTGGCTTTTAAAAGGACATTTGAAACATTCCTGAAAAAATTGATGTAGCCAACTCAGTAGCAATTTTGCAAAACTTATATAAATCTCACTTTTAGGATTATGAGCTGTATTATGTCTACATATATATATATGCCTGTTCATGATCAGCATGTCTGTATCAGATTTTTGCAAAGGGGAAGTGTTAATTAAAGTATTTTAAAGGATTTAAAACTGACTTTTACTGTAATTCCTTGATACAAATCCAAAGTAATCTAATAGCCATTAGGAATATTTATTGCTTGCACACAGAAGAATTTTTTTTTTTACTTTATTTAAGAGCTCTGTCATTCTATAGGACAGCTGCTGATAGGCAGCTAGCAAATAATGACTGTCTCAGATTAAGTAGCAATGGCAAATCAAGATCTATATATAGAAATAATCTAAACTGTTCTAAGCAGCAAGATAGAACAACAAGGCATGGATTTAACTACCAAGGTGAACAGATAAAAGTGGTTGTAAATATTACTGGGATAGAAGTTTATGTGGTTTCTGAAGCATTTTTTTTCTTCATTATTTTTCAACAATTTTCTTATGACTTGGATAGCAGAAAAGAGAACACAGTTATTAAATTTCTAATTCAAGAACAATTGCAAATTTTTAGGCAGAAACTTTTAGTGGAGCAGAATAAAGAAGAGGAGAACTGGTTAGACAGCAGTTTTGGAGAAAAATATATTCCACAATGCATCTCAATTTGAAACAAGTGTTAGTGACATACAGTGTATTAAGAGTGTATCTTGCAACAGACACATGGATTAATCAATCTGCCCTACTTGGCACTACTAAATCCTTTAGTTGCAACCTGAGGCACTCCAACCTCAAAGGAGATGTATGCCAGCTAGCAAGACTACAGCACATGATCAGACATCTCAAAAAATCAGTAAATATGGAAAAACATGGAATTTAGTTTAGGAAAAGAGAGACTGCAGGCAGATATGACAGCCATTGTCAGATAAGCTGAAAAATAGAAATTAGTAAATTGTTCTCTGGGTTTCAAAACATTTACAGTTCCTTCAAGCTTTGTATTGACATTTTCATGTTTAATAACTGTATTCCCTATTCTGTCATCCAAGACAAGAATAGGCTTAATATGCAGCAGGAGAGATTTAGATTGGGCATTAGGAAAATATTTCTGGTAGACTAGCTAGAGAATGTCAATAGAAGTAGCAAAATCTGCATCATTTAAAGAATGATTTAGGCAAACATCTGCTAAGAATAACATTATAGTTTTTCTTGCCGTGAGCTTGAGTGGCAGAAAACTAGAAAACCCATTTTCCTCAAGGCAGCTCTACATTAAATTTAGAGACAAATGTGCTGAAAGTTTAGTAGCTGTTGTTCATGCCTTTCTTATCCTTCAAATAAAAGAGCATATTTTCTTGGTATGTAAGATTAACAGAGAAAGTGAATGTCATGAAACAGGAACTTAAGTGACTTTCAGATCTGTTTCTGCTGTTTCACACTGGGGTGAGTTTCACCCCTCTGGAGAACAATATTTTCAGTGTGCTGATTGCTGAAAGAAATTGCAGAACACTGCACACATTTATTATAGACAAAGTTATGATGTGTATACCATTAACTCTGTCATATATTCCTCTTTGTTTCACTAGACCACTTTAAAAATAATATACTCTTCAAGGTGAGACAAGAGGTCAAAGGATCCTGGAAAGACAAACTGCAAGTTAATTGAGAAGCACAAGTAAATAATTTCTTCACTGAAGAAATTAACAAAAAGGATAATCTGTAATCTAATTGATTTGCTTCACTTAGATAGGAAGAAAGTGTGGTTTATGTATTGGTCTATCAATTTATAATATTGCGTGAATTGAATAATCCACAGATATTCTTTCTGAAGTTATAATCTTATTTTTAACATTCCTAAACTGGACTTCTATCTATAACATAGAAATGCAAGTATTTTACCCAGTTTAAAGAAAGAGCTATGCCAGTTTCATTTTTTAGCTGGGACAATAACAGCAGTATTTACATAAATCTGATTTTTGTCCTTTGCCTTCTATTAGAGCCACTATCAATAGATGGTGACATATCAATTTCTCTGCTTTAAGCTGACTTTACACTTTCACAAATGACTGCACAGCATGTAATGTACAGAAATAATTCTCCTGAACTCATTCTATAACTTTGCTTTTAACACTGGGAATCTGAATTTGTTAACTGGTCACCCTTGTCTGGCTGAAGGTGGAAAGAAAAACCACGAAAAGAAAATAAAGGGATTTTTTTTATTTTTTTTTTCAGTGGGGTCACTACTGTCAGCCTGCTGTTTTACTTTGAGAGCTTCTGATTTCATTCAAGTAAACACCTCAGATGTGTCATTCAGCTCAATAATCAGACTCTGACCTGTTAATACAATCAGCAGAGCCTTAAGAGCAAGCCAGCTCCTGAAGTGGAAACCTAGAATAGGATTCAGTTGTCTAAACATAGAGATCTATTTACACTATAGGTACTCTGGGACTTACATGTTATCCAGCTGCTGCATCAGAAAGAATGTGGGGTCTCCCAGAAGTCCTATGCCATATTTGCCAGCCTGTTGAAGCATCTTAGATACTGTAAATTAACCAGGCTGACTAAGATGATCTAGATTATCTAAGGTGCTTATAGATAAGAAAATGAGCTCTTTCCCTATTAGCCATTCAGCTGTCTAGATTCCAGGACTGTTTTGAAATCAAAATTGACAATAATGGGAGTTTAGGGATGTCTTACACATCCCAGCAGCTATGTTTGGGTCTCTTAAAAGTAAGTTGAACTTTGTTCTTCATTTCTCTCTCTGTCCAACCTGATTGTACTGATGAATACAAGTTCTTCCTTTCTTCAAAGGGAAGTAAAAGGTTTATTTAGTTAGTGTAGCATGTTGACATCCCAAAAAATATATTTAACAGCAGGCAGACAATTGTAAAATAATATATGAATATTGTAAGAAGAATTATACTATAAAGCCAGAAGTGTTCCATTAGGTTAAATTTAGAGGAATTTTCCTCTAGAATTTAATTCTTCCCTCCCAGTTGTTGCAAGTATACCTTTTGAATCTACCCTGGCTTAGTTTTTTAACAGCAATATTTTCTGTGCCACTAACTAATGCCCTATAACTTTTACTACAGAATCCTGAATGCTTTAAGCTATGGTCTTTATTCTAATACTAGCCTGCAGACCTGTCCTTACACAGATCCCTTCATAGATAATACTTATTCCCGTTGATCTGATTTGCTGTTTAAGTTTGAACTGATGTATCTTCTTCCCCCCCGACCCCCATGATGCTGTTTATCATCTTTAGTTTATTATCTCTTCCAAAAAAGGTGTTTATGGTTTCTCTCATGCTTGGAAGACATAGCATTGCAAAGCTAATTATTTGCTTATGTTGAATGTTCTGTAAAATAATTTATTTGATAGTATATCTACAAAATCATTGACTGCTTTGAGTGGTACCAGTGAGACTTGGAGGACACTACCTACTGTACCAGCCACTGAGGTTCTTCCAACAGCTTTCATGAACAGGATATACATTAGAATAAAACCTTTCACAAGAGAGTCATAATACCTAATATTCATTTCAAAGTCCTACACTACTCTAATACAAATAATTATGGAACCAAATATGAGCTTTGGTTTGGGCTTATCTGTGTTTTTGTCATTTTTTCAGGTATTTCTTCCAGCTTGGTTCCTAGGGAAATGACAGCTGCAGCTCAGATAATTAAAAAAAAAAAACCAACAAACCACAACAAAAACAACAACAAAAAAAACAAAAACAGACCTTGAGGACTGCTGTGAACTTGCCAAGAACTGTGCTAAAGAGAAGGAGTGTTCATCATTACACTCTTTTGAGCATGACACAGAAGTTTCTGCTAAAATAAAGCTGGTCAAAGCTGTGATTCCATTTGACCCAGAAAAGCACACCCTAACATTTTTAGTCTAAGGATATATCCCAGCAGAGATTTGAGATATCCTTCATCACATAGCACACAGCTAATGAATTGTTCATGGGTTCATCTCATAGCAAAAGCTGTGTTGATCATCCTGTCCTTTCTCTTCAGAAAGGTAAATTTCTTCTACCAGATGGCAGGGTTGGATTTCTCATCCCAGTCCTGCCTTGCTTACTCTCCTGCCTGCAGAGAGAGGCATGCCTTTCAAAGGAATTTGAACTATTGCAATGAAATTCATCCTGCTGGATAAGCAGAATTTTAGTGACCTGTCATTGTCAATGCATAATTTTGACATTATAAGAATTGGTCTTTAATCTATAGCTGCTGAAACTATTTCTGAAATGGAAAATAGGAAAAAAAAAATCATTAAAGCTTTTAGAGAGTCAATTAATTCCCTGCAGAAATTGCTTTTAACAGTTAAGAAACTAACTAAACCATTTTAATAGTGCAAAGTGCTATAACAGCTGTTCATCAAGGAGGAAATAAACACCACAGCAACTTTCAAGTGTACTATGATTCCTGTTGCTTCTTCAATCTCTTTACCAAGGGTTTACACAAATGTTGCTGGAACAGCAAAGAATGAGCTTCCATATAACACAAGCGTTATTATGTCTTTATTTTATTTGGGTAAAAATTAAAATGTACAAACTTTTTGCTGTTATTCTATGTTAATAAGAGAAAAATGTAACTAATGATGACTTTGACCTTTATTAAGAAGTTTGGTTTTTTAGGTGTTTGTGTGGGTTTTTTTGTTGTTGTTGTTGGGGTTTTGTTTTTTGTTTTTCCTATTGGCTTCCTTGGTTCTTATCAGCCAGAGAATCCAGGAGGGCCTAATTAGAAGAAAGGTGTCAAAGCAGTGGTTGTCAAACATATTTTTCACATTAGCTGGGTATGAGACTGTGACAATTTCAGAATAACTGAAGTGTTCCTGAACATGTAGCTGAGCATTAAGAATAAAATTTTGTGTTATGACTATACATGAAACCTGTAAGGAAAATAAAAACAAGGGATTAAAAGCATAAAGTAGTCATGAATTGCAAGGATGCTTCACTCTGCAGAAATATGCATCTGAGAAGAAGGTCATCCTCTTCTATCATCCTACGCTTTCCTGAAATGATCATTCTCTAATTTTTGCATTCCCTCTGATTTTTGGTCAATATTAAGAGATTTTTCACTAAAGGTTATTATTCAGAATATTTAGAGAGGCTTTTTTTTGGAATTACTCACATATCTGAAACTGAGGCTGTACAGCACCTGACACTTGCTGCTCTCCTGCAGCTCTTGATGATCCATGTGTGTGTTTCCACACTGCACCTTATGCTACATCCTGAGTGGTCCTGCAGTATGGAAGGGATGCAGAAAAGGGATCAAGTAAGGTCTGCCACCCTTTCAGGACCAGTGCATTTCTTCTTGTACATCTGTGTGTCACTGGTGGCCAGTACACAGAAAGGTCTATTTACTGACCACTCAGATATGGTCATTTCCATTTCCACGCATTTTCATAACCACTAAATCCTCTGCTGTCAGGGGATGCCTTCTACTTCTTTATTTCTCAAAGTAAGCTAACTGCATCATGAATTGCTGAGACTGTAAGAAAGCAAAACATCAGGCTTTTCTTATTAAATATGTTTACTGGATACTTGTATCCAGTGGGCATTTTTAAAGTATATTGACTCAAATGTCTCGTATCTCTTTTCAAAAATGAAAAAAAAAATGCTTGTATGGGATTATGCTATAGTGTGGCTGAACATAGGACCTGAACAGGTGTGTGAATTTCACCTGCAGTGTTGATAAAGCTTAGCAAATAAACTAAGATTTTTATTTTTTCTTTAGTTTTAAGCAACTCAGTTTAAGGGATATAGAATCTACTGTCTTACTATGTTGTAAAGATATATTACATTCATAGAGGAAAAAAAGTTGGAAACAAGTTTCAGTGATAGTGCTCTATCTCACTGATGACTAGAATAGTAGATGACAGTTTTTACAGCTTTAAAGATTCATAGGCATTTTTTTCTTTGTTTGGAGACTACTGAATCTAGAAAGTTCTTCCCTTACTCTCTCCCCAACTAATTTTTATCACTGACTGTAATGTTATATTCCATGAAGGGTATATAGCTGAATAGCCCTCTCAAACCAGATCATACTTTACCTGCCCCATGTTATACATTTATGTTATACTTTAATATAAAATACTTTATTTTCAGAGTACTATATGAGAGCATAGATTGTGAGAACAGAAGTATTGTTAGCAAGGTGGTATTTAAGAGTTTTTCTTACACTACTCTGAAGTTAATTTGGTACTCCATTACAGAAAAATAAGGTTATTTCTTTATCTATACAGAGATTCAAACAAAGGTGGTAGTTCTCCACCTCTCTAGTCATTGTGTCACAGCATAGGTCTGGAAGGGACAACCAGAGGTAATGAGTAAGTCCGGTCTTTGTTTTCAGTCAAGGACTTCTGCAGTGAAATGGAACCGAGACCTTGCTGAAAGCCTGATTGTATTATCAGGCCAGAGTCGGGGAGGGAAAATGAGGTCAGAACAAAAAAATAAGATTCTTTCTTCCCCTCTGACCCAGGCTGAACTTGAGCTGAAGTAGTTTTGAAGGTGAAATTAAGAAGATCCTTCATGTGTGTGACAGCACCTTAGATTGAAACCTTACTCAGTTTCTTAAATGAATTGGGTCCCTGAGGGTTGGTGACTTCTGGGATATCTTTGTGAAGTGTGAAAAAATGACCCAAACTAGAAATAGCCTGAGCTGAAAGAATACAGGACTATTCTGAGACTGTTTTCCTTGTCTGAGCTTCCATTGCTGGAACACAACCCACTAAAGTCCTGAGATATTAACTGCAGGAATGAATAGAGAAAGATTATACAGATACTGAAACATTAATGCTTATGTAAAGTTTGACAATAATACCAAACAAATTACTTTTCAGACCAGAAGTTGTGTTATATGTCCTTGCAGCACCATTTTCCTACAGTATAGGTCTGTGTTCTATTACTTAATTTGATAATAAACTTATGTCCTTTCTGTAGTCTCCTTTCTGTTAACAATTGTGCCTTCATTGTGTACAAGATCTCCAATAAATGCTTATAGATCCCAAGTGCTCTGGAAGAAAAGCTTGATACATCCAAAGAAAGGACTTCAATCTCTGGACTCCTACAAAAGCATCTCTCTTCCTGAATCAGTTGCACTTCCAGTAGAGCAAATAAAACTCTTATAAATATAGAAGAAGTTAGAAGGGTGAAAAGTGGGCTGTTTCCTTTTCTTTGTAAATGATGACTTTGACTTAGGGAATACACCAATTTTAACCTAATGGCCCAGTCAAGGGCATTTTTATTTGAAAGAAGCATGAATGGGATTCAGTGGGAAGAAAGAATTCTTAAGTTGCATATAAATTAAGTAAGAATGAGACATAATTTCTCATTAAGATTTCTCATTAAAAATTTAAATAAACTTTTCAAATTTATAATCAGTAGGATCAGGTTCATAAATAGCTATGGAATAATCAGATATGCAATCCAAAAGACAAAGGTTTGGCCTTTTTCTGTGCCACAGTCAGAGTGACTGTTACTTGAGCCCTTGTTACTTGAGTTCCCTTGTTCAGAAATCTTAGCAAGCATCTTGCACATTTATAGTCTCATTACCTTCTATAATAAACTCTTCCAAAAGTAATTCACATGATCTGTGATTGTGAGATGAGTGGGAATGAACATTCAAATAAAGAGACAGGCTGGTCATCCTGTAAGTGGCCTTTAACACATCTAATTTGTAGGGTGTATTTCCATAGCTATCTAATTCCTGCTCATACGCCACTAAATAAAAGAGAAAAAAGGCGGGGGGGAAACTCAACAAACCAACAACAAACCCCTCTCTCATAAAGTTCTCTATATCTTCAGGAGTGTTACATTTTGCAGTAAATAGGGATGAACAGATTTGATTACACTGAGAAAGATCCCCAGTTTTTGTACATGAGTGAACATGGCTTTTACTTATCCATTCCATCCATTTAGTTTGAAAATGATTGGATTATTTTTCTTATAAATGATTTAAATAAGAAAAGGCATGATTCATGTCTAAGATGTACAGAAGGAATCAGTGGTCTTGAGCAGGTTTGTACCACAGGAGGTAGCTGAGCCACAAAACCCAATAAGCAAAATTATAATTTATACTGTGACACAAGCTCATCAGAAGGCAGCATGGGAGGAACTTTATCTTTTACTCTCAGATTTTATAATTATGGATTCTGCTGTAAAACTACTAATAATGTAACATAAAGCTTTAATTTTCAGTGCATTTTACTTGTTTTTCTACTTTTTCCGATGGGTGATTTCAATATAGTTTTGCTCCTGGGCTTTGCCAACAGCACACAACACCCACCACGTTACATGGTCTCGAGCTCTTCAATGTAGAGTGTTGCCTCAAACAGGTCTTAGTAATGTTTCATTGATCTATCTCTGATCTCACCATTGTTCTTATCTGTTCCTAAAATTATATGTACACAATGTTCTATATAATTTTTATGCTGATCACCTGTGTGCCTCAGCTGCTGGTATGTAACCAACTGATCACAGGAAAAGTTTGGATTATATGGAGCAGCTGCTCATGTTCAGAGTCATGAAGTTTTCTTGGTGTGTTGATTACCTACCTCCACAGTTGACAGCTGAGTGCAGAGTAAGCTCAGCGGAAATCATAGAACTTTTATCTGCAGTATAGTGTGCAATGTAGTGTAAATTAAAGTTCATTCATTTTTCGTTTGTTATACTGGCAGAAAAGGAAATCTACCTTCAGTCATAGAAATAATTGACTTTTTCTTTGGTTAATGTTGTTAAAATAACAACATATATTTGTTGGTTAATGTTTTGTTCTTTTTCTTTTTTTTTTTTTCTTTTTTTTTTTGGTCATTTTGGTTGACACCGGTAGTAGAAGAAATCTTATCAAGGAAGTTATGGTTGTTGTATTATTTCTGTCACATCTAGTCTGTTGTACAATGCCCAGTGATAATCAGGATGCTTCAGAAACAATAGGACAAGAGTTTCTCTGCACAAAATAGCTTTAAAATGGTAGTTTTGGCAATTGATGTAGAGGGACAGAAGTCCATGTATTTCATGGTGTCCAGGTCAAATATGCAAAGTTAAAAATTTTGATGTGCCTTGTTGAACTTTTAAGGAGGGTTGTTTTAAGACAGCCAAGGGAAACTGCATTGGGTTCATTATTTAGTTGAGCTGTGCTACCCTCCTAGCTCTGCTTCAGTCCTGCTTATATACTTCAGTAAGCATCTGTGGCTCATACTAGCTATCTGAAAGCTAATGATACTGATTTCCTCTGGGAGTAATCTGAGATTCAGATGTGGAAAGCACTGTATGAAAAGTGGTTTTACTAGATATATGCCATTGCTCAAATTAAGGTTGTCAATTAGATGTGAATACATTGATTTCTCAGTTCAGTGAATAAACAGCTCTAATGCAAGTGTACTTGTGGTGTGGCATTAACAGCTGAAAAAAAAAAAAAAAAAGAAAAGAAAGGAAAGGAAAGAATGAAAGCTAATGGCTTAGTGGACTATAGACATTTGTGGGCCTCAGAGGACAAGAAAGGACATGACCATATGACTGGGGAGGAGAAAGAGCATTAGCTGTGGTTTATCTGATTTGCAAGTGTGCATCTTCTCTATAGTGTAGAAGAGAGGATATAGAATTTTGAGTCAAATTTTCAGATAAGTTGCATATTTATGTAGCCTGAAAATTACTCCTACCTCTACACAAGAGGTCAGGTAATGGCAGTTTTGAAGAAATACAAACAGCTAGAAGAACAGAAATGTAAACTTGTTAACAGGATGGAATAGATACAGTTTAGGAAGAGCAGTGTGGTGAAGGCTGAGGTCATATGGTAAATTTATAAATGTGGGTCTACTGAGGAAAATGTCCATCTTATATTAGTCTCTGTATCCCAGTTCAGGACTTCAAATTAACCAGATAATTGGACCAGATGAGGTGCATCCAAGAGTGCTGAGGGAGCTGACCAATGTCATTGGAAGACCACTCTTTATCATCTTTGAATGGTCAAGACAGGGCAGATTTATGACAACTGCAAATATAATGTTGTTTGTCAAAAAGGACAAAAAGGAAGATCTGGGAAACTATAAGTCTCACTTTAGTCCCTGGGAAGGTTGTGGAGCAAATCCTCCTGAAAGCTGTATGCAGGCATGTGAAAGATGGTAAAGTAATTGTGAACAGTCAGCATGGACTTGATGAAAGGCAAATTGTGGTTTTTACAGTGAGATAACTGGCTGTGCAGGTAATGGGAGACCAGTGGATACCATTTACATTAATTTTAGCAAGGCTTTCAACCTGATTTTCCATACTCTTATTGTAGTCAGATAGTCAAATCTAGTCATTATACTAGATGTGTTGACCACAAAGTGTGTATCAAAATGACTGGACTGCCAGGCTCAAAGAGCAGTGGTCAATGTTTTGAAATCCCACTGGTGGCTAGTTATGAGTGACGTTTCCCTGGGGTCAGTACTGCTTTGGTGCTTTTTCATATAAACAATGACTTGGAGTTTGAGATGAGTGAACCAAAGACAAATTCAAACTGTGGAGGAATGATTAGTTTGTTGGAGGACAGGGCTGCTTTTTAGAGGGATTTCAATGCACTGGAGAAATGGGCTGCCAGAAACTGCATGAATTTTAGTAAAAAAACCAGAAAATTCCACATCTGATGCAGAATAAGCCTATGCAAAAACACAGTCTGGTGGCTGGCTAGCTAGAAAGCAGCTTTGCAGAAAATGACTTAGAGGTCCTCATGCTGATCAAGTTGAACATGATTCAGCAGTGTGCCTCTGTGACAATGAGAGCTAACCACATACCAGGCTGCATTAGTAGCATCACAGCCAGTAGGTTGAGGGAAATGGTTATTTCCTCTACTGGCCCTTGTACGAACACATGGGAAGCTTTATGTCTGGGTTTAGACTCAATAGTACAAGAAAGACATGACATACTGGAGGGAATCCAGAGGAAAGTCAACAAAGATGGTTAGGGGACAAGAGCACATGGTGTGTGAGGGGAGTTAGATTCATTCAGACCAGAGAGAAGAAGGCTGAAGGGACATTCTCCTTTCCTCCTCAGTGTTTAAATCCTGTACATTATTTATACGTAGACTCAACCATTTTCTTGGTTTTCTATTTGAGCTGAACTCCAGCTCCGAATATTTTGCTCGCTGCCATCAGAAGTATAATGCTATTCACTCTGCTGAGTGAACTTACTCTACTCTTACTCTACTGAGTAAGAGTACATCAGATCCTAAGTGTATAAAATCCTAAAAACCACACTCTTTATCTCGTCTGATTCTTAACTCTTCCAAATGTGTAACTTGGATTCCGTGTTCCTTTCCACTTGCAGCCACATAAAGTTTGTCAGTTGTGACATTTTCTTGACTTTCTTTTGTTTGCCTGTGGGTGGCATGATCCACTTAGTACATTATTTTTTTTTTTAAAAATGCATTTTGTTTTGCTCTTCTGATGCCCTGCAAATCTCCAGATCCTGGAATTAGAAGGAAAACATTGTTTCCCTCACTGGGAGCATTACCAGTATGCAAGCATTTACTGGAGTTTTATGTGTATGAATTAAAAAAAAAAATATGTATATATTAACTGCAAGAAAAATAGAAATGAAAAGCTTCTCTAAAACAAAGAAAGAAACAGAAATAACCCTGGGAATTGGAGCTGCATCCATACAGCTAAGCCCACCATATTTTCCAATTCCTGAGAGTGTTAAGTCTGTGGGCTTAAAATGAAAAATGTTCTTAAATCACGCTGCAAGTTTCAATGTTGCAGAGGTCTAGTGGAAGCCTGCTGTATTTTCTGAACCCCAAGGAGATGAAGAGCTGCAAGGCTAAAATGAAAATATGTTCTCAAACCGCTGTGGGAACTCAGCATCATAGAGGACCAGCTAACAAGTGCTTCAGTGTGGATTTCTTTCCCTCTTAGAATTCGAGAATGGTAGGCTTATGCTGAAAGAAATAAAATCTACTCCAAAAAAATGTTACTAATAAAACTCAGGAAATCACAGGCAGGGGAAGCTCAATAACATCTAGATTGTTGCAGGTTATTTGTCAATAAAGTATGAAAATGAGGATAGGATTAGGAGAGCAAATATTCTCTTTCACTTTCCTCAGTAGAAACTGAGAATAACAAAATTGATGACCAGTGCAAGTGAGAACAAATTTGGCCCAAGGAGCACTAATTACAAACTTATACCAAAGCATTCTTTTTAGATCTGTCTGTGGATGAAAATCTCTCCTCTGCAATGCAGAATTCAATTGCACATTCAGCACTGAGGACTTCACACCAAACCCATTCATTAGGGAAAATGGTCCAGCAATTTTAAGACCTTTTGGTTCAGACCTTTTGGTTCAGACCTTTCCTTTTTCTGTGGAATTACAGTTGGCTTCAATTTTTCATACAGAATAGGGGGTAAAATGTTGCTAAATGAAATTACAATGTAATCAGTAAATAGAAGTTTGTCTTGTATTTTAATTCATTATTAAAATATGGGATACTTTTTCATGTTTACAGCCTTTATAAAAACAGCTGTTGCCACAAAGACACATCCTAGGTTAGAACATAGATAAGTATATAGGTAAATGTCCAGAAAGTAGCTATCTTATAATGTGAATAATGTTTAATATAGTTAATCAGATTGATTTAAATAAAAGGATGGAATAAAGTATCCAGGTTGAAAATACTTCCTTCTGTATCTGAAGCCGTAATTTCTGGAAAGTGGTATAAAGGAACTTCAGCCCAAACTGCTAATATGTTTAATTTTTTTTTGACAGGAATTTAACATTTTCAGTCCCGTGGTGCGGTACTTGGAGACTTTCCTGGCAAAAAGAGCACTTGATTAGTTATTCTGAATTAAAATACCCATTCAACAAGGAAGCACGTAAAATGCATTTGGGAAAATTAAGAAGTACTGCTGTGTCTATAAAAAGTGAGGGAAGAAAAATCATGATGCTTCTAGACCCTGACCTACAAACCATTTCAATCAACAGAGGTCTTTTTATCGACTTAATCCACTTGAGATAAGTCTTGTGGTCCATTAAGTCTATATCAGTGTAACAATGAGTTATGCTCAGATCTAAATCTTCCTAGCTTTTAACATGACGTAGGCATATGCTTAAACTTAAGTAGAACTCGAAGCATTTTCAAGACAAGGGTGTTGAAATGACCTGTCGAATTGGAACTTTAATGAGGGAAGAAACTTATAAATTAACATGAACACAACTTCTGCATGGGGAATTGGTTCCCTGATGTTACAGGCAGCTAAGCTGTGATATAAAACAAATCTAAATTTGGAAGGATCTCTTAACGTGCTTTATCTTCCTGTGTCTATTTTTAATAGATTGGAAAGTCTCCTGGAGAGAGGATCTCCTGATTGCCACCGAGTCTTAGACTCTTTGTGATATCCCACTGCTTTCTGTTCAATATTACCATGTTTGTAAAATTCTTCTTGCAGACAGATTCCCCTGTACTTCTTGGTAAACCGGACAATTGATTGTGATGTCAATACTTGTTATCTTTGGTACTGAAATAGGAATATTTCCAACTGAGTCATGCATGTACATAAATCATACTTGATGTAATAGCTCCAGTATATCAGTGGGATTTTTTAAAAACAAAACAAATTTGATGACATTTACATATTGAATTTCAGTTCTCTAAATCATGATGAAACCACCTAAAGTGCATCCCAGAATTTCATTTGGAGTGAAACAGAACATTTACTTGATGCAAAGTCATTCGCTTATATTTTAGTAAGTGCTCCAGCAGCAACTGTCCCTCAGCTAATTTTTCACAAAACTTTGATTTTTTTTTCCTTTTCTATCTTTCAATTATGGCCATTTAAAGAAGCTTGGTCAGTCTGGTAAATGAAAAAAATTCTGAAATTTAGGAGCAGGGAAGAACAGAGTAAATACAACATTGCATTCAGTGATCTAAAGGCTACTTTTGTCTACCTCTACCCTTTTGTTTCAAAATACCAAGACAAATTAACTGTCAGTAGCATATGGGACTTCTACACAACATTGTGAAGTTAGTGCTTGGAATGAAGGACATAAAATATGGAAACTTCACCTCGAATATATCTTCTTAGCTTCACTGATTTCAGATTGGCTGAGCTAATTTATAATAGGTGCAGTTCTGCCCCAGAGATATAACTGATGCTAAACAAGTTTATCTATTTCTTATATATTCTGAACAGAAAATTTTCCTCACTTTTTTCTGCTATGTATACATATCACTTTCCCTTGAATATAAACTATAAACTTTATGGTATCAAGCTTACAATACAGTTTTATTAGAAAATAACAGGTAGATTATGCAGAAGCAGAATGAACCTAATGACTAATTTGGATTATCAAAAGTTAAGCTTTTGATAAAAAAAAAATGAATGTTTTCAAAGGTTCCTTTAGTCTTTTATCCATGTGTTAGTGTGAGATACTTTATTGGTGAGGAAATATGGTGGAATAATGCACTAAGGTACACTTCAGAGTTAAGGCTCAAAGATGTGGATGTAGAAATGTGGTCTCACTCTCACCATTGCATGTCATTAAAACTGCCTGGATTTCATCCAAATTAAATGTGCTTTTGGCTGGTATATAAGAAAAGGAAGAACACTTAAGAATAACACTGAAAGAACACTTCCAATTCAGTGTCACAGGATCAGCACTTAATGCCAAATAGTGGTTCCACACAGGACTATGTCATTCAGTGGTAATTCAGTGCCTGAGGTCAGAATCCAGGCATGCTTAGGGATATTCTAGTGCAAGCATCATGAATGCAAAATTTTGCCATAAGTCAGAGAGAGAAGGTCCCCCAAAAGTCCTGATTCATCAAATGTGTATTCAGACCATGTCTAATCCACTGGAAAAGCACTGAGTTCAACATAAAACACATCAGTCATGGTCATTTTCATTAAAAAATGCACAGTGAGGGAAAGTGATGTCACCTGTAACCCTGATTTGCATAATATATACTTGTTAGAGTGGACTTGTCAATATGGTTGGGTGCAGAAGCAGCAGGTTCCCCTGTTATGAGTTCAGCAGCAGTTTGTTGGTAAATCTGGTAGTCTGATGCCCAGATCATTACTCCTGGTATCTCTGAGTTACAATTCCTACTGAAGAAGTCAGAGACATGGGCTCAGATGCCTCATGAGACACAGGAGGATCCAAGCCACGTTTCTTCAAGGAAAGACTGTGATGGAAGAGTAAGATGAAAGGACTCTTGATGCTTTCAGTGGAAGCTGGGTGGCTGTTGAGTAAATAATGCAAAGGTAGTAAGTGAAAGATCCAACAAGGTGGAATATAAAATGAGACAAATCCTGGATTTTACTTTACACTGATTTATTTGTGCACATTGCATTTAACTGAGGTTGTGTATGATGTTCAGTATTAGGAGTAAAAATCAAATCCATTACTCCTTCCTCTTTAAGAAAGTCTTGCTCCTGACAAATGTCCAGGAGATTTAAATGGCTCTTTGCAAAGATTGGATGGTCTAACACAGCAAGGTCTAGTTTTTAGATACTGGAATATCCCAACAGGTACACAGAAAAAGCAATCTGCATCTCTCTGCACCTCAGTTCTCTATCTGGGAAACAGATTAAAAAAATATGTAGTCTTTAGTAAGTATGTGACAAATTTCTGATACAGAAGCTGTCCCCATGTGCTTATTTAAAAACACACTAAGAAACTGATGTCACTTCAGGGTCTCTTGATGTTCTTTAATAGAGAAATAGATTTTGTTTATATAAGAATTGAAAATGATTAATAAATTGTTGGTAACTTGCAAGTAGACTTGTTAACTATGTATTATAAATAGTTACTGACCTTTTATTAGAAGATATATTAGATTATTTTGAGCTGTGGATATTAGTGATCTATTGACACCACCACTATCCTTTCTGTCCTCAAACCCATAATCTTGGTGATACAGCTAAGTCAAACCAGCTGTGAGGACCCAGCATCTAGGTTTTGCAGATAGATTCTCACAGGTTCTCCAAGATAAAGACTGTACATAATTTTGTATTTGTACAGTACCTGGTATATTTTGATCCAAATTCCTTTGGAACAAAGACTTGCAAAAAGATTCTTTCCAGGATGCTAACAATGAATGCCAGATTGTATATAGAAAACATACAAAAAACCAAACAAATATATATATGTTTGTAAAGAGTAGCTTAGGATAAGACAGCAAGAATATATTCTAAAAGAAGGCTAGTTCCATTTCTGGGCAAATGGACCATATCCATTTTTAGAACCAGTTAAGAATTTTAAGAAGTTGGACATTTATATGTTTCACAGGAATGTTTGGAATCAAAATAGTTAAATTAATAGCTATATGTTGGAGGAGAAATGAAATTTGGCTCCTGTCCTGGTTTTGCTGGGATAGAGTTAATTTTCTTCTCAGTAGTTAGGATAGCTGTGCTTTGGTTTCAGTGCAAGACTTACTATGAGAAGAACATTGACAAAAATACTAATGTTGTTGTTTGATGCTGGAGCCCAAGGCCACCGTGTCTGGCTAGTTCACAGCTGCGTTAGAACTGGGAGGGAGAAGCACAGTGAATAGCAAAACCCAAAACTGGCATTTGGATGTGCCAATGAAATATTCCAGATCATATCACGTCATGTTTAGTATATTATTTGGGGCTGAGAAATTGGGGGATTCTCTCTGGCTTTCACTCGAGCTCTCATTATCATGAGATTGTGGTTGCAGTTCAGGATTGTTGCTCCTCTGGGATCAACCCAGACTTAGTCGGTGGGTGGTGAGCAATTACACTGAGTATCACTCATTTGTATATTTTGTTACTGTTACCATTATCACTACTGTTTTACTATTAGTTTTTTTTAAAGTTTTCTTTTATTTCTATTATTAAACTGTTCATATCTCAACCTACAAACCTCCTTTTCCTTGCCCCCACTCCTCTCCCCTATCCCCTGTGGTTGAGGGGAAAGTGAGTGAACTGCTCTGTTGTTTGCTGTCCACGGGCTAGCCCAGTGAAACTATCACAGCTCCCAGTATGACTTTTCTTAGTACTCCTAGACAAGCTACTGGCTTGCTGAGACTATAGGCTCAACTGCATTGTCATTTCCTGTGCTCCTATTAATATAGCCCCATTTTTTTTAACTGATGAACCATGATCAAAACCATGGAGAGATCACTTTAAGTTTTATGAACCAGAAGATTGAATACTGGCACCCAGGAATATTTTCTGGTTATAATTGGTTTACTAGTGCAAAACTGACATTGAAATTTGTAGTTCCTACCTTCTCCAACATGCCTGAACAGCCCCAGTTATGACGATTCTATAGATGTTATTTTCAATATTTTGTAGAGCTGCCATAGCATTTGTCTCATGCACACATTTACCTGTTTTAGAGTCAGAGCTGACTGGTCTTTATGTTGGTACATTTCAGCCCATGTCTGACCTTGGAAAAGTAATTATGAAAAAACCCTAAACAAACAAACAAACAAACAAGCCCAAAACCCCTTGATTGGCTAGAACTTAATATTTCTTATTGAAAGACACTGAACCTTTATGGACAAGACACAGAAGGGACAAGCAATGAATGTTATACCTCTGTGTAGGCAGGCATAATATTTAAAATATAGCTGGAAGGACCTTGAGAAATCAACAGAACACCATGCCTATTTTAGGGACATTCAACTGCATATCAGTCTTTAAAAACCTCCTATGATGAAAATTCCACAATCCTCCTAACTGTTTTATTGTTTGAATTATTTTTTGCTATTATTCTCGTCTAAGTTTCTGAGGCTGAAACACATTAACATAATGATTCCATCTGTCCTGGGCATACAGAGCAATCTAAGAAAGATCTTTTACATATTTAAAGACTTCTGACTTGGGTGTTCTATACTCTTCTCTGAGTAAATAACTCAATATCTTCCACTGCTTTCTCATAGGCCATATTTTACAGATTTTTGATTGCACTGCATGTGCTCTTAGAACAGAGAAGGGCTGACGTGTCTCCCAGTATGCTGCAGCTGCCTGATGAATGGGACAACATCCACTATTAGATGAAAACCCTGTCTTAATTATGTCCCATTTGATATTACACTAACAGCACTCACTAATGATAAATCAGATGTAGCCCCCTGTTCTATCAGGGTTGAAATTTCAGCTTTTAAAATTTTTTTCTTCATATACAACTCACTTCAGAGGTGGTATTTGGTTTCTTTAAGTAGTATCACAGAGGTAACCTGCATATTCCTGTTAGTAGCTACTTTGCAGTGAAGAAGTACATGTAAGTACACGTTAATGTGTACCAGATCACACATCCTTTTTTGTGCTGATTGGTAAGGGTATACTTTTATTGATCATTCCCCACATCAGCATCTCCTTTTATCTCTACATGGAAACCCTACCTTCTCTTGATTTCTTCCTGTGAATTGTGTCAGTACGTAAAGAGAAACTGATGTTATGCCGCTGTTTTTGTTCTTTCTTTCAAGCTGAGCTGTTTCACCTTGCTGTGTTCTCTCCTTCTTCATTCACTTTAGCAGCTGTTTCATCATCTATCTCTGCATTGCAAAGAGGAACACCATTTTCTTCCAATTTTCCTTTTGCTAGTCCCTTTTATGTTCATGTACCATCCTCATAGAAACTACTGTAAGAAGTAAACTAGAAAAAGTTCTCTTTTACTAAAGGAATGTTCTAATTCCACTGGCAATGATTTGCCATCAAATCAGAAGTGAGTTTTTTGGGGTTTTTTTTGCATAGCAAGCAGCCAAAGCTGCCACAATGGGAATATAGTATTTTTCCTACACCGACCAATGGAGTTTCGAATAGCAATAATATTTTAGCTCTGATAACAGTGCCACAATCCTACCAGTGGTTGAAATGTAGCTTTAAACCACTCCAATATACCTTTTTTCCCCCTTCTATAGTGTCCTTTACTTGACCCTTCTTTTCTCCTTTGATGTAGCTGGCAGAAAGTTCAGGTCTAGTGTCCCTGAGAGCCCTGTACCTAGGGAGTACTTCTGTAATACTGTCCGTTGTGTTTACAGTGAATGGTACAAAGTGACCGCCTAAGACTGCATCCCATGGATTAAGGCAGGATCATAAACACAGGTAACAAATTCAACAGAATACAACAGAAACAAGAACTTTCCAGAGTTTTTAGAAAACTTTTTTCCCTGAATTTCCCTCTTGTTTCACTGACAGTTGCAGACTGCAGTCAAAGGAGTTTCCTAAATAAGGCAAATTTAGTTCGTTGACTAAGTGGTTTTGGCAATACTAGTTGTAGCTAAAGCTTATCCAGTGAAATCTGCTGAGCTCCAGTCTTATGTTCTTGATCACATTCAAATAAAATGTCCCCAGGAGTTATATTCCATGAAGCAATGTGAATATCTATGTTGTGCTGAAAAACTGAAATTTATGTCATTGTGAACAGTCTACAGGAGTTATAAAGACAATGTTTGAAGATCAGCACATAGATAAACAAAGTGTTTTTCAAACAAAATTGCAATACATCTCTATGACTCTCTAGGGACCTTGCCTTGGAAACCCTGTCCATCAATTTGTAAAAAACACAATCACAAATACTAGTGTAGTTTTACATTTGTGGAGCTACTTACAGAATTTGAGTATATGTCAACAGAGTACCACTGCTTTCTTGCAGTGATTTTGCAAGTGATGTAGCATGCAGGTCTTTTTCCTCCTATGGGTAGTATCAGTGGAGCTATTTCCCTGAATAAAGCAAACTTGTGCATCTGCAGAGTCAGAATCAAAGCTAGGAAGCTACATGGCACAACACACTTAGTTACAAGGTGTTTCTTACTTTCCCAAGGACAAATAAAACACTTTTGTTTTTCATACAGTGTAATAATGCTATGGTTTATAACCTATAAATTCTCCAAGTGTTTTCATCTTGTTAGAGTTATCACCTCATACACAGGAGGCTTCGTTGTGTGGTAATAAGACTTTTCTTTTCTCAAGTTCAGACCTGAATAGATTTAGTTAAAAAGAGAAAATCCAAAAAGATCAGGTGGTATTTCAGGACTTGTGATATGGATGTGATAATGGTTTTCTGCCATATATCTAGATTAAAATAAATAGATGCATATGTGGCTTAAGGAACTTCCTTTTAAAAACTCCAATTTGACTGTTATTCATATCTTAAGTAGCTGGTTCAAATATTAGTGACCAGATTTGTTTTCTACTGATTGAGCATACATGATATATTGTGGCACTTTATTTTCTTGGAAACTGCTTTACTGGGTGTAATTTTTGAGCATAGTTATTTTGTGAAAAGCCATTATCTAGCTAACATCTCTTCTTCATTCAGGGACACCACTATATATAGGGCTATTAAAGGAACTTTTAATAGCAACTTTTTTAAATTCTTAAGTCAATCTTGCCAAGACTTCTAAAATGACTTTATAAAGTTCTTCCTTTGCTGAATTGCTTTATCCTATTGGTCATTTCTGTGTTGGATTCTACATTGAAAAAAAGGATCTATTTATTCTCCTGACACCTTTTATATCTTTTATCTCTTCTTTAGGAAAACATCTGTCCATTAGCATACTAATAGCATCTCTGCTAGTACTTAATGAAACTTTTTTTATCTTTATGATCCCATCTGGTTTCAAGTTGCTTTCACAGAAAGAGTGGGAAAAAAAGTTAAAAATCCCAAAGGTTTTCCTCTACTTTTTGCTGTTTAAAAAAAACAGTATATGGGTATATAGGTAGAAGTGCCATTCTTTGGCGACCTTGTTCTCCCTCATGCAGGACAAAAGGGCAAGATGCTCAGAAAAGCTAAGGATTGTGTGATGATGAAAACAATCTACAGGATCAGACCACATGTCCACCTAGCCTGTTATCATGTCTGCAAATGTGGCTAGATACACACCAAGTAATATTAGGCAGCTAGTGGTACTTCTCCCTTACAAAACTTTTTCCTTCCAAAGTTATGTAGTTATCTGGGGAGAAGTCCCATGTTAACACAGGTGCAAAGGTGAAATTCACTTCTTCCCATCTGAATAACAACAATAATTACAACAACGACAACAAGAACAACAACAATAATAATGATGATGATGATAATAATAATAATAATAATAATAATAATAATAATAATAATAATAATGCTCTTTGCACAGGACAGAAAAAGTTAGAGTAATTCCAATATGTGCCTCCCTTTCCTGCTCATTTATTTGGAAGAACAGAGCCTTGTGTTCCAAGGCAGACAGAAACCTTGATAGGGTGAGCGATGGAACCCAGCCTTGTTCTTAGTGATTCCTCAGGCCAGTCGAGGGAGCCATGGATACATAACAATTTATATGAACATACATGTAAAGAGGAGGTGAAACCTTCAACTTTCTATGGTACTGCACTTATCCTTCAAAGACTGGTCTCAAGTTTTTGCTTTGTAGCCATTTAGAGAGTAAGACTTACTCTCCAGATGGATTCAGTATTTTCCAGTAGAAGCTGTTTAATTGAGACAGATATTCATCTTCTTCAGCTGCATTTAGGTTCATATCATTGCTAGTTAATTTACATGCTCTGAATCATCTTCCAAAGGAATCTATCTCTCACCGTTGATTGTACAGGGAGCTACAGACCTCAGTAGGAAAACTTTGGCATTTAAATTGTGATGGCTTGAATACTTAAGTGGAAAAGACAGATTTTTTATGTGCTTAACTGACCATGTGGATTGCTCTAGACCAATACATTGCAAAGAAAAATCTGTGATGGTAAATCGCCTTTAGCAAAGAGAATGCTAGTGGATAGCATAGCTAATGAGTTACAGAGGCTGTAACAGTGGTTTCAGACTGGAATGTACACAAATATCCCAACAGTTATGATTCCTTCTATTATTTTACCTCCTCATATTAATCTTTAAGAAAAGAACCAACCAGCTTACTGCTGTCTGAGGTCACTACTCTCATCTTACTTTTTACATACCCTTTGATCAATAAATAGCAATAACTCAAACTTGACATTCCATGTATGCCACTACTTTATTTGATGTATCTATACCTGTGGCCCCAGTGCCCATGGCTTATGCAACTGAAGGCAAGTTGAACTTTGTTAAGTAAAACCCTGAGCATGAGATAAAAGAAGAAATGATTAATAGATATTACTGTACAGGAGGAGATAGCTACTGTTGCTGTCAGTTTTTTCTTCAGTATATATCATGTACTGGCTACCTTGCAGCATCTGGAAAGATACTTGTGATATGACTGATCTGCTAAGATCTTACATGATAGGTCCTTAATCAACACACCACACAACAAGCCTCTGGATTTCAGTAAAGCATTCATGCACATATATCACAGGAACTCTAGGAAGTCTGAGACAGTGGAGGTGAGGACACAAAAAGAATGTCTATTGCCAAGGATAATACATTACAAAGCCTTCCTTCTCTTCATTATTTCAGTGGATATTTTGAGCTTAGGTTATGACTCAGTTATGAGACTTTTAAGGGCCAAAGTTGAAAAATGTTAGTTTTAATGTATGTGTAGCAGCAGCTGTAATCATCTGCAAAAATCGATGATACCCATGTACATATCCATGTTCAAAAATAGTAGAAAATCAAACCCAGAATTCCCATACAAGAAGCACATTGGAGAACAGAAGGATCTTCAGTGAAATCAACAATCCCAAGTGGATGTGAAGGGTGTAGATATGACAGAGCCATAGGAAATTCTTTTCACAAAAAGAAGGGAATTATTTCAGTCTCCACAACCTCTTTCTGTAGCTGGGTAATAAGAGAAGTTGTGGTCATCTGCCCACTAGTGTGACCTACTCTGTGTTTGTGTGTGAGCTTGTTTTACGCTTGGTCCAAGTCAAAAACAGCTGTTTGATCTCTTTACTCTGGCAAACAGTACAGCCTAAAGTAAATTAGGATTTGGCACCATGTTGGTTCAAAAGTTATTTTCTCTTCTGTGCTGCTGTCATCTTGTTGTCTTGTGTTTGGGCTAGCTGTTTCTTCATTATGGCATTATGAAATGCTTTGCATTTCATCTGCTATGGCAATGTTCTTCTACTTGCAACTCTCCTTCATATCTGAAAAAACTTCTTATATTTGAATATTTGTCTCTACTAGGCTGGCTTTCCTAAGGCCTCAGAAGAATTTTGCTTGCAATGTTTGCTTTGATGTATCAGCTCTTACCTGCATATATCACCTCTTCTGTTGGCATCAAACCTTTTGAGCCTTCTGAAATGTGGAATACACAGTCTTTGTTTATTATGAGGCAGTGTTTTGAAATACTTCTATCCCCAGTAAATGGGACCTGGTTATTCTTTTCATGTAATGTTGCTGTTGGATAAAAATAGGTGGAAGTTACTCCAGATAATAACACAGCTGCTTTTGTAACAGAAAATTCAGACGAACCAAAATAAAAGTCCAAAATTCCATTATTGATCAGTGTGAAAGCCTGGGTTTTTCAATGTCATCATCAGGCTTTTACTAATTAATAAGTTGTGAATAAATGTTTCAACAACTTGCTTCCAGGCAAAATCCTCCGAGATATACAGCTAACACTTTTAAATTATTGAGACAGCACAATGCTACACCACTTCAAGCTGTACTCATGTCAATCAGATATGTTTCAGCAAGTTCAGATATTTCTGCCTGTATTTTGATGAAGGAGATTCACTGAAAACACGCAAGCTTGTAGTGTATAAAAATGAGATAATGACACAAAATTCAAAGACATCTCAAAGATCACACATGGGCATGCTGATGCAGATGTACATACAGGTAGGGAGTTTTCTTCTGGGTCCTGAATATCAAGGAACCAGTGATATGGCAGACATCACTAGATGGTGCTGGTATACATATCTTTCACTTATTTTTCCTTAGTGTGCAAATAACTTCTCACTCTTGTGAAGAAATGCTATTATTGTTGGGTTTGACTAAGCAAAGAGATTTACAGCTGGACGTTAAAGGGACTGCAGCTCTTCATCTCCCTGTCTTTTCTACAGCTCAGTTCAATGGGATGTGTGGCTCTGCTGTGTTTTAAGGTATCACTGTGAAGCTCAATACCTCCTGATTGAACAGGCAGCTGCTTCTGCCTTTCTTTTGTGCTGAAGTGCATTTTCTTGGCTAGAGGGAACAATACAAGAATGTTTTACTCTGAATTACATTGACAAAGTAAGTCCTGGCAACATCGGATCTATTATTCTAATGAAATATCTGCTTTGGAAGTTATAAGAAACACTTCCCAAATTTTCTGTAGTCAGAGGTCATAGTTGCTAGAAAAAAATTCTTCATATCCACTTCTGAGAGGAAAATTCCATTATAGGGTATAGCTGTACCCAGACAGCTCATCTCCAAACATGGATAAATTTCTGTGCCATGTGTTTCAATATACTACAAACATCTGGGGAAATAAGTTGTAGACATTTAATATTGATTGGAATCCCTTTAAAATAAATTTGAATATGCTTCTTTGAGGAAAATGAAGATCATTATGCCATCTCTTTGTCTTCAATCTTTCAATCTTCAGGGGTGTTATTATCCAATTTTATTTCTACATCATCTGGGAGAAAGGTATTCTTTGTTTCCCCTTCCTAAACAATTTTGCCTAAAATAATAAATATGCAAATCTAGATCCTTTTAGTCCTTTCTTGTGTGCCATAATGAGCTGTAACAATGATATTGATGTTATTGTCACTACTACTGACACAAACACCTAGTCAACAGAGTTGTTGTTTCAGGCTCTCTGAAAATTCAAGCAGAATTCACTGTTGACGTGTGAGTATTTTTGGAAGATGTGATTTGCAAGTGTGATTCTTAAAATATTTTCTATTTAAAGAAGAAAATTAAGACTGAAGAAAAACTATGGGGAAAAAGAAGTTCTTTCACCTTCAGCTAACCTTTTATCAAATTAAAATAAATATTGATATAAATGTGAAAAGTACTTTTTAGCTTTCTTCAATAGTCTGTGGCACAGGAATAGTAATAATACAGCAGGTTAAATCTCCTGTGCAGGGCCAAACTAATGGGTCATAAATTTGGCAAAATGTTCTTGCATTTGTTAAAGTCAGTGGTAAGATCCCCTCTGGTATTAGAAGGAAGAAGGTCTGACCTGCAGAGTACCCCTGTGACATTATATACATAAAACTTCCTCATCAATGTGGCTCTATGAGATTAGCTCTGTAGATGGCAGTAACTGATTAGCTGCTTGTAATAATAATATTAGCATTTCAGACTCTCAAATCGTCCACTCTCAAAACCTGGCACTATTATTTTCTGAAAAGAGCAATTTTTTCCCATTCTTCATGACTTACATTAATTAAGCTCCTAGGGTTTGTCCAGTATCATCCTTCTGTTTTCTTGTTTGTTGGCCATGGTTTTGAAAGCCATTGGACTGATTTTCCAAGAGAAGTGTAGCTGATTAGTAATCTGCTACTCTAAATATGTGTTCCTCTTCCATAACTATTAGGGGTTTAGTGCATTTTTTATAATTGCTTGTTCAAAGACCTCCTGCGGGTCTGGTAGGTTTTCCCTACACTTCATCTCCCTTACTGGATGACAGTGGCAAATGATTTTATTTTTCATTTGCCCTAGAAGAAGACCACACATAATTTTTTGTTTAATGTCAGCAAGCTTTAAAAAAGTTGATATTTAACTGGTGCTAGTTAAAAGCAGTTTTCAAACATGTCTTCTGTCTCTCTATTTATAGAACAAAGACTACAATTTCTAGTGTCATCTCAGTTCTCTGACCACTGTCTTGATTTTAGCATAGGTCACATTTATGAAATGTCAATGTATTCAGAGAAATTGGTTACTCTAGTCAGCCATTTTATTTAAATCTTCTCATGAAGATGTAACAGATAAGACTGGATAAAACTCTCAGAGGTAACTAGAGAAGAATTTCAATGAGGTCTTCTTTCAAAGCTCTACAGGAGTATCGTATATATTGCTCTTACAATAACATTTACACCAATGACAGGAAAGTAGTATTGTGTTTATGCAATTTATTGCTTAGTGTTGCTATGGGGCAGATTCTAATATCTCATGCATATTCTAAAAATAGCTCTACAAATTAACATTAATGACCTCAGGAGGGTCTTGTGTTTCCATTGTTGTTGGAAATTGATCTAAAAGGGGACAGCCCCAAACTTTAGACTTTTGTACAGCGTGTTTTGTCTGTAAATTGAAAGGCATTTTAAAATAAAGCTCAGCATCACTATCCCTTCTTTGCAGATGGAGAAAGCAGGGAGAACTGTCTTACTCAAGATTGTCCCATTAAATAAAAGAGCCACAGGTGAATCCACATCCCATTGGCTGTTACTTACTCTTCCAGTTCATTATTTTAACTTGTAATAATCTTGACTACTTGAACTGAGTGGTACCTTTTCATATTATTGGCAACAAAAGTCTTACTCTAGCATTCTCGAAAGAATGCTATATGTAATTCGTTTTACAAAATTTTCTAGGTTTTTTAATTTTATGGCATTATAAAAGAAATAAAAATGCTATCAAAATATTACCTAAATAGCTATTAAAATTTTAAATAAGTTTGAGTATATTTTAACCTTCAAAATCAGTAAATATTAATAATATTTTGCTTTTACATGTAGATTACTTTTTGGAATCATAATATTTTATCTGTATTTGTAGTTAAACAAAATAGGAAATCTGTGTCTGTCTAAAATTACAATAATTGGAAACAAATGCAATATTTTTGCTTACCCAGGTTTTCTGACTAATAATCAATTTTTCTTCAATAAATTGGTGAACAAAAATACCCACTTACATGAGAAATAAATTGCATGTGGAGCAGTAAGAACATGAGAAGATATAAAACCAATGTTTGTTCATGTATCACAAGTTGTTGTGGATGGAATCTGTTTTTCATTCTCTTTTCTTGTAACATATATAGCAACACAAGTCTAAGTCTGTTACTTAGTCTTCTAAGTGCTAACTAAGTACAAACCATGAATAATGCACTAGAAAATAATACTCCTCCCCATCCCCCCCCCCAAAAAAAAATTACTTAATTCACTGTGAGTTAAAAGATTTTCTTTATCAAAAGAAGACAAGAGATCAGTGTCATTAGCTGTTTATGAATTCTTACAACAATGTGTAGTTTTGAAGAATTAGTTTATGTTGTTTACATCAACAGGTTTTACCCTATTTTAAAAAGGAAGACAAGCTATTACTGCATGTACTGGAAATTTTTCTTAAAAGTACACTGTCTAGAATGGCATCAACTTTTAATAATTGAGAGGAAGTATTGAGGCTATTTAAATTTTAAAATATTGTAACCTATAGAATACCAAATCAATTTTTACTGATGTAATTTAGAAAAAGAATAAGAATATTCAGGCTTGAGACATACTTAATTCTGAGGATGTTTTTTTACCACATACCTCTGATCAGAATGTTCTTGCTGGCTAGATCAATCACATGGAATCTATATGGAAATTGTTAAATATGATCTGCTGAAAAATCTGTATATACAGATCATGTTCTGTTTAGCCTCTGAGGAGAAATAATTTTATAAAAAGGAAAAAAATGTTTTTAATCATTCAGTGTTCCACTTTTCAGCAGTTAATTATGATGAAACGGGAGCTCTCTTCCAAACAGCCTATGAGGGGAAAAAAAAAAAAAAAAAAGAGGATAATCTACTTCTGCAGATATATATGTTATATAAGATGTTCCTTTTTTAGTTCTAAAAAGAATCAAAGGAAAGATACACTTACATGTATTATATAATATTTTTTATACAGCCAATACATTGCAAGATTTTCAAAAGAGCACTTTTTCAGCATTACTAACCATTCAAAAGAGGAACCTGAGGTCCTAATACAATATTTTTTTAACTTGATGACCAACACTGAGAAATGTTCTTGTAATACTCATCTTCATCTAAAAATGGCACAGTCCTATATGAGACAAAATCAAGTGCCAGATTTTAAAATATATCCTCATTTCTTAGGTAGGATCACAGAAACTGACAGACTGAGTCAGACCCATGGCCAACTCTAGCAACCTTTCACAGAATCACACAGTCACAGAATTGCCTCAGTTGGAAAAGACCTTTTCCAAAAGATCATTGAGTTCAATCATTAGCCTCACACTGACAAGTCGCCAAGTAACCCATGTCCCTCAGCACTATGTCTACGTGACTTAAATACCTTCAGGGATGGGGACTCCACCACTTCCCTGGGAAACCCCTTCCAATGCCTGAGAACCATTTCAGCAAAGAAATTCTTCCTCATATCCAATCTAAATTTCCTTTGGCCCAACTTAAGGCCTTTTCCTCTTGTCCTATCACTTACTACTTGGTAGAACAGATCCACCCCCACCTCTCTACACCCTCCTTTCAGGGAGTTGTAGAGAGTGAGAAGATCCTTTTCTCTAACACTAGTACTAGATCCTTCAGAGAAAATAAGATATTAGAAGTAGAAAGATACAGAATAATTTTCCTAGTAAGAAAAATTCTTCTAAAGTATTGAAATTAAAAATGTTGAGATTTTTAATCTCCCCAGTGAGTCGTAGGATTTCCAAGGGGACCTCTGGATACTCAGGCCCCTGCCAACCAGACCAAGTTGTACTGTCCAAAATGAAAATACACAACATGTGACATTTGCTGACTTTCTATATACAGGCTGATGGAAACTGAGAACTGGTTAGAAACTACTTTAAATTATTTTGATACATTTCTTTCTAGATTATTTTTTTTTCTGATGAACTGAAACCCTCTGAGAAGCCCAGAGAGCTTATTAAAACAACAGATGTTTAATATGTAAGGGGATTGTATGAGGTTTATCAAGGCCAAGTGCCGGGTCCTACACTTCGGTGAAAACAACCCCATGAAACACTACAGACTTGGGGAAGAGTGGCTGGAAAGCTGCCCAGCAGAAAAGGACCCAGGTGTGCTGGTTGACAACTGGCTGGATATGAGCCAACAGTGTTCACAGACAGCCAAGAAGGCCAATAGTATCTTGGCTTGTATCAGAAATAGTGTGGCCAGCAGGACCAGGGCAGTGATCGTCCCCCTGTACTGGGCACTGGTGAGGCTGCTCCTCAAGTCCTGTGTTCAGTTTTGGGCCCCTCACTCCAAGAAGGACATGGAGGTGCTGGAACATGTGCAAAGAAGGGCAACAAGGCTGTTGGAGGGTCTACAGCACATGTCTTATGAGGAGGAGCTGAGGGAACTAGGATTGTTTACTCTCGAGAAAAGAATGCTGAGGGGTGATCTTATTGCTCTCTACAATTACCTGAAAGAAGGGTGTAGTGAGATGGGTGTTAGTCTCTTCTCCCAAGTAATGAGTAATAGGACAAGAAGAAATGGCCTCAAGTTGCACCAGGGGAAGTTTAGATTGAATGGCAGGAAAAATTTATTCACTGAAAGGGTTGTCAAGCATTGGAACAGGCTGCCCAGGGAAGTGGTTGAGTCATCAACCACACACCATCCCTGGAGGTGTTTAAAAGACATGTAGATGTGGCACTTTGGCACATGGTTTGGTGGGCATGGTGGTGTTGAGCTGATGGTTGGACTCTATGATCTTAGAGGTCTTTTCCATCCTTAATGATTCTATGAGACAATTCCCAGCTATATCCTAAGGCACCTTGAGACCTTTGGATATTTTTCTTATGTAAAGCATGTTCAGATGAGAGTGAACCTTTTGCCTTTTAGCCACAGTTCACTCCTTCCCAGTCTTTAAGCCACAGTTCACTCCTTCCCAGTCTTTAAGCTAGGATGCACATGGCCCTTCAGGGATACTGCAAAAAAAAATATATTTAGTTGCTGTCAAGCACTTTTGAAAATGAGTATTCAGAATTTTTCAAATTTTGCCTCTTCAAATTTTTGGCAGACAGCCAATGTCTTTTGCAATTTAGGTTCATCATGCTAACATTACACAGATCACTTCTTAAAATAACTGGAAGAAAATGGCATGCAGTGTTGAATCAAAGAATCCATGAACTGCAACTTTTGGTAAAAACAATGCATAAAACACAAGTTATGAGCAGTAGGGGACAGAACATAAATTTTTTCTTTAGTCCTTCTTCTGGCAGAATTTCCCTTGACTTCTATGGGAATTTGTTTTGATGAAAGACATCAGTACTTGACCTTAGAACTTCTAAATAGGGAACTGTTTCACTGTATGAATCAGATGATTAATTCTTTTGTATGGATGATAGCATCTTCATATTTCAGTGTGTGTTTCCAAAGCACACACAGAAATGCAGGGCAAGGCCTAGTTAGCTGAATTTTTGAAAGGTGTCAAGGAAACCTTATATTATATAGATGCAACTTCAACAAAGATGAGTATTGAGCAACATTGTGCCTGAAAACCTAAGTACAATGGTGTTTTGATAACAGTGAATTTCTATCTTTGGAAGCAAAGTTTGGTTTGTACTTGATTTACTGAAGAACACACCTCATGCTTTCTGCCTCTTGGATAACTCTTACTGTACTAGATATTTAATTGATACACCTAAGTAAGGAAAAGGTGATATAGGAATAAGGAAACAAGAGCATTTTCCAGTCCCAGAAATCTATCTAAAAGAGATATCAGATGGGGTGAAATGTCAGATTTCTGGAGCAGTAAAACAAGCTGCCAGGAATGCACTGCATGATCTCTACTCAGCTCAGGGAATGCTATTTGTACCTTCCCCTTGTCTCTAGATGGATTTTGGGACATGCATGATACTATTTTAGGAACCTAATCTCAGGTCTGAATATTAGGGGATGGATGAAAGCTTATATTTTCATTATTTTTTAGTTCAAACCTGCTTATATCCAACCTCTTCTTTCAAAGCACTATCCACATCTTGTCTTACACCAGGTTTTCTTATATAACTTTTCACCAGGAAAAGTTAAAATTTTGCATCACTCTGTGGACAAAATCCTAATCTGTCACTTTGCAAGTGTGTCACATTAATCCTGTGAAACATATGCCTTTTCATTCGTCACAGACCCTTTCTGTCAAACGGCTTCATCCCTAACTAACTGGAATGTCTGTTTATATCACAACATATCCTGAAAAACCTATCAGGTTGCTTTAAATGACAAATAAGGAAATTAGACCTCTGTAAATTTGGTATAAGAACAGGACATTGTAGAAGCTCACCTGAAAACAGTGCTTCAGGTCTCAGGAAACTGAACACTTTTGTTTCTGAATAAGTAAACCAGGCAGTTAGTTGTTTCAGCTTCTGATGATAAACACTCTGTAAATATTTAGATAGTTAGGGTTGACAGCCTTTCTTCATTAAAGAGTATTTGATAGAAATGAAGGCTACTTGACCTGCTCTACAAGTGGTAAACCTTGACTTTCAAATTGTCACTTTACATCAGTTGAGAATCTGCCTTAATGCACTTTTCTAAAGAAAAGCCATTGATCTCCATGAGCTTTGCATAATACCAAATTATTGCAAAAAATCAAAAAGGCATCTAATTCTTCCTAGTAAAAACGGTTTGCATGCAGCTAACTTTACAATGGAAAGTAATATCATAAGCCCAAGTGTCCTTGAAAGGTTTCTGTGCTTTTTAGAGGAAATGAAGACGGTTCTCTGAGGTAAAATGAGGTCTAAGGCTAATGTGCCTGATTGTAAATTCAGGCACAGGGATCACTTGTTCAGAGGCAATATGATAAGCAGTGGTAAGAATTAGTTGGTTTAAATGGTGCATTAGGTGACAACGGAAGCAGTATCTCCTTCTTGTAAAGTACTGCTCTGTTTTTAGTTTATTGCTTTTAATGGCTAATAATACATAGGTGAGTAGGGGAATTTTGCTTGTGGTGTCCAGAGGGGATTATTTTTTTCTTCTATGATTTCAATTCTTGTATTTGGAAAAAAAAGAATCCATATTTTATACTATTTATACATGAACTGGGCTTGTGCAAATAAATATTTTTCAACTTCAGATATATGTAAACCCAGGAATTTCTGTATGGGGAGGAAAATGCCTAATATGTCATTCATTTCTATTCCTGCGGGAGTATAAGGAATATCTTTTTTTTTTTCACATTTCTGGTTGTAGGAAATTTATTTCATGTAGCTTACAACACCATGAGAACTTGAACAGGTAGCAAGATCCACATCAGAGGTGGCAGGGCAGAACCCGCTTTGGAAGTCAGCTGCATTGTTACAGAGTTGTCAGAAATTCTTGCTCTTTTCAGTTACGGGTCAGAAATAATTAATAGGTTAAATAGTAAGGTTGCTATTAATTTGTAGATGGTCTGTAGGTCTGAGAAGAGTAGGAGATTAGGAGCTAGCACAGTATGATACTTTTTGCAATGTAATGAGATAAGAAAACACAGTGTCCATTTATAGACCTCCTTGTGAAAGTTTTCTAGAGTGAGCAGAATTTGCTTCTGAGTCACTGGAGCAATAAGTAGCTATGACTGCTGCTTTCCTGCTCAGTTCTCCTAGTTTTATTTGCTATGTTATCTTGGTGTCTGCTATATCTGGGCCAGCCTGGAGCTATCTATGGTAGTAGTCCCAGTTTTGGTACTTTATTGGCATTATTCACAGCATCATAGTCACTGTTTCTCATTGATGCTCTTGGCTGCTTCCACATCACAAATAGTCATAATATTCATATTAACACTACTCCTACCAGTCAGGTGGGAGACCATTTCTGCATTCCACAAACTCCATTTCCCTGGTCTGCAAAACTTATTTCACAGAGGCAGATAAGTGTTACTATATCTGAGCTATGGCTTCAGTCATAATTTCTCTTTGCTTGACACTCCTCGTTTCCCCTTTCTATTCATTTTTTTACCAAGTTAAAGACTCTCGTTAATCCCCTTGCACCCCATCTCTGATTCTCTCACGTGTCCCTTAATCAGTCCTATTGATACTGTTGACCTTTCCTATTTTTCCTTCTAATTTTTTTCCTCAACCTTTTCATTGTATAATCATCCCTCTCTCAAATATCTCTATTACCCTCATCATTCCTGTACAAGTTTCTGGCTGTGTCTTCCTGCCCCTACCTTATTACCTTAAAGAGTAATTTGTTATTGTTGCATTTATTTTGTTTTGTATTCAAGTTATAATTGTCCTGATATAAGTTAATCCCACAGCAGAATCAAAAACACAGTAGATTGCACTTCCCACCACAGGTGACATATGTCAGTTAGCTAAGGGAGCTCCACAAAGGTCTAACCCTGAACTAACCTCTATTTCCTCCCAGAAGGATAATGATAACGAGCACTGATGCATAGCACAGTAGGTTCCTGCCATGAGACTACTCAGTCAGAAGGAGCTGCGTTTTGCTCTGGATCCATCTTCTGCATGGGTTCACCATGATAGCCCCATGCCCTGTTCACACAGTTTGCTTGGTTTAGGCAGAAGGAGAGGGTCAAAATGTCTTTTTGCCTGTACTCTTCCTCTTGATATATACTTAGCATGTGTTTTAGAGCATGATACTAGACAAATCTGAGAAGAATGTGTGATCAGTGTGATCAGAGACCCTGAAAGCCTGTTTCATTTGGGTGGTTTTCTGCAGTCATGCCTCTCATGCAGCATGTAAGAGTCTTACAAATGGAAAAAAATGTGAAATTTACACAACATATTCTTCAACGCTCACATTTTATAAAATGTGACCAGCAGATCCTACAAAACCAGGGATGCTCTGGGATTTGGGGATCCCCGTTCCCTGCTCCATGGAGTGTGTAGAGGCCAACAGCTACCTAATGACACCCCAATCACTGCATTTCCTACAGCCTTTATATCATGCATGGGGAGTTTGGTCTTGCATGTAAATACATGCTTCCTAGTGGCCTTGAAAAAGCTGACAGCATGACAGAAGAAATGATTTAGCTGCTGGAAGCATAATAGTGTGTAGAATATGCATCTACATATGTTGAATCTTCCTTGGTAATGACAATAGAAACATTTCAACTTGGAAGAGTCTGAAAGGCTGACACAGGGTGAACTCATGCAGCCCGTCTTTGTCAGCATTTCTAGAGGGCAATGTAATAACAGTGGGGGGAAAAAAAACAGCATCTACAAATCACCAAATGGAGATTAGTGCACGGGAAGCATTTAAACTGAAGGACAGTTAAAATTTATGATTTAGGCATTTAGACTCAGGCTTTTCTGATCTTATGTGTCAGAACAAAGTCAGCTGTAAAGCAATACCAAAAAATCATTGGTAATGAGGGAGACACAACTGTCAGACAACAAAGTTTCAAGTGGAGCTCAAGATAAAAAGAAAAATAGATTTATGATCTAGGTGCTTGGAGTTTTCTGGTTTTGTTTGGTGGGGAAAAAAGAAATGTCATCTTCAAAAATGATGTACTGAATTGGTTGTAAATGGAAGGAAAAAAATAAAAGAAAAGCTGCCAAAAAATAGGGAAGTTTAAAGCTTCCCAGACACATTTTATTGTCTTTTCATAAAGAACATGTCTTTTTATCTTTTTTTTATGGCCTTATGATAATCTGAAACAAAAGAATATTATTTATTGTGAAATATTGGGGAAAATAGTTAAAAAATTGTGAAGATTTTATAGGTGCCACATACCAACGTAGCATATCTAACATGGTATTCGTGTAACTGTTCTGCCATGCAGTATTCCAGACAGTTTTTAACAAGGGAGTTGAAATAGCTTCCATATAGTTTTACATATATATTAACAATATTGCCATGTAGCCATGTCTAATGCCTGTAAAGTGGAGTATGAAATGAGAGTTTCATAGTGTGATAAAGCTGAAGAAAAAGCACACTTGAAGTGATGATACACTGAAATCATTAAAGGCAAGATGAGAGCTGCTCTGATTTGTCTTAGCTTAGGATTCAGCCCTTACATTTCAGTGTTGTTTTGGAAAAGCCTGCAAAATTTGGATGATAAATTGTGTACTTCTAGCTCTCATCTTTGCAAATATGCACTCTTAGGTTACAAGATATAAGACCTTTCTCCACACACAGGAAAGAGTATAGAGGCACAAAGGCAGGTGAGGGATTTCCAATTACCGCTTCAGAGATATGGTTCCTCCCAGGGCTATCTCAGGGAAGCCTCAGCCCCATGGGCCAGGGATGATACTCAACACCATAGGTCAATGGGAGAGCACCTTACAGACTGGGGGAGTCACTGCTTATGTGGGTGAGAGACATTGTGTGGTGCTGGGAAAAGCATTTCAGGATTGCACAACTTACTACGAGATGTTTGGGTAATGAACCAAAGGTGGCAAAAGGAAGGGATCAAGGGGGTTGGGAGAGGAACAATTGTGGGAAAACAGATAAGAGGAGAGCTGCATGTAAACAGAGGTGGTCAGTCTGTGCATTTGGCCATGCCTTATGCCTGTGAACACAGTCTGTCCTGCCTTCTCATTAAAATCCATATCTAACTCTTTTTCTGGAAAAGGGATTTCCTCTGTAGTGCTTATGTGTAGATGAAGGTCTAAGTGCCAGCAACTGGAAAGGAGTTCACAAAGAAGACTTTGTCACCTAAATTCAGGGAAATACCTTTTTATAGTCAATAGAGAGAAATTATTAGAGGGTGAAAGTGTTGATTTATTTCAGACATGAAATGTAAAGACTTGTAAGCTATAGGTATCAGTTTCTCTTCTATGAGAAAGCAGTCCAGAATTACCATTTCACTGATAACATTTACATTTGGTAAGCTGATTCTACCCTAGAAGACAAACATTGTGTATGTCACAACAGATCACAGAGAAAATCACAGATCACAAATTACCATGTTTACAAATAAGTGCTAAAGCATTATCTCAGGTATAAAGATTATTCTAACATAATATTTAAATATTTTCATTCTTTTTCTTGGTATTGATGAATGCAGCATCTTGAAGGCTATTTCTACTAAGGACTGAATGTCACAAAAGCATTTATTTGGTGCAGTGTTGCTACTCAGAGAGAATGTAAAATAAGATCTATTTCAAAAAACTTAAACAAATTGAGGAAGAAATTCTCTTTGCTTACAGTTCACATTCAGAACTTAACCTCAAATCTTGTATCTTCTTCTAGGGTATTAGGATCACAGGAAAACTCATATGGGAAGGGAACTCAGGAGGTCTATAGTCCAAAGTATTTTTCCAAGCAAGGTCAGAGGTAAGACCAGACCAGGTATCTCAGGGTTTTACACAGTTAGGTCTTGAAAATGTGCAATGATGGAGATCACACAACTTCTCTGGGCAACCTGTTCAGATATCTGACTATCCTCAGAGTGAAAAGCTTTTCCTTATATGCAGCCTGAAGCTCTCTTTTTTCAACTTATGCATGTTGGCTCCAATCCTCCCACTATACACTGTGATGAAGAGCCTGAACCTGTAACCAGGGAGGAATACAGAGAAATTGCCCGAATGGCCAGGGATCAGGTTAGGAAATCTAAGGTCCTGATTGATAGAATTAAATTTAACCAGAGATGACAAGGGCAACAACAAAAAAAAAGCTTCTATAGGTATGTTGGGGAGAAAAGGAAATCTAGGGAAAATGTGGGTCCTCTCCAGAAGGCAACAGGAGACCTGGTCACCTGGGACATTGAGAAGGCTGAGGTGCTCAATGACTTTTTTGCCTCAGTCTTCACTGGCAAGGGCTCCAGTGACCACACTGCCCAAGTCCTGGAAAGCCAAGGAAGGATCTGGGAGAATGAAGAACTACCCACTGTAGGAGAAGCTCAGGTTTGGGAGCAACTAAGGAACCTGAAGGTACACAAGTCCATGGGATCTGATGGGATGCATCCATGGGTCCTGAGGGAACTGGCAAATGAAGTTGCAAAACCACTATCTAATCATATTTGAGAAGTCCTGGCAGTCTGGTGAAGTTCCCACAGATTTGAAAAAGGGGAACATAACCCTCATTTTCAAAAAGGGTAACAAGAAAGACCCAGGGAACTACAGGCCGGTCAGTCTCACCTCAGTGCCAGGCAAGATCATGGAGCAGATACTCCTAGAAACTATGCTAAGGCACATGGAGAATGAGAAGATGATTGGTGACAACCAACATGGATTCACCAAAGGCAAATTGTGCCTGACCAATCTGGTGGCCTTTTATGATGGGGTTACATCATTGGTGGATAAGGTTAAAGTAACTGATGTCATCTACCTGGACTTGTGCAAGGCGTTTGACACCATCCTACATGGCAGTATTATCTCCAAATTGAAAACATGTGGGTTTGATGGATGGACCACTCAGTGGATAAGGAACTGGCTGGATGGTCACACTCAAGGAGTTGTGGTCAACAGCTCGAAGTCCAAGTGGAAACCAGTGAAGAGTGGTGTCCCTTGAGGCTTGGTATTGGGGCTGGTACTGTTCAATATATTTACC
Organism: Caprimulgus europaeus; assembly: GCA_907165065.1. The sequence goes on from OU015523.1 coordinate 119,711,338, forward strand.
AGTGACATGGACAGTGGGATTGAGGGCACCTTCAGCAAGCTTCTGATGACACCAAGCTGAGTGGTGCGGCTGACTCGCTGGAGGGACAGGATGTCATCCAGAGGGATCTTGACAGGCTTGAGGGGTGGGACTGTGCCAACCTCATGAAGTTCAACAAGGCCAAATGCAAGGTCCTGCACCTGGGTTGGGGCAATCCCAAACCCAAATACAGGCTGGGTGATGAGTGGCTTGAGGCCAGCTCTGAAGAGAAGGACCTGGGGGTGCTGGTGGACGAGAAGCTCAACATGAGCCGGCAATGTGTGCTTGCAGACCAGAAGGCCAATAACCGTGTCCTGGGCTGCATCAAAAGAAGCGTGGGCAGCAGGTTCGAGGGAGGTGATTCTCTCCTTCTACTCTACTCTCATTAGGCCCCACTTGGAGTACTCTGTCCAGTTCTGGAGCCCCCAACACGAGAAAGACATGGGCCACTTAGAACGAGTCCAGAGGAGGCCACAAGGATGATCCAAGAGCTGGAGCACTTCTCCTATGAGGACAGGTTGAGAGAGTTTGGGTTGTTCAGCCTGGAGAAGAGAAGACTTAGGGGAAATCTTATAGTGGCCTTCCAATACCTGAAGGAGACCTACGAGAAAGCTGGGAAAGAAAGGGACTTTTTACAAAGGCAGGTAGTGATAGAACAAGGGGTAATGGCTTTAAAGTGGAAAAGACGAGATTGAGATGAGACATTAGGAAGAAATTATTTCCTGAGGATGGTGAGACACTGGAACAGGTTGCCCAAGGAAGTTGTGGCTGCCCCCTCCCTGGAAGTGTTCAAGGCCAGGTTGGATGAGGCTTTGAGCAACCTAGTCTAGTGGAAGGTGTCCCTGCTCATGGCAGGGGGGTTGGAACTGAATGATCTTTAAGATATTGTCCAACCTAAACCATTCTACGATTCTATAAACTTGTTTCAACATATACTTTACTGGGTCTATAACCTTGACCTAGATTAATTATTAGAACTTTTCCTACATGTTCACTTTTGTGTCTTTGCAAATATAGGCTAGTAAGATCTAGGGGTTAACATGAACTTTTGATCTGAGCTTGTACTACATAGTGAATTGCTTAAGCTTAACTGAAGGCAATAATAAAGGCAATAATATAAACAATATCTACCTCCCGGCTAAGAAGTTCCATCCATTTTTCCCCTGGTTTCAGATCAGAATTTGCTATAAGGCTTACAGAAGATGAGCTGGCTAAAACCCTTCTGTGGATGAAATTTATGACAATATTATAGCTGAGCTGCAAGTAAAAATATTTCCACTGAGTGAATGTCATTTTCCTCTTTTGTATGCTCTTTCTATAATAATTATATTTTATTTTTAATTAATCATAATGATTGAACAAAATGAATTATTTTCTCTCGGGTTTCAGTGCTAACTGTGTCAAGGGTATTCAGAACAGTCTATTTTTTTCTGGATAAGGCCTTGAATATCTTCAGTATAAGCCCCAGAAAGAAGCAACTGTACCTCAGAACAAAAGATGTGAAAAATAAAGTAGGCTATAATGTCCTGCCTTTGTTTTTCATTAGGGAATGAGAAGGGGGAAATCATATTTCTAAACTCTAAAGATCACGTTTGTTTACTCCAGAAGCTCAGTTAATTTGCTTTTTCCCAGATGCTTTCAGCTTTTAATTGCTTGCAGTGCTTTTTTCCATTATCAGAGATCCTTCTTTGCAGAACTTTTGCATTTAAGATGCTTCTTTTCAATAGACTGGCTTTTATATGCAATTGTTTCAAAGACAATTCTTGTTAACTGGTGGAAGAATAGGAAATTTTTTGTTACAGACAGAAGCAAAATTAAAACAAAAACTTCAGCAAGCAGAAATCAAAGTCAGTGATAATTAATTCATTTAAAAGATGGGGGATATTTTGGGTGAAATGAAAAGACTGCTTAACTCAAAGAAAAAGTATCTATCTTTATGACTACTTGGGCTCTGTGATAAAACCCGAGGCCTGTCTAATACTGACCTCCTAATTTTATGCCATTTTGAAAAAGAATCTGTATTTTTGACAGGGGCAAACAATTGGAACTTAGATCTATACCTTCTTCCTGCATTATTTCTGTTGTACCTACTTAATTAATATTCATGTTTACATGGAAAATGACTTAAATGTCCAAGTTAATTAGTTAACTACCTCAAGATATGCAAGGAATATGGATTTGGCTTCCTGCTGTTTGTTTCCTCCTTCCTGTCACATTACTGGAAATGTAAAGATTGTGCTATAAGTGTCTGAAGTAGCAGTATTGGTTTTTGAATTTGAACAGGGATGTCCATTAAGTCTTTGCCTGAGTTTGTCTGTTGAGAATTTCCTAACACATTTCTGCAAATTACAAGCCTGCAAGTGAGAATGAGAGATATGAATTTATGCAAATGGTAGTTCAAACCTTCCCTACTACCAAACACTGTATGGGAATGAAAAAAGGTTGATGCTCTTCATGTAAATCCTACGGGAAAATGTAGGCATCTGTTGTTAAATGTTTATTCAGCTTGCAAGAACTGAAATCAGTAGAACTACTTTACAGACAATGGAGAAAAAATGAGCAGTTGCAGAATGGCTTTTTACTTATCCAAACAGAAATGTGTAACATAGTTCCAATGAAACAAGTTTTTAAAGCATTTTGATTCTCCTCCTCTCCTGGAGGAACCCACAGTGACTATCTCAAATGTAGACATCTGCATTGACAGTTGCTGAAGTTACTGAGATAAAACGTCCCTGAAGAAACCTGATTTTGAGAGTCAGGTTCCCAGTTCGATAACACAAGTGCTTGTCTTGAGTTTGGAAATGGAGTTCAATTCCCTGCTGCCTGAGTGGGACCTTCCTGTGTGATGCAGAGCAAATTGTTTTAAGTGAGAGAATATAAAGCATTTTAATGTGCAGACCAGAAACTCTCTGAAATGTTTATACACTTTATGGTAATAAAACATTGGTAAAACGTGGAATTTAGTAGACAATAATTCAGAAACATATTTTCTTCTGGAGTTTGAAAAGCCACTTATGAAACATTATTAGAAGTTGTAGTTGTCTCTTCAACATGAAACATTGCTAGTCCAATCTCAGATTTACTGATTTACTAACCACAGATTTCCTTAAAGTGAACATTTTTCTTGCCATATGCTATACTTTCTGGGAGTAGAGACACCATTTCTGTACGTTGGCTTCATGTTAATATAACTCCATTGCAACACTACTGAATCAAACCCCTAATGTTTACCTATGAACAGAATATTTCTTAGTTATAAAAAAAGTCATATCTTTAAACCAAGGAAAATTTTGATCATTCAACATGGTCAGATCACATGCAGTTTTTATCATATAATCTGCAAGATGGAGCTTCTTGTGATAAAGGACACTGTAACCCTTTCTTAATGAAGAACATCCTTCACGTCAAAAGTTTGGAGAAGACATTTAATAAACCTAATGATACTCCTAATAGAAGCTGAGATGCCCTCAAAAAGATAGTTAGAGAGCATTTGATTTCCCTGACCGCTTATAATTTTTTGGAAATATCATAGCCTAGTTAGTGGTGCCACACTGATTGATGTATCTTCTTTAGATAAGATTCATAAAAGCACTAGATCCTCAAGGATTTATATGAAATTAAATTGTGATATAGGTAAATTAAACACTTACTCTCTGGAAAATAAGATGTCTCAGTTGGCATAGCTAAAATAATCCAATTATGAAAGGCAGGCAGAATTACTTGCTTTTTCAAGTTGAATACAAGAAAAAAAAAAAATCAGACTAAATTCCATGAAAGATAAATATGAAAATAAGGCATGTAAAAGATCTTGATGCTCTGCTGCAGATTGTCTATAATATCTTTTGTGCTTTCAAGTAAAAACAAAGGTGTAAGGAAGAAGTTTTAAGCAATTTTATCTCTGTTGTACAGAGATAGAGAAAAAGACTGATTTTCACTTTTAGTTTTCAGATTAAATTTTGACCCTCTCTGGAAGATTCAACAAAGCAATAATACTCTACCCATTAGTGAGGGCTCATGATGACTCCAAGAGTTTTTCATTTGGATTGCAATAATGCCTTTGTATGTTCTATTGAAGACTAGATAAATAGAAGGATATTAGATAGCAAAGCTTGTTGTTTCAGTCTGTCACCTTAAATCTCCTGTACAAATATTATCTAAGATTCTTGTTTTCAGGCTAAATGGTTTCTTTCTTGTACTGTAAGCATCATTTAAATCAACTAAACCAATCCAGACAAAAAGCCACGCTGGTAACACTCAGAAAGCTCTTAATCATCTCTGCTGTATTAAACAAGGAAAGCTATAGCAAAAGTAAAATGGGGAAGGAAGTTCTTGAGTACTGGGATAGATGTATTTATTGAATAGCAACAGTTGAAATATGTCCTTCCAGATGTCCTAGGTATTATTGTTAGACTCACTTCTGTTATACTGAAAGATAAGAGGAAAGTCACTGTGTCTTCTTTACTCTAAAACAGTCTGACTTTTTAATTTAAAATCTAATCTCCCTGTGGCATGGTCACTCTCTTGTTAGAAGTTTGTGCAATGTCCTGCAGAATGGGACTCCTATGAGAAAGTTGTCTGTGAATTTTTACCTTTGCATTTACTTATAAATACATATTATAAAAGAAAATATTTTAATAAGTATATAATTCATACATTCTGTATATATGGATGGAGGTGGTAAGCACATTTTATTAGACCTGGCAAAGTACAAAGGCTGGCAGTTATAGTTGCCTTCTTGCTGTTTAATATGGCCTCTTAAAATGACAATTTTACCTTGACTGGACAACCTTCCTGTTCATCCCGTCTTTAGAATTAGGGGAGGTGAGTAATTTTCATCAACTTTCACTGTATATAGATTTCTTCCCAATCACATCCATAAGACTTAAAATCTGTTGTTGACTGCTTTCCTCCTGGTATGCCACACTGGAAGCCTAGGTGAGGAAGTTATTTCCTTGCTTTTACTCATAGCTCACTTCATAAGAGCATCTACAAATATCCCCCAGAACTCATTGCAAGCAAAAATGAATGTCCAGTATGCTTGGGAAAAAAACATGACAGAAAATGTCACAATACATTCTCCTTGAAGATACTTAAATAAGATTGGGGTGGTGGTGATAGGGTGGTATAGGGAGATAAGTAGATAAATAAGAAAATGACTATATACAAAGAAAGAACTGCCTACCAGATGTCTACTTGGACTAATCACGGTGAATTGCAGCACACGATTTACATTCTGGCTATGACAAATAGATTTAACAAACTGTGTTGCTGAACTAACAACCTGTAATAAATTTCTACCTCTTTTATATGAAACAATATTTATTTCCCGATTGACTGAGTTCACTAAATCATACTAAGTTATGTACCTGAAAAAGGGTACAGCACTGAATTTGTAGTTGATATGGTGGCTATTGTGAGAAGATAATTGCTTCTAATAAAGGAACACAATTTGCTCTTTACTTCAATTTGCTTTTAGTAGAATAAAGTTCATATAAGACATCTAACAATGTCCATTCTCTGTGGAGCACTCAGAATAAAGCACCTTTCAATAAAGTTTTCTTACTTTCCTGGTGCTAATAAAAGAATGAGGTTATAATGTAATAAATTAATCAAAAGTATGAACTGCCAAATCATGAATGCATGGACATATTTCCTTTAATATTACATTCATTATTGCTGTGAACTGTCCCAGATTCCAGTTCAGCAACATTCAGGCCCCACCTGAACCCTGTGAGGTGCTGAAATTCATTGTATGCTAAATTAGGTGTCTACTACAGTATCTGTCTGGGAAGGGGGCTCCAGTGACTGTATAAGGACTACAAACTATTCTTCTGGTAACTGAAAGCTATATGAGTAGTTAACTAAAAGAACACAAGTTTTTACCTTGGTTTTCATTAAGCTTAGTTATTTTACACTCCTAAATAGATTTTTTTTTTCCTCCAACTTAGAATTATATTTTATTACAATAGGGTTTTTTTGCATTTTAAATAAAGCTTTGAATGCTTATAGTGTTTTGGTTTGGGTTATTTTTTTCCAAATTCAGAGATGTCATATGAGAAATTAGTCTTCAGATTAGCAGGGAGCTAGGGAGAGCAAGTTGCTTAATGAGTTCTTGCAGTCATTAGGCAATTCAGAAATAAATATGAACAATCAAACACACATTGCATTTCCCAGTTTATATATATTGGTAAGGGAATCTTTGTCCAGTTCCTTCTTTATTCATCTCACTCTTAAAAAAAGACAACTCTAGCCAGTTCCACACTTTCTTGTGAATCAGTTATTCCTAATTTTTTTTAGATGCTTTTCTCAGTCATCCATTATTAACACTTAAGTATCAACATTTGTTTCCCATTTTAGTTGGAAAAACAATATTACAAATTTCTGAAACTAATTTAAATCAATTAATTAAGAAGATAAAATAAGTCTTCACATTTGAATTCATGTTCTTGGAGGAATCTTAGACGATTTCAAGTTATTCTCTTGGAATGAGAGAGGAGCCACATTGGTAAAAACAATGTCATTCTCTTCTGTTTAGTAAGAAATGCTTAACTTCATAAGAACTTATGAACTTCATAAAACTTGGGTATGTTCTTCTATGACTGTGTAATTAATATAATTCTGTTGAACAAAAGCATGTTTAAAAATTGATATTTCACATTATTTCTTTGAAATCCATGAAGAGATTTTATTGTGAGTGGATGTTGTTGTTTGGACAGGAACCCTTCATTTCGTACTCCCATCCAGAGAAACACCTTAGCTCTCCCTCCTTTCTCAATAATCCCACATTATCATGTAGAAAAATATCATGATGAGTTGCATCAAGCTCCTGAAGAGAGACTTGAAAAGCTCAGTGTGGAAGTAACATGCTCTTGCAGATGACTTCAGCCTACTGAGTAAGGACAGCCAACATGGGAGACAGATGTGCTAGCCTGGAGCAGAATGCTCCCTGGTGTATAATGCAGTGATAAAATGCGGAACACTCATTATGATACTTGTTATAAAATATGATTTTTTTTATTTTTTTTTTTTCCTGAGGCAATGAAGGAGCTCCCTTGGCTACCTAAGTGATAAGTTTTTTTCCAGCAACAATAAGCAATAAAACATTGGCAAATGCACAATAAATATTCTCTCCAAACATGTGTTCTACTAGAATTAATCCTTGCAACTATTCAACGACCCTGTTGCTGCTAAAGAACAGTACACAAATTGCACAGTTAATTCAGTAATTAACATAAGTAAAAGAAAAGCTGTCTCCAATGCAGTGATATACATGTATAAATGTATCTGTAATATATTCTTAGAGAGTACCTAAGTTCTGATTGTTTGCCAGAACTGAAAGAGGGAAACTTTTAAAATTTTCTATAATTTTAAATAATGTCTAAATGAGATTTTTGCTGTTCCAGTAATATATTCTTCAGTGTTTCAAAAGCAACATATTTTTTCTTGGCTAAAAGGCAGCAAATACATTTCTTCTTGACCAGCTCTCAAAAATAATGCAAACATTCTTGTCCAGCAATGTATAAAGATTTCAATACTTCCATTTTTCTCTTTTCTGATATTCCATTTACAGTTTTATTAGAGTTGACATATTTTTCAGTACACTTACACTTAAACATATGATTGATGTTAAGCCTATGATGAGCCAGTTAAAAAGAAGAGAGATATATTCACCAAAGTGGCTTCATTATAGTGAAAGCAGTTGCCTGAAATAAAATCAGTAGGAAAAAAAAAATGTTTAAGTAAAAAAAATAATAAAAAATGCAGGTTTATTCTTTCTAATTGGTAAACTGACATGTAGCAACCCAAACAAACTGCTATGGAGAAAACCAGGGGATTTACTTCATGGTAATTAACCTGAGCAACCTCTCATTTTCTCTGAGGAGTAAGCCATACTGGCTTATTACAGGGTAAAAGTGTGCTTTCAGGGAACTGCTGCTTACAGAGCAGCCAATGTACTTATAAATCCACACCCTACTTCATCTCATGATAACTTATGTATACAGTTCTAGCTGAGAGAGCTCTTCCCCATTAATAGTGAGGAAAATAATGCATTTGTGCATTCATGTTATCCTGAAAACTTCTGAGAAAACTTTATTAATTTGCTACCTGACCTGCAGTCAGACTTATTACTTATTCATTTCTCTGCTGGAATCTATTACATATATTTCCCAATTTGAAATGGAGAGGAAGCAATCTGAATTTATCTCCTGATCAAATGCATAGAACATGGGAAGCACCCTGAATAAATCATGAGAGTTTTCCAGATTACATTTTATGCTGGCCCAACTACTGTGTTTATGATATTTGATTGCTGTAATCACAGTTTAGTTAATATTCCTAATAATCTAAGGAAAAGAGCCATAGAAGTCCTTAGATCAGTATAATACTTTTCCCACTCTGAGATAAAACTGTTGAAACAATGACTGAACCAGTTAATACACAAGACTTTTGTAATCGGACGATCAGTAAAACTAACCAACAAAGTGGAATTTCTTGTTTTAAAGTAAAGCTTGCTACATCTACTGCATGTCCTATAAAGGATCTTAGCTGACAAATCTTAATTTGACTGTGGGCAAACTAATTGTCTATTATTTTAGCTTGAGGTTGTTTTACTTTAAAAATCAAATAATGATTTGGAAGAAATACAGCAAGTCATTTTCTCTGAGAACACAGAGTTCCCACTGACAATGGCTATTAAAAAGATTTAATGAAATCACCAGGACTTGTTTGAAACTGGTCTAGGTACATTTTTATACTCATTCTGCACATCAATATTAATTTTTTAACACAGATGGGGGTTTTATTGGTACTCAAGGAAGGAAATAGAAAAACAGATTACTGGAATTTCAAATTACAAGTAGAGCACAAAGCTGATGGAGGCAAATGTGAAATCAGACCTATGAAACACCAGGCAAATTAAAATATAGTAAGTAAATATGTAAATTAAAGGGACTACTAGAAACCAATTGTGACCAGCTTACTTTCCACCTAAGAAAAATATATATCAGTGACACCTATCTGTTTTGCCATGTTAAGGGTCTGCTAGTCAAATCATTATAGAACTTCCTTTTGAAGGTTCTAGAATGTCTTGATTAAAACTGACTTCACATCAAAATAAGCATTATACAATTTCTGAGGTTTGTGGGGGAAAAAACCAACTAACCAACCAAACAAAACAACTGAGGTCAGATCCATCTCCAGGCTCAGGTCTTGTCTTTTTAAATTTTTTTTTTAATTTTTTTTTCCCATTCCCCCACCAGTGAGTTTTCATTTTCTGGCTTTCTGTTTATGTAAATTCTCCAAAAACCTCAGAGTGGAAAAAAAAAAAGGTTCCTTGAAAGTTGTTATTACTTGTTCTGGGTATCAGGCAAAGGCCTTTTGATGTGTAAAGGAAGTAGCTTGAAAGGTGTATCATATGTATTATAAAAATATTTACTTTAGAAAATATTGTGTATGAATGAGGTAGTAGATAACCTGCATCACTTGATTAGGAAATTAAACAAGTTTAGGGCTTTTACAGTGGGACAAACTCAAATCCCATTCATAGGAGACAAATGCTCTTCACCGATGTAAACCCTACTAAAGTCAGCTGAAGCCTATCTAAAGACTCTAAGTTTCACTGCTATTTGTTTATTGAATCCTGATACATGCTATATGTGGGCACCTCATAAACCTTTTGCAACTTATAATAATATTATAATAATATGCCCATTTTGTAGATGGATAAGTGAGAAACAGAGTTTAAACTCCAAGTTCTAAGAAAGCTCTTAGGTACTGGCATCCCATTTAGGCATCTCTGTTCTTCTGAAAGAAACACTGATGTTTAAGTTTTTAAAAGTTTATTAATTAAAAATTAAAATTATTCTTAGCAGGAATAAGTCTAAATATCTTGGACGTTCTAAATCTAAAGATCTAGCTATGTGTTTTCAGGAGGAGTGAGAACATACAATTTTCTTTACATTAAGATATCTTCCATTGTTATATTAAAAAAAAATATTTAAAAGAATGCCTTTCCAGAGATGTATCTGAATGATCAACGACTTTATTGCAACTAGATATGTTGAATTCCTATGATATATTGAATCAATGATGTGAAAAAATACAAAACAAACAAACAAACAAACAAAAAACAACCAAACTTTTGAATTCTAAGTAAAGAGAAGTTTGCCTGGGCACCAGAATGTGTCTGAATTGAGTCTGGGTGACCTCATTTTAACTAATTTTCATTGGTGGCACCAAACTAAGGGTGGACAGTGCTTTCTGCAATGGACCAAATGTCAGTTGTGCAGGCATTACCGAGGGTGAAAAAATACGTATTCACCACAACAAGAAAAATATTGAGGGTGACAAGAAAGCCTCCACTGATGGTAAGCATCAATTGCACCATGAAGCACTGTTTCTTACATCCTGGAAAATATACAGAAAAAGGATCCAAAAGAAATTTCCAAATAAGTGTGCCCTCTCAGACAAACTAGACTACCCAGGAGGTTTGTAAACTATTCATGAAGGAGATATATAGCACAAACTGTTACCCATATGACCTACCCAGCTCAAGACATCAGATATAGAGGCCACATATAAGCAAATACGTAAAGCTCACACTTGTGTGATTGCGTCTACTGATACAATAAGCCTAAGATATCATCTCTGGGAGCCAAAAATTCCTGTGTAGGAAAAAAAATGAAGCAGCAGATATTACTGTCCTTTAGTGAGAGTGATCTTCTGTTTGAAAAAGCTACAGGTTACAACTGCTTACACAAGGTTAGATAAAACAGGAAAATTGAAAAAGGAAGAGGAGAAGGAGCTGTAAATAAAGGTCATATAGACAGAAGCCCACATCTGCAGGTTGCCTGAGGAAGCTGAATAATCCTGTCTGTATATCAGGGATGATAGAGTGCTGGAAAGTCAGGTTAATGGGAGACATTATGTAGTGCTTTTTTTCTCTACTTTTCCCATTTTCCCACTCCTCCAATCCTATATTTGTAATTGGAGAAACTCTGTCCCCGATTTCAATAAGAACTGTAGGGTATGGTTGGTTTTGAGAATGTTTTGCCTTGGGTTCATTGTGTCAGTGAGATCTGAGAATCAGCTATATGGTTAAAACCTCTATCATTCGAGGTACAACTCTCAGTGTCTTCTCCCACAAGGGTTCTCTAATTGATATTGTCTTTTAAAAAAATTACTTTTAAGGATTTAATTAACACAGAGTACTGACATTTTTTTAGGTTTAAGCTGAAACTGTTTCATCAGTAAATACTTTAATCATTCTTTGTTCTTTCTCTCTTTTTTCACTTTTTACTTGACATTAAAAAATGGCTTGATTTTTCAATTTAACAAATGCAAAATATAGCAGAAGACGATTCTGATGCCCCTCTAAATATTTTATTATGTAAGGAAAGTACATAAAATGTTGAGATCAGTTATTTTGTTTATTTTTAACTATTTTTTCCATCTTTGGTGCTAAAACAGAAGTACCTCCTCCTAGATTCTCCTACTTCCTCAAACTAATTCTTCCATTTCTTTCCTAATTTTCTGGAAAAAAAAAGTTTTTGATCTAGCATTATTAGTCCTTATTCAGCAATCCTTAATAGTTATTAAGATTTCAAGTAGACCACATGAGGTTTTTTACGTTAAAATAAGCTGAACATGCATATTTCAGTTGTTGCCCTAAAGACACTGTGAATCAGATTTCATTACTCCATTACTCTTTAAGAAAAAAAAAAAAAAAATCCCTAAAACTGATGTTATTAGCTTTTTCTCTTTTCAGATTTACTCATTTTTCTCTGCAAGCTTTTCATCAGGTTATTAAAAACTACCCAGATTTCTCCTAACAAATATTGTTGCATTTTCATCTTCAATGCTGCTCTCCTTTCTAGTACCTTCTGTGAATTGAACTCTCCATCCATCACATCACACAGTAGTAAGCACTCCATCGTACACTGACACCATCCTTCTCTTCTCCTTGAAGATTTTAATTCTGAACTATGACATATTCAGCTTCCTCTGTCCAGGCTGCCACGGTTGCCCTCAGTCTGGACACTTTCTTTCTGCCTTGGTGCTGCTTTCATTAGACATGAACAGGATATCCATCCTCTTGGTTATTCTGCTTCTGCTTATTACTTTGTCTCTGACATTTTTTTTGTCCGTATTTGTTCTGAACTGATGATTGGCATTGTTTGGAGGTTTTCCCCAGACAGTTTTGCTGTCCTTGGTACTATGATGCATTTCTCCAGGGTGAAATCCTTCTCTCAGCAGTCTCTCCAGCCATGTAGGGTCAGACATCCCACAGCCTGTTCTGTCAATTAATGAACCTCTAATGTTCCCAAATTACATGGAGATGTTGGAATTTCAAATTCCTTAATTTGCTTTTAGTTTTGGAATAAAAAAACCCGACAGTATATCTCTTTGAAACCTCATACTGACACCATAAGAGCCATCAGACACCTCTCATCGCTTTCCTAGGAATTTTGCCATTTTGGTGGGCTGTAACACCCATTCACTCCCTTTTCCTTGTGTCCATTATTTTTGAAGATCCATTTGTGAGAATAAAACTTGGTTGCAATTTCTGGGTTCTATATGAGCCATTTCTGTTTGCTACTGCTTTTGTTTGTTCTTACCTCCTGTGAGTCTCCCTAGACTGGCTGCTGCCACACTGCATTTTATGAATCCTATGGCTGGATAATAAGAAGGTACCACATTTTTAAACACATGCTGGCTATTTATTAAAACAATTATTTAAGATATTCAGTCTCTCTGCTGTGCATACCAGCCATGCACACAGCAGTAAACTCTCCTTTTGCAATCTCTGGTTCTGCTCCAACTTTTATTCAAGCGGTTGCAATGAGATAAATGACAGAGAAAGTGAAGCATTTCATATGGAAGGTTAGTCCTGCATTCCAATAGCCTTGCTGTTATTAGGAAATCATTCAATTCAGAATTTCATTTTGGTCAGTGTCATCTCATTACAGTTAATCGTATCCCACATTGCTACTAAATTATTCTGTCACTCTTAATTTCAGGCACATCTCAGTGTTGTTACTTAGGATATGTGTGCAGCACAGTGCCAGAGTTGTGTGGTTTTCTCAAGCTAACTCAGGTACTGGTGAGCAGTCCAAATGTCTTAATACAACACCCTGACCCAAGTATCATCCTTAATATATTAACAATACTCCCATGCAGGCTGAGTGTTATGGAAATGGAACAATCAATATTTACTCCTCAAGTTCAGCTGGTTTCACAGAGTTGCAGCTCCGTGATCTATCTCCTTTCTAGGTAATTTTATCACATGATGATACAGATGTGCACTGTGACATTGGGGATAATGCATAATGGGAGACTGATTTGCAGCATTTAAGACCTTGGTTTCAACCTGAATTTGTGATGAGGGGAAGCTGGGAAGCTGCGAAGCTGCTATGGTATGTTGTGCTCAATATTTGTAAAGGTAGCAGGGAGAAAAGGGAGTTATAGATTCTGTCATCCCATGGCCTCCTCCAAATTGGTCTGCACCTGAGGTCTATTTATGGCTCAACCACTAACCTTATGCATCACTTTGAACAACACATTTCACCTCTCTGTGATAGCTAGTCTCCTATCCTTGGTCTGTCCTATCCCTTTAGATTGTTAACTGTCCAAGATATTATGAATTTATATCATAATTTATTAAATTAAGTTTTCAGTCTCACTCTCAGCTGCAGTGGTTTCATTTAAAGCTGACAGAAATGGAGTATGCTGTCCCCTTTCCATGTATTGATGCAATAATATTTAAATAATCACAGGTGTACATCACACTAATTATGAAACTTGTAATTAGAAATTCTCTGGTCTGTCTGTACTAAAAGTCAGTAATACTGTGATAAGGTAAGTGATATTAATGAAAATATTTTTGAACATAGATATTTTCTAAATATCTCTGCATACTTGTGAAGTGAATTTTGATAATATTTAAGCCTAGCTCACCATGTCACATCTAAGCAGAAGGAGACACTGCCTTATGGGAATAGGAGGTAGCCATCCACAAAATCATGTGCAAACAAGTAGTAAATATTAGTCTAGATGGAGCCACAGGATGTCTGTTCTGCATCAGAGAATGCAAAATATTTTCCATCATCCTATAACAAAATTTAAGCTGATAGTTCAGCAGCAAAACACACAACCTGGAATGTGTCACAGGGTAAGAGCAGGGACTGAGAACAACGCCACTGTTTTCAATTCCTACAATAGCAAATGTTTCTAAGAAGGGACTTTGTCTCTATCAGCTTTGCACTGAAAATATCTCTTTTCTGCCTTTGCTATTATGAAAAATGAGTCCTGAGAAAAACAAGGAACCAGAAATAACGTATGATTAAAGGAAGAGAAGCGTGGTACCTTTCAAATTTTTTTTGTAATAACAACAAAAATTACAATCCATCATAGGGAATATCGCTACATAGTGAAAAGAAGTACGTGATTATTGACCAAACCATCTTCCATCTTCAGTGCTATCGGAATAATTTCACCGTATGTGCAGTGGTAAAGCCAAAAGAGGAGATAGGTTGAAGGAATCTGAGTTAAGGTTACTGATTTCATTAAAAATTGCCATCCTAGCAAAATGTCCAAGAAAATACTTCATGGTCCCTCTTGAGGCAATGGTACTGTCTTCCAGAGCATGATTCAGAGCACGTAAATAAGGAGTGCAACCTTCCCCCATGACTCTAAGGACCTAAAGTTAGACAGTGAGAATACTCCTCGTTTTGTCTGCTTTCTGCTTTGCATTAAAGTTTTGAGTGAACTCTACAGACTCAGGGGCATTTGTCTGAGCTGTTATTGGATTATGGCATAAATACGGTTTTCCTTACTGTCATGGTGTTTCTTACCATGTCCTGCCTAAGTGATGCTCTGAGTTCGTGTCCTTTGGGACCAATGACCTCTGTGGACAGAACCTATTCTACTACTCCATGAGCTATTCTTTGCTGGGCTGTCTAGTTTTTAATCTTGTGTCTTTGTTTCAATCTAGCCAGAAAATTCAGATTATTACAAACATTGCAAGTCAGTCAGAGCGTGCAGCATGAAAAATGCATGTGCATGTCCCAGCATAGTACAACCATAAATGTATGATGTGCTCAGCAGAGTTAGAGCAAAATATTTGTTGTCTAAAAGCAAATACTGCTGAGTGCTCCACTTCTCCTCCCAGATAAACCTTGCAATTTCTCTGGTGCTAAATCTTTTGCTCTTACTCTGTCATTGACACCAGCTGGCCTAATCAGCTCAGGGCACATTTTAACTCTCTCTCAGACAATTCAATCAGCCCAATGGTAGCTCTTTTCAAGCCCACATTTCTTGCATAACAAAGACACTAAAAAATGCACTGCAGAGCTACCTTGTCAAGGGGGGAAAAGCCTGGACTTGATTTCTGTCAGAAAGATTCTGCAGAAGTGAATAAACAAACAAATGAAACACTGCAAAGTCATGAGATGTAACTGGTGAGGGAAGATTTCTTCTTGTGCTCCCTAGTTTCATTCTGATGAGTAAAACAGAAAACAATGGCAGAAGCAGTGAAGAGGAAAAGAACTGGAAATGAAAACAGCTCTGCTAACAATAATTTACATGTTTCTGCCACTTTTTATCTAATGCTTTCTATCTGCTTTAGAAGTCTCACCATGCTCCTGTGAAGAAAATGATTTAAAGCTATTTTTATAGAGGAAAACTGAGGTGAAATTGAGAAGAAACTGAGGGAGGCTGAAATTTTGAAGGTCACACAAGAAACTGGAAGCGTAGTAGGAAATGTAGTGAAGAGGCTCTTTTTTTTTTTTCTTCCTAGTTCTTTCTATTACTAGATTTTTTTGTTTGTTTGTTTTCATTAGAACTGTGCTAGGTTGTACCTGAACTTGTACGTGGAAAGAAGAACAAAGATTTTTTTTTTCTCCCTTCTCACTGCTCTACCAAGAGGTGTTGGATATAATCCAGTCTTTTGCATTCCATGGAATATGTTCTAAATTTCACAGAATTCCATATGTGACAGAGATGTAGATATCTGATTAACATTATGCATCCTGTACCATAGAAATTTAGTTTAAGTCTCCTGGGTTAAATTGAATGACCTTGCATTTGCTGTGGTCAAAGTGTTTAAATAGGACATAAATAGCATAGTTTAGCTCACAGGAAAGGTTGGGCTAATTTCCTCAGGGCCCCAAGCCTGCCCAAAATTGGTGGAGATGGATACAGAATGAACAGGGTTGTTGCTACCCTACATACTAAAGCTCTGGGTAGAGCTGCCTAAAAACAGAAATAGGAAGATAAGTTGTTTCACATTCAGCTGGGAGAGAAGAGGCACATAGGTTAAGTGATACTAATCACTGAGCAATTGATTTAGGTTTGGATCCTTCCCAGTCTTATGTCTCCACTGTATCTGAGCTGGCTGAACTGACATGTGGTCTAAAAATAATGTGCTCTCAAGATCCGGTTTGCGCTATGAAACTCACTTATGAGCAACTGGAGCTATAGAATAAAATTGCAGTCTCCTTGATGGCTTGTTGGGGCTATCATATGTTATGATGGAGGCAGTTTTCATACTTGGTGGGATGATATTATTTTTTTCCACTGTTAATGGTTCTTTACATTGATAAGTTTTACATTTTATGCAAACTCCATGTGACAAATACAAACCACAGGCACTGTAACCTAAGACTAGAAACTAGACTTGATACCTACTCTGTATTCCTATATCTCCAAAGAGATTTTTCTTTCTTTTTTTTTTTACTGGATATTTTTATCTTGTCTCATAGAAGATTTCACAAAATAATAATTAATAATAATAATAATAATATAAAGGTTTTGGATCTAAATTTTATTATAAATGCTGTTCTCAAATGACCATAAATATTATTATTCTTCTGACATCCCATCAGGGTATGAAATCTTGGTACTTTAAGAGGCATATGAAAAAAACCCTTGTTATTTTTATGATCTTTTGCTACATTGTTAATTCTGTCAAATTAGATTACCTTTTGTAAGTGTGCAGTAGTTGGAAGACATTTTTATTAGCATGTTCATGGTAATGGCACCATTTCAGTTCAACTGGACAAGAAAATAAATAAACATTAATAATATACATGTACTGCATTAAAGAAAACCGGACCACAAAAGTAGTATGGCAAAACCAGTCATGCACCTACTTATTTTCATTGCTTCCTTTAGCACAGTGGATAGTTTCTTGTTCAGATTAATCCATGTGTCATGTCTCCAATCCACTTCCTGGAAAGAAATCATTCGACAATGTGCCCCCAAGGAGCATTTGGCATTTCTTTTGCAGAAATTCTCTGCTTCATAAAAAAAGATTTCACCACTATTTTATGTCCATTGACATGTTATTATTTTTCTCCTTGCCTACAAAGCCAGTACAACTGAAGAGGTATTTCCAGCCTGTGGGACTGTGTCCCTCTTTGGAAGGAGAAGAGTGAGAACAGAGATTAATGAAATCCAACTTTGAGTAATATTTATTTATTTTGGATAGCAACTGCCAGGGCTAGTGTGGCAGTTGAAAAACCCATAGTGCTGGTGAGAATGTCTCTTAGGGTTTAAGCTCAGCCTTTACCAAATTGTTACTCTGCTCTGAGAATTCAAAACCAAATAAGGGACTGATGTTTTTTAAGTCATGTCAGCATATTCTGACATAGGGGAACAGTGGAATTACCAGTGTTAATCACCCCCTTCTCCTGGAAAACATATTGAACATTACAGAGCTGCTTCAGAGGGCTTTTTATGCTACAGATTTGGGTGACCAGGAGTTCAGTTGGTCCTTATATAAAAATAGTTGATCCAGCTCCTAATTTTGTTAATGGTGAATTCCCATTCACACCCTGGTAAAAATTCTTGCCCTTATAGGCATTTTCTGCATTGCGTTTTCTGAGCTTTCCTCTTTATTTTTCATTTTACATCAGTCTTCACTGGTTTGGCACACACTTTGGCAGTGCAGGGTCAACACCTCATGTTAGAAGAGAATTTCATGTTATTCAAAAACTTGCCCTAGAATGCAGAGATAAACTTTGATTCAGACTTTACTAGTTGCCTTATGCAAAGACTAAGCATAAAGATTCCCAGAGGGGACAGAGAGTGCCACTATGAAGCTTGAGGCCCTGTACACAAGATGTGTGTCTCAACACCTGAAGATACCATTGAATCCCACTGAAGGATCAACAGTTTTCTCTTTGAATAAAATACAGAATTTCTTCTATCAGGTTTTGCAGTAGCAAGAGACATTCTCTTACTTGGAAATACGAACTTAAACAATGTTGGTGTCTTTTCTCATTTGCTGAGCTTTAGTTGCAGTGTTCTTGCGCTTCGACATTAACTGTAGCCAGAAATGGGTAATATGAAAGATAATATAACTTTACAAAACTTCTGAGTAAAGCCCACACAGAGGATAACATGGCCACATAAACAGTTCATCACAACCAAAGTTATTTCTCTGAGTGCCAAAACAACAAATAGTGGCTGGCATCTTCTGTAGCATTGCCAGTACCTGACTGAAGCTGAACAGAAATATGTACTGGCTTTCTGATTCCTCAGTGAATGGCAAAGGTAAAAATGATGCCTTGCCTAGATGACTTGGCCACACTTTTTACTATAAGTTTCTAGGGTGAAACAAACAAACAAACAAACAAACAAACAAACAAACAAACAAACTCTTTGTCCTGGAAAATAAAGATTTCCAAACCATTTCCATGCCAACAAATGAGAGCTTTTGTAAGACAATGAGACTGTGAAGAAATGCTCATATTATGTGTGAAATATTTCCAAAGAAGGAAAAGAAACAGACTCAGATAAAGCAAACAGCTCTGTCATACGATATTCAAAGCTGCTGTGGTGGAAGCAGAATTTAGTCCTTTGGATTTGAAAATAAAACACAGCTTTCTAATAGCTCCAAATGTTATGACTTGTTACTAGAATGCATTACAACTAGTATGGTAGTGTGACAGTGTCTTAGTCATTGATCAGGACCTCACTGCATTATGTCCAGTTAAAAAAATTAAAAAGATCAAGCTACTCCTCTTCATTAGAGCTAGCTCACAGCATAGGGCAGGAGAAAACACATGGGTGTACATGGGGCAGCACATGTAAATCAGTACAACTGTTAATTACACCCAACAGGGTAAGAGATCATACTCTGGAAAAAAGTTAGAAGACATCAGGATTAAGTTGTTGGAAAGATATGGGTGAATGTAAGAGGGGAAAAGGGCAAAGATACGCAAAGCAAATGGCAGAGGTTGGCATCATAGGCCAGTCTGTGATGGGAGCTGACACTGCAATCCCACCTGAGGAATTTTCATTCAAGGGTGAGTGGGCTAAAAGATGAGAATGGATTGAAAATAACTTCTGTTTGCTGTGATGGAAAATGGAAATTAATAGAGTTGTGTAAAGGGACTACTTTTGGAAAGAAACAGGCTAAGGAAAATTATCTTTTTTCAGCCTACTTAAAGGCTTTGGGCCTTCAAGGGACAGAGAAAAGGAGGTTGAAATGATCAAAATGTGATTTATGACAACTTGCTGAATGTTTTATTTGTACAATTTGGATGGGAAAGGCCAAGGCATAAAGATGTTGCAGGAGGACACAATTGCAGCTGGATAGAGAAGTTGCAGACATCTAATTGCAACTCAACCATGTGACTTGCTGTGCTGGATATTGCTGACTGACGAAGTGGGAGACAAAAGATGTTCTGTGTACTCTTTTGCACTCCCAGGCTCTATGTCATGCAGAAAGAATCTGCAAAACTTACATATTATGAGGATATAAGGAACAAGACATAAAAAATTGAGTAAAATGCCCCAATTTGTAAGCCAGAGTGACTAGGAGAGAGGAGCAAAACCATTGTAGCATTATTTGTTGTTCATGATTGAGGTAAGAGGCTTCTACCTTGAATAATATTTATTAAAATACTTATTAAAATGTATTTGAAGCCTGCTGCAAATCAATAATTTGTACTGACAATTCATGGTTCTTTTCTTTAAAGCCTTTAGGATCTAACTAAAGAATAGAAACAATATGGTGTTGCTGGATGACTATATGCAGTGTAAATATAGGTGCTGAACATTTTAAGTGAAGGATTGGTGATGAAGCAAAAAGGATTATTTATTGAAACTATTTACTCAATACTGAATGCTGGTTAACATATATACAGAACACATGACTTATTCCTGAAGTTCTTATTAACTTGAAAGAGGAACTAAGCGTCTGATCTGTAATTACACATTGTACAGTGTTACTCATGAAAGCAATCTCCATTTATTCCTATGAAAATGCTCTTTAGCATAGCAATGTGTATCCATAAAATTATTTAAGGTCATATGCTACAATAATACTTTCTAGGTGGGGTTCTGCCAGCACCATAATATAAAATACTTTTCTCTCTAGTGGATACTCTTTATGTCAGTGGATTTGTTTACTGGAGTACTCTTTATAAGACATGTTGGAGAATTTAGCTCTCTACCCATAGTGAAGCTTAGGGCTAGCTGTACTAAAAATATAGTTTGTGTTTTCCTACTTGTGAGACAGAATTTACTCTTCTTGCTACTTCTTTTCTGCAGACTTGCTGCCTTTGACTACTTGAACATTACATTTTTGGATTTTTTTTGTTGTTGTTTTTTAATTGACAATTAAAAATTACTTTAATTGTAACTCAGGTTTGTTCTTTATGATAAAATTCAAAAGGTTAAATCACATCTTTGATGTCAGGGCTAAGCCATGTCTTTGATGTATAAATAGGGGCAGTAAAACTGAAAGAGCCTCACATATGTTTGTGAGTAATTACTCTACATTAATCTGAATTCAAGTCTGAAATTCACACTGCTGTATTAGCATATCAAAGGCTTTCAGAGCAGGATATTATTTGACGATGAGTTAACTATTTGAGATGAGCCTGCAGGATGCTAGCAAAGTCATATTGCAAATGTAAGCAAAAAAAAAATCCTAATCAGCAAATCTCCCCAAAATGTACAACAAAAAGAGGTTGGAAAGACAAATGACAAAATAATTCTGAGTCTTTTATTTATGTCACTGGAATTCATAAAAGTTTATAGTTGGGATCTTGAAATACAGAGCATGGGACAATATTCAGAATATATATATTCAAACTCAAAATGTATATATACAAGATATATGAATATAAAAATTCTTAGTAGGCTATGTTGTTTTTCCTTTCACAGCATAGGTCAAATGAAAATAAGCAGTGATGGAGCTACTTCTTAGTATATTATGTTTTTGTGATAGTTTCACTGGGCCAGACCTTGGCTAGCAGCCAACAGAGCCATTCACCCACTTCCCCCGCCATGCCCAGGAGATAGGGGAGAGGACTGGGAGGCAAGGATAAGGAGGCTTGTAGATTGAGATAATGACAGTTTAATAATAGAAATTTAAAAAAACCTTAAAATAATACTAATATTAAAATAGTAGTGATAATGATAACAGTAATAAAATGTAAGAATGAATGATACCCAGTGCAATTGCTCACCACCTGCCGACCAAGCCTGGCCCATTCCCAGGTAATGATCCTGGAGGAGCGACAATCCCGAACCGAAACCACAATCCCAGAAGAGTGAGAGCCTGAGCAGAAGCCAGAGAGAGACAAAAGAGGAAGAGAACCTCACTGATTTACTGGACATGACGTGATTTGATCTGGAATATCCCATCGGCATATCCAAATAACAATTTAGCTTATTAATTTAAATATTCCTTACCTTCTTAAATCTTACCCTTGTTGACTAACAGAACACAAAGTCCTTCACTTCCAGAGACAAAAATGCGAACAGTGGTGTGTTATCAGTGTCTCTCATAACAAGTCCCAGGCTGAAAAGCAAAACACAGCACTATTCTAGCTACTGAAAAAGAAACCCAGCACTCAGCTGAAAACCAGGACAGTTTTACTGGAAGTTATGATAGTTAAGGTTTTGTTACCTATTTCTAATTCAGGTACATCATGTTAAATTTCTTGCTTGCTCTACATTATTATGATAGTTTTAGAATGTCAAGAAGGTTAGAAATTTCACTATTCCAGTATGCTCTAAGTTGGTGTGATTAAAAAGCTTGTAGGAAGAGAGGATGTATAGTTTGTACCACCTCAGACTGCAGTGGGAACTGAATCTATGTTGCCAACTCCAGGATCAGAACTCAAGGGGACCAAGGTGATGATAACCTGAGTCAGATAACCTGTGCAAAAAACAGTGTCATGTTTTTTTGTGGGGTAATGGAATGAAGGACCTTGCCTGAGCCACGGAGTTGAGAGCGATGTTGACTGCCAAGCAAGGCTTTCCTTTCTGTGTTTGCTGTTAAGTGTTGTCAGTTCAGTGCATAGGGGTTGTGAAACCAAGCACTGAACTCCATCTTTTGAAAATAAATGACCCCACCCTCACTATTGAACATTATGGAGAAGCAGTAATGGACATATATCATTCTGCTGGGGATCATGACCATATATTAGACTAAATCATAATTTCTAAATAAATAAAAGAAAATCAGGTTAAAAGACCAAATCAATTGTGCAATGTTTCAAAGAAATAAACCTGCCAAACTTAAGTAAAAGTTAATATAAAAACCAAAACAAAACATAAGAGCCTGGTGCATTACTTGAAATGTAGACCATTTTCTTTGTCCTCTGTGAGTTATGACTTCTTGTGCAGGTTATTTGCAGTTCTTTATAAGTCTATAGATTAGACACTTCAAATTCTTTTTATCAACTGTCCTGAGAGATTTTACTATGAAGACTCAGAGAAAAAAAAAAAAACACAAAAAACCCAAAAAAACCTTCTTCTGGAAAAATAATCAGTTTTTCACTTAGACAAACTTTAATTCCTACATACATTTCCAGATGCCTGTTGAATACAACTATGTGCCACAGTTAGATAAAGCTTGGAGTAGTAATATATGGAAAGTGTACGTGAAAATACTATTCAAATGTAATAATCAGAACCTGCTTATCTACTGTGTATAATAAAATATCTTTCAGGGAAGCTGACTGATTTTGCATTTTTGTCCCACATATTTCAGCCTAGTAAAACATGTATAATTGGTCTTCAGTTGATTTTCAGTGGGGTTTAATTCTCTACTGTGCTACCCCAGCTTTGTGTTCACATTTCTTTGATAATGTCAACAAATGAAGGAAGCATTAAAAAGGAAGAAGGAATTAACTAGAATAATTTAAAATTAGAGAAACTGGCTTTGCTAAAGGGACACACAAATTACATATGGAGCCAATAAAAGTTCAAGACTGGTCAACTGTGCATTTAAGTAAATGGTTCTGCCACTTCAGAGGTTCATTAGTTGAGATGCTAGGGGTTTTTACACAAGGCATCAAACTGTAATTCCTTCTATAGACCTGGAACAACATAGATCTGTGACGAAGGGAATAATAGGCCTTTTATATGTTTATTTTTGCTTTTATTTCAGGAATGCTCATTAAATAGTATGGAAGTCTAAACTGAAACAGCTAGATTATCCCCCATGGCATGAATCATTGTAATTGTCTTTAGACTTAAAAAAACACAGTTGCAAAGCAAAATATATGAGCTTAAATCTCTTTATCTCAGCATTGGATTAGTCCATGAGGGCATGTGCAGTGTAACAGAAGCTCAGATGTCAAATGTAAACTTAATAAACCACTATTTCTTAATCATTTTCTCCATATCTTTATGTCTTTATTTTAAAATATGCAAGAGTATTCCCTCTTTCCTTAGACAACACTTTCTATATCATGCCTGAAAAATAACCTAACCTCATTAAATACAGAGAAGCCAATGTTTCAGCATTGGTTCATGAGACTATTTAATAAAATATTTCTGAAGTCTTATAATTAAGATGATTTTTCTGCATTTTATATCTTGTAGTCACTGCCAATATGAATATTTAAAGTGAATAATGTAACTGGAACATGTAAGAAAAATGTGAAGAAGTACCTTGAATCTTTTGAAGCATTTAACATATATTCACTTCTATAACAGTTTACCAGAATGGATAACTGACCTGCAGATGGGTGAGCAGTTGTATTCTCTTTGGCTAGACCAGTATATGTGACTGAATAATCTAGGCCAGGATTTTGACTGTCTGAGCTGTATTACTCTGTTTCTTAGCTGCAAGGATGCTATTAGTTCACCTACAGCTTCACTTTGATCATATGTAAAGTATTCTGGTTTTGAGACTGTTCTTTCATACCTTCAAGTACATTTCAGAGTTATGTTTCTGAAACTTTGTGTCAGCATTCTTCATAGAGTCACCAGGTTTTGAAAATGGAATAAAATCTCTTGCTTTATGTCTGTTCTTCAACCTTTTAATGTAAACCTTTTTTATTTGACTGAGATTGCAGAATGATCTACTTTTGTACAATGGATCATCTCCCTCAATTTAAACCTTTCAACATTTTCTCCCTCATATTGTCAGTGCAGGGTATGATCTTGTCACCATACCCTACTATGTGTTTTGTCTTTACCCTTTAAAGATTTTTTTTTTCATTTACATCAGCCCCACCTATTGCTTTTTTATATCAGACCCAAATTTTGTATCTACATGTTTTTCTTCTTGCCTAATCTAATAGACTATATGTCCTGGCAGTACTTCTGCTTTTCTTTCTATATGAAGGGGTATGGAGAAGATCTCTTAGTTAAAATCAGTAAAATTATCACCCTGCCTTTCATCTCATCTTTTCTTCCTATTTCTTTCTCTGCAGCCTCTATCAAATGCTATGGTTTCAAAAGCTACAGTAAGCTTTCTAAAGTTTATTCATCTTTACACTATTGTACAATTATTTTTCTTCTCAGATAAGTATGGGATGAAGATCTAGATTTTTTCAGTTTGCAAAATATATATATATATATTTGGTTTTGCTTAAGTTTCAGCCTGGATTGGAATATCTTTTAAATTTCTGGTGAATTAGAAACTTCCTGGATCTTGCAGGTTCTTTGGGAAAATTGATTGTTTCAACACAAATTTCACAGTTTGAGAAATTGACAAGAATATCAATGGTAAAGAGTTTCAAGGTCTTCGAGTACTGAACAGAGACACTAAGAGGGTAGAAAAAACTCCCACCACATCCTGTTTTGAACTCGGTGAAAGTCTGTCAAAACCTATATGTGTCAAATGAAATGAAATGTTTCAGGTTCAGCAAATGTTTGGGTTGGTGGGTTTTTTTTTTGTTTGTTTCTTTGTTTTGGTTTTTTTTTAGGTTGTTTAAATTAAAAATGTCTGGAAAGCTTTACTCCTTCATCTCAAAGACACTTTCTAGTATTTTTATTTCCTGGTATGTTTTCTCCCCATTTGATATGCATCTTGATTCTCATATTCTAGAGTGCTAAATTAGATAATGAGTATCTACCGTGAATACTGAGGAAATAAAGTATTTAAATATATTGCTAGTATTATGAGAGATCAATAAAGACCTGTAACATTTGAAAACATTAATATAGCAGCTCATATGTGATTGTACTTTGAAACACTTAAATACAAATTCAGTGATAAAAAACACCAACCCAACACATTCTTCATGATTAAGATACTTGCAATGAGAGGAAAAAAACCTCAATAGAAATGGCAATGCATAACATATATCAGATAAGAGATCTTCCTGGGGCTTGGCACTAACATTTTGAAAATAAATTATCTGTAAAATGCAGTGCTAGTGGAAGCATCTTATTTGTCTAATTTTTCTTGCAGCATAATACTGTGTGTAGGAAAACAGCGTGAGGTGTGGTTTTTCTAAACTCATTTAAGTAAAGATTAGTGTGGATTTTTTCATTTATAGGAGCTATTTGCATATGTACATATTATTTATCACATTAACTCCAAATTGGTTATGAAAAATGAGATGGTGCTGTTAGATTTAGTTCCATGTATCATCCAGCTTTATATACAGAACACTTTTAAAATACGTACATAGCCAGCAAAATGATATAAACTCCTACAGTTATTTTCATCACTTCTGACCTATAGATTTTTATTTCTACCAATATAACTACTATTGAAAGTCTAGCAACAGTTTAAGTGCTTGTGCAGACTTTTTGTTAAAATTCCACTTAGTTACTTTTATTTACAGTGATTTTTAACTGACCTATGGCAGGGATTTCAGTAGGTGCTTTGAGGCTAAGATTTGCAATTGTGTTAAGCCTGGGGGTGAACTCTATTAAATTTATAAAGAAGTTAGTAATCTCAAACTTTTAATCATACCTATAAATATGAACAACTGAGATTTTTTTTTTATAAATCCCAAGATATTATTCTTATAAAGAGATTACTGAACATCAGCTGTCTCTTATAGCTGTGTATTTAAAGGGCCATACATATAAAAGGGATCTTAATTTATTTAACACACAAGCCCAGCAGATTGATACATTTACTGATCCACTCAAATATAGGTATTTTCTTGGAACTAGCTTTTAGACTGTATTCTATTTGCTATCTACAGTCTTTTAATGTGATCTAATTCCATGTTAATTTAATGTTAATAGTTGTGGAGTCACTAGGAGAGACAGGGTTCCTGAGAGCCTGAAAGCGTTTCTCCATGCAGATGGAAACCTTCCAGAAGGCATCCCATTTCTCCTACTTTTGAAAAGATTCAACATCAGAAGCTAGGTAGGTCTCCTAATCCTATAAACAAGGAAACCTGACTAAAACTCCTCACAGCTGTTGTGTCCTTCACCTTCCCCTCCACTATTTTCTTGATCACCCTGGAAGTGGAGAAGTGCTCCAAGCAAGATTTTCCTGGACTGGTTTTTCCTCTGTATTTCTACCCAAACTTTGCCCTTTCGTCCACATTTCTGTTGACAAAGGCAGCTTTACCTCAGACCCTCATTCTTAGAACTGCAAAAGTGCTTTTACCTGCCTCTTGAAGAACCCTTGAGCTAATGGTGACCTTCAGTGACAGTTGTGCAAATGGCAGATGCTCACAGTGAAGCATTTGCTTTCATGACAGCTGTGAACTCTTTGCTTATAAAAATAATTTAACCACTAAAAACACCTTCAGGTTTTGCAGACTGCTGAAGCAGTTGACTGATGAATCAGAACTCAGTATCATTTGAACTAATTTCCCCATAATAATTCTTTTACTTACAGCTCTTTTAATAAGGCTACTTTGGTACTGACATAATATTGTTACTAAATAGGAGAGGCAATATTTGAAGGTTTTAGCTAGAAAAGCAAGTTGATGTTATTTTTTGAAGAGAGACATGCTTATCAAAGTACCTTCAGGCCCAAAATTCTGTATCTTTGGGTTTATCAGGCTTTTTCATGTACAAATATATCTGCAGCATCTTTAATTTCAGCCTGTAATCTATTTACTTGGAAAAAAAAAAACAAAACAACAACCTAATGCTAAAGCAAGGTCTGCTTTGAAAATGTTACTTTGTAAAAATGGCAATGAGAAAGTAAATAATTTACAATATCATACACATTCAGTTTTCAAGTAAAAAGATGTTGCTTAGTTTTCCAGATGGCAGCTCTGAAGACATCACCAGAGATCCAAAGAATTATGTTTTTATACCTCTAATCATCCCCAGCAGTAGAGGTCTGCAGGTAGTATTTTAAAATTGTTTTAAGGGTAGGAATGTTATGCCTGACTTCAGCTATAGATTTGTCACCTAGGTAGGTCCATAGACTAGTTCTTAGTCAACAAAAGCACTTCTAGAGCTGCATACCTATTAGAGCAAGGCGTGAAACACTCTTCGGAAGTTCCTCAGCCTTGCTACTGACTTTTGGAAGAGTTTAGCTTATTGTCTTAGACTTGATGTTGAACTCTTAAGTAGGTAAAGTTAGGTAAAATTTCAGTCTTGAATGATTTATGTGCTCTGAGCCCTTCAGGTGAACATAGAGGACACCATCTTGATGAATTACAAGGTACCATTTTTGGAGAAGAAGCTTGCAGAGAAGAATCTCCTGAAGGGAAAAGTGTTGACTCATCATCCAGGTTTAGATAGCCTCTTGCTGTTGTCTCTTATGCAGTCTTTTATCCATGAAAGTGAGGCTAGATCTACTAGTAAAAAAATATCAAGCTTTCTCTAGATTGCCAAATGATGTTACATAAAATATTGGGCAATATTGGGCAAAATATTGGTAAAAATACTTTATATTTATGAGTCTTAGAGGGGACTTTCTATAAAATATAAAGCCATTACAGATTTAATTACTATGCATGGATATCTGGCTAAGTCTAATTATGACAGTCAAGAAAAATGCATGCAATCTAAAGCATCTGAAAAGCACACCAACTATTTTTGTTTGTCTAAAAACAGCATTAATGCTTCATTGTTTTTATGGGGCAATAGGTTGTTTTTTGTTTTGTTTTGTTTTCCTAAAATATTGTTTTTTCCTCTCTTTCTTATCGTTTTGAATAATCAGACAAATACTGTTGTTTCAGAATGGAATCTCCATTTATGACTGATGCTGTGTTCCTCAAGTGATATGTTCTAATTCATTAATTTAATTAAAGAGTTGTGCATATCTTTGGTGAGGGATGCTGAGTAAACCAGTCAAAATTTTGATCATTGACATCTTTTGGTCTTAGGTTAGGTCAGGACAGACTAAACAGATGTATCAATTACTGTTCAATAACAGGATCCATGTGAAGGAGTTTTTGAGTATTTGTTACTTCTGTGAAAGAGTGATTATTAATGTGCAGAAAAATGCACAGTTGCAGAAATGTGACTGCCTCTAATTCTGCTTTTCTGGTTTGCTGGAGTGGTGGTTGTTGGAGGTCAGGAGGAGCAGAGCGCTGAGCTTGTCATCTCTGGCCATGTGAGCTTAGTCCTAGTGTCTCTGATAGTCCTCCATGGTCAGATGTCTTCAAAGGTCACACCACCACCAGCTTGGGCAACTGTGGATAGAGTGTTTATAGAGCATATTCTGAATTGATTTTTATTAGTTGATGGATGGCCCCGTGTTGGTTTAATGAGCGGCTAGGCAAGTATTGTACCATTTTAAGTTTGTTTGTTTGTTTGTTTTGTTTTGTTGGGTTGTTTTTTTTTTTTAAATAATGGCTGTCTGATTATGCTTTTTCTAACAATAGTTACATCCCTAACAAAGCAACATCGTGAAAGTCAAGCTGCACACTTCTAGCACCAGTCTAAATATTGGAGTGATGCCAGTGTAGGAGGCCAAGACACCTTTCAAAACTTAGTTATTTTCACATAGACTAACCAATAGTACAGAAGTTTAGCCAGACATGAGAAAAATAGAGATGGACTTTAGGATGAAAGAATTTTCCAGGCTCAGGATCTTAGATACAGGTGTGAGCTCTGGGATTCAGTTCCCAGATGCACTCTAGATTCCCTGGATAAAATTGACCAAATCACTTACCCTCCTCCTGGCTTTGTCCCTGACTCCTAAATATGCTACTAAAAAATCTTTCTTTCTCCAAAACCTTTTGCTGTCTGCTTATCTTCAGGTGAGTCCACCATGACACTATACACTGTCTGACACAATCACTTTTGGGGAGCAAAATGACCCCACTGCAATTCATACAGAAATAATACTGGTAACACTTACTCTGTATAAATTCTACAAGAATAGACATGCACATTTTTGGAAGAGAATCATAACAAGACTTTTTTTCATGATCCATAGAATTGCAGTATCCCTTAAATAGAAAGTATTGGGGGGAGGGGGGAAGAAAAATGCAAATGTATCTCCCTCTGCAGAAAGAATTCTCTTGTTTATGAGGAGAGTGAGATTGTTTGGAATTCTCTGTGGCAATGCACCCAGAGAGGCTGAATGGCAGAAGTTTATTGCAAATGACCCCATCTACATTTACTGCAAAGTTCATAAAACTCACACTGCTTGAACGGAGATACAAAACATAAGATTTGATTTCAGATCCTTCATTGTTTTTCTCATCGCTCTAACTAATCACATACTTTTTACACTGAACTATGATTTCCCCCCCAGAGGCAGGTGGTGTACTACTAGAGAAAACTGAAAGGAGGACTAGATTTCTAAAACCTGTGTGGATCCCTATACTTATACCAGGACCAAGAAAAAAGGGTAATCTAGTTGTATATGCCCATAAGAATGAAGATATTGTCATGGTTTAACCCCAGCTGGCAACTAAGCACCACACCGCTACTTGCTCACTCCCCCGGTGGGATGGGGGAGAGAATCAAACAGTAAAAGTGAGAAAACCTGTGAGCTGAGATCAACACAGTTTAATAGGCAGAACAAAGCTGTGCACGCAAGCAAAACAAAACAAGGAATCTACTCCCCTTTGGCAGGAAGGTGTGCAGCCATCTCCAGGAAAACAGGGCTCCATCACATGTAGCTGTTACTTGGGAAGACAGATGCCATCATTCCAAACATCCTCCCCTTCCTTCTTCATCCCCCAGCTTTTTACACTGAGCATGATGTCATATGATATGGAATATCCTTTTGGTCAGTTGGTGCCGGCTGTCCCAGCTGTGTCCCCTCCCAAATTCTTGTGCACCTCCAGCCTACTTGCTAGTGGGGTGGTGTGAAGAGAAGAAAAGTCCTTCACTCTGTATAAGTTCTGCTCAGCAGTAACTAAAACATCCCTGTATTATCAATACTGTTTTCAGCACAAATCCAGAACACAGCCCCATACTTGATGCTATGAAGAAAATTAACTCTATTCAAGCCAAAACCAGCACACTACTCTTTCCAACCTTTGTAAAACTTTATCTTGTTATCTTTTTTTGCTTAGTGTAGGCTCTAGAATTTCACATTTTCTACAGTCCTTAAGTCTCCAGGGTGTTAACTAAGATTACAACTATTGTATTTATACTGGGTCAAACTATGTGCATTTGCTGGATTGGCAGATCTGTGCGTCCTTATCAACTTTAAAATATCAGATTGGGCACTGATGACTCCTAACAAGTCAAATGAAATAATATCTCACCTGCAGAGGGAGAAACAGGTTTGCTAGAGGATGCTACTTCTTCAGAATAGGGTCTTTATCCATACTAACAATAGCATTTTAGATGTGGAGCCTTGGTTCAGGATGAGAAAAAATAATGAGATGAGTTCATACTTTCCTGCATGAAGTTCTATAAAAAGTCATATCATAAAGCTTGCTATAAATAATCTACCCCTGTTATCAATCAGCTTTCATCAGGACAGGTATTCTGCCAGTCTTTGCTCCACTGGCTCACTCAATGGTACATTGTGAATACACTTCTTATTTGTGAGGTCCCAGCCTGTATTCCATCATTTCAGCACTCCGCATTGTCCTTGTTATGATGGGCTGATGATTTAATGATGTAGAGTGCTAAGGAGGAAAGATGACTTCTACTTGACAAAAACCTAGAGAGACCTATTTTCACCTGGGAAACCACAATTTTTTTTTTTTTTAGAGTTGCTTTCTTGATGAATCCAGGAGAATAAAATTTTGTAAGTAAAATCTTTATTGTATTCCTTATTCCAAACTTTCTGACAAAAAGGACAGGGAGGTGCTGGTTGAGAATGATAATATTAATAGCTGCCAATCACAGTCAAGGCCCAGATTGCTGAAACATTTACATGCCAGAGCTCCTTCCCCGTCATATCCTTCGCTCCCTTTCCCGTTCCATCCTGATCTCTTGTTTCTTCAGGTTCATATTTTTTCAGACTTCACTTCCTTTGGCAATCAAACTTTGTAACTACAAAGAAGAACTTAGATGTTTTTGGAGGCTCAATGGAGTCAATTGAAAAGGTGATGACACTGAAGGATGCTTCCTGCTTCTATTTTCACAGTGGATATTTCACACATACTCTTTGTTATGCCTGGAACATTTTGTTACTTGCTAACTTCTAGGAGCCTCTTTGAATTAAGAGAAATTATACTCTGATGAAGTAAAAGTGTGAGTTGCTATAATGAATGATGTATTCTTTTATATTGTTAGAATGTAGAGATTTTGTTTGCATTGTATCTTGTACCTTTCCTGATGGGGCTTCTACATATCACAATTAATAAGAGATTGCAGGTCTGCAACATTGATGTGAAAAAAACCCAAGAGGGTCTAATTGTCTCTCAGTGTGACTTCAGAATATATTTCACTGTTGGCTGTAATACAGTTTCTAGTGAAAGAGTGAAGGAATCAAAATAACTTGGTTGATTTAGAAACAGATCCTGAAAACCATTCCATGGACATGAATTCTTGCAGTATTCCATACCTGCTAAAATTCTTCCAGATGGAGAGCTAGCTTCCAACACTTATCAGAAAGGAGCTCTAGGTATGAGGTCTGTCTAGCTGGGTTTTATCATGGTAAAAATAAATTTTATCTGGGTTATAAACTTTTTAACACAAGATCTAACATGATATTGGCAATAGCCTTGTGACTTCCACAAATGTGCTTTCTCTTTATCAGTTCCCTGTAAAAGAGACACAGCTGCTTACCACCAACTTCTCAAAACCATTGCCATTTTTAAGCCAAAAGTAGTCTTTTGTGACCACACACACAAAACATCACACAAGCTCCAGTATGAAAGATAACTGAATCTCCTCCCAGTGTTTATGTAAGACAAAACTTTAGTAGTCTTAACATAATGTCTCAAAACCAGTATCATCCCTGATGTACATAAGTAAAAAGACTTACTTTTCAAATTACAAAATTTTATTTTCTTCTAATTTCGATATATCTTAAATACTTCTTTTTAGGCTTTCTGAACAAACTGACTGGGATCTTCTAGAGCTGATAGCTGGGTGGTATCATACATCTTCAGCTGTGCATACTGCCATGTTCAAACCAGAAAAGATACCACTGGAGGGGACAGTGTAAAAGGTCAAGTTAGACTGCTCCAATTACACCCATCTGGTCATATATTGATTTACAGCCCCATCTGACTGTTTCTTTTCTTTCCTCCCACTTGCCACAGGTTAGTCTGCAGTTTTCATTGGAGAATACAGAAAAACTTTGGGCTCATGGAATTAATGGAAAGCAGGTAAACAAGAGGAAAAAAACTTTTTTTTTTCTGAATTATTTTCAAAGTCAATATCGAAAGCCTTAAGCTAGCGTCACATTTGTTGTTACTATCCAAATGGATTTCCATCGGTTTATGATGAAGGATTTGCATTTTAATATCCAGGTCAATTTATTGTGAAAATAGAGGCATTTTTCTTGAGTCTGTTTCTGTGATGAGATGACTGATTGTCCTTGTTGACTAATGGGACAGTAGGTGGAGGGAGTGGGTGGCAGTGCTACAAACCCATGATCATACTTACAGGGCAGCTATTGATATGGAAATCCTTACAGTCAGCTTCTATCTTTGCCTATTTCGTTGCAGCCAATAAAGCTGTGATTACATTCAATAGAAATATTAAACTTCAGACTTGAGAGAGGTTAAGGGAGAAGAAAATGAATGAGAAACAATTTTGTGAAGAATAGGAGGGGTCGGATTTTCTGTCTCTTTCCACTCATCTTTTTTTTTTTCCCTCTACCTCCCACCCCTGCTCACACTCCCTGTTGGTGATATGGTACTGAGTTACCTTTGTTTAATCAACAGTCTGATGTGGTAACTCTTACCAGGCTGATTCTTCACATCTCAGACTGTCTGGAGCCTACTTCCATCAAGCGATGTCTTTGTACTTAACACCTTAATGGTCCTGAGGCGAGAGAGAAATAGCAGTTCTTTGAAAGGAGAATAATTACACCCAGACACACAAATGCATTTGGTGCCAGATTTTGTTACCTCAAATAAGCAAAATTAAAACAAATGTCTCCTCTTCTACAGTTACAGTGCTTGTCTCTCTCTAGGAGGTTTAGGACAAATGGATTAGGAGACTAATGACATTAATGACCTAATCCTGTGCCCTTTAAATCCAAGAGAATTTTGCCATCGACTTCAATGGGAAATAAGCTATTCTGTTTGGCATTGCTGATTTTTTACCACTCAGCAGTTGCAGGACAAGGCATTTAGAAGGCAGTGGGACATCAAATTGTTATGTACAAATATTTAGTGTTAGTTAGCTCTACTTACTGTCTGACATTTTTCAAAGTACTTGGTGATTTCAGTGACCCAGCTCAGTGGCATCCCATGGGCATGATTTACTTTTCAGAAAGTGCTTAAATGTTCATGTACTTGTGTTGGGCACCCAGAGACTAACCCCGATCACTATTCATAACATTTTACCATTTCACATGAGCTAAGCCAGTGTTAGACTGAGACCAGAGACTGATCCACCACAATTGTAATTATTCTTGTTTCTAAGCAGAAAAGTTTTCTCAGATGTGCCTTTGGAGATGAAAAAATATAGAACATCTGTATACTCTACTTATCACAAAACAAAATTTGCACTAATTAAACTGTTCTGTGAGGACTATATGTAATTATCTCCCTTTGGACATGTAGGGTTTAAGCTTCCTCAGCAGAGAGTGTATGCATTCCTGCCTTTCTTACTCTTGCAAAAAATGAAGGATCCACAGCTCCTGCACTGGAAAACCAACTGAATTCACATTCAGCTTTGTGCTTTTTGTGTCAGGAATTGCTGTTCTTGCTACCTTAGCACACCAGTCAGGTTCCTAGCCCAAAATCTTTGACTAACTTCTATACCAGTTAAAAAACATGAGTGGAATATGAGCACCAGCCTGTGATTGTTTGTTATCATGCTCTCTGGCATGGTTTTAGCTGATGATGGGTAATAGTCTTTCATCACTTCTTCAAGCACAATCCAGGGGCAATAACTTTTCCCATAAACAAGGAAAGAGACCTCCCTGTTTTTAGATAAATATACATAAGCTATACCACATCAAGTGGCCTCAGGTCAAAGAGCTGTCTTCTGCTTGTTTTATTTATTGGTCTATGCTTTGCCCCTGTGTATCAGGTATGTACCATTACAGGGGTCATTTTCATACCAGGAATTGAAAATGAAAAAAAGGAGCTGAAAGTGAAGAATTCAGCAGTGTCTCCAGCCTTCACGACCTGTAAACAAACATAGTTTCATGCTTGCTGGATCTATGTCAATGAACACCAGCTACAATACAGCAAAACCTCTCCTGAGTTCCAGGGTCATTCTGTTTATTGTCTGTGCTGACCGATGCTGGTGTAGAAGAAATAAAGCACAGAATTTAACAAGAGGTGGGATATTCACCCAGTTTGAATGAGCATTCCTGCAGGGTATGTTCTTTTTAAACCTCCAGCAGATTTAAGCAGCAATGAACAACTTTATATGCAATTTATCCAAATGTATTTTTATTTGCAATAAAAGAGAGAATAACCAACAAAAGAAAAATGATACCATCACACATGAAAACAAGTATATAAAAATACTATTAAAAGGATAAAAAAATTATGGTGCTTATGAAACATTTTTACATACTGGTCATTTAAAAGGAATAAATACCTCCAAATAACCCATGTATTTGTATGAAATGAAACACATTTTTCTCAAGAAATGTCTCATTACTTAGAATGACTAATCTGTGTCCCAGACATAGCTATTAATTATGGAGCCATATAAATTATGCATAAGAATAGAGGTTATGCCCAGGCCATTTTTGTTAATTTATTTCCACGAAAATAGCACAGTGGTGTTGGGAAGGAAGATGTGTAATACTACTTAAGTGCCATGATAACACAGAATAACAAAGTATACACTGTAAGCCTTAAACTGTTGGTGAACAAAAAGCAATCCCAGCATTACATCATGATCATTTTAACAATGTAATCAAGATAACGGATGAACAGCAAGTAGTAAATGGCATGAAGTCCTTTGGAAAGCTATTCTTTCTTTATTCTACAGTAAAATGATCAAGGGATAACATAGCTGCTTTTTGCAACTGGATAATGGCCTCACCAGGAAAATGGTGATGTCAGGCTACTTACATTTCCTTGGTTTTATACAAAAGAATACTCTTTTTCATAGGTACAATTCCTGGATTTGCAGCATTAACAAAAGATTTCTTACTGCAAAAGCTTCATAGTTTTCCCATTAAAGGTTATATGAAGGCAACAGGCAGGTTAGTAACAACTTCAAGTTTTCACTCTCCTTTTTCCCCGTTTTTCTATTTAAAGATGATCTGTTGATTAAGGACTATCTTAATCTAAATTTGCTGCTTGCACCTTAGAGAGTGATACTAATAATTTTTTTCCTAGTTGCCCATTTACAATTGTACAGAAATCAGAGGTGTGCTTGAAATGTTTTCCATTCATTAAAATGCACTTATTTTGAAATTTATAATATTGAGTTTGTATAAAAGACTGAGATATTGTGCAGGTGTCTTTTAATTGGAATGGGGAACCTATGTACAGTTGGTAAATATTAAAGGATCTCCAGGAAGAGATCTCTGCTCCTTCTACGTCTCTTAAGCAGTAACTTCTCAAAGAAACCTAATAGAAAAGGGAAGCTATGGTATTGAGCTCCCAGCGTTTGTTATCAACTGTGCCTGGTAAACTCATAAAATAATATTTATGGAGCATGTAGATAGGCTGTGAAATTCACATCTGTAGATATTAAGTTCATATAAATTCAAAAAGTCACTGGAAAAACTCACAAGATATTGAGTAGAGAGGTAGTACCTTTGGCTCAGGACTGAGACACAGTTTGTTGGAGTTGGAAAAGTCTTCTGAGGAAGTATTTTGCTATGTCTTTTTATTACACCTTCTCCATAACAACAGTTGTTGGTTTTAGCCATTGTTGGAAACATGACTTCGGGCTAGAGTGACCTTTGTTTCCTACTTACTTATAGCAGTCTTTATAGTCTTAGACACCATACTTCTATGGGAGAGGTTGGTATAGGTTTTATATCATCAGGATTTTCTCCAGCATTACTCTTACCCACTTTGTGATTCCAAGAAGAATGAAGCATGTGTGAATCTATTATGAGATGGAAATGAGTCCTGATAGCAATAGCATTGCCATGTACCTTTTGAATCCCAGCTTTTGCTGTTTCTACTGGTAAAATGTCAATAAAACTATGTTTTGTCTTTACAAACTACTGTTTTTCACCTCAGCTGGTGCAAAATAACTTTGGAATATTTAGATATTGCTATAGTTTGAAATGAAATGGAATGACACAAAGTGTGTAACACTAAACTCACTCATATTTTTTGCAAAAGGTAGAACTCTGCATAATAGGTGAATTGACACAATAAATCTGTGCAAAAGAAACTGTATCCATTCTTCATGATCTGTGTTTGACAATATTTTGCTTGCTAGAGGAAGCAGGTTTGGAATAGTGAATCCAATCTGGAAATCCTATGTCTTTTCTATGGCTTAAAATATTGCATTACATTTGCTATCTATTTCATCCCTAGCTCCATACTTCAAAATGTTGGATGACATCTTAGGTCAGCAAAACTTACGCAGGACCAAGATTTCCCATCTAAAAATGCTCACCTACTAGTAGCAACCATTAATTACAGCAGACTCTTACACAAAAGTCAGGTCATTTAGCCTCAATGAGGTCTATATTCAGAAAAGCAATTAAACACATGTCTGTGTTCTCTCCAGTATATCTTTAAAGCCCTTTTCTTAATCAACATCAGAAGATTTTTAAAGTAAAAACAGCAATCAGCTTGTTACTTTTCTAAAAAAACCCCGGATGTTAATTTCCATTACTGTTTCTGGATAATTTTTGGTTTAAAATAGCCAAGAATTTTCCATTTGATCCATTAGCTTGCTTTCTTTAGGAGAAAATTGAATAAAAACTAATAAATTTGCTAACCAATTAATTATGTCATGTTTATAGTGTCAAAATGGCAATATGGGAGCTAGGGCAATTAATACCAGTTGAACATAAAGCCTGTTCTTTTGTGGGACTAAAATGGGATTAACTCTGTTCCTCTTCTGACCTCAGCTCTGTTAATTCCATATCCAGAAATGCAACCAATGAATACAATGGAAGTGGGTTGAATAAATACCTAGAAAGAGACTCATGACTTAGTTCTCCATGGATAAATAGAGATTTTGCTTGTATTCAAAGAACCTTGAAGCTAGATTACGCTGCATGCCATGGTGACTGTGTTTGAATCTATGTAATTATTAAAAAGATCATTTTGGCCAGTATTTGGACAGATGGTGTTCACATACCCAATCCATGGTGTATTTGCAGGAGAGCTAAAGTTAAACTGCTTTTTTGCATTTGCAATCACAGTCTGCACTTTACTGACAGCAGCTTTAATTGGAAAAGCTTCCACTTTTATCCTAGCTGATATTACTTTCCCTGTAAGATGGATACATTTTGCAATTAATTTTTCTCTGTGGACAATATTATGGTGTAAGTAATAATTAAACAAACTTTAACAGCTCCTGCCCAGATGCAAAGACAGAAATCACCAGTGGTAGACTCTGAACTGAGCAGTTTCATTTGTACAGTTCTGTACAGGATATTTTCAATTCTGTTTTGAATTCTTCAGCAAGGAAAATATTTGTTATTTATTTTGGCACTATAAGTGGAACAGCTGTGAACGCGATTTTTCACAGCAGTTCTGCATAAGAAAAATTTTTCTGCACAGATTTTAGGAAACCAGAGTCAAGAATGTGGCATATATGGAAAAGTATATTTTATTTTCTGTGTTCTAAATTAATCTTAAAATTAATTCTGTTGAAGGCAATGGATATTATCATCCTCGATTTTTATGCACCAGAGGGGAAAGAAGTTTTCTCAACTTACACCATATTTGAATTCTGAACTCATATGCCAAGAGACCTTAAATTTATATCAGGACAGTGAGATGGAGGAAATGGAATGAAACAATTGGCTATGGAAGTTTAATTATAACTATCCCACATTAAAAAATGGTCCTCTGCAAGCTGAGGATATCTTTAACTCCTCCTAAATTTAACCCACTGAAGTAATTTTTCTACAAGGTCTCAATCATGGGGTGAAATTTTTTTAAAGTTAAGTGCATGAATATACCCTGGTGAAATAAAAGTTGGTTTGGACCATTGCACACTTTAGGATATTTTGTCCCATGCATGTGTGTTAGATCCCTGTTGGAGAACTGAAGAATGTGGCACCTATTCAGCAAAATATTTGTGTATCTATCTAACTTTGAGTCAGCAAACATTTGTATTACTCCTGCATTTGAAATTAATTTGTTTTAAAAGGTGTCGTTGATAGGGGTCCTATCAAGCAGCAATTTCACAAGAAGTTATTCAACCTGAAGACTTATATTTTGGCCATCGAGGGCATGTAAAAATGGAAGCATGGATGTCAGTTTTGGTTTCAAAAATACCACATATTGCACATATTATTAATACATATAAAATGTATCTTGCATATGTAAAAATTACACATATTATAAAACTATTCCATACACTGTCATGTGCTTGTGGGGGATTTTTAACAGCTACTTACCAATTGCAGAGATATAGACCCAAAATTTTGCAAATTTTGCTTTCTAAATCACTTCTCTTAAAGACTCACACTGTGTAATGAATAAAACTTAATCACAAAAAGGTTTTGAATAGTTCCTCTCCATTTTGCCATGTTAATACTCCATGCCAGGACAATGAACTGCAGTACCACAGACAAAACCAGTATTTAATTAGGGAGGAAACAAATACTTGTTTTGGCTCCACTGCTTCTGTAGGATAGTAAATGCATTATTAGAATGAGGCTTTGAATTTTAAAATTGACTTGAGAATGAACTTGGTGTAGAATGTCTCACATTTTCTTTCTCTTTTTAATTACATACACCAAAAGAATGAATCTCATTGTATTTAAAGAGCTTTCAGTCTGAGCTTTGCTGTGGGCAGCTCTCCAATACTGAAGTGCATTGCTTGGATGTTGATACTAGACCCTAAAATATCATAGCTGTTCATCTTCTGTCCTCTGGGTTATATTCATTCTGGTGTGGAGACGCAACAATTATGAACTCCATGCTTTTATGATACATCCAGGCAGTCGTGTGTATTTATTGATTTTGATCACTCTTAACTATGCTACAATCCCCATCTTACTGTTATTGTGTTGACACTTACAATTTCATACTCCATAAAACATTTGACAGTGTAGCACTTTTACACACTCTTATGATAAATCCTTCCTGTTATACTCATTAATATAAACAGAAACAGCAGTATACAAGAATTCTCAGAGTGAAAATACCCCTGGGAGTGTTCCTCTTTCTCAAATACTGACTTTGAAAATATTAATTTCTTTTAGATTATTTTAAGCAAACTAGGGCTACCAATTGTGTATTGTATTGGGTTTGCATGGCAACTTTAATGGGGGTAGTGACAGGGGCTACAGGAGTGGCTTCTGTGCAAAGCTGCCATAAGCTTTCCCTGTGTTCAATAAAGCCAATGCCAGCTGGCTCCAAGATGAACCTGCTACTGGCCAAGACTGAGCCCACCAGTGATGGTGGTAACGCCTGTGAGATGACATATTTAAGTAGGAGAAGAAAAAACAAAACAAAACACCCTGTGCAATTGCAGCTGGAGAGAAGAGTGAGAATATGTGGGAAAAACAACTCTGCAGACACCAAGGTCAGGAAAAAAGGAGAGGAAGGAGGTTTTCCAGGCACCAGAGTAGAGATTCCTCTGCAGACCATAGTAAAGACCATACTGATGCAGGCTGTCTCCATGCA
The DNA here is from genome assembly GCA_907165065.1 of Caprimulgus europaeus. The sequence goes on from OU015523.1 coordinate 119,751,822, forward strand.
GCTCATGGAGGTCCACAGTGGAGGAGACATCCACCTGTAGCCCATGGAGGACTCCATGGTGGTGGATGGATACCCAAAGGAGGCTGTGAACCCATGGAAAGCCTGCACTGGAGCAGGCTCCTGGCAAGACCTGTGGTCACATGAAGAGAGAAGCCCACCCTGGAGCATGTTTGCTGGCAGGACTTGTGACCCCGTGGGGGACCTGCGCTGGAGCGGTCTGTTCCTGAAGGACTGAACCCCATGGAAAGGACTCATGCTGGAACACTTAGTGAAGAGTTGCAGCGGTTCATGGATGACTGTCTCCCATGGGAGAAAATCCATGCTGGAGTAGGAGAAGAGTGTGAGGAGTCCTCCTCCCGAGGAGGAGGAAAAAGTGGCAGAGAAAATGTAAGATGAACTGTCCATAACCCCCATTCCCTGTCCCACTGTGCAGCAGGAGGGGAAGAAGGTAAAGAAAATCGGGAGTGAAATTAAGCCTGGGAAGAGGAAGAAGGGAGGGGTGGGAGGAAGATGTTTTAAGATTTAAGGGTGTTTTTTCTTATTATCCTACTTTTATTTGATTTGTAAAAAATTAAATTAATTTTCCCCAAGTTAAGTCTGTTTTACCTGTGATGGTAAGTGGTGAATGATCTCTCTCTGTCTTTATCTCAACCCATGAACCTTTTGTTATGTTTTCTTTCCCTTGTCTAGCTGAGGAGGGGAGTGATAGAGTGGCTTTGGTGGGCACCTGGCATCCAGCCAGGGTCAACACACCACAATATGAACAAATACTTCTTCTTTTTCATTTTGTGGTGGCTTTAATACACTTTGAAACAAATCTGAGTGAAAATTCAAGTTACCATAACAGTACAAATAAGATGAGGGCCTGAAGAATTACTTATAATCATACAGGAGCTCCCTGATAGCTAGAAGGAAAGTTATGGGCAAAATCCTCAGATCCAAGCATGACTCACTTTCTTAATTCTAAGCACTACGTACCTTGCTGTCATTACTCTGGCCAATTGATGAGAACAACAATCTGAGACCAAACACTTTACTGGTAACCTTAATTTCCTCACTTTTTTTGTTAATACTACACTTAAACTTTCACACACCAGTCTGCAGAAACACGTGCGTGTTAACACAACTATGATCACAACATCACAGAGAGTTAAAAAAGACATACTATCTAAGCAGACCATCATCTAAGATAATTAAACTGCATTGCTTGCTAGGGGTCTTTTTGTTTCCACCTTTTCCATAATTCAGGACTCAAACTTTTTCAATTCTCTGCTGTTAAAAATAAATCAAAACTTTTCCAATAACATAGCTCTGCAAATTTTGAGCAAACCAAATAATATAATTTAAGCAAATACTTCCAAAGACAACTTTTTATTTTTCAGTTGAACATTCAAAGCAATAATTGTCTGTTTTACTACCCATGAGCTTCAATAGCCAGCAGATTTATATTTTATTAACAACCCATTGCCTTCAATTGTAGATTTCTTAAAAAAAAAAAAAAAAAATGATGTGCTCTGACTACTAAGTGAATTCAAATAACTACCATAGAAAGAAATATAATTATGGAGCAGAATTTGCAGTAGTCAACAAATTGCACAGCTCGTTCCCACTCGTTTCCAACTTGTCTTGCTTTCACCCTTGATTAAAATGGAGACAACCCAATTCCATTTTCAATAACTCTGTCAGAATAGCAAGATGTAAAGGGTTGCCAGAGTCAGCACATCACATAGTTAGGCTTACTCCTACATAGACTGAGGATGTCAATGTCAATTCTGAAGTGGGCTGTGAGGTCCAATAGAGAATTTAAAATCTAGGATCAGGGTACTGGTCCATCCTGTGTTCTAAGTGAAAATTGAAGTTTAGGAAAATATTTCTGGTCATGTGTTTTTCTGAGGTGAATTTCTGAACTTAATTAAAATGCACCCTGACATGCATAAGTGAAGAAAAACATTATTAGCATATATAAAGTTAATAACTGACCATTGCTTGTGAACTTTATGATGAACTGAGGTTTTACCCACTTAGACTGATATTTTCAAAAAGAGTCAGAGATTTTGGGGTATATTCATAGTAACTACAAAATCCATTAAACATTTTTATATTTCATTATGTGGTTTCAGGCAAGGTACAAAGTGATTAGGAAAAAATTGTCATTTGTTAAGTGTTTTTCTTGGGGCAAAATTGATTACTGGCTAAAGAATGTGAAAAAATGAATTAAATTCAGTTAGTTTATACCAGCTGTTATCCAGAATTACAGATTACAGAAACCAGTACAGCAGTAAAAGCTCTGTGAATCTCACCCAGTCTACTCAGAGGACTTCTTCTCCATGATAGAAGGAGTCTGCATGGGAAGAAGTCACCTGGAAGTCTCCCAAAGAGTAAAAGGAGGGAAGTAAAGGACGCATCAAGGAACTGGTTGAATCTCCATCTTTCTTGGATATCTAATGCTCCTTTTACATAGAGCACTTTGGCATTCTTAAACCAAATTTTGAACCAAGAATTTTTTATCATCCATGACACAAGGGAGGGGGAAAAAAAAAAATTCTGCTTCTCCCTCTTGGGTTTCCTATTATGACACCTTCTGTGGTGGCTCTTAGCAACTGATTTGGGCAATGAGTGAATATCCAACAAGAAATGAACACAGAAATCTGGGTTTGCACATTGTATTTTTTTCACTAAAGCAACTTCAGGTCATTGTAGTTTATTACTTTTCTCAGAAGATTACAAATGTATAAGATCACCTTACTTAGTTCTGAATGATCTACCCATGGGTGTAATTCATTTTTGTTTCACATTTTGAACTACTATTTTATGTAATGCCTGCAAGTTCTAAGTGTCTTTCTTCCTCGGCTTTCCTTGCACACAATGGCAAACAGAGCGATACATGACAGAGATGGTATGTGAACATTTTTTGCACAGATTATGGTGCTCTATAAGAACTTTTAAATTTTACAGTTAGGCAAGGTCCTAGCAAGCTACCTTTAGCAAAAAGCTGCAGAAATGTAAAAATATTGATTGTTTCAATGGTAAAAAAGTAAATACTCATAGCGTTTAAGGAGATTTGAAAGTAAATAATTTCTATCTGACTTGTCTTCTCTGTGAAGTGCTTCACATTACTGAGTTTGGTCTTTGGAAATTGTCTTTAACATGAGTCATTGTTTCTACTATGCCTTTTCAGTATAGCATCTTTGATAAGTATATAGCCACCACAGCAGGAAGCATAAATACATTTCCCAAAGTTTTATGTTTAGCACTCAACTCTTAAATAGGCTTTGTATTTTGACATGCGCATGGTGACGGAAATCTCCTGAAATTCATTTTCCAGGTCTGGTATCTGGTAATCTGAAGTCAAGTGAATCTAGACTCAGCCTGGAGGTGAATTAGCTTTGCTATCTTAGCATGGGTTTATTTATTCACCAGAGACCCAGAGGGGTGAGTGCTTCTGCCAGTCCACCTGTTTTATTCCAAAGAGGGTTTCTTTACTATTAACTTTGTAGTATATGGGGAAGAGCATGAGCATGAATATTTTACAAAAAGACTAAACTTTTCTTTACCAATAACCTCACATAATTTGCATGAAATATAGGTACTTTATCTAAAGAAAAGCTATATTTATGTAATATTGCCATGTCTGGATATTTCACCTATAATTCCAAAGCTTCATAACAGACTTAATATACCAAATAGCTGTACTGGTACACTCTCAGTATGCACTTAAGAATAATCCACAATACACACTCGAGTGCTTCCATTGGATTCTTATGTATTATTTTTATATGGATTGCCAGCATAGCAAATTCAAGCCTGAAGCACATCTCTATTGTTTATTGCAAGCATATTCTGTAAGTAGAAAAAAAAAAAAAATCAAAATAAAAGATTGCAACTTTCTTATTACTGATAACCAAAACTTATTTGGGTCAAAGACAATCTTGAAAGTATTTTCACTACTAACAATTGCTCTTTAGCACCACAAGCAGCTGAATATATTGAATTTATTGTGCGACATTCACACTGCCTGTCTTTTCAACCCAGGCTCTTGTAATTTAAAGGAAAGTCATTTATTCTCTAGTGAGTCCTCTGTCAGAGCATTGTGAAAGCTTTCAAAGGCATCATTTAAACAGGGCATCCATCACATGCTGTCAGGGTTCTCAGCCTGGTGAGGATTTTCACACTGTTGTGTCTAGGATGTAAACAAAGATAATGCATTTTATTTTTTTCTATTGATCCCTTTTGCTATGAGAGCATGGCTAGACAAAGAGGGCTTTCCAAATCTGAACAGCCTGCCAGAGCACTTACTTCTGCTTCTGTCATCCAATGGAGCCTCTTTCCTTCCAGACTTTTCTATCTGATTGCTGATATTTTTTTTTCTGTGGCTGGCTCTGTGGTGATTAATGATAGGTAAGGATTAGGCGGTAACCTGATATTGCTCAGCTCAAATACAGGAGAAATGTTCTCTGTCTGGTGTGATTGTCACAGAGTCACAGGAGTCTCCCTGAAAGGTCATTTATACCATCCATCCAAGAGCAGATGGAGTGATCTGAAAATTGTTAGCTTCATGAATCCTATTCTTTGAGTTTGATGCAGAATTCTAGCAACAAAGGTTGCTTATTATGAGCAGTTATAAGCTTCACAGCCATACCAGACAGTTCATATAAGCACAGTTTAGTAAGCAGTAAAGATATTTCTGTTTCCTTCCAAAACAAGCTCTGTTGATTTTTCTCTCATTCCTCTTGTCATGGCAATGCAAGTAGAAAACCTGAGCTGAATCATCAACAGCTTGTAACTCAAACATACTCCATACAGTTTCAAATCCATGCCAGGCATCAAATAATAAAATCTACTGAAATATTGGGAGCTGGTATGACTGTTGTGTAATCAAATAAGAACTACATATGTATACACTGTAACACAAGCTCCGCAGTGGTACAGGGTAGTGTTTTGACCATACACACATTAAATTTGTGTCTCACCTGGATGTTTTCCTGTGCAACTTGCTGTAGGGAAACTGCTTTGGCAGGGGAGTTGATGGTCTAGATGATCTCCTGAGGTCCCTTCCAACCCCTACAGTTCTGTGATTCTGTATGATTCTATGATGATTGGACTTGACATATTGTTTCAATCCCTTAACTGATATAAATCTGTACAGTTGTACTGATGTCACTGAAGCTAGATTGCCTTACCTTCCTTGAAAATCCTTTTTATCACCACGTTACCACTCACGTTTCCTAAATGTTTAGTTTGTAATGTATTTTCATGTATTTTGATGTATATTCTTAGCAGCATGATGAAGAAATACTCATGCTGACCATGAAAAAACTTTCGGGAAAGATAGAGCAAATATCTTAGGCAAACACATTAGTATGTTGCTTCTTCCTTCCACTCCAAGTAGTTTAATTCTAATAATTAGAAGGGCATAAAAACAGGGAAGCTTTGGGCAAGTGGAAGAATTCAATGGGGACAATGCAAACCTCTTCAGAGTACCCCAGATGTTACCCAGAACAGGGTTAGCAGCCACAGGGAGAGGATCTCTTTTCCAGCAGATTAGTCTAGCTGAGGGTTATAAATTTATTTTTTCTGATGTATAGAACATGGTGGCTTGAGAAGCCTTTAGCAAACAGAGTGTGGGATGCCATAGAAAATTACTAGGAAAACCAATTTAGTGTTTCCTCACTGTAAGTTCTTTGGTTTTATGATTCTGTATATACTGAGAAAATAAAATGAGATGTAGATTTTACCATCTTTGTTTCACATCAGTGAACATTTACTGATGTTAATTTTGATAGGTATTCTTGAATGTTTTACTGGCTCCAAATTGCAGAGCTGAGGCTTAAATAAATAGCATATCCACATGTTCTTACCCTGATAGATTTGAAATTCCTAGAGTTAACTTACATACAACATCAAAACAGCACAAATACCAGAATTCTGTGTATGATTAAGGAAAAGAGATAAGAATGAAGATCAGGAAACTTAGAGTTTCTCTCCTTCTACCTTCCTTGGCCTTGAATTTTCAGTCTTAAAACATATAACTTTCCTCAATTTTCTTAGATTTTTGGCAGCATTGCAATGGGATTTTAATGGAAAAATGGAAATAGCAGAGGCCTTACATCTTCTTTGCACATCACATTACTCTGTTCCCAGTGGATATTAAAGCATAACAACATCAGTGTAAGACACAGCTTGTTGTTGAGAACTGATAAAAAATGCTGAGGATGTATTAGGATATCAATACTAAAACAGTCTGTGGCTGTTAGCAAGCTAGAAGCACTGTACTGTATACACATTTTTATAGGAAGAATGGCATTGCACATACATAGGAATACATTATCCTACTCTAGTTAGTGCTCTGAGTAGGAGTATGGAACAAGAGAAATGTTTCTTTTTCTACAGAAATCCTTTTGAACAAATCAACTGTAACGATTCTCTCAGCATAGACATACAGCTCATGGAAAGAATGAAAATAAAATTAAATGTAACATTAGAGAGAAATAGCAAAATATAAGATATAAAAACTAAAAAATATAAATAAAAAAAATCAATATTAAATTGTCCTACTGAGCTTCCTATGAGTTGTAGTAGCCAGGCTGTCTTGCCCTACTCTTCTCTGCAGGCCTTATTCTCAGACAGTATATGTGTCATGATGCTCTACCTTCTCTTTCACTGTTGACAGTTCAGGATTCTGTGTGGGAGTCCCTGGTTGTGGAGCTCCTAGGGAGGTTGTTTTAGGATAGAAGATATTTAGCCTGAAACTCTCTTCTAGTGTTCTGAAAGAATGTCTCAAATGTTACTTGATTTTGTATTTTTTTTCTATCCAACCCCTTGTTGCTGCTCCCTCAGAACAGGAGCACCTTGAATCCTAACCAATGTCTGCAGGTAGCAAGTCTAAAATTACAACCAGGATTGTCCCACAGAAATTTGGGGATCAGCTTGAAGTGCTTACATAAGAAGTGTTATCACTCTACTAACCATATATAGTTAATGTAGACAGACAGGATCTTTCAGTAGGCAATTAGTATCTTAACAGCTCTTCATTGCCCTTCATTGCCCTCTAAAGAGACTTGGCTTTATCAATTGCTTATATGTGGAACCTACAGCAATTAGGTTCCTTAGATACATGCCTAAAGGGAAATGGATTAAATATGAGCCAGCAAAATCTTTAAGAACTTTTAAGTATTGACTTTGCACAAACTAAACCAAGATACATCTGTCCCTCTTGGACTTGGAGCCATTGTGGCAGTTTTCAAAGTCAACTGTTAGCTTTTCAGATGAAAGAGGTCAGTCAAAATCATTTAGATGCATTTCTAAGCAGGAAACAAATAGAGTTTGCACTGTAGAGGTGGATCATGCTTTTGACTAGATCCACATTTTCACAGAGTTAAATTCAATATCTAAGGGAACTCTGTTAACTGAAAACAGTGAAATAGAGCTTTGATGCCATCAAAGCTGAGAGAATCTGAATTTGGACTTCAGAGCTTTGGATCAGGATCTTTTGGCTAAGCTGGCATCTTGTATTTGCCTTGAGATGGAATTTGCTTTTCTCCACCACACAACAGCCAGGCCAGAAAATGAATTCTGATCACAGATGGCTACTCAGGCAGGTGCAAAGATATAAGAGCTCCATACTCTAAGCCATCTACAGTGCAAGAGCTATATGTTAGTATATTTCTGTGCCTGCATTATTAAGCCCTACTTCTGCAGACAACTCTCAACAGCTATAAGGCTGCACACTTTTTACAATATAAGGGCTGAGACTGGGTGTGCAGTTCATGGAGCTGTCAGTTGATCTGAAATCTACATCCTAGAGCACTGAAACCAACCTGTGGCAAGGGTATGTTTAACCAGGGTAAGAGAGGGACTTGATTTATTTTAAATTTTATAGCAAGTACCCATATAAAAAATTTTGTTTACAGTTCCACCCCATGAGGAGCAGGGTGATGAGACATATGGTTTTTAAAACTTTCATAAAAAAGTTATTACTATCCAGCAATAAAGTGCTCAAATATGGCTGGCATCAAAATCCAGCTATCTAACAGTCATATATTGTTCTTGCTGTTTGGCTCCTCCTTTGCCATAGACATCAGTAAATAAAACTGAGAAATTAGAAGTGGAAAAGTTCTATTATGTGGTCAGGGAAGGCATAAGCTGATGTGCTGTGAAAGAGGCTGAAGAAATAGATTCTGTTCCTATTAAATGGTTTGATAGGGAAGGAGATAGAAGAATAACTTCTTCACCATAACAGTTAATCATGTATGCAACATAAGCAGACACTTGCACAATCTGCATTGTTGCCACCTCTTACTTGTAGGCAATATCTCTGACTCAGCCTTAATGATCAATGAAGACTTTTGCTGTAAAACAGGGTAAAGATGAGTATGGGTAAAAAGCCAGAGGGACCAGGGAATTAGTTGATTTTGCTAGATAGAAGCAAGCAAACTTTAATGGTGCAAGGCTGTTCTATATCTTTTTATGACACAGTATAGAGTACTTAGCATGCTGCAACCATCCAGAGCTAAAAAATAGTAAGGCTTCAGGAGATACATGCTCCCACACATGGCTTTGTACTGTACACAGCTAATCTTTAATGAGGCATTCTTCACATATATTAACACTCTTGTGCTTTAGGGGGATTGCTGAACTACTTTGATAAAGGCTTGGGAAAGCAAAAACAAGTGCAATACAGGGCAATGGAGGCAGAGATAATTGAGAAGTTGAATGGTACATAATCTTTTCACCAGCAGAAGAGCTCAGCTGATGTGAACACTCTGGAAAGGGGAGCAAAAGGAAAAAATGCACTGACCATGAAAGGTTAAATACTTCACAATAGCTTGTAGATAATTTAGGGACAGACTTCAGCCATATAATTCCAGGAGGGCAATAGAACAAAGATGGACTACCCCAATATGACTGAATCCTGAGGAAAAGCAGCATAATTCTCTGATCACAGAAAAGTTAGAAGAAAGCTTAAAATCTATCTGTATCTGTATCCAAATGACACAACTGGAACAACTGTGGAATATCCCTCACAGAAAGAAATATTTGGCTGCTCATGGCTTGGATGGATGTACTCTTCTCTGGGTGGAAAACTCTCTGTATGGTCAGGCCCAAAATGTGGTGAGTGGAGTTAAACCCAGTTGATTGCCGGTCACAAGTGGTGTTCCCCATGGCTCAGTACTAGGACCAGTTCTGTTTAATATCTTTATCAATGATCTGGACGAGGCCATCAAGTGCACCTTCAGTAAGTTTGCAGATGACATCAAGTGAGGTGGGAGTGTTGATCTGCTTGAGGGTAGGAAGGGTCTACAGATGGAACTGGACAGGCTGGATCAATGGGCCAAGGACAACTGTGTGAGGTTCAAAAAGGCCAGGTGCTGGGTCCTGTGTTTGGGTCACAACAACCCCAGGCAATGCTACAGGCTTCGGGAAGAACGGCTGTAAAGCTGCCAGGCAGAAAAGGATCTGGAGGTCCTGGTAAACAGCCAGCTGAACATGACCCAGCAGTGTGCCCCTCTACTCCTGTACTTGGCACTCGTAAGGCCACACCTCAAGTACTGTGATCAGTTTTGGGCCCCTCACTACAAGAAAGACTTTGAGGTGCTGCAGAGTGTCTAAAGAAGGGCAACAAAGCTGGTGAAGGGTCTGGAGTACATGTTTTATGAGGAATGGCTCAGGGAACTGGGGTTGTTTAGTCTGGAGAAAAGGATGCTGAGGGGAGACCTTCTTGTCCTTTACAACCACCTGAAAGGAGGGTGTATCAAGGTTGGGGTCAGTGTCCCAAGGAACAGGCAATAGTATAAGGGGAAATGGCCTCAAATTGCACCAGAGGAGGTTTAGAATGGATATTAGCTAAAATTTCTTTGCTGAAAGGCTTATCAAACATTCGAGCAGGCTGCCCAGGGAAGTGGTGGAATCACCATCCCTGGAAGTATTCACAAGATGTCTAGATGTGATGCTTAGTGACGTGGTTTAGAGGTAGACTTGGAACTGTTAGGTTTATGGTTGGACTCAATGATCTTAAAAGTCTTTTCCAACCAAAACAATTATATGATTCTGTGATTCTATTCCACTGAATCTCTGCAGTGTTTCAAAGCATAAGCTATATGAATATTGCCTCTGTAATGTTCAGTGAGACAAAGTTTCTCTTTGACTAACTCTATTCTTGTCTTGAAAAGATGAACAAAACAAAGGTGGAAGTCTACCCTGAGTAGTGTTTACATGTGCAGATATGAATTTCTAAACCACAGAATCACAGAATATTAGGGATTGGAAGGGACCTCGAAAGATCATCTAGTCCAGTCCCCCTGCCAGAGCAGGAACGCCTAAATGAGATAAACATAAGCTGCTTGTCTATAAGGGATTTATAGTTCTTAGAGAGAAATAGGCACTTTGGACATACAACTCAGCTCCTCCTAAGGTATCTAAAAATAGGTCAAATGACCAAAGTTCCACAAATTCCTCTGTCTCTCTATTGCCAATAAATAGAATCTAGGCAAATAGACCCATAAAGACACAAAAAGGCATCTGTAGACATTCAGCTCTGTTACAGGCTGATTCTTGCTAAAGGCTTTATGAATCAAAGACACAGATGAGATCAGAGTCCAGCTTTCCATCCACTGATCCTTTCAACTGGCATAATCTTCTTTTATGCTTCTGTTAAGGATTGCTATTCTAGGTTATCCCTGGTAAAATCTGGAGAGGCAAATTACAATTTCTCTACTTAATTTTAGACTGATGGACACTTAAGGAAAATTTAATTGAGAATTTTTCACTTATATTTTCATCAATTTATGTAATTATTGGAACATTTTTCTCTTTTGAACTTGGAAAATGCATTTTCTTCCTGACAAAAATGTAATCTTTGCTAGGTTCTGCTAAAAAAGCGCATTGGCCTCTGAATAATGATGCTTGTTTTCCTGTAACTCTGATCAAGTTGGAAAGAGAAATATAGAATAAAATTCATTTTTCTCCAAAGACCAACAGAAATCCTGTCCACCACTTCAATCCATTTCAGTACCAATTTTATTTATACTAAATAAGGAGCTTATTTACTGTTCAGAGAAATTAGCAAAGCTTTCCTGGGCACTTCATTGTAATTTGGATCAACCCTATGGGTCCAATCTATCTTCTGTTAAACTAATTGGAAAGACTCCTTTTGAGTGAGAATTGGATCAGGCACAGAAATGTAAGAATTACCAGCTGTACCATTCTGCGCATTATTCTTCTCCATATCTTCTGCTGGTTCAATTAAATTTGTATTAATCTTGTGAAACATACTGAACTACGTTTCATAGTCAAGATGCTCAATAGCCTTGAAAGATTCTAATACATTTAATCCTTTGTATTTGTGAGCTAGAACAACAGTCCTTCAACTCCCCAAAATTAGAAGTATATGAACCTGAACAGATGAAGTAACATTTTGATGACAATGGAGAGCAGAATGAGGTAAATTCCAAAAACATTTTGTATGCTTATTTTTTTCTTTATCCCAAATTTGTCACTGAATAACAAATTCATTGCCAGGAATCCAGCACAAGTTCCTGGAGGAACTTCAAGTTCCTGAATAGAAGCAATAGCTCTACTCATATCAGTAGCTATCAATTATGTGCTGGCAATTCAGCCCTGAAATATCCACAAGAGAGGGAGCCAGAATCAAAATGTGTTCTTTAAGTTTGGTGACTCCTGTTGCAAGAAGAAGGAGGTGACTAATTAAGGGTTTAAGTTTCTTTGGGTTTTGTTCCCCTCTGAACTGATACTGACAAAACTGAAAAAGAGGGAAAAAATTGTCTAATACAGGTTCAAGACCAAATTCCAGGTCCTGCACTTGGGTCACAACAACCCCATGCAACACTACAGGCTTGGGGAGGAGTGGTTGGAGAGCTGCCTGGCAGAAAAGGACCTGGGGGTGTTGGTTGACAGCCAGCTGAATATGAGCCAGCAGTGTACACAGGTGGCCAAAAAGGCCAATGGCACCCTGGCCTGTATCAAAAACAGTATGGCCAGTAGGACCAGGAAAGTCATCCTTCCCCTGTACTCAGCTTTGGTGAGGCTGCACCTTGACTACTGTGTCCAGTTTTGGGGCCCTCACTACAAGAAGAACATTGAGGCACTGGAGAATGTCCAGAGAAGGGCAATGAAGCTGGTGAAGGGTCTGGAGAACAAGCCTTATGACAAGCAGCTGAAGGAACTGGGGTTGTTTAGAGAAGAGGAGGCTGAGGGGAGACCTAACTGCTGTCTACAACTGCTTTAAAGGAGGCTGTAGCAATGCAAATGCGTGTCTTTTCTCCCAGGTAACCGGTGATAGAACAAGAGGCAATGGCCTTGTGTTACACCAGGGGAGGTACAGATTGGATGTCAGGAAGTACTTCTTCACTGAAAGGGTACCTCAGGAGATGGAACGAGCTGCCTAGGGACGTGGCTGAGTCACCATCCCCAGAGGTATTTAAACAACGGGTAGATGGGTGCTAGGAGATATCGTTTAGCAGAGGACAGGTATGGTTGGACTCAATGATCTCAGAGATCTTTTCCAACCAGGAGATTCTATGATTCTATAATCAGGCTCAGAAGGCCCTTGTGAATGGCAAGCACTTCTTTCCACTCCAAGGTGGAGAATCTGAGAGATAAGCTTTGATAATATTTAGGGAAAATAAATGAATTCTTTAACAGCACTGTTGCATTGCCTCAAAGAAGAGTACCTCAGATATTCCAGATGCATACGGCTGTGCCATGTGTATTTTATATACTCTTTCATCTTTGTAAGGTCAGGCTTCGTGTCTATCCTTTGTCTCTCTACCTGGGAGGTCTTCATTCAGTCAGGCAATGAGAAGTCCAAGCTCCTCTCAGTGTCTGGAGAGCCATGTTTTTCTCTCCAGGTCAATACCAGCTATGAAGGTCTTATAGCTCTGATGACTTTAGTCACACTTTAAAGCAAATATGAGCCCTGTTTGTTTTGGACAAAATTCTATGAAGTCTATTTATGTCTTTGAAAACATTTCCAATGTTTCCAATGTTCCTCTTATTCTTTAATGATTAACATATTCTTTGCTTGGTGTTCAGTATCCTCAGCCCTAAATAAAGTCTGACAAATCCTCTGGTCTGAAGTGCACTTAAACTTCAACTAGTACATTGAAAAAGCCTTTAAAGTGTCCTCAGTCTCTGCTTTTCTCTTATTAGGACATTATCCAGATATCTAGTGGTTCATTTGCTTCTCACATATGACAATGCCCCATGGCATTTGTGCAGGAAGAAGAAGGTGTAGAACCTTCACAGTGAGGGGAATTTCAATCTAGAGCTCCATATTCCAAGAGATTTTCTGAATCACAGGGTTTTGTTTAAGACATTCTTTATAATCTTTTGTATTGAAAAATTGCAGCTGGCAGTGAGAGTCTCTGAGATACAGAAATATGGGAGGTAAAAGACTTGTCTTGTGGTCTGGATACTTCTTTATGAAGAAACCAAACTGCTGTACTGCTTCTGGCTTTGTTTTCTTCTGATTTAATCTTATGAATAATAAAAATGTGTAAAGATTTGATAATGGAAAGAGCTTTGAAAGTCTGTATTGACCCATATGCTTCCTCCTTAGGCTTTTTCATGCGATGTTGGATAGATCACACCCAGAGCCCACCTCTTATACTGGGAATGGAGTGGCTGTACTGCCATATAAATGTCTGTTTGATGCACTTATGTGACTAATGATGTCACGGGAGAGAGGAGCTCCTGATTTTGCCCTTCAGTCTGTTTCCTGGATGCCTTTGGGGTGCCATCAAATCTGCCAGGAGAGGGGCTGAGCTTAAAGTGTGTTCAGAAATAATTTGAGGGCCAAACTTGGGTGGTGTGAATTATTAAGCCCTATCACAGAGAGCCAGATTCCACTCTGCAAGACAGGTTTCAAACTAATCTTTCTAATTCTTTAGATCCTTTGCAGAAAAAATGAGGACTGTACCTCGCTTAATCAAGTTCCACAAGTGCAATTAAGAGTATCACAGCAGGAGAGGTACTGAGCTGCAGTTGCATGAGGGGCCAGTTAAGATCAAGGAAATGTTGGTGCTCCATCAGTGCCAACAAGATGCAGCTGTTGGAGGGGCATTTTCAGGTTTGTATTTCAGACACCAGCTGGAACTGAATAACCCAGATTTATTAGCACTCTGAGTATACTGCAAAGACAATCTTTTCTCCCCTCACCTTTTGCTGAGCAAAGAAGGAAGCAGACATGAATATATTTATGACAATCTCTTTACTTATATTATGATTTTGATTTATGGAATAAGTATTTGAAGCTCAGTTGTCAATAACTTTATTTTGGAAAGTCAGAGAATTCAAGGATATTCACAACATTCGAGGATATAAAAATATTCTGAGGGTATTAGGAGGTAATGGGTCAACTAAAAGTGAGCAATTTTGGTGACAGCTGTTATTCAAATACATATTGAGAGTTAATCTGTGCCCTCAGGAGCATACTCTGAATAGGGAAAGGGGAAACTGAGGCAGAAAGGAATAACTTTTTCATACTGCTGTGGATAAAGCCAGGAGTGGATCCCAGTGTGTCTGCAACCACCCTAAGGACATTATTTAATATAACGCAACGCCTCCATGCCTTGATAAAAATATTACTGTGCATAAAATGTGGGCAGGTGTGAATGTGATTTGTCAATAGAGTGCAGAGGGCATCCAATTTGTCAACTGGTTATCTAAAATTAGCTCAGTTTGGGAATGAAGTGTTGCTTCAACACAAAAGAGTCAAAATGTTTCATTTAGGAAGTGGAAAAATGGCATTTTTCCAGCAGCTAATCATTTCTGCCTATTGTCAGTAGATATGAGTAAATGAAGAATATTTACATGCAAATATAAACATCCAACTGATCACAGACATGATGCTCATTTATCTATATGTGTATATACATGTCTACATGTATATACATGCCTACTTAAAGCATTTTGCACTAGTCTAGGTTTGGGCTTCTTGATATTTGTCCTATTAGTTTTGTTTTGAGGACACATAGGAAGTCCTCCTTTGATGCTGGATGACTATCAAGGGATTAACTGTCTTTCTTGTCCCTTGCCTCTTCCCAGAATCTTCTGATACTCCAGAAAGGCAGGTGAAAATGCAGTGAAAAAGCTTTAACACAAATGCTAAGTAAGTTCCTTTGAGGGTAAGCATTTAATTAGATTAAATGTTTCAATTTTGAAAAAAAAAATAATATAAAAGTCACAGAACTTTATCATCTCTAAAATGCAAAGGGCCAGAAGCTGAGCTTTAAAGTATTATCACCACTGTCATCCTCACTAACTTTCATGTTTTCTCTTAATGGGAAGACCTGTCTCTTTCTGTCAATCAGGATCTGTCAGCACAATGTTATTATGTCTATGTTATTATTCAGAAACTTCTTTTCCAGTGGTAAGTGCTTTTTACCAACATCAGTTACATAAAATAATTGTCCTGCAGCAGCAATGCAGTGCTTGAAGAGAGATGGGGTGGAAGGCTTCTTTTTCTTGGTATCTAGCCTAGATTTAACTGAGAGTTCAAAAAGTTGAACTGAGGCATTTCTTAGTTTCTATTTGCATAGAAAAAGCAGAAAGAGTGTGGGTGGGGAGGCAAAAAAGCAGTAAAAGGGATAAATCTGGAATAAATGTAGTAAAATGGAAAGAAATAAAAAACAAGAGACAAAAGAAGCAGAGGGCATAATCTATAAAACACAAAAATTACTGAGCTCATGAGCCTTTGGTGATTATGAGATATATTAGTGTGAAACACACCAAAAATATTCACATTCATTTATAGTTGACCCTAAGTTTTGGGGGTTTTTTTTCAGCTTAACTCATCAAAACACAAAGAATCCCCTGGGGGTTTTTTATGCTCTTTGCATCTCTTACAGTGAAAGAATTCAGTTTTAAAATAAAATTTTATCTTAAAAAAAGAAATTCAAGTGTATAATTTCTAAAAAATCACATTGCATCACTAAAATTAATTATTTGTGACAAGCTCTATTCAATCTTAACTTGCATTTTTGGAGGATAAAGAGATAGGAGCCTTTTTTTTTTTTTTTTTTTTTACTCCATGCTTTATTCTAATCCCTGTTCAGGGATTAATAAAAAGTTCCCTTTTTGGATATCAGAGATCAAGTGGCAATATGGTTTTCAAATGGCCACTGCTTCCTCAGCAGTGAAGTGTGCATCATGAATGCCTGAGCCTTTGATGATATACTCCAATGTGGTGACTGCTAAAGCTGAGTTGGAGCTTAGGCAGGAGCATGAAGTAATTTGTCACTACTGTAGTTCATTAAAAGAGTACTTATCCCTTTATATATATGCATTATGATACATTCTTAAAACTCTTTTCCATGCTTTGGCAGAGCTTGCTGGCTGAGAAAAGGGTACTGAGGTCCCTTTCAAAGAACGGTCCGGTAAGTAGATCCTTTCTTCCTTTCCTTGTGCTTCTCTTTTTGAAGACATCAACTAAATCCTACTGACTGTACTTGAATTTTTCAGATTCTCAGCCTTCTTAGACTGCCAGTTCTTCCATTTAACAACATTTAAGGAATGGGATTTTACTTATGAATGTGGTATAAGAGAAGAAATAAATAAATTGAAACCATCAATAACCGCATGAAAAAATCAAGAAGCTCTGTAAGTAGACATTGCTTCAGAGCTTGCATGGATGATCTTTGTGGTAATCTCAAAGCACTGAAAATTCATAGCATAAATAAAAATGAGTTTTACAGATGAATAACCAACTTCTAATAAACTCATGGTAAGATGAATAAGAAATAAAATAAATTAAAAAACAAACCAAGTAGTTAAAAATCAAAACTTGTGACTATGGTGCTGTTTTTTATAAAGGCAGCTGTGTAACACTGTACCTGCACTTAGTATGATACCTACCATTACTGTGTTCCTGCATCCTGGATAAATCATAGAATCACAGAATGGTTTGGGTTGGAAGGGACCTTTCAAGGTCACCTCGTCCAACCCCCCTGCAGTGAGCAGGGACATCTTCAACTAGATCAGGTTGCTCAGAACTCTGTCCAAACTGACCTTGAATGTTTCCAGGGATGGGGCTTCTACCACCTCTCTGGGTAACTTGTGCCAGTTTATCACCACCCTCATTGTAAAAAATGTCTTCCTTATATCTAGTCTAAATCTAACCTCTTTTAGTTTAAAACTAATACCCTTTTTCTTATCACTATAGGCCATGTTAAAAAGTCTATCCTCATCTTTCTTATAGGCCCCCTTTAAGTATTGAAAGGCTGCAATTAGGTCTCCCTGGAGCCTTCTCTTCTCTAGGCTGAACAACCCCAACCAGCAGCACATCAAGCATTTCACTTCAGGTCAACTCCACACAAACTTTACATTTTGTTTGTTTTGCTGCAACTTCTCACAGAAACTGTGATTCCAGCCATGTGAGTGAAAACAATAACAGGACCTGTAGAAAACAAGATAGAATGAGAGGCAAATGAGATAGAATGAGAGGAAATGGCCTCCAGTTGTGCCAGGGGAGGTTAAGAAGTTTACCCACATGATGTCTCAACCTCACCTCCAAAGTCCTTGAAGCAGGACATATTCTGAGTATGAGGAAGGTGTAGAGAGGTGGGAGTTGGTCTCTTCCCCCAGGTAACAAGTGATAGAACAAGAGGAAATGGCCTCAAGTTGCACCAGGGGAGGTTTAGATGGGATCTGAGGAAAAACTTCTTTACCGAAAGGGTAGTCAAGTGTTGGAAAAGGCTGCCCAAGGAAGTGATGGAGTCACTTTCTCTGGTGGTATTTAAAAGATGGGTAGATGAGGTGCTTAGGGAAATGAGGTGTAATTGATAGTACTAGGTTAATGGTTGGACTCGGTTATCTTAAAGGTCTTTTCCAAGCACTGTGATTCTGTGAAAAGCCATTGATGGACACAGGCTTTTGAAGACCTTCTGTGAGTACAGCGTGGAAACACGGAAACCAAACTGCTCAAGAATGCTCAGCACTCTTCATTAGACTTGGAACATTACAGAATAAAAGGAGATAACAGCATAACACAATAACAAGTGCTGTTCCATCTTAATGATTGAAATGGCTACTGTCTAGCCATAGGAAATAATAGAAAAAAAGGTGTATTTACAAATAATAATGTTAAGCTTTTTTATTATGATGCTACTTAGTTCCACTTTTATTTTATTTTAAAAGCTTGTATGATTTTGCCAAGCTGACACTTAGAAGCAGTGTTGGGTTTAACATAACACTAAGCGTGTTATACCTGAAAAGACATTTTATTTTTAAAACAGCAAGAACTGAAAGAGCAACTTGTGTACTCTGCCTTTGAACTTTTTTGTTCAGTCTAACAGCATGATACTCATTTATTTTTTTTCTTAAAGAGATAAAAAAGAAATCTGATAGCTAGGTTAACTGCTGTGATAGAGATTGGAGAGAACAGAGCTCTATCTGCAAGGCTGAGATTGCCACTTTCCTAAACTTTGGCAAAATTCATCCTTCATAGACTTTAGCCAAGGCAATGATGGGAGTGGTCCACAGTAGGATACCATATTACACAGCAATCACACCATCTATGTGCTGGGCAAGGCAGCATCTACTGTGCATTGTGGGGAAAAAAAATAATTAAAAAAAAAATAAAATAAAAGCAGCCATGATTGCTGTTATGAGAAGACAGTGTGAGCCTTCCTGCTGCTCCTAGGGAGGTGAATAGAAAGCATGTAATCATATCCCCAGGGTGAGTGCTGTGACATTACAAAGTATTCAGATAAAAAGGTATCTTTGTTTTAAGTATCTTTCCTAAAGACATAATGGCATCCAAGATACCTTAAAACCATGGGAAAGGTTCCCATAAGAAGGCAATAAACTGTAGAGGACTTGGTGCCAGCTACAAGGAACTCTCCATAAGTTCCTACCATCCACCACAATTATAGTGGGTATGATGTCATCAAGTGCTAAAGAGGGACCAATAGCCTTGGCTCTACCTCTCCATCACTATGAAGGGGTTAGACTGTGCTCCTGGAGTGACTTAATAGTGCTTTTCTCTCTCTTTCACATCTTGTGGTTCATCTACTTATCCATTCCTTAATTATAGTAAGGTTAAGAGTCTCATGGTCTTAAGGAACAAATTGAAATTGCAGGCATACATATTTAACAATAACATTATTTACTGTAAGCTTGGAAATTTCATGGCAGATCATTTTCCTTAGCCATGTTATGCATGCTATGATAGAAAGGATGGTTGAGTTTCTAATTTAGGTGTAGGATTTAAGGGATAAAATATGTGCTGAACCACAGGCTTTCTGTGTAACGTTGGGAAAGTGTTTAGCAGTTCAGGAGTGGTGCATCCATAAACTGAAGGCAATGCTGCTCCTCAGGAGCATTGTAGAGAATAAATAAATAAATAAATAAATAAATAATACCATGGCTATGGTACTATAGCTATTACTGTTATTTTCATATATTTATAGTGGATTAGGTCAATGACAGATTTTCTGACCAAAGGACAATGGGTGTGAAATCAACTGAAATCACAATAAGAATATTTTACTGTCACTGTGTAGTGAAATGAATACTTGTACAACCAATCCACTGTCAAACATTAATTTTTGGAATTATCTAGAAAACAGAGGAAAAGAGTAGAAAGATTAAGACTTAGAAACAATTACAAGACACAGCAGTCCTTTCAAAAACTTGAAAAAAAAAGGCTCTGATTTATCCAAAGACAGGTGGCACCATCTAGATAACATTATTAGAGTAAAAGAGGAAGTTATATTAAACATGTAAAATCAGGATAAATTAATTGATGGGGATGAAATTGTTTCAAATCCTCTGGATTGTGATGGCATTTTGAATGGAAGTCATATGATTTCCTTAGTAATAATAGAATCAATGAACTATGCAAAAGTTGCAATGAAACTTGGATACTCCAGGCTCGCTTGTGACTGGAGAAATAAAGTCTGTCAAGGAAATCAGAGGGAACAAGAAATCTTTGTAAAAATGCTATACTTCTTGGGTCCTTGTTTGGCAAATATGCCAACATCCTTACTGTTTACCTGAAATGAGAAGAGAATGAGAAGAGAAAAAATATGACCAAATTATTGACTTAATGTCACTAGGAAAAAAAAAAAAAAGAGGAGGTGTGTCATGATTATAGGTTGTTCTCTGATTAAAAAAAAATCCTTAGATCTATGCTGAGGTCTTTGCAGCACTGAACTAGCACCTAGCTTCACTACAACCTGTTTAAATGGAAGTGTGAAGAAGAAATATTGGGTCATTCATCTCTGAAACTGGTAAGCACCTGTAATTCCTGCTGGAACAGAAGAAAGTACAATCTGTTCACAGTTAGGACCTCTGAACATTTCCATTGCAGCTGCCCCAATATTTTCAATTTGTAGCACGGACCCTGAGGGTCAAATCTCCCTCCAAATTTTCTCTGTAAGGTTATGATTCTAGGACATCAAAGTACTGTGTAAAAAAAATAAAAAAAAAAATCTATCTCGACGAAATTATTGTAATACTCATTGCATTCAATGATCAAACCCAGAGAAACAGAACAACAGCAATCTGAAGGCTGAAACAAGAGAATCCCACTGTGTTTATGAAGGTAAAACCTGTGAAAAGATAAAGGTGGAATGACTGCATGACATGGAGCTGGAAAGCTGGCCAGTGTCAGCTTGAAAATAATGAACCAGATGAGACATTCTTAGTTTATTTTTTGGGTTCAAGTAGAGGTGAAGGCAGTCAAAACGGTAGGATTCCCTACAAAATCTATTTATTAGTGGGAAAAAAGATCAATACATATTACTTTGAGGAAGTTTACATTCTCATCCAAAGCTTCAGCCTCTTACTCTCACTGAATACCTGCTTTAAGATGATGAACAATTTAGCTGAAAAAAATCAGAACTGTAGGTTTGAAAAAATCTTTGGGATAAATACTTCAAGATAAATGGAGTCAAGTCTGCTACCTCCCTTGACTCCTCAAGTGTTTTTTTTACCATCAAGGCTTCATATCCAAGAACGTAAATGCTGCTCTAATGGTGGTTCACTTATCCTCTCTGGGAAAGGTGTATAAAGCAGAGAAAAAACTAAATCAAGAGTTGAGGGTTGTCTACCATGGTGAGTCAGAAACTGAACATGTCCTTCAGAAAGAGTTCCTTGTTTTTTACTAAATGTTGATACATTTTGACTGCATAAAATGAAACAAAAATTCAAATTATATTTTTTGTTGTTGTTTTTTCATAGCACAAGAATTGTTAAATTTTCATGAAAGCATAATATTCCAAAGCTTTATCTCTCATTTTTTAGAAAATAATATTATTTCAGAAGTTATTCTTTTGGTCCTTGTATTGATATTTTCTTTTCTATTAGAATTATAACAGGGCAGAGCTGTTGTCAAGAGACTAATGCATTAAAATTGCATTCAAGATTCAATATTTTACTGTTCCTGCTTTCAAACTCTAACAACATCTGTACCCAGCACCCTACTGGTAAAGATATTTTCTTTGATCATTGCAACATTACTGATTTGAGTGATAAATATTACATCAACAGATATTTTTCTTTTGTTTGCTCAGTATGAGTTTTTTTTAAAAAAAGACAGTTCCTTTAAGGTCGAACACTTTTTTTTTTTTGTACTCTGTATTTTGCTTTTTATTTTAGTATATGTTTTCATCACTAAAAAGGATTTTACATCCACTGTAGTAGGAACAGATGGAATTGGAGCATGTTACATTTTCCTGAAAGGAAACACATCTGGAACATAAATGATTTTGGCTTACCAAAAGTAGAAGAAATAACATTTAGTGCCATGTTTTTGTATTATAGTAATACAGTTTTTAATAGTGGGGTTTTTTTTTTCCCTTTTGTTCAAGTGGAAGCTCTTATTCAGGACTTCGTGGGGAGATAAAAGGGGTATGGAGTCAAGATTTTCCATATAATAAAAAAATTGACTTACATTACACATGGATCCTCTTTGAAGAAAGGATAAAAGCAAATATGTATATTCCAAATAAGGTAGTTCTCCCAGAGAACATTCGGGGTCCACACCTCAGGAGATCCACATCCCTGTCCTACTTTAGGAATATGTATATGATTACAGTAGTGCCTGTTAACATCAGTCGTAACCTGGATCCTTACAATGGGTACAGAGAACTAAAAATAATTAAAAAAAAAATAATCCCAGCAATACTCTGTAAAAGGGTTGATAATCTAAGCATAATACAGACAACAGATAGATATTGGTCAACATCAAGGGGAACAGGACAAGTGGAAATGGCTTTAAGCTGAAAGAGGGGAGGTTTAGATTAGATATTAGAAAGAAATTCTTCACTGTGAGGGTGGTCAGACACTGGAACAGGTTGCTCAGAGAAGCTGTGGCTGCTCCTCCCTGGAAGTGTTTAAGGCCAGGTTGGATGAGGCTTTGAGCAACCTGGTCTTGTGGAAGGTGTCCCTGCTCATGGCAGGGGGCTTGGAGCTAGATGATCTTTAAGGTCCCTTCCCACCCAAAACATTCTATGATTCTATGATTCTATGAACATCACAAGGGTATGGACTTGACATGCTGAAAAATAGGTTGCTTCTGTGTGGAAGATAGGACAGAATGAAAGGTGTGGCTTATGTGGGGTAATGGAGCTCTTGGGGACTCAATAAAACACTTTTCTCTGTTTTTTACATGCAGTACTCGCATAATAGTTTTGTTTAGAGGCTTGATATTTCATAGAATCATGGAATGGTTTGGGTTGGAAGAGACCTTAAAGATCACTGGTTCCAACTCCCTTGCCAAGACCAGGGACACCTTCTACTAGACCAGGTTGCTCAAAGCCTCATCGAACCTGGCCTTGAACACTTCCAGGGAGGGGGCCCCCACAACTACTCTGAGTAACATGTTCCAACGTCTCACCACCCTAACAAAACACAATTTATTCCTAATATTTCCTCTCAATCTACCCTCTTCCAGTTTAAAGCCATTACTCCTCACCCTTTCACTCCTTGCCCTTGTCAAAAGTCCCTCCCCAGCCTTTCTGTAGCCTCTCTAGGTCTCCCTGGAGCCTTCTCTTCCCCAGGCTGAACAGCCCCAACTCTCTTAACCTGTCCTCACAGCAGAGGTGCTCCAGCCCTCACATCATCCTTGTGGCTTCCTCTGGACTTGCTCCAGTAGGTGCGTGTCTTTCTTATGTTGGGGGGCCCTAGAACTGGACACAGCACTGCAGGTGGGGTCTCATGAAAGCAGAATAGAAGGGGAAAATCCCCTCCCTTGCCCTGCTGCCCACGCTGCTCTGGGTGCAGCCCAGGACACGGTTATTGGCCCCTGGGCTGCAAGTGCACATTGCCGGCTTGTGTTGAGCTTCTCATCCACCAGCACTCCAAGTCCTTCTCCTCAGGGCTGCTCTCGATTAATCTCCACCCAGCCTGTAGGGTTGGAACTTCTGTTTAATTCTCTGATCTACAGGGTGTTGCAGATATGATCTCCATCCGTCTGCTCTTGCCTTTGCCTCTGTGTGTATTAGTGTATTTTTAACCCTCCCTCATTCCTCCCCTTCCTTAGTTAGCTTGTTGAGATCTGTCATTGACACTTCTCCCTGGGTTCTTGTAGGCAGATCATTAAACCCTTTTTTTTCCCCATAACAAAAAAAAAAAATATGGAAAAAAAAACCAAAAACAAAAGATGAAAATGTATTTCAGGAAGAATCACTGCAGTTGTGTTAAGCTTGAAAAAGAGGATTTTTGTAAAAATGAGGAAGTTTGTTAAAGGGAAGCTAAAAATGATAGATAAAACAATTAAAACTTAGCAAGTGACATAGAGACTTTTTCAGGACACTGCATAGAAAGTGCAGTGCCTATACACACCACTTATTTTGATGGACTTAATAAAAAGTAGGTGTGGCTAAGCAAAGTTAAAGGAGAACTTTTCAGAATTAAGCAGGTATTAATAAAAAACCTGAAAGTTGCACTCAAATGAAATGAAAAAAAATAGAAAGAATCATAAGTTCTGGAAGACTAAACAGGGGTAAATAAATGATCAACCTTCTTCACGGAGGAAGGTTAGCGGTGAAGTTGCACAGGGTGCTGTTCTTTGACGTGCTATTTAAAATATTCATAAATGACCTGGAAGAAGGGAAGTGTTTTGAGAAAGTTAGATGATGATACAGAGTTCTTCAAGGTAAAAAGAATGAAGTTCATTGTGAAAAATTGCAAAAGATTCTTACAAGATTTAGTGGTCGGGTAAGAAAATGACAGATGAAAGTAAATGTAAATTAATGTAAAACAATGTAAGTTTGTTGTGGATAAACAACTTTAGCTTTACATACAAAATGATAGACATTGAACTCACTTCAGGCACTGAGGGATGAGACCTTGGGGCTGAAGTAAATAATTCCTTTAACACATCCATTCAACATCAGTAAAAATAAACAAAAAAGACTCACAGAGGAAAGAACAGAAGCTAGTTACGTAAAACAATGGTTTGCCCTACACTGAACACTGTGTCTTCATGTTAAAAAATGATATCATAGAACTGAAAAAAAGTTCAGAGAAGGGAAGTAAACATAATTAAAGGTTTAATGGTCATACAAGCAATGCCTGAGTGATCTGGCAATCTTCATCATGAAAAGGACACAATTCAGGGAGCTCCACTGAGCTCTACAATGCTACAATTGGTGCAAAGATTACATATAAGGATCAACTGTTTTCTCTGTCCTCCAGCACAATAACTAGGACCCATGAAAGGAAGCCAGTGGGATACAGGTTATTCACACAATTCATAAAATTCAAGAAAGGGAATTCCCAAAAGTCATTCTCAGATGATATTTCAGAGCAACATATGACCAATTATGCTGCTTTCAGGAGTATCAGTAACCCTAAAGAATTTCTTGAGGCTAAGGCTCATCATCCAGGTTACTCTAAATGTATGTGGTCCAGTGGCATTATGAACTGAAGCAAAATTCTTGTAGCTGTATGAAATCTTGGACTAGCAGTTTCTTCCCTTTCGCTGTCCCCAAAAACTTAAACATTTTTCTGTGTTGTTCTTCTGGGACAACAAATTACTCCTAGTCTTTCTGCTTATCTGTCCTTATAGCATATATCAAACCTACTTTAAAATCTTGGGTTTTTTAAAACTGCTTCTTTTCTCATCTGTGCCCCATTAAAGAGGAGCTGTACATCAGAGAGCCAAAATTGTATTGGCTTTTTGCTGTCATATCACACTGCAATTTCAGGTCTTATTGGCTAGTTTTTGTCTCCAGTAAGTCACTTTTAGCACTACCACTCCAGATTTTCTCTTTCTATTGAATGTGTGTTCTGTTATTATTTTCCTTCTTTTCTGCATTTATTAACTTGCATTTCCCCATGACATTTCATTTTGGAGTTTTCTGGTTATATGTCTAAACTTTCTAGGTCATTTACCCTCAGTGCTGTTGACAATAACTTCACACTTCATACAATTTATACATATCATAATTTTCCTTTTGCTTACTTCTGATGTATATGAAAAGCCAGAACAATTTGCTTTTTATTTTGCTACATCAGAAATATTAAGAATGTCATCTATAATCTTCCAAGTTTTGTTCAGGGTTTCCGAGTGACTTACTGGCCACCTGAGCCCCAGAGAGTCTGGTTATTACCGGTGTTTGTGTGTTTGAAGATGCAAAAGAAAACTTAGGAAGATTTGCCAAAGTATGTAAATATGAAGTACTAAGTACCTAACTAACCTGACAATAAAATTCTTACCAGTATGAAAAAAAAAGGTGAATTTAGGTTCTCCAATTCTTGCAGGGATTGCTGCAAGGAAGCTCCAGGTGGTATGAAGGAATTAGGGGATTTGATACAAGTGGATCAGGGAAAGTTCTCCTGCCTCACCTTGCCATGTCCTGCCTTGTCTTGTCTTTTTTTTTTCTTTTTTTTCATTATTTTTTTCCTATTCTTTGAGCATTTTAGTCTTTCTGTTGTCTAACTTCTTTCTGTTATTTGAGGAAAAATCAACTGTTGTATATTGCCCGTTAGTTCAGTGAATCAGAGGTAAATTTTACTAACGATTATTGAAACTAAAAACTAGACTTTGAAGCCAAACAGCCAAAGGACATATTTTGCAAGGTGGTAGGTCTCTTGGTTTGCTTTTCTCTTGAGTCCTGATGTTGGAGACATGAGCTGAGCTGCAGGCAAAGTAGCTGAAATGAAATGCAGTGCTTTCAAATTCTGCACCAACTTGATTTTTGCCTTGCAATGACATTTCAGATGTGCCAGCATTATGATCCTTCTATGTTTACAGACAGAGAAATAAGACCTTTATCTTACCTCCAGAGACAAATGGTTTTCATCAGACAAACTCTCTATTTAAGGATGTTTTATGACTCTTGTTAAACAGGATTTAATTGATATTTTATTTTATTTTATTTTATTTTATTTTATTTTATTTTATTTTATTTTATTTTATTTTATTTTATTTTATTTTATTTTATTTATTTTATTTTATTTTATTTTATTTTATTTTATTTATTTGTTTATTTATTTATTTATCAATTGGGGGCTAGATTTACAAGATGCAGTAGATGACGTGCTAACAGTCCATTTCAACTGACATTTCATTATTAAAAGACCGACCTGGGCTGTGGAAAACCTTAAATCTGTTTTCTATACTTCTGTATATAGAGATCTGAAAAATCTATATCCCCAACATCCCAGAAGATGGGTCTGAAGGAGCAAGCTAGTGTTTGAAAAAAGAGAATGGAGAAAAATTTCAACCCCTAGTTGATGCAGTTCTTTACACAAATGAACATTGAGAAGAGGTGAGAATCCAGACATTTCTCTCACTAGGTGAGAGCCTTCTCATCTCTGAACTGGTGATTTATCTTGATCCAGTAATTTCACATATTCCACATAAACTGATAATGTCCCAAAAGGAAGGATTAAAGAAAACCGTTATTGAAGAGTTTAGAGTGATGAGAAGATTTAGGCAGCTGCAGGCATGAACACTTCAGCCATAAGAGGGAACTGTGGTTAAGCCTTTTACACTCTAAATAATGCTCTGACCATTGGGATTTTACATAGGAATGGTGCCTTCTGTTCCCTCCAATTGCCAAAAATACAAGCAAGTTTTAAAAAATTATTATAATTGAATTTTTTCTAAATTCATTTTGATTTGACCCTGTTTTCCTATTAAATTTTTCATTTGATTGCTAAATTATAAATAAAGGATTCAGACTGCCCAGTGCTTAACTACCACTTAAATTAAAGAAATTTAACTGCCTGAGCACTTACAAAGCATCTTCCTAGGTGAAAATTTTGCATGTCTAAATGCCTAAATGCCTCTAAAAATGTGGACCTTATTGCTTTTGTAGCATATTTCATAGATATCAAAGCACTGTAGCTAATTGCTCTTATTATTTGCAATAATAAGCCATGTGAATCTTTAGCAAAATTTCCCCTTTTCATAAAGGTTAATTAGTAGATAAAATTAAATAGTAAAGACATAAAATAAAAAAGAAATAGAAAGCTGTTTATATAGCCTGTCATAAGAAATCTCTTTCTGCCTTAACCATTCAGGCTTCATTCTTTTCTTTAGACCAGAACTTCAAGTTTTAGCATGGAGCTATGTTCCATTCCACATGTGAGCTAAATATCAAGTAAAAAAAAAAAAAAAAAAAAAGAAAAAAGTACAAAACAGCTACAAAGTAAAAGAAAATGTAAAGAATGCAAAAATGAAAGCACAAACTTTGTTTTCAAGTCATTGACAGGCAGAATTATGCAAAGGATTAATTTTGCTTCTTATTACTGGAGTCTCTTACATAGCACAAAAGGGAAATTGCTTAACAGCCAGTATGGCAGGCTCTACAACAGTGACTCATGATTGAGTTTCTGGGTGACTAACGTAATGTGACATACCATAAGCTGCCTATGAATGCAGATTTTGAATCCTAGCTGGTGGCAGAATTCTGCTCGAGCAACTGGGAATACGTTAAATGGAAAGAAAAGATGGCTGTCCAGAAAAATCATAGGCAATACAAGAAGGCATGAGAAGACAAGCAGATACTAAGTGCTACAGGGCTTTGGCTCTGCACTGCACAGGTTAGCAGCTGATGACAGGTTCATGTTATACTAAATCTGCTGCACTTCAGAGTCAGGCTTCTTCTAATCCCCTTCCAATCCCTCTCCCCCACATGCAAATTTTAGCTACTTCCCGGGCACTATATTTAGCAATTATGTAATTATTTACTTCAACTCACTGATACAGTGCAAAAATAATCAACCAAAAAAATAGGTTTTGTGTTTGAGCATCAGTCTCAGCTGACTCACCTTGCAGCTGAACAGCTATCAAATCCCACACAACCTGCAGCTGGGGGCAAAAGAACAGAGCAAGATTGTGCTTTGTGATAAAGCTTAAAGTTACACTGAATTATGTGGAACATAAAGAGGGTATGAGCAATAGCGTGCTTTGAATGGCAATATTTTATTCACTCAGAAAAAGGAAAATGAGGAGGAGCCAGGATCCTATGGTAACCCAAATCTCTGGTACCGCAGTTAGTGAAAGAAAGGCTATTTAACTACAACAAAGGGAAACAAAGGATGGCATTTGCTGGACAAGTTCAGGACAATTTTGGACATTTTTACAGGTACTCCCTTCAACAGAGATTGTTGGTAGCATTGAGACAGGACCTTGAAACTTTGGTACAATATGTCAATTAACAAGGACTAAAGAACTGAGGATGGAAAAGAGACTCATGCAATGACTTCTTCATAAGAAGTTCATTGACTTTTGCTGTATCTGTTTGTTTTAATGATTACACTCCAGGATTCAATGCGTTTGAGATCTTTATGTGTCCCAACTCGGGTTCTGAGCCAACATTCATATCATCAGAATTTATAAATGTAAGGGCCAATATGTAAGCTCAGTGACAAGATCTGTGTGGATATCTCTTTAACATCATAAATAACAGAACATAAA
The DNA here is from genome assembly GCA_907165065.1 of Caprimulgus europaeus. The sequence goes on from OU015523.1 coordinate 119,780,716, forward strand.
TAAATAACATCAATAACATAATAAAAGTATTACCCAGAGTAAATGATCACCTTAAGAACTTTTATACTGCACTGCTTTTAAATTCCATAATACATCTTCTTTTACTTGTCTTCACCTTTACACAGACCTTGTTTTCTAACGAGGATGGTTTTTTGGTAAAGATTGAAGCACAAAAAAAAATGTCTTGTTATGAGGAGCCCTGTACAAATTTTGTCCCATCATGCTTTATTTAAGTACTAACACAACCATTTAAATCCTGTTCTGCTTGTCAATGGCTACCTGCAATACCTGTAATATTTAAGAACAGAAACATTACAAACAAGCTATCTCCTTGTACTAGCTCAACAGCAACAATAGCTACTAAGGGCAACTACTGTAAAAATTGTGTGTACATGACAAAGCTTCTACTTTATTTTTCTTTTTCCTTGTTGTGTTTTAAAGAAGAAATGTGGAATGTGAGAGATAAGCATGTGCGAATAAGAAAATAAAGGAGGAGGTTGAAACTTCTTATTTGCTATTACTTGTTCAGAGAAAGAGTTTCTGTCTGGAAAGGAGAGGAATCACATTAATTCTTTTTAACATTTTTTGCTCAAGGTGATTGACTCACCTGAGTCATAGCAACATAAACTTGCTTAACTCCATGTTTATTAGCAGTTTACTTCTTTCCTATAATTAATCTCCTGGCCTTGCTTCTTTGTGGGACCCAGAGATTTAACAATGATGTAGATCTTACATATCTGCTTCAAGGCCAGTGGACCCACAGAGTGGTATAAGAATTACCTTAGGTCTATATGTTTTCCACAGGAGATGCAAAATCAGCCCCAGTTCCTTCCTAAATGTTAATAAAAACTATTGGTGTAGAATATTAACACAATTGTAGGAAAGATCAATGTTAAGAAATTTCTCAAACCATTATATGAAGTGGGGTAGAGAGCAATTTCTGCCTCACAGAATAATAAAGCCTGGGAAAAAAGCTCAGCTTGGCAACATGGATTAAGAATATGATACATTAAGTAGCAGATCACTGAAAACAGAATGAGAAAGAAAGGAATGGAATGGCGAATAGTCTGTGGCTTTTATATATAGCAAGAGGAGCTCTACTTATGTTAATGCTGGTAGATAATACAGAATTAATGTATCCTGGCAGGTAATAACTGAGACAGTGTCTGATAGGATGATATAAACATCTGGAGATTCGTATTGTTGAATGTTGGTGTGAAAGAATTTCTGTTCTATGTGTTTTGAGTGGTGGAGGATGAGAGAATTAATTACTAGTATATGACATCAAATATTTTTTAATACCTTTATAAGTGGATTGTGCCTTACTAAACTAGGAAGAAGAATAAGTACATTTTTATAAGCCATGATGAAACCATTTGAACAACAAAAAAAGGTATTTGTGAAGTCTAATCTGGCATGCATTAATTAGGCAATTTACTAGAACTAATAAGCTGTTAGGTTCAGCTTTTTATTAACATTTGTAGCAGATGTTATTACACCAGTAAAAAGTTTGATAATATAACTTTGTCATTTTTTTTTAATTTCAAATCCATGCAGAACATAAAAAATCTTGATTTGCCAAAAGTCAGAGAAACAACTGAGAAATGGAACTATTTACATGATCTTTTTTTCAGAAGATGAGAGTAGGTGAGACAACAAATATTGATGTTAATTTCAAGGGTTTCCTTTCCCAAATTCCCATACCACTAACCACTCTCATTTTTTCTCATAAAATGTGATACCCTGGACATAACAATACTAAAGCATTTCCTTTGTTATACTTCATCATATATCTATCTTTATCTTAGGTGCTCTGCCACCTAAATTAGAACATTCATTTAAATCAATGAGCACGGCAGCTACCATGCTTATACCTTTTGATATGATAACTCTATCTCCAGTGTTTTTCAAGTTCCATTTTTTTCCTCCAACTTCTCTATAAATACCTATTATTCAAAATTATAGTTGGAAGACTTGTGACTGGGTTACTTGGTTATCTGACCTTTGAGAGCTGACTGTCACTCATTTGCACAAAAATTTTCTAAGTTGATGATTTCACTGACAGTTATTATAAAGCCTTCACTAATACATGTGTATAGTCCTACTAGTTTTGTTAACTGTGATATTAGTATTTGTATTGCAGTAGCTATCAGTCCACATAAAGCAAAGAACATTGCTTAGAAAATGAAAAGGTTTTGAAAAAAATCAGCAAAACTATCCTGGACTTACATGGCTACATTATATGGTTTTATTGAGAATGTGGACTTTTATTATGCCTATCAGTAATTAAAAACTTCTAATAAAAACTTATCTCCAATAATGTTTTTGCAACAACAGAAATTACTTCAGTATATTCAGTATATTAGATTTGTAACTTGGCAACTGCAACTGAACTGGGCAATGGAACAATTTTCTAAATAGAAATTGTTGGTTCATAAACACTAACAGATTCATTTTGTTAAAATTTCATTTTAAATAAATTACTTATGACAAAAAAAGTTAAGTATTTTCATTCTTTCAGTTTAAAAAGACTATTCTCTTATGGTATGTTTTTTTAAACTGCTCAGGATAGGGAACCATTCGATACTAAATCCAGTGACCAATCACCAGTTAGAGCACCAACTTATTCAACAGAATACCAATTTCAAATACCAATTAATTTCTTGTTGTTTTGTTATCTTTACTTATTTCCTCTCAAGAAATCTGAAGTATAAGCAAAATCCATAAGTGTATTTTGCAAACTTATATGTATCTATATTATTTTACAGTTTTGTTCTTGGTCATATATTGTCTTTTTCTCCAGGATCTCTCTCTCTCTCTTTTTTTTTTTTCCATGAAAAAGTGGGAAAGATTCAGGATTCCTGGGTGTGACTCCAAGTTTTTCTGTTAACATGCACCAAGAGCATTGTCGACCTTCTGTTCATCTCATACTGTCTTCTCCTTTCCAAAATTCCCCCCTGTTTAGCATTTACCCTCTAAATGTTCTTCTGTCCTGTTTGTTCCTCTTTAGATTCTGTTCTTTTCCTGGGTGGTTACTGTCAAATCTCTGTTTATTTCCTACATTCTCATATGAAAGCTAATCACTTTTTGCTCAATACGGTGGATGAAGAATACAACTAACACCTAAGAGCTTTTAGGGCTAATTCATATTCATGAGTCTTCAAAAAACCAATCAAGCCCCACCAGTCTGGAATATATATCCTTTATAAATTTGTATCAGCCACGAGTGATTTCATAATCCAGTTACAGTGTGAAACCAGACATCAATGACAAGTTCCACCTCCAAATTGATCACAAGAATTTTTTTTTGCCATTTTAAGCCATACGGGGAGAATAACATATGCTAGCTTACCTCTAATTCATTTTAATTTCTAATTCATTTCTGTGAGGTTTGAATTCTTATCCAAACTTCTCTGCACCCCAGTTTGAACCAACAGCAATTTCCCTTTACAGTGAAACAGAAAAAGAAACTCAGAGTATATTTTATTCTTGCATTGCAGGAGAGAAAAAAAAAAAAAAAAAGAGCTTTATGTTATTTATCTTTTCTATTTCTTTCAACGGTAGGAAGATGTTGAAGGAAGTGAGAAGAGTTGTCTTTATTTTGTACATAACACTGAATGTTCTATTTTCTCATTAAGATCTTTCTACTGTGAAAGAGTAGAATATGTGTTGATCATCTGGATAAGACAGGGAGACTGTAGTGAGGAGTTCACAGTAGTGGTCAGCACAGAAACAAATAAAACTGGGAAAGGAGAGAGACGAGGATTATTTGGATTCTGTATTCTGAATCTAGTGCCAGCAAATGTTGCTTCTTTTTTTCTTTTGCTGTAAAATCAATACACTTGCAGTGATGTTTGTATTTTGAGGTCTTTTATTACATTTAATTTTACTAATTGCTGTCTTATGTACATTCTGCACTTGTGAAACCAATAGAATTTTTAAGTATAATAGCTGAAATAAAATTTGTTGATCAAAACTAACTCTAGGCTGTCAGAGGAATACAGACTGCAGAACCTTGGCTTTTGCAAAGCACTGAAATGTATCTATTTCAATTTTTAGCAGTCCACAAGGGAGTAGGTAGATGCTTTGTTTAAGATGTCCCTGCTTACTGCAGAGGGGTTGGACTAGATGACCTTTAAAGGTCCCTCCCAACCCAAACCATTCTGTGATTCTATTCAGAAATACACACTGTGTTTTATCTTATCTCTGTAACGTAATCTCAGCCTTGCAATGAAGAGAAGGAACTTGCTATCCAGGTGGATATCCTGGTGGATGTCATGAAGCCAGTGCCACCTTCCTTCCCAGCTGCAATGGTGTGCAAGCCAGATGACCCAAACAACATATGCACAGACCAGGGTGGTGTGTTGAGGACATATCCTGGTAGATATGAGCTAGCCCTTTACTTCATGAGTCATTACTAGGGTGTGAAGAGATTAAAATTTCTTCTTCACTATGCTGAAAACCTTGATTTTTCCCCTTTTTCCCTCTGCTTTCAGTCCCTGGGGCCAGGAGCCTCCTATTTTACCCTTGAAAACATACTGCTCTGTGTATCCTACTGGGGCGTTTCCAGAGCAGGGATTGATTAAGTATAAGGTTAGTTTTAGTCAAACTCTCATGCATATGAGCTTTTATAACTGTAATTGCTGTACTTTATGTACACTCTAGCTTAAGAATGCTCTAGAAAGTAAATGAAGATTTCCTTGTCAGTATCTGTGTAGGATCAGCATCTGTATTAGGAATTGCTTCACTGAAATAGGTGTTTTATCTTCCTCAACATAAATAAAATTGCAAGGCACTAATAAACAGTAAATATTATTAGAGCACAGTGTGATAAGAATGTTTATACTAGTAGCTGTGAGCTCAGCAGCCTCTAGAAGAGGAATTAAGTCCTACACATCTATTAAATCCTACTAATAGGCTTCAGAAGCAGTAGTAGGTGTCTGTAGCTTAGATTGATTTCCAAGACAACTTGTCAGCAAGGTCCCCTGCCAGAGGTGTTCAAAGAAACTAGGGAGACAGAGAAGGCCCTTGCATGAGTAAAGAAATGGTTAAAAGGACAAGGAAGATGGGAGCAGATGATTGCATGACCAAAAGAAGCTGTGCAGGGACTCTGCTGTTCAACAAATTAGTGAGTGATTTGGAAAAGAAGGAAGGGTGAGGTGATAAAGGTTACTGGCAATCCTAAATTATTCAGGGCCAACTGCTAATTGTTGCAAGAGTAGTGCTGTGGCAGATAAATTTCACTGTAAATAGATGTAAAATAAATCAACCAGTGAAAACAGTCCTAACTTTATATCCATGGTAATGGGATACAAGATGGTGATTAACATTCAGGAGTAAGATCTTGGAAGTATAATAGACAAGTATTTCTATGCAAATATCAGATTTCTGCCATCAAATTGAATCCTAGGAAATGAACAGGGGACAAGAAAACACTACATAAAGTTACCCCTCCTTCTCCCCCTCTTCATTTTCAAACAGGATTAATGAAAAATTATTTGCCAAGGGTTTGGTAAAGCCAGAAAACGTTTTAAGAAAGGCTTTCCTTCTCAGATTATTAAAGGAGTGAAACAAATTCTGTATGCGGGATGGCCAAGTACACTTGGACTCTTGTACACTTGGGCTCTTCAGGCTGAGAAAGGGACCTTTGAAAGACAGGGTATGACAGAGGTCTACAAAATCAAGCAGAGGTAACAAGGAAATTGCTGCTTATTATCTCTTCCACTAAAAGAACTTTGGACATAAAATAGGGTAGCAGGTGGCAGGTTTAAAATTAATAAAAGCAGGTAGCTCTTTGCATAGCTTGGAATCAAGCTGTGGAAATCCCTGCTACAGTGTGTTGGTGAAGCTTGCAAGCTTGGAAAACTATTGCATAAAATTTTGATACAAAGAGAGGGACACATACAGAGAAAATACCTGTGTTGAGGGTCTTAAGAAACAAATAGATCCTGTGATTATCCTCAGGCTTGGAAGAACTTTGTTTTTTAATAATGTCGTATTGTAATGATGTTATTATATATATATAAAATTAAAAAAAAATAAGCAGCTAAAGGTTAGCACCCTCTGATATCCATTAACTATTAACCATTAACCCCAAGCTCCACTTGGAACCTTGAATAAGCCGAGATGAAATACTAGGTAGGGTGCAGCTTCTCCACATTCTTTGGTTCTTCATTAAACCTCTCCATTAAGATACAAAGAGTGGGTTGAAAACTAGCAGTTGTAATTCTTTTCTATTAATCCACCTATTTTGCTCATGTATAGCTGAGTAAAATCTCCTCATTTTCTCCTCGATTCTCATTAGTGAGTCTCTGCATGGAACTGCCATACAAAATATGCAGTGTTAACAGAAATCTTTAGGCATCTCTCTCTGATAAACTACTACAGCAACAAATAACTGTTTAGAGGAGAGACTGTGTTCTTGGGGGGAATAAAATCCTAATAAATGTGTAGCATGAAGGTGATAATGAAATTACTGTATTAAATACCTCAGACAGAAAAGACTTTATCGAATAAACGTCTGAACCAATTCTCACATACTGTACCATGGTTAAAATGAATCTCACAGAAACACACAGTGTAGAGAAAAATGTGCACAGTTTTGTGTGTATAATAAAGACAGGAGAAACAGCGATATAAAAGTATTTCTAAATCCAGCTATGTGAAATGGGGTAGAGATAAATGGCAGAAGGTCCAGTTACGAGATCTTGATTCTGGGATTCTGATCTGCTGTGTTAAAAAGTACCAGCAACGCAAATCAGCCTTATCAGATGGTATAAAAATTTGGTGTAGTCTTAATTTGAGAAATAGTACACAGTCATGCTCTACACACCAAGTCCATTGGAAGTGTCATATCAGGCAGTATCTGTCCCAGCATCTTCTCTCACACAACAGTCAACACCATAAGGTTTTGAGGAAATTGGAAGCTGTATCATGATGGATTTACTGTCCCACAAATGAAATGTCTTTCACTCCCCATCACCGAAATCATTAAATGGTTATTAATGTTAATTTTTCACCCTAGCCAATGTTACTATAGTTATTTGACATACTCAATAGATACGTGTGCATTCTGAAAGGGTTTCCTGGGCCTTTGCTGCATCCCAGATACTCCTTTCATGAGTACAGACTGTGAACACAAGGTCATATTGAGGTGCAAACTTGAGATTAGCTAAGTACCACACCAGCAGAGAAGGTCTGGATCCATACAGCCTCTGAGTGAGGATCCCAGCATGCACCGACCAGCAATAAGGACAGGTCATGCATGGCATGACCAGCCCTGCAGTGATGGTGTAACCCATCTGTCCCTGTAGTACTGTCATGCCACCAGCACCAGGCAGAGATACCAGCTGTGGAGCACTTCCTAGTTATGTTGGCCTTGACCCAATCTACTGTAGTGGGAAATGAAATCTGTGGGCAGAAGGAGGATCCTTCAGATGTGTGAACACTTGCAGCTAGATCAATCAGTGTCCTGACAGCAGCCTTGCTCAGATGAAATTGTAAGCCATGTTGAAAAACATTTGCTTGCTCCCACTCTGTTCCCTGCTTGTTAGTCAATTAACCATCTGTGTAATAAGACCTAAAGCTACAGCAGCAGCAATGACCTGGGCCTTGAATCATTATTAAAATATTTTATCTGTTTGTTCAGCCATAGATTTGATTTTTCTTGACTTTTGAGTGCTGACTGTTGCAGAGTGACCTGTATAAACCAGCTTATAATTGAGAAACACGATCAGTGAATTCCAGCTTCTGCAAAAAAAGTTCAATGGCTTATTTAATTAAATATTAGAAACTAGCTGGTTTTTTGTGGTTTTTTTTTGTTTTGTTTTTTATAGGTATAGATAAAATTTCCTATTATGCAATATTTTAATAGAATTCTATTAGTTCCATGGAATTTCCCTCTGTAATTACTGTTATCAGAAATGACTTATTTAAATATTATGAATAAAGTGTTTGAGGTCATTCTAATATAGAACACAGAGATGAATACTGGCTGAGCTGTCTTCCCTGCTGTACTGTAAAAAATCTTTATGTCTCATCAATACAGATAACAGGACGGCAGGCTGGTTGGATAGATTTAGAATAGAGGAGTTACTTAGAAAAAACTCTTTAGACTCATTGTAGATACACTTAGGTTGGAAGTCATAGCTGTACAGCTGTTAGTTGTCTAGGTTCCAAATATAGTCCATGGAGGATCTCTAACACACTTTTTATCTCATCCCAAAATTAACATCCAAGTGGGCCATTCCATTTGTGCATCTTTTTTTTTGTCTGAATGCAAAGGGAGGAGAGATCGACTGACTCACATCTGGTTGTCTACAACTGCATGAATCTCATATTTAGGTGATAAGGGGCCCCCTACAAGTTCCCTCTTCAAATGCTGAGTAGAATATAGCTATTAAATAAAGAATATATAATATATTGTAACTGTTACCCTTATTTTGTGTCATCATCTAGAACAAGGTTTTTGGTTTTGTTTTTGTGGGGTTTTTTAAAATTATCTATTTCGAGGTCAATAGACCACTACTTTTCAGTTTAAGAGGAATCAAAATGTACTGTTTGAGGTCTTCTACAGCCCAGTAGAAATCTTAGGTGGTGTAAAGAAGACCACCGCACTAGAACGTTGTTGCTATACTCATGACCCAGGAAACCAAGGAGGTCCTAAGCATGACTGTATAAACTATCAAGATCTTGCAAAAGTTCAACCATCTGGAAATCATTGCTTAAAAACATCAAAGAAATTTTTGTTAAAACCCAAACCAGCTTTTCTCTTCAAAGGTCTTGTTTTCCTTTGTGCTCTGTATGATATTACTGTCTCATTTAGTTTTAATAGAATCTTCAGTGTGTGCTAATAGTTTCTTGGATTGTAAATTGTTTTAAAAGCTGCATTAATCCTAAAGCAACTGTATATTAATCTTACCTTCTTAGGTGCAGCTTCAGTGCACTATAATTTAACCTTCTTTCTAGGTAAAGGATGTTTAAGGAGCTCCCAGAATAGAAGTGCTTTATTACTATAAGATTCTCGTAAGATCAAGTGTATACTCTGACAAAGAAAATTTACTCATTCCATATGTAATCTGTCAACATGTAGCCCCAAACTTTAGTTTCTTAAATGCTTTTTTTTTTTCCTTTTATGTAGAAGATCTAGTTCTAGTTTAGATGTAAAATAAGCATGATGAATAAAAGGTGACATTTAAGCAGTATATATAACCATGAAGCAGCCCTTCCATTTTTAATTCCACAGCTGAGAAGACACTGACTTAAAGGAGTCACTGCTTACATCAAAAACTGAGTCTCTGCAGACCCCTTTTTCTCCCTCCCCCAAAGATTCTACTTGCAAACAATTTGTATCCCTGGGTGTTTCATTTCTTATTTGGTTGGATGTCATTCCTGTCACTGCACAAAAATACAAAAAAACCAAAATAAAACCCCCCAAAATATGCGGCAGCAGTAACAAAGAACACTGTCCTCTTTTCTATAACCCTGTTCTCTCAAGCCAAGCATCCCGAGCTTCACACAAAAGGGCTGCTGCTCAGAGTGAGGTGATCAGAGCTGTAAACATGTAAGACAGGAGCTGTGGTAGGGCAGACAGATTTCAGTGGATTGACAGATTTCATTTTTATGTCCAAAAGATGATTTTCTGTTGCTTTTATCTAGGAAAAGAAAAGACTGTGGAGAGTACATATTCTTCCAGAAGGATGTGGGGCAGTTTTTTACAGAAGGCATATATAGGTCAGTGCAGGACTTTGATATGTCAGACTATTCTAGTCTAGTCTATTCTAAACATCATTGAGTTTCCAGAGCTTTGTCTCCACTGATACCTATCTTTAGGATGTACAGCCCATGAGCAGTACCTAGTATGCAGACCCCTTCTCCCTGCAGCCCAGGCAAATGTGCTGTGCAATGCAGATGTGTGGAACAAACATTGTTCCCTCTGTCCTCCATTCACAGCCTATTCATGGAATTCAGTGCCTGCCATTGCACAGCCAAGGTCAGGTCTACAAAACCCATAGCTCTGCTGATTTACACACTTGTGGCTACAGGGATAAGTTATTTTTTCTTGATGGTTAAATACTCTAGAAAGAGACCAGCAACATTTGGCCATGTAATTTTTCCAACATTAAATCTATATGGAAGTCCTGAATTTAACCTTCTCCTGTGAAGTTCACAGGAGCTGACAGACTTGGTGTCTTAGACAATACCTAACATAAAAGGATAATTATAATTGAAGTCACATACACCAGCAGTTTACTTAGCTTCTGTATAGAGACACACTATGACCTGCCTGAACACCCTAAATCTCAAGTGCAACAACCTAATTTTCAGGTGCTCAGTGCCAGGCAGGACCTACAGACACTTGCATTTAGTGATTTTGTTTCCCACACTGTTTTGTTTGTCTTTGGAAGTCTCCTTGAAGTGCTTACTGAAATGTTAAAAACACTGTATTCAGCCAGGCTGGGGAGCATGGAGGCCTCCTGCTGCCACAAGTGATCTACAGGGCTAAAGATAGTGTTTAACTAAACCCATGGTGATATAGTAACTAGAGCCCTTCAGAACAAAGTGACCCAAGGTGAAGCATCCTACAGAGTGTGTGGAGAGAATAAAAGCTCAAAACCAACCTGCTGAGACAAAAAAGGCCTGGAGAAGGATAATTTCATGTGATGGCTCAGTTTGATTCATAATTTTGGTCCAAATTCTGAAATCTATAAAAAGTACCAGAATCTGCAAACCTTTATTCATGAAGTTCTCTATTTACTAAAGTGGAGCACTATAAAAACAATAGGTTCCTTCCTTTGAATTCATTTGTATGATGCCCAAATTGTACTGGAATGAGTATACAGATAAGGCCATTGGGACATCATAGAAAGACAAAATGCCCACACTAGTTCTGCAAAGGCTACATGTTACAAATAAGGGCTGCAGACTCTGTCCCAATATTCAGATCTCACACTAAAGTGTTGGTTGAATACCAAAGGAAACTAATCCACAAATTTTGCTGTTATTCATAAAATAATTTGTCCAGTCAAGCAAAATATAGTAAGACTAGTTATCTGTTCTGTGTTTTAATCTATAAATGGAATTAACATTCATAAAAAAATAAGTACAAGTTGTAATTTTGCAGAAGGAAATCTCCTACTATACTTTATCCAATTTTTATGATGGAGATCAAAACAAAAGCTGTGTGTGTAACTCTAAATGCAACTCTAATTGTAACTCATAATTGGCAGGAAAGCATTAAGTATTTCCACAATGCCACAATGTGCATTGATTACAGCTAATTTTAGGTGTGATGTTTCCTTTGAGACCTTTGGCTGGAACAGTATATGTAAAAAGTAGCTCAGCTGCATATGTAGACATAAGATTTAAAAATCTTGAATCACAATGCCAGGTGACAGTGATTTTGAGTAGAGAGAAGAATCAGTAAATCTCAGCCTCTGTAGCTCAACTAGCTTTTCATGCTTTTATCATAACAGGTATTACATGTAAAATCTGCTCCAGCACTGGAATTCCAGGTCTGCACTAAGATATCTGGGATCATATTCTCAGTAAAAGGGGATTAACTCCTAAGAAAGAACATTATTATTAGCACTAAGCAATAGATTTTAGGAAGGCTAAGTCAAAAGTGCAGAAATACAGGAGCCATATCATTTTTTTACTGTTTTATTCTACTTTGTTTAGCTCCTTAAGCAGCCCTCTACAGCATTGTTCCTGCTTCTGTGGGGGCACTGAAAGAGATGACCAATTTAGTTTGTTGACATCAAGCTACAAGGGAAAGTATTGAATTCTTCATCCTTTAGTATCTTTGAATAATGCTAAGTAACTTTCTGAAAAATGTACTTTAAACAAAATTTGCTGGGGTTTTACAGGACATGGTGTATCATAGAATCATACAACATACAAGCTGGACATCCTAAGGATTGAGTCCATCTTCCTGCTCCTCACAGGACTACCTAAAATTAAAAAAAAATATGATATACTCCAGATGATCCTTGAACTCTGACAGGCTTGGTGCTGTGGCCATGTCCTGGGGGACCTTATTCCAGTGACTGACTACCCTCCTAGTGAAGCCAATTTCCTAATGCCCAATCTGAACTTCCCCTGATGCAGCTTCATTCCATTTCCTAATGTCTTATGTCTAGTGACCAGAGAGGATGTATAATATCTTGTATGTATAATACATACAAGATCCTACTAGTTAGTTGTGGTGGTTTAACTACAGGTAGACCATGCTGTCCTGCACTCATTTCCCCCATCCGCTGAGATGGAATGGGAATCACAACAAAGGGGCCATGGATTAGGAATGAAGGACAGGGACAGCTCACTCACCAGTTATGGTCACGAGTTCAACTTGGGGAAGAAAAATCAATTTAATTTGTTGCCATTTATCAGAGTAGCATGGTGAGATATAACAACCACATCTTACAATCTCTTCCCCCCACCCCTCCCTTCTTCCCAGGCTCAAATCACTTTTCTCCCAATTACCTTCTCCCTGCCAGCAGCACAGGGGACAGAGAATAGGGGTTTCAGGCAGTTCACCATTGCTACTCTTCCCGGCATGGAAGTCCAGGTTGTTCAGAGTCTCAAAACACAGATTTATGTAGAAAGTGTAAGCTTGAAAAAAATATCATAAAAAGAATAAATATTTTAGATGACACATTTAGAAGTGTAATGGGTGGCTTGAAATTTCCCTTGGAATACTCTATATATGGAAAATAATAGTTCAAAGTTTAAATCACACTGAGGGCCATCTTTTTGACACTGGGAAGTTTAAAAACAGTAAAGCTAGTTGAAATACATTGCAAATACACTGTTTCCTTTCACTGCCATATAATTCCTATTTCCTCCATCATATGAAAACACAATGCTTTGATTGGACTGTTCAATCCAATCAAACCTGCTGGGTGTTACAGAAATACCTCTTGCTTCATAAATATTTATGTATTCGTGGGTGTTTCTGTTGTAACATTGGATGTTTTATGATTTTGTTTACCTCTATATTTTGATGTATTTATTGCTTCACTGGTTCCAGTGTATCTAGCAGAGTCCAAAAAATATCTGATGAAAGGGGATACTTTTCAGTGTAGTTTGGTCTTTAAATGCTGCTGCAAGAACCTGTTATTTATCAATTAGACAGTTACTTCTGCCTATTTAGCTAATGATGGAGCATTTAATTTTCAAAACTTTCATTGTATTGTTTGTAAAATACAATGAAGCACTTAGAGAAAAAGCAGGAGGCCATGTATCTGCATTGCCTTTTTATCTTCACTTACCTTGGGGCAATCTAAACAAATTTTAATTTCTTTATAGTTCATTAAAATAGAAACAATTTAAATTATTTATTAGGAGGAAATGGTTTTGGTGATTAGAACACAGGACAAGAAATCAGTGATACTGCATTTTATTTCCATTTGGGCATCAGTTAAGTGGTGTTCTGAGTGGTACAGAGAGTTCTGTACCCCAGTTTCTCACCTATAAAGACATATTATAATTTCCAATGATTTAAGTAATTACTGTTTATAAAAGCCTTGTGCATTCTTGAATGAAAAGTTTTATATAAGCTCTTCAAGGCAGTGATTGTCTTGTCCCATGCTGAAAACAATGTTGGATCTTTTAATAAGACTAATGAATATGACAGGCAGTGAATGCAAAGCAGTATTTATTAGCTTACATCTCATATGACTAAACAAACTTTATTCCCAGTTGTGTGACAATGCATATGTATTTTCAAGACATTCTTCTTTAGCACAGTAGGATGAATCTCTTGAGTAATTATTACTTTTAGCAGCAAAGATTTGTAGAAGAGAAAACAAATATCCCAACTGACTAGGCTTATGAGTCAGGGTCAATTTTCTGTTCTGCTGCAGAACAAATTACTTAGACTCAAATAGTCAAAGTGTTTGTGTGAGTGACATCCACTGAGTTTACAGGGATTTAGAGCTTCAAATGTCTTTGAAGATCTGGGTGTTCACCCCTCTCTGCCCCAGTGATGGCAACACCTCTGTACGTAGTGGAAAGAAGCCATCAGAAGGGCTGATTGTGCTCATCTGGGCAAGGACAACTGTTTCTGTTGCTAACCTCCCACAGGGGAGTCATGTGGCTAATATCCCATCCAGATGTCTTTGATTTCCTCAGCCCTGCTGCTGTGGCACTCATTTATAGCCAAGCTGACTGGGAGTGATGCTTGGAACAACTCCACAGAGAGGTATGAACTCACACCTCTGGATCCATACCAAGACACCTTCACTGCTCTGTCATCACTCTCCTCAGAGGAATGTAATGAGGATACATTAATTGATGTTTATGAACTGCTTCAGTGCTGCCATATTTAGACTGTTAGAGTTGCATCTGTAGGAGCAAAACAGCAATCAGTAATTCCACCTGCAACAGAAAGCACAAATGGAAAGATGAAACAGAAGGCCACAGAGTGCTTTTCTCCTAGGAGATGTTTTTCCACACTGCAAAAACATTGCTGGAGGTGACAGTCCTTAAAAGACAGTCTCTGTTCTAGAGAAATCCAGGCTAACAGAAACTTTGAAGTACATGATGGGAGGTCTGCAAAACATTTACCTGACTTTAACCAAAGTGTTTAGTCACGATTTTTCATGAAAAACAAATAAACTTAAGGTGGGAGAGAGATTTATCAAATATTCCAAAATATTTCAAGGTTACTGCGGTTGGTCGTGGGAGTTCTTTAAATGATTGGATGCTTTCTGAAGCGTGTATTTGTGAAGCTTCATCTATCACACAGTGGATTTTCTCTGGAGAAAAATATGTTGCCTCTTTATTTTGCTCACAAGGTAATGCAGAAACTCAGAATGTGATGAATGGATATCAGAGTGTGGCCAGATTATGGCCTTGCATTCACCCCGAGATGAGAAGAGGGGATCAGGAAACAGCTTTGGGACACTTTGGCTTTATGGGACAATTTCAAAGCAAGTGCAACTATGAGCTCCAGGGCAGGGTCCATGCTGGTATGAATCATAAAGATGAAATTTCTCTATAGGTAGCCAGTCATTACCTGTTACAGTTAGTTTTTTCAGGGGCACTGTTACTGTGCCCAGGCCATTATTTCAAGCGTGTCCCTTGAACCTCTGCAGTACTCTGACTCACACAGTCAAAAACAGTAATTGCAGAAATACTATTCTAACTACTTTCCTTGCTTTTTGAAAAATCCCCAGATCAAAATTGGTTTTAGACAGATTTCATTAAAAAAAACCCCAAACAAACCAAACTTGAAAAAACACCTTTTTCCCCCTTTAGACTCTCATAACAGGCACCTTAAGATGAACTACTGTGCTTGTTCTACTCTCTGCTCTGTCCTTCCTGTACTCAGAAGGGGCAAAAATAAAGCAAATATTTTATCAAAGTTAATGTTACTTGGCTGGGAAATTTCAGCATGCTAATTAGAGGTGATCCAGTCTGCCTGTAGCTTTCAAAGAAGTGTACCTTCCATTTTGTCAAAATTTCTGTGAAAACTCTTCATATCTTTAAAAGCTTATTTTAAAAAAGTGAATAGATGAATAGGACATTCTTCCTTTCAAACATCGTGGTGATTTGTTTGAGCTTGTGGTTCAGTAAAGATTTTTAGATTATTTTTTCTAAATTCTGATATGATTTATGCTACTACATTTGTTCTCTGAGTTACCCTAGGAGGACTATATATACACATGATACAGTTCCTCAACCTGAGTATGAAGTAGACCTCTGAAGTAGACCTGGATAGATTCTTTCAATAGTTGTAAAATTAATTTGTTAAAGTTGCAGTCATTGGTTAAAAAAGACTATGATCACGTACAGAAATCCGGAGACTAAGAAAATAGTGAAAATATTTGATTTTCTTAACTTGGGGAGCGTAGGATATGAATCCAAACATAGAAAGGTAGAAAGCTCTTCAAAGCAATAAATAAAGTGTAGGATAGATATAGTAGATTACATTAAGTAAATTTAAAATGTAATGTTTTGCAAAAGACTTCTGGAATATTCTAAGATCTCTAAATAGAACTTAAACAGTAATTTTTCTCATATCCATCCTTAAGTAGGAGATTTGGGTCACTGTTGAATGCAAGAAACTAAGATAGAGAAATTTTTGCTCAGTCATTGAGAACTATGCATATAAAGCAGAACACAGCTTCATGTTAAATATGATAGCAGTATCTCAAGTATTCAATGTTTTGCTTGCACAGTGGAGATGAGAAAGAAAGATTTGAAACTCATGTTAACAAGGAAAGGGCTCGGGCTTCCTTAGGAACAAGTTGAATCTGTACTGATGTAGGCAGGCCTTGTAAAATTTTCTTTGATAAGCTTAGATTTTCAGAAAAGGAATATAATCTCAAGGTTAAAAATATTATAATAATATTATTGATAGTATAATGGCTTTGAATGACACACATGAATTTTTAAGTTCATCCTATTCCTCCCTGGCTCAATAAGCATGTGCCATTGCCTCTACTTTGGTGGAATTTAAAGGAGATATTAGTCCAGGCTGCTGCTAAAGTAGAGAGAAAATTGTATTATTGCAAAGTAGTGCATTTATTGGCAAGAAATGTAATGATTTTTGGCGCCTTACAATGTTTTAGTGCCATCTGGTGACTCCCCAAAATGTTACAAGAACATTTGCCAAAATGCCAGGATAAAATAAATATACTGGTGATTGGCAAATTTTGAATTATTAGTTATACATTACAAATTTAACTCTCAGAACTTCATTGCTTCAGTGTCAGTATACAGTCTTGTAACTCAAAATAAGAACATGAATTTTAAGTGCTAGATATCTGTGTGATAAAGCTGGTAAACAAACAAAACACCCTCCCAATAATTTTCCATGAAAATTGAGAAAGAGAAGTTTCATACATAACTGCAAAGAGAAGAAGAATATGTGATTCTATAAAAGACCCATTATGAATCTTTCATTTGTGTTCTTTTAGGGTAGTAATATCTTTCCAAAGAACAGATGAGAGTTATAGAAAAAGGAAAACTGCTGGAGAAAAATAAGAGGTTTTTTTTTAAAAAAAACAACTCCATACAGAATAAATTATTTTGAAGTAAAATGTGTTAAATTATGCCTTTGTTCTTAGAATGGGGATTAGATTTCTCCACTAATAAGTATATCAAATAACATAAATTAGCCATTGGTTTATACTTTTTAAATGAAAAAAACACTACGGTGAAAATAACACTTATATGTCCATAACCTTTGCTTAAATCCTTTAACTTCTAGTTCTACAGTGAAAAAGAGACTGTAAAAATAGTTCCTTCTTACTCAGCACTCCTATTCCCTTTTCTGAGTTCACAGTCAAATCAGTTGACTTTGGACACATTTTCCCTTGCTTTTCATGTCTTTTAACTGTGCAGTACTGACATACCTGAGAAAGACTGATCTTTTCTGTGTTCTGTCTTTGGCATCCTGGGTTGTGTAATTATTTACTAAGTTTCAAGCAGTAAAATCAGTAAAAAAGTCTTCTTTTTTCAGGTTTCCCAGTTGGCACTGGGGACTTAATATGAATATAGCGAGCCTCATAAGAGTGATCATAAGCATCTCGTTTTCAGTTTCACTGTAGGTTAAATATTTAATTTCAGTTTTTAAAGGAACTATTCTCTCTTGTGCATTTTTCTCTTAATGAGAGAAATATTAGGCTGTTGCACCTTTGTTCTGACATTCACAGATGGAGGCTGATACAGTAATGAAAGGGAGTATATGATGAGATATCAGAAATAATGTGTGACTGGACTTGGTGACCTAAGAGATCCTTTTCAGCCTTGTCTTCCCTACAGAGCTCCTAAGTCTTCAAATGCCTCCAGCAGAAATTATACATTGAGGGCTTTTTCCTCAGCCCTTTCAAGTCACTACAGATATTTGTACTGACTTCAAACCCGTTTGGATCAGGCTGGTAGTTTCTTAATGTCAGAAAATTTGCTTGGACTCTTGTGTTCTCTGAACACCTTTTACACTGAGCTGATTTCATGGTTTAACGCTGTTTTATCACTCCTGGTGGCTCTCTTGTCTTTAGGAAAAAGAAGAGGCAGGTTTGATGTCTCCACTGAAGTGGGCATCTGCTTTGACATCATAACAGCATATTGTGAGGAATGATTCTGCAAGAATCAATGGACAGGAGTACCTGCAGTTTTTCACACATCAAAAACCAGCTCAAGTAGGTTTTTTGTTTTCACTTCCTATTTCTCACCACTCTTTCTGGGTAAATGGTGTTGATTTTATTTTATTTATTTTATTTTATTTTATTTTATTTTATTTTATTTTATTTTATTTTATTTTATTTTATTTTATTTTATTTTATTTTATTTTATTTTATTTTATTTTATTTTATTTTATTTTATTTTATTTATTTTTTAAATAGTGAAGATTTGATTAAAAAGCACATATTTTATATCTAAAATACTTGTTAAGAGCCAGAGTTTATTTTAATTAAACTCTCGACATATCTATGTGTTTTTTTCTTGAGGGAGAGAGAAAAGAAAAGCCAAAAAGGGTTTTTGAAGTAAAAGGAGATGAGAGTTAAAGAGGAAGGAGAAACAGGGGAAGACAGAGAGTAAAAAATCCCAACTTTTTTGTCTCAGCATAACTATGTGTCTTTTGTTAAGATCACTAATCAGGTAAGCAATTTTTCATTACTGTGGCACATTTGCACCACTCTGTTTTGTCTGTCACCTGATACCAAGGCAACTTCACTCCCAAGTGGCATCCAAATTCAGAGCAACATTTCCCCCTTCACCAGGGACTGTCAGTATCATCCACAAAAACTCCCATTTATTCCCTGTTTCCTGTGCTCCTAAAAACTATGGAGAAGTACTCTGAGTTTCTGGGGCAGGAATCTTAAACATCTCTACCAATCCTTTTAATTCTACGCAGCATCTACCTTGCAGACAGGTAAAGCGCTTTACCCTGCTGTATAGGAGGATACAATCTTGTATGTCTGAAGCCACTGACTGTAGTGGAAATTAAGGCTTCAATTTTTACCACATGGGTAGAGTTCCTGTGCAGCTACTGAAGTGCTCTGAGCTTCTGTTCCTCATGGCATAATGACATGAGTTTATTTACCACTATTAAGGCTCTGTGGCTTGAGTGAAGTCTGACTGATGCCAGAGAAGTGAACTCTTGGAGGTAGCATCCAGGGATGCTTCATCCCTGTTTATCATGCACTTTCAGTCTTTTGTAGGAATTAAAAGACTATATTCTGATTCCCTCTCACTGGCAGGAGTATCCTTCCACAGTTTTGACATTCTTAGATGCAAGAACAGGGCTGTCAAAATAGAGAGGTCAGCCTTTTTTGACTGAAAGAAGAGCTATGCTTGAAAAAGTGTTATCAACAGTGAAAACAGGCAGAAAAATGGTGACCTTAATGTCAGGAGAGAAACATATATCAAAACTTCTGCGTGGGAAGACAAGCTTAGTAAAAATCAAGCAATTACATGACAAAATAAAGACTCGTGGAGATCTGTATGTGTTAAGATATACTAATAAAAGGAGCAGGAGACATATGAAGACATGAACCTCATCTTAGGTACACAATATTTGGTGCATCACAACATCAGATAAAACATCTGAATGGAACATGACAGGCACAAATAATACATGAACACTTAGAGCAGGTTGCACAAAATTTCTGGCTCATAGCTGCAGCTGTTGCAGTGCTTTTTTCAAGTCAGAAAATGGAAAACCTTGCTTTGTCGATGTGTTTTCCTACCCATGTTGTGCAAATCTGCCAGTCTCCTTGTTGTTCATAGTACCTAAATATTCACTGTCATAAGAAACATGGGAAACTCATTTCAGTCTGTGTTTTCATTATAAAATTGAAAGAAAATGCATTTTCCTGGTTACTTTGAGACATAAATTCATCAGAGATAAGATCAAAGTGACCCATCAGAGAAAACTCGCTCCTTGGAAAAATGTCCCCTGATTTCAACTCACAAATATCACAATTTACTGATATAAAAGCATTAATCCACTTTTACTTTACAATAAGAATGATTTGGACTTACCAAAAGAGCAAGGAAATATTGGAAATTATACCCATTTCAGCCAGATCTTACATATTAATAAGGCAAGTGTAGAAAATGTCCGTGTTATAACTGCCAAACATATTGGAGCAATATATAGAGGCTTGTTTCCAAAATAATTCAATACTTAGACAAATATGTAGAGCAAAAATTTTTCAAAGACATTACAGGTTCTCTTGCAAATGGGAAGACTATCTTACAGGTAATTACAGGAATTACACTTATTCTTTATAGATCATGGTAATAGTTTATAATATGAATGGTAAAAGCAAAGGTTTTGAAGTGTATATATCTGGGGTTTACACTGGTACTTTTTAGATTAAGCCAAGTTACGGTAGTTTTGACAAGATTTGTTTGAATTATCAGTTAGGAAGATACTGGCTAAGAGAAGAATATACTATTTAGAAGTTATCCCTTTATCTATAGTAGTGTTTAAGAAAAGTAGGTTTAACTATAGCTAATATTTCTAACAGAGCTTCTTTATTATCTCAAATAAAATCTGTTCTTCAGGTACTGGGAGATCTGGTGTTTATATATTACCTTTTGTAGTGGAAGTAGCTATTTTTCCTTGTTAGTATGGGAACTGGGTGAATACTAGATAAATGCATTCAAGAACATGTTCTCTGCATTCAGTTCCCAAATTTTTTGTGGTGTTCTTGTGGTTTTGGTTTGTTTGTTTATTCACCCCTCCTCCCCTCACGTAAACAAATCATTTAAGCATGCCATTAAGTTTGGGGAGAAGCTAGTTTTTGGGACAGAAGAATCAAGAACATGATCCTAATCAATAACAGCATATAAAAAACTTTGGAAATCCAAAGCATGTGAATAATCCTTTTTGATTTGAGCGGAACCATTTGATCCTTAGAAGTCTGTGGGTCACTGTCAGTATATTTGGGTAGTGGTACATGTTCCTAGCCGAAGTGTTAGGTCAATCGTATGTCTACACATCTGCTCTGTTTCTTTATGATGAGGATGGGAACAATTAAGAGGACTGGTGTACAAGGATAGTGACAGCACCTGTGACTTCAGTGCAGGTAGAGCAATTACTACTGATCTCAGCTTACACAAGCTGCAGAGAGGAACATGGAGGGTGATGGAACAGGATGAGGAGGGTAGAGATGCCTAAAGATGTGTAGTGTACCCTGCTCCACTATCAATCCTACATCAGAGGGTGTACATGTGTGTGTGCAGGACAGAGAAGTAGGGAGTTGAAAGGAAGGTAGTGACGATACACAACAGCCTTAAAGACTTTTCTCTGAGCACAACACTGTGAAGAAGATTTTCCTAAGCACATACAGGCCTTGTGGCTTCATGGTGAAGGACCATCTTGAGAAAAGGTGGCCAACAGTCAACAGCTTTACTCTCCAAGTGGGAATGTTAGACATCAAGAGCCACAGCAAGAAGGACATTGAAAAATAAAAGGTGATAAAGGAGAGAGGAGCCTTTGTTGTAGTGGGAGATGACTCCACAGGAGTTTCGTTTTGCTGAGTTGAGTCCTATCACAGGGAAGTCTCTGAAATAAAAGACTGGGAGGATCCTGAAAATTAGATGGGGTCTGATATCTGGGACTGCTAAATTAATGTTAATATAGTGAACAGCCACGTTTGTGCAGATAATTCCCATGCTATGAAAACACAATCACTAAGTATTGACAACATGAAAGTAGAAGTTATAAGTAGGTTGTGAGGAGTGGGAGGGAAGATTTTTTTTTTTTTAATCTTTATTCATATAATCAGCTTAAAATCATGGATTATGAATTGTGATCTTTTTCTTGTGTACTACACAAAACAAACTGCATAAATTTATAACGCATTTTTATATGGAGATATATATATGCATACATACACATATATGTGCGTGTGTATGTATTCTTGCCCCAGACCTGCCTTTATCCGAGTTCTCTGTTCTAAGCATACTTTCATAGGTTTTCTCTCTCTGACAGCTGTGGACGTTGTCATGAGTATTCTTCCTCCAGTGCTGAGGCACACTGAGTTTGTCAGATTAGTTTTGACCCTTCCTCAGGGGGTGAGAAAATGCCTGTCCTATCTGGATGCTCATTAGCACTGGGAACTGTCCCTGTTATACTTGCAGCATTTGAAGCCTTTCCTGATAATGATCTTGATGGTTTCAGTTGGCAGTTCCTGTTTTACTAGCTATTTTTTGTACTCTCGTACTCCCCAGTGTTCCTTGAAAAGACTTGATTTAATGAGATATTCCTGGGTTTAGATGTTGGGAAATAGGAGGAGGAGAACAATGACATCAATAAAGCCACCAGTATTCTTTGAGTATCCTGCCAATGATCTGTATCTTTATGATGTGCAGTTCAGTGTTAATTCTGCCACTGACATGTGCAATAAGCTGTGCTACCCACTTTTCACATCTTCTCCTGTCCATAGACAGAGTCAGTGCAGATTTTTTCTGAAATCTGTATAATTCCCACTGGTTTTGAACTTGCCTTTTTTTTCTTTTCTTTTCCTTTTTTTTTTTTTTTTTCTTTTTTTTCCAGCTACCTCCCATTAAATGTGCTGATACAACGCTGTATCAGTGCACGTATTTTATGCCACTACCTATGGCAATCTGATAATAAAATGAGCATTCCTTAAACACCTTCTTCCCCTCTGACTGCTCAGGGCACCACAGGAGGCAACATTTGAAGTTCATTCCCCACCTAATAAGGCTTCTGATCTCCAACTGCTAATCCATAGTCAATAATTGATAACCTGAGGAATACATCAGAAAGGAGCGAGATTAAGGTGGGGGTATCTTGGATGTAGTTGAAGTGCAAGACTGCTGCATAGGACAAGTGCCTTGCCAGACACAGTAGCGAGGACCAGAGTTTGGTTTCCAGAGCAGTATTATAGCACTTTGTAATTAGGAATGCATCTAGTCCCACAGCTGCCCTGGTACAGAGAAGATACAGGGTAACTGTGTGTGAGGAAAGACTGAAGAACTTAGATCTTTTCTCCCTGGAGAAGACAAGGCTCAGGAAGACGTCATCACAGTATTCCAGTACTTAAAGGGCAGCTATAAAGAGGATGGAGTCACTCTCTTTACAAAGAACCACATAGAGAAGACAAGGGGCAATGAGTACAAGTTGTACCAGGATAAGTTTCGCCTCGACATAAGAAAGAAATTTTTTACAGTAAGAACAATAATTCACTGGAATAAGCTCTCCAGGGATGTGGTGGAGTCCCCATCACTGGAGGTTTTCAAGATGTAATTGGAAAGGTTAATAGATAATCTCACCTAGGCTTCCTTTACCATGAAACTTTGAACTAGATGACCTTTTGAGGTCCTGTCCAACCTGGTCTATTCTATGTTTTTATTGATTCTGTGATTACTTATTTAACCAGCATAGACACAAACAGACTGTCCTGATCCTTTCTTTGTCAGTCTCTTGGTCTCACAAATGAAGTTTGGGGCATGACAAGAGACTGAATCCAAGTCTATGAAATCCTAAGAACATTGTCTCTCTCTTATCCTTGAACCTGACACTCAAATTTATGACTTGAATATTTTATACTACCACTAGCAAAATTTCAAATGCAGGACATTTGGGACTGAAAGCAGGAAGCTGAGCCTCAGCGATCAAACTGCTGTCTTTAATATTGTGTTGTGTATAATGTAAAGGGGGTGGATTTCAGCATTTTCCCACTGGCAGTTGGAATGAAAGCAAGAATTAGCTGGGATATAAGAGTCAGTATCCCAGGCATAAAGTAAATGTCAGGAGGGGGAAATACTTCTCTCATCTGTTGGCATCAGACAAGGCTCTATTACAAAGAAGAGGTGGGAAGGCTGAATAACATATTTTCAGGACAGATTCTCTGAAACTCTCCTCAAGAGGACTGTAATGCACTCACATCATTAATGACAACAGTGAATGTTGAAAAAATTAAGGTATGATCTGTCTATACATTGATCATGAAGTGTGCTGGAAAGAGATGGCAAACAACTTTTAAATGTACCAAGATTTCTTACATAGACAATTCAACCAGAAGAATATAAATGGACAATACATTCAATTACAGAGTGATTTAGATATGCTTAGATTTTTTTTTATAGCCCTTTATAATGCAGTTGCAGAAAGAAATTGAAAGATAAAATAATGATTTACCATACAGCAGTTACTAACAACTTGAATAATGACTTATGTCTCATTATTATAAACCAAATGTGTAAACAAACTAAAAGAAACTACTCACATTGAGGAGTTCACAGTCCAAAATACAAGATGCAGGTAGGGCAGAAAGGGGAAAGAGAGTGGGAATAGAATGGAAATTATTTATTCTGCATCATACATTAGAGAAGACAACCCGAGTGTGCAGTGTTTTCTCTGGATACTGTTACCTCTCAACCAGGAACGTACCCAATGTACTATTCCTTTTATAATTTTCCCTTGTCTGTAACATTAAAGCAGCTACAGTAAGTTTCCACCCTGATCAAACCACCTGTCAAAGAGTCTTCTTAGTACAATACAAAGTTACCCTCACTTCAGTGGATTAAACTATAAATCTTGTAAGTAAAAATGAGATACTTGGGAAAAATATCCTTTCAGGTGATAATGTGATAAAAAAAGTTTTTATAACAACATTTTTCAGTGTCACTTTTCAGCTTTTTGTTTTAAAGATTTCAGTCTCCAGAAGACAAACTTTGTAGTGAGTTTTTGTTGAAATCCAGAATATATTTGTCAAAAAATTTCATGTTAACACAAAAACTGGAACAAGTATTATTTATTTTTTTTCCCTACAGCCTCTCTTGAAGAGGGTTTTGTTTGGCTTTGTTTTGTTTTTTTCTTGCTTCCTACTTTTCTATATGAAAGTGCATATGCAAAGGACACAGCTTGAATTCTGGATTCCAAGTAAAATCTGCCCAAGTAGCAGCTAGAAAAATAATGACTGTTCTTGTAAATGGAGAAAATCTGATCAGGAATCATTGTGAAGGAATAAATATGGAACCTTGCAATCTCATTTGTACAGTCAGTTTTCATTTGTATATCCATCCTTTAAAAAGTCTCTGGGGAAATGAGTGCAGACACAACCACCTTGTATTCAGAAAATTAAAGGTGATTAAGAATCTCCGATTAAAACCCAGTTTAATTAGTGGACAGTGTGAAGTCACAGGCAGGCCAGTTCCAAGGTATTTCCTTGTGTGCAGATGGTGAAATGCCAAATGGAATCAAAAGAGATTTTAATTACAAGAATGATGAAAGAAGTCAAGCATCAAGGAAAAAAGCCATTGCATAAAGAAGACTACATAATAATACAAACAAAGCTGAGTGCTGAGAGCTCCCAGAGGGTTGGCTATAATATTAGTAAATGATAGGGCTGCACAATGTATGCAGTTGCATTTTCAGTTCAAAGGACTTAAACAACTTCATATGATACACAAGTCTGTGTATGATTTTCATGTAGCAATGAGCACAGTGCAGGGAGGTTGCTGAATCAAAGTTCTAGCCCTTGGACCTGTAGATCTGGGGAAGAAAAAAGTGACTATGGTTCTCCAAAAACACTTTTGTGCTTTCTCCTGTATGCCTTATTATGCTCATGAAGTCATTTTTATTATACTCCTCCAATCTTATTTTAGAATTATGTCTACTCTACATCAAACTTAAGATCTGTTAAAAAGCAAATGAGCAGACAACACAGCTGGCATACTGCTTGAATTTGCCTTACCATTTCTTTGCAATTGCTGTACTTAGACACATAGAAACATTTCTATCTGAGCTCCTTTTTTATGTTTTTTTTTTCCTTAGTTCATATAGCTCCTAAAACAATGGACTTCTGAGCTAATCCTGCATATTAATGCATAAATAATGCAAGTTTGTATTCTGAAGCTTAGCTTATCTCCTAAACACATGCATACAGTTCATGACCAAAGTTGAAATAAAGTTTAAGTGGCACAAATCAACAGTATATTACTTTTAACCTGGCACTTTGCAGGTGCACTGAATATTTTTGAGCTCTGGAAAGAAGAAGATGACTTCACAGCTGGTTGTGTGGTGTTCTAAACCTGCAGGGTTAATACTGTGCTACAATA
Organism: Caprimulgus europaeus; assembly: GCA_907165065.1. The sequence goes on from OU015523.1 coordinate 119,806,765, forward strand.
TCCGTAGTCACAACAGTCTCTTCATTTATTCTCTGTGAGTATTCTATAAAAAGTTTTTATTGCAACCCCCAGATCAACATGTCTAAATAAATCTTCTAGTAAAATTTAATGAAAGAAAGAATATAAAAGAGTCCAAGACTTGACTAGGCTAGATTTGCATGTGACTGTGAGCAAATGGTGGAAGGATACCAGCAAACATCAACAGAAAAAAATCAAACCCTGTGGAGAAGGTGTCAAAGAGAAAAAGTCTGTTCTTACAAGTACTTGTGATAACAAAATTAATAGCAGAGGTGAAAGACATAGATACTTGATAACAGCTGCATTGGCTCATTTCAGGTAGGGAAAATAATTTGAATATATCAGAGAGATAAGAACAAGGGAAGGTAAATTATTTAAGGTCAAGGTCTCAATACTAGCCTGAAACAAAAATAAATAGACATAGTCTGACATGAAACAAAGCAGTTAGAACTTGAAAATCTTTCTGGTATGGGCAAAACCTAGCTAGTTTTATGTCACATCTTAATAATTTTATGCAAGGTTACTGGAATATCAGGATGCTGAACTTGATAGCTCAGATGTCCCTTCCAGTTCTATGGCCTTCACTTCTAGATAATATGTCAGAAAGATTATGGAAAATACCAGTCTCATTACTGGTAAATTTAAGGACTTGTACTCTTTCTGAATTACAGAAGGACAGAGTTAATCTAGTGATTTACATGCAAGAGGTCATCCAGACCTGCAGGATAATTTTAATTGAGGTTGTAATTAAGATATCTGCTTTATAATGGTTTTCCTGTTCTTATTGAATGTGTTCATTTATACTTATTGATTTATATATTAATAAAGAAAAGCCTAATGTCAGATTTATTTAATGATTCTTTCAAGATTTGTTTAGTGCTTTAACCCTAAACTACTACTATGGGGAAAAAACTGTGGAAACAGAGAGGTTGAGGTGTCATGAGTCCTCTGGCTTGAGAACTGTAAGTCAGATCAGTATAATTTTGACTTTATTAATTTGCAATTATTTTGAACAAAGACTACTTCTGATACCAAAAGTTGAATGGACTCACAGCTTGTCACTCCAGCTCCTAAGGTTATTTTGCCTTCTAGTGCTTCTTATCATATGCTGCAACTCTAAAATCATGGGGAAAGACAAAATACCGAAGTATATTTTCTTTAATGCAAGGGAGGCTTATTATAACTGAGAAAGGCCTGAGGTTCTGAAATTAAATAAATAAATATAGATGTAAGAAGAAACAGAAATACACAGGACACAAGTCTCTTTTCTTGAATTGCAGTGACCACCACTTTGGATCTTATTTCACTTGAATTTGAATAAATGTAAAGTTTAAGAAAATTTATAATAAGGGGCACATATACATTAATTATTTCTGAAAAAAAATTTGCACTAAATCCTGGGAAATTTTGCTTTGGATCTGTATTATTATATAGGAAACATTTATAAGAACCCAGGATTTACCTTTGAATGGAATATAATAGAACAGAATAGAATGTCTATAGAATAAATGTTAGATTTGTCCTCAAATTACCCTTCAGACAGGTAGCACTCTTCAGACATAAACCACAATGAAAATGAATGGCTTATTTAAGATCATAGAACCTACCAATGACTTGTCAAGTATCTGCCATCCCAAAAATTAGGCAAATGTTGAGGATAACCTCATAGAGGTGTTTACCTACATGAAGGAAGAGTCTTTCCCATTGTCTTTTCCTTGGGCTAGGGATGAATGGACAAATGAACTGCCAACCCATTGGTACAGATGTGATAGTTCTGTCCTATAGTGAGAATATTTGACCCATTATACAATATTAATAAAGGTCATCTGGTAAAATTATAAAAAAATGTAATCCCATTTATTTCTAATGATAATAATGCACAATCTGGAGAGAACATGGCCTAACTCTTATATTCTGGTGTATATTTGTGGGCTTGGCAGTTAGAGAGAAAAAAAAAAACCAACAAAAAAACCCATTATCACCTGTAGAAGTATAAGACTAAGGAATAGAACTGTCTGGAATTTTTCTGTTAAAATTATTCCTGATTGAAAAGTTGATCTATGATTAGATTAACTTCTTCCCGAAAAGAATGTTATTTGCTTCTGCTTTTCCTTAACAAAATTACTCCCAGAGAGAACAATTCTGTAAAAGAAAAGAAAATATTCTCTTGGAATGTTGTCCCAATGAATGAGAATCACTTCAACTAATTATATCCCTACTGTGTAATAATTTAGTCTTAAGTCTCCTTGCTTTTCCTTACAATCAATAAAGAGAAATAGAGGAATCACCAGACCAGTTGTAGATGTCTACACTGAAACGAATCTCACTCTAAAAGTGCTTGTTTCTGTCCCATTGGTTATAAATAGAGTCTAGATGACTGCAAAAGTGTCAATCTACACTGCAGATCTCTAAAACTGGGTTAAATGAATCTAGTTCTGTCTGTCATGGGAACTTTAATTCCTGTGACTTTTGGTCTCTATATTATACAGCCAGGAAGATCCCCAGGACTTCATCTCCCCTAATGTATGACAGATGTTCAGCTCATATTTGATGTATTACCTCCTCCTATCAAGACTGAGAACTATGATGCATTATGTCAGGGAATTCATTCCAAAAATGAAATTTGGGATGTGAAGTGCCTGAACCATGGCTCTTGCAAGACACTGCAAATACATAATTTGGAACCAAATAGGTTTGTTTCGAGTCAAATTATTCAGAGGGTTTAGCATAAATAGTTTGGTTTGTCATTGAAATTCCATGCTTGTGGAAGGTAGCTTTTTAGGTGTTTTTTTGGTAGGTTTTTTTGGTCACTTTCTTTTCTTGTTTTGTTTGTTTGTTTGTCTGTTTTTGGTTTGTTGTTGTTGGTGGGTTTTTTTTCCTCTAAACCTCTCATCTAGACCATGACATTTTTTGAGCCCTTGCCCCTTTCTTCTAACAAGACTCCAAATTTTTCAGAAACTTATTTTCTCTCAGGGAAGTATTCAAAACACTCCAGCTATGGTCTGGAAGAATGTGTGATTTATTCACTCTGAAACAGCCTCTCAAGGAACCTGTCTCTTTCTTTTGGCTATAGAGGGAAACTACAGAGCTTTGAGAGCTCCTAGGTACCTTGGTTAAGTAAAATACATTACATGAATATCCCACTACAAAACCTGTGCACCAGGGCCAAGATCTTTAGGCATTAGTGTAGTAGAAACATCAAGCTAGGCTCCCATGTGAAACCAATAAGGTTCAACCACTGACCAAATGCAAACATTTAACACAAATAAATGGTGCTACAATGCATCATATATAAGAACATTTCTCATGCCTAGTAAAATCCTTTCAATAAACCATACCTGCAAAGTCTTCTGTAGTAACTACTGCATCTGCATAGACAGGCAAACATGGGCTTAGAAGAAGCCTCAGCCCTAAGCACAAGGTGCAGTCAGGCAGGACCCAATGATGTCATACTGTGCATCCTTCTGGGCAAAAGCAGCCAAAACCTTAATTTCTTGTAACCTGGATCTAACATACCCCCCTGTTGTCCAATGTCATTACTATTACATGTATCACAGGTCCTGGGCACCCTTCTGCCTTCCCAGGTGAAGAAATACATTTGTTCCACACTTGTCCCTGCACCATATGTGGGTAGCTAATATGAAATTTCTGTGTCTGATTGAAACATTTTCATAATTTTAAACATTGTTTTCCAAGAAAACAAGGCTTATGGACTCCTACTTTGCGTATATGAGTCAGGGCCATGTTGTCTTCTCTGGTAGAAACTGCTCTTAAGAATTGCTATGTTTTTTTATCATTCCCACCACTATTTCTGAAATTAGTCTCTTCTAAGCCCTGAATATCACGATGAATCCTCAGCCTCTTATATGATTAGTCTTAGACATGGACATCCTCACTTTCATGGGCAAGTGGGGACATGCAGTCTTTGTCACCTCCTTCTCCTCTACCGCTTTCTTAAGATTTTTTTTATTCTTCACATAGTATATTAGTGCATATGTACAAAGAGCTGTGTTGCAGGTTGTGAATTCATTGGCTTATTTTTAGCCAGATTTGGTAGTGGTTTACAAGAGATCAGAGATAATGAAGTCATTATGGGTGTTATAAAGATGTGTATGTGAACAGAGAAGAGAAATTTTACAAATGCTCCTTGTACATAATTAACTGAGGGACTTCAGCATCAGCTCATACTACTGAGCTGCAGATATCAAAATGAGAGAGAGCTCCTGTAAATGACTGGCTGTTCAAAATATACTCCACTCAGGTCTAGCAATTGACCATCAGACACAAGTTGTGGAAAACCAGACTTAATTAGTTCTTATTCTTATGAGGAAAAAAAAAAAATCTTATTATTTATTCTTATTCTTTTTCTCTTTAATAGTTTTTATGGATGCAAATGCTGCTATTTGTGATCACTGACCTGAGAGCTTTTCTGAGAGCTTGAGATCAGGCTGTCAATATTTGGAAATTTATGAAATTATTACCTTTCTTCTGCAAGTTACTTCCTTTCTACACTTCTCTCCTTCCCTTTTCTCAGAAATACAGTGAGCTCTTGTTGGTGCTTTTTATTGTTAGGAATAGACCCTTAAAAAACACTTAGAGGGTAGTTTCATGGACAGCCATAGAAAGAATGAATCCTAGTAACACGGAGATAAATTTGGAGTGACTCAAAAATATTTACTTGTTAAGGTGGTATATCTATCTTTCTTTTTGAAATTTCTCAGGAAGAAGGCAGGTACAAAAGAGAAACTGTGAGGATACTGTTTTGGCAATGGCTCCAGAAACTCTGACAAAGCATAGTCCATTTTTCATGTAGTTCTTGAGGAAAAGTCTTAAAACTTTTACCTTAAAGAAGCAACTTTTACATTAAAGAAGCATTCCCAGTCTCAGATTCAATGGTGAGAACCTAAAACAGTGATGGATCCTGTGGTGTGCAGTCAGCATTTATCCTCTAGACCCTGTGGAAATGGCAAAGGACTCTGGCTGCTCCTTCTGCCTCCTTGCTAGAAAGAAATATTAAAGAAATAATTAAATATTAAATTAAAAAGAAAAAATTAAATGTCTGTGCTCCTACTCAACAGTGTGTCCAACAGGGGATCTCTTCATATTTATGAAAGAGCTTTTAACAACCACCTTTTACAATTCACAGAGAAAAAAAAAAATAGTTTGAGGGACAGATATTGTGACATCCTGAAGAATAAGAACCCTCCCCTGTCACCACTTTGCTAACTTGTTTTTCCTTCTCAGATGAGCTCTATTTACCAAGTAGAAACAAATAGGAACAAGTGTCTGATTTCATGGATATGCTTGTAACTTTGACTGTTGTAAAGTTATACCTAGGGCAGCCCAGAGAGCTAATTGATCTCTGGAGTTCCTTGACGGCAAACAAGGCATCGCTCTGGTCCTTCCTGATACAAGGGTGAACCATGAATGCACAGATTTGCTGCTTAGCAACAGGGCATGAATCTTTGTGAACAGGGATGTTTTCAAATAAATGTACAGGAACAAGAGATTGGCAGTACCTACCCGGTTATCCAGTTCTCCCCCAGGGCAGAATAAACACTCCTGGTCATGCCTTTCCAGATCTGTTTGAAGTGTCTCAGGCTAGTGAAGCCTCCATGTTTCTTCTCTGGAGACAATCCAGACTTAGCAAGCTCTCAGAGGGGGAAAAAAAAAAAAATAGTATTTATATAATACTTTTTTTTTTTTTTTACGTCTTTTGACTGACATTTGCTTTTGTAGGAAGAAATAACTACATGACATTGAGTGTAAGCCCCAACATGAGCCACTTCTGAAAATTTTACCCAAGCCTGCCTTTCACCTGCTGGAGTGTGAGCCATGGGCATACTGGGAATGGCTTTATGCTCAGCATGGTATCACTCTGATTGCCCAATTTCCAGATAGAGGGGAGTCTGAGGCCCAGCCAGGGAGGCAAAGCATAATGTTTAAACAGTGGGGACTGGAATGGCTCTGGCATCTCTATAATAGCAATTATTTATATCAATGGCACAACAAAAGGGCATTTTTTGGTAAGAAGCATCAAACAGTTCATATATGAGTCTCACATATAAGATAACTAAATAACTAGGCTTGGTTTTCTTGGCTTGCTTTTCGGAAAAGCCAGGTAGTTGTTTTTCTCTGGGGTTTGATGAAGAAGTCATCCAGCCTGGGAGTTTCCACATTAATCTGCAGCACTCAGTCTTTTCTGTTTCCTCTGACTTTTCCAGTTTACTACATCAAACCAACTTTGAGTCCATTTTTTCCCTCTTATATCTGTTCCTAGAGCTCAGCACTCATTTATTCCGGTTATCTAAGCCTCCTGCCCTTCCTCTGTACTTAGCTCTGTTTCTCACCACATTATCCAATTAGCACCTCACTAACTATGCTGCAGCTGCCTTTTTCCTCTGACCCAGCAGCATTTACACCAGCTCAGTTATGCTTCTTATTGATGCCCTCCTCATCCACTAAAGGTAATGGGAATACTTTCTTACTTAAAGGAAAACAAGCGCATAAAAATATTCAGCTGAATGCAGTTGTAAAATGCCTAGCAATAAAATAGTATGCTATAGTAATCCATTGGTGATGGACATATTTGTACTGTTTGAGTACATAAATGATGGTGAATATGCAATGAAACTTTGTTCTTAATGTTGCAGTGAAATAGCCTAAATTACAATGGTATGCCATACTGACCCTTCTCAATATATGAAGTTCTCAATGTATGAAATATGCTACTGCTGCTTTCCAAACTGTGGCAATAGGTTTGATAGGCTTCATACCACGAGTTTGAATGCCGGGATTTCCATATTTTTGTTCCACCAACAGTTTTAATGGGTTTGGTTATAGCTTTTAAAAGGATGTTAAACTTTTTTTTTTTTTTCCTTTGGGATGAAAATGCCCATTAGATTAAGGAATCATGGGACATGACTGAAAAACAAAGTTAGAGAATAAATATGGTGAACCTTTTATTTATAGTTCAAGGCAGACACAGACCAAGTGGTTTTAGCTCTGTAGTATATTGAATTACTCAAAGCCTAGGGTTGTGATCCCATCCAACTTTTCAAAGTTAAATTGGGTCAGGAGAACCTCTCCCCCTCCAAACACACAAATATACCTCCAGTTAAAATTTAGAATTGGCAGTAAAGGCTGTTCACTAAAATCCGCTTGTTTTTATCTGAATTAGTGTGTCTGGAGACAATAGTGCTTTCTGGCTATTATAGATAAGGAGGAAAACTTATACTTACATTTTCCTTCTCACAAACGTATTTGAAAGAAAATCTTTAAAATTTGTTGTATAAATGATTCATATGGAAGAAAATTTTTTTAAAGATCATGTACTCTTGTCAGGGTTCAAATTTAATCCCCATTTAATAATTAGTTTAAACATCGGTGATTAATATGTGCGTATTATAGATCTCGCATCACTTCTCCTTACGTGTCAGTGGGTTCTTTGCTTCCAAATTAATGAAACCTTTTGAAAGGCTTTTTTTTGAAAATTTTACATGCAACAAAACTCCTCATAACTTTCCTACCTATACATTTGTCATTAAACTTAGAGACACATGGTATTTCACAGCCCAATACAGTAATGTATGACCTAGTATCTTCTGAATGTCTGATATCTATGCCTCTAATGGCTGCCTTACTAAGGAAAACATATATTCATGCACATGTTAGCTAGGGCAAATGGGGAAAACAAATTCTCTCGTAGTTGTTATTTCAGAAACATGACTTTAAACCAGGAACAAGAACATGTGGAAGATACTTGTAAATGAACCACTACTGAAGGACCATGACCTACCTTTAGTAATCAATAGAACCTGATCTTTCACCAATTTTTTGTTGGAGAAGACATAGTATCGTATAGGAAAGCTGAAGAACCTCTGTAAAACCGGTTGTGAATAAGATCAGAATCAGTCCTCTAAGTTACAGCCTCTCTATTCTTGCGAATTCAGACTGAATTGGCTTTCATCTTGACTTTAAAATAGTGACAGCAAAATAGATCATAAGCATAGAGAAAAAAATTACAAAGTAATCAAACAGTCACATCACATTCTCTCTACTTTTTTTTTTTTTTAATGTTTGAGTTTTGGTGTGAATTACAATTCACAGGTCTTTGTCAGCCACTAATTTTCATAAATACAAATGCTACTGAAAACTCAAATATAGTATTAAAATCACTTATTATTCATAACTTCAGAAATCACAGTTTCTTATGTATAGACCACATTCAAAGAACTTTGCTTGCGAAAAGAACCTGGAAGACTAACTGTCTCATACAAATCCTGTAAAAATATGAGTGGAATTTGATGCTATTCTAATACCTTAGAGGGTAAATTATTAATGTTCAGTGTTAAAGAAAAAAATGTGTCTTCTAGGTTAAATACATAGCCTCGCTTGAGTGACATTCATATACCCTCGCTTTGGAAATTTGAGGAGAAAAAAAAATCAATATCTTTAGAATGTGAAATGTGGAATGCTAACAGCAATATAATATCAAGATATGGACTTTAAGTTCCTAAATACCATCTATTCTCAGGCAATAATATTTCCATATTGCTGTGGGGCAAGTTAACAAATATCAAAACATAAAAGAGTTTATTTGAATACATACACTCATATGTTATATACATACACATGCAGACGTAAACACACACAGACATATGTAAGATATTTATATACAAATTAAATAAATATGATACATACACACACACACACACATATATATGTATAGAGATTTATATATACTCATCCCTGACTTTCTGGAATGTTTGTAATGGACCATTAATATTATGCATACACCTATTTATATGGACAAACACAGGAAGTGGATGTACTGTATAGAACAGTTTTTCTCTAACCCTTAAGGAAGTTTTGATTTCCAGGTGCTTTGCCACTGAAAGTGACTGCTGTTGCTCTGGACTCTGTTCTGAGCTCGTTTGCCCTTGGAATCATTGCATCTTTGTAGAAAATGACCATCTATGTGGAAAGTGTCAGGGCTCCTTTATGCATTATCTATTTGACAAATATTGTAAAATTTTTTTGTATAGATGTGTTGATATGTTGTTGAAGAAGGAGAAATTCTTATCTGGGGGGGCTAATATTTTCCCTTTTTTTTGTTGAACACGTGGTTCCACTGATAGGTGCTAACTAAAAATTATGTCTGAGATTTTCAAGGGAGTTAAAGAAATGGAAGGGTTTAGTCTAAATGTAAGGAACAAAAAGCTACAATACAGACAAAAAGAGACTGGATACTATGGAATGCTTAAAGTAAAGACCATTTAAAAATGAAAAAAATTAAAGTGGCCATTACTTACTTGCCACATCTTTTTAAAAAAAAAAAATAAAAAAAATTAGTCCTTTTGGTATATACTAAGAGAGTATGGAGACAGCCTGTGGAATAATCAGTTAGGGAATAACTGTCATAAAAGGCAATTACTAATTTATTCTTCAATTTTTTTTTTTTTTTTTTTTTTTTTTTAATGTCTTTCCTGAATGGTATTATACAGAGTCTGTTTTCTGGGAACACACTGGCACCTTGGTAGCTGCAAGGCTATCGATACGGGCAGTGCTCTGTTGATTTCTGTGTCTGTATATGGCCCCAGGGCTCTGTGCACATGAGAGTTAAGTACAACTATTATGAATTCATTATGAGTAGAAATGGTCACTGTTACCTTTCACCCACACTTTTTATATTAGTTTCTGAATTTTGGGAAACAATAGACTCTAGATTTTATGAGTCTTATAATAATTTGATATGAGCCCTACATACAGTTACCTACAGCTTTAAGAGTTGGTCTTATTCCTTCTTCAGTCTTTTGAAAACGATTTGTTGCTGTACAATCTTCCAAGTCTACCTTAGCCTTGAGTCTTCCAAATGAAGCAAAATAAAACCCTGAATGACTGATAAACAACCATTTTTTCTCTTTTCATGGTTTCCCACTGGAGACTAATCTACATATAGGTTGATGTTAAACAGTACTAGGCACCAGTAATCCACCCTTTTAAAATTATTAATTTATTTTAGGTTCAAGTGCATTTCCTAACACTCTCATTTGAGGATTGATTTAGCCTGATGTTAGTGAAAAATCAGGAGTGGAGATACATTGTTATTTTGCTCAATTTGTAAATTCCAGACCTTATTTATTAAGGAGATTTGAGAACTGCCAGTTGATTTAGGATAGAATGGTGTTTATCTTCATTAATATTTTGATATTTTACAACCTGACAAGTATGAAAGTTAATGTATTCAACACCAATGTCAACTTTGGGAACACTGTTTGCACCATTTTGAAAGAGTTTGATGACCAGGGCAGATGTTGTTTCTGTAAAGTCGTGTGTCATAGAATGTTAGAATCATAGAATGGCTTGAGTTGGAAGTGATTTTTACAAGTCATCTAATCCAACCCCCCTGCAGTGAGCAGGGACATCTTCAAATAGATCGTGTGGCTCAGAGCCCCATCCAAACTGACCATGAATGTTTCCAGGGATGGGGATTCTACCACATCTCTGGGCAAGCTGTGCCAGTGTTTCACCACCCTCATTGTAAAGAATTTCTTCCTTATGTCTAGTCTGAATCTCCCCTCTTTTAGTTTAAAAACGTTACCCCTTGTCCTATCGGTACAGGCCCTGCTAAAAGTCTATCTCCATCTTTGTTATAGGCCCCCTTCAAGTATTGCAAAGCTGCAATAAGGTCTCCCTGGAGCCTTCTCTTCTCCAGGCTGAACAACCACAACTCTCTGTCTTTCTTCATAACAGAGGTATTCCAGTCCTCTGATAATTTTTGTGTTCCTTCTCTGGACCTGCTTCAACAGGTCCATGTCTTTCCTGTGCTGAGGACTCCAGAGCTGGATGCAGTACTGCAGGTGGGGTCTCATGAGAGCAGAATAGATGGGTAGAGTCACCTGCCTTGACCTGCTGGCCAAGTTTCAAAAAATTGTCTAAAATTAAGTACCCAAAAGAAATGTTTTAAAAAGAAAACCTGAACCAAATTATTTGGCCTTTTGACTTGATGTTTCTTTCATTTAAAAGCAATGAGAAAAAATGGGTTTTCTTTTACTGATCACAGATCATGTATTTGCAGGGAAAAATGCATTGTCCTTTGAAGGAAGATTGTAGGGAGCTGCTGTCACCACTGGTTTGCTAAATGTTCTATAGAGAGCTTTCCATATCCCAGCACAATATGCATTATACTTGGTTTTGTTGTAGTGTGGGAGGGCATTTGTTCCATTTCATAAAAAGTGTCTATCTTGCAGGGGAAAAAAAAAAAAAAAAGAGTTTTTTAGAAGGTTTGCTTATTCTGTAAGGAGATACTGATTCAATGAATGCTTAGATTTGTTTGTTACTGTTTTTTTCCCTCAAATCACTAGTAGTTTATTTACTGTTTAATATGGCTTGTAAGTATTGTCAGATTCTTAAAGATTTGGCAAAAATCCCAGAACTCCTAGAATCCTTTCTGAACTGAAGTTAACATGCAATAAGACCTGTACTCAGATTTTTTTTATCCTTAATTCCTTTTAAAAAAAAAAACCCCAAAAAACCTGTAACAATAAAGATATAACAATAACCAGAACAACAATGATCTGTGACGTGCTTAGCCTGGCACTGAGCCTAAGTGAGTCTACACTACTGAGAAGCAGCATCAACTGCCCTGAGCATGATACCATGCTGACAGTTTTCACATAAATTTAAGTCAGCTCTTGAGTTCAGGCAGAAATAGCAGCACAAACTGGGAATGAATTTTCCTTGAGTTGCTGATTAACTCAGAGGGAGAACAGGACTTTCACTGTTCATGTGACTTGGGCAGGTTGGAGGACAGAGATCCACATCTTATCACTGTGCTCTGTGTAGACATACTCCTATCCATGTAGCACATACCAAAGAAGTTGCCAGCATCTCTTACTCTATCCACAATAATCTCATTCTTTATGATCCTAGCTCCTTGCATCATTCCCAGGTGCCCAAGATGCTGCTGCACAGGTCTTTCCTCACCTATGAAATTGTCCATTTCATTCTTTCCATCAGTTATTTGCATCTCTAGAGTCTTTAGTAAATGCCAGTCTTTAGATAAATACAATCCAATATATTAGCATTTGAGATATCCATAAAAGCTCATATTTTTTAAACAGTGATTTTTCTTCCAGGACTAGTCTCGCTGGGCTGCCTGTGTGTATTCCCTGTTTGATTAAGTATTTGTGGGTTTGGAGTTTTCTTAGGTGTTTCTTTTCTGGAGTAGAAACAAAAAATAAATAGAACTGCCTAGAATGTCCAGGTCTGATGCAGGGTAGGGTCTGAAGTGTTTGCTTGCAGCTAAGTCTGATAGAGAATCAAATTAAATTAGCCATGTTTAGCATCTCTGAGAACACTCCACAGAGCTATTCATGTTGGATTTCCAAAACTGTTTTTCAGGGACCAAATTCTTCTCCCTGATGGAAAATTCTTATTAACTCCAATGTAGACCTGAACTAAGGTGATTTTACTGCAATAATATAATAGTATTTAAGAATAATACATTTGTAAAAAAGAGATATAGGGGGTTTTAATGTATTTTTAGCCATATTTTTCCTCAATATTACTGCATTTTGTGTTATTTTTCCTCAGTATTATTGCATTTTGTACAAGACAGACAAACTACAGTGTGTATTGTTTGTTCATTAAGGCTGCAAACACAATGGACTCATGGCTGTTTGGTCTGTCCAGAAGTCTGTAAATAACAATAGCCAAAAAGAAACTCTTCCCTCAACTCGGAAAATATTCCCTGCAGACATGCTGCTACTCTGGAGGAGTCTCTGAAGATTTTTCACATACTACTGTTTATCTTCATGGCCTACAGCCGCACCACCTTGAACTGTGATCTTATCATATCTCACAAATAAAGCAGGATACAGTCAGTCATGGGATGAACAATCGCCAGAACCACTCCAAGGCTGCTAGACCCTGGTGCTGATTACTCATTATATGCTTTTTTTTTTTTCCCCATCAACCCACTCTGAAGCCAATGCCCTGCTGTGGGATCTAGAAGAGGACCTTTCAATATAGAGAAAGTAGAGCTTGACCAGCCAAAGTAATTCTGATCCTACCGCTTTGCTTAAAAAGGTGTGCAAGTGAAAGTGACATCTCACTTTTCTAGGAGAAGGTTGGAGCACATTCCAGCATTATCTGTCAAGTTTACATGGTCAAATTAATGTGAAAATATTGCACTTACTTAAAAAGAAGTCACGAAGATAGCAGATGGACAGTTGCCATTTTAGCACAGACTGTTGCTAGTGGCAGCCTGGGTTGCTTCATATTTTGATGATTTGTGTCTACAAAAGCAGTCTGGTTTTATTTTTTAGAAATTGGAATAGAATGTAGGAGATCTGGGTTCAAATTCCGTGTGTGACCTTGGGCATACCTCTTCTGTCTCTGAAGCTCATTTTCTCTCATGAAAACTAAAGATACTGATACTTTTTGCATTTATGATACCCAATCTGACTGTAAATTCTGTTTTTTCAAGTGAGTCTGGACACCACCTTAATCTATGGGGCCATCTTCAACTCTAGGATCTGTTGGTACTCCTATAACCCCTGGAATAATAATAGTTCTCATTAAGGACTGCTATTTAAAATGTGCTTTATCATGGCTAAAGAAATCCTCTTTCAGATTATTAATTAAAATGAAATCCAATTGCCTTTACCTATGGACCATGACATTTGCAGTGGGAACGTTAAGGGCAGAGAAATGTAAAACAGCTATCTTCAAAGTTTGCCGTTTGAAGGCTTGAAGCTGCATTTGTCCTCCCTTCTCCCCTCCCTTTATGCACTATTGCAGATCCATTGCTTATTGACTGATAGACTTATCGATGAATTATACAGCAGTGATCCAGCCCAGGGAGGTCAGTAAGGTGCAATTACTAGCAGAAGAGGCTTGGGTGTGCTTCTGAACTACTCCTCCCTGCACAGCTCTTTCAGTATGCATATCACATCTCCCTGCTTGTAGCAGGCTGATGAGTGTGTGCAGTTAGTGCAGGCACACACATACTTCTGCGCTTTCCCTGAAAGTGGAGCATTAGCAACTGCAGTCAAAAAGCACCCTTGCTTCTTCGGCTCTGATCCTAACAGCAACTGTCTAATTCTGTCTGGAGGAAGTAGGAGACAGCACTGGAGGCAAGTTTAAAAAGGACCTAGTGACACCCTGCTGTCACATCTGGTTTCGTGCATCTACTTATTAGTAGTCCATTTACAGTTACTTTCCTAGTCCCATCAGTAGTGTACGTTCTTGAGAACTGGCTGGCTGGAAAGGAAGGAGCACACTGCTGAAGGTACGTTGCAGTCTTCTTTACCTTACATCTTGTGCTGAATGTTTCTATCTGTGCATCTCACTTGCAGACATTCCTGGTCTATGCAGTTTTTCACTGAGAGCTGCTGGAGCAGGGTTTTAGTAAATCATAGCAATAGAAATAAATGGGCAGGTACCTTCCCTCCCCTCACACACACACTTAAACATGCAGATTGTTTATTAAGGGGTAAAATTATATGACTGGATTAAACTTTCAGGGAGATGACAACTCTGACTGCATTTCGTATCACAAGCAAATAGGCTGCTGTTATTTCTATCAGGGCAAAATTTCCATTCATCGGCTCTTTAACTGTGGACATGGAACATTGCTCTCAAATTGATGTGTTTATTAAATATGGTCTGTGCATGAACTGCCAGCTGAAATTTGCATACATGTTTTGAAATTTGAAAAAAAGCCTCTTTCATTAACTTTCAAAATGCTCTGGACTGCAACACATTTCTATGGAAAAGAAAAATGAGCCAGGTTTTTCATTTCACTTAACTTCTTTTACTGGCATGCATTCATCTGGTAAAAAGTCCTTGCCAAATCCAAGAAGTTTGCTGTTATTGCATTTCCATAAATGTAACAGCTGTGAAGAGAATGAATATTCATAGTGTTTGGATTTTTTCCTCCAAAGATTTTTATGATAATTCTGACTTTTCAAGGAGATGGGATCCTGGATCAAAGAAATCTGCAGGTTGAAATATTGTCATAAACAATGTATAAGTGTTTCCTCAAATAAATGTTATATAGATAAGCATGCACTGCAGTAAATAGCTGATCGTACCTCTTACTTACAGCCAACTTGATCTGTTGCTTATACTTGTAGATTCTTTTGCTAACAGGTCATCAGCAATGAAAATTAAGTACAGTTCAGATACTGCTCTCTCATGGGATGTTATTTCCCTAATGCTATACAGTTTCTGCTGAGCTTATCCAAGACATTGCTAATGTTATGATGATTAAATTTTAACTAGGTACATCCTGTATTTGCACTAACTGAAAACTTATTTTGGGATATTTCTAAGGATTGAGAAAGCTACTACAAGCTCAATGTACTTTAAGGATGGAAAGTGATTTGACTAATCTCCCCCTAGGAAAATTCCCCTGTTTGTAATTTATCAAAATTCTACAAGCAGCAGAGATGGTCCTCCCCTGCAGGTAGAAGTAGAATGGTCTTGAAAATACAGAGGCAGCATGTGTGCATGTGCGTGTGCCTCTAGAGATAATTCATCTAAAAAACTTAAATAATCCTAGCTGCCTGTAGATCTCAATGACTTCTGTTTTGCTAAAATTATCCTATTAATAGGTCATACTGCAGATCTCTGTAACTACACAGCAGAATAAACCATCCAGACAGGAATTGTGTCATATAAAAACACCTCAGAAACCTTCCTGAGGCTGGTTGTGATTATTATTATTTTTTTTTTTAATCCTCTCAGTATCTGGGAAGTGCCGGGAGCGGCAGAGTATCTGCCTCTCAAAAGTGTGACAAGTGGAGCTATCCGTGCGTGAATTTAAGTGAGTTCACTCAAAGTGAATTTAAGCTTCCTAACATCCAGAGGCATCTTTTTGGCAGTCTGTCCTCACTCAGGCTGGACTGTGCTGCTCATGGTGGCAAGGTCAACCTGGCCTGTGGGCTGTCACTCAGTGTCTGCTCCTCGGGGGATGGGGAAAAACAGTTTGTCCCTTTCATCTGTCTTCATTTTTAATGACAGCTGAATCAGCCTGGTTCTAAGGTGCAAACTTTCTGTTGGTTTTTTGTTGGTTTTTTTTCCTCCCCTTGTAGTCATAGCATGTTGTGGCTCGTGATATGAAGGGACTGCAGGCATAAAATACCTTTAAATACATACAAGAAAAAAACAATTTAATGGGTCAGATTCTGTTTCCAGGGAGAGGAAATCAGACTACTCTCCTGAAATCAGCTGGAAGTTGTTTACATGAACAGAAGTTGTTTACCCGGGTGCAAACTGGTGTAAAATCTCACTTTCCCTTTGGTGCTGTTTGAATTTCTGTGACCTGAGGACCTGGCTCTGTTCCTTTAAAGATTGATTTTATTCAAGGAAAAGTAGCCAAAATGGAGAATTTGTCTTTTTCACTCATTAGGAATGAAAACCTGCCTGCGTACGGTGACAACTACAGGTACTGGAGAGCAAACACCTTTTATCTATCCCCTCACCAAAGCCTAGCAGAAAAAAATAAAACCCAACAAAAATACACCCTCCCAAATGTCTCTGTTTAATTCACTTTAAGACATATTTGGTCTCTTTTGCTGCTTTAGTGTGTGTCAGACTTCTTCCCGACCTCCACCACCACATCAGAGAAGGTGAGAGGTAATTCATTTCACCCTCTTGGCCACCTCACCCCTGTACCTCTTCAAAGCAGATTTGTTGCTCATATAAAATGCAATTGCTGATGCATTTCTCTTCTGCCTTGCTAGTCAAAGCCAGCATCCGGAGCCTTAGACACATTTTGTTAAGTTACAGTCTCTCAGCCTCAGCACTGTGCTTACCCAGCCAACTGGCCCTCTAGTGTTTTAAGGTATTTTATGCAAAGAGGTCCCTTTAGTTGTTGCTTGTCTTTACCAGAGGTAAAGAGAGGGATTTGAAACAGCTCACAAGAGCTTAGTGGAGTTATTTGAATCGAGAGTGACTGGCAAAAGCATCCATCCTTCTGCCTGGAAAAGTGAAAGCTTGGTTTTGTGTGTTTCTAGAGGGCACGAACACTTATATGATTACCACTGTTCCATGGCTGTGACTCTGTCAGAGGCTCCTGACATACAAACAGCTGCAGAGTTCTTGTAGAAGACAGTTATCTCTTTACGCACTTTGACAGGGATTTCAGAAAGCTTCTTACATCATGCAGACTGCAACGCTGGAGTACTGCACTGGTTTTTCAACTCTCATGAATGATAGCTGAAAATGAAGATGAAGGGAAGAAAATGCCATGAAGCTTCAATATTGTCTCAAACTAGGATCCAGATGGCAAGCCTTTTTACAGCAATACGCTGGATTAACTTTAAGACTCCCCTGGCTACTACTCTCCTGTTTAATTTGTCTTTCCTTAATGCTATTTCAGTGTGATGCTTTTTTTGCAAGGTAATGCCATAAAATGTGGTTTCAGGCATACTCTGCTTTCAGAAGAACCTTCCTCCATCTTCATTAACCCCTTCAGAGCTAATTAACTGATTGCATGATTACTAGCATCAATCTGAGCCCTATGTTGAACAGGGAATATTCTGCATGCATTCACAGTGACATGTAAAGAATGAAACCAAGATGATTTACGTACAAAGGAAGAGAATTAACCTGCTGGAGGGACAACAGGCTTTCACTGTTTCAGGTTGTATCTCTAGTTAGAAATAATTGTTGATAGTGCAGCTGCAATAATGACTGAAATTCTCCACAGGGAAGTTTCAAATCTCAGGTTGGCATTGTCCACATGTCAATATTTTCTGAGGCTGGAGGTCAAGTAGTTGTGTTTCTCCCTGTAACTTCCGGATCCAGTCCTATCTTCTCGTAAGCTGCCATTGGTGCTTGAATTTGTCCTTCCATCCTTGTGCAGCCACGGGAAGAATCATCACTGTCCTCAACTTCTTCCAAAAGCTGGTCACTGAGACACCCAGTGGTAACACTGAGCACCTGTGAACCATCCAGTGGAACCTCTTGGGTGCCTTCCTGCAGCATAGGGGATAAATAAAAGTGCCATCCCATGATCTTAATTGGTGAAGAAACCTTTACCTCCTGTCTACCCTAGATAGCAAAAGCACTGCCATCCATCTGCAATGAGTGCCAGTCTGTACTCAAACTTGCTATGCTTCTGTGAGAAGGAGACACAAGACACAGAGACTTGTATTCATGGAGAAATACATCTACTGTATAGTCTAAGGAAAGGCTCCAGCATCTGGAGTTTCTCCCACATTCAGATACTAGAATAATGGAATCATAGAATGTTGTGGGTTGGAAAGGACCCACAGGGATCATTAAGTCCAACTCCTGTCCCTGCACAGGACAATCCCAAGATTCAGACCATGTGTCTGAGGGTGTTGTCCAAATGCTTCTTGAATATTGTCAAGCTTGGTGCCATGATCAACTCCCTGGGGAGCCTGTTCCCCTTCTCCACCACCCTCTGGGTGAAGAACCTTTTCCTCCATCTTCCTGCCATTTCCTCTGGTACTGTCCTTTAGCAAGTAAAGGTCTGCTTCTTTCTCAGCAGAAGTCTTGTCAGATAGTCAGCCTCAGACAACACAGTGCTTGTGACTCCCTCCTTTCACTCTTAAATGCTGTCACTACCTGATGCAGATAGAATACAAATTATTCTCAGCAACAGAAATGAGCCCTAATGATCAACCATGTAAAAATGGAGAGAGTATCTGCTGCCACCAGGTGCTTCTTGCAAAGATCCAGCCCTTCTCTATTTGGCATGTAGGCCAGCTTAGGTTGAATACATCTTCCCTTGGACCATGCTAGAAAGATTATCTCTCTCCAGTGACTTAAAAGTAATTATAGTGCTTACTTAGGATGAGTTAGATGCTCTATGTTCAGGTACATCTATGTCTAAATTAAATATCTAAGTTAAGATTATCACAGGAAATGCTACAAAAGTCACCTGGCTTTTGAATTTGCTCTTCCATCCATGTGCCACCTGTGTCATCCTTGTTCTTCCATCCTGTGCCACCAAATAATCATAAGTATTTGAACCCAAATATTTATGAATGAATGCCTGAAGTGAGAGTGAGGGTAAAAAGCCTCTGCTTGGATACATTCTGAGGGCCTGTGAAGGTGACAAAGGTTTTAAGGCATCACAAGTTGTTTTAGGAAAGGTCTTTTTAAAATTATAGCCCGACAGAAAGGAAGAAACAAAGAACTATGTTCCAGTGATGCCCTGAGGAGCAGTAGTTCTTAACTGATCAAAAGATCTCTTTTCTATCCTACTGGAACTACTCCTGTATCTATCATTTCTGATTCCCAGGAAGGATGGCTGGATATCACTGGTTATTAAATATTTGCCCCAGCATAAATATACTGTTTATAAAACAATAAGCAACCCCATATGTCACAATAATGTGAAATTCTATCTCCTGTCTGCTGATAATTTAACCCTGGGATGGTGAGTACTCTTCTCTCTGTCTCCTATTCTCTGGACTATCAGTCCATGCAAACCAATAATTATCTGTAGTGGGTGTTGCTGAAGGTGAGGAGGAGTAACTCATTGCAGTGAAATACTGGTTTTTGCTATAAAGTTTCTAAGCAGAGCTATGTCAGCATGAGTAGTGCATGAGGTGATTTCCTTTAGCGAAGGCTACTAGCAAACACTTCCACTAGTTGGAGATTTGGACTTGGCAAGAGCGTGGTATTTGCATTGTTTAGGTGATATAGAAAGCAGTTAAGGAACAATTATGTGATTCTGTAATATTCTAAGACTCTGGAGAAATGCCAATATCCAATAAAATAAAATGAATTAAATAAATAATGAGAAAATGTAAAATTAATCTAGTTTCAGAAGCCTGGGTAAGTTATCACATAAATTTAAAAGACCTAATATTAAATGTCATTCAATTTTATTTTGCAGGATGAATGTTGCTATGGTTTCTCTAAAAGCAGGTGATAAAAAATAATTTCTAAATGCTTTTGATTAAATATTTTAACTTACTGTTTATAAATGAGGCTGTGATGCTGACTATTTTTCTCTTTAATAAAATCCAAATCCTCGTGTCTGTAAAAGGCAATGGAAGACATAGCTGGGCATATCAAAGATGAATAAAGGAAGCTCTATAATGATTTTTTCATTGTACTAGCTTTTTCTGAACAAAATCTCTTATCTCAGAAAGCCATCAAGTTCTCACAAGTTGAGGAACATAAATCATAGCAGAATAGGCAGCCTCCTGTTTCATTCACTGAGCTCCATATGCTTATCTACCTCATGCTCCCGCATCCCAGGCTCCTAAAATGCTTCAGTCAACATTCCTTCTGAATTGCGATACGTCATGTTAATCAGCCTCTACAGTGTCCCAAAAATGTATGTAAATTAGACTTTTGATGAACCAGAATATTTTGACAGGATTTTTGCATAAATCACACATGCAAGCATACACACACACACAGACAACCTGTTTAGTGAGGAGGATATTTTTGAACCTCATTTGTTTTTGAAGTAGATTGTGGCCAGCATGCTGATGCTGCATGGGAGCAAGAACACGCAGGTGGCTGTATGCCATGTCTCATAGCAAGAAACAACTCGATTTTAAGTCCATTCTTGGCAAGAAAAACTGTACCAAGGAGACAGAAATATAACAGTTTCCTCTTTCTTTGTCCTTCTTTCCCCCCATCCCTTTTTCTGGTACCCTGTTTGTTCTGTGGGTTGTTCACTGTCAGTAGTAATGAGAGTTTTTTTAGGGTTATCATAGGAGAACACTGTTCTGTTATGGTAGATTAATGTTTTTGCTTATTCTCTTCTTCCAGCAGAAAAAAAAAAAAAAAAAAAAAACCCACCACAAAAATAAAAATAATTTATTTGAATTTAAATCAAGTCACATTTAATTCAATTTCCTGACTTTCACATTGCTTATCAATGAACCAGTTCCACTCATTATATAGAAAGCTGTTTTTGAGGCATGTTAGGATGAATGTTGTAACTACTAGCATTGCCCAGATGTAAATCTTTCAATTTTTGTTCTCTTCTACCTGTTTTCCTATATTTTTGTGTTCCACCTTGTCCTTCAGGGCTGTAATCAGACTCCTTAGAAGTCTGAATATGTTTGTTTCATCTGTCTCTCTTGCTGAAGTGTGTGAGGTCGAGAATGATGTAGGCAGGGCTTTCTGTCTCCATCAGGCACAAAAACTTAGTGCAGTCCTTAGTCTGTAGGTGTACAGGTAAGGACCAGCAGTTGCTATGTACCTGTACAACTGGGGCCATAGCTGATGTGCTCTGAGCTCCACCTTCTACATCCATATAGGAGGAAAAAAATGTTTCTGTGACTGTTCTTGCATACTTAAAGTCCTTTCTGACATATCTCACCATGAAGTTGCATACCCCTGAAAGCTCAACAAGAAAGTGTTGAACCATGTCTACTTACTTTTTCCAGTGATGTTGCAGCTGCAGCTTCTTCACAGGTATCACCTTTCCCTTTTTTGAAAAGTTACAGGGCTTTCATGAGGCTGATGTGGGTTACCTATATGAGATTGTTTGCACTGCTGGGGCTTAAAAAAAACTCCTCTGATGCTATACAGTGTATGTTTTATGTATTCTGTATCTGCAATATGAATCCACACTTTATGCTATGCACCAACTTTTTTTTTTTAAAAAAAGGTACTATAACTCCATTGTCTATATACAGATATTGCAAAAGAGTATATGTATAATACTTACACTGGGCATGCAGAAATACACACACACAATCATATATGCAGTCATATGTACAATTAATGATTCACAAAACACACATAATTCACGGTGAAAAGTCAGAAAAAGGGAGAGATTTGTCATATAGGACATATCCCACAAATGATTTTGAGTTAAAATGATGGAGTTAAAACACCCCATGACTATAGAGACAAATAAGTTGGCTGCTGCCTTTTTAAAGAGATATAAGAGCTTTTAAGTATGTATAACTTTATGGTTAAATATAAATAGAAGAATCCTTCAGTAAACATAAATACAGCTGTAGAGTCAAATTCTCCTAAGGATGCAATAGCAACATATATAGATACACATATATATTATAATTCACAGTTTGAAGTTCTTAATTCTCAACACCCAAGTCAGTTTCCTGCCAATTTTATAATTTTTCCTGTTGTTAATTGCTTTCTAAAATAAGTTTCAATGAGGTAGAATTAATTTTTAACTTTTTAAAATTAGAAACAGGTGCGGTGTCTATATCTGCTGTCATACACCTTTCTTTGTGACTTGTATCATTGCTTTCTGGAACAAGCTGTTGGGTCCCATTGTTCATCATTAGTTTTGCACTGTCTGCTCATGGAAGCTGGGGGAGGTGGGAAAGTTACTAAATATTAGGACAGTGAGAGCGTTGAGGATGTTAAAAAGCTCTGCAAACTGGGTAGAAATGGAATAGTATTACTGGTGAAAGCTTTGATAGCAGCCATGCCATCACTGGCTTAAATGTGTTTTGGTTTTCGGTGCTTTTAATGGGAATAATTAGGTAATCAATATTGTTTCAGAAAGGAAAAATATCCTGCTTAACAACAGAATAACATTGATCAGCTAAGCTAGTACCATTTTAAGGAACATTAAGTAATCAAGACTGTTCCCATGATGATCCCAAAGAGAGAAAATCAGGCAAATCTAGTATTGGATGAAACTGAGGCTGCATTTACACTGTTGCTGAGGAAATAAAGGCTGCCACATTTGCCTGTGCAGTCATTGCAGTACAAATGTCTGAGGGAGGCACTGGGCCCCTATCTGTTCATTTCAAGGAACTTGGATCTTATCCCAGATATAAACTAGATGTTTTCTGAAGGTACAGATTCCACTCCACTATTTTAATTACTCTTCCTTTATACACTTGTCAATTTAAACTGATATGTTTACTTTTGGATACCTAGAATAATTAATGAATGTATAGAACTTCCACTTTGATATTTGCTGAGAGATCTCAGGGTGCTTTAAGGAGATGCCACTCTTAATAACTCTACTTTACAACAGATTAAAGTCAATGGTGAGGTGGGAGATTTTGAAAGAAACTCTGCCTACTTGAGGCACGAGGAGGAGCAGGGTCCACAAGGGCTGGATGACAATTTGGTGCTATGTCTATTCAGACATCTTGACCTTTTTAAAATCCAAACTGATCCAAAGGAACCTAAAGTTTCATATATTTGAGCAACTACAATTACAGTTGTAGCTTTTCAAACATTGGAAAGCAAGTCTATGCACATGACCAAATTTAATCATTCTGATCAGGATTCTCAGCAAGACCAACATTTCTCAGAGGTGTGATACTGAGTCCTTATCTGTGTGTTATTGCAGGAAATGACATTGCAGCACTGCTTTTCCTAAACCTGGCACAAGGAGCAAAGCTTCATTTGACCTCTACAAGATTTTTCATGAGTGGAAGACAGTGAGCTTTTGGTAAAGAGCATAAAATCTGTGAGGAGTGATCCTGGGCACTAAAAAAAAACCCCAATAACAACTAAAAAATACCAATAATTCAGAAATAGCTAAAATGTGTGAATGAAGAACTGGTGATTGTTGAGAATTCTCTAACCTACTTGAAACCAAGTGAGGATACCATTAAGCTCATTTCTAAGGGTGAGAACCGTCAGTAACCCTTCCCTCAAGAGTTAACTGACCAGGCACTACATGTTTTGTGATGTATGAGCAGGTACTTAAAGCGTTCATTCCTGGAGGCAAGTCATTACATATGAATCACAAGTTTAATTAGGGAAAAATACTTACAGCTTTCAGAACATTGAGGTAGTTTTATGATTCTTCTGTATGATGAAAACTCACAATTGGAAACTAAAATATCAGCTTCAAAGTCTTCCTTAAAAGAGACAGTAAGCAGATCACAATAGTTCTATTCAGAAGTAGTCTTGTGATAATCAGGACAAAATACTGTATACAAATTTAAATTACTCCAATTACTGTAATTGGAGCAGAATTGTTGGACAGGTGAGAATTCCTATTAGTTTTGAGGGTAACAGGAAAGTCGCTGCCCCAAAGTTGAGTTTTAAAACCGTTTTGTAGAGAGAGGTACAGACTGTACTTTTGTAGCAGTCAAATTTAGTCAGGAGGTGCTACACAGGTTTTATCCATCAGGGTTTTGGATTTATTCTTTAGCTGTATGAGGTAATGAAATGAAGCAGAACATCGTTCCATTATAATTGAGAGAGGAACAAAGAGCAGGAGCACTGTCTGCATGTGCAGAAAGATGAGGAAGAAGCTCAAGAATATCTGTCTCAGTTTTCAAACTCTGATGCAGATTTTTGTCACAGTAGTTTTGTGTTCTGTCATATGTTGTACATGCTGTAATAATTTATTGAAAGATCATCTTTCTACCTAGTATCTTCTCAGCCAGCTGGTGTTTTGTGTAAGCTTATGACACGTATAGTTTCAGATTCACAAAGGTGGTAAGAGGTGCAGTAGATTATTACAAGATATTGCTGGTTCAAGTGGATGAATCTCACTGGTAGGGTGATATGTAAGATGTTTTGGCATGTACCCATTCTTACATTTTTTCTTGATAATATTTTATCCAAAACCATTTTCCTGGATTCAGTACACTAAAGGATTTGACTTGATGTTGCCCAGCAGAGTCCTTCTTCTGACATGTGGTATGTTCATCTTCCTTATTCTGTAAATCAGAAAACTGGAATTAACTGGAAACTACTTTCTAATCTGCACTGCTGGATCCAGTTGCCAGAGGACTGAAAGCAAAAGTATGACCAGAATAGACTTTACCTTTTACACATTGGAATATCTTACAAATTTAGTTTATCATGAGCAGGCATCAAGAAACAGACCTTATTATCCAAGTAGAAATGATCAATACTCACTTTCTGACACAGTCTGACTGGTAGATTTGATAGTATTAAATATTGTGGTAAATTACATGAAGTTGTATGAATTCAAACAGAAGATTTCAGGGAGGGGGGTGCATTTTTTTTTTACTATTTTTTATTTTTTAATGTATGTAATTTTTTGCATGGCCAGGTGTGCCAAATTGTTTCACTCTATCTATTATAGCACCTTGTAAAATCCTCAGAGTCCGTCAGTTGTGGGAGTGTCAATTTTCCTCGGAGATACTTTATTCTGATCATATTGATAAATGTTGCAACAATCATAAGGACAATAGATAGGAAAAGATGTCCTTCTTCAGGTCAGGTAAACGTGGCTGGATGACTTTGTGTATTCATGACAAGACAAACTGTTTACACACAGAGGAGCATAAAAAGGATAAAACAGGGATCTATGTTAAAAATTCCTTTGGTAAAGAATTGGAAAGGGCAGTTCCAGGAGTCTCTCTGGGCCCTGAAGTCCACAAACAGCTGTCATATAGTGCACACATTAATACCCATCAACTTATGTTGTTATGAGACTTTCATTTTCCAGGTACAGAGTGCTGTTAACAGTAACAGTCTACATCTTTCTGTATGCAATGCCAGCAGTGTTTTGTAGTACAGTCACTGAATAAGAACTGCAACTGTAATTGGTTTTAGTGACAATAAACACCCATAATCTATGGCAATATTGGTCTTGTTAAAATTTTTCCTTTATTTGTATTCTGAATTTATCTATTTTCCAAGTGACCTTTTAACATATTTACCTTGTAGACTGAAGATGTATTTATTGTCAAAGTTTTGTTTCTTTTAAAGGTGCCTATGACATGTTGTCTGTATGATAAGATAACCAAATTGATCTAATAAATTTTTTCTGTGTTATGTATATTTTCCAGTTCATCAGTCTTTCAGTGGTTCTCTTTTGAACCCTTTCCAAGGGTATTAGTATCCTTCTTAACATATGGAGGCCAGAACTGTGGCCAGAATTACAGCAGGAGTTACTGCTTTGACAAACATAGGGTTTGGATTTTTTTATCCTTTGGAATATTTGCATGTTTATAATCCTAGGATCATATTGACCCTTTCTGTTACAAAGTCATATACTCAGTTTATTACACTTTGCATCCTAAGACTGTTTCAGAATCGCAGCATTCAATCTGCTGTTTTATTGCCATGGACTATATTCTTGCTTTTGATGTATATTTTGAGATTTGAAATATATATGGTTTGCTTACAGGCTGTAGGGATGACCTGTCTTCCTCCTTTATTTACTATACACTAGCAACTGGTAATCGACATAATTGGTGCCTTTTGTACATATGGTTTTATTGTGTACTCATCTATTTGTAAGCCATTGATAAAAAGATTCAGAGACACAGAACAGAAAAGAACTAAACTTAGTGAGTTTGTACTTGAGATGCAGCTAGTTGACAGTGATCCTGATTTAGGATTGTGTTCTGAATCTTATTATTTAAAAAGTTTTAAATCCATTTAATAGGTTAATGTTAAATTGTTCAAGCTTTACCACTCAAGATGTCGTGTGATCTCAAGTCAAGTGTATCACAGAAATCTGTTGCAGCAACATCCTTATTTTCATCACACAAAGTTGTACACATAGCAAGATGTTGCCAATACACTTTAATTATCTACAGATGTAGAATAACATTAATAGTACTGCATTCTTTTAATTCTTATGGAGTTTTATATTATCCATTCTATGATTTTGTCTGGGATGCTGTTGTAACTGCAGAGCTATAGTTTTCCATCAGAAAAAACATGTAGTTTCTTACATATTTTCAAAGCTTGGCTTTATTCTGCAACATCTCCAGATCTCCAGAATATATTGGAAAGTTGGCATTTGTGATCCAAATAATTTTTGGCCATATGCTTTAAGTTCTTAAGTGAGTGTTATCTGGATTTGCTTATCTTCAAATCCTCAGTTTTAGTAACTATTGCTAAATACTACTGCTAGTTATGATTGGAGTCAATAGTGTTTCAATCACTTTAGATTTTATGAACACATTATTAAATCTCCTTTCCAATATAAAAATATTTACTGAAAGATGTCTGTCCTTCTCTATTGTCAGTAATTATTCTATTTTATACACCTAGGAATTTACCAATATATTTGGTTATATAGTGCAGACTGGAAGGAACTTGTGTTTTAAATTTTAGATGAAGTAGGTCTCTTGACAGCCAACATTGTAGCTCTCGTGGTAGCACTAACTACAACAGAAGAAAAGATTATTTCTCTGACAGCATCAGTTTTAACTTTCAAGCAACTTGATTTTTCTTCTTCAATAAAGTATGATGTTAATTCCTGCATAATCTGAAAATAAATTCCAGAATAATAGGGAACTAACACTATTCTGTCATTAACTGGATTGCAAAAACAGTAAGGGAATTTTTCTTAATAAGTAAATGTTGTTAGTTATTCAGTTGTTATTACTATTATTGTTTAAAAAATTATGGAATTGTTTTCTGACTAGAAGCAGGACTGGAATTTAGAGTTTACCTTTTCTTACTGATTCTGCCCGTTATTTGGTGTTAATGTCAAATTCTTTCTTATGCAGGATCATAAATAATTTTTATAATGTTTAATTGTCAGGAAATGCTTTAAAATTCAGCATGAGTATTTGAAAGTAAGGAATTGTTAAAGAAATCTATGCTTTTTAGTATGCTAATTAACACAAGAAAGCAGAAAACAGAATGAAATAGGAAGCAGGAATCCATGGATCATCTTCTTGTAAATTAGCTGAATCTCAGAGTGTATAGGCTAGTCTGCTGTAGACTCTATAGCCATTTATGTTATTGTTCATTGTTCTCATGTTTGAAATCAAAACTGAATTAATTTCAGAGTTCTATCTCAATGAGTGCTGCTCAAAAACAATGCTTGCCTTTTTATTTTTCTTTCTGCTGATCAACATTCAGTGTCCATCCAACTTGATTGTTTGGTACTGTGAATTCTTTGTGGAGCAGAGACTGATGTAGAGTCAAAGAATGGTTGGGGTTGGAAAGGACCTTTAAAGGTCATCTAGTCTAACCTACCTGCAGTGAGCAGGGACATCTTCAAGTAGATCAGGTCACTCAGAGTCCCATCCAGCCTGACCTTGAATGTTTCCAGGGATGGGGCTTCTACCACCCCTCTGGGATACCTGTGCCAGTGTTTCACCACCGTCACTGTAAAAAATGTCTTCTTTGCATCTAGTCTAAATTTACCTTGTTTTAGTTTAAAACCATTATACTTCATTCTACTACTACAGGCCCTGCTAAAAAGTCTTTCCCCATCTTTCTTATATGTTACCTTCAAGTATTGAAAGCCTGCAGTAAGGTCTCCCTGAAGCCTTCTTTTCTCCAGGCCGAACAACCCCAACTCTCTCAGCCTTTCCTCAGAGAGAGGTATTTCAGTCCTTTGATCACTTTTGTGATCCAACAGGTACATGTCTTTCCAGTTCTGAGGACTCCAGAGCTGGACAAAACACTGCAGGTGGGATCTCACTAGAGCAGAGGTGAGACCTGCTGACCATGCTTCTTGTGATGCAGCCCAGGATACAGTTGGCTTTCTGGGCTGCAAGCACACATTGCTGGCTCATGTCCAGCTTTTTTTCCACTACTATCCCCAAATCCTTCTTCGTAGGGCTGTTTTCAGTGCCTCATGAGGTTCATACAGGCCCACTTCTCGAGCTTGTCCAGCTTCCTCTGGTTCATATTCTGTCTCTCAGAAATGTCAACGTCACCACTCAGCTTGTTGTCATTAGCAAACTTGCTGAAGGTGCACTTGATCCTACTGTCCCTGATATTGATGAAGATATTAAATAGTACTGGTCCTAGTATGGACCCCTGAGGGACACCACTTGTTACCGATCTCCATGTGGACATTGAGCCATTGATGATCACCCTCTGGATGCAATCATCCATCCAATTCCTCATCCACTGAACAGGCCACCCATGCAATCCATCTGTCCCCAATTAAGGGAGAAGGAGAAATAAAGGGAAACTTAGCAATGTAAGACCACATAGTGAAAAAGAGTTTATGAGACAATTACAGATCCACTCTGGATCTGGACAATTAAAAATCCAGTGATTTTCATTTTAATCTTTGCATGAGCTCAAGAAGATATCTTAACATTTGGGCACTGAATATTTAAACTTTTGAACAGGAAAACATTTAAAAGTTTTTTTTTAGGAAAAATATTCAAAGTAAGATTGATGTCTAATATGTACTTACATAGTTTATATAATAATTTTCATCCCAATAAAATTCTGAACACATTATAGGCAAGAAGCAAAAATTTATGGGGTTTTACTCCTGTCTGGTTTTCACTTTTGAAGTTTGAAAAACAATTTTTGGTACTGCAGTTAGAATAGAAACCTTGTGGTACAGATCCTAACTAGGTCCAGCAAACAGTTGGAGCTGAATAACATAGAATCAAAGAGCAGAGGAATTTTTCTTTGAAAAGCATAAACCAGTGGAAGCAAAGGTGCTATCTGGTGAAGGAGTCCTATCACTGTGTCTTAGTTCTCTATTTATGATAGGGAGAGTTGGACACACAGAAAAACTTTCTGGATGAGATCCTATTGACCTAAGCTTAGGTACCTACACTAGGCAGACAAGATCTCTCACTGCAGATTTTCAAAGTATCTGCACTGCCTGTTGGCTATTTAGATAACGTAGCCATTTTATTTAGATCTATTTACTAGATACCTTAAATTTAGGAGAAAGATACGTGTCTGAACTTCTGAACTCTATACAAATATTTCTGCAACTTCTGTGGGCACTGTATCAATGGTACAGAGCAACACTTTAAATTATATTAAATGCTAGAGAAGGATGATACATTGGTAGAGAGAAATGTGATATACCGAGATGTCTGACACTGGAAACTTGCAGTGCTGTAGTGTTTTCCTTTTGTCTTCCCTCCCTTACACATACATATGTTATGCACAATCTTGTTAGTTCATATTTTTTCCTTCCTAAGGAATGGTATACCACGCCTCAGAGTAATGGAAAAAAAGAAACTTAGCAATAAAAACTGATCATTACTAGGTGGTACTTATTTTTACTTTATACTTTGAATAAGATGACTCTCTAAAGAACTACAGAAAATAATGACTATATTATGTCACTGCCTGCCAAATTCAAACAGTGGCAAAGGCAAAGAGAAGAAACATTTTCAATAGTTGTTCAACTTAATCTGTGATTTCAAAAAAACCAGTAATATCCTTCTCCAGATTAGGTAAAATTTGTTTTAAGACTTGCCATCAGCTTTTGTAGGTGAGGTCTTATGCTCTTACCATAAGGTCTGATGTTCTTACCAAACTACTCAAATACATTGAACACTTCCTCATCATCCTTGCCCCATTGTATGGAAAACTATCCTACTTATTTATCTTCTATCCAGCCTCTATCAACATGCAGTTCTGTAGTAATTGAACATCTTCCTGATGTGCAGTGTTTTTATAACAAGAAGATGTTACTTCAACTAAGGCAATAGCAGTCACAAATGAGGGGTTTCAGACTACCAAAAATTCATTTTCATGTGATGCTTTAATATTTAAAGTGTGCTTTGGAGATAATTTCTGCAAAATATTTTCAGATAGCTACAATAACGGAAAGGTAGATTAATTTATTTCATCCCTCTCTATTTGAAAAAATGTTCTTAGTGCAGTCTTTTGCTTTTGTAGGCATTTTCTGGCTCCTTCATTACACTCACAGGAGAATTTACAGGGTGTTCCTAAATTGCTGGAATTTATTCTACTCATTTAAAGCCACACATGAAAAAATGATTTCACTGACTGTTCAAGAACACTTCCTTTTTCTGGATCCCTGTTGCTCTTGGGTGAGGTGGAGCATTCTTGATTCACATCTCCTACACATGGAAGGTTGCACACTCTAGTGCATACATTTTACTTTAGTCTGTAACTCTGCCCAGAAGTACAACTTTGTATTTCAAGTTTCCTTAAGATATCTTCTTGAGAGTCAAGAGACAAATTCCTGACTTTCCACTAAAAAAGAGAGAATATAATATAAACCTAGTTTATGAGATCAATAGTCCATTTAGTTTAGCAATCTGTATTTCATAGTGGAAGTAGGAGACACAGTTTAGGAAAAAACATGGTAAACCCATTATCTCCATTCTCCACCATTTATTGCAACAGTGATATTAGAAGGGAAATCTCTGCCTGTTCCATTTAAAAACCGTTTATGGACCTGCTGTTCATTAACTTCTTTGTATTATTTTTTAACCTACTGATAATGTCTGCCTAACAATCTTCTGCAGAAACAGATTCCAGAAGTTAACTAAGTACTGTGTGAAAAAGGACTACTTTCATCTGTTTTAAGGCAGTTTCACAAAGTGCCCCTTGAGTGTATGCATCACTCTGTGGGTGATGATTAGCAGTTCTGCACCCATTTTATATTTTATTGTATTTTTTATATATATATATTTACACAACTTTCAGGATGTAAATCTTGAACACATCTCAGCTTTCTTCTTCTTAAACGTCAAAATGTCTTTAGACTCTCCTCATAGAGCCATGGTTCTGTCACCTTTGTCATTTTAATAGATCTGCTCCATACATTCTTTAATATGTCACTCCTGCTCTGCATGGTAGCCGAGGTTTTATGCAGCTGCAAATACTACCTTCCTTTCTGTTCTCAATGTCCTTCCTGACAATGCTCAAATGTGTTGCCTTTTTTAGCTGTTGCTTCACAGGGAGCCATGATACTTCCAAAGCAGCTGTATTTTCCTTAGGAATGCTCCTTTCACACATTGAGCAAGGTTACAGTGTGAAAGCAGAGGTTACTGGCTTTCATTCTTATAGCAGTAGGCAACAAAAAGAGTACTTATGAACTTGATAGAAACTCATTGTATGTAATTAAGAGTTAAAGCTTTTCAGTGTTTTATATACTTTATTAGACAAATCCAGAAAAATAAATCTCATTATAAATTTAAAGTACACAAAATATTGTCCCTCTGCTTTGATGCACTAGAACTTTTCCTTCTTGCAAGTTTTAAAAGACCATTTACATAACTATCTCACCTCATAAACCCTTTTTTTGAAAGATAATTTTCTTTTGTAGGTTAGATACTCTGTAATCCAAACCCACTGCTGTGCACTCAAATTTCTCAACCACTGTAACTCCCAGAACTCACTGCCAGGGGCTAAAGCCATATATTACATAGTAGTGAAGTTGATCTTTGTCTCACTGAGAAAGCTTTATTTTATTTTATTTGATACAATAATATTTATTAACTTCAAAGTACCTCACGGTATATATAATACTTGAAAAATTGCACTTACAGCACAGGGGAAGAGGTTTTGTTTTGAAGGAACTTGAACCAAATCCTAGACTGACTGTTCTTTAGAAATCCAGACTCTGTACTTTGATATCTCTAGCAAAGCTATCTGCTGTCTGAATATCAATCAGGACACACAAGAAAAATGGTTGTTGAGTCATGCAGAGGGGTTCGAACTAGAGGATCTTTAAGGTCCATTCTAAACCAAACCATGATTCTAAAACAGTGTGTGGCATAAAACTGAATTCAACAGATACCTATAGGCTATATTACTGCTAGTTGCTTTACACACTGGAATTTGCTGTCATATAGGTAAATAATTTAGTGATCTTTAGAAACATTTCTAGACTTCTGAAACCAGCATTTCCCTTAGTTACAACCCGAATTTTAGTTAATTTAGGAACACTCTAGCCTGAAAGAGAAACAAGTGGTCGATCAATTTTAGTCTTCTGTAGAAATAAAGGGGCACATGAAAATAGGTGCATTCAAAATCACTTCCTGAAATTTAGGACCCCAAGCTAATTTACTGATCAAGTGGTCAACTGACGATAGTCTGAATATATCACACTTTGGTTATTAGTGCTGGTTATTATTCAGAATAAGCTAGGAATATTATTTGTTGTGCTTATGACATTATACTTAGACAAACCTTGATTTTTATTTCTTTACATTTTTTTTTTCAAGAGGTTTTTTCTTCATCAAGAGTTCCTAACCATTACTGTAATGAAGAAAAATGAATCATTGAGAGACTGAGGTAGTTGCTTTCAAATTTGAGGGTCCTGGATTAAATACTTTATTGGCCTGAGTCTTTCTGCATAACCTTCAATTTGTTGTAAGTCTACCTGGATTTTGATCTATAAAATAGAGATGACTGTTTTCCCCTCTTTTACAGAGTTACTATAAAATGTTGTGGTGAATGGAGTAAGGTAATTTAAATAAGTAGAATACAAAAGATTTGGACTAGAAAGGATAGATACTTTAAGAAGCTATGTAAATGAGATTTTTTAAACTATTTCTACACCTTCCATGCTTTCCCAGCAACACATTCATCATTAATATTTCTAAAGTGGAATGGACTCTTTGAAGCTACAGTATTCTGCCAGAGTCATCAAACATTTTGTTTGTTCAAAATTTGCTGGAGCATATTCCATGACACATTCTGTTTTAAAATGCACCATTACAATCTTTAAGTACAACATAAAACAGCTTCATTGTGTTCTGCATTTTTGCAGTCACACAAAAAAAAAAGGAAAAAGAACCCGAAAAACCTCACAAACCTTTACATTTTTCTCTTTATGCTCTTTGTAAAACATTTTCTATATGTCTTTTCATGTCTCATAATTAATATTTATTGAAGTGACTGGGCTAAAAAGGCATTTAATAAGACTTCGGCTAATTAAATTTCTATATGATTTCCAGCTAAGAAACCATTTTCCTTAGAGAGAAAAAGAAAGCAAAAACTTTTAAATCAAATCCATATTGATTTTTTTCTTCAGATTACAAATATCTACAGCCATATCTGGAAGCTTCTCATATGTTGTTATTTAAACAAAGTGTATGAACATTTCTGTCTGGAACTGGTCTCATTAAAACCCCACCAATTTCCTCAAGAAAAAATAAGACAAACCTTTCCTTTTGTGTAAGGAGAATACCCCAAGATATCTAGGAAAATTTCAGTAATAAGTTAGCACCCTTGGATGGATGAAGAGGAGAAGTAGAGTTGCTTAAAACAATTTTATTCTAAGTATTTTTTTTTTCAGTAGCTGTTATATAAAATACAGGGCATTCTGAACTTAAGGATGGGATTTCAAAATCACAGGTTGTAGCTTGCTGTTTCTCAGCAGATATAACTCTACCAAAGCTGAGTGATACCTCTTTTTTTCTCTGACCTGTACACAAAACTGAGTTGAGGCAAAAAAGTCTTAAGTTCAAAAAATCTTTCCATAGGCTGAATCTGAGCTATTTTTTTTGAGCTTAGAGGAGAGTGATGTACAAACTGCCTGTTCATAAGAGCTAAAATGAGTTGTGGAAGTGGTATGAATTGTCTTGGTCAGAGTTTCAACACTGATTACATGGGGAGCAGGATTAAGTGATACAGTCCACATTCTGCTACTTTTAATAGGATCAGCACAGAATTTTTCCTTTTTTAATGTAAACTCATTAAGAAGGACATTTAATTATCAAGGGAATTTAGCAGTAGTAATCAGTTTTCTTAAGGGAACAAGAATACCATTTAAAATCCACATATCCTCACTGGTTTCCAGTAAATCCAAGAGTGTGTAGAAGCCCATAATGCCAGTCATTGTGTCATACCAGTATGAAAATCTACCCTAAAAAAATTACAGTCCTGATCCTGAAGATACTAGGGAATTTATTTAATTGTGTGTGTACATATGCACAAAAGTTTATATGCAGGGCCTACAGGATAAGATTAAATTGTGGAAATAACATACAAATAGAGAAGATAGTGGTGGCAAGTA
This sequence comes from Caprimulgus europaeus, assembly GCA_907165065.1. Next base: position 119,841,392 of record OU015523.1, read on the forward strand.
GAGAATAAAAGTAATAGGAAAAGATAGTGTACCAGAGAGCTGTAAGTATAATTTACAAATGTTATGTCTACTGCTACTCAGATGTAGCCTAAAAAGTATATGAGTCTTAATTGCAGAACTTCATGTTTATGTGCCAAGAATAAAACATTTCTCAGAGAAATCAATCTTATTTTTATATGATAAATATATACACATGCACAAAAGATATGAATACATACTTTATATAGAAAACAGCCTGCCTTATGAAACCATGATGAACAAAGCAAAATAACAACATCTCTCTCTGTGTAACTAATGAAGAGTGGCAACATCTTTGATATTTCTTAACAAAGTAATTAGCACAAGCCCAAATGCCAGTTGGTGCTCAGCACTCTGTAAGTCATGGGCCATTGACACCTCTCAGGATTTGTCCTGAGAATAAAACAAAATTTATATGTTAAATGTATTACAGTGAACAATAAGTACCTGCCATATGGAAGCACTACCTTTAGAAATGAGGTGTGATTTATAAAAAGTGCTAGATCATAGAATCATGAAATGGTTTGTGTTGGAAGGGACCTTAGAGCCCATCCAGTTCCAAACCCCCTGCCATCAGCAGGGACACCTACCACTAGACCAGATTGCTCAAAGCCTCATCCAGCCTGGCCTTGAACACTTCCAGGGAGGGGGCAGCCACAACTTCCTTGGGCAACCTATTCCAGTGTCTCACCACTCTCACGGTGAAGAATTTCTTCCTAATATCTAATCTAAACCTACCCTCTTTCAGTTTAAAGCCATTACCCCTTGTTCTATCATTAACTGCCCTTATCAAAAGTCTTTCTTGTAGCCCCTTCAGGTACTGGAAGGCCGCTATAAGATCTCCCCGAGCCTTCTCTTCTCCAGGCTGAACAGCCCCAACTCTCTCAGCCTGTCCTCACAGGAGAGGTGCTCCAGCCCTTGAATCATCCTCGTGGCCTCCTCTGGACTCATTCTAACAGGTCCATGTCTTTTTTGTGTTGGGGGCTCCAGAACTGGACACAGTACTCCAGGTAGGGCCTTATAAGAGTGGACTGGAGTGGGAGAATCACCTCCCTCGATCTGCTGGCCACGCTTCTCTTGATGTAGCCTAGGATACAATTGGTTTTCTGGGCTGCGAGTGCACATTGCTGGCTCATGTTGAGATTCTCATCCACCACTACTCCCAAGTCCTTCTCTTTGGAGCTGGTTTCAAGCCACTCCTTGCTCAGTTTGTATTTATGTTTGGGGTTGCCCCCTGCCCAGGTGCAGGACAATGCTTTAAAGCAGATGATGTTTTATACATTTGATAGCTACCTGGAGAATATTTTGTAGAACGATTGCACTATATAAGAGCATATTTTGAAATCAAAGTTAAACTTAAATCTGTTTAGTAGAAGAGTTAATTTAATGCAATCCTTGATAGTACTGAATCAGAAATATTTATGCAGAGTTATTCTTCTTCTTTTTATTTAATTCCAGACACATATTTATGTGGCAGAACAAGGCAGAAAGTGGAGAAATTCAATAGTGTGTTATTTTGTCTTACTAGTGGGACATTTTTGCCTATTTTGGGTTCAAGAACAGTTTGGGTAGCATAGTCTGTTCTCAGTTTACTCCTACTACCAGAAAGTGGCAAGTCAAACAAGGGTGAAGGTGGGAGGAGGCTTGCACGGATCTGCTTCCCAGATACTCAGGGTGATACTACATTTCCATTGAGGAAAGTAGTAATTCCCCAGTGCCCAGATCAGGCACAGATTTTTATTTCAGAAGATATTTCTTGGAGCTATAGTACCTTTCAGGACTACTCCCAGGATGGAGTAACCTGTACAGCCTCTATTCCTACACTCCATCTAGTTCTTAGTCAGAAAAGACTACACTGTGCCATATACACCTACAGTATTTTCAGTTCAACTTAGCTTTTCCTTAAATGCCAGATCACTCCTGTAAATATACTATCACAGCAAACACAACAAATACTCCTACTATTCATGCAGTTTGACTGTTCTCCGAGTAGTGCATCTAACAGCTTGGCTTGTCAAAACGTGCACTTTCTGTTCAATCTGGCTAGTTACCTATATGTTTACTCCTCCCTGCTATTTGTCCCTACCCACATGCTGTTTCAATCTCTGCTCCAAAGTCCTTGAAGCAGGACATATTCTGAGTATGAGAAGGATGTAGAGAGGTGGGAGTTGGTCTCTTCTCCCTGGTAACACGCAATACAACAAGAGGAATCTACCTCAATTTGTGCCAAGGGAGGTTTAGATTGGATCTGAGGAAAAACTTCTTCACTGAAAGGGTTGTCAAGCATTGGAACAGGCTGCCCACGGAGGTTGTGGAGTCACCTTACTTGGTGGTGTTTAAAAGATAGATAGGGTGCTTAGGGACGTGGTTTAGAGGTGGAATTGGTAGTGTTAGTTTTATGGTTAGACTCGGTTATCTTAAAGGTTGTTTCCAAACACTACAATTCTGTGATTTTGTGATTGCAGTTTAGACAAGAATAGGAGATTCTGTAGACTTTGGTTAATTGCAGTAATTCTGTAAAATCAAAGGAAAGTTACTAATAGAAGCTGGAAATGTTCTTCATTCTGATTAGCTATTTTTTCAAATCCCTGGAGAAAATAGCAATATCAACGTAAATTGCTTATAAAAATTTGCCTGGGTACAACTGCATCTTTATCCCATGTGGCTGTCTCTGCAAAGTGAGAAGTGCACCACAGTGGTTGCTTCACAGTGATCCTGAAACAGAAACAGCAGCATATGACAGGTCTCTAGTGACACCGAATAGCATGTCACATTGCGTCCTTACTGTCAAGTGATAGAGACATTTTTGATACTTCTCAATATGCATTAATCAGACTTTGCCAAATGTACAGTCTGTGATTGTGTCATCAATTGCAAGTGATATTAAAGAATTTGAAACATATAAAATTATTAATTTTCTTACTCTAAAAACATGGGGGTTTTTTTCAGAGCAGGAATACTTTCAATGTGTATGGACAACACCTGCCATAAAGAAAAAGAATATTAAGTTTCTCTCATACAAAAAATCTTGAGTAACCTTTCCAAAGTGATTGGATCATAGGAAGTAAAACTCAGAAATGCAAGCTAAGACAGTATTTGACCTCTTTGTAGGCCCTGAGATTGGGTGATCCTCTTGAAACATGAAAGCAAGATTTGGCTTTGCTCATGACTCCTTATGTTCAGTTTCTGCAAAATGGTAGCATGTGCTTGTTTATAGAGGCAGGAGTGTAACAGCAGTGGTTCAACATTTGAAAATGCACAAGCTCCCAGTCAGATTCACAACAGAGAAATGAAATTTCTTTGTGTGAATTACATCAGTCTGGATGTTTTCTGGAATTCATGCACAGGAACAACTTTGAGTGGAGTTCACTTGGCAGCAGCTCATAGCTCTATGTTGTTGGCCACCACAGCAGACTGTAAGAATGTGCACATGTGGGAATGTTGTCTTCCTTCTGTGAATACTGTTCTAACAGCCCTGGATCCGGGCATGGATCAGCTTTGTGACTGTTTGTTTATATACATTGTTTATATGTAAGTGTTATCTTGTGGGCATGTGTTCTCATATGCTTTGCACTTGCTGAGAAAGGGAAGAGGATAATAGTATAAGTAGGATCTCAGTTATCTGGTAGCTTGTGCCACCAGATCTTCAGAAAGGACATCTGGTATCTTAGGGTAAAATTCTATTTTCATTTTTAGCTATGTAAATTAGGTTATGACTGCTGCACCACCTATTGCCTTTATTACACCTCCATTATATTTCACCTTTCATTTTCATGTTGCTACCTAACCTGTGTAGCACTAGTAAGAGCTGATTATGTGCTCCAAGCCTGCCCTTTGCATTTCACTCACTGACTAGCATATCACCAAATCTCCTCTAGATTGACATACATGTTATGTCAGAGCACTGGAGGATATAGCTGCATGCTTCTAGTAGGGTCATAGCCGCTGCTGAAAGGTTAAGCTTGTGTTAGACACTTGCATTTGTTTAACTGAGCCCGTCCTTAGGTCCCTGTTGCTGTGTTGACCAGACATGCGATTCAGTTAGTTACCCTCACACAAGTGGCTGGTGTCAGAGACCCCTCAGATTGAAACAGCTACTTAGGGCCTGGCAGATAAGGCACATCTCCTGTAGAAGAGAGGTCAGAACCAGCAGGCTCCAGGGGTGATGGGTACATAGATATGTACCCATAGATATGTACCCATAGATAGATGTCCATAGATACCCATGTGTAGAAAACTGAATTCAAAGTCATAGATCTCTATTGATACATATGCACCTATACACACTACACACCTATACACTGAAGTTTTTCATATCTGATATTTATTTTAAAATTATCATCTCCTTTGTCTCATTTTTTTTTTAATTATTTCAATTTGGGGCTGTAGAGCATGATTTTCTTTAAAACAGTACAAGCTGTGATTTATTGCCAGGTGCCCTTTCCTTTCTTTATTGATTGCACAAGTGTGTGCATGTAAATACTTGATTTGTTTATTCCACTGTGTCTCCCACTGAGGTCTCTTTGTGGTTTGAAAAAAAACAAACCCAAAACCAACCAAATCCCATAAATGCCAGGAATTACAAATAAAAGACTATTTCCAATTTGAAATTTTGAAACAAAAGCGTTTGCTATTATTTTTGGAAATGTGAGGAAAAATATAACAGGGATTAATTAAGACATATGAACAAGCTGTAGATACACTGGCTCAGAACAATGGTTCCTGTTGCCACAGGTTTTTCCCTGTCTTATATGGCTTCCTCAGGAAAATTACTTACTAAGAATGGAAACATCTGCAGGTTTCTGCATCCAGGACATTTAAGAATATAATATGGAAGATGCTGAGATACCCAGAAGGTTAATCTCATGCTGCCAATGTAAATTAAGCTGAGTCTTATTTAGTGAAATATATGTGAAAAGCAGTAATTTAATAAAAGCACGTGGTCATGTGGAAATAATGATTTCTTTTTCCAGTATTTCTTCCCCCTCAAAAAATGTAAAATCCCCTTTGCCGCAAAACATCCTTGTCTCATTTCTAGTATGAATTTCAATTTACAATATCAACACTAAAGGAAAATAGCTAACGTGCCTTATGATAACAGCAAAATGTATTGTCATTGTATCTGGGTATGAACTATGAAATTGGTTCCTACACTGAAGACTTTTCATTATAGGTTTAAAATAATGATAACAGGTGGATTCTAACAGATTGGAAGAGCATGAGTTATTAGTATTGGAACAGCACACGAGAAAATGTGTTGTTGTTTAAGCACTGACTAATTAAGAATTCATTTAGCTAGTCTTGGTGCATATGTTTCAAATTTGATAATATCCTGCAGAAGCCAGAACACCTATGGATAAGGTTTACATGTAGAGGAAAGATCCTGCCCAGTGTAGACTTTGGAGCAGGCTTTTGGAGAGCATTTTGAAGAAATATTTCCCTTGAGAAAGTAGGAATAAATACTTCTTTAAGAGACAGAAATGTTACTTAGTGCATATAGACTCCTTTTCTAAACGAGATCTGTAATGACAATTCTTCCTTGTATACCTGACAATTCCCATCAGTGTGCACCCTGATTAGATGCTATTAATTTTTAATTCCAGCCTAGTAGTAGTTCTTTGTATATAGATTCATCTCATCTACTTAAGCATCTAAATATCTTAAGTTAGGAGCCTGCTCACTGAGGACAATAAACATCTCCATAACTCTCTCTTTTTCTTACATTTGTGGAAATGCTTAGGAAGATCTTAAGGTGACTTTTGACTCAGGAGGAAATGTAAACAACACTGTGTGCTAAAAGATCCATTCATAAATGAAGCACTGGTCATGAAGATTAAAGCAAACAGAAACAGAACAAGTTACAAGGGAATTTTCCCAGGTGCAATGGCTAGCTCTTCCCTGTTATGTAAATTAGCTACAAAGCATCACTGTTAAATATCACCCATGAGTGAAATTAATTGATGTCCCCTCAGCATAAGCTTATGTCACAGGCTAGTACTAATGTTACAGTTAGCTCAGTAGAAAAGATGACTTTTTAATAATGACTTTTGCAAGCCGCTACCTTTTACTCAGTGAAAACAAAAACAGCCTGACATGAATACATGCTACAAGATCACTTGGTCCTACTTTTTTTCAGTCTCCTATATCACCCCTGGGAATATAAATACAATGGCACACTTCTTCCTTGGATATTCCTGATGGTTCCCAGAGGGTTAACCTAAATGAGATACTATTTGTTCTTCATTCCCATTGCATTTAATATAATACTTAAGTGCACTCAGATGTTAGTTCATATGCCTTAGGATCTTAAATTAGGTGTGGCCTTTCTGGATAATATCAGATTCATCACAGGTCATATTTAACTCCATAAAATTTTAGAGGAGCTTTAAGAGGAAAATAAGAAATGAAATGTCCTTCTGCAGGTATCTCAAGGTTTGTCTTGGAAGGATCAGACCTTAATGCAATGAAGGAATAATAGCTTAGGTAGAAAATCTTACATAAACTGGGACATAAAACACAACAAACTGTCATTTTAGGAGTGTTAGATTGTCCCTAGGCAATTTTGTATTCTTTTATTTATACACATGTATGTTCTCTTCTTACTAATTGCTGTTGACAAATAGGAGTTCTGGCTCTTTTGTAGGAAATAGCTTTTGTCAGCAGGCTGAAGGGCAGAGATTTTACTGAGAGGCAGAACATGAGCTAATGTTCCCCCAAAGAGCAATGATGAGTCTATGTGGCAATGCTACTTCTCTTCATGGCAGCTTTACCTTATTATAATGATAGTATTTGTACAAGAAATTGATAACAAATGTTCCTGAATGATCGGTCAGTGCTACCAACCAAATAGTATGCTAAAGCAGTATCACTCCTGTGAAACACAGTTGTTCCAGTAATTCTAGCTCAACCATCATTTACTTGATTTCTCAAGGACAAGACTAGGTGTTGCTGGAGAAAATCTTGATTGCATTCCTTATAGTTAAGTTAGTCTATCACATCTCAATTTAAATGCATGTTTTTAGTGGTTAAATACTGCCTTTTAGTTGTGGCTGAAACTGTAATTAAGAGATTGATCCAGATTATTTTTCAGTGTTTTCTCAAAAATTTTGCAGCCATGTCTCTAAACAAAATTACAAAGAAATACATACAACTATTCCTCTTAGGAGTGCATTTCTCTTGTAAACTATCTGATGAGATAGGAACATCTAGACAATAATCTGTAACAGTAATTTCTTAAAATTTAGTCATATTGCTCCATTTCACTGCACACAGTCCTTCACATCTGCCCCTCATCCCTTGCTGACTGAATCTATAAAATGAAAAAATTGTATTTACTGCCAGGCTTCTGAAGATTTGAAGATTAAGAGTTTTCTGGAATACTTACTCTCTAGTATTACCTAAGTTAATGGGTAAGGAAAGAAACTGTGTCACAGGAGAGTCCAGAGCAATAGGTTTAATTGTGGGATTGAGTGCACCCTCAGCAAGTTTGCTGATGACACCAAGCTGAGTGGTGTGGTTGACACACTAGAGAGACGGGATGCCATCCAGGGGAACCTGGACAGGCTTGAGAGGTGGGCCTGTGCAAACCTCATGAAGTTCAACAAAGCCAAATGCAAGGTCCTGCATCTGGATCGGGGCAACCCCAGTGCAAGTATGGGCTGGGCAATGAGTGGCTTGAGGCCAACTCTGAAGAGAAGAACTTGGGAGTGGTGGTAGACGAGAAGTTCAAAATGAGCCAGCAATGTGCGTTTGCAGCCCAGAAGGCCAATAACCGTGTCCTGGGCTGCATCAAGAGAAGCGTAGCCAGCAGATCGAGGGAGGTGATTCTTCCACTCCAGTCCACTCTCATAAGGCCCTACCTGGAGTACTGTGTCCAGTTCTCGAGCCCCCAACACAAAAAAGACATTGACCAGTTAGAATGAGTCCAGAGGAGGGCTACAAGGATGATCCAAGGGCTGGAGCACCTCTCCTATGAGGAAAGGCTGAGAGAGTTGGGGCTGTTCAGCCTGGAGAAGATAAGGTTCTGGGGAGATCTTATAGCGGCCTTCCAGTACCTGAAGGGGGCCCACAAGAAAGCTGGGGAAGGACTTTTCATAGGGGCAGTTAATGACAGGACAAGGGGAAATGGCTTTAAGATGAAAGAGGGTAGATATTAGGAAGAAATTCTTCACTGTGAGAGTAGTGAGACACTGGAATAGGTTGCCCAAGGAAGTTGTGGCTGCCTCATCCCTGTAAGTGTTCAAGGCCAGGTTGGATGAGGCTTTGAGCAACGTGGTCTACTGGAAGGTGTCCCTGCTGCTGGCAGGGGGTTTGGAACTAGATGATCTTTAAGGTCCCTTCCAGCCCAAACCATTCTGTGATTCTATAATCTTAAACACAGTGCTTCTTTCTGAGGTGTGTTATAGAATCTTCTTTTCTCTCCTCATAGATGGGGAAAGATCACATTGTCAGCATGTCTTACACAACAATACAAAGGAAAAAAAAAAAAAAGCACAAAAATAAACAGTATATTTCCCTGTCTGCTTCACTTGTAACCCTGTCAAGTTCTCTCCCAGTATTAAAGACACTTGGAAGCCAAGGAATTTTTTTTATCATTCTCTTACTGATTAGTCTTAGGCTGGAAACTAGTCTATACAGAAGTGTGGCTTTCCTTCTGGCACCATAAATGTTGGATCAGTCTCTCTGGGCTAATTGCTAATATATTTCCCAAAGGAAAAACAAACAAACAAACAAACAAACAAAAGTATCCTGATGAACTTGATGAACTTATCCTATTTAATGGGAAAAGTCATACCTATGCCCTTACATTCCCAGAGGAAGATACCTTGCAATTATCTCCATTCTTCTGTTGTCTGATTTCTTCAACAATGAACTCTGGGAGATTATTTGAGACAGGATGGATGTCCAACCTATTTACAATACTGGCAAATTTTTCATGTCTCAGCAAGGCACAAGATGAAGAGTAATTAAGAGAAGATATTCTCTATCTTTACCACATTCCCTCCACAGACATGCATTATATAAGACATCTAATTCTATAGACACAAAATGAGATGAGTACAAACCACCCCTTGGGTAGAGTTTTGGCTTTTAAAACTGCATATATTTAGGCTGTCATACTATGTTCAGCACAAAGATCCTCTTTCACAAATGTAGGGACAGTATTACCATAGGCACTTACACATGCCAAGGCTCTGACAATGAGTCCTTACTATATTTATTCTGAAGCCTTAAACTAAGAGAGGGCGATGTAAGCATAGAGGTGTCTCGATGGCTGAAAGGGAATTGTAAGTTCAAGGAAAACCCTGGAAAGTTACCTTTGAAGTACAGAGCACAGAGTTTGTGAAATAGATCCAACTAAGATGCAAGTATTGAAAAAAATGCACACAGAAATTTTTATTCATGGTTTCTGTCTGGTTCTTTGAGAATATCAGCCATTCCCTGGGCTGAGCAGTGTCTCTCTCTGCAAGAGATAGCTGTACAGGGAAATTGAGGCTGAGAGAGGCATAGTTGACAGAACAGATGAGAAACTCAAAAGCAGGCAGTAATTTACAGTAATTTAGTTAAGAAGGACGTCCTGATCAATGATGTGCCAGAGAATGCATGAAATGGAGTCTCAATGGCTTCATACCACTGAATTGAAGGTGAGGGAATTGAGTTTGGAACTTGTACTAAGGTTAGAAAGAGTGAAGATAGCTCTAGGGGGTATAGACACCAGATAAGAAGCTGTTAAAGGAAGCAGAAGGGATGAGGAGGTTGTTATTATTTCTATGGACAAATGAACTAAACTGAGATGGTCCTGGCTCTGGAATCCTCGTGCTGAGTCTCTTCTGTTACTCCAGTGGTCCCTTGGATAGCACTGAGCCATGTCAAATAGATCTTTTACAAATAACCCTCAGGACAAAAATTTGGGAGCTAGCAAGTGCCAGGGAAACTTCTAAAACAGGCATCTTTCCTATAGCCTCTTTGTTCAAGTAGGAGGGTGAGGGTTACCATGGCTGCTCCATTCAAGAGAGGCTTTGCAGCAGAGACTGGCCCCAGGCACACAGGATGAGCTGTGGCTCAGCTGATATTTCCTCCACACTTGGGAACATGCAGAAGAGCCACATAGCTGTTATCAGCTCAGACAGATTGCTGTCCACAATCTCTGGTCATCCTCCCAGCTCAGATTTTCACACAGCCGTTAAGGACAGAATGGCTACCTGTATTGTTTCTCTATGAGCTTGCTGTGAGAATTTCAACTGGAAGGGTACAGGTAGTCCTGTATTCGTGGTTCCTAAGGAAAATCTGCCTTTCAGTTTGCATATATAATCTGAAATGTTTATATATTTTCTTCACTTTGCAAGTGCATATGATAACCTCTCAGGGCAGCTCTGTGATGTTGGTTCTAGAAATAAATGTGTATTTAATATAATTCAGCAGAGCTTTCTAAATTTCTTTCCATTTCACCTGTTTCTCCCTTTTCTTCTTGACATTGAGTATAAAGACTTTGTGAAGCTGCTAGAGCTAACTCTGAAAAGAGCACAAAATGAAATATCACGGTACATCTTTGCTCATGCAGAGGATGGCATCCTCTGTGCTGCAGAATTTGCTTTGTGCTTTTCAGATGCTTGAAGTCCAAAAAAAGAGACACCATAAAAAAATCTACCAGTATCAGAATAAACCCCACAGAAGTACTCAATTTTATAAAAGATATACCAAAGCATTTCTCTCTCAACATTTTTATTATTATACAGTTTTTCTCCCCTTCTCCCAGAAAGTTTTCCTAGAGTCCTTTGGAAAAAAATGAGTCACTTTCTCACACTCTCACATGCATCAGCTTTCAGATAATTTTAAAACAATGTGACTTTTTCTTTTTTATTTCTTTTTTTTTTTTTAATAACTGAGAACTTCTTCAAGTTCTCAATGTTTTCTCCTTGAAGGATTTTAAATACTTAATAATCCCAAGATATTGATAAATACTACTAGGACTGTCTATTTTTGTTTGTTTTTAATTTCTATGCATTTCTCAAGGATTATAAAAAATATCCATTAATGATGCACTGAGGTGGAAAAGCCATCAGCTAGAAAGAGGCACTTCAGTGGAGGGAAAAAAGAATTTAAGGTTTTTTTCCCCCTTAAATAAATTCCTATAGACAGTCTGAGCATTCTGTCAAACTGCTGTTTGACATCAAGGAATAGCGAAACACAGAGTTCTAAATGAATTATTATTACAACAAAAATGCTGGATCCTGATATTTAAATATACTTACCCTGCATCTTGCTTAGAGTAAAGGTGTTGCAGAGCAGGTCCAAGCAGCACTTGTGGATTCCTCTTGGATGGCCATATTTTCAGTGTCATACATTCTGGTTTACCTGTGTTTATGGTTAAGTAGAGAGATTTTTACCATATAATTATTATTTCAACATACTTCTAGCACTGGAAGGTTCATTAGTTATCTATAAATGTAAAAACTCTTATTCCATCTTTAAACTTGCATAATACTCAGAATTATTCTAACCTTCTTCCTCCCATGGGGAATTTGAAATGTTCTGAGAAAAAGGAAGGGAGAAGGAGAAGGAGAAGGAGAAGGAGAAGGAGAAGGAGAAGGAGAAGGAGAAGGAGAAGGAGAAGGAGAAGGAGAAGGAGAAGGAGAAGGAGAAGGAGAAGGAGAAGGAGAAGGAGAAGGAGAAGGAGAAGGAGAAGGAGAAGGAGAAGGAGAAGGAGAAGGAGAAGGAGAAGGAGAAGGAGAAGGAGAAGGAGAAGGAGGAGAAGGTCGCTCTTAAGTCTTTGTTCATACAACCTAAATTTAGCCTCTAAGGCATCTTTCATAGCAGAAAAGCTCCTAGATTGCTCTTATGGTCTTCACAGGACCAGTCAGTCCTCTGTTAATAATGGTCTGCCAAAAAGCTTTGTTTATCCCAGCTGCATTCTGCTGGATCCAGTCCACATGTGCTAGTGCTGGCAAAAAATAAATGTCTCTCTCTCTTGTCAGAATGGCCAATATGTTTTCCAATAGTTTCTAAGTAACATATCCTGAGATTTAGAAGCCAGTTTTACATAGCTGAGAGATACAGTTAACTAAGCTGCAATATGTCTAGACTTAACACTTGAGCCTGGAAAACATTCCTGGACTTGCAGGATTATTTTGGCCATTGAATTATGTGGGTCAGAGCTTCACAAGCTTTCAAAAATATAAAATTATACTGAATATTAAGAAAGTACAGGCTTTCATAACAGACTTCTGCTGCTTCATCCTTACATTTGAGCAATAGTATAAGAATAGTTTTGAAACTTTTTTCAAGACACTGAATTGCTTATCCAGTACCTAAGAGTCCAGATAAGCAAATGCATACAAGACTCTCATACTTATATTTATATTGAACTTTTAAATTCAGAAAAAGTTTGTACTATTTTCTATTTCTTGCAAATGTTTGGAATTAATCTTGTTTTGTACAGATTAGGTCGCTTATTAACATAAATAAAAAGATAAATACATGCACAGAATTTGCAATTAATTTACCATCATGACAAGGTTCATTAAATTAATGCATTGGAAAGTATAACTAGCTATAAAAGTACAGTAGAGAAATGACAAATATACTCCACATCAGATACATAATTAAACCCATGCCCAACTTTATCCTTCAATGCGTTGATGAATAGGACCTTTCACAAGGGGCTGTAAAGGTTTGTAGAGGACTAGTTTGGCTTAACATAGAGGAAACGAGTACTGATAAATCTTTATTGTACAAATCACCACAACTTGACAGAAGAAGGAAAGAAAAGTTGGAGACAGCAGACTTTGCTCTGTCAGAGTGAAGAAAGAGGGTAAAAATACCATATTCCATATAGTGAAGAGACAAGTTAAATAGTTCCTTATCATCTCTGTCAGCACTGGTAATCAAATAGTGGCAAAAGAAAATAAAAGGTTAAAAGGGCAATTTATGAGTGTTTAGGGGTTGTGAATTAAGGAAACAAACATGACTTTTGTCCAGATAATTCTGAGGAAACTATCTGAAATGTAGAATTAAATCGACTGATTTGCCCAGTAGGAAACTCGCTAAAACAGAAAACAGCATCAGTCAGTGGTAATTTTATTGCTTCACAACAGCACTGCAGAGGTAATATTCCCAGATTTTACATATAAAGAAACTGAAGTAAACAATTTGTACTGATTAAACTACTAGCACATTCATTCCCACTGCCCTACATAAAAGCTGGATTAGTCAAAAATGACAGAAGTGTCCCGTTCTGAGATTCTGGCCTGTAGGCTCAAAATAGCAATTCCTTGATCCATACTGCAAGTTAATGCGTAGAACTTATAATTTTCTACCTTTAGAATTACAGTGGTTCCTGTGGACTAACACTGGGCTAGCACTGGGCTAGCATTTGGCTAGCAGCCAACACAGCCATTCGCTAACTCCTCCCCACCCCCAGGGGATAGGGGAGAGAATGGGGAACAAGGGTAAGGAGGCTCATAGGTTGAGATAAGAACAATTTAATAATTGAAATAAGATAAATCTTAAAATAATTCTGATATTAAAATAGTACTGATAATAATAAAATATGCAAATAATATGCAAAATAGTTATACACAGGGCACTTGCTCACCACCCGCTAACCAAGCTCAGACAGTTCCCAGATAACGATCCCAGAGGAGCGACAATCCTGAACCAAAACCGCAATCCTGGAAGAGCGAGAGCCCAAGCGAAAGCCAAAGAGCTAAAAGGAGGAAGAACCCCTCATTAATGTACTGGACATGACGTGATATGATATGGAATACCCCATTGGCATATCCAAATGCCAGTTTAGCTTATTAATTTAAACATTCCTCGGCCTCTTAGATCTTGCACTTGTAGACTAACAGAACACAAAGTCCATCACTTCCAGTGACAAAAATGAAAACGCTGGTATGTTATCAGTGTTTCTATCTTAACAAATCCCGTGCTGAAAGCAAAAAACAGCATTATTCTAGCTGTTAAAAATAAACTCAGCACTTTCTAATCTGAAAACCAGGAGAATTATTTCCCATTAATAGATTGTCCAATCCTGTATGCATTTAGTGCTCCAGTGACAATGGTATCTATGTGCTTTCATGAATTATGAGTATATTTCTAAATAGTTTAAAAGGTGATGACAGAGACTTAGCCTTACCAATTCTATTGAAAATGGTTCAATGACATTGAAGTCCTTGCATAAAATTCATCTACTACTTCAGGCTACAGAACTTGTTGATGGAAGTGTGTGTACTTGTGTGTTCAAAGACTGCATTTTTGAGGTGGCTATATTTAATGTTCAGGAGATATATTTAGCAGTCACCTTCACATACAATACCTTGTCGACTCATTTTGTGTTGAAATGGGTAAGATATCTCTTCCCAGTTTTGCTTTAATGAGTTGGTAAAGCCTCAGCTATAAACTGCAAGCTGCATTCAAGTTAGCTTTTAAAATATTTTTGGAGATAAAACTGGCATTATTTATGTGCTTCACTTAACATGAATAATGTATCAGTTTAGCTTAAGCTAAATAATTCAAATCAAATGTTGATAAACTTTAAAAGCCTTTTTATATGGAGATTCAGAAAGAATTATATCGCCTTTGAGACTTATACTGAATGTGTTTACTGTGGATCTTTTAATATTTTTTAAAAGATCTTTGTTGATATGCATGTTTCTTTCTTTCTGTTGGGGAGAAAAAAAATCACCTTTGTTGCTGCATGACAGATGGCAACCACAAAAGACATCATATTAGATATGTTTGAAAAAGATCATATGAATTTAAATTTTATACACAGATATTTCACAACAAAGAGCTTTGTAAAGAAATTTGGGGAGCAGAGAGAACAAAGTACTTGAGTTTGTGCATGCACACATATACATACATATAATAAATGCATATGTTATGATGCATTAGACTTTCCACAAGAGTAGCAACAGTGGATTATAAAGCACTGTAGTTGGAAAGCAAAAACTCCTCAGTTCATGTTTTGAAATCAGTTTTATACACATAGCAGAGCAAGAGGACAGGAAGAATACATTCAATAGAAAACATTATTGATTTAGAGCTTGAGTCTGACTTTGTTTTCATCAGTATGCATATGGATCACACCAGTGTGTCTGAAAGTAAAATGAAGCTTGAAATATAATTTTTTTTTTCTTCTGTGGAGAGCTTTCTAAAGAGAAAAAAAACCCCAACAAAACAAAACACAAAAATAAATAGCTAGTAAATATGGAGTATGTCGGACAATACTCCAAAATTTTTTACTGGGCAATATTACCCCAGAATTAAGACCACTTGATTTAGCTTTCTTCATAGTCCAAGCTCTTGTAACATGTGATTATCAATCCTTTTGGAATGGGTCTTCTATAGTCATAATTCAATGTCTAAAATCAGTTATGACCCAAACTGAGCCATCAAAACCATTTAAAACTACTTAACCCCCACCCCCCACACCAAAAAACCCAACAACAACATTTTTGGTTCTTTGTTTCTTTTTTTTTTTTTCCTCCTTTTCTTTTGAGTTAGTTTTTACCAGAATCAGTTCCTCCAACATGTTATTTCATGAGGCAAACACAAGCTCCTCTGCACAAACAAAGGAAAAAGAAACACATGGAAGGGAAGGAGCAACCATGGATAGGAACAAGATGAAGCTCTGCCTTCAGAAGCCATGACCATAGCACGTTCGTGGGGTTAACTTGAACAGCTCCAATCTCTGAGCTGAATTAGAGGCCTAAACACCAAAAAACCCCAAAGAAATATGAAGGAACAGAGGTGGTAGTGTGCAGAATGCATTGTAAAATTTTCAAGTTGGACTATGACAGTATTCATGCCAACCTTTTTCTTTTCACTAAGACTTCTAAGGTAGAGGCAGAAAATATGAGTCCCAGCTAGAAACTGTAGTACAGCTATGGATGTAGTACAATATGAAATTATACAATATGCAAAGAGAAGTCTCCTGTAAATTCTCTGTGGCCTGCAAATACCTCTGCCAACAGTTTGGTACAAAACTTTTCACACTTGTAACTGGTATCTCTTGAATTTCTTAGTTTATACATAGAATAAGGAAAGAACTTGAAACTTGAAATATTAGATGTTTCCAAAAATTTTCTTTCACATTTTTAGCACTGAAATGTTGACATCATAACATTTCCACAAATGTTACGTCTTGAGCAATCAAAAAATTATATTGATCACAAAATAATGCAGGCAGAGCAAAATAATAGAAGAAAATATTAAGAGAAACTATTTTTTTACCCTAAATTACATCCTTCCAAAAGATAAAAACAGTATAATGCTGTCTGCCATAGGTCTAATGATATTCTCAGGATTGCTTCACATCTTTTGAATATCAACAGATATAAAAGGATGTGTAATTAACATCTTTCCTTTCTCTTTTGAGTGAAACCAGAAGAATCCTGACACACTTTGGGAACACAAACCCAAACGATCTGTTTAGACTTGTTTGAGTTCAGCAAGGCATATTTTGAAGCTCAGTTTCTAATTAATGTGACAGTTGCATATCACACTTCAAGGCACTGTCCCAGTGGGTTTCAGTTCTCTGTGGATCATGGATAAAGGAAAAAAAAAAACAAAAAAAAAGGCTGATATTCAGATGTTGAAAAGTGTTATGCATTCTTTCATTACAACTGACTTAAATCTACCTACACCTGCTGAGATTTTCATATAATTTAAAACAGAGTTCATTAAACTATCGAGAACATAGACAATGAAGGTTACATGGACATGGCCTTACAACTTAATTAGATGAATATATAGAGATGGTTACATTTGTTACAACAAAAAAGTCTACAGTTATGTTGTTATTATTGTCCATCAAAAAATACAGGTGGACAGAGCCCCAGGACATTCCTCCCATTCTGGAGATGCTGATTTATTACCAGACTGAACACAAAATAATAAGTATGTTTCACAGGTAGTATTGCTGGTCAAATCTCCAATCAAAAAAGAGGATTTATGTGATTTTTCAGTATGGTTTTCCAGTCTTCATTTCCTGTCTTGAGCAACCTGCTCTATTTGAGCCTGCCTTGATTAGGGGTTTTGGTCTACATGATGTCTGGAGTTTCTTGTCAACCCCAAATATTCTGTAATTCTATGGTTCTTCTGCTCAATGTTTCTTTTAATAGGTTTTTATTTCCAAACAACAATAACATTAACAGCCAGCTGACTCAATAAAACTGTGTTAATCATGGAGGAATCCAAGTAAAACAAAGTAAAAAACCCTATTTTTAAAAACCTTTTTTTAGAGAGTTTATTTGCAGCACTGCAGCAGAAAGGACTCCCAGCAAGCTGCACAGACCCTCTAGTAACGTGTGAGGAGGTGATGGTCAAGGGTTTTGCTGCAGTCAATGACCTGGGAAGTGCCCAACAGGGCAGGACACCAGTACTGGGGGAGGCTAGGACACAGAGTCCTCTGGTCAAAGCTCAGCCTGCTGGACTAAGACACCTCACCTTTACCTGGTTTTTGATCAGTCTCTCCAGGCTGCTGGCGTGCACTGTTGTTACCTGGGCAAGGAATAAAAAAAAAAAAACAGGTGAGAAGTGATGCACCCGATGCTGGACTGGAGAAACAGAGTGGAGACAGGATGGACACTCAATGGCATTGCTGTGCTGCATCTCAGTTTCTTCAGTAGGAGCTTGATGGAGAACAGCTGGGTCACCCAAGCTTTCTTTGCTCCTTCTGGTGTCCTGTGCACAGGGAAGGGGCAGAGGAAGATCTCTATGAGACCTAAAGTACATTTTCTCTCTCCTTCCACCCTGGGGAGCACTTCCAAGTGTCCCTGAAACACCCAGGTACTGCCCAGTAGTTGAGCAGAGAACAGTAGCAATGGTGACACTAGGGCTGGACAGGTATTTTCCAGACACAGCTGGGTGAAGTGGGTCACCAGCTCTGTCCTAGAGCTGACACAGCTTCAAGGGGGCACCTTTTCCAACCTTAGGAGTAGTGTGTCCACATTTAGTAGTGTTTGGAGCATCCACCCTCAGCATGAGCGCCAGCCCCCCAGACTGAACTGCCAAGCAGGGTTTACTCAAGAAGTCTGATGACCCAGAGTGCCTTAGCTGCTCATTGTGACAAAGCCAGGAGAAGCATCACGTGGGACATGCTGGTAGGGCCTACACCAGTACCATCCACAACTGGTCCTACTGTCTTTCTGCAGGTGTCCTTGTTCTGTGCGGGTTTAGAAGGGCATGTTTCCGCCAGTCAAAGCAGGAGTCCAAATGGAAAGGCTCTATCTTGTTATGGGGCTGGGAGAAAGGAGATGAACCTTAGCAACAGAGACCAGGGATGGATTTTCTGCAAAAATTCATCTTTATCTTTTTTTCTGAATGCCAACTTTTTAACACCAACTTTCTTAGTTTTTGATAAATTTCAGTGTCTTTAGCTTGAAGTTGGACCACAAACTGAAGGCACTGCCACTCATTAGCTATGACAGCATTCTTGTGGCTTAGGTATAATGTATAGCTTCTCTATTTCTGCTTAACTTTTGCTGAAAGATAACATAAAGTTGTAGCCCATTGCCAAAGGTTTTTCTTATAGGAAGCAAAAGTGGATGCTTCTTCAATCTCAGTCACCTGAGAGTTCAAGGTTCAGCCTACATTCTCCATTTTTTCCCCTCTATAGGTAGCGGAGAGTTAGGCACCTTCAGAAGGTGCTTTATCATCAAATAAGTAACTTAAGAAAAGTTGGAAGAATAGCTTTTTAAAAAATACATTTCCCCTTTTCCATTGACAGTGAAATCCTAGACAACAATCCTAGATTCTGGATGGTCACTCTTGGGTTTAATAGATAGAGTCTACACCGCTAGGTGGGGATTCAATTCACCTAACTTTGTATAATTTTGGTGTATACATTGGGCTATCTGGACTGTCTTTCAATTAAACGGAGGAGAAACTAGGAAATTTAAGTACAAGCCATCTCATCTTAAAGTAGACAACTAAGATCACTTTAATGAATCATTCCTATTTCACTCCAGTGGTTCAAATTAATGTAAAAAACTCAGATGCGGATATCTATAGTGTAGATTCCTAAAGACAGAAGAGGTGAATCCAATCCCAAAGTCTGATCAGATGAATCTCACTCTGATGTTACAGAGCAAGGATTCTTCATAATTTTTGTAGATAAACCTGCCAAAAGCTATACATCAGCTTTTTGAAGAACTGTTGATTGTTAAATTGCTCCTTTCATTTCTATTTGAGTTTGTGGCTCTTTCACATCTGTAGTGGCTGCCTGGGTTTGTTTTACTTGATCAATCTAAATAAAT
This sequence comes from Caprimulgus europaeus, assembly GCA_907165065.1. Next base: position 119,860,672 of record OU015523.1, read on the forward strand.
ACTTATAGAATTTTTTTTATTTTTGCCCCCTCTATATTTACAGCAACACAGAACTTGTTTACAACTCAGCAGCATCCTTGTACTCCAGGAACATAAAGAGTGGGATACAGTGGGAGCTGTATATGACATCAGAGTTGATCCCATGCTGATAAGACCAATATCAGTCCCCAGTTGTGATCCATCTGAATGAGTTTTGAATAGACAGCATGTTAAGAAAGAAAACAAGCTTTCATTTACACATATATCTTGCTAATCAGGTTTGATAAGAAAAGAGAATTAGGCAAAGAAAAACACATGATGTTTTAATAGGAACAGTAATGAAATATTATGGTTTTTGGGTTGGTTTTTTGTTTGTTTTTTTCTTTGATTTTTTTGTTTGTTTTGTGTTTTTTTTTTTTTTTATCTAGTGCAATGTAGTGGTGATTCTATCAGGAACAGAGCTGCTCTTCTACAAGGTATTTCTGAGTGGGATCTGTTGTTTTGGGGGTTTTTTGTTGGTTGGTTGTTGTTTTTTTTGTTTGTGTTGTTTTTTTTTCCCCAGACTGCTGGGTTGCCCAGAGCGGAGAACACAGTATTACATCAATGAATGAAGCTGAGAATTTTTGGTAGAGTTTTTCTTTTATTTTGGCCTCTAACCCACAGGATGTTGTTTTGTTGGTAAAATACATAGTATATTGTAGGAAATAAGAATTTTACTGAATAGCACATTTATTGTCTATACCATACTTACCTGTAAACTGATCAGATAGCATTTGATTCAAGATACGATGGAAAGAAAAAATAAATTGTTTTTCTATACTAATTACTCCAGTTCCACCATTTAGAGTATGTGCTCATTTTAGTTTTTATATGCATTTACAGGTATTGAACTAAATTTACTTTTGGGGCAATTTCACAAAACCCAAGGAAACTGAGACCCCAAAAGCTAACACAGAATTTGTTTCAGAAGTAACATAAGTGGACAATTGTCAGTTTTAACTTTCTGGGAATTGGGGACAAACTAAGGAACAGCTTAGGATCTCACAGAAGATAAGTGTTACTAGAGAGATTAAAAATTAGAAGTCTGTAGTGTGCAAGCCTCCAAACAATCCATTTTAACATGTGGTTTTTGTTCTGAATTTTTAAACATATTAATAGCTGATTAGCTTCCAATTATATATAATATAATATATATTAAATTATATAGAAGCCTCTAATCAACCAGCACATATTTTTCCAAAGCAGAAACTGACACAGATTATGTTTGTGACTCTCCCACCTTTTCCCAACATAGCCTTTTCTGTTCCTTTTTTTTTTTTTTTTTTTTTTTTTCTTTTTCAGTTTTAAGGAAAAATGAAACAGATGGTTGTAGCTAACTCTATCATCATGATACAGAATCTGTGTGTATGGTTAGTGAGTCTCTGTGGAATGTTACTATAGATACTTTATTTCTATGTATATAACCTACAGGTCATCTTTAAAAACAAAACAAAAATAAGATGTAGCAGAAGCATGAGCTACATCCAAAGGAAAATTGTATCAAGTACGCCAATTCCCACAAGTTTTCCACTACTAACTCCCTATAGATTTTTCCACTTCTCTCAGTAACTCTCCTTCTCTGTTTCCTCCTTCTTCTTGTATATTTGATTTTGTGTAGGTTTTTAGAAAAAAAAATTCAAGTTAGAGTGCCCTTAGAGGATTATGAGCTACTAAAATAGAACTTAAATAGATGAAAACATGGGCAACACTTGATAAAAGTACTCAAGGATATTTTACAGTTGTGGAATAATGTTCTTTTCATTCTTTCCCCTCCTCATACCAATCTCTGAAAACTACTCCACAATAACATTAGATTAAGAAGTTTCTTCATTTGAAAAAAAAAAAAAAAGGATACTTAATCAATCTTCTAAATTCGCATTTAGGCAGACTGATAAAATAGAAAGAAAACCTAGCTGTGACTGTGTCTAAGTATTGATTATGAAAAACCCTACTGTTAGATGAAAAGCGTGGATATATGAAAAACTAATATTCTCATATATTTAGGAAGATTTTGGAAATCATAGTATAGTTCATGTTTGACATTTCATAATTTAAACTTTAAAGTCTGTCATTAAGCTAAAAAATATAAAAATATAAAAAATATAAACCACAGAATCACAGAATACTTGAGGTTGGAGGGGACTGCTGGAGATCATGTAGTCCAACCCTTCTGCTAAAAGCAGTATCAGCTAGAGCAAATTGCCTAGCACTATGTACTGCTCTACAGATACATTCTATGATATGGATTTTGACATTTTAATCAGAATTATTTTAAAATCACAAATTTAATGTTACTCTTGAAATTTCATGCTGAAGATAACATTGTTCCCCCCAAAATACTGACAACAAACCATACCAGATGAATTACAGCAGGATCTGAAAATTTAATTTCTCAGTACAACAGATGTTACATTTTTACACCATGCTTCAAAAGCTGCCTTTAATCTTCAACAACTCATTTTGAAATTTCAGCTTGATATCTAAAAGTTTAGCAAACACTCCTTCCATTTTCTGTCCCAGTCTTCTGTGGGCCACTCACAGGAACTCTCCAATGTGCTGACGACCAAGTGAGATCGATAAACTCATTGTCTCATCCCATTGTCCATTAATTACACCATGTGTGAGGTTCTTTTGCTCAGGTAAAGCAGATTAAATACTTGAACCAGAAAAATTCTAGGGTTTTGATAGCTTATGAGACATGAAATTTCCACAATAAAAGATAGCCTCTTCTCTTTATTACAAAGCAGTAGAAGTTCTATGCTATCGCTGATAATTCACATGGCAAAAGCTGATATTATTGTCTATATGTTGAGTGCACCACACACTCCTGTTCAGATCCTTTGACAAACCAGACAATACTGTTTCACTGACCTTGAGAGTGTATATTTCATTAAATATATTGTTCATCATCCTCTTCCATGAAGAACCTGTATTTCATTTCCATGAGCAGGAACTAAACGTACTCGAGATCTACCATAAAACTTTGATATCAGTATAGTTACATCAGAATATTTTCAGATAAGGCAAGAAATGTAATTTAAAAATGTGGCAGAAAAGAGTCTTGACTGTTAAAGTAGTGTACTTTTGGAAACAATTGACACGAGCTTTGTGTTTAGTTTCCTTATAACAATGGCTTTAATGGTGTTTTACTGTGTGACTTCAAATTGAGGATTTATTTAAGATGAGATTTCCAAAAGTATGACTCATTTTCTGAGCTAAAAATGAGAACAGATATCAGGCCTGATGTCTCTTTCTCCCATATTCTTCAAACCTAATAGAAGTGTGAAACTTCTGAATATTTGGCCTTAAGTTTCTTATGTCATCTTATGATTTAATGTAGAACAGCCTCTGAATAGCTACACACAAAGACACAAGAGCCAGGGATTCCCCTGTTAAAAACTGCTGGAGTGCAGAAAACTCTGATATTATTCTTACTTTTCTGGAATTTCTTTTTTTTTTTTTTTTTTTTTTTTTCTTTTTCATGATTCCAGATAATTTGCACCAAAATCTCCAAGCTACCAAATGGGAAAACATAAAGACTTCTTTAGACAATGATGGGGAAGCTACCAGGCACCTGTCCATAAGAAAAACTGAGTACAAGAGTTTATGAGGAAGTTTAGGCCACCTGTATATGGCCTTTTTGAGTCACAGAGACTCAAAGACTCTGATTCAATGTTTACAATATTTTATTAATGATCAATTTTGAATGGGCATTTTCCAAATAAGCTCAATAAAAATTCTGGATCCAGTAATTGTTTTGATGTGAGAGCAGTGTGATAGGCTATATATGCAAGAACTTTATTTGCAAAGCAGAATGAAGTAAAATTGAATGCTAAACAGTGCCAAAGAGATAATACACTGACATAGATCTAGAACATCAGCACTTGTAGAGCAATAAAATCATACCTGTCCACTAAGCAGAAACATCTGTTGCCTTTGAAATTTGTCAGAAACTAAATTTGATCTCAAAATTTCTCTCCCTGAGGACAGATAAGCTAATTTGTAACTTCTGACCATTAATTCTTCTTGACAGAGAACAACCAGGTGTACAGAATATTTGCAAACATTCACTTCCTATACAGTACCATTCATCAGCATCTATAGATCTCAAAATAGCTGAAAAGGAAGACAAATATTACCATAGATATTATAAAACTGGAGAAAACTGGAGGTTTTTAATGGGGAAATGCAACTGCAGTCACCTGAATTCTGCCTGCTAGAAAACACTGTGAAGTAAAAACCTACCAACTGTCCAAACAAACAAACCAAAACAGTGACAGAAAAGCTTCTTCTAGTTACTAAACAAATTTTCTACACTAGACCTTAACTTATCTGATTTAAAGATTACCCCTTGTGCTGGAATATCTATCACCCCATCTGGCTATGCATTTCATAAAACCTCCAGAAGGCCATTAGCGTGTGAGATTATTAACTCAAAATAATAACAAATAAATAACATTACAGTTTTAATGACACATCTGTCTGCTAAATCCATAGAATTTTTACTGTTAGACAAAGAAAATGGGTGCTATTTTTAAAATAAGTTTGGGAGAACTTTATCTGTCATATCAGATTTTAGATATCTGATTTGGAAAAATGTCTTCGTTTTATTCACTGAATTAGTACAGAGATTCCACCTCCCACTTCTCAGAGAAAGTTCATTTTCATCAAGCCTGCTCCATTGTATTTACACCTACACAAAATGTTGGAGAATTTAATACAAAACTGCATCCCTGCTGGCAAATATGCATACTACATGCAATATTATTTTATGTTTCATTATGTTTTTTTCACAAGTTCAATAAAATATATTAAATCTATTTTCTTTAATGAATTCTTTTTTTTTCTTTTTTTATTTTTTTTTTTCAAAATTTTGAAGTGCGTATTTTTAATCAGAAAACAGAAGGTAGAAAACTGAGCAGTAAACTGTGCTTCATATGAGAAGTTTGATATGTAGCATCCAAAATGTACGATAAGTTTTTGCTCCTTGGCAAAAAAAAGTTCCAACAACTACATTACATTGCTTTTTGCAGGGAGCAGTCACCACTGATTTAATTCACCTTTTGTTTAAATCTATAAGAAACATCCTGCTGACACTCAAGTGAACAGACTAAGCCAGTTCTTGGCTCTTTTGAAAGTCACCGCTTTTGGCACTTCCTCTCTCATTCATATTTTCAGTGCCAAAAAAGTGAACGTAAAAAGACTTTCAATGAAGATAAATATATATGAATTCCAAATATAGCATTGGCCAAAATACAGTGCTATGTTCCACTGAAGTATATAGTATGTATTTTAAAAGCATGGGTGATGGTTTTACTGTTTGTGCTATACTTGGACCATGAGAGCAATACAAGGTGATTTTACGCCAGATTTTGAGGACTTCCAGAGGTTAGAGGTTTAAATAAGAAAGAAATGATCCAATAAAATGCCCAGCCTTACTAGAAATTGCTGATTATTACTCGGTTATTAATAAAATAAATTGAAATATATTTCTTCCGGTGTATAAATATACCAAAATAATCAAAAGGATAATTTTTGTTTTCTTTTCTTTTCTTTTCTTTTCAATTTCTCACTTAGTCAGAAAAACAGTAGTGATTACAACATATTAGAGTTTTTTTATTAAAATATCTAGACAAATTTTATAAGTACCAGAGAGGTCACATTGTGTTGACTAGCAAACCTTACCAAAAAAAAAAAGAAAAAAGAAAAAGAAAAAGAAAAAGAAAAAAGAAAAAGAAAAAAGAAAATATTTGACACCTGCAGAATTTAAACAGAGACTTGCAGTAATTGCTGCCTTTCCAAGTGTTCCTGTGCTAAGTGACACTGAATAAGGTGGGGGCAAAATAGAACTAGGTAGTAATAGTATATCCCAGTTCTATATAGGAAACAGTTTGGGGAAATCTTATAAATTATTTTAAAAAAGAAAAAAAACAATTTTTTTTAGAGCTCTGTGTGCCATTGCATTCATTTGCCCAAAACTGTCTTGACTGATGTCAGAAGCTAACTAGGATCCAGTCTTTTTCCATAATTCATTGAAACTATCTGAAATTCAGAGATTTGGTAAGCATAGCAAAAACAGTAGTCATAGCATGGCAAAAAGCTTGGTGAGCTTAGTGAATGAACTAAAAAACTTCATGGATGTGAACAGTGTCCTTGGCTGCATCAAAAGAAGCGTGGCCAGCAGGTCAAGGGAGGGGATTCTGTCCCTTTACTCTGCTCTCATGAGATGCCATCTAGAGTACTGTATCCAGTTCTGGGGCCTCCAACACAAGAAGGACATGGACGTACTGGAGCGAGTCTAGAGGATGACCAGAGGGCTGGAACACTTCTATGAGGACAGGCTGAGAGAGTTGGGGCTGTTCAGCCTGGAGAACAGAGGGCTCTAGGGAAACCTTTTAGTGGCCTTCCAGTACCTGAAGGGGCTCCAGGAAGGCTGGGAAAGGCAGGGAGTGACAGGACAAGGGCTAATGGCTTTAAACTGGAAGAGAGGATATTTAGATTAGATTTTAGGAAGAAATTATTTCCTGTAAGGGTGGTGAGACACTGGAACAGATTGCCTAGAGAAGCTGTGGATGTCCCCTCCCTGGAAGTGTTCAAGGCCAGGTTGGATGAGGCTTTGAGTAGCCTGGTCTAGTGGAAGGTGTCCCTGCTGCTGGCAGGGGGGTTGGAACTGGATGATCTTTAGGGTCCCTTCCAACCCAAACCATTCTATGATTTTCTGATTTATGCTTACATATATAAGCAGCCTGATTTTGCACATTAAAAAAAAACCAAAAACAAACAAGACAAAAAAAACAAACCAAAAAACCCAAACAAAAAACCCAAAAGAAACCCCAAAAAACCCCCAACAGTTACACATATCATAAGAACTGCATATTAATCTCTTAACCATCACATATAAGTCAAGAAGGTGAGGTATATTGAAGAAGAAGGGAAACATGACTGCTGGACTTTAGACTGTATCATTTCATAGTGATGCATCTTTCAGAAATCATAGCAACAGGGGCACCAGAAGTTAGAATACACTGATCCTTTTTTCTAAAGTACATGGCACAAAATGACACAAAATCCAAAATGATGTTTCAATGGAAAGTTATGGAAATGTGGACTACGATTATACAAAGCTCAAATCTGCTTGTCACTAGTGCTTTTCAAGATACAGGGTCCTATTACTTTAAGCAAAGACCATGAAATAATAATGCATAAGGAAAAATAGCCTCCTCAAAGAGGATTTCAATCTGAAAACATTGGTTTATAAAACGTGGATTTTGAAGATATTGAAGCATAGTTCTAACATAAAGTTATTGCTGAGTTCTTGCATATGTTACTTCATAATTTCTTGATCTTGGGAAATTGTATGGTGATTTAGAGAAACAGAAATCCATAGAAGTCTTTGTAAAATGACACATACACATACATATACATCCATAACCGGTTCTTCATGAAAGAAGACACATTATCTTCTTTTTTATATTATTATATTTCCCTTTAATCTTGAAGAATGAGTAGAGTAACTGGTTGGATTCATCTGCATAACAGCACAAATGGGAAGCAGTCCTCGTTTCATGTCTCTTTTGATAATGAGTGCTATCTGACTGCAGAGAAAAGAAATCTTTGATATGCCATCTACTCTTCAGAAACCTCCTGCCTGCTCATAGATCACTCATAGGAACACTGTCAAGCCCTCCAGGCAAGGATTACTCATTCTCCTTGCTATTTTCACTCTCTAAATGATTTGCAATGTAAATACACCAGAACAGATTAATAGATCATGAAGAACAGAGATATTTAAAAGGAGGGAAGAGAGATATTTGGACTTGATACCTGATTTTGCCTTTACAGCAAAGATTTTATGGACTAGACTATAGAATAATAACTGGAAAGGAATTCAGAAGACAAAGACAAGGTTTCCTGCCTGTATTCACAAGTTCTCCCATTCCCCTCATCTCTCTGTTCACAAATCAGAATTATGCAACATATGATGATTTTCATCAGATACTTCTAGTCATAGTTTAAATGCATCATTATTAATAAATAGGTTCTGTAATGGCTCAGAGAATATATAGTAAACTTGGCACATTGTAAGTTTTTTGAGAAAATATTGTGAACACTCCATGTTCATGACATCACAGGTAGTGGTACTTCACATACGATGAAATGGAGACACTCCAAAGTTTTTCACTAACTGTGGTTTTGGTTTTTAGTTCTGATTAAGCTGTGTTAAATAATAAAATTACCTTACTAGGAAAAAGCCTTACTATTGAGTAGGGTCTGATTCTAGAAGAATTTGCTATCTGGGTGTTGGTTTCCTCAGAAACCTTAATTTTCTTTGTTTGTTAGGGAAACTGAAAAAAAATAAATAATAAACACAATTTTCCTCCTACTAGTAGTTCTGACTTTCTCCTGTATCCCTGTATACATTCTTTCTTTTCCTTGCACTGTTCTGTACTTACTATGCAGCAGATGTGGTACCTAGAGAGTATGAGGTCATGGGTAAGGGCAAGGGAGCAAAGAAATGTGAAGTCAAAACTGTTTCAGAGTGGTGAATTTTATGCAGCTAGAGAAGAGAAACTGTAACATTCATCCGTGTGAATGGTGTGGGATCCCAGGATCACTCAGATTTGAAGGCATCTCAGCAGGTCTCTAGTGGAGCCCCCAGCTCCTCATCTAGACCAGGATGCTCAGCGCTTTGTCTGGTTGGAACATGAAAATATCCAAAGATGGAGATCACAAAATTTCTCTAGGCAACTATTCCAGTGCTTAATCCTTATAGTAAAAATTCCTTTTCTTATACACCAGTAAAACCTCCCTGCTTTAATTTAGGACTATTATTTCTCTTCTCCTGAAATTTAGTGTAGAGGCTGACCTTGCTTTTTCAGTAACCTTATCTTTGGTACTGGAGGGCTGAAATTAGATTCCCCCTCATCCTGTCTTCTCCAGGTTAAACAATCCCAGTACGTTGGGCCCAGATGTGTTAGTTCTGGGGCCTGATGCCCCACAAACAAGAGACATGAGGGAGACGTGTACAAAAAATGTAGGTGCTCCAGCACTTAAATTATCTGCAGTTTTGATATAAACACTTGTGAGTATTTTGTGGGAAAGGAGTCCATTAGGTATATTTTTTCCAAGGTGTACAACTTTCTACTACCTCAAGAGCATTAATATTATATGTGGTGACTAGTAAAAAGCTCACACAGGACCTTCATTAAATCAAGTGTTATTATTTATACATACAGCAAGTAAGCACAAGTAGCTTTTGAGACTTTGGTCTGATAGAAAAAGCAGCTATTATCCATTTTTCTGACTGAGAACATGAAGAGAAGCTGTTTCTAGAAAAGCTATCTTTTATTTTAAAATTCAACCAGCAGGAATGAATTCAGCTTACTTCAGAGAACACAGAGACTATTGATTTTAAGCAGTAGAGGAAAATGCCAACACGACTTAAACCAAGAAAGAAGCCACCTTTATGGCCAGTGAATTCAGTACATTGAGAATAATGGAGGAGGGCAGATATTTTCAGAGAAAATCACCTCCTTGAGTTTTGTTGAAAAGGACAAATTTTTTATCTCTATTAAAGAAGAAATTCAGTAGTGAAGGATAGAAGTGAAAAAATCGCAAGTTCATCTAACTAATTTATTTAGAAATATTTCATCTTCAGAGATCTTATTTATGAGTCTTTGCTCCACCAGACTAGTCTATAAGTATTTGAGGACAAAATTGTCTAACACAGGAAAACAGTTGTTTAAAGGCTTGGGTAAAAATAATTTCAGTTTATAAGATTTGTGTTTTTAAATTCTCAGGAGGCCCATCCAGTGTTCAGAGAACACACACTGTGATTTTAGTGTGGATATATTCTATATTCATGTATAGTGAAGTAGGTAAATCTTTGTTTGAAGAATTAAATTAATATATGCTACCATGATCACAGCCTACACTATGTTCTGCCAGCTCATACAGAGGAATTTATCTAATTCAGTATCCTACTTATTAATCACTAATGGTCTCTTAAGTAGCCTTTTATCTGTTTTTATCTGTTTAATGGTATTGTGATCAAACAAAAGAATATGTTACTTAATCCATCAGAGAAATCTAAATGTGTTATATCACTACAATTATCTTTATCAATCATCTTTATAAATTATCTTTACCAATTTTATTCTATCATTCTGTGAATCACATTTCCAAAAGCCCTGTGAAGTTTGCTTGATGACTTATTTTCTAGCAAATTATACAGACTGACATTGACTATACAAGGTTTCTATCCCAGTGACTTCTTTTTTTATAAAACATTTTAGGCTAGTCAGCCTGTAATTGCCCAAATCATCCCACCTGATCTTTTAAAAATATGTAGAAAGCCTCTTTTCTTTCAATTCACCTCAATAAATTTGCATTGCTCTTCCAAATTGTTTAAAAAATATTGGTTTCTAGCTCTCTGTAAAGTCAGTTTTACAGTATGTTAAGTGTCAAACATATAATGGAAAACCTTCTCATTGTCTTATCCCTCTCAAAAAATGTAATAAATGTAAGCCATTGATGGGATTAATTTTGCTCCTGTAGCGATTAAAAGATGGATATTTTATTCTTTATCACATGATTCATCACAGACTTTTTCACAGTTATTACTTATATTCTGTGTAATTCCTGCATTCCTTAACTTTTATCTAATTCAGTGTGATCAGCTCCCATCTATTTTTACATGATTTCAATAATGCCCTCAGAAGGACAAGTAACACCTCGAACAGCATAGCCTGTTCTAAAGCTGTTTTATTACAGCATTTATTAAAACATTCTTAGTGCCTACATTCATATAAATTGGCCTATTAAAAGAAAGGAGAACCCTCTTAGAGTGGGACGGTCACACATAAATACATCTTTACTTCAATTCTGACCAAGAGACTGTGTAACAAGGACATCCTACATCCCTTGCTTTTATATGCTTCTAAAGTGGAAGCTACATTTAGAACAAGGAATATACTATTTCCACTTTTATGTGCTGCAGTTTGAAAGTCTAGTAATGGCATTCATTTTGCCAAACACAGACATAAGTAGAAGATCTTGAGATACCAGTCTGTGAAGCAGCAGTAGGTCATGATTAATCTCATCCTGATGTTGGCATCTAAATCAGGCCAGATTAATTGTGTCTTAATTTGCTTAATTTTAAAGGAGACTAAGATGTCTGTCAATATTGTATTTCATGTGAGTCTTAACCTTTTTGTACATTCATCTACCACAAATCATCATCAAAAAAAAAAAAAAAAAAGCTAATTTTAAAATCTAAAAGTTTAATGCATATACTCTAATCTTTAGGAGGTCATGACTGATCATGGTAAGGTTCACTTAAAACGTTAATAGAATGAGTATGCCTATACATAATATAATTACTTTTATTACACTCTTTAAAGTCAATATTTAAACATGAAGTATTTATAGGCTGACTTGTGTAAAGATGACAATAAGTAAGAAAAAGAATTACTTATTTACACTGAGAAGAGTGAATTTACTGCTGGTACAAGCAGGCAGAGTTTTATTTGAGTCAGTGAACAGGACTGTTCTAAAAAAAGAAAACCTCTGGAAAGCTCTAATAATTTTTGTCCTGTAGTTCTCAGGGAAGGATTAAGCTATAAATTCAATTTAATTTTAATTGCTTTAGGTCTCTAAGGAACCAGTACATAACAAATGGAGTCCCAGAGGTGAAATTACTGAATTGGTCCTAGCATTATGTTTAAATGAAACACACAAAAAACTTGCTAATTAGTAGGGGCAGAAACTGAAATTATTTAGGATTTTATTTAATCTGAGGCAAATAGCTTTGAATATAACAATTATCTAATTATAGTATTTTAATACTGTGGAGATTTTTACACTTCTATATGAAGAGGATTTGAATGCTTAGAACAAGGAGTAAATTCTTTATTTCCGCTAAAGCAAATACGTTATCATCTGCTTGACCTATGGCACAGCAATTAAAGATGCAGAACTCAATTGTCTTGAGGGATTATACAGAATTCATTCATTGAGCTGGAAATGTTTAATTAACACACAAATCATAAGAAGAACATAAATTGTTATGGTTTTGTGGAGTCCTATAGAACCTTAAGAGAATATATTCATTTAAAACAACAAAATAATAGCTCACACTTGGAGGATTGCCTTGTTAAATCCATCTGCTGTCTGGGCAATCATCAGAGCTTTCCTCTATATGGAATTGGGTTAAATGTACCAGTGAGCAGAAATTTAGGAGTTCTCCACTGAGATTCAGATTTTCAGAGATTTGCAGAGTTAATGGGAGTTAAGTATTACCGAGTATCTGATCCCACAATCAGTACTATGACATAAGAAAGGGAGGAGACAGAATGGAGCAGGAAGTTGAATTGTGTATGTTCAACATTAACGGAGCACTTTAGGTATCACCTTGTAGTACCCTTCCTGCCAAGCAAAGCAACTTGATGACTGCTTATCAACACTCAGTCTCCTATTCAATGGAGCTATGTTTCCTTCACATCCTATTATTCTTCACTTTGACTTTAGGTTCACATGTGGAGGCCTGTTACACATTTACAGTGCGCTTTGACAGTTACAAACCAAAGTATTTTTAGTGGTAAATATTAAAAGAGGTCAGTGATAGAGAAATTTCAGGCTGAAAGACAATGAACCAGATCAGGTTTTTAGCATAAATCTATTGGCACATGATGTTTTCAGATCTCACAATTCTACCACAGATTTCATGGCTGAAAATGCTCAAGGATTAACAGTTGGAATACATGCATTTTGGCAATGATGTAAAAATGGAGGGAGGGGAGAGAAACACAAGGGGGTAATGACCGCATCAGTGTAGGCACGAGAGAGGTATCTCAAATGATGTCGGAACTGTATATCTGTTGAAAGAGGGAGGTTGGTGGAGTTATACAAATAGTGGAAATAGAAAAACAAACAAACAAAAAACAACCCACCAAACCTAACTTTGAAGACTGCCAAGAAAAGAAGTGGGAAACATTGAAAAGATTTAGCCAAAATAGCACTTAAAACTGTATTATTAGAGGAGAGTGCTAGTGTACCCATGGACACTATTTCAGAAAACAAGGTCTTTGAGCAAGGGAGGAGTCCTGAGGGTTAGTGATAAAAATCAAAAGGTGATAGAGGCAGAGAGAAAGGCTAATGAGCCTGACACACACATAAAGAAACAGTTTTAAGCTAACCTGGCCAGTGGATGAGGAACATCTAATTTCACTACTTTACTTTGCGTCTCCCTTTCCCTTGTGACCTCAGATGGGAATATTTGTGCTCCTAAGGAAGTACATAGACATGTAAAGTTGTTTTCAAAGTCTTACAGACTATAATTTTTATTGACTGTTTGACCACCCCATTTTCACAATCATAAGCAATGCAAAAGTGAGACTAGAGAAGAAGTATACTGTACAAGGCAGTTACTCAGGCTGACTGTAGGAGATCCCATCAGTTTACTTTAGGAGAAACTCTGACCCAGAATATTAAGGGCTTTAAAGCAGCCAAGAGAAGACAGAAAGAATCAAGTATGTGTTTTGATGCAGATCTTCTCTGTGTAAAAGAACCCACAGTTCTTTACAGACATTAATTACTTTACTCACTTTTATTTCAGTAGTGGTTAGGCCTTGAGATATTTAAGAGAATACTATTAAACCCATTGTAATTAATGTGAATTTATTGTTTAGGTCTCTCAAGAGGGTGAAAATGCAGAGAAATTTGGAGAGCTTGCCAGTAGAAGGCAGGATGTTGGATAACAAGGAGACAGTAGAAAGTAGACTGCAGAATGCTGGGTCCAAGAACACATTCCTTAAAAGACAAAAATGTTTTGGGAAAAGTTAGAATGACTAAGCAGTACTGCAGACAGAGACAGTAGAGGTTGGAGGCATTAAAAATTTACTGTTGGCTACCCTCCAGATGAGTTTCACGACTGTCACTAAGGGTAGAATTTGGCCTGCTGTTTGTATAACATGAACTTTTCCTAATTACACTACATATGCTGCTTGCTATTTTTTTTATCTTTTCTATACTTTATAATGATGTATCACTGTGTAAAGGAGGTTTGGTTTTTTACCTTCCTGTTAAAAAGGATAAGAAAAAATGACACCTACCTAGGCGTACAAGTGAATGACTTGCTTCAGTAACATGAGGTTTTTTTTTCATCTCTCTTAAGCAATTACTTGCCAATAAAGCTGTCCTTTCATCACTTTAGAAACCTTTTTGGTGTCTTCTGAGCATTGCCCTCATCTCAGGCATATGGCCTTTTCTCCATAGATGCCCCCAGCTTCATCCATTATTGATACTTTAGGAGACATTGGCTCTTAATCAAGAGAATGCTGTGTAAGGATGTGTGCGTTTGTATTTTTTCAATCAATCCCAACAGCTTCATGCACAAACATAAATTATACTATTAAGAATCTAAGGAGATTATAATGACTGCAATTAACTGATGCAATTAAATTAAACTTATTTAATAAAATGAGTGTTTCCAAAGAAGGGTCATATAAAAGGAAACAGATTGCATGCAGTTAAAAAAAAAAACAAAACAAAAAACCAAAAAAACCCCAACTTTGCTGCTCATATCCAAAGGGTGGGGCAAAAGAAAACTGCTTTGATATGATCCCAAGGAGACTACAGGAAAAGCAGAGAGCAGTTTGGTTTATCTTGAGCTATGTTTTCACTTAGTGTAGAAACTGCTAAATAACCTGCTGGAATTGATACTAAGAAAAACTTGCAAGTCTGTTTACTGCACGGAAGCTACCTTAATCAGGCAAAATATCCTTTGATATGATTAGCATGTTCTAGTTTGTGTTATTTGAAAAGCATAATCTCATCCCAATTCTTTCTATTTTCTCACAAAGATTTTTGGTCTTAAACTTATGAAGAAAGAATTTTACATTTATATTTCTCTAAATGGTTTAAATCATCTGTTATGCACACAGGTAATTCTGCACTTATAGACCACATTCCAGCATGGATGTAAATCCACATCTTTATCAGGCACTTGACTACTGAAATCTGTTTAGACACTGAATTATTTCATCTCATGCTATTGAGTTAATAACATTTGTAGAGATGTTAGAGCATAAAATACTGTAATATTGTACCTATTGCAGTCCAGGAAAGGTTTCAAGGGGTCAGGGTGTAAATGCTTAACTGTGCCAATGTCAGAGTCCTACATAAAATGAACTGGACTCAATGAAAGCCAGACTGCGTGGCAGGATTAAATGAAAGACTTACATAACCAGATTCTCTGATGACAGGTTTTGATGGAATTCCAGTAAACTCAGTGAAACTATATGCATATATAGGAAGAGGCTAGCTGACCCAAAACAGCAAAGTTTGGAAGGAAAGAAAGTTCAGAAGTATTTTATAAATGACAGTGCAGCAGAAATAGGCCTAATGCTATTTCTGGTTACAGATTCCTGTGATTAGTTAGAAGGATTATAGACATCCTTAATACTTAGCAATAAACCAGTGGTTTGAAAGCATCAGTTCTGTACAGCATCGGCACTAATCTTTAGCTAGTGGGGATAGCAACAAACAGAGAAGAATAGGTTATCTATTATGAAAATAGTATGAACTAAAGGTTCTTTTCTTGCTAGTATGTGTTGAAAAATACAGACACATAAAAAAAAAAAATCATAACTTTATAAAAGACTTTGTAATGTCCCTTTTTACATTCAGCCAAGCTACCACACAACCACCTCTGCATGATTGAGGGTAGCAAGTGAAATCTGCATTGACCATCACTGCATAGGTACATGAATGCACATGACTTCTGCAAAACACTATCTGAATATGTTTTTTCAGTATCAAAAATATCCACTTCAAACAACGGCTATGTGAAAAGTTGGAGCACCTAGTTTCACAATAATGTTTCACTATTCGTCTAATGAATGAATTCACAGAGGAGCTGAATGTCAGGACTCTTGTGTGCTGCTTTTTGTGTTCAGCTTGAATTGCTGCATGCCTCTCTGCAACTTTGGGGGTAGCCGGGGAAATCCCCATTGAGGACTGCTCTGCACATGCAGTGTAAATTCTGCTCTAGTGTATTCTTCATGCACTAGTATGTCATGGTGCTGGCATTGGTGCCAGTAGTTGTGCAGCTTCTGCTTAGTGCAGGAGGGAATAAAGACTACTAAATATTTTACTGAGGGCTGTAAAACTCTTGTAGGAACAAACAGGACACCAGGAAGTTATAGTCGAAGTTTTCAACGTTATTCACTAGATTCTGATGCTTGAGTTATCTTGAGCTGAATATGTGTCCTGGTTTTACTAGGGTAGAATTATTTTTCTTCCTAGTAGTTAGAATAGCAGTGATTTAGTTTCAGTGTAGGATTTGTTATGAGAAGAATGTTGATGAGGTACTAATGTTACTGGTTGCTGCTGGAGCCCAAGGTCATTGTGCATGGGTGGCTTGCAAGTGGAAAGGACTGGGAAGGGAGAAGCATAGTAAATAGTAAAACTCAAAATTGACATTTGGATATGCCAATGAGATATTCCATATCATAAAAATCTACTCTCAGACTAAGACCCCAGCTCATCTGAAAATTATTAATTCCCAACAATAAGTGTAAAATCCAAGCTACTCTTTGACATATATTGTTCGCTGGTAACCGAGCTGTGATTAACTATTTGCTGGCCTCCCCTTTTGCTTCAGCTTTGTTTTGGTTGGGTAGGTTACAATCATTCTGTTGTTTCTGCATCCTCCCCTTTTGAAATGAAAGGTGTATGCATCTTTCTGTGTCCTGAAACCTGTTATCCATAGACACATTTTTTTCCAACTCCATAACAATCCATATTTATTCCCATGCACTGATTTTCTCAGATCTTTTTACCCAAAACTACTACTGTGACAGAATTCTCCAGGAAGAACTCCTCCTCTCCATCATCATGGTGTAGTGTATCAACACAAAATCTTGCATGTTTTACTGAATAATCCTCTGATGTTTGTCCAAGGGATGTTTACCATAGAAATCAATGTGTGAAATATCCCTAACTTTGATTATTCACCAAGTAGCTGTGCAACAGCATATTTTGACTTCAGTGTCCAAAGAAAAAAATATTTATTGAGTTAGAACACTTTGAAGAATTTGGTCAGCAAAGTTTCCCTTGATATTACTGATTCCTACAATAAGACATATTTGTGTCAAATGCTCTTCATATTACCAAGAAATGCATTAGTTTTGATTGCTACAGCAATACAAAGGAAATCATATTATTTTTTCAGATACCAGTAAAATATATCCTTTCCACAGACATTGCCTTTCACAACATAAGTACTTTGACAAAGGTGTCTTGTCTATCTTCCTCTTAGCTTTAGAGCTTCCTTCAGTTTAGATAGATTAAAAAAGATTCAGATTTGATTTATCCAATCATTCCAAATTGTCCTTGTATCAGACTAGTCCATTCTGGTTTAAGTATTTGAAAATTATTTTTGAAAATATTTTCCAATTCTTTTCCAGATCACCATCAAAACTATTAATCATTACTCTGAACATGTTGACTGTCCTCTCTGTGCCTAAGTGAAAATAGACCTGGGTACACGCAATAATGTATCAGTGCTAAGTCCTGCATCCTGATCTTGTTTAAAATACTGGTACAGACAGCCTGTAAGTGCCTTACAAAAATGGTCTCCTTGGAATATTTCTCTTAAGCTATTCTTTTTTTAAGCTGCAGTTATCTCTGGTCCCTCAAGCTGCCAGTTTCCGTTCTGATTTACACATTTCCTAATCCCCGGCAGCACTTTATTCTCTGCGGTGGTAACTCAGACACAAATACTATCTGGTAGTGTCTGAAAGACTATCTCTTTGCTTCAGACAACTTCTCTTCATCCTCATAGTCTTCATCAGAACCTGCCCTTTCTGTCTTCCCTCCCCTACTGTATTTCTTTATACGAACAATCCTGTACTACTTAAAATTGCTAAGGGTTTGGGACAGGCAGGTTTCAGTTCTCTCCCTAGGAAGGTACAGTCATACATTTTGTTCTGATTCTGGACAATTGCCTTGAAACACCTTGTTCATCTGCATCCTAATGACTACAAGAGGGCTATGAGTAGTCTCATCAGTTCCAGGTTGCTGTTGCACCAGCCCATCTGCACACTCTATCTCGTTCTTGATTTCTTTCCTCCTACCTATAGCTACAGGCAAACGGCAAAGATGAAAAAGACTAAACCTGCTGACATTTGGTTACAAATTTAGTTTTTCCACAGCTTTTAACTCCCCAAACACTTCAGACAAATATCTCCAGGCTCCACTTGCAAAATGTGAAATACACAAATAGCTTTAAATTATGAAAAACTTGGGGAGAGGTTCACAAAGCTATTTAACTGTCATGTTAGTTTTCCATGACACATGTGAGTACGGCAGTTATCAATCTGAACACTCTTTAAAGAACAAGTAAAAACAGTAGTTAACTGCTCCTTGAGGCTTTTGAGATTTTAAAGAGAAAATAAAATTGAAATATATGTGCCCTTTTTAGTTGTCGTTTGAATTATTATACTGCCAGTAGTCTTGCAGAAGTATCACCCAAACATGCATAATGGAAAGGCTATAAAGGACTACTGCCTGCTTAAAAGGATTTACAGTGTAAACGGAGTGCAAACAAAAACTCTGAGAATTGAGGTATCTTCCCTGAGGTTACACTATCTTCCAGTGGCAAGAAGGGAACCCAGGTTTTGTGACGATTAGTTCTGATCTGTTTCTCCCAAAAAACCCTTCCTTCTGGAGACCTGAACATAAGGACCTCTTCCTTCATGTGGGTCATTGCTTATATGTAGCTCAGAAGGTCAGAATAGGCAGTTGTATTTCTTTGCATTTTTGTAAGGGGAAAGAAACAGGGCATGAAAGAGAAGTAGAGAGTATTAATCCATCACATATTTCACTACATGGCTTCCTAAAGAACTAGAAATGCATACAATTGAATGACAGTACACCTTTACATAAACTGTTAATGCACTTCTATAATCCAGCTCTTTTTAGAGGACAGCAGTGAGATCATGAGCAAACACTGAGATGGAGAAGCACCTGAAAAGTTAAGGGGAAACAGTTGTCATGTCATGGAAAAACTTGACAAAATTATTAAAAGTTATAAGTAAGGAAAGGATGCTTATTTAGTATCTTGAGCCTGTTCAATCACATTTACAGTGCTTTTTAAAAATCTTATTTTAGGTAATGGACTAAAAAATAGGCAGATATTTAGGGGGTATTTTAGCTTCCTATTCTTCCCTGCAACAGACACAATTATATGAATTTTTGCTTTTTTGCTAATGAGTGTCTACACCTCTTATTTTCTGGTATGTGTATAACTTCTGTAGAATACTATATTTCACCTCCTGTATATTGCACTACACACAGCCTTTTTCTAAACAGTGGATTCTCCTAGAAGCTCTTGTCCCTAAGTGCTTCACTCAGCAGAACGAGACAGACGGCAGCATGAAAGAAAACAATGTGTAAACACAATGTACCCAGAATTAATTAAGTATTTAGTCATAAGGTAAATCACAGAGAAAAATTAAAATGTATGGGGGAAAAGCATATGCTTTTGGATGACGTTTTAATAAAGATGAGTATAAGTGATGTGAGAAGCTATTCTATTATTATTTTGGCATTTTTCTTAGAATAAAGCATGGAGAACTAACCATGCCCAAAGCTGCATGCTATTAATCATAGAATGGTCTGGGTTGGAAGGGACCTTAAAGATTATCTAGTTCCAACCCCCCTACCATGAACATAACTTCCACTAGACCAGGTTGCTCAAAGCCTCATCCAACCTGGCCTTGAACATTTCCAGGGAGGGATCATTCACAATCCTACAGGAAGAAAATAACCAAAGAAGACATGCCAAATCACTGACCTCCTTGCAAGATAATCTGACTACAGAAGAGACTTTTTTATCCAGGAGGATGCACAAAACTTACCTGCCACTAGAACGAAGTATCCTGTAGCAGCAGAACCAAGTAAAGAAAAATAGGACCCTTGTTAAAGTAAATTACAGAAATAATATTCATAAACAAAAGTTATACACTGTTTCATAAGGCATGGCCAGATTAAGGGAACTCAAGGTGCTATTAGTTGAAAATTTAGAGGAAGAGAGACCCCACACTGTGCAAAAATAATGCTATAAATTACAAAGCAAAAACTTTGGAGGGGAAATATGGGGGCAAAGAAACTTACTAAAGGCATAACTAAGGAAATGTATTAGGTTTGGGATTTATATCACAAAGCTATGACTACATCTGAGTTAGCCTCTGTCGTCTATTCTTGTAGAGCTCTATAGTCAATGAAGATAATATAAAATATCTGCTTTAAAGAGACAAGGTTAATTTTACCACAGGATTTCCCATTTCTCTCTAGGGACTATAAAGAACTGGTAACTCAGATGTATAAATTGTATAAATCCGTACCTGATTAGCTTAATCCCATTAGATCTTTCCTGAATCGTGGGATGATGTTATGGTAGATTGCCAAACAGCCTTTGAAAAGCAACTGGAGCAAAATCAGAACCACTCTTGCACTAGAATTTTCCTCAAGACCACAAGGAAGAATAAGAGTCTTGTACTTAAATTTTTACAGCCAGCATGATGCGTATCTGTGTACTTGTACTTTGGAAGAGATAAGTATTAGGGATGGTGAATAGAAGAATCCTTGACTTCCAAGCAGGTCAAGGGAAGGGATTCCACCCTTCTACTCTGCTCTGGTGAGACCCCACCTGCAGTGCTGTGTCCAGCTCTGGAGTCCTCAGCACAGGAAAGATATGGACCTGTTGGAGCAGGTCCAGAGGAGAAACACAAAAATTATAAGATGGATGGAACACCTCTCCTATGAGGACAAGCTGAGAGAGTTGGAGTTGTTCCGACTGGAGAAGAGAAGAGAAGGCTCCAGGGAGACTTTATTGTGGCCTCTCAATACTTGAGAGAGCCTATTAGATGAGAACAGACTTTTTATCAGGGCCTGTAGTGATAGTACAAGGGATGATGGTTTTAAACTAAAAGAGGGTAGATTTAGTCTGGATATGAGGAAGAAATTTTTTACACTGAAGGTGGTGAAACACTGGCACATGTTTCCCAGAGAGGTGGTAGAAGCCCCATCCCTGGAAACATTCAAGGTCAGGCTGGACGGGGTTCTGAGCAACCTGTTGAAGGTTTCCCTGCTTAGTGCAGGGGAGTTGGACTAGATGAGATTTAAATGTTCCTTCCAACACAAACTATTCTGTGATTTTATGATTTTGTCAGGAAAAAAAAAAAAAAATTCCCGCTGAGCAAGGACATGTGAATCAAATAGAGAGGGAATAGAAATTATCAATAATTCTTTGAGCTGCCCTTCCTTCCTGCAGAAGCTACTAAGAAATAATCAGGGAAAGTAGGCAGTAGATCAGCAACACAGTCCTGGTCTTAGAACTGCAGAAAGCAAAATGTGTAAAGTAGGATATTCCAACAACTGGAACTTTGGTTATTCGGTACATGCCTTTAGGGAATGCATGTTCTGTATAACTGTGTCTGTTTTCTCAGCTAAATGCAAGAGAAATAAAATATTCAAGAGGAGTATGTTCACAAAGAAAATATGGTTATACTGTTGAGCAGACATTTTCCTTTCAAACAAGCACTGATCCTTACTGCATAGCAAAAGGATTTCTTGCTGAGCAGGTCCTAAGAATCAGAAAAAAACTAATCTTAGCATGCTGTAAAAAACCTTGAGTGCAGCACAGATCTTCAAACACGAAGTTCATTTTAAATGCATTTCCACAACGTGTCTGTGGCATGAGTTGATTTAAGTGAGGGAACAGATTTGTGGGAGAGTGGAATAGCTGAGAGGGAACAATATATTAAAGTTTTGATTGATGTGTGGCAGGGTGCCTATTGATTTGGTATGTATGTATACGTTAGCTGAACGCACTCTGATCACTTTGAGATAAATGAATGAATGATGCCAATGTGTATCAGTACCTATTTGCAGTAGTCATGTTCTTCGCCGAGTGTTCTGCAAGGCTGACAGGCTGAAATTCATTCATAAGCGTGCATATCGGCAGGAATAGAATAGGAACATAATACAGACAAAAAATAATACCATCTGTTATACCCAACTTGGAAGGTAACAAACAGAAAAAAACCTGGGTACCTAATGATTCAGTAACAACATGGCTAGTAAATACAGAGACTAGTGCTGCAGACATCTTTACCTGAGTTAGAGTTCTAGGTACCTTTCATTCTCAGTAGAAAAATATGATTTACTCATATGCACTGTACCTCAGATGTTCTCATTATCTAATAGAAGAAAAAAATAGTAGGCAAGTACCCATAGTTAGACGAATGTCATCTCTGTATACATCTTCTGTTAGCAGCAAAAGCAAGAGCAAAGCTGGTCTTAAAAATCCTAAGTGAAAAAAAAAGAGCAAATTTTAGTAGTTGATAATGTTATTTTCAATGGACAAAAGGACCCTTTCTCCTGGGCAGAAACCTGTCCTAAACTGTCAAACCGTAACTGTAGGCATAATTGCTATATTTATATAGATGTTCACTGATGTCTCCTAATTTCCTTTAGTACCACTGAATGAAGGTTGCAGATAAGCACACAGATAAACACCTTACAGTGACACTACTGTCAGAGATCACAGCGTGTAACAAGCTGTTCTACTCAGCAGTCTTGATAACCTGGACCCATTTTAGAAACAAAAAATATCACCTCTTGGAAGCGTGTGACCATAACCCTGCACTGTATGTTCTGAACACAACCTTCAGTAATTACTTTGCTCAGTGTGATTGTTCCCAACAATGTGGATGTAGAGCAGCTGTCAGGTTAGTGTTAGTGTTAGTGTTAGTGTTAGAGTTGTGGAGTTCACTCTCTGAACAGTCAAATTATGATAACCTACTTGCCAAAGTGGCCTGTGATGCTCTTAATCAAATTGGTAGCACCCCTGTACAGTAGTATCCTGCACAGTGTGCTATCATTGTGATTTGAGGGAAAATGATGAGAACCAGAGAAGAGAAAAAGAAACTTGACAGTCAGTATGTGTTTCAAAGTCATGTCAGTGAAAGTTCTCAAATGAAACCAAAACCAATAAAACCATAAGTTCAACAAGGTGTAACAACTATGATGACAAATATAATTTGAAATAACGATTTCTATTTTCCCATTGAATCATAAAAAACCAAGGATCTTTGAAATAGGATCTTCCTAAATATTCTTGACTATTCCAGAAATAGACGTATGTTGATATATCTCTTCCTGTTTTTAATCATATTCTTACAGACTCTTACATCAGCACAGTCTGCATACATATTACTTTCTCCATAAAATCCTTTTCCTTGCAACAGATAGAAGGAAGTTGTCACCACCGGTAGCCCAGGGGAAAAAAAAAAAAAAAGGAAAAAAAAAGAAAGAAAAAAAAAAGAAAAAAAAAAAGGTTTTAACCAGATGAAAGTAGTGTCAGTCTTTGCAGTATTGGATTTTTAACACCAGATGGTACTCTCTGAAGGTATAAATTGCAGTACCACATGACTTAGGTTGTTGTTTCAATGCAATCAAGAAGTGTTTGTTTTTATAAAACCTATAATAAATAGGTTGCTTTTTCTCAGAATAAAAGAGTATTTGGACCAAATAAAACAGAAATTTTCTGATGTTTTGACAGAGTTCAGATTTATTACTGTCTTATTAAGAAACATACTTGATTAATGTTTTTCATCGTTTGAGTATTCAGAGGTGAAGAAAACAATTTAGTGTGTGCTTTTTTAACCTCTGGGTTTGGTTGTCTATGCTTAGCTGTGAACTGTTGGATGTTAGTTGGTCGTTCTGCTGCATTAGTGTGATTTATCAGAATTTCTAGTGGAATAAATAAGAATTTAATAGTAAAGGTGTAAGGCCAAAATTATGTTTGGTCTGCAATTATATTTCTTTTAGTTACTTTATCAAGCATGTATTTTTTGAGTTTATGCAGCTTGAGATTCAGCACTTAACGCTGCACTTAAATTTCAAAATAAGTCCAATATAGAAGGAAAGAGTGTTTCCAAATAGTGATCTTGTAATTACATCCCCCCCCCCCATTTTTAAGTAGTAGCGTTCACAGTCTGATGGGACCACTATTTCAATTGCAATTCAAGACTGCTCATGAGTAAATAACTGAAAATGATTAGATGAATCAAGCACTTTTTATAGTGTTCGGAAGGTAAGGAGGGGAAAGAAAGATAAATCAGGAAAAGCTGAAGGCATCTGAGAGGATCTAGTAAACAAGAAATCACTAACAGAGCTGTTAAGTGCTCCATCGAAACATTGATGAATTGCACATATATTTTTCATTTTCTGAATTGAAAAGGAGATTCTGTCAAAATAAAACAATAAAAATACATGATGTAGTTATCTGCAAGGTCCCATACAGGGTTGTTTTTCTTTTTCTTTTTCTTTTTCTTTTTCTTTTTCTTTTTCTTTTTCTTTTTCTTTTTCTTTTTCTTTTTCTTTTTCTTTTTCTTTTTCTTTTTCTTTTTCTTTTTCTTTTTCTTTTTCTTTTTCTTTTTCTTTTTCTTTTTCTTTTTCTTTTTCTTATGACAAATCCACAGCATCAGGCATTCAGCAAGATTCTTTTCAGTGTCTTAACTGTTTTTGTTTCATACCCTGAATTGTAATATGTTGCTGAAGAACATACAACTTTTGTTAGCTTTGTTGCTGCCAACTGTAGTGCATCCATTAAGGAGTTTGCTCTTTTAATATATCTTCACACAAGGACTCTATTTACATCATATCATTACATTCTCACCTTTTTTTTTTTTCCCCAAAGATCGTGTTTTTCCATCTCTT
Source organism: Caprimulgus europaeus (assembly GCA_907165065.1). The sequence goes on from OU015523.1 coordinate 119,885,479, forward strand.
TACATATAACTGTCTATATATTTTCAGCCTGAATGTTATAAATCTATACAATAAGTTGTTTAGGAGTACATCTCCGAGGCAAAAGAGTATTACAAAATACATCAAGGTTAAGATACAAGTCAATGTATCCATCCTCTTTGGAACAATCTATCACTTTCCACCTCCCAATAGCACATTAATGGCATGATACTGCTAGAATAATACAAATTGCAGAGAACAGTAAACATTTTTCTTGTCTTTAGTTGATTATCTTGATCAAAGTTTAACTCCTGGGCATGTGTGAATACCCTGTCATTACCTGTAAAGTGCTCTTTGTTTTATTTCTAACATATTAATGATATTATTATGAGCAACAGGTAACATCTGACTTTCCTATCTGCATTTGCCAGTTGCTGTATCTATCACTAAAAATGTGGAAATGGAGGAGCAAGAAAGGAACTTGTAACAGCAGTTCCTAAGTGAAGTATTGATTTATCTTGAAAAAATGTCTCACCCACTCCAAAATTAGAGTTCATAGCATAAAATATCATCACATCAAATGCTAGATAGTGACTGAAAGGTTGATGTTGCTATCAGTTACCTAAAGGAAGCACTTCAGAGTTGTAAACATATGTGAGCAAGTACGTTTTAGTAGTTTAGTAATTAAGCTGGCTTTATAATGCATGTCAACAATCACAGTAGGCTTCCTTGGAGAGTTTTATTACAATAGATATTGAGAGAACACTAGGGTGGCCATTACAGATTAGTAGTACTGCCATTAGCAAATGGACATTTTGGGCTCAGGTAGGAAAATGTAGTTTGTTAATTAGAGTAATGATAATGCTGTTAGCTCCCTCTGGTAGCTAATTATAGGTGCCAGATAATGTTGATGGATTTAAGGATCTGTTGCTGTTTTCTAATACAGTCCTAGAATATACAGCTGCACCATACAAAAAAAAAAAGTTTAAAATGAGAAAACAAATCTTTTAAACAGATCTGCATAATCTTGAAGCAGAATCTAACAAAAATATTCTAAACAATAGTGCAAGTTGTTAATAAATTAGCATAACTGTTCCCAAGAGGGCAGTGAATGGCTAAAACTAAGTCCTACTGGAGCACAAACTAGCCACAAATCCTTAATGTATAGCAGATAGGACAAGGACAGGTTAATATTCAAGGGAAAACATTTTTGCCTCAGTTTGCTATGCTAGTCACAGAATCATAGAATTACAGAATAGCTGAGGGTGGAGGGCACCTCTGAAGATCATCCAGTCCAAATCCATGCTCAAAGCATGCTCCACTAGAGCAAGTTGCTCAGGCCCATATGCAGTTAGGTTTTGTTTGCCTTCAAGGACGAAGACCCCCACAACCTTGCTAAGAAATCTGTTCCAATGGCCAATCACCCTTATAATAAAAAAAAGCTTTTTCATATGTTTAAACAGTTTCTTGTACTTCAGATTGTGCCCATACACAAATGATGAAAAATGTATTCTTCTCTTCAGGCTTGTTCTCAAACCAATAGCCTTCTGGGGCTCAAACTCTTGCAATAAAGTCTCAACAAAGTCCTCTGCAACCTTAGGAAGAACTTTTTTTTTACTTTTTAACCCATCTGAAGCCTAGTCCTTCCAGGAACTTCTGATCTCTCTTCATACTATCACCTTCCTCCTTACTATATTTTCCCAAACTCTACCTTCAAGAGATTCTCCCCCAGCTCCGCATCTTCTATTGCTTTTATGAAGAGGAGGAAGGCTCTTCTCAGTCCTTCCATCTGGCCCAGAGTGAAGCAGCTGAGAGGAAGCAGACAGCTCTTTGCTGCACAGTCACAGTTTGATGGCAAGGCCCTCTTCTTAATACAACATGTGACACTGCTTGCAGCAAAGAGCAAATGAATAGAAAATTTTTGGGATCCTATATGAAAAAGAAGTAATGCTTTGACATTTCTGACTTAGCATGTTGAATATTTTCAGTGTATACTTGGATAATTTGTGATGTTGAAGTACAACACTTATCATCTAATCATCTCTGGGCCTCTTGGAGTACATACTTTGAAATTTCTTCTTAATTTTACTGTGAAAAAAGGGAGTTACCATTATTTCTAAGAGACATTTTGTTTAAATGGAGTTGTATCAAGGCATTCCTCTGTTGATAGTTTACAAGAAACAAATGAAAGTGGATTGAGTTATTGGATTATTGAAAAGAAAAACAAATTTCTAAGGAAAGATAGAATATGAATTTATGAGCAAATTAAAAAGATAAGTTATGCATATATGAGCACCAAGATCGCTTGGCACAATAAACAATATTCCAAAGAAGCTCTTATTGTCTGCTTCATCAATCATGTGCATGGTGAAGAGTTCCTAAGTATTCACTGAATTGATAGAAGCTTTAAAAGAGTCTATTGGTCAACAATTCATGTTCCTGTAGATTTGCATAATAAAACATAGAAGCTTCCCAGGAAGCACTAGAATGCATTAGGTCAACCTATAATTCTGCCATATGGGATTAATTTCACTTTAAACTTTCCTGAATTCCTTTTGCATGTGTGTGAATAAGTTTATGAATTAATTTATTTTTAATTTTTCCTGAACAAGTTTATGAGAGAAAGCAGATAACATGTTAAAGCACCACAAAACACTAAATTACTTCCCCTTTTCATTATAACAATTCTCATAAAGCACTAGGTATTTTCAGGTGTGCAAGTGCAAGGAGTGATGTTCATGTGGCAGAGACAGCAAGAAAAAAAAACACTTTAAAAGATGACTGAGAAAAGGATTATGTTATTTGTAGATGAATAGGAATAAAAATTAATTGCATTAAATCCTTCTCTGTGTAACAGCATAAGTGTAAATAATAGAAGAAAATAAAAGAGATAACTTGAGCTCTTTAGGGTGGACAGTAGGAAATGGCTGAAGAAACACAAATGGACAAAGATATTTAGTAACTAGGGCTAGGACAGAGAAATTCTGTGGAGAATAATCAAACACTATAGCAGAAAGAAGTTATATCATGTTTTTGGTGACTACATGTGAAAATGCATAAATCTTATAAATTGCAGAAACCTTTAGAGTAGTGAGACTAGTCATAGATTCATGGAATGGTTTGGGTTGGAAGGGACCTTTAAAGACCATCTAGTCCAATCCCACTCTAATGAGCAGGGACATCTTTTACTAGATCAGGTTGTGAAAAAAGCTGTATGGAACCTGACCTTGAACACTTCCTCTGATGGAGCATCCACAACTTCTCTGGGCAATGTGTTCCAATGTCTCACCACCCCTACAATAAAAAAAATTCTTCCCTCTGTCCAGTCTAAACCTTCTCTCTTCCAGTTTAAAAATGTTGTTGCTTATGCTGTCACTGCAGGCTTTGGTAAAAAAGTTTGTCCCCCATTTTCTTATAAGCCCCTTTAAGCATTGAAAGGCTACAATAAAGTCTCCCTGGAGCCTTCTCTTGTCCAGGCTGAACAACTCCAATTCTCTCATCCTGTCCTCATAGGAGAGGTATTCCAGCCCTCTCATCTTTTTTGTTGCGCTCTTCTGGACCTGCTCCAACAGGTCCATGTATTTCTTATGCTGATAACTCCAGAGTTGCACACAGTAGTCCAGGTGGGGTCTCACCAGATCAGAGCAGAGGGGCAAAATCCCCTCCCTCAACCTGCTGGCCACTCTTCTCTTGATGCAGCTCAGGGTACGGGCTGTGACTGCACATTGCCAGGTCATGTCCAGCAGTATCCCCAAGTCCTTCTTCAAAGGGCTACTCTTGATCCGTTCATCCCCCAGTCTGTATTGATATTAAAGATTCCTCTAACCCAGGTGCAGGACCTCGCACTTGGCCTTGTTGAGCTTCATGAGCTTTGCATGGGCCCACTCTTCGAACCTGTCAAAGACCCTCTGGATAGTCTTCCTTCTATCCAGTACCAATTTTAATGAGTTCCTCTGAATATATGAAGGGTCTGGTTGTGCTCCAGTATGACTGATGTCTCTCCATGAAAAAGACTCAGTCTCTAGTGATCTAAAGTTTGAGTTGTATTGTTAAATTAGTCCAACTGAAAGTTAGTCATTAGTTATGTATAAAGATATTCTCATTAAATAAGCTGAGAAAGGGAAAATTAGAAATTTGTGAGGCTTGACCAAATATCTAACTCCTGAAAAATTTGATTGGATTCCAATTTGAATGAGAATTAAAATGCCATTAAGGATCTCCAGAGGCTACTAAATCCCTCCTGGTGTATCTAACATTTTTTCCCTCAGTAATCTTTAAATACAAAAGGCTCACCTGAAGCCTCTCCCAGGTATGCTATGTATGGAAGAACTGCCTTTATGAAGTACACAGGTGAACTGGGTAGGAAACAGTGTGGACTTGGAAGTGGTCCTTGCCAGAAGAATATAGAAAAAATAATTTTTTTAAAAATCATAATTTATTAAAGAAAAAAACCATACTAAAATATTGAAGTGAGAAATTAAACTCTTTTCCAAACAATATTTTTATTTGAAAACTATTGTTAACTGTAGCATCTACAAAAATTGGACATGCTTATCTGGAAACCTGGGAAGTAAAGTTTTAATGCAACATCCACTCAGCTTCTCTTTATTCAACCACATGATCAGCAAGACAAAGAGGTTTAGATCTATGTTTTACATACTTCCTGGTAACATAGATAGGGGTTAAATGTCTATTTGGGGTTATATTATGTGTTATAATGGAGCTATGGTAAACAAACTCATCACAGAAAACAGAGACAATGGTTATGGAATCAACTATATGCATCTGTATGAGTGGAATAAAAGGTCTTTAGAAATAAAAGAGATGGTGGGATATCTGATATGCCTTACGGACCACCCTAAATTAAGAAATATGAACTGACAAAAAGAGTTGCAATGAGGGTTCAGGTGACGGAGAAAAGAGAAAACATTGATGGCAGGGAGAATGAAAAAAAAAAAAAATATTAATTAAATACAATAGGATAGGGGAGAGCACTGTTGATTTAACTAGTTCAAATCAGAAAAAGAAAGCCAGAAGATCATAAACTAGAGAGAACAATTCAATGTTGCCTGGGGAATACAGTGCACGTTCCTTTATTTTTGTCCTTTTCTTTCAGTCCTGTGATCCTAGATCATTCAGAGCTTTGTAAGTTTAGCCTTTTTTATGAACTGTTGGCTATACTGTAAATCCAAGGATCATTCCAAATTGCTTTAGGCTCTTTCAACTTGAGGTTAAAACAGGCAGTTCTGAGACACTCAGGTGTGGGACAGAAGAACCCACTGTGCAGTAAGGGCATTGCCCTGGAGACCCAGTCTCCACGTGGCTTGGGTAAATAATTCTGGTTTTCTGGATATGTGCAGTAGCAACAATTTCAACATGCCTATGGCTTTAAGATTGGAGAATTAGGTGCCTGATTATGTAAAAATCTCAGATAAAAGGATGACTTTAACATAAGCAGCTGAAGGTAGGAACAGAGTGGGGCTTTGTGCAGATAGTTAGATAATGGTTTTCAGATGTGTTACTTGTGTGAGGTTTGGGGTTCTAAACAAGATTACTTGAAAAATTCCAGGTTTGGGAATGAGATTTAATTGACATTTTAAAAAGAAACAAAGCTCATTTCTTAAGAAAAAGTGTAAAATACCCCACCTTGGTTGCATACCCAATGAGGCAGCAATTCTTTGTACTGTTGAGAGAAAATCTCTTATCAAATCTAAAGTTAACAAAAGTAATTTCATGTCTATAGTTTTCCTCCTCTTTAAGACCAACAAAAGGTAAGTGGCAGAGAAGGACAAATATGCATCAAACATGAGATTTGCATGGAAAATACTGCACTGGAAGGAAAGCAGAGCTGACTTTTATTTGATGCAGCTGCTGAGTTATTCAAGGACATCGCCCTCTGGCTGCACTGTCATCAGATACCTTTGAAAGATCCCCAGGGTGAATGACAGAGTGGGTCAAGAATGACCCAGCTCAATTCCCTTTTTATTGTTTTTCATTGTAATCTTATTATCTGGTGCTACTGTGTGTCAAAGTGACATTGTTTGACAACTGCATCAAATTCACAGGAGCACAAGAGTCTGTAAAAATATGTGCTGCATTCAGTCCTTTCAACCTGCCTTGGGGATTGCATGGATTTTTTTGGTTTTGTTTTTAAATCTTCCTCTTTCTAGTAGTGCAAATAACTAACACCCTGAATAGCTCTAATTAAACAGCGCACTGTGGAACATATGATTTGTCAAGTGACTGGGTAACTGGTACAGTCATAGTCTGAAAACAGGAATTCACAGGGTTATGATGACTGAAAAATATCTATCCTTAATTTTTATATTTAACTACTTGGTTGCCAGTGGATGTGGAATCTATTGAAAGAGTGGGAACATGGATTATCTATTTATGAAAGACAGCTTTGAAATGAATTATTATATTCTAGAAAGACGTTGCAATTTTGGCCATATTTTTACAACTGTGGAAAAATTTATAAAATGTCTTTACATGGCAGGAATTCATTTAAGGTTCTTTGCAATGATCAGACTCCTATTTTCCTTCAGTGCAGGACAGAAAACTCACAGAGGTGAGGGAATGGGTTTAAGGAAGAGGTGCTATTTTAAGAGAACAATCAGAAGCTACTGCAGACACAGGCCCAGAAATCCGATAGAGAACATAAATTATTTACCTGCAGCCACATAATCAGGGTCATGCTGGAAGAGGCACCTAACAAACAGCAAGGTGCTACAGGAGGTGCTATCAACATTTCTGTTAATAGACTGTGTCTCAATTTGTGCCCCAGCATGTGTGTTTGCTATGGTATTGCTGGAGATGATGTCTTTCAGATGAAATGGAAGATGAGGTTCTGACTACATGTGGTCACCTATGATCCCATACCAGCCTCTGTAAGAGCAGGAGATAACCCAGGTGTCCTGGAAAAGCTTCAGTTTGGATAATTACATTTACTGTTCTAAATTTCACCTTAGTTTCAGTTAGATATTATATTCTTAACCTGTTGCACTAACCTGTTGTGTAGGTTCACTGTTAATGCATAAGGGGCTGCCATTTCAGAGAGACATGAGTCTTTATACTTGGGAAAAAGTTCTTAACATAAGACAATCCCACTTTTACTGTTACAAGAACATGTTCATTTATACTTTGAAGAGTAGGGTAAGAAGTACAGTGGGCCACCAATGCAAAATGAAAAGAGGAAATATTCAGTAAATTAGAATTGACTTATTTCTCAACAAGCTAATAAAATAAAACATGACATGAAATAAAAAACACTGTCAGACCATGAAAAACAGAATACATGCCTGTGAGGAAAAAAAGAGCTTAAGCAGGCTCTTAGGACTCCAGGTGTAATTCTGGCTTGTGTTTCTAATTTAAATCATCTGAACCATAGGCAGACAGTGTAGTAACAAAAAAGTGACCAGAAAGGCTGAATCATTACAATTTTTATTAAACTTTAATCAGCTTACCTGAACAGTGTGGTGGCATTTGCTTGAAGCTGGTGCTGAGAGTTAAGATCTGTGCTCATTTGTGCAGCCCCTTAGCTGTTTTGTAAATTGGTGTCTTTAGTTTGGAAAAGCAGATAATAATCGGTCTGTCAAAAAAAAAACCCCAAAACTAAGGTACATAAGAGACAAAAAGAAATCTAGATACCACAGTACTGCCAAGGGAGACCAAAAGACATCAGCAGTATATTAGATTGAGTAGTAGTGTGACACTATGGACAATGTGATTGAGAACTGTTTATACAGAGGTGTCATGTCCTTGATCAAGTTTCTTTGGGTTTCTCTGCATAGTGCTTTGCATCTGAAATATTGTGTATAAACTGTTCCTGTCAATAAGCAGTGGTGGAATCAAACAACAACAACAACAACAACCTTAATCAAGTTAGCAGCTGTTCATGGAAGGGGCTGGAAAGAGTTCATGATTAAGGGGCTAAAATGATTGAATAATGAGGAATAATTAAAGGGCTAATTTATGACTAAACATTTAATTTTGATGATGGAGGTCAATGGGAGTTTCATCATTAACAGTGAAGGAAGATGTATTAACCCTCAGGAGAAGGATATTTACCATTATTTTTACCAGTTATTATTCTGAAATTTATAAACTATAAGCAAAGAAAGATATTTTTACATGAAGGCTGTAATCAGAAGAAAAGAGAGAGGATCTTTGTTCAAAAGAAAAACTTTCCAACTGTATTGCCTAAGGAAAGCAGTCAAAACCCAGGTGGTCGACATTTGGATAAACTGCAGCAGTCAGGGCACTGAGAAATGGGTAATGAAAGTGAAATCTATAGTGACTATGTGATCAAACATGGTTTGATCTACTCCATGCTTATTTTATATGAGTTTATGTGATTAATTCAGTGTCAAAGTTGATTGTTGCCCCAGAGACAACACAATATCATTGTCAGATTTCTGTTCTTTAAAGCAGCTGGAGTAAGTTTCAGAATTAGTAAATTGACAGAATTAGTAAAATGACAGAATTCAGTGTTCTTTTATTAGTGTATCAGTGAAAATATTTTTTCCATATTTAGTAATTGATAGAAATTTCAGCAAGGCACTCTGTTCCTTCATTTAAGTCATTGATTAATAGGTTGAACAACACTGGACTCAGTATTGACCCCTGGGGGACACCACTAAATACAGGCCTCCAACTTGATTCCACACCAGCGATGACAACCTTCTGAGCTCTGCCATTCAGCCAGTTCTCCATTCACCTCATTGTCCAATCATCAAGTCCACACGTCTTCAGTTTGCCAATGAGGATGTAATGAGAGATGGTATCAAATGTCTTGCTCAAGTCCAAGTATACAACATCCACTGCCCTCCCCTCATCTATCCAGTCACTTGTCCTGTCATAGAGGGCAATAAGGTTAAGTGAAGCATGGTTTCCCCTTGATGAATCCATGCTGACTTCCCCTGATGACCTTATTGTCTTTCACACTTTTAGAGATGTCCACCAGGATGAGCTGTCCCATTACCTTTCTAGGGATTGAGATAAGGCTGACTGGCCTCTAGTTCCCTGGGTCCTCCTTCTTACCCTTCTTGAAGACAGAGGTAACATTTGCCTTCTAGTTTTCAGGAACCACTCTTGATTGCCATGGCCTCTCAAAGATGATCAAGAGTGGACTAGCAATGACATCTGCCAACTCCCTCAGCACAGTGACCAAGGGAAAGTCTTCCTTTTTCCAGACTCTCTCACTTGTCTCTTGGGTCAGGGATTCCCGAGGGCTGGCCTTGGCAGTGAAGACTGAAGCAAAGAAGGCATTCAGTAACTCTGCCTTCTCCATGTCCTCTGTTACCAGGTACCCTGCCCCATTCAGTAGTGGCTCCACATTTTCCCTGGCTTTCTTTTTGTTATTGATATATTTGAAGAAGCCCTTCCTGTTGTCTCTGACCTCCCTTGACAGATTTAATTCCAGCTGGGCCTTGCCCTTCCTGGTCACATTTCTGCATGCTCTGGTGACACCCTTATATTCTTCCCAAGTGGTCTGTTCTTGCTTCCACCTCTTGTACACCTTCTGCTTATGTTTGAGTTTTGCCAGGAACTCCTTGTTCATCCATGAAAATCTTTGCACAAGAAAAGACTAAAAGACTATTGCAGAAAAAGTAGCTAAGGTCATATGAGTTTAATAATCTATGCATTTAGCAAATAAACGTGACTGCTGCAGCTAGCAATTATATTTTTCATTATTATGCAGAAATGTAGGCTTTTCTTTTGAGCAAGCATTTATACTTTTTTTTTTTTTTCCAATTTGTGTGTGAACTAATAGTATGCTAATCAGGGTAATGATTTCAAAAAGACACTTTAGTAATCCTTTAAATGCTTATTCATATTAATTGAGCTAAGAGGAAGCATATTATTATTTGTCATTAGAGTTAGAAGGCATACTTACTGCTGTTCCTCCTCTAATTCAAATTATTAAGGAATCTGCAATATAATAAGCTCAGTATCAGAGCAGTAACAATTAAAGCTACTTTTTTTTTTTTTAAGTAAAGCAAATTCTTTCCTTTTCAAGTGAATGGAACATATCAGTGATAGGGAAATGTAAATGTCTTTTGCTGTCTGATTAAAATAAATTATAATATCCAAAAGATAATACAACTCCAAGAAGGTTTATCTTGTAGTTCATGTATACTTTTGGATTTTCCTCAACAAAAAAATGATAATAATGATTAAGACTCTTTTGAAATTACTGTTGTGTATACATTAGAGATAGAACTGTTCAAAGAAACTTGAAGTTCAAAGTTAATTGTTGAAATCAATAGGGATCTTCCCTTTAAATTTGACAGCTGTGATCCACATTTGAGGGTGAACAGGTGTCCAGTCTTTTTAAATTTTCATTCAAGTTGTTTTGGGGAAGATAGGGAATTGGTTTGAAAATCCTCAGTTCAGGGCTTTCATTCTTACTGCTATGAGCAGCTAAGTGAAAATTATTGGAAGTCATAATTTAGCCATGGAGTCATTCAATTTCATATATAGTTTTGCCTACAGTTAAGGCAGGAAATGTCAGTTGAGCATCTCTATTTCATGGTCACAGACCTCAGAGTTTTACTTACCATGCTGAACCTAGTGTCTCATGAAGTGAAGAGGTATCCTTCCACCTTGGTGTTCAAAACTCTGCTACGATCTACATAACTGAGGTTTTTAGCTCCACAAAGTGATAAACATCAGCATCTTGCCTACCTGTATCTGTGGAGTCAAAAGCCAAATTTTTGGTCCTCTCTGTCTTCCATACTCTAAAACTGGAAGCAGGTAGCGTCTCCAGGGAGAGATGTCTTTACCAATCGATCTCCTTGGCTTCCTATGGGTCTGTTTTGGGCATGCCTGGAGGTGTGTAATGATTACACCAGCACCAAGAATCCTAATTGGTGTTCTCTGAGCATTTATAGGGTAGATTTTTCTTCACCTGTTGTACCTGGAGGATGCAAACCGGCTGCATCATAGTGCATCTTCTGGATTGAACCTTGATAAACCACAAACAGAGCCTTTTCTCATACCCATTATCAAGATCCATAATTCACCTGAGATGCTGGAGAACCAGTTCCTAGTTCCACATGAGGTATTTGTGTTTGCATTTGTTATCAGCTAGGTAAGCTAGGTAAATGCTTTAATCAGTAGTTTAGTGAATATTCTGATATTCAGATCACTCATTCCTTCCAAATGAAGACATTGCCTGGGACAAACAGTAAATATTCACTTCCAGGAAGAGAGAAAAAAGTGTCAGTGTAGCTAATTCTGTAGACTTTTAGTTAAAGCATATAAGAAAGAAGAGATATGGAGGTCAGTTCAGGTTCACTAAATACTTAAGACTACAAATACCCAATATTTCCTGGATTCCTCTATTCTTCTGTCTCTCACAGAATATTTACTTCTTCTAAAATGAGAAACTGTAGAGGGTGGCTAGGGTAGGAAGTATTTTAGAATAAACTAGCTATTAGACATGTATTAGACATGCAACCTTGGTGACTTGCTGACTACCAGTTTAGGTGAAATGGCTACCTTCCTGTCTTCCAGATGTGATCTGGAAGGAAGAACTGGTTTACATTTCTGTCCCCAAGGGAAACCCAGTGACCTGTGATTGTGAATCCAGAGATGACAGAGCACATAGGACAGACTGCCATCTCCTAAGCATTTTGAATCTGTTGATCCTCTCTCAGCTTGCCAGTGAATTCCACAAAGCAGCAAACAGTAATTCCTGTAATTTTTGGCATTGCTTTAGGTTTCCTTCTGTGAATCTGGATGTTAATTACATCAGTCATACTGAAGAGGCTCTTGCTTTCTGCCTTGGAGATCTTAGTCCACTCTCTGTTTATGATAAAGGTTTTCAGTGCACCTACATGAGCTAAAGCTTGTAGGATCAAAACTTTATGTAGCTGTGGGAGTGAGAATTACAGGAAGACTTTCCAATATTTTAATTTTTTAACATGAACAGCAATTCTATATAGATCTTAAAAAATTGTCATATAATAACATATAACATGAAAAAAAAGTTGGGAGAATTACTGCAGATAGGATGGGATGACAGAATGATGTCTGTTATATATATATATATTTTTTTTTTCTGTATGAAGAAGAATTTACATTTTATCTCTATGTAATTGATGTGACATGCAAATTTACTTTACATTTTTTCTGGCTTTTGTAATTTTTTTTTTCCTTATTTCCTTGCTGTAAAAATCAAATAAATACTACCTAGTATGCACTTAGAGTTCATATGATTATTGGCCCCATTATAGTGCATTTCACTGAAATTCATTGGACTGCATTTTTATGATAGTCTGTAGCTGTCTATTAAGGAACATGGCAATGAAATTGCATGGCTATGGAAAATGCAGTCCTATCCTTCCAGATTTGTAGATTGATAGGTCAGTGCCAAGGCAGTGATTAGCAATTTCGATATTCTTATGCATCAAGTTTTCTTATTACCATCAGCCCCATTACATTTAGAGGCCACAAGAAGAGTAGTAAAATAAAATAAAAAATATAATAATAAAAAAGAGACATCGGTGATGCAAATAAGAAAGAAATACAGAGCACAAAGACTTATAATGAGGGGTATGATTATGATTTTGGCCAAAAATGACCACCATTCAATCTACACAGGGTGTGGAGCTGCAGATACCCTGGAGCTAGAATAATTTTCAGGGTCAATAACAGAACAGAGAATAATTCTCAAACCATTACAAAACTGTTACTGTATATGAGATGTTATGGGACTCTGTAGTAGCAACCTCAGTGTAAACTGTTTTAGGCTTCAGTGCTGTGAGCATTTTGTTTATTTAACTGAACTCCTGTGAACAGCACTATTTATATGATCATGTGGGGGAAAAAAAAAAAAAGGAACATTTGGAGTAGTGAGTGGAAGCATCAGAGCTTGTCTGTGGACGTGAAAATGAGCTGAATGAGCCATGCGTGGGGCTTGGCAGGGCTGACTGTAGCACAGCTTTAACCCACTCTTAGCTTTTTGCATTGTTTGCTTTGTCTGTGAGATCTGAATAGCTCATACAGAGATAAACTGACAAGCTCCTACAGAGCTGTGGGGGATTGACCCTGGCTGGATGTTAGATGCCCACCAAAGCTACTCTATCACTCCTCCTCCTCAGCTGAACAGGGGAGAGAAAATATAACGAAGGGCTTGTGGGTCGAGATAAGGACAGAGAGAGATCATTCACCTTTTACCATCATGAGCAAAACAGACTGGAAACTTGGGGAAAACAAATTTAATTTATATTCACTCAAATCAGAGTAGGATAATGAAAAATAAAAACCCCTCTAAATCTAAAAACACCTTCTCCTTACCCCTCCCTCTTCCCAGGCCTAACTTCACTGCTGATTTCTCTACCTCCTCCCCTCCAATGTCACAGGGAGGTGGGGAATAGGGGTTTCTGTCAGTTCATCACACATTGTTTCTGCGGCTCCTTCCTCCACAAGAGGAGGACTCCTCACACTCTTCCCCTCCTCTAATTTGGGGACTGTCCGATATGGGTCCTTCCAACGGGCTGCAGTTCTTCATGAACTACTCCAGCATGGGTCCTTTCCATGGGCTGCAGTCCTTCAGGAACAGACTGCTCCAGCGCGGGTCCCCCAGGGTCACAAGTCCTGTCAGCAAACCTGCTCCAGCGTGGGCTCCTCTCTCCACAGGGCCCCAGGTCCTGATAGGAGCCTGCTCCATCAGGGGGTCCTCCATGGGCTGTGGAGGGACAGCCCGCCTCACCATTGTCTTCACCACAAGTTGGGGGGGAATCTCTGCTCTGGTGCCTGGAGCACCTCCTCCCCCTGCTTCTTCACTGACCTTGGTGTGTGCAGAGTTGTTCCTCTCACATATTCTCACTCCTCTCTCTGGCTGCAGCTGAGCAAGTTTTTCCTCTTGCCTTCTTAAATAAGTTATTCCAGAGGTGCTACCACTGTTGCTGATGGACTCAGCCTTGGCCAGCAGCGGGTCTGTCTTGCATCTGGATGGCATTGGCTCCATTTGGCGTAGGGGAAGCTTTTGACAGCTTCTCACAGAAGCCACCCCTGTAGTCCCCCTCTCCTATAACCTTGCCATGTAAACCTCATACAAAACTATTTTCTGTCTTTTAGGATGCAAGCTCTGTTTGAATTAGCAGTCTTAGGTTTTATTTTTTTGTTTTTCAGCCTTTTATTAATTATTTTTTTAACCAACATATATCTTGCTTTGCCTTTGACAAAGAGCCATGATATAATTACTTTTTTGTACTTTCTTCTGGTTTGTTTTTTTTTTTGTTGTTTTCTGGGTTTTGGATTGGTTTTTTGGGTTTTTTTTTTGGAGGAGGAGGGTGGAATTTTACCATTTATGCATTTGGTCAGTTCTGTTTTCTCCTGTATGACCAGAAAGGAGCATCACATCTTCTGAACAAAAGCACGCAGCTTTGTTACTGCTGCTGTTGCCATGGTCTTGATGATCTTTGTATAGCTAGAAGTTAATCGTTCAACAGAATGGTTGCAACTTTAAAATATAACTTGAACATGCCAAAAATAAGGGTTTTTTCCTTCCTATTGTTACTTTTATATTGTTTTTGTTGCTACCATAAATTCTATTATTTTTAAAATATTAAACAGAAACTCTTTATTTTGATATTTTCATAGTATCCACCAAAAGTTGGTTTTAACTGTTTTAAAGGGATATTAATATCCCATAACGTAAGGCGCTTGGTTCTTCAGACTTCTTTCAGTTTGTAATGTCACGAACCTCAAAAGACTGGGAGGAGGGTGGGCCATAAGTTTGTGTGGGTGGACAGGTCTTCAGGTACTTTGATATATTTTAAAAGAGTTGTGTCAAATTTTCAATACAGAACAAGCATTTCAGTACTTAAATTTGAAATGTCTGAGATTTCAGAAGTGGCCAGAATGAAAGTGGATGCAAGCCATTCTTTCTCAGTAGGCTTCTGTCTGAAAAGGACCATCACTGACCCTAACAGTGTATGAACTGACTCCCAAATCTTATCTCAATTGGCAGGATATGAGAATGTGCTTAAAGTCAAAGGTGGTAATTTTCACTGTCTTTTTACAGATAGATTTAAATACACAGTATGCTGGAGACCTCTGAAATGCAGCTTGAATTCAGTCTTGCAATTGGGCTCAAACTTAAAACCTTTGCAAAACTGAAATAGTAGTAGCCAGACAGGCTAATTCAACATGAAAAACAAACACCTGATCTAGTAAACATTTGTGTTATTGCCTCACTTACACATTACTATGCTTCAACTGTAAGCTCAAAGAAGCTGTAAAGAACATGTGGGCTTCACAGTGCAAAATCAGAGTCCTTGGCTCTCTTGGAAGGAAATTCCACTAGAAGTATCTGTTTTAATATTCTCACACTTTCCTGAAAGTTGTACACCCACATGATCTCATCCTATAATTTAACTTTGTTTGGAAAAATATTAAGAAAAATCACTTAACAACTTTTCAACTGTGGAAAGATGTTTGGGGGAAGTGAAGACTTTTCACATGGTAAAATAGTTCTTTTGCAGAGAGTCAAGAGGATAAGCCATCCAAATTCTTCCTGACTGAAGTGACATTAATGTCAGAAGCTCTGAAATAAAAATAAAAAATGTTGCTGGTGAGAATCTTGTGTGACATCTGCAATTAATTGTTATGCTTTGGTTTTATACTTTGCACTAGAAGCTCTTCTGGGATTGGATCTACCTTCTATACTACACTAAAAGCTTTTCAGTGTCTACAGATGCTACTGCAACATCAGTCATTCTCCTTCACAAAGAAACAAACTGTATTAATGAATACAGTCATAGCTAATAATACAGACAAAGGGACAATGTAGGTGGATAGTTTACAATTCATTTACTCTCACAGTTTCACTTAAGTATTTTTGACTAAATAATTCATATTAAAATATCAAGAGGGAAAGAATAGGAGAGGGAGAAACAAATAACACATTAAAGTCTCATAAAGAAACAAATATGACAATCACAGTGCTAATTATCCATACAATCCCTGCAATTCTCAACAGGCTGATTTGGTTCAAGTGGAGTAGAAATAGATGAGTTCTCAAATTGCATTTGATTTGCTTTGCTTCTCAAAAGTGCTGTCAATTGATCAACAGTAATAAAGTGAGTAAGTGTGAGTGTGTATACAACATATTTTTTTGTCAATTCAGAAAAGCACCAAGTTCTCAAAAGCAAAAATGTGCAGTACTTAAAATTTCTTGTGCAAATCATTTAGACACATGCTCAAGTAAGGGTGTCCTAATTGTCTTAGTGAGTTACCATATATCTGTTTACCTTCTGCTACAGCCTGTGCTTATGGCCTTAGCCCCTGACAAAGGTGAAGTAATTCAGTTTGGCCCAGTCTGTGATGGAAATTGTTTAATGACAGTGTTGTTACATCTCATCTAGGAAGATTTCAGAGGCACATAGCTGATACATGAGAATTTGTTAACTCTTTAACTTGGATGTGCAACTAAGTGCTCTTTTCACACCCATTGGGTATTTGCATTATGACATAATAATTTCTCCTCCCTTCTATAGCCCTGTCCTAGCATCACTTGGTTTACAGGCTACATCTACTCTGATGATAATCTGGGGTCATCAGACAAAACTATTCTTTACAAACCCCCAGCTTTATTCATTCAGAGGTTTAAAGACACACAGTAAATAAAGAAAAACAGAGTAGAAAGATAAATTATGATTTGAAGAGATGGTTTCTGTTCCTAATTCAAGCAAATTTCCCATGGGTTACTGATAAAATTTTTAAAACAATCAATGCTTGCTATTACAAGAAGAATTTTTATTTTCTAGGCACCCAGTCTGATACTCTGAGTCTATATTGAAGGTGTACTCATAGCTGCATCTAGAGGTGGTTGGAATAGTTCTCTGTTTAGAAGTCATACTGCAAAAAAGACTGAAATTTGCTGAAAAAATAATAAAAATTAGTAAAATAAATTTATATGTCGGCAACCAAAGAAAGTTGGTCATTTTTCGTTAAAACCTCTAATATTAATCTATAAAAAGAGGGATAAAAGTACCTCACTGACCATGCAGTAATAGTTAGAGCCTGCAGCGCAATAACTTCCAGGGCCTTGAAAGGAAAGAACATCAAGGCAGATGATATTAGCCAAACAATGCACATTTTCTGAGTGGGTTGTACTGGAGGGAGTGTGAAATAATTTACCCCCACATTACAAAAAAGTAGTCTTGCCTAGTCCCTGTGCTCTGTGTTGGACATGGAAACTAGCCAGATTCCTAAGGCTAAAAAAGTCAGATCTGATAGTATGTGAGCTGTCACAGTGTGACAGACACCATACAAATTATCTGTATATTATCTGATGACTAATTGCTAAAGATTAAGGTAATATCCAGCTGCTTCCAGGCTTATGACTAGCAGAAGTTGACCTTCTGATTTCACTTCATTCTAACTATCCTAATCTCAGCTGGAAGAAAATGAAAATAAATGAATTGCATTATGTATTCAAGCAAAAGATTTCAAGGCTTGCCATGCAGGGATGCCTCACTGTTCACTACCCTCCACATTCATTGCTCTGGAGTATTGGGCATAGCCAAAAATCTCTGCCAAAGTTCTGTTTGGACAACCAGAGATCAAATAATAAAGTCTTATACATATATGAAAAGCAAATAAACCAACACACCATCTCTCTAGTGTGAAAACCAACATCGCTAGATCTTCCTACTGCCATTCAGATGGAAAAGCCATGATTTTACTTGCAATACACAAATCACAGAAAAACCTACTAATAAGGCATGAATCTAAGATACTGAATTGCAAATTGACTGGGTTTGCCAATGATTAAATTATCAGTCAAGTGAACTTTACTCAGAAAAGGAACATGAATAGAATTTTTTTGGAAAGTTCCATTTGGATGGACAGTTAAATTAGTCTATTACGGATGTAATGTATTCTTCATGACTTTAGCTGTTGTGTCATCATTTGTACCTGTACAGTTCAATTTTGTTTTCTTTATTTTCTCAATAGTCCTTGTAAAAAATAGAAATAATTATAGCAAATATTTCTGAACAATAAAGAACTGTCACACGAAACAAGAATGGATTATTGTTCTGAATTCCAAATTGCGGGTCATAGCTAATGTTAAAAAAGACTGATTATTTATATTAAACACACTATTAGTTTCCAAGATTTAAATTTGTTTACATGATGCTGTTTATTCTCCAAGGTAAAAATGCTGTTAGCACTTAATTTGCAATTATATGAAAAGAGGTTATATATGTGCATAAATGGAAAGCAATACATCTAACTGGTCATTTCTCTGGATCAATATACAGTATATTGATATCCTCTGGATCAATATTCAGTTGACAATATCTTTCAAAAAATTAGGATTGCATGAAGAATAAAAATGGAGTGTTGAGGGTAAGTACAAGTCTGGGGACAAATGCACTATTCAGGAGAGTCATCACTTTTTTAAACTACCTTAACCTATTGTTAGGATAAAGTTTTCTTGTACTTTAAAAATTTTCCCAGTCTCCATCTTTAAAATCACCATTTTCTAAACATGAAGGAAAAATCTAGATCAAATTAAAAGATTTATTTTTTAAAAATTGGTGCTCTAACATATATTTTTATAACTGTATAATACAACCAAATTTATAACTGAATAACACAAATTTCAAGTAAATTGTATTTGAAGCCAACATGGGAACTTTTTAGATTTAGAAAGTGTTGAAGTGGCAAATTTCTCTTGGAAAAAGGTTGAAATGTAAGACTTTGCTCATAATGATGCTTTCTGTAGTGAAGTGAATGAATGAAAAGAAGCTCAGGAAGAAACTTGAAGTGAGACTTCCATTTTCCAGTCATATTTAATTACATTTTCTCTTGAAAGTTAATTCCTTCTTCCAGCCATTCCCTGCTATACCTGAATAGGGCTGCATTCAAAACCTCCTCAGGTATTCCAAATGTGGCAAAATATTTGTAATATTTCCTGATGTAGGAAAGACAGAGAGTCTGTACTACCCAACTGATGTTGAGAGCTAGAAGTATATTCTGAAAACACTTTGTTAGTGGAGACTCTGGAATGGATAGGGATACATGAGGCAGACATTTAATAACTTTTCAGAGGCATATCTGCTCTGCAATGTGCAAACAAACCTGAGGTGGTTTGACTGTGCTGCGTCTGGAACCTCAAGGGCAGAAGAACATTTTTTTAAAATATAAAAATTAACTGCATGTAGCTCAGTCATTCAAAACTGCATCTAACTAGACCTGAATCATGTTGTTATAAATGACTGTAACTGGGATATCAGCTTTTGGCAGTGGCAGTTGGCTCTTCACTATCTGTGAAGACTCATTGAGGAACATGATATAAAAGAAAGGAGTAGGAGTAGGATCCATGAAAGAAGACACTCTTCCTGAATCACTGAATCTTCCAGTCAGTCTGTGCCTGAAGTTTCATCTAGTGAATGGATAAAATATAAAAAATCTTGTTCATGCCTCTTCACTTACATTTTCAGTCCACAAGCAACATTTGTTTCGAACCAGTCTAAATGCAAAAGTCCCCAAGGTGAACAAATTTTCAGTAATTCAATAAATATTTCCTTGTTTACTATAAATTTACCACTACAATGAATAATCATACCAAATTACCTTGTTTACTAGACTGTAAAAAGTGGATAAGATGATCCCTTTTAATTCTTCTCTGTGTCATATTAAACAGTTCAGTCAGGTCTTCTAGATCTTTTCAAATTTAGTTGACTGAGTAAAGTTTAAATTTCTTCACTGAACTGCTTTGGTTCCTTGCAATCCCAGACAGCTATTTCTTAGAATGAGACAGCTAGGAGAAGACAAGTCTTTGGATGATGACGTTATATGTATACTATTATTGTTCTCCATTCATCCATTCAATTTAATTTCATAAAGTTCTACCTCAGCTAAATAAAACAAAACAAAAGCATGGTAAACATAAGGCATACTGCTGTCTTGGAAACCTACTTTATTTAGCCACTGCAAGGTTTCTTTTACATCACACTTTTCAAATGTAAGCAATTTTTTACCTTTTTATTTTTTTTACTTTTTTGGAATTAGGTTTTTGTTCTTGTAGGCATTCACATGTATACAACATGTCATTGTGAATAAACATTTTTTTAATAAAGAGTTTACAATGGTTCCAAGTCTTAAGCTGAATTTTCCTGGACATTAAATAGAGTTTTGTTCTGGGTGGGAACCAACCATAATAAATCTAGTGTCCTTACACTGGCAGCTCATGAATCACTGAGATTTCCAAACCAATTCCCAATAACCTTTCCGTTCTCCTTTCCAAATTGTAATATGGAAAAAAATCAGATTATATATTCTAAAACAGCTGACTGTAAAACTTTATTGAGTATTGCACATCTTCTGAGCTAGTTTAACAACTTGGTAATAGATTGCTGTCTGTTCAAATGATGATTCTTCACCATGTGTTTCAAGACTTTGCCTTTCCAAAAATTGCTTTTATTAATCACTCATTTTTGAAAATACTTTATAGTGGCATACGCTATGAATAATCTGTAATTTCAAATTCTATCAGTATTGAAAATTAGATTATTTGTTGTTGTTGTTGTTGTTCTTGTTGTGCAAGGTATTGTGTGGCTTTAAGGGAAACAGTCTTTTGAAGCCTGTCCCTTTTATTCTGGAAAGTAGAGATGACTGTAGGTTTAGATTGGGTTGGAAGATCTGTTCACCATTGCAAACCTGAAGGATTAACCAGAACAAGGAACTTTGCTTTGATTTGTTCTCTTTTCCAGTGTAGGATAACCAGTGTCTCCTCTTACAAAGGATTCAAATTTTACTAGTAAAATGTGTTAAAACCTGATACATATTTAAGTTATAAAATATTGATCTATTAAATCCTTTCTCTTAGAAAAAAATATATGCAAAATACAAAATATTTACTGTGACGTACCAGATTGTATGTAGAAATCAGAGTTCTGTTTGTAATTCTATAGTCTAACTGCCATATAATGGCAGAAAGACACATATAATGAGAAGTTTTGTGTTTGAGAGAGAGAGAGAGTGAGAAAGAGTAATGGATTGTGACTCAAACCTTAAGTCTGCGCTCATTCAGTGAGGCTTAGTATGTTCACTTTATTTTTTCTTTCTTGAGGTTTTCTGTTGGGCAAACAATTAAATCATATGTCTTTACATTAAGATTGGGTTTCTCACAAATTAAATCTTGCCCTGAGTGAAAACTTGAGTGAGAGTCAATATCATTGCCTGCCCAGTTACTCCTAAATTCAATAGTCCAGGTCTGTCAATACCTTCCTATCCTGCTTTTCACTCTGGATAATTGCACATTCTCCCTGAGGAATCACCCCAGCCAGTATCTCTCTATGGCTGTATTTTGTATTTCAGTGCTCAGAATATCTAAGATGCAGGTTTATGCATTTTAGAATTGTCTTTGAAAGAAATCCTAGGGGATAAGGTAATATTGAATAACAGACATAAAACTAGGTGTAGAAGTAGCCAGCTTTGTAATGTTACTATCTTCACTATAGAGGATTCACACAACAGCTTTGTCATTCTGAATTCATACTGGAAATTCTTCATTTAAGTGTTACTTTTAACTGGATGTGGGTATGTTGGTATCCTTTTCTGAATAAAATGTGGAGTGTCAACTTAAATGATTCAAGGTTTGTGAAATTTTGAATATGCCATGATTCATAATAATAATATTTTTTGAGTTGCAGTAAAAACTTCCAATAAACAACAGTTACATCCTAGAGCAAATAATAGACCTGCTATTTTTAGGGAAGAAAACTTACAAATCAGGAAATTTAGTTGCCTGCTATCACAGACCACCACATCCTATATTCTTATTCATAAATGAAAATAATTTTGTGTTATAAACAGAGGATTTTTTTCTGCTTTCATTACAGTAAAACTGCATCCTCGCCACTCTGATGGTTAAGCCTTTTATTTTTTTGAATCATATTTGAAACTGTTGTTTGCTCCAGGAGAGTCAAGCATTTCATATATCCTAAAATATATGTAGCCCACCTACTGATTAATTAGGATTTCTATAGTGTCTGACAATCAGATATTTTCTTCCTCCTACTCTGAGAGAGACTGTCAAAAAAACCCAGTAACAGTAGCATTGCAAAGACACTTGGTCCTGATCAGAATATGGGAATATATCTGCAAATTCAAAAGGCTTTACATTTGAAGAAAAGAAACAACTATACTGAGAAATATTTTATTTTATTTTATTGTATTTTATTTTATTGGTTTTTTTTTTTTTTTTTTTTTTTTTTTTTTCCAGTTTTTATCATTATAAATGTAGAAAGTGATTGCTTCCTCCTCGTAGTCCCTACCAGGAGCAGTGAAGCTTGCGAGCACCTTGGGATTGGTTGTAGCACATTTTAGTTCAGTGAGAGGTGGCATTTATATGGGGCTAGCTGGAAGGTGCTTGGGCAAATGAATAGTATACAGGTAGGCTGCATGTTTTGATTGTCTAGTATCTGTATCCAGCTGAAAGGAGAATATGCTACACTGAATTAGAGCTAACTTTGTCTTTTATGGCCACTTGTGATGTTTCAGAAGTGTCTGTTTAAAGTTAAGATCAATACTGACAGACCTAAAGGTCAGTAAATGTTGCTCTTGGAGCTCATGTTCACGCTGTAAAGCACTATGTAGATTAAATGAAAGTTAAATGCTTTATTAAATTATTTATTGAGAAATTCATATACCTGGTACATATTTGGTGCCTGATTTTCTATCACCCATCACAGCAGACTGTAAAACACTAATACAATTTGGTTTCAGGAGGGAATTGTTATTTAAGATGTGCCGATTTTAATATCATAAAGGTGTTGAGATTGTTACAAAAGGAGGAATTTAAAATTGCATGCATTCTTGCTTTAAGAAGATTTTGAATTTATTTTATATCAGACTTGAAGGAGTTGGCTCTGAGTATTTTAAACAATGAAAAAGGTAGATTTTGTTTGTGGATTTGTTTGATGCTTGAAGTGCGGAATTATGCTTACATTTGATAACACTGATTCCAAATCACAAAAAATGGTTTCCAAAAGTGGCGGATTGACCATGGCTGGATGTCAGACGCCCACCAAAGCCACTCTGTCACTCCTCCTCCTCAACTGAAGGGGAGAGAAAATATAACAAAGGGCTTGGGGGTTGAGACAAGGACAGGGAGAAATCATTCACCAATTACTGTCATGGGCAAACCAGACTCGACTTGAGGAAAATTAATTTAATTTGTTAATCAAACCAGAGTAGGGTAATGAGAAATAAAACCAAATCTTAAAAGACCTCCTCTCCATCCCTTTGTTCTTCCTGGGCTTAACTGTACCCTCAAATTCTCTACCTCCTTCCCCCGCAATGGCACAGGAGGATGGGGAATGGGGGTCATGATCAGTTCATCTCACATTGTTTCTATGGATCCTTCCTCCTCAGAGGGAGGACTCCTCACACTTTTACCCTCCTCCAGTGTGGGGTCCCTCTCATGGGAGACAGTCCTCCATAAACTTCTCTAATGTGAGTCCTTCCCATGGGCTGCTGTGGTCACAAGTCCTGCCAGCAAACCTGCTCCAGCCTGGGCTTCCCATGGGGTCACAGTCTCCTTCGGGCTTCCACCTGATCCAATATGGGCTCCTACATTGGCTGCATGATGATATCTGCTCCAACATGGACCTCCATGGGCTGCAGGGGGACAGCCTGCCTCACCATGTTTCACCATGGGCTGCAGGGGAATCTCTGCTCTGGCACCCATAGCACCTCCTCCTCCTCCTTCTTCGCTGACCTTGGTGTCTCACATCTTCTCACTCGTCTCTCCAGCTGCAATTGAGCAGGTTTTTTTTCTCCTCCTCTTCTTAAATATGTTATGCCAGCAGCACTACCACCATTGCTGATGGACTCAGCCTTAGCTAGTGACAGGTCTGTCTTGGAGTCAGCTGGCATTAGCTCTGTTGCACATGGGGGAAGCTTCTGGTAGCTTCTCACAGAAGCCATCCCTATAGCCCCTGATGCTTCCTAAACCTTGCCACATAAACCAAATACACCAAACCCCACCAATAGTAAACTTTTCTTGTAGCTGTTTGTATAAATATAATCTCATCTGGTTAATCTATCAAATATCCCAGTTAATTCTTTCCATAAAGCCAGGAAATTTCTTTTAAAGAAAATTACTCTTATTAAAAAAAAAAAAAATAATCATTATCAGTTTATATTCAACAAAGCATGTTTTTAAACATTGTCCTTGACTGAAAACTACATGAATGACAATCATAAAAGAAAACAGTTGCTTATATGATTCTTTTTACCTTTCTGGAAAGTTAATGTGAGATCTTCATAGTTTAAATAATTAATCATATTTTCAGTGACTGACACCTCTATCCACTCTTATCAATAGCCAATGTCATCTTGATAGACAAGTGTTTCCTTAGCAATCCAGATACATAATTATGTACTGTAGCTGTGACATAGAGGTTAATTTGAGAATGATTATATGAAACATTTCTTTTTAATGCATCATCACTATCTAGGAATGTTATCTCTATTATTCCTACTATTTCATAAAGCTTTTATTCAAAAGGAGGAAATATTCAGTTGTATAGTATGTAAAAAAAATCCTGACTACGAAGGATTACTTTCCATGGCATATATTTCATTCTTTGTGAATGCACCAAGATACATTAAACTTATCAGGAACTTTCAATGAAACATTATCATGGAAGTTTTAACAAATTAAAATAAAGGGGCAAGATTTTAAGCTAGAACGGCATGTCCTGTTCTGGAAATCTCTGCTTCAGGACTGCATACCCCAGAAGCAGTCTCAGGCAGAAAATGTCTTGCCAATGAAATATTCCTGAGATTTAGAGTGAAGACACTTGATAGATGAGTATAACCCTCCAGTTTAACCCACAGGGAATGTGTTCTCACACAGAAGAGAGAGTTACGGTTGTGGGGACAGTCCTCATTGCCCTATCACAAGATAAAACGGGGCTGAGTAGGGAAAACAGTGCCCTTAAATTTGCCTAGAAAATGGAAAAATCTGACAAAATCTTCTCCCTTCCTTTCCAGGACATGTGTTGTTTTCTTTCCCCAGTTGCTAATCAGCTGGGTTTTGGGCCAAACTATTTCTTGTCTGTTGTTTAGTGTGATTTTAACATTGTCATGGCTCACTGCATGAAGATGGTATTTTCAGCATTTTATGATTGAACTTTTCTCTTTCTTTGGAGTGCATCCAGTTGGAATGTGGAAGAGGGATAGAGAGCTGAATAATTTATTAAGGCAACAGTGCTTGGTTAGATTTTAATCATTATTATTGAAGGAGAGATCAATAAATCTTTGCTTTTACCCAGGATTTTGTTCTTTCCCTTAGGGGACCTGTCCTTCATTCAAAAACTATTGTGTCATATGCTTTATGAGTTAAAATGGATACATAATAAGAAATGACTTTTATTGCAATCTACCTATGAAATAATGCTAAAAAAGATCAATAGAACAATGAATAAAAAGTAAAGATCTGTAAGGATGATTGATGTCAGCTCACTCCTGTCTTTTCTTCTGCTATAGAACTTAGACTAGGAGAAGTGGTTCAGTGTGAAGGTGAATATTATCCTTAATCATTCCCCTTCTCTTTTAATTCCCCCTCTGTTCCCACTCCCATTTCTATATATCTAAGGTTAAAATGCAAGCCATTTTCAAGCCTTACTGGTTATAGGAAGGAGTTTTTAAGGTAAAAAGCCTGATTAATTAGACTTAGGGATTTTTGATCCAGTATCCAGTTTCATCTCTGTCTTCCAATACCATTGCAAAAAAACCTACTTAGCTGTTAAGTAGAAATAAAAATTTGAGTCTAGATGGCAGAATAAGATTGTTTCTGTAACTTTCTTCACCAGTTAATAAACAGATCAATAACTATTCCTCCCCCTGTACTCCAGTTTTCCTTTTCTAAATAGGCAGTAATAGCGGCTGTGCTTTTCTCCTAGCTGTTGTTTGTTTGGTTCATTCAGAGTTTCAATAATGGCTTTCTCTATTTATAATTTATCTTTCTGGAGAACACACTCATCAATAGGTTTTTCCTTTTTTTTCTCTGTGAAGGCCTCAAGATACAACCATAATACAAGGTATTAGTAATAATTTTCATCTTTTGGGAATCTGAATGCTTCTGGGGCAAGCAGTTTACAACTGTGAAGTCCAGTGAAGTCCAAAATCATCATCCTTTGACCTATTTTGTACAAGTGTTCTTTTTTCCCCCTCTTCCACCTTCATATTATAGAATTATAGGTAAACACCCATTATTGTAGAAATCTGAAAATTCCCACCGGCATATTATAATGTTGGAAAGATTGCAGGTTGGAAACGTATTTTACGGTGTTTTTTAGAATCTCAACACTCCTTTTAAGTGATGGTTCTTTTAATTTTCCTTCTCAATATAAGTGGAACCCTGTCATTGCTCTGGGTGATGAGGTTTCCACCAAATTACTGTATTGCATGTTAAGATTCCCTGAGAGGCAGACAGAACATAGAACCACAGCAAGATGGATAGACTTGTTGATGCATTACTGTCATAGTTCTTCAATAATTACCCATATGTTCAGAAAGGTTTAGAATGTGCCTGTCATTCCCATGCTAATTACAGGCTGTTGCAAAGCTCATTTTTCATTACTGGGATCATGCCATATTTATAGGGTTTGATGAGTTGTTTGTTCTGGGTTAATGCACTGCAGTTTTGTTGGAAGTTTCACATTTGAATTGCAAATGGATTAGGAGCATGTACTTTTTTGTTTAATCTAGAATGTATTTCAGGTAACATAAGAGGTAAGATCTTGACTGGAATAAATTGAGCTCAGTAGGTAGAAGCATAACCCTTTATTTGGAGTTTTTTACTGCTTTCTGAGTGAAAGAAGCAGAATTCTCAGACATTTACACATTACACATTATTTTTTTAACACATTAGTTAATTTGAAAAATCTTCTTTAATTCCTGCATTCCTCATGTCCACGGTTCCTGTCCCTGAAAGCTGTGAGATCCCCATTGCCATCAGAATCAACTTTCCCATTGATTTTCCTAAGTGCTTAAGGGATTTGTAAACTCTGATCTTACTAAGATTAGGTTGACTGGATGATCATATCTGAGAAATAATTTTTAAAACTATGGTTATAATATTTTATAGTACCTTTGAAGTACTATCCATATGTCCCACATCTTATATATCATTTTAAAATGAGATAATTGGTAAAATTATTGATGCTTATGTTAAAACCAAGTTTATTCTGAACATTGCATATACATACATAGACTATAATGCATGTATGTATGTGCACACAGCTATACAAGGCTACCACTAAAGGATCATAGAATCATTAAGACTGGAAAATACCTCTAAGATCACCCAGTCCAACCATCAACTCACAACCCCCATACCCTCTAAACTATATCCCTGAATTATTTTGGTAAAATAATAATAATAATAAAAAAAAAGTAATTTGATGGATCAGATATCAGGTTCATACTTTGAAAGAAAGACTTGCCCTTATTTTAAGGAAACAAGTGTGAGATGAAGTCACTGGCCATTTTCCTCAAAGCTACAAGGCTGTTGCATGCTCTAGGGAACCAAATATATAGTATTTTGCTTGTTGCAAGCACTGCAGATTCTGTCCTGCTGCACGTTGTGGTACAAAGGAGTCCATGGGCTATAACAGCAGAGGTCTACATCAAAGCTGGTGTCCTGCAGTAAGACCCATACACAAAATGGTTTACTGGAAGTTACTATTTCCTGAGTGCCTACTCCAGGCATTTTCATATTAGGAGAGAGCTGCCACATCTCTGTTGTATACCCCAGTGCTTGGTTGCATGAGCTGCCATATGGCATCTCATGCATTGGATTGGAGAAATATGAAGTCTAGATTTCCTGGATTTGTTACCCTTGGAACATCTCCTCCCTCCTATGTCATTAAAAGTATGTTTCTATTAGATTGTTTAAGTTGAAAATGCAAATTATTTTTCCCCTACTTTTTTTCTTCTGGAAAATTGGCTGAAGGTAAAGCATATCTTATATCTATGCCTAACACCAAAAAGTTATAAAATGAGGATAGTAATCTTGCCATGTCCATTCAGATAGAGATCTTTGTGGAGTAATACCTGTCTTTTTTTATAGATATATTTTTTCTAAGAGGTGCAGTATTGTTACATACCCTCTGAATAAATAAATGTCATTGAAAGTCAATAGTAGTAATACATTTAACTCCCATTTTCTGGCTTTGAACATTTTCAGTTAAATACCAGTAGTAAATATAGACATAACCAGGCTTATCATGACCTCTTCAGTACACTTAATCCAAATGACAACAATTGAAGCAAATTTACTGTGTCTAAAAGACGTCTTGATTGAGATTAAAAATAAATTAAAATAAAATCCAAGAAAAAAAAAAAAAACACACAAATTTTGTCCAGCTTATAGACTTGTCTTTAAAACAAACCTTTTGAGCTGATATTGAAATGCAGTATCTTTTTAAAATTTTTACTATTATTTCAGAGTCTGGGCAGGACAACACATGAAAATAACTTTATAGGGAATACTGTTCTTATTAAGATTCCAGCTGTGATTAAAAACAGAAATGCAAGAAATTTTATCAGTGATTCATTTCTCACAAGATTGCCAGGTTGGAGATTGCAGATTCAAAAGAGTAGATAGTTTATGTGAGCATCTTTTAAATGTTAATTCAAAACTTGAACTTCAGATGTAAGCCTTGCAGTTAACTCTTGCCCTAAATCCATTTTAGTGTAATGTATCAACAGGGAAGTGGTGCAGAATCACATTCTACAAGGGTGCAAGGAGGTGTGTTTGTTTACTCCTTTATCTGGTAATGGTTATATTCAAATGTTTAGTATTTGTATGTATCCTTTATATGGCTGAGCAACAAGAAGGTGTGCAAAGATCATGAGAAACCAAGTATTCTGAGTTGAAAAAGAGAGGGAATAGCTATGAAGGGTTGTTACCCTTTTGTCTTTTATGTTATTTCACTGAGATTGGTAAGGAAAAAATGAGAGGAGCAGCACAAGAAATATAAAGTCAGAGCACAGTGCAATGCAGTAACTGAAGAGCTGATAAATATTAACTCTTTTTCAAGTACCTGAAGTTGCTAGAACAAGCCAGAGAGTGCTGAATATATAGTTGGTTTGGTTTTTTTCTCCCTGTAAATGATCTACAAATTAAAACAAGAATACTTTTGATTTTGTTTGTTTGTTTGTTTGTTTAATCCCACCAGGACACATTCCACACCTCATTGTTTCAATGTTGGTTACTAAATGTGTTTGGTAGCATGACAGATTTTTAGATTGCCTGATATTTTTCTCACCAAGATAAAGGATTATTAACCATTTAATATTATTCTAAAAAATGAATCAGACTGTTTACAGGAACATGATTAGGGAAGAATGGATTATAAATTTTGAAACTTTTCTTTTTTTTTCTTTTTTTTTTTCCCCTCCTTTCTTCTTTCAAGTGCTTTAGTGCAAGTATTTTAAATCTGGGAGGATAAAGGGAAATTTGTTGCACCCAAGCAAATGTGAGCAAAATTGTCTAAATGTAAAACTAGACTAAAACCCTTTTCAGGGATACCTA
This sequence comes from Caprimulgus europaeus, assembly GCA_907165065.1. Next base: position 119,915,015 of record OU015523.1, read on the forward strand.
GTAAAGCTTTACAGCTAATTCCCTGAAAATTCATCCATATGTCATATCTAGACACTTGGGAGACTACCTAGTCTGGATTAAATAAAAGACAATTGGAGCAAGGAAACTATAAGACCTAATTGATCATTAACCGGAGTTCTCATTTGAATGAAAAAGGGATAAAACCTGGGTGGAGATGTTGTCCCATCTGACTACGTCTATCCAGACAATAAAAGCAGAAAATCTCAGAGTTAGAAATACATTATTAGATACTTGAAGAAAAATTAAAAACTGAAGGAAGAAATGAAGATTTAGAAACTCAAACTGGGAACTAGGAACAAAGCGTGGACTAAAAGTCAAAGGAGAAACCACATTGGAGACAAGGCTGGCAAAACAAAGACATTATAATGTGAGGAAAAAACAGAAAACAAAAAATGACTAAAAACCAATATTTAACATTATTAAGAATACAGTGTGAAGAACAAAAAACTTGGGGAACACCACAATGAAAGTTTCCCATACAATGTATATCCTGACATATGTTCAGTGTCTGTTTAATATCTTCAACAATGACATAGAGAGTGGATCATGTGCACCCTCAGCAAGTTTGCTAATGACATCAAGATGAGTGGTGAGGTTGACACACCTGAGGGACAGAATATCATCCTGAGGGACCTGGACAAACTTGATAAGGTTGCCTGTGTGAACTTCATGAGGTTCAAAAAGGCCAAGTGCAAGGTCCTGCACCCGAGTCAGGGCAACATATGGTATCAATACAAGCTGGGGGATGAAGACATTGAGAGCAGCCATGTGGAGAAGGACCTGGGAATACTGGTGGATGAAAGGGTGGACATGAGTCGGCAGTATGCGCTCTCATCCCAGAAAGCCAACCATATCCTGGGCTGCAATCAACAGCAGCGTGGACAGCAGGTCGAGGGAGGTGATTCTGCACCTCTGCTCCTCTCCGGTGTGACCCCACTTGCAGTACTGCATCCAGCTCTGAAGTCCTCAGTACAGGAAAGACACGGACCTGGAGGAGGGTCACAAAAATGATCAGAGACATGAAACACTTCTGCTATGAAGAAAGGCTGAGACAGTTGGGGTTGTTCAGCCTGGAGAAAAGAAGACGCCAGGGAGACTTTATTGTGGCCTTATAGCAGCCTTTCAATACTTGAAGGAGGCATATAAGAAAGATGGGAAAAAACCATTTTAGCAGGGCCTGTAGAGACAGAACAAGGTGTAATGATTTTAAACAAAAAGTGGGTAGATTTAGACTAGATATAAGGAAGAAATTTTTTACTCTGAGGGCGGTGAAACACTGGAGCATGTTTTGCAGAGAGGAGGTAGGGTTTCTATCCCGTCCCTGGAAACATTCAAGGTGAGGCTAGACGGGGCTCTGAGCAACCTGATCTAGTTGAAGATGTCCGTGATCACTGCAGGGAGGTTGGACTAGATGACTTTGAAAGTTCCCTTCCAGCTCAAACCATTCTGTGATTCTACAATGTACACTTTAAGAGAGATTTCATTTTATATACACACCTACTATTTTATTTTAAAACCTCCAAGGAAGCTATGGTCTGTATAAACAAGATAAACTCAGGAAAATAATAATAAAAGCAAATTGATAGTTTCATAAAGCAGGTAGATGAACTCTGTTACACACAGCTTTTGGAGCAGCACAGTGTTGTAACATACAGGGCTGTCTTCGAGGAGTCGTGACATAGGTCAGGCAGAATAACAGACATCTGAGGGTGGATTCAGTTGTCCAAATAAAGTAATCTGTTATTATTTGAAATGCTCTGGTCTATCCCATCTCTCCCACAAACGCCAGCCCTTCAGGGCTCATGTGTAGATTCTGGGTTACATGCCTCAGCCTGTTGAATGGATGTTCCACATACCAAAATGTGCCTCAATAATATGCAATTAATATACATAGGTAATAAAATTGAGCTTATAATGTTCTTACAGAGTTAAGGTAAGGGTTCCATTGCTCTTTATGTCCATGGAATAATCCAGGGAAGTGGATTAGGCTATTGAATCTCATGTTAGTGCATATTCTTCCCTTTCATATATTTTATGTTATTGTGATGATCCTTGTAGATCAATAAGTATTTTCTTCCTCTTCTGTGAGATGTTTACATTTAAGAAGAGGGAAAAAAAATTAAAAAAAAATCTTTGAAATCTTGTCAAGAGTATAACAGGGGGAAAATCTGGGGTTTTTTTAATGTATTGTGTAATTTGTTGCAATTGTGTTAGTTCAAAATTACAGACTTAATTTGACCTATGCAAGTACAGGTGCTTTCTAATCACAGCCCAATGGGGAAACATCTTTTACACCTGCAGGTTATTAATGACTCATCTGGTTTGGCAGTTTCAGAGTCTGATACTTAGTGCTAATGATGCATTATTGCTGGGGCTGAAGTTTTGAAAACTTAAAATACAATTGCAACATTTTTCCCCCTCCATGTGATGGGCTCTGTTGGTTCTGTACACTGCAGAAAGAGGTGATCTGTTTCAGTTTCATGTTCTACTGGAAATAAATCTCTCTTTCATTTCCAGCTTAAATTTACTTAAATGAGCTCCCAGGCCAGACTAATCTTTAAGCTTTGATACTTTCTCTAGCATCTGCCATTTTTCCCTTATAGAGAAATACTGATACACAGTTTAATATCATCTGCAAAATTTATTGTAATTCTAGCATTTTATACCCATATCTCCAGGAAAAAAAAAAAAACAACAAAACCTGAGCCTTGAAGATCTCAGGTAATCTCCCCTTTGCCAAGGTTACTGTTTCAGCATCATTTTTCTAGTCTTCTTTGCAGTCAGCTCTTTGTATGACTAAGAGTTACATTTTATTTTAACAAATGTTTTTTCTGTTAACTTCTTTCAAAGAGTCTAGATCTATTGCACTTAATTTGTTAAAATATTATACAAAATATATTTCAAAACTATAGCATTTGTCCATTATATTGATTAAGTCTGTACAATCTGCTTTTGGTGAGCCTATTTCTCAGTCATTACCTTGTAAACATTCTCTCTTCAGAATGTATTCTGCTATCTTGCCTGCTACTGAGGTCAAATTCATAGGTTTGTGGTAGTTGAGATCACTGCCTTTCCTTTCTTAAGGCACAGAGATAAAAGCTGTGCACCCTGTTGCTAAGCAGCTTTCTAATCTGCTTATTAAAAAAAAAAAAAAAAAGTTAGCATGACATCTCTTTAGTTGGCACTTGCACCAGTTTCATAATAAACTCTAGAAACACTTGCAGGCTCCAGTGAACTCAGCGCTGCTCCTGCTTGTTGTTCCAGTTCCTTGACTTTCTTAACTGTTGCTCAGGAAGGGACAACTTCTACACTACATTTAGCAGAAGGTATATCAGAAGTTATATCCCAGTGTAGGCAAGAAAGAAAATCCAATCCAATTCAGCATCCTCTGAATTCTGGTCTATTCAGTGCCTGGTCTATTCAGTGGCCCTGACCGATCAATATTAAGTAGCTTGAGAGAGGGTGCAGGGATCCATGTGCTTGGGGCACACATGGGCAAAGCAGGAGAGAGATTCTCTCCAACATTGGCAGCCCCCAGATCTGTCACTCCAAGGGTATTCCCTATGCACCATATTTAGCCCCTTTTGCCTCTACTCCCTCATCAATTGCTACACTCAAAAAATTTATTGTGGTGAAAGGGAACATATGATACACATATGGAATCAAGAGTTTATACTTAATTTGTCAGTCTAATTAAAATCCAGTAAAGAGCTGCTGTTAATCCAACTGTGATAATGCTACCATTCATAGCTCAAAATAATACAGAAAAGCCTCAATAATAGAAGTAAAATAGTTATCCAGGAAAAACTTTCTAGTACCCACCTCTTTCCTCTGCTGTTATTCACACCCTCACAGTGTTCCTCTGATACCCAAGGATACTGGAGCCAGAGCTGAAGTGGGGTTTGAGCAAGTTATCTGCAACCCAAGCTATTTCTTGGGAGGATTTTGATGCTTGTAGTGGAGTGTTCCTTCATTCTCCATCTTGAGGGCCTCTTAAGTTTATTTTTATCAGTTTCCTAACACTTTTTGTATAAATAAGATTTATCTTAATTTAATCTCAGTTCATCAGGTTGTTGGGTTATTTTGTCATATCTAAGCCAATTTTTTAAGACTGTTCCTGTAGGTGCTACTGATTCACCACTGTGATCTGTATAAATACCCTGAGACATTTGCTAATGTCTTGAGTTTACAGTCTCGAATACCACATTTTATTCTACTATAATAGAATAACTACTTGTTATCACTGTGAACTGAAGTCAACCATGCTTAAACCTGGCAGATAAACAATTGCTGTCACAGCTAAAACAAGTTAAAAACAGTCAAAACTAAGACAAGCCCAGAAAGTCCTGAGAACCTGCACTCTCCAGTCAATACACACTGTGTGGCCTTTTGCTAGTAATTAAAAAAAAGAAAAAAAAATCTCATTTACTAGACTACACAGTGGACCACCTAAAATTGCACAATGGTCCAATGGGAGTATAAACCAGGCACCTACACCTCTTTCCTTCACACTCATGGCTGTGAAAGCTAATTCATTCTGTCATTAAATATCGTAGTAAAAGACACATTGCGTTCCAAGGAACAGCAGGTTGTGCAATTATAGGGGAACCTCAACCACAACCAGTTATGCCTTTCTGCAGAGCAACTCCAGATTTGGGATGGGAAAAGGCCACCCACAGAGGATGGATACCTCTTCAGGGGTTATGACTCCAGAATGGGTTCAACTTCATAACCTGTGATGCATAATGTATTTATTTTTAATAATCTGCAACTGAACCTGCTGCAAACAATATGATGACTTTAACACAGTTTAATTTTCCAAAACAGCTTGTACATTGTATTAAGACCATCATAGAATCTTAGAATGACATGGGTTCGGAAAGGACCTTAAATATCATCTAGTTCCAACCCCCCTGTTGTGGACAGTTTTGTCAACCACTAGATTAGGCTTCCCAGGGCCCCATCCAACCTGACCTTGAATGCCTTCAGGGATGAGGCATCCACCACTTCTCTGGGCAACCTGTTCCAATGCCTTACCATCCTTGTGATTCTCTAAATCTTAACATTTCCATAATGTGTCAAGAATTAATGTTAAATACAGAAAAAGATCATGCTTCAAGAGTATCCATTAACCTTTTTTCCCCAAATGAATATATTCCTTAGGTAGATTACAGATAAAATTGAACATGCATGGAATTATGATTTTTTAAAAAGTTTGTTAAATAATTACAGTAATGGCACAATAATAAAAACTATTAAAATAAGAAATATTAACCCATACACTAATATGATAAATTTAAAATGTTTGGAAACTGTGGGTAGCAGTAAACTTTCAACTCTCATTCTGTAGTGCCTTATGTTTCATTTTTACAAAGGAGACAGGTACAGGCTTAATTGTATTATGTGATGTAGCCTTGCTGGACATATTATATGTTAACTGTTATCAGTTCAAGTGAGAAGCTAATGAAGCAGTTGTGAGACTGATGTATGCTACTGTCTTCACACTTCCCTGACACAGGGTTTCTTCACTGATGGTTCAGTTCAGGTCACAAAGTTTTTTACTGTTTTAATAGTTTAAGTTTGTTAAGTCAGGAAAAAGCCACAGAGAATGGCAAGGGTAAGCTCCAATATAAAAGATTCATAAGTGCAAGAAAATATTAATTTCATATTTTAGTTATAGTCCTGGCAGCCCAGCTAAATTGTTATTAACTCAGAGATTTGATATTAGACCAATAATGATGTGCAATGAAGCAACTGAACAAAAAAAGAACACTAGAAGTAATATTGAAATCAGAGTCTTAGATTCATTGAAGAATATGAAGTTTTTATTAATTCAGAGGCTTTACCAAATAATGTGAGTTCTCTGTGCATCAGCCCTTTGACCGCCTGCTCTTTTCCATGAGAAGTGCTGAGTGCAGTAGATCTGGAGTGGAGGATGAAAACTGCTATCAGAAAGCTGCCATTGCTTTGTGCACAGATCTACACCTTCTTTATATTTTGCTTACAGAATAATGGTGTGGTGCCAGAAAAACATACTATCAGCTGGGCTCAAGCCAAGAGAATTATACAGACACATGTACTCCAGTGTCATTTTTTTTTTTTTAAAGAGATACCCCTTTGATCTGTAGCAGATAGAAAATTATAGCCAATACTTTTAATGAATTTGACTAGCTTAAATTAATGTCTTAAGATATAAGGTAGAGTCCTCTCCCTGTAATACTGAGTACCCACAGATCCTTTGAAAGAGATGTAGGTGCTCAACAGCTCTCCACATGAGTGTGTTTATTCTTGACTGGTCTCGGTGCTCCATGCTCAGAGCCGGGATGGGGAGGAGGTGCGCAGGACCAGAGACCCATCTGGAGCCCTTGGATATCCCCATGCCAGAGCTGTGAGCTGTGTCCAAAGAGGTCTGTGACTCCACAGGGAGCTAGCATTGGAAAACTTTGTTCTTAAACTCTTGGAGCCCATAGGAGGGATCTCATGCCAGAAAGAGTGGCATAGGCAAACTGATTGCAACCCCCATTCCCTGTCCCTTGTGCTGCTGGGAGGGAAGATGGTAGAGAAATCGGAAACAAAGTAATTTGAGCCCAGGAAGAAGGGAGGGGTGGGGAGAAGGGGTGTTAAGGATGTGGTTGTTATGTCTCACTATCCTACTCTGATTGATAACAAATTGAATTGATTTTTCTTCCCCAAGTCGAGTCTGTTTTGCCCATGACCATAGTTGATGAATGAGCCCTCCCTGTCCTCGTTTCAGTCCACGACCCCTTTGTTGTGTTTCTCTCCCCATCTTATTCAGTAAGGGGAAGTGAGTGCAGGACCGCAAGGTCTTAGCTGTAGGTGAAATCACCACAGGCTGAAATAGCTTTTTCTGAAATAAAAGTCCTCGTCAAAGGACTGAAGACAGGCAAGTATATCAGCAGTCATCTTTTAACAACAAAGTACATTTAACCTCCTGGAAGAGATCAAAACTACAGCTATGGGGGAAGCAGATTGTTAAGGCTGTCACAGTACTGACTGCTCTGTGCACTTCGAAGGTTGGTGATGCAGTCAAAATTGCTCAACCCGGGGTTTGTATTAAATCAGAATCAAAGTGCTGTATTTGTATATTAGCAACACACAATTAACTGGCAATCAGTAAACTATGCACTCAGGATCAATATCAGCAATATAACAGATAAACCACATTACCAAATGGGTACAAAATGTTAATAAGCACCTACAAATTTCAAAATATCATTCTGTAACTAACACCCATAAACTGTGGTCATACACATGCAGAATCATGTACACGCTGCCCCACCTACTTGCTCACCTGCCACCCCCATATGCATGTCATGGGTACTCCATCTTCACATGCACCTATAAAACTCAAACAACCTGTTGATAAGAAAGCCTCGCTCATATCCTGACACTCTTATACCCTAGGTGTGGGTGCCTACTTGTTACCCCTGGACTATCAGCCCATCAGTAGGGTGCATGCTCTTCACAACATCTGGCAGGGACGATGACCTATCAGGCCTTAGGTGGAAGTTGTGAAGTCAATGGGATAACTTCTGGAAGTACATATCTAGGCTTGACTGTCATCCTGTTCATACTCCAATGTGTCTCCTCACAGCCACAAATTTTTATGCTGCTTTTACATTTCTTTTCAAGCAGGTTCCTTCTTTACTTAGAAAGTCCCTTGGTAATCTGGTTTAATATGGTTGGCAGTTGATTTATGCAAACTTTGTCATTTTAATTTCCTCTCAGTGTTATTAGTTTTAAGGAAAACACCTTGTCAGGCAGTTTCAGATATTACATTCATATATGCTGTGTTCACTTACAGTCTTATCACATCATCTGTTATTATCCAAGCCATTTTGCCAAGACAGGATTTTTCAGGCTCTGTCATAGACAGGTAAAAAAAGAGATTTTTTGGACTGTACACATTGTAAGCATGTGTTCAAATAATGTTTTCCTTTCTGAAATCAAAGGCAGAATGTCTATCTTGAGGAAGAGAAATATAGACAGATCCATCACCAAAACATACCCCAGACTGTAGAGTTCACATGGGTTTTTGCATATTTCCAAGACCAAATCCTTCTCTGGATCAGGCACTACAGAAAGAGCCTTGGGGCTCTGCTGCTCCGTGTGAGTCATTCTAGGTCCTCCTTGTCTCTCTCTTTCTTGTTGTCTAAAGGATTATTTCCTTGCAAATGTGACTAAAGCCTTCTAAAATTTAAAACCTCAATAAGTTTTGTGAATCACAAGTCTTGGTTTTGAGTCAGTCTAACAAAGTGGCCACCATTTCTTTCTGTGACCTGCTCTGAGTAAATCAACATTTCTGAGCTTTATGCATAAATGGCAATACAATGTTGAAGACATTCAGATTCTTCATCCCCGTTTGTCAATTATGAAGTAGCATCTTCTTCATAGGTACATAATTTTCCAGACTAAAGCCTTTCAAACTCATTATTATAATAATTTTGCAGCTCTTAGATAGCAATTTTTTTTAGATTTGTTTCTTAAGACTCATGCCTGCATATATTTTTCTTTTAAAATCTAGATATGATTGAATGCTGTCTTTTTTTTCCCCTCTCTATTTTTTTCCAAAAGCACAGTATGTCATAATTTCAGAATGAAAGTTTAGCTATTTGCTATACAGAACTTTGAGCTTTACACTTTAAAGGATAAACCCTAATTCCCATTACCTGTCTCAAACATAAACATTTCTTTAGTTTTAAACCTGGTCATCACCGCAGTAAAAATCCATACATCTTTCATTTCTGTCAGAAAAAATACTGGTCCAAAGTCTTTGAGCTGACAGAAGAACTTTGGTATTTTATTAGATGATGTGAGCTAAAATGTTTTTGTTCTCATATGACAGATTTATGGACTATAAAATCCAGAAGTAGCCATTAAGGTGATCTAGTTTTGAGTTCATCAGTAAAAGAGACTGTATTACTTCATCCAGTACTTCATGAAGTTTAACAAATTCATCAAATTATGGCTCCAGAAAAATGGCATTTAGGATTTTTTTTTTTTTTTTACTTTTCCTTATAAAATAGCTGTAGATTTTAGTTGGCCCATGAGTAAATTTGTTTTAGGCTAGTGCTTTGAGTACCTTGAGTATGTTGGGGGTTGTGAGCTCTGCTACAGGGGATTTCACATCTCTAATGCATAGTTCAGGGAGTTTGAGTGACTGATATTCCAGAGGAACAGGGCACTTGAAGGAAAGTTTTACGTTTGCTGACTGTTTTGCTCGATCTAGTATTCTGCCTTTTGGAACTTCAAATCTTGAACTGAAAATCAGGAATAACAGATTTTTGTCTCTTATTAGAGGAGTTTAATGTAACTCCATTAGAAATTATGTAGCAGAACAATAGATGCCCTAAAACCACACACTACTGCAATCTGGTACTGTGTCCAGAAAACTGATATTCCATTTTAAAAAATGTTGGTAAAATATGTAATTAAAAAAGAATTGTTCAGAGCAATTATTTAAAAATCATATCCTATGTTGAAAGCATAGGTCTATGTCTCATTAAGATGTAGGGCTTGTTTTGAAACTTAACCCATCCTGTTCCTTATAAAACATTTGCACAAAATGTAATTTAATGTGAGTTTTCTATTTTTTCTTGAGATTCAGCACAATTGTGTGAGTTATGGTAGTTTTTGCACTAAGTGTTTTCCTCTGACAGAGGAGGACAGTGTCTCAGTCGCATATACCATTATTTATAGGTCTGGTTTGGTTAGTAATTTGTGGGTACAAACTGACCTTATATTGCCCTTCAACTATTTTTACTCTGCTGTAAATGCAATTGATAAATGTCTTGTATTTTTAACTAAATAAAAATTCTGTATCTTTTCTGTTACAAAGTATTTGATTGATTGACTGATGTAATTTTCTTTTTATTGCATAAACATAAGAAATGGAATGAAGATGGAAATAAAGGTTTTATTATTGCTTTGGTGGGATATTAATTTCTGGATTCACTACAAGACTGATACAAATATTGTTATAGGAAAAAAAAGACCAGAGTTTCTTAAGGAGTTCTGAGATTAGCTGACACATGTAAGATGCTGATATGTAGAAGCTTTTCCTTTCCACTGACTGGAAGTGAAGAACTGCTTGCTAAGCTGTTTACAAAGCTCCAAGCAGAAAACACAGAGGAAAAAAGTAGGAGTTACCTTCTCAAAGTCATGGGTATAATAGGGATAACCTTATTCACAATCAGGTTAGCTATTTTATTGAGGTATATATAGCCAGATATGCTGCCCTTAAGACATAAACCTGGCAAAACAATTGAACCTTGTAAATGAATTTGCATAGCTGGACTTTCTGATTTGTCTTGAAGTCATTCATAGGCCTAATCCTTGGCTTCCATTCAAAATCTCATCAAAACAAAGTGGAAATTCTCTTTGTGTGACTTGGATGCAAACTCTGAGGTTTGCATTTTTTTTCTGACATTTTCTGTTTTCTTCCCTTTTTGAAGTTAAGGATCAAGCTTACCCTTTTCCAGTGCTCCAGTGTTTATCTCTACTTTGTTAAATTCTCAAAAGCTCTGAGATGTCATCAGTTAAGATCATTAAGTACACCAGGAATAACTATTCTGAAATCACCCAACATACTTAACCACACCAAAATATGATTCTTCCATATTCATAGTCCTGGCTGTTTGTCACTATTAATTGTAATGGCCTCTGGATTGTAGCTGAATGGAGAAGAGAAATAGAAATAAAAGTACAAAAAAAGCACTGTGAAGGTGGTGAGACACTGGCCCAAGTTGCCCAAAGAAGCTGTGGCTTCCCCTTTCCTGGAAGTGTTGAAGGCCAGGTTGGATGAGGCTTTGAACAACCTGGACTAGTGGAAGGTGTCCCTGCTGATGGCAGGTGGGGTTGGAACTGGGTGATCTTTAAGGCTCCTCCCAACCCAAACCATTCCATGATTCTATGAAAAAACTGCATAATCGTTGGTTCAGATCGTTTCATCCATGGGTACTATGGAAAAGATTAACTTTCCCTAGAGATCTAGACTTGATCAAATATCTTAGCCTTTCAAACACCTCCTGTAATTTTTCTCCCTCAGATAGATGATAAACTCTTTTTTTAGCCTTTCTCTTCATAAAATGCTTGTAGAATGATTTCTTGTTACTCTGGAAGAATAGAAGAAAGATAGATGGAAGACCCTAATTTCATGGTTGGAGGATGCATTTTATAAAGATTTTTTTAGCAAAGAAATGTGTCTTAGTGGTGAATTATTGAAGGAGAACAGCAGGTTCATCACCTTAAAAAAAAACAAAACAAAACAAAAAAACCCCAAACCTGTACATATTACAATGAAAGATATGAGCCACGATGTGAAATAGGTCTACACCACAAACACAAATTAGATCATGGTCCTCACCCAAGAAGTCTCTAATTTGTCTAGATGAGGTGACTCCCCAGGAACTTCCATCACTTTCTGCTTTACAGATTTTTTCTTTCATTCTTTTCCAAATGTCCACCCATTGTACACATTTGAAAGGTGAGATGAACTGTTATACGTTAAGCCATAAATTGTGTTCCTTTGGAACCTTCAGAGACTGGACATGCAGCCAATATTTAAGCACTGATATTCTATCTAAAACTGGTTTCAATTGTGTGTACATTTCTGTCTCTACTTTAAAGAAATGGCACCCTAATGTGTGCCCCTAAAGATGGAGACAGATTCTGTTTAAATGTGTAAATCAGGAAATCATACCCCAGATGGCAAAAAAAAAAGTAATGAACCACAGGTATTTGGCTGATGAACGAGATTCATTGCCATGCAATTTCTGTGCAGATTATAGCTCTATTTTGGGCTTAAGTTTTCTTTTATCACACCTTAGGAGTAGCATAAAGTATGCTGAAAAAATAAATATAATTTTTAGTAGCACAAAGGGAGATGAATTATTTTAAGTGCCTCAAATAGTTTTCTTTTGGAAGTGTGCGTGAGTTGGCAGGTGTACCTAGTATCTTGTGTTGGCTCAAAGCTCATCATGTTAATGAAACTGAGAGGTGGATAAACTATTTTAATACTGTATCTTTTTCACCCTGCTGTTGAAAATGTTGTTTCTTCGGCTGTTCTCCATGTGTGGTACTGCTATCAATACAGGACAATTGGAAAACAGCTTGCTGGAGAAATGGCCAGGAAGCCAAGAAGATGGTAAACACTATGTAGTGAAGTCCATGATGAGATTAATAAATAAATAAATCTATTGTGATAGCTTTATGTTTATGAAAAGAAAAAGCAATGTCCCTTTCCTACATTCCAGTGTAAATATCTTTTTGAGAGACAAGTAATGGGAGGAGGAGAGAGCAGTGAGTAATAACAGATGTGGCAAAAGCCCAGAAGATAGGAGGATTGACACTTGTGGTTCCACAAAGTGACTTTAAAATCTTCCCCTTCTAGGGTTTTGTGGTTTGTTGGGTTTTTTTGTTTGTTTGTGGTTTTTTTTTTGTAATGGCAGGTTGTCAAAGACGCAAGTCACAATGGCTGCACAACTTTTGTTTTTCTTTCCTGTAGCCACAGTCTGGAGCTTTGGCTGAACCCCTTCCCCTTGCTTTGCCCAGGGAATTTCATGTATATGCAAACACTGCAGTGACAGGAATTTACATGGGCTGATTCATAGTCCTCTTCCGAGAGGGCAGCGAGTCCAGACCATCAGCACAGGACCATGCTGAACAGGAGGTGTGACTGCCCAGTAATCAGAAGCATATGGCACAAGCATGGACTGCCCTGTGAGCTGAACCAGCAAAGAAGAGCTCTTGTCTGAATGTCAGGGTTGAAACAGGTAGGTGACAACCAGTCAGGATGACCCTACACAGTAGAGGACATACAAATAAAAAATGAAGTGACTGGAATAACATTGGAGTCACTGCAAAAGAAATATGCAGAGGTTTTAGTCTTTTACTGCCTTGTGGGAGCCAAGACTTCAATAACCAGTCCAAAGTAGGCTTTATTAAAGCAACAGGGATTCACAGCAGGAAAAATCTCTGGATACAAGTAATTTAAATATGAAAGTTTACACCCCATGATGGTTTTTAAGATGATACATATTGCAGACCAATATGTAGAGCAGACCAAACCTCTCTTGCAGCCAGCATTAGCCTCTCAGCTGCTATAAACCAGCCAAATTCCACTGACTTTAAAGAAAATTATGTTAATTTTCACTAGTTGAAAATTTGTTCTAGATCTTTCAAAGCAAACCCTGTTACATCTTAGTATTCTTCAAATGACTGTACATTAAAAAGTGACTGTAACCAGTAGGTGACAGTATAGTGTCACCAGGAAAATGGAAATTATTAAAACTATCAAGGTTAAAATGCAGAGGTTGTTTGGTTTTGTGTTTTTTTCTTTTTATTTTTTTTTTATAATATAATGAGACCTTGCTATCTTTATTTATTCTGTGTTTTTCTCTTTGTTAAGGATTTTTAATTTTTTTTTAATTCTTAAGAAAAGTTAACTCATGGGATTTAGTTGGCAAGGTATAGGGGATATTTTCCTGCTAAGAAAATTTCCCATAAAGGGAAACCACGTTACACTGGAATACATGTCAGTAGAACTTTAAGATTTATTTTAAAAGACCCTGTATTGTTGCATAAAATTATTGCTTAATGTGTCAGGACATAACCTAAAAAATACCAAAACCAGAGTGTGTGTATATATTTATATAAAAATGTACATATTATGTTAAATCACTAATGAAAAGAAAAATAAACCAACAATTTTTGGGAAGTTGTTTGGCATCTTTTTTTGTTTCCCAAAGCAGATGTTTGTTTTTGTTTTGTTTGGGGGATTTCTGGGACAGCATAAAAGGCTATTTAACAAAATTCTTTTAGCAGGATTCACACTATGTAAGATGCACAAAAAGCAGCAGACAAAATGCTAAGCTCTCTGAACAATAGCAGACATTCTGCAAATAATGACAAATTTCATTCCCTGGTGGAAATTTCCAATTTGCCTCTTTTTTACTTTATGCTATCTGGTGTAATAATCCCTCTGAATACCTATTTAGCATCCGCTATGGTATGTGATTTTCTATGACAAGTGAATTGTTTCAGGCTTGGTGGAGGCAATACCCAGGGACTTGCAAATTCTGAAGCTTCCTGACTTCGTTATGTACCCAGCAACCTTAAGCTGTAACATGGCTAATTAAATTGCATTTAAAGACATTTCACATTTGAATTATGTATGCATTGGCATAATAATATAGTGCTAATACATTTTTTTTTTACCTAAGGACCAAATGGTATGGCTCTGTTTAGATTTTCTTGTTTTTGTCTTTTTTCTTTCTTTTTTTCTTTCCTTTTCTTTTTCTTTTTTTTTTTCTTTTTTTTTTTCTCTTTCTTTTTTTCTCTTTCTTTTTTTTCCCTTTGGTGGTAAATGGCTTTTGCTGCAGCCTGCATGAGGGTAAAGGAGAGTGACTAGACATTTCCATCGCTCCGTATTTCCACTGACTTTTTAACTGGATCATGTTCTGATCTGTGCCAACTAGTTCTGGTGGTTGCAATAAAGAATTGTCCGGCTGTAGAGGGGTGATTTTTCTGCCCCTTTGAGTAGCTAAGGAGCAGAGGTTAATTTCTTGAAAAAATGCTCTTTCATATATGTTGAATTTCTCAGTCTGCTAGCTTTGCTGTATGTTTAGTCACTCTGGAGTTCCTCTGTAGAGTAAATGATGATAGAAAGTAATCTCTAAGAGAACACAAACAAAACAAAACCACCCCCAAACTCCTACCCCTCTTTTCTGCAGTGGATGCATTTTGAAGAAAATACCTCCATGAAAAGCCGTATGTCTGTATGTGTGGGTGAAAACTGGACTGCTCTGTCATAATAAAGATAAAGACCTTGAATGTCACCTCATTACTTCTTGGCAGGTTCCTCTCCATAATGAATAACTGCAATGTGAACAATGAAGGAGGGATATAATGATTTTATTGCAGTTCTATGCATCAAAATCTTTTTCATATTGATAATAGTGTTCCTTGGAATTATCACTAGTGGGTTCCTTCCTCTTTTCCACTTCTAACTGAAGAGAAAACATAAGATAAAGCTTAACAGCAAGGTGCAAATCAAAGGAAAAATAAAAATATATTCAAACAATAAATGGTTTAGAAGCAGCCACAAAGGGCTAAATTACAATTTTGAGAGCTGCCTCAAGTTAGTGGTAAGAGGTAACTACAAGGGTGCAGAGATTAACTTTTGGCTCAGAAAAAAAGTCTCTGTACTCTCTCCTTTCATAGGGAGCTGTTCTCTCTGTAGGTCTGAGGGGAATGAATGAGTGACTTCTATGTGATCAGGCCCATGCGAAGTGTCAGAGGTGAGAGACGGGGTGGCATTTGCTTTCTTCCAGTCCAAGAACTTCCTCCATTTGTCATGACCTTTCAAAGACAGTCAAAAGTAGTAGTAGGGGTGACTGTCCCACTGTATGCATCATTGGTGTGGTCTCATCTGGAGATGTGTGCAGTTCTGGGGCCTAGAATTTGAAGGATGTAAAGATCTTTGAATGCATTCAGAGGAGGGCAACAAAGCTGGTGAAAGGGCTGGAAGGAATGTCCTGTGAGGAGTGGCTTTGGGCTTGTCTGTTTTGGAGGAAAGGAGGCTGAGGGGTGAATTCATTGCTCTCTACAGTTTCCTGAGGAGGGGAAGTGAAGAGAGGGATGTTGATCTCTTCTCCCTGGGAATCAGTGATAGGACACTTGGGAATGGATCAAAGCCATGCTAGGGGAGATTTAGACTGGACATTAGGGAGCATTTCTTTACCAAAAGGGTGGTCAAATATTGGAACAGGCTTCCTGGAGAGGTAGTTGATGCCCCAAGCCTGTCAGTGTTTAAAAAGAACTTGGACAACACCCTTAAAAACATGCTTTAACCTTTGGTCAGCCCAGAAGTGGTCAGGCAGTTAGACTAGACTGAAAATGTTCTCTTTCTCTTCTCAAGGTACCTTTCCCAATTAAGCATATTTATCCTAGTCTTCAATTTGCTGCTGCTATATGTATAGAAGTCCTTTTTGTTGCCATTCCTGTCTCTCACCAGATTCAACTGCAGGTGAGCTCTGGCTTTCCCACTCACGTTTTTATGCTCACAGTGTTTCTGTATTACTCCTTGGTCACCTGCTCTTGTTTCCACCTCTTGTAAACTTCCCTTTTTTGCACAAGTTTAGTCCTTGAGACCAGGAGCAACTTGTTTGTTCACTGAGGCCTCCTGTTGCCTTTGTTTCGTCTCCTGCTCATCGAAATGGACTGCTCTTGAGCTTGGAATGGATCCTTAAATATCAATCAACTTCCCTGGATCATTCTTCTTTTCCAGGACTGTATCCCATTGAATTCTTCAAAGCAATTCTCTGAATAGTCAAAAGTCTGTTTTCCTGAAGTCCAGGGTATGATAATATTGTTTGCCTTACTCCCTCTTCTCAGGATCCTGAACACCATCATCTCACAGTCGATGCAGCCAGAGCTGCCCCATCCTTCACATCTTCCTGTTCTTCCTGACTGTAGGTACAAGGTCTCGTAGAACACCTCTCCTTATCAACTCCTTCCTCACTTCTGTTAGGAACTTTTTATCAATGTACTCCAGAAACCTCTTGGATTTTTTTTCCTTCTTGTGTTATCCCTTCATCAGATACTTGACTGGTTAGTGTCTCCAGTTAAGTTTGAACTTTAACTTACTTTCTTATCTGCATGCATATCTGAGAACCGAGGCAGCCATGCCTTCCATAACATTTAATTTACAGTCGTAAAGTATTGTCTTAATATTGCTTCTTAATGGAGTTAACAAAGCACATTACTATCTTCCACAGTCTCTTTCCAAACTTCACTCAATATATATATATATTAACAGAGACACCTCTTTTTTACATGAACGCAAATACTTTCCCATCTGCTTAAAATACAAATTAAAAACTAAACACTATAGTATCACCTCTTGTGACTGTATCAATACATTTCGGTAAGTAGGTTCAAACTCATTAACTTTTGATAGCAGGTGTTCTACCAAAACCAGTGTATTGGTCTGTAAATAAGAATATATCACTGCTTTGGTAGCAAAGATTATGGCTCCATTAATTCCATGTGTGAGCTTGTCTGACAGTGTTTGTGAATTAACAACACAGTGTGCATATCTATGGATTGTGATTTACTCTTGACTCCTGAGGTCCCTAAGAAACAACTTTCAACACTGCTTGGGAAAGTACAGTGTAGAGAACACAGTATTTCCACTGCTCAGAAATTTCTTTCAGCCCATGTCTCAGAGGTCAGTACATATGAAGACATCACATCAGATGAACAAGGTAGAATGGATGAATTGCTGAATGTTATAGGAGAAAGAAAGCGATCCTTTACTACACAAACGGGGGATTAAAAATTCCATAATGCCAACCTACAGGTAAGACAGTCTAGCTTAATTCACAGTTATGAAGAAACTTGTTTATGAAATTGTATACATGTAAAAAATTAACTAGGTCATATCTGAGCCTAAAGTTCTGTCAGAAAAGAGGCGTGAAATGACACTTGAAACTGAGAAAAACCCTCATTTGTTTCCATAAGGAGAATTCTGTAGACTTTTTCAATCTATAAGTAATATTTCATAAACGGACTACCTGGCTCTGTTAACATCGGGGGTGTTTTTGCTCTGGTTTTTTTGAAGTGCAAAATGACATGTAGGTTTTTTTTGTGTGTCTGCCTTTTCGTGTCCTTTTCCTTCTCACCCTCATAATTTCTGTGTTCTTTGGTCCTTTTCAAATATATTTAATGGAAATTTGGACTTCATTAAGTTATTGATTTTTACCAGTTTCACAAAAAATCAGCAGTCAAACAGGAGACTGTCTCATGGCCCCATTGAGTAAAAAGTAGTGAGAAATCAACCATATACACATATAAATATATATTTGGCAAGACCCAGACAGAAAATTAGCATTAACACAGTTCTGCATTGGCATGGGGCCAGGGGAGGACTGAATCTATTAGATGTGCTGGACTCCAGGATAAACTTGAAACTATTGGAGTATATGAGTTCTTGAAAAAATATGGGAAGTTTGAAAGGTCTTGGAAGAAATATAGGAATATAGAAGTCTTGAGAAAGGCAAGCTTCAGTAGTTTTAGCAGTGAAAATGTCAGTTCTCATCAGAAATGCAGGGAAGACTACCAGAATATGCAATGCATGTAAGCTACTGCTTTTAAAAGGCTACATAGATTTCTATTAGAATTTTGTATTAGTAAAAAACCAAACCAAACTGAACAAACAAACAACCCCCCCCCCCCAAACTCTAATCTTCCTTCTATTTCCTATTATTGTTGCTAAGGTAAGGTAAATCTGAGGACTTCTAAGACCCTACGGATTTCTCCACCCCAGTCTATGTGCTACTGCATCTGTTTGCAGGTTTTGACACAAGCAAGGCTGAGCCTGTACTCTAAATGTGCCAAGATATGCAATAAATACACATCCAGCCACACAGACAAGCACAGACAGGGAGCTGTGCCTTTATTGTCACCCACATAAACACCTAGGACACTTGCACAGACATGGACAAGACAGACAGCTGACCCTATTTCTGATCTCTGGCTGATCAGGATTTCCAACATGCATGTATCAATTTCCTGATCCACAGCCATACACATGCTCATAAATCCCTTGAAAGTAGACCACATTGTAAGCCATTTCTCAATTCATGCCCAGACTCTGTGTCTTTTTTCTAGTCCTCAGCTTTGGTCTTGTGAATTTCCTAAGACTGGTCTCCACCTACCTGCTAACTAATCCTGCTTGGCTTCACTGTAAATCATCCCACGTATCCACACGTGTAATAGGCCAAGGTCATCTTGAAAATAAGATAATTTGGGTGGTGGTTGCAATCAGGTGTGGGTCTTGGCTGGTTCCACAGCTTGTTTATATACAGCTGATTCCTTTTAATCCCCTTTTCCTCCATTTTTTACATTATTGCTCCTGCCTGATTCTCTTTGATCCAACCCTTTACCCACGTTTGGCCCTTCCCCTAAATATCCCAGAAGTTTTACACAGTCCCACAGTCCGAAAACATCCTATAACAAATTTTACACTATTATACCAGCCTCAAAAATCATCTTGTAATAGTTTGGGATTATATCCCAATAAATTTTGCTTTTTCCCACAAGACCCATAGTAGTCAAACTACATTTGAATGATTTATTTACTGGTCCATGATGTGAGAGCTCTTGTCCTTCGTATTATCTCCATTGCCTCAGTGTTGTTATGGTTCACATACTTCAGTGTTTAATTTATTATTATTCTTATCTCTTCGTTTTGGTTTTGTTTTATGTTGAATGGCTGTCAGCCTCATAGACTGAATGCCCCTACATTCATGATATTCACATATCTTTCCATTCCACACACCCTTACAATTATGTCTGCCATCTTCACTCTCGTACTCTGTGCTCTTTTCCTTTATTTTCCATCTTTTCTCTTTTTTTGTGTGTGTGTGTTTATGTGTGTATCTTGTTTTTCTCTTTTTAAAAACTTTCTTCATGGATCTCTTCTTCCTTTAGAGGATATTAGAAACATGATCCTCATTTACAGCTATTTTAAATTCATTGGCTTGATTACAAAGTGTTAAAGAGGTATTGAACCTGACTATTAGAGGGACAATCATAGAGTAAGAACAATCATAGAATAAATTAGGAAGGAAGGTATGTCTGGAAAACATTCTGTTCAAGCTCCATTTCAAAGCAGTGCTACTTTCAGAGTTAAATCAGGTTTCTCAGGGACACATCTAATCAAATACTGAAAATCTCCAGCGGTATAGCTTCCACAGCCTCTCTGGGAACTGTTCCAGAGTTTATCCAATCTCATTGTGAAACCAAAGCTGAATTTCAAAAGGGATGCTTTTGATTTTGTTTATCTTTTTTTTTTCTCCCCTTATGCTAGTAATATTTTAAAAAGTGGGAAGAAACATTGGCTTTTCATCAAAAAAACTTTGGTATTTGTGGTAATGTATTGTGACATATGCTGTAGAGAGAAGGAAAATTCTGCAACACAATTCCAGTAAAAGGTTTTTTGTTTTGTGTTTTTTTTTTTTTTTTTGTAATTTAAAATATCTTTTAAAATTTCTGATACACATATATCTACATAATTATTTTTTATTTTTAAAATAAGACTTTTCAGGAGAAAATTTCAATGAAAACACTTCATTTTCACAGTTTTTTAAAAATGATAGAAAATCTCTGAGTGTTACTGAAGGATTTTAATTAACCAAATAACATTTTTCAATGATTGCAGTATATCTATATTTATATCTTGAATTTGAATTGATTTTATTATGCATTGATTTAAAAATCAATTAGTTAAATTTTCTTCAATAATATGTGTTAGGGAATCTTTACAAGCAGTTTTCTTTGAACTACCTAAGAACGACATACTTAATTTTTTGAAGGAATAGATTAAAGTAAGTTATGGTAAATGTAAGTACAGTTCTTACTTCGATAACTTTTACTGTAAGGAATTCAAATTTATTTTTCAAATATTTATTTTAGATATTTAAACTGCCTCTATTATCACAGTTCCTAAGTGCATTTACACTTCCAAGTTTATTTTGACAATATCTTTTGGATGCTCTGCTACTATTATTTTCCTATAAATGAATCTATAATCCTATTTCCAATGCAGATGAAAGTCTGTTTTGTTTTTCAGAAACCTTTAAGTATTTGTGGAAAACCTTTAGATTCATACAGCACAGAATAGAAACTTTGGATTCATACAGCACAGATTTCTGCATTTTCACCTTAAGCTTGCTTTTTGTTCAGCTGGGAGAAATAGGTCCTTTTATGGGCCAATCCCTCTGATTTTAGAATGGGATAGTGTGCCATAGAGTACTGTTCCTCCATGAAATCCAAAAGTTTGGCATGAGCAGAGCAGTTAGAGATCTACATTTCCTCTACTGACTTTCTAGGACACCTTTTTATTTTGTGAGGGGTTTTTTTGTGTGTTTATTTGTTTAGGGGTTTTTTTGCATCTTTTTTCCCTAAGTAAAAACTGAGTAACTATGTACTTCAAAAGCAATAACACTATTTCTCTATCTCACAGGGATTTTGAAAGTCTAGACAGCTACAAAGGATAGGATAATAAGAGCAAGAAATCTATTTTTACTAGATCTTCAGTCCGTTCGGGTTTCCTGCATCCTTACTGAGATATTGATAAAATCTGTTACAGTTTAGGAGTTTTATTTAATATACATAACCACTAACCAGAAGCTATATTTCTATGCATAATAGACAGAGTGTAGTTACATCTGATGTATATACTTGCCCTTAGCTGAAACTTTCTTCTCACAATGTAGTAACCTACCAAAAAAAGTAATTTTAAGATAAAATAAGAAATGTATAACGTATAGCGTTCTTTTTGTCATAATTTTGTTAAGTGCATTGGGTAGAGAACTGACCTGGGCCTTATGCATTGGTCTGACCTTCTCTCATAATTCTGCTGGTGATCTAGAAATCACCTTGGCCAAATCACTTTGTCTCTTTGTGTGCCTTTCTCATCTGTAACAGTCATAATTGTACTTTTCTCTTTTGCAAAGTGACTAGAGATTACCAATAAAAAATCTAGTGTGCAAGCTATGCAATCTATTATTACCCATTTCAAGACAGGTTTTAGTTAATATTTAACCTTGATTAGCCTGCTATGTTGTCAGTGGGACTACTCTTACTTAAATTTATGTATATGCTTAAGTACTTTACTAAACTGAGACTTAAATTCTAGTTTATGGGAAAAGCTGACATTTAATAACACATAGGGGTGTACTTTCATATTGATTCTGCAGATATTCATAATAAAACTGCTGTAATTAGAGTGAAAGAGGTAGGCTTCAGTGCTTTGGCAAATGATTTTAGTTTAATTCTTCCATGCCATCAGATAGTGTTTAACTATTTATCAAACTGTGACTTACAGAAAGGCTACAATGAAATTCAGTACTGGAAATATCAGGCCTCCTTGGCTTTCAGTTTTGTGTCTTATGCTATATTTTTCTGACAGTATTCAGATGTGTGTGCAAAAACAATAAAAAACATCAGTATTTTTTGAAATCCTCATAATAATTGGCAAGAATCCTTAAGAAAGTGTTGTTAATATTTTTTAATATTTTGATTCAACACTGATTTATCTTAAATCTTGTTTAAAAACTCAGATTAATTTTTCATGCTGACTGTCACAAAGTGTAATGCTCTCTAAATTACAGCCTCTTGCAGCAATAATTGGAAGGTATGTGGCTCTCCATGAATACATTTTGGGCTCTCAGGAGATGGAGGTCATGCCATATCTCATCAGAAAGGCAATTTACACCAGATTTGTAATAAAGTTTCAGATTAAATGTGATAGTTTGATAGCTTGAACATATGTTGTATACCTTTACCTAAAAAAGTAGCTCACTTGCATGCTGATAGGTGCCATGGCTAGGAAATGTCTTCCTGTTATTAAGCTTTATTTTACAACACTGCTTAGTGGAAAACTATTCTTTATTCACATTATAGTCTTCCTAGAATATGCAAATGTATTCACACATTCCCAAGACAAATATCAAACAGAAACATGAGCAAAGTATTTCCATCATCATTATATTCCTACCCTGAACAGATGTGGATTAGTGACGCCTTATTGTCAAGATCACAATCTGTAGTGGAATAAACTGATGTTACTCAAACTCACAATATTCTTTAATTTGTTATTTTCCTCATTTTTTCCACCAACTGAGGAAGAACAAAAACAAGATAATAAGGTCTGCAGCTGATAGTGAATACTTTGGGATTCTGTTCCAAAGTCTTTGTTCTTTCTAACATCCAGCAGTGGTCACTTGAATCAGTGCACTTTATATTATAAACTTCATAATGACATCTAAGATTATATAATAATTTTAATTAGTAACTTTAAGTCTTTGTTCTTTCTAACATCTAACAACAGTTACTTGGATCAGTGCACTTTGTAATATAAACTTCCTAA
The DNA here is from genome assembly GCA_907165065.1 of Caprimulgus europaeus. The sequence continues at coordinate 119,937,993 of OU015523.1, forward strand.
TATCTAAAGTTATAAATTTATTTTAATTAGTAACTTTCAAACCACTTTTACCCATAGATGATAAATGCTATCAACATCAGATTATCAAAGTAGATTTTGGAAGCTTTTAACTCTGGAGGATAAAGCACAGTTTACATAAAAGTTTCTTAGGCACTTTCCAAGTATAATTAAAATTTTCTTAATATGGCAAGAAGAAAAATGTATTCTCTTGAGGTCATTTCTGTACTTACTTGGCTATATTCTCATTTTACTGGTAAAATTTGATAATCTGGAGGTCATTGGCAGGCAAAGAGCAGAGCTGGGAACACCACCCATATCTGCCCCTACTGCATATCTCTCTATTTATTTATTTAATTAATTAATTTCCCCATGTATGTCTATTTAAACTGATTGCATCTGAATTTAGACTTAAAAAAAGCAGACGAATTAATTCTGTGGAATGTACCTCAGTCATATGAAAGCAACATTAAATCTATCAATCAATTTCCTTTATTCTGTCACTTCTTGTTATACAGTGAATATAAAATTCTCGCTAAAACTGAGTGTTCAATTTGAGAAGAACAAGGACAATAGCAATAATTGAGTTAAGTATATAATTAAGTTAAGAAATAAGTTATGTCTGAGATTCACTATATTATTTTACTGTGCCTTCATGATTCTTCAATTTAAAAACTACTAGAATATCAGTAAACAAAATCTTTATTGTAGATAGGGGAAATTCCCAGAAGAAGGACTGTGTTAGAAGCAGATTGTTTTCTATTGACATCTGGGGTATCTTTCCACCCTCATTAGCCCTTCCAGTCGATTTCATGTTTGCATAATGAAAGTTTGTGCTAGCTTTGAGTCTGACATTAGATTTTAATGAGTGGTTCTTACACCTATAATCAAATTAGGGCAGTCACCAGAGCTTTTTTTGGCATAACAAAATAGCACTAATGTACCTCGAGTTTTAGTTTGCCAAGTATTGTGTATAAGTACAAATAATATGAATAATACAATCTTTAAGCCCCATTGCCACATATGTCTGAATATTGGAAGTTTATTGACCTATTAAAAAAAATATCTTGCCATAATCTGAATACATAAACGTGAGCAGGGAATCTAGAAGGAAAAAACATTTATTTTTCAGGATTGACCTTTAAAATATACATCTTATGACAAAATATGTGGACCCTGGTTAGTTTTTCATCTCCAGAGACACTGACATGAATGTACCAACATTAGTTACTTGAATCCATATTTTAAGGATAATTTTAGGGTTCTTTTCTACCTGAAGATATGGAAACTGTACTCATGCTAATTAAGAGAAAGTCTAGAAAATTTAAATGTTAGAATTTTCTACAAAGACAACAAAAAATTAAATATCAAAAATCTACATAGTAATTTGAAAACTATAGTGCTGTTCTGTTTCTACTTTTACCAGGACACATCTTGAAAAATTTCTTCTCATTTTTCTCCTGCTATTCCTGTTCTTCTTCAAAGTAGCAAAAGACATGAGTTGCATCTTCTGCTTGATTCGTGGTGTTTTATGTTGTGAACATATAACCATCTTCAATGCTCATGTAGAATCTAGATGAACAAAACTGAATTAACTTGTAAATGGAAGCAGGATTTCTTGAAATCTAAATAACTAAGAAAATCTGCAGATGTTTAATTTTAAATTACAGAACATTCATTTCACATCCTGTATCATAAAAATGGTCCCAGGATACATGGATTTTCAGGGACATCTGTGAGTAATGCAAATGAAGACGCCGACTGACAGCCCTGAAAATTATCCATGGAGCAACAGGAAGGTGGCAGCAGGCAATTTCTGCATAGCTGCTCGCAGAGAACCTGACACACAACTGTTGAACATCTTGCCTCCAGATCTGGCCAGTGGTCTCTCTATTCACATAATCTCTTATATTCCAGAGTAATGAGACCTGCCTGTAGCTGACACGTTGTAGTAATGCAGTCTGAAAAGACACCTTCCAAAATACAGCTGTTAACAAATTTAGTTGGAGGATTTCTTCATTAGTACTCAAAAAGTCAAAACAATATTTTTTTTTTAGATTGCTACAAAACCTCTACTAATAAATTAATAAATGTGTAGTCATCCTTAGGAGTTAGTCTTAACAATTAAAGAAATAACATAATAAGCATTCTTTATTGTTTTCTTATCACAGAATCCCAGAATGGTGGGGGTTGGAAGGGACCTCTGGAGATCATTTAGTTCAATCCCTCTGCCAAAGCAGGTTCACCAGAGTGGGTTGCACAGGAAAGCATCCAGGCGGGTTTTGAACATCTCCAGAGACAGAGACTCCACAACCTCTCTGGGCAGCCTGTCCCAGTGCTCTGGCACCCTCACAGGAAAGAAGTTTTTTCCTTAAGTTTGTCTGTAACTTCTGGTGTTCCAGTTTTTGTCCATTGCCCCTTGTCCTGTCACAGGGCAACACTGAAAAGAGCCCAGCCCCATCCATTTGGCCCCTACACTTTGGATATTTACAGACATTGGTAAGATCCCCCTTTCTTATTATTTATGCAGTGTTATGTATCAAATCCTTGTGTCTGTTCCATGTCATACATTTGAAAAAACAGGCAAAAAAGGTGCTTAAAACTTCAATGAAAAGTTCTTCTGGAGTCGTGGCATGTAAAACCACAGGGTCTCATTCTTGTTAAGCATCCTACATGCTTCGTCATGTCTTCATCAGAAGCTTGATTTTCATCAGTGTTACAGGCTTGTTGCAGTTCTAGAAGTAGCTTAGTTCCGGTACAGCCTCTTTTCTTTTGCATTGGTGGATAGTCTTGTTCCATAACTGAATGAAAAACTCTTTGCATCTTTAATAGTCTTTGATGTCCAAAGAGCCTGAAAAAAAAAACAACCAACCAACCAAAAAACCCCCAACCTTACTCTTTTTAGGGCTAGAAATGCAATTAGGAAAGCATATTAAAGAGAAGAAAAACTGCCTTTACCTAAAATTTTGACCACTTGTGCTGGAGATCCAGGCCAAAGTCAGACAAATGGTTATGTGAGAGAGTATAAGATTGTGTGTGACAATGGAGATGATAAGGCATGTTTATTTCAACATCATTGTTGGGTTCTCAGTGTTGTGTTCATGGAGTAAGGCTGTTATCAATTGTAGGTCCATTCCAACTGAAATATTCTATATTGAGTGAAGTAACCAGAATGAAGTGAATACAATGGTTATTTGGTGTTCAGGGTGAAATACTTTTTCAAACAAAAAATAGCATGATGGAGATGTGCTCTGTGACACGTATTTGGCAGTGGTGTCAGCTGCCCAGCTTGGGGACCAATTTGGTGCACTCTCAACTCCTGCACGTCTCATTTGCCCAAGTCACATTCTGCTGGAATGCTTGTGGGACAGAAGAAGACAGAGAGAGGAGAGATTGGCCAGCATCCTCCTTGTCCCCACCATGCCAGCCAGAGGTCACCAGCTATACATCCAGCCCTAGGAGGCAGGGAGCACTCCTGGGCCTCACAGTTCAGACCAAGACTTTTTACATCTCTTCCCTGCTTCCCAAAAGTTTTCTGCTTCAGCAGAACAAATACAATTGTGTTAAGATTTATTTTGTGATAGGTCAGCCTTGTTGTACAGGAAAATCTTCTGTAATATATTATTACCCACATTGATATAAACCAGCACTGCTTGGCAAGAACATAATGTACCTGGATATACTCAGCTTTCCTATTGAACACTAATTTTATTGAGGACTTCAAATATGCATCAACCAACTGGTTTTGGTCACTTGCTGTTTCTTCCTATAATTTTAACAGTTAATTCCGTAACTACATTTTAAAAGGAGGGAAAAAAGGGAGGGAAAACGATGGAGATTGGCATTTCATAAACTAATGTGCTCAGAATTATTATCTTCATTATTTTCAGACATGGAAATGGAATAGGCGATGTAGTACATCTTCCCTATGTTTTGTTTTTGTTTTGATTCTAAAGTTTATTACCTATTTTTTTTTAAACTTGCAGTTTCTTGCAGAGATAATGAAGCAATTACTGGATTTTACTTTAGGATGGCTACTGTCTAAACAAGATAAAAATAAACTTTTAAAGTCTGATTTTACACTAGTAATAAAACGTTCATGGGAATCGCCTATATTTTTTTTTTCCTGTTTACACAAAAACTTTACCAAAGAAAACTTAAACTAAGAGATATGATAGATGAAAAGTGATGGAGCCTGTGGGAGTACTGGAGAGCATGCAACTTCTTCAGAAATTATTGCATGAAATAAATTTTAGAATCCATTTTGTGCAGACCAAACAAATCTTCCACAGTTTTTTTGCTAAGCTAACTAAAAAACCTATCTGTTTCTCATGCTGTTGCTGGAGCATGTACTGAACCCCTTTTATATAAAGGAGTCGTCAGTGCATATAAATGTTTTTCCTTTGTCGTTCTGCAACTTTGAAACTCCATCTTTTCCTGCTTCTTTAGTCTATAAACCACCAACTTTTTAACCCTCAGAAAGTGCTACAAAAAGTGTTTTTCTTTTCTTTTCTTTCTCTGTGATGAGGATGAGTATAATGGGTGAATATGAGAACACAATGATTGTTATACTGGTATGAACTTTTCAGCCTTTGATATGTGTATGTTACAGAATATGTTATTTTGGAGATGCTATTAAAATCTATCTTCTTACAGTACCGTAGGGCTGAGCCAGGTGTTAGACACAATACAAATTTTTATGAGGATGTAATACAGTCTGGGTAGCATTTCCAGCTATACAGGTGCCTGCAAAATATCATCTTGTTTTTTTCCTAATCAGATTGAACAACGAACATTAAGACAATGCTGGTTATTGCCTTCAGTAGAGCTTCCATTGCAGAAAGTCCTGGCAAAGGCTTTTTCTTTTCGTGGCTATTACACTTTACAGAGCATACATTTTCTAAGCTCCTCCCTCTGTATGACAGGAACACCCCGATGATGGAAGATTGGTTCATTTTTTAGGATGAAAGATGGTCTGGCTGTATCTATGGTAGTAAATTAAACAGTACTAGAGAACATTGCCAGGCACTGGTACATGAGTGCATGGACTGCAAAATTGCTGAAGCAGTTCCTCACAGGCTTTTTGCCCTTGCCAGTTTGTGCTCCCTTCAATAGCTCTTGAGCTCAGTTTGGAAGCAGGATCCTTCCAGGGACCTCACCCAGGAGGCATTTTCCACGTTGACTCTCTGTCTGCAGGCTGAGATTTTACTAGTGCAGTAAAATCTGGGCTCTTCTGTGTCTGTTGGCCTCAGTGCCAGGCGTGTTCCCAGGCATATCTGCCATACCTCAAGAGATAGATATAAAAATTGCCTGTGGGTTTCTTTGTATGTAGAATTAAATATTCTTCAGTACCCTTGATACGAGGTAGATATAAAAAATGCCCATGGGTTTCTTTGTATGTAGAATTAAATAGTCTTCAGTACCCTTGACACGTGAGGCCACACTTTTCTTGTGTCTTCTTTGACTAAAATAGGAAATTTGTATAACACGTGGCCTATATTTGGCAGAAACCTAAGTGTATAAGTTGCAGTTAGATTTCTCAGTGATATACATAAAGAATATGTTTAAAGAGTAACTGGATATGTTTTTCATCCTGTCAGTGTGTAATTATAGGGATTTATATTTTTGTGTGAAGATTTTACTATCCTCACCTAGGTAAATCACACCCTAAAACAAACACATAGAATGTAGCTTGCAATTTTTATGTGAGTATCCATTTGTGTGTATGTGTGTTTAAAACTGCTTAAAGGGAATTTTTTTTCACTTGAAATATGTATGAACTCTCAAGGGTCCAAAGTCACCTTGAAACACAGAGGGAAAAACCACCTCTCTCTACCTGGCTGCTTCTAAGAGCTAGTTTTCCTGTTGCTCTCTGGTTCAGTCAGGATCTGATCTGAGAGGCAACCTCATTGCTCCCTATGTGCTACTGAGGAGAGGAAGTGCAGATGGAGGTGCTGAGCTCTTCTTCCTGGTATCCAGTGACAGGATGTGTAGGAACTGTTCCAAGCTGCACCAGGGGAGGTTTAGACTGGACATTAGGCATCATTTCTTTACCAAGATGGTGGTCAAACACTGGAACAGGCTTCCTAGAGAGGTGGTCGATGGTCCAAGCCTGCCAGTGTTTAAAAGGAACTTGGACAATGCCCTTAACAACATGCTTTAACTTGGTCAGCCCTGAATTGGTCAGGCAGTTGGACTAGATGATCCTTGTAGGTTCCTTCCAACAGAACTATTCTATTCTAGCCTAGTCTAGTCTAGCCTATTCTCATGAAGCCCCTCATGCTCCCATCGGTGCTCGTTTATCTCTCCATCATTTTGGCCTCATTAGCATTACCCTGCCTATACCATTCCTTTTTCATGCTGTCTGACATCCATCCCTGCACCCATTAAGAAACTAATGATGCTGAACTGTTGCAAGATTTAAATTGTTTGTGTTAAATAACGTCTGGCATATATACAAAATGAGATACACAGAGAAACTGGGAATAATTGACTGCTATTTAAATGAGGCAATCTCCTATGGATAATAAATCCCTGAACACACAATTTGAGATCATGCAAATGTACACACTTATGGAAGTTCAGCTGAAGTTTACACTTCATTTTTGTGATTTGAATTTATAATTTAAACATCTTAATACATTTTTAATATATAAGGAAGTAAAATGGAATATAGAACAAAAGCAAACTACTGCTTTTTGCATAATATAGCCTATATTCTTGTTAAAAATGTGGTATCCAAGAATGCCTCAGACAAGGTGTACTCCACCTGATTTTGAACACGTGCGCACATACACACAAGAACAGACATATTTATATGCATATGAAAGTGATGTTCAAATGCCTTACTTTATTTTTATTTATATGAGCAAGGTGGTACAGAAAAATAAAAGGGGATAAAAAAAAGAGTTTATTTCCACAGAAGAAACACAGTAAGAAGAGCATTTAGTGATGTAGAGATGTAAAAATATATATATGAATATATAATTAACATAATAGTTACCTAAATATCAGCCTCACCTGACTGCATCTCATGTTAATTGTAGGCCCTTGAAGCATCTTTAGAGGATACTTAAAGCTGTGAAATGGCATGCTTCAGACCTGCTTTTCTTCACAATTACTGTTTGATTGCACTACAACTTTCAGTAGAGATGTGACATGTCAAAAGCATTTCAAATTCCAGTGATGACAGAACATAAGTGCTTGCTGCAGGCTGGCTTCAACCTGGGAAAAGCTTGATGCATTTTTATGTTTTTTAATGATGCATATTGTGCAGTGAGAGATCTAAGCCAGAGTTTAATATGGCTAGAAGCAAACACCAATTCAATTTCAGAATTTAAATAGCTTAGCCAAAACATGATTGCAAGATTCAGTACAGGCCAACTCTTGACAGTAGTTTGCTTGTATTGGGTTGAATCATGACCATGCCTTCACAGTGACAAGCATCAGTGTAAGGTAACAGAACCACAGGTTTGTTTTTTTTCCTGCTTTCCTGGGCAGTGTGTGAAGTGGGGTACCCTTTGACACAGTATCATAAGGAAAAGTGGGAAGAGGTTTACTACGTCAGAGAAAATTGTTCTTTCCATGCTTTATTTTGTAAAAAATAAAAGCATTTATGTGAAAATGGCCCAATAATTTTTAGTGAGTAGAGTTTTTACTCTCCTAGGATTCTTTAAAGTCAAAAAGCTTTCATATTTCTTTCTTCCTTTTCTCCAGTGGTAATTCTTAGCTTTTCCCCATGTTCCTCTGCTGCAGTTGTTGCACTATTTCACACCAACTTGTATTAATTTAGGAGCAGATGTTCTGGTACAAATAATGAGTGCTTTATATGTCTTTTTTGTTCTTTTTTTTTTTTTTTTTTTTTTTTCCTTTACCTTAATTTTTCCCCATTTCCACTAAGATACTGCATGTCAAATCTGTTCACAGGACAGTGAAGCCTGAATTATCTCCCAGTCTAGTAGGCACTGCTGCACTATTACATTTTGTTTTGGTGGGTGGGTTTCTTTTTCTTGTTGTTGTTGGTTGTTTTTTTTTTTTAATTCTTAGAAAAGAACAGGCAGATTTGTACCAACAAACACAGCAATATTATGTACTTTAAAAGTGAAGTAAGGAATCTGATTTACTGCCATCACTGAAATCAGAGTTAAAACATGGTGGACAGATACAGACAAAACACAATGAAAGGGCTATGATCAGTAAAGATGACAAAAGGATCATCCTCTGAATTTTTGTGTGAACAAATATGATTCTGCTTATCAGGATAACACTAAGACATGCTTTGGTGTCGCTATGAGATTATGGGATGTTGAAGAGGTTAATATTGTTTTCTAAAGATGTCTGTATGGCTGTTCTATTTGCATTTGGCTTTGGAGGTGTTTTGTGGTGTGTTGGGTTTTTCCCTCCTCTTTTTAGGAATTGGTTATTTCTCATTACACTTACATAGTCAAAACAAGTGAGTTGCAATGGTAATTGCATTGATTTGATGGTTATAATATATCATTATATGTCTGACTTCATGTAACACAGGATTGAACTTTATATTATCCATAGAATTGGCCTTTCCTAGGAATAGAAATAATAATAATAAAAAAGGTAATCTCTGAAAGTTCATGGCTGAGTGTGTATATATATATATATATATATATATAAAATACTCTAGTATTTGATATGTGTTCAGAAGTTAGGCTTGAATGTATTTAGTGCAATTATCCTTCTCTTATTTTCTTTACAAGACATAATGTATAGCAAGTGTAAACAAACAACTTCTTGAAAGGATACTTAAGCTCCAGGTTCATAACACATGCTGTACTCTCTGCTAGGGCAATTCATCCTCCTGGTACTCTAAAGACCTTGACTGTTCCCTCTGTACCAGTCCCCTAAAGCCCAGCTGGTGTTGAGTCCCCAAGTCCAGCCAGCAGCAGGGCTGAGTAGATGTCCCCAGGACACATGCACACACACACACTCATGCATTATATAGCCACAGCCAGCCACGCAGATCACCACAAAACAAAACCAGGACTTTACTGGCACCACATCTGCTCTGGCAGAACAATATGTTCTCTAGTGGACACACATTATTGGATGTTTCCTGCTGATGACCCCAGACCTAAGGGTTCAATTCATGGTCACCAGGTACAAGGCTTGGCCAGATAAGCAAAGGGACCTGCAGCCTCCTTACCTTTCTCCGCCCATTTAATTCTCACCTTTTCTGTCGTAAATCATGTCAAAAATGAGATCTAAACCGAATGCACATTTTCAAATGACTTCTGAAAGTCTGTATCATTCAAATATGGACTCTTTTGCCTTATAAACTCAGACGTGATTGGTACAATAATTCAATTTAAACATCTGATTTGCATTAGATTTTCTCTGGTTTGGGAAAGGATATTTATATATGTGGAAAAATATTTGAGCTCTAGCAGATAAAAATCAGGAAAAAAAAATTATGCAATAGAATTTTTAAAATATATTTTTGCTATTCATTACCCAAATACCTTGAAACTTTGTATGGATGTACTTCATAATTACACAGGACGTAGAAAACAATATTTTACCAAAGCCATTTGTAAATTTTAATGTCATTTCCTTTTAAAACCCCATGAAAGCTAAGTAAAATGGTTTACAGACCACAATCATTGGTGTTATATGGAGAATCTGAATGTCCTTTTTCACTGTAATTCTTTCATATTTTAAAGTAGATAAATCAAGCACATATTTTATCAAGATTATGATCATAACTATAAAAGGGTTTCAAAAATACATCCCAACCATTAAAGTCAGTGCTTTCAAAATGATTTATATTTCTGCCATTAAAAGCCTATACAAGCCAACACAGTGTTAAAATAAACTCCTTTATGACCAGTCACTAAATCCTTGATATACACATCATTAAAATAAAGTATGGGAGGAAATATGTGACTCCATCAGAAATTGAGGTCAATTAGTGACTCGTTATGAAAGAGCAGTAAAATTGATTTGTAACTGTATCTCTTCAAGCTGCTGTCATTCTGTAGAGTTAATAATAAAATACAAATTCTGACAAGGAGAGTCATTAAAGCACTTCATAGGCAAGAGTTATTCATTACCTTAAAACTTATTATCTTGAATTTATTCCCGTCTGCTAAAAAGATTTGTCATGTCCAAGAGATTAATGATTCTGAATATGAAAGAGATGTCTGACATCAGTTGTAGTGCTCTGTGTTTTCAGGTGATTTACAGGCAATCTGGGTCCTTTGTACAGTTTTTGAAAATCACTGTTCCTGAATCTCACATTTTTGTTTATTAATTTTCCTTCAAGAGTATGGAATCACAGGGCCTATTTTACAAACTTAAAATCTCTTACTTTATGAAGAACTTGGAATATACTATATTTCAATCAGATTTATTTCATCTGCTTTTTTATTTTTCAATATTGGATAAGTTTAATTTATCATTGGCTTAAATGTATCAGGTAAACTGTCTTTTTATCTGTCTGTCTGGGAAAGCATTTGTCAGGTAGAAGAATTTAGTGAGTTTTTTTATCCCTGACTCTAAAAGTGTAAACTGCTCAGTGTGTGTTTATGATTCCTTCCCAATCATCTACTAGAAAGAAACGTGTAAGAAAGAAAAACAAAATCCCATTTAAGCAGAAATTATCCAAAGCTCTGCAAATTTTGTGACCATGATGGATAACATCCTTAAAGAGAATTAGAAAATTACTGTTAAAAAGTGGTCAAAGAGTTTTCTATTGAAAACTATTTCAGTGTATCACGCTGCAATGCTTGTTTTTCCTAGTAAAATAATATCTCACACTGAGTTTCATGTTTTCATTAGGTGGCTCATCCATGTAGGATGTTTACGAGCTTCTTAATACTCCCAACTAATGAACTGTAGCTCGTTCAAGAAAGGTGAGTAGTTTTAGCTCTCAAAGTCTGCATTTAAATTTTGCTGTGAGATCAAGCAGATTGGTTACAACAGCAACGCACTTCTAGTGTGACCATGACTGTACCAGAGCAGAGGACAAAGGTTTCTTCTCCTAAAATTCCCTCATATGCACAATAAGGTTGACTTCATTGTTCCAACCAGTTACACTGTGCATAGCCAGTCTTTTGAGAAGTGCTTTGAGGTTACTTTCAAAATCCTCTTGGTTGTAATACTGGACAATGAACCTGGAAGAACATGATCTGAAATTTCCAAGTGGCCAGCACTATAGCTGTGAGATTAGGAAGAAAGGGGGGATATCACTGCTCACTAGACATAAACATGAACTCTGTGAATATCTTAAAAAAATTTATCCTGGAGAGCATCAACAGAAATATAGAACATACCAAAAAGCAGAATAAAAAGCCAGAGGAAATACTCAGCTGAAGACCAGAGTTCAGTACCCTCAGTAGACCTGAGTGACACATCTCTCATGAGTAAAGAAATAGAAGCAAGGCTTGGTAATCTAGCAAGGCAGGACATTTTAGTTCTTAAAGGACTCAGTTTGATCATAGAAAATAACTCCTGAAAATCCTGCTATAGCAATGGACTGTATTTCTTCATCATTGTTTATGCTGTCTGTGTGTGTACATGTATGCATGCATATAGGTTTGTGTGTCTACATGTGCGTCTGACGGCAGAAGAATCCAAACATGATGTTTAGAGTCTCTGGTCTGCTTATCTCCATGCCAGGGATTTGGTTAGACCACTATGGACTGCTTCCTTGGAAACAGGAAATCATGTATGCTTGACCACTTCCACTAGCTGTCTGTAAATGTTCTGTATCCCCTTGTGAAAGCTGTCATGGAGGATAAACAAGGTTTTGAGAGAAATTATCCCCTTGTACTATTGTGCTGAGTACAGCTTCCTCTTACATCTTTCATGAAGAATGATTGCATTTATAGATTTCCTTTTTTTTTTTTATTTTTACTGTTGTTTCAGCTCAGCACTATTTTAGTAACTTTTTATATACTATTTTACTAACTCTTTTACATGCATTTGGGCATACCTATCCCAGGTCACATATAGAAAGAGATAAGTTGGTTACCTACAGTGAACATCGGAATATTATGAAAGCCCATTCCAGCTAGAGCTGAATTTTAGTACAACAAATCCTAATTATAACCACTTCTTTAAAATCCGTCCTGGGAATTAAGAATCAGCTGCTTTTTTTTTTTTTCTTTCTTTTCATAAATTATTTGTTCTGCTTGAATGAAAACTTACACTAGGTGATCCAAGTACAGCAACTTTTGTTTTCTCTGTGTGAGAGATTTAGAATGTATGTATGTGTGTTTTCTCTTCTGTGAATGTGATATCTGTATCATTTCTTAATCTTGGCGTAAACGTGAAGCAATGTCAGTAAAAATATAGTAAATCTGTTCATGTCACATAAGATTGCTGTTGCATTATTTTTTTGCAACAACTTTTCCTCTTACCCTGATCACCCAGACAAAATGACACTTCATGACTATGACCATACACTATACAGTGTTATATATATGAGAGGCAAGTGGCATACTTAAAGCTCACCAGATTTTCTGTTTCAGTGAGAGAGAATAGGTTTTGTACACCTCTACATGGACAGTCCTAGCATGGAAGATTTATTTTCAATTTTTCATATCCAGTGTCTCCTTTCTTTGAAGGTAAAAAACCTTATTCTTAAAATATTAGTCCCTGTACTAGCTTGAACCTTATTTCTTCAGAAATGAGATGATACTCAAAAGCAGTAACTTTCCTATACAACAGATTTACTGAGAACAGCTTGCAAACAATGTCATTTGGAGGTATTGCCTCTCAAAGAAATTTAAATCAGAATAAGAAAAGTATACTGAAAGGACACTGCCTGTTGCATATGAACAGCTTGTGTGGATATTGCTATCTATCACTGGGGAAGTCATTGGGTGAATTTTTTTTATAGATATATATAAAAAAATGCATCTATGTGTAAGACTGCGAGAATATTGTAAATAACAGTGGCTGCACTGTAAGCGTCCTCCACCTCCTTTTTTGTGCCAGCTTACCTATGTCCTTTTTTTTTGTGCTAATATTTCTAATGTAAAAGTTACTGTTAAGTTTGTAATAATCTGAAATTACTGACTAAAACTGGGTTAAAAGTCTGCTAGCCTTCATATGTTATGATTATTTATGAAAAAAAATGTACACTAAGGAGAAACTATTTTTTCTTTTCAAATGTTTTTGTGGGATTTCTGTAACTTTAGCTTAAAAATAGGCAATTTTTCAGGTTAGACATGTGCAGGTCTATTTAAATTTATACACTATTTTGTGTATGAAATTAAAGCAAAAAAAAAAGTCTAACAAAATTAAATTATTTTTTTCCTGATTTAGTTTTGTGGTAAATATGGCACTTAACAAATGGGAATTTCTCTATTCATTTATATGATTTTATTAATAGCCATCAAATTCAACTGCTTACCTTGTGGTATTGTTTCAGTTGAATAATTTTCTTTTAATCAGTCGGACTTTTTATGATCATCTTCTTTAATGTTTTTATTAATCAACTTCCAAAAGAAAAAGAAGAAATAACAATTATTTTTTGTTTAGCTTCAATATCCAGTAGATGTATCAAACTGAGAAAGTGTCCTTCAGTAGCCCATTCACCTTCAGAAAAGGGGCTATCATATCTATATTCTGATATGGTGCTGATTCTAATCAGTGGATTCTATTATAGGCCTTTAAGCAAAAAAGAAACTGCTGATGAAGGCCATAAAAATAAATGAGGCTTATTGCTTCTTGACATCTTTAGCACTTTCTGAGGTTTCCTAAGTGAGCAGGGGTAGCAGACAATAGCTGGGAGATTGTGTGTAAGATAATGAGAAAAATAAATGCATCCTCTGAAGCAGCCAGCAGGAACTATGACTAACATTCATTACTCAGGGTCTAGGCTGCTCCCAGTATGATGTTATTAATTTGTGGAATGAGCTAAGAGGTGTGAAAGAAAGCTGATGTTTGCTCCTAACCTTCCTGACCAGCATTTTGAATATTAACAGAGAGGTCAAATGCATTATCTCCTTGAAATTGTCTCTCTCCCTCTTTCCTTCAGTGAGAAGTGAAGCAAAACATGCTACTTAAGTAGAAAGGGATGTGGGAAGCACCTGCTGCCCTTGCTTTTGTCAAACAAAAATAATAATTAGGACTGAGTGGAAAATAGGTGATGGAGATGAGGATGTGTTTTAAGGATAATATGGGGAGGAAATTCAAAAGGCAATCTCAATTTCCGCTTCACTATTGTTCTGGATGCGAAAGTTTAATAGCAGGATACATGAGAAAATGAATATAGTACTTGAATGTTCAAATAGTGATTTCCAAATTTGTATTCACAACCTCTAAGGCATGATCTGTATCATATCACTTCGGGGTTTGAGTTGGTCACTGTTCTTCTTTACTTGGGATATTGATCAGCATTAAAATTTAGTGGTATTTGCACTTTGTGTATTTTCATTGAACTGAAGGCCAGATTCCCTGCAGGGTGTATATATGCTAAATTTATATTCATGAGAGTATCTACCTGCTCTGGAGTTTATATAATTATCTAGTTATTTGTATGAGTTAAATAACCAGAAATAAATCCAGACTATGATTACCTACATAGCAAATGAGCACAACCTTAATCACAAATTGGAGTATTTTGGAGGAAAATATGTGATTTGCAATTAAAGCTACACTGGCTATGCATGTAGGTCATTTGGTGTAACAGCAGTATAAGCTATGCTGTTGAATTTAGTAATCAATTTAACCAACAGGGATTCTACACCAAAGAAATTTTAACTCCTTCTGATATCAGATCTCACAGAGAAACACACATACATTTAATTAAAAGTATTGTAAGTACTGCCGGCTTTTCTGGGACTCTTAAACACCATAAAGTTAGGCATACATGTTTCCAAGAGTGAAGTTTCTTTTCAACAAACTTACATTCTGATCATGGAAATTACACAATCATAATGACAGAAAACATAGTTAGATGATTTACTTTCTGATCCTTATTCACTTAGCTATACCTGAATATGTGAAACAGAGGCATAGATGTGGCAAGACAAAATGCTTCTTTTCCTTTTACATTTGTACCTCTTGATTTTAAAAATTCAGCAGGGAATGTTAACAGCATGTACAATAAACTGGGGCAAAATGTTAACACGTCAAACTTACAAAGTTATGGTCTTGAGAATGTAAAAGAAACCCAATCCTTTTAATCATTCATCTGACTGATTGTGTTCAACTGATATTAATCTGTTTTCTGAAACAGAGAAAGTGCGTCAAAAAGGTATTTTGTCTTTGCTCAAATACTTTGTGACTGTATTTTAGCAGGTTTATTTTGTTGAGCTGTAGAAGAAGTGTTGATATGCTCTGAAGTTGGAATACAGAATGATTAGGAAAGAGTGAAAGCTCAGACCAACTAGAATATTTGAGAAGAAAATAGTCTTCTCTTGAAGTCTCTCTTTAACTCTTTTTCTTTAAAATGTACTAATATAGCAAGACATGCTAATTTACAAATAAAGTTTTCAGGGTGCCACAAAAGCTCTTCACCTATTTTGTTTTGTGTAAGAAACCTTAACCATGTCTTTAGAATCTTTCCAAACTCTTTCTTGGCTTTTCTCTCACACTTTTACAGAATTTAGTTTGGAAGCCACTACTGAATCAGCAGTTTTCCTTCTGATATATCAAATATCTGCATATTGAGTCCACAAACTTTTTTTTAGTTGCAACCTTTCCTTCATATAATAAGCTAAGAAGATACAAAGTCAGAGAGTCATTAATTCAATCATTTTGAAGTAAAAATTATTAACATGGCATAGAAAAAAATGAGAGGCAATGCAATATGAGCTTATTGGGGGTGGATTATATCACACTAGATGGCTTTTGCTGAAAATTGATTGATAAGCAAAATAAACATACTGCTAAATATGGAACAGAATTTGTCATGGAAACACATGCAAAGCTATTATTTAAGGTCAAGGTGGTGGTGCTTAGCACAGAAACTAAAAAAGTGGGGAGTTTGCAGCAAGCCTAACTGAAGGGGAACTGTTGGTCTAGAAGGAATCTGCTACTGAAATTTCTCAAAAATCAATTTTGGGAACACTCGTGTTTAATGTTTTTTATTTATGATCTTGGCATAGACGCAAAAATTGGGATGCAACATTTGGAGGACAGAAAAGTATTGCTTTATCATAATGAAAGGACTAAATGACCTTGAGAGCAGAAGCAATAGGAACAATATGAAATTCATAAAGTACAGGGGGATAGTAGGCAATAAACATGGAAGCCTAGTTTTAAACCTGTCCTCTATCATCTAGGAATACATTATTTAGAAAGAGCCGGATGAGATGAGCCTTGGTCATAGGAGCTGGTCAATGAAAGACTATTAAGTTTCACTATAATCCAGCTGTGGAAAAGTCAAACATGCTCCTAGGATATCCAAATAATTTTTAATAAAGATTGCACAACAGTAATTTTAGACTCTAATGAGATTTCATCTCAAGTACAGAGTACAATTCTGCTGATAAGTGTTCAAGAAAGATATATTAAAATATATAAAATATGTATTAAAATATATTTAAAAATTCTTTTTTTCATCATGACAATGTTCAAACTTTTAAACAGTGGTGAGAGAGTCTGAAGGATCTTAATCCTCAAGATATTTAAAGCCTGACTAGACAAAGCTCTGAGCAGCCTGATCTCATTGACCCTGATAAGAAGTTGGATTAAATAACCTCCAGATATCCTCTCGTATCTTAAATTTTCTATTATTTTATGATTCTAAATATAGCCTTTTCAGAAAATGATTTTTTGACAGTCTTAGGACACTAAAAATGGCACAAAACACAAGAACTTTGCAGATAAAGCCTGAGATGTGTATGAAAAGTATTGTATTTTTTCTGGCTGTAGAAGCAGTGGACTTTCTTGGGCACGTTCCCAACAGTTCCTGCTTTGAAGTTTGAGGAACTCATACTGTCAAAGACATCAGCAGGTTCTAGCAGGTAAAGTGCCATACAACAAAAATGTTTAGGACTTTGGACATTTTTATGACGAAGAAGGTCTTTCCTGGTCCCAAATCAGACTGTTATTCTGGTCAAAGATATCTGCACAAGATATAGTCAGAAATAAAATAAGTTGTTGGTTTTGTTGGGTTTTTTTTGTTTGTTTCTGTTTTTGTGTTTGGTTTTTTTAATGAACAGAACTAAACAAAACTCTGTTCCATCAGCTGCAACCCATACTGGATGTTTCTATTCCACTCAACCACTCTTCACCACAGGGCCCTGAAAGTACAGAGAAACTCTGATTAACTGCAATGTGATCTAATAAAGAACCTGGACTTTACATGTGACACTTGGAATAGGCAGTATAAAGGTGGTTAGTGTTTTGGTGAAGATAATGTGTGAGTTAAGAGGTAAGAAAAGCAGTTGCAATATTATCAAAACCAGACAGAATTTAACAGATCTCTGAAAGAACTGCTATGAACGAGATGAGTTAAAGCACGTATTTCCCAAGGAAACATCATTTCAACTTATGGTTGTTGACTGAAAATAAGATCAGCATCTATCTATAGTAATAATTTTCCCACTTTGATGAGAAATTGTTCTTAATCTCAAGAATGAAGTTGTTTAGCTAAAGCTTCCTACCATTGTACTCTGTATGTCTTAGGATGTCTGTGAACTAATTTCTCCCACAACTCCCCAGCTTTTTTTCCAGTTCCCATTCACTTATATGAATTATACCACATTTCATTTAATTGGAAGTATGCCAGTTAACCATCTGAAACAGTCATTTGCCCTTCTTTCAACTGGTTTACAAAGATTTACAACCCCTGCATATGTCATCAGCAAAGATTGCCTTTTCTGCTGATAGGCTGTTGACACAAAATATTCCACATGGTTGGACCTAACCACAACTATTTAGAAGACCTGCTAAAATTGTCTTGGTACACCTTACAGAAATCCTGTTCTGTCAAAACTGCTCTTGACAAGTGGGAGTGGGGATCAATATAAAGGTTGGATAAATAATGTTATCTGTTAAGTGACAAGTAATTCCCTAAAACACATTACAGTTTGGGTTCTTTTTTATTTTTAAACACAAATGTCATGTAATATTATCTAAAAACTTCAGAGAAACTGAAATGCAGAATATTTAAATGGTTTATTTATTCAACTAACTCTCTAAGAGATTGATGTAACAAAACCTCTCCTCTGTGAAAGATGCTGTTAATAGTGTTCACAAGCACTAAGAATTTTTTAAACCTCTAGTTCTTTATCAGTAGAATCAAGAATTGAGCACAACTTTATTCACTGTATCGATACCACCTAAACAAGTTCATAGTTCCCAGATTTACTTCTCTTCAGACAAGGTAATTATATTGATTATTATCACTTATAGAATCATAGAATCATAGAACGGTTTGGGCTGGAAGGGACCTTTAAAGGTCATCTAGCTCAACTCCACTGCAACGAACAGGGACATCTTCAACTATATCAGGTTGCTCAGAGCCCGGTCCAACATGATGTTGTAAGATCTGACTTCATAGGACCTGACCTCACAGGACCTGATCTCCAGTCCCTGGAGGTATTTACCAACTAAAATTTACCAGTATACCACTACAAATTAACAACTTGATTTCAGGACTCTCTTTCAGTTAGTTCTCTAAGGACTTTTGCTTGTATGTCAGCTGATGATGTTGAAAATATTTATGGTCTTTTCTCAGAATTGAGAAACTTTCTTTTTTATCCTTCAAATAGATAACTTTTCCTTCCTTTTTTGTTACAGATAATAAGCAAAAATATCCAGATAATAAGCAAAAATATCTGTTGAACATTTCGATCTTCTTTGCACTTTTTATGACAGATTTTTCAACAGCATCTTCTCTTGTACATCATTTTAGTTTTAGACAAATGTGCCACCTTTTGACAGACATTGGTAGAAAAAAAAGCATTTAGACAGAAAAAAAAAAAAGAGTGTATAAATGAAAATAAGAATAGAATTAAAATCATGGTAACAATAACTTGTTTTTCTTTGAAGTACCATAAATTTGTGGTCATCAAAGAACTGGCAGTATAGTGTATTCAGTGTCATATGAGAACAAAGTAATATATTAACATAATTCTAGTTACTTTGCACATTCTGTATATTAAATTTTCTATTATTAGTTTCACAGTATTACAGGCCATAAAGAACCATTAGATTATCTTACTTCCTTTGATGCTGTAAAGTGTACATTTCACCAAGAACATTACGCTGAGAACAGTATTATTTATATTACTCCTCTTGTTTTTTTTTTTTTGTTTTTTTTTTTTTTTTGTTTTTTTGTTTTGTTTTGTTTTGTTTTGTTTTTTGTATAGGTAAAAGGAAAAGTAAACTCCATGCCTGACCCTACCATGCTAAATAAAGAGTAAAAATTCTAGCTCATACATTGGATCTTATCATACTTAAGTATTAGCTGTCTCTGGGATAGAGGTGCCCAGCCTGTCCAAGACAATGCTAAAACTTTATTCATGGAGTTCAACTTCCTCCTCTGAGCACACAACACATGGCCCCACATTCATGTTATGAAAATTTCACCCATATGGGCTCCAACAATACTCTCAGATTATTTCAAACACTTTGAACAAACCTACAAAAAGAGCTCAGGAGAGATCCAGAGACAAATTTTTTGTACTATGGATGTGGCTAGTCCATGCAACAGGTCTTACAGCTAAGAGCCCCTGCCCTAAACAATTTATCAGTGTAAATGTATCCTATACTTTTATATATGCCTTTATAGGATGAGACAGATGGTTTAAGATCTTTTTTCACCATTGATTTGGAGAAGAAAAAATAGTTTTCTAAAGGGGAAGGTCAAACTTCCCATATTAAGTAAGAGCTCTGCATATAACTTTTGCATGTAGTTTTTCTTGGTCACCCTTATATGCAATTCTGTCTCCATCATAATCAGATTTCCTGTCTCTTACTAGATATAATGTACCTCGCACTTGTGATATCTTTCCCAGCATTTTGCACACACAGGGCCGATTAATCCAGCAGAAATACCCACAGAGGTCATATCAATATATAGGCAGGCCAGATAGGAGCTAACCATATTTCTATTTTTCTAACATACAGCCATAATTTATTTTGAAAGCCATTTCTTTTTTATAAATTGCACATTGCATGAAAAGTTCTTGTGAGTCTAAATCCTGTCCTTAGAGAACAATCTGAGCAGCCAGTCTGTGCAATGGAGAATGCTTCATGAATTTATACCCAGGGGCTGTAGAGGAGAAACAAATATAGCTGTGTCCATAACTTCAGTCTCATGAGGGAACAGACAGTGGATCAAACAGATGTGCATGCAGAAAATCTCTATGTACGCAGCCGACACTTTCCATCACCTGCAATGGTACAGCCAGTGGAACATAGGAAACCCTCTATACAAGTTTCCATGTGCAGGTTGTAATATAAATTGTAATTGAGGTATCTACATGTCCACAGAAAGCTGCTTCTTCTGCTTTAAATATGTAACTAAATAAATATATAGGTATGGGAGACTAGCCAGTCCCACCTAAAATGGTATAAAGTGGAACATATTTAAAGCTAGGAACTTTCTAGATTGACTAAATACACCTTGGTCCTTTTTTTTTTTTTTTTTTTTTTTTTTTTTTTTTGCCAAGACCTAAGTACATCATATGAATGCACTTAAAATTCTGAATAGAGAATTTGTGTGTGTATACTGCCTACATATGTTGTATTGTATTATATTTATACAAAACTGTATATATATATATATATATATATAAAAATGCATTATATATAACATATATTCTTTCTATATATAACAGTTATATACAGAAACATTGTGTTTCTGTATATAAAATCATAGATTCATAGAATTATTTTGGTTGGAAAATACCTTTAAGATCACCGAGTACAACTGTATTAGTGCATGCACGTAGTAATTGTTTTAAAGGAAAGTTTCAGGTAGCTGGATTTCAGAAGAAATATAACATTGGTGCTATAGTATTAGTCTGTATTTCCATAGAGATTTTTTTTATATTAACTTTTTGTATGGTGTAGTTTAAGAGTATGTCTAGTCATCAGATTGAAACACGTGGCTCTGAACTCTGAAGGATTGTTTTCTCAGGGAGAGTCACAAAGCCATACAAACATTAACCTGGGTGCTGTTAGACACTTAGCCCTAGGACCAGACAAGGAGCAGCCACGTTAGTGTGGTGTTGTATGCACCAATGAACTCTGGGTTTTGAGTAAAACTTAATACCCAAGATGTAGTATCCCACTGGCATGGCTGTGCTGCCACTGGTTCTGGAGCTGGGCTACCCTTTGCAGTGTGTGCTTTAAAACTCCTGAATCACAAATATTGTTCCATATTTACCAAGGGCTACCTTATGCCTCTAGTTATAGTCTAGAGAATAGAGTGAGGTTAAGCTGCTTTACCCCAGGAGTAACATCAAATGACGCTGCAACTTAGAGGAACAGGTCATCCTGACACCAGGATTCTGATTGACAGAAACTGGAGAAGAATCACCACATGAAAGGACAAGCCTTCCTTGCAACAAGCCATCCATACTAGTCAGCCCAGGGGAGATAGTGCCCTAGACTTTTTTTCTTTCACACTTCCCTGCAAAGGAGGGTTCAGAGTTTACTTCTTACTGTAGTTAGAGCCATAATCAAAGAAACACTTCCATGCAGAAGGGTTGAGGAAGTTGTTAAGCCTACGTGACTGACACATTTTGTATTTCTGACATGCATGAAATGGAAGGTGTTTTGTGTGATTTTTCTTCCAAGGGACTAGGGACGGCAGTTTTATTTACTAAACAGGGAGCTAGTGTCCTATGTATCAGAAAGCAACAAGTTTGTAACTGTTTTCAGAAGGTCTTAATAGTCCAAATAGTCCAAGTGCTCATTTTCTATATTTGTAGAAAAAAAAATCCTGGTTGCCTGGCTATTATCTAATTGTCCTTTTTTGTACCTCTGCATTGATTTGTCCCAGTTGTAATCTCAAGACAGTGGATGCCAGGACATTTTCTAAATGAGTCTTTTGTTCTTTGAATTCATTGCCTGCTTCTTATCATCATCTGATAGAAGACTGAGAAAAGAAAGAGGCCATTGTTTTCCCTTGTTGCTAATTATTTAACGTTTATGACATTTAATTTGTACATCTTCTGTGAACAATTCTGTGGATGTCTGTTGTATTTATGATGTTCATTTCCCTTATAAGAAAACATGACATGTTTTATATGATTCTATAAAACACACAATACTGAACAGTAAATAGACTCCACAGGAAAATATTTGTTAATGAGTCCCTGTCCAATTAGCTAAAAATAATATTGAATAAAGAAAAATCATTTTGATCAACATTGCAAGGATTGGAGGCTCTTATTCGCTGTAGGTCTTGAACATGGTAATTTATGCTTTGTAATACTTTGCACTAATTCTATACTGTATTGTCATTTTGGAACTAACACAACTTCTGTTAAAACTCATTAAAATATTGCCCATGAACCAAACTACTAAAAAAAAAAATCAATTAATGCAAAATACAACAGATCTATATTAAATTAGATAATGAGACACTGGAACAGGTTGATCAGAGAAGATGTGGCTGCCCCCTTCCTGGAAGTGTTCAAGATCAGGCTGGATGAGGCTTTGAGCAACCTGGTCTAGTGGAAGGTGTCCCTGCTCATTGCAGGTGGGTTGGAACTAAACAATCTTTAAGGTCTCTTCCCATGATTCTTTGATTTTATTATTTAGTCCCATATAAATTTAACCAAATAGAACTGACAAAAATAAAGCTCAAAATTTTATTCTGGTGTTTCAAAAAGGCCATATTCTCATTCATTTTTTTTTAACAAGCTATGAACTGTCCACTTAAGCAATCTAGTCCTGGGTTACAGCAGAAACCCTCTATTCTGCTCTTCCATTTGCAGGTCTGGAGGCTTGTTGGTACCACCTAAAAAGGCAAATTTTCCCACTTTGACTTTGTTGATATTTCTTATTGTGTCCATCCTTGAAACTCCAAGACAACAATAGACAAAAATACTCATTTTTCTCGTACTTTATAGAAATAGTGGAGTTTTTAAGTCTTGCTAAATTTTTAGTCTTTTTAAGAAAGTGTGGTAAGACACCTAAAGCAATCATTAAGTAAAGAATTAAAGCACATGTATTTTAAAACAGAAGGAATGAAAGTTGTTTACAAGCCCTTCTGTGTCTCTGCTTCTGATTTAACAGCAAGGCTACCTGAGAGAGATTGTTCCACTTCACCTGAGCTTTTGTGTGCATTTCTGTAAAAGAAACACTATTGAGTAAGCAAATTGTAGCTGCCTGCATGACTCAGCACAGGCTGATCTGTCTATACATGAAATACATTGAAGACACGCACCTCAAGACAATAGTAACTGTGTTTAGATGTTGCACAGACAGTCATGGAGAAAACATTGCAAAGAAAACCCTTAATGTATTGAGATCTTTGCACAGGATAATGCTTGCATGAGGAATAAAATCTCTTGGACAGGATGGTCAACCACTATTTGGGTGGTTATGAGAATCTCTGTTGGAAGTGTCTTTGTAACAGTATCTCCATCCTCATTGGATAAGACTATCCAAAATATAGTTCTAGTGAATTCCTATATCCAGCTGGCCTGAGGTCCTGTGTGATCACTTAATCACATCCCAAATCCATTGCTGTTGATTATCTCAAACTATCTACAAATCAGCTCCTAATGATTTTAACTATGCATAAGAGACTATCCTGCATGATGATTTCTGCATATTTAGAAGTTCCAACTGAGTATTTACAAGTGTCTTGTCTATGTACAGTTTGGTTAGCTCTGGAGTAGGAACACGGTGGGAAATCTCTGAGATGACAGTTTCTTCACTTGGTATATGAATCAATACACTGGAAAGAAACAAACTGAGGCACAGACATGAGTTGCCATAGGGATTTGTTGTGATTGCCCAAAATTGCCATCAGGAGAGCTGCTGTAAGAGTTAGTCATATGCTTTGTGAAGACAGTGGCTAGAAATTCAGTCCAACCCCTTGTCTGAAGTTGGACCAGTGTTCACATTTCTCGTTGTGCCATCAGTGAGGTAACTGACTGGATTTATGCACTGGCACATACCCCATACAAAGTCACACCACAATTACAACTATAAGACAAACTTGAATTTCATCCTTATATCCCACTTCTAAATTAAATTCCACATCTCTTGCTACACCAAGAGGGATGGTCAGGAGTAATTTTAGTGAAAAAGTTTTCACTAAAAATGAAAACTTGCCAAAAGTGTTTGCAAACCTTAGAAATGTAAGGAATTGTTTTTCTTGTTTTGTTCTTATTGCATTTGTCCTACATGCTAATTTAGAATTGGTGAAAGTCAGGCAAAGAGAGTCACTGATTTCAGGACAAGCTGGAAGGGATCCATAATGAATTACTGTAAGGCTTGTATTCACACTTTATTTTGGCCACAGTAATTAGATTAGCAAATTCTGGAGCTGATCCAGGCTAAGTACGCAGTCAGTAATAGGCCATTAAGATTTGGTTTATTTGTGCATTAGATAAAGTGACTGGACCTTCAAACTAAATCAGAGGACTTTGGCTTCTGAGAAACTCCAGCTATGTGCACATTAGCAGATGTTTAAAGCTAGAGTCAATATTTAAGGAACTGACATCCATTCCTAACTCAGCACACTTTTTTTTTTTTTTTTTCCACTTGTAGGCATATGATTCAGAACTCACTTTTGCATCCTTAAAATAAAACCGATTTTATGTCCTTACTGTCTGGCACATTAGAGGTAAATACACTGAAAGTTGGTGCGGCTTAGAGTTTGCAGATGCAGATGTCCAGGCTGGATTGACATTACTGAGCAGTATCTTCTGTGACATGACAGCTTTTCAGTAAAGTGGTGCTTTACTGTTAGTCCTTTCTGAATACCCCAAATTACTAGCTACTTGGTAAAAAAACATGGCTGTGGACTTTCTATATTGATTACAAATGTTAGTGAGATGATCAAAATCAAAGTTGTAAAACTAGGCTATAGTGACACAAAGTACAATATAGAACACACTTTTTTTTTTTTTGTCTTCATTTTAATGTTTTTTTTTTTTATTTACTGGGGTTTCTAAAATGATCTCTGTTCTTCTGGCTCTTTAAAAGTGGAAATAGCACATGGAAATTTGAAAAGTTAATTTCAATAATAGATATTAAGCTACATTTGGGGTTTGGGTAGCTTTTTTCTGTTTCATTTCATTCACACATGCATGATCTGAAGACAGTTTAATATCAAAATAAACTCATGCAGTAAAAGAGCTTATGTTCAGTATAGGGATTCACAGATTTTGTTTGAAACTTAGTGTCCAAATAATTTTTCTGTTCCTTCTGTTTGATAGTCTACCTCTCTATTCTGCTTATGGAGTTTGTGTCATTCACCTTTTAGAATTATTTTTTGCTACATTAAATGCAAAAATGTTTTTTTATGCTCTGCTTTTCCAAACAATTGCTCCCATAGGCATTAACACTGGTAGACCAGTAGTAAGGCAGCTGAAATGCTCTGGGTAATTCATGCATGGACTGAGGCTGACCTTGGTTGTAACTCTGTGAATTAGACTCCTAGCACGTGATGCTGCATGCACAACTGTCATGCTGTGGTGCAAAATGAAGACCTGTATGAGGATTCCAAAGGTGGTTTTCTCTTATGGAGCCTGACTGCATTTTGCTTTGTGTTGCAGTATTCAGGTTGAATGAGAAAAGCAGAGTACACGTGAGCATGGTGCATTGGATTAAAGGTTTATGTAACCTGTTAGTCATTACAACTGTCATAAAAAATTTAGATGGGTGATTCCTCAGTCATATGAAAACTCTCTGCAGCTGTGTGGGCAAATTGTCCCATGCCAAATCCTGCTCAGGCAGCAAGCTCTGGGACACCCTAACATGGTATAGTAGTCACTCCTGGAGTTACACCTCACACTCTTGATACCCGTCTCTCCTGGCTGTGTTATCAGCCAGGCTCATGTACTCTGTGGTCAAACGTGGCAGCTCTATCTACTCTGTCTACCCTGGTCACTGTAACATTCTCCTTTAGTCAAGAGGAAGAGGAGGCATTTGTAGTGTCCAATTCCTGCAACATAGCTTAGAGGTCAACCACAAAAACCAGCAAGCTCTCTTGAACTAGATGGTCAGCCGAGATGAGATAATCTCTTCTTAGAAGTTTTTAGGTGCTTAAATGGACTTCACATGTCATGCAGGTCACTTAATTGCAGTGGCTGACATCAATGAATAATTTTGCCAAAATTATATCAAAACTAAAGCTTAATGTTTTAGTTTTAGAAACACATCCTTCCCATTCCTACTTAAGCATCTAAACCAGAAAACTCTCACACAGTTGAAATAATATTTTAAAATTTATTTACAAGTGCTTTTTCTCTGTTTTGAAGCATCCCAGCACAGAGTGTAAAATGATAATTCAAATGATGTCTGTACATTATAGAGAGCTTTGCCCTACATACGATAAGTTACTTCCATCCATGAAGGAACAAAACTTTATATTCACTACATTAAAGCCTTCATTGATTTACAGCACTCTTTGATCAGATGATCAAATCCCACTGTAATGTTGCACACAGAATAACCCCACTCCTCACACAAGTATCGTTCATAGCTGGCACAGATATCGAGCCCCTCAGTGCTTGCTAGAGCTGTGTGTGAGCCTTTGGCATCAAAGATCATAGCTTTGGTTCAAGTGTTTACTGTCAGAAGTAAACAAAAATAAAGATAAAATGTGTTTTCTTGGGATTGATTGTGCCAACTTAGCCTGGGCATGAGGATTGTGTTTTTCTCTTTGGTGCTAAGTGAGAGAGAAATTAATTTAAACCCTAGGAGACAGGTGCATAGGGTTCACTGATATTACAGGCTGGCTGCTGGATTAACAGAGGTAGACATAGGAGCTTAACTATTACATTTTTACTGCACAGAAAAGAAGCAATTAAAACATAAAAAAGGGAGGACTGTATAAAACAGGGAAAATTAGAATATTGTAATGGAAAACGATTTAAATTGGGGTGGGTTTTAAACAAATCTAGTGCATTAAATGTCAGGCATGGAAAAAACTGCTGCTGTTCATAGGGAATTGAGGAAGACTGTTTAGATGTACTAAGTCTCGAAATACATTTTTCTGATTTTTTTTTATCTTTATTAAAAAAAAAAAATCACTTAAAATGCTATGCTGACTGCATGTTGCTTTTGGAAGTTGAGTTGTTTGGTTCAAACTGCTTCATGTGACACTATTTAGGTGAAAACTATTAGATCTGTTTTATGGGATTTTGGTAAGGTGGGAATAAGCTCAGCCATTCCAGAAGGACACCAGCCTCTCGAGGAATGAAAATGTTGTTTTTATGTCCTGACCAAATTCTGGGTCTGAGACTAGTTTGCTTAGAAAAAAGCAAACTTTATCAAGCCTAAATAATCTGTGGATTTAAATCTGTAGATAGCAGCAGTCTGGAAAAGAACTGAAGGGCAGATCAGCAACATCCAAAGGTCATGGAAAGAGAGTAAGGTTTCACTACATTTGTGCCCTGAGGAGGAGAGCTATATGAGCATGTGTAGCAAGGGACATGCACTGTTGACAGATGCACAAAACTGCCCATCAGCAATGAAAATCCCACTGTTTCGTGCAAATAAGCTTTAAATTGAGATAAAGATTGTGTCCTGAAAAAGCACACTGGTTTATGAACTAACATAAGGCTCAGATGTGGTCAGCTTAGGGAAATCTGCCCCTGGATGAAAAATACACAGCAGCAGATATTTCTTGAGCATATACTCTTGAGTTCACCTTGGTCTCATGATACTGCTTTGCCAATGAGAGAAGTTTGTGTTAATGTGTTTTACCTCAAAAACCAGAAGTCTATGAGTATGCACAGGCTCAGATACCAGGATTTATCTGATGGAGGTAGTTAATATGCTATAGTTTATTCTTGTCTCTCAGTCCTCTAAACACAGGGTCAGTGAGTGGACTGTTTTTGTGCAATATTTCTACAGCGCCCATCTTTACTACTGTGTCTAATTTACTGTGCATGGCTTATCCAGAATTTTCTTGAAGTCATATCTGCCACACTGCAAGCAACTGTAGCTGAGTCAGGGGTACAATCCCTGCAAGTCTGGATGGGCACTTTTCCCTTGAGAGCAGCCTGTGGATATATTACTCCTCCAGATGGAGGAGCTTAGCACTTGTTGCCACCTCCACCTATCTAATCTCTTTGTGGTAATCACACCAGGAAGACACAATTATCGCTTTTCTTTCCTTGGAGGATTCCTTTTTCTCCAGTCAGATAAGAAGATGGCAGCCTGAATTTAGGCTTAAGTAGGGGCTTCAGCTGCTGGTCCCCAGGGAGGTTGGAACTAGATGATCTTTTAGGTCCCTTCCAATCCTAACCATTCTATGATTCTGTAACTATTGAACTATCTGAAAGTCGTTATTGATATGATTCTATAGTATTAGAAAATAATAATAAACTATATAATAAAATAGAATTATAAAAAGAAAATGAATAAGAATAAAAGGATATTAAAAAAGCAACATGAAACTATAGCAGATGTAGAACTTGGTATACAAGGATTAACAGACATATTCCAGATATTTGTAGCTGTTATTAGATGCCAATTTTAAGTTGCCTTTTTTCTCCTCCAGCATTCTAGTGTGTTTTATTTAAACTCCGTGTTGAAACCCTGATCCACTATAAAAATATTATAAGCATGCAAATATTATAAACCATTCAAAATAAAAAAAAAAAAAAAAAAAAAAAACCACCCCAAAAAGTCAAACAACAAAATAACTTGATATTATTCACTGAGGCAACTGATATTATTCAATGATCTCATTGATGAATTATGATGGAGGTACCTAAACTGTGAATGATAAATAAATAGTTCTGTGCTAAAGGTGTGATGAAGGAAGTCTGCACCCACCTGGCCATATCCATTGTTTCATTTAAGTTACCACCACAAGTCTAGAACATCAGGGAACAGCTACATTGCTCCATGACATATTGTATGTGCTTAACATCCCAATGGCCACTGCCATGAGTTTAGTGGTCCTGGAGGTAGGTGAGTTGGTTCTTCATATAACAGGTTGGCTACTTGCACCCACAGTGATGATCCCCCTTGATCCCAGCTGTGACTTCTTTGTGTGCAACATCTTGTTATTGAAAAAGAGGATGTTAATGGAAACGCCTGGATTGCAAAGTTTCTACTGGAGTGCACACATAGAGCAGACTGGATAGAAATGGATTGCAAAGCACAGATGGAAAATAAGCATTTTAATTAATGTTAACTTTTATAGTACTTGGAGGACCCACATGCTTGTAGATGTGATTCTATCCTGTTTGGTCATACAGAAGCTAATTCTGATGAATTTGCTAATTTTGCCAAAGAGAATTCATAGCTGCCTCTTTTTGCCCTGGTACTTTCTTGCAATTACTGTTGTTTGACAGCTGTTGTTTTCATGCAAATTTCACAATGTGATGCGTGAGTCTCTGTGAGGTGATAATAACTGTGCAGATCACACTTAAACAATAGAAATAAGGGTAGACAATGCTGTCATATTTCTGAGATGTAATTTGATTTAATGTATTTTCCTACTGTGGCCTTATAAACCTCACAAGCAATACTGCCCATTTCCCCTTGAGTTTAACGGTATTCAGTGGATGTAGATGAAAACAAAACTGCTTTACATGTATTAGCTACAATTAACTGGGATACTGAGTAGACCGTATTCTTGCACTTTATTTAGTCTTTTCACCTAGGCAAAATGATTTTGCAATGTTTTATGCTCAATTAACAGATGTGTATATCCCACCATGCAGATGTAAAAGAGTAGATACGTTGGCTGTGTGCCATGATATCGACTATTATATAGCTGGGATGGCTCTCCCAGACTGCACTAACTGCAGAGACTGGTCCCAGAAGTCCCTTGAGCAGAAAAGAGCAGACACTGTTTAACTGATGTGTGTATTCATTGACTGGACAAAATTAATGTACTCTGCTTGTGGAACTGGATCTAACACAAGGATATCTGAGGCAAAATTGTACAAATGTTGTTAACAGACAATGTCAGAGATACCTGCTATTATTCTACTGCCTTTTCATCATGTTAGATGCACTGTGAAGCCACACTTTGCAATTGCTAACCACATTTAAGAGCTGGAAAAATGTTGGTAATAGGAAATGTAAAATGACTCATTCTTAATGAATAAAAGGATAACAGATTTTTCTGTAAGGTATTAGTGCTTGCCCAGTTCAATCTTAATAAAATAATAATGCACAGACAGCACTGATAAAAGCTCAAAATTAGGCAAGCTCCCTGTAGCTCGCAAAGAGGTATGAGCAGAATGAATTAGGTGCTGTTTTATTTCTCTCAATGACAGCTGAGTTTCAGTGGAGAATAAGCATTTTCAATAACAGACAGTACTGCACTTCGAGATCCTTCAAGATGAAAGATAAAGTATCTTAGTGTTGTGTATAATGTTAGCAAAGAGTAGACATCAATAGCACTTCATCTATGGATTATTTCTATTTTAACATATAAGAAGCAACAAAAGAAGAACAGATGTGAAGTCACTGTGAGGGGACTCTTATGTTTATCAGTTGCAATGAGCCATCTCGAAATAGCTTAGTTTATTGCGAAGGATAGAGACAACTTCTTGTAATGGTAAGGTACTGTCAAAAGAAGACAAAACTTCAGGTTCATGATTATAGATGAATAGTTGCAATGCACTTTGGTTTTATCATTGTAGCTACTTTTTTACTCTAATATATCTCTACTTCTGAACTATAGGTATAAAATTCAATCAAGGCTGCTGATAGCAAAACAACTCATTATTTCAAAAAATATTAGAGTATTGCCACTAAAAATAATTTGTAGTAAATAAAAACATTAATTGTTCACCTGCTTAGTGCTACGTCAAATAATCAGGTGTGTCCATAGCTGTCACTGTCCACCCACATGCAAACACACATAAAGCTTGCTTCCTTTTATATTGTACTTCTCTAATGTGTAGCTTGAGACAGTGTCTTGGATCTGTATTTCATAAGAAGTCAGATAACCCTTCCCCTTCCAGCTGCTGAGTAGCCTGAACCTGTTGGTGGAGTTCTGGCTTTCCTTGTTGCCCCAGAACTCTTGCTCAGCTGATCCAGCACTTTCAGCTTGGTGAATTCGCGTAGCTGGCACTGAATTATCAATTCTTAGTATTTCTGGGTGTTCAATTGCACTTCGGTGAGGTAATTACTTTTGGAAATGCCAGTTCAGCACAGCCAGGGACAAGCAGAAAAAGAGATGCAGACTTTCCCAGCAGGGACAGCTGGGGCTGCTGATTAAGGATGGATGAATCTGTTTGGGAAAACAAATCTGCTTAAGCCCCAGTTCTGCAAAACTTCCATATTAATTCCTGTGTTTGTGAAAATGTTTGTCTCCCTTCCAGGCAGATATTTTTGTTTCTTTGTTATTACCATCATCCAGTTTTCTTCCAAGAACTGTAGTCTGGTGATTGCAAAATGTTGAATTACTTGTCTGGTCATATCCATGTGGAGTCACTAATGGTGTTGTTCTCTGATAATATCTTTGGCAACGCCATGCAACATCTCCTTCAGGAGCAGCAGTAAATGTCATGGCACAAAGAATAATGGTATGCAGCTAACCAGCGGAGAGATTTAGAAATTGGCAACAGCTTACATTGTTTTCACTTGCACATCTTTATCAGGGCTGCTATTAGTACCTTTTGTCTTAGAAAGAATACAGTCATATATTAGATTTCCAAAACCAGAAGGCTGCCTAGATTACTGGGAGAAGGTGATGTTAGCATTGTAATGAAGAAAAGTAATGAGGAGCAGTGAGGCTGTGCATAAAGTCATGCTATATTGTAGGCAAACTTTGTTTAACAAGAACACTGTATATGAATTTCAAGACCACATGTGCAGGGCAGCTGTTACATTTCCTTCAGCTATGGGAATGGATACTGTCCCTTTGCATCAGATGGTGACTTCAGATTATTAGCACATGTAAGAAACTCTTTCACAGTCCTAGAAAGTCTTAGCTAGGCTATTTGTCATTTTCCCTCAGAATAAGCCAATATCAAACCAATCAGCAACTAAGAAATCTATTAAAAAACAAACAAACAAAAAAACCCAACCCAAAAAACCCAAAACCCAAACCAAAATAAAGCCCATACAAAAAAGTAGTTTGGAAATTCATGTGCTGTTCATTGCACTGATTCCTCACCAATATGGGACTGGCATGTTAAAGTATCTAATGATTTCTGGTAATGCTCACCACTAGCCTCACAACTTATGATACACTTTAATGTCACAGTGGGTCTAAAAGGAGACTGCAGAACAGAAGTAAAATGCTGAGTCCAAACCAAGCAAGAACAAATACTATCTTAACTGAATGACACAGTTTGGAATAAATACTTAAGGTTGTTATATTTATAATGGTGGTATTAATCAAAGACATTGTAATGGATTTTATAGTGTTGCCTCTGTTTTGGGGGTGCGTAATAATTGGTTAAAATAATACAAACACTTTTAATTTATGGGTTTTTCTGTCATCTGGGTTTTCACATCAGCTTTGGCAGATCTGAACCTTCTCAGAACCTATAAAATTGTTTTTCAGAGGGACTGTGTAGTTCAGACAGATTCCATATACTAATGACATGGCTTCTGGAGGTCTCACTAGAATCTAATGCCTTAGGAAAGTAAAATAAGCAAAATCAAACCAAAGACAATTACCTTAAGGTGTAGAATTATGCTGAATTAGAGCCCTGGGTAAAAAGAGTTTGAATGACCACCTAGTGTAAAATCAGAATTATTTGTTTATGGAAGGACTAGTGATCAGCTTCTGCCTCAGTGTTTCCTATGAACACATGGGATTAGATTAGCATCTTTCCCCCACATCCTTGCTGTGCCTCCCATTTTCCAAAGAATTTTCTATATATCAGGTATTATTGGCCACCTGCAGTTACACAGATGGAGGCAAAGTCACTGCTGATTTCTGCAGTAACTAAGCCCTGTGGCAGAAATCCTGCCTGGGTGAACTCAGCCCATTGTATATAAATAGCTGTGGTTGAGAACAGCACAGAAACTTGGGCTCTTCTTATAGACTGAAGCCAAAATGAATCTGACTCAACTAGTATCCCAGAGGGACAGAAATAAAGAACTTTTTTCCAGCATAGCAAAAGGACATGTTCTAAAACCAAACTGAAACAAAACAAAAAAACCTGAATCAAATAACTAGGAACACCACAGGAAAAGAAATCAGCATTGCAGGAGCTGGATGGAGGGGAGTGAAGCATGAGAGAAGTGAGGCATTTGTCACTAGAGGGCAACGTGGTATCAGAGAAGGGGATGGATGCTCCTCTGGAAGACAGTGAAATATGGGGACAAGAGCAAGCCACCATATGGCAAAGAGACTTAAAAATAATAAGGCAGCCTGGTGAAGCACAGTAGAATGAGAAATTGAGTTTTACTGCCCTTAGTCATCATATTGTCTCTCTGATTCAGCCAGAGAGGGGAGTGGTAGTTGAAGAGGAGAATGTAGCTGCTGTAATTTGATCAGTGATGCCAACTACAGTATAGTTAGACGCAAGCTCTTCCTGAATAAAGAAAATGTGATAGAATCATATTCATGATCAAGGCTCAGAAAGGGGGGGTGGGAAATATATAATATACTGGCTGTCTAAGCTTTGAAAAAACCTCTGAATTTGTGACATCTGTAGTTTATATCAGAAATGTTGTTAGTCACTCACAAAGCAAGTCTAGTAGCTCTCAGTCCATAAATTTGAAGTTGATTCAAATCTCAGCACAATACACATAGAAAAGTTGCTCCTTCAATCATTCCATGTCTAAGAGTGGCAGAAAAAAGGGGAGAAACAGCATTTCTGTAACTTTTGATATATATGTTATTAACAGAAGCCAATACTAAACTACTGAATTGGTTAAATAACATTCTTGTATAAATAAACTTTTAAATTTAGACCATGCATTTGACCAACTTTGATCATAGAATAGATGGAAGATAAATTTGGGATAACAAACTGCTGAGGGTTAGACTTAAAACAGCATTTAAAAGCTTCTTTACGTAGGAAGTTATTTTAAATGCATCTATAATGTGACTATATTGACCTAAGCTGCTTAGTACACATGGATGGACCCCTGGCCCTATAGCAAAATAACCAAAATGACCTGATGTCTTCATTCAGAGAAGGTTGGCTGGATCTACACCATGGAGCATCTTTCTTTGCTGGTCCCCGTGGGATCCTAAGATACAATAGTTAATTAATGTATGAAATTGCTTATGAAATACTGTGAGGATTGTCTTGCAACCTGCCAGAACTGTGGCTTTTTGTATATTTGTGTGATACAATTGTGTTCATCTAATAATTTGCTGTGAATGCAAAGAGCAGACCTGTTTTGCTCTCTCTCCTCCCAGACCTTCCCCAGTTCATCTCCCACCTGTGCCACATAAGAGCTATCCCTGGAAATCATCTTCATGCTTTCACTGAGCTTATTGATTGAATTTGCTAAGTTTGCAGAATACACACACTTGTTTTGGTGTGTTAATTTTCTGTCAGTTTAGTGAAACAAAAAAACTCATGATGGAGACCACTGGGCACCAGATCTGGCACAAGCAAACCTGCAGCAGGTGGTAGGAGCGGAATGGCCCATTCTCTGCCATGGGGAGACATTGCACTATTTCAGCTGTGGCACTGAAATGTGCCCTTATTCCACATTAAATTAATAAATCATTGATAATTAACTTACATACATTGAAAAGATCTTGACAATCAGACTTGTCCATTCATTAAAATTAATTACAGTTTTGGTATGCTACACCTTGAATACTGTGTCTAGTTTAGGGCCTCACTACGAGAAGGTGCTGGAATGTGTCCAGAGAAGGCTAGTGAAGCTGGTGAAGAGTCTGGAGCAAAAGACTGATGAGGAGTGGCTGAAGGAACTGGGGTTGTTCAGCCTGGAGAAAAGGAGGCTGAGGGGAGACCTTATTGCTCTCTTCAACTACCTGAAAGGAGGGTGTAGAGAGGTGCGTGTCAGTCTCTTTTCCCAGCTAAGAAGTGATGAGAAGAAATTGCCTCAAGTTGTGACAGGGGAAATTCAGATTGGATATCAGGAGAAATTTCTTCACTGAAAGGGTTATCAGGAGCTGGAACAGGCTGCGCAGGGGAGTGGTTCAGTCACCATCCCTGGAGGTATTTAAAAGATGGGTAGACGAGGTGCTCAGAGATGTGGTTTAGTAGTGGATAGGTACAGTTGGACTCAATGATCCCAAAGGTCTTTTCCAACCAAACGATTCTATGATTCTATGATTCTGAATTTGACAAAAACAGACAGTATTTTTTAGGTGTTCTTCCTTTCTCCTCATCCCTAATCCTAACAATTCTGAAAAACTGAGGTCAAGTAGAAGGAAATCTGTAGCAAAGTTCCTGCAGAGATTTTTAAGTCTTCTGCTTTTCTCAGGGAAAGCCAAACTTCACCTTGCATTTAGTCAGCTCTTCATAGTAAAGCAAAATACAAAATAGCTGAATATCATTGCATATAATAGTCAGAATTTCAAACAAGAAAGAGGTGTTCTGCAATAAAGACACTTATAACTGTTATTTCTAAGTGGGAGTGAAATGAATAATTGATTGCCATTTCTGAAATGAGCTTATTCTTTTGTTTACTACACCATAAACCAAGTATAATTACACTGTATTTTGCTGTGTTAGTCATGTGAAAGTGTTATAACTGAATCAGAATTTGTACTTCTGCTTTATTACTGGATATGAAGAGTTATGAGTTGAAACAGCAATGGGAATCCTTCTGAAGGGACAAAATTGTTTCATTTGGGAGGCCATTCTGGATCCAATATAATTGTGGTTGAAACGAATTTTCTTCTTATGCCACATGGGACAAAATTGCTCTTATTGCTGTGTGTGTATTTACAGCCTTTGGCACAATGGGATTCAATTCTTTTCTGTGATCCCAGCACTTCACCAGTATGAATAATTTTAGCTGTGGCACAGGGGCTATATTTTGTAGTTGGACATAATCAAAGCCATGAAAGAATTATTATCATTCATAAAATGAACAATGAAAAGACATTACAAGGTAGCATAACTCAGTAACATTAATTCAGTCATACTGGATGGGACCAAATGTCCGTCTGTCCAGTGCCCTTCCTTTGAAGGCAGCAGAGAGCTTAGGGAAGACTGCACAAACTAGGCAAACATAAATTCTACTTTCTCCTGATACTCCTCCAAGCATTAAACTTTTACAGGGACTATGTGAACCAGAAATGCTTTTTATGTATTTAAGTAACACCCAATTGATTTCATTCCTATGGGCTTGTCCATTCATCCTTTGAATTCATGCTGACTTTTAGCACTGGTTAGTATCTTCTGACAAGGAGTCTCACATCTTCCCTATGTGTTATGTGGAAAACCACTTTCTTTGATTTCCTTTTAACTTCTCTTTCATTTGATATCACCTATTTCCTGTACTGAAAAAGACAGTAAATTGTCAACCCTATTCATCTTCTTCACATAAGATATTTTTATGTACCTGTGGATCATATCCTCCAGATTGTCTATTTTCCCACACTGAAGAATTTTGTTAGTAATTCATTTTATGGATGTCTGACTACAGCTGTCCTAGAAAACATCTACATGCAGAAATTAATTCATAACAGGATAAACTGACTTTTTGTTTCTTTAATTTTATCATAAAACACAGGAAAAAATGCAAAAGATTTTTGTGATTTTGAATATGTTCCAAGTCAATCCTATGAAGTGATCATCGTTTGTTTCAGTGATTCTCTCTTGACAAGAATATCATTTGAAATCTTTGAATACAGTAAGCAGGCATGTGTTGTTGTGCTGAGCACTTTCTCAAGGATTTGACAGATTTTTTTTCATGCATCATTCACCCCTTGTTATAGTAATCACACAAAGTAACATTTCATTAATGTAAAGTTAAAAAGCTGATAGGGTATTGAGAAATAATATCTGGACCCTGGCATGTTTGTAATGGATTTCATTGTACTATGCTACCCCAGGTGCTGCTCACAACAATGTGACATCTACTTACTGCAAAATAAATAAGAGCTTGAACTGCAGATTGCTTATTAATTTTCTTTATGGCTGGGAACCCAGAATAAAAAATAAACAATTGAACCCAACTCCAGGGTTGTACAGATGCTCTAAATGAAATGGTGTGCATTGAAAAAAATATTATCAAAATACAGACTTTTGCTTTCTTCATACTGACTATGAATAAGTAAAAAGAGAGACTCCAGTGCAAATCTTTGTGAAGAAAGAACATTTTTTCTGTCCTAGAGGCAGTGCCAGAAATATTGCTGACTTCCACGGCGAATAGGATTTACTGTGACATGTGTCATTTACATTACTCAAAAAGTGTAAGTAAGCAAGGAAAATTAGGATTAATCTAAATTTGAATCACAGGTGGTGTACAGTATTGACAAAGGGATTTGAATTGCAGTTGACTGTCAAAATGGCTCACTGGTTATACAAACACAAGAGAATCCAGCATCGTGTCAGTGTGAGGATGTGTGTTGATGGTGCTAAAATGGTGATGGCCTGTAAATGGTATTATGGTCTTAATACTTATATGAACTAAAAGGCACATTTACATTAAAGATATCGATTTGGCAAAAGTAAGCACTTAAAATTTTAAAATATATAAAAAAATTAAGGTTGCATATGCGGCATCCTAATGTTACAGTCTGTGATAATATCATCACATAAAGTTTTTTCACTAAATTCTTCCATTTGATAGATTAATTCCAACAGGAAACATAGAGATTTCTATTTGCTGAATTTCAATTACTGTTTACAAAGAGTACAAGAGCATTTATAAAATAACTGAGAAGACCATTTTTTAAATGAAAAATTACATAATAAGCAACTTAAATGAAACTACTTCACCTAAATATTAAAGAGTATTGCCATTTAAATTTATATTCCAGATACATTTACACATTGGCAACAACAACAACTGAGGACAATATTGTAAAATCGACATGTGTTTTTTAAACATTTATAACCCAGTATTATGAAAAAGAAAGAAAGAAAGAAAGAAAGAAAGAAAGAAAGAAAGAAAGAAAGAAAGAAAGAAAGAAAGAAGAAAGAGAGAAAGAGAGAAAGAAGAGAAAGAGAGAAGAGAGAGAGAGAAAGAAAGAAAAAAGAAAAGAAAGAAAAGAAAAGAAAGAAAGAAAGAAGAAAGAAAGAAAGAAAGAAGAAAGAAAGAAAGAAGAAAGAAAGAAAGAAAGAAAGAAAGAAAGAAGAAAGAAAGAAAGAAAGAAAGAAAGAAAGAAAGAAAGAAAGAAAGAAAGAAAGAAAGAAAGAAAGAAAGAAAGAAAGAAAGAAAGAAAGAAAGAAAGAAAGAAAGAAAGAAAGAAAGTCTTTAATTCTCAGATACACTATTTAATATACTTTACATAAGAGTGGATTTCATACTTTTCTTTTTGTAGCTTTTCTAATTATTGGTTCCTGAGTCCATCTGGGGTCCAAATATATCCAATGACAAAATGGAAGTGATTTATTTCTGGGCATTGGGGTTTTCTTCACTGGCCAAATCTAGTAAGCTAGTGCCAGTGGCCACAGGCTTTTCTAGACATCAGTAGACAGCTGACAAACATGCCTCAGAGCTTGACAGAGACCTAGCAGCTACTGAAGGTCACCCCAGCCAGTGGCCTCTAGTCTCAGAGCAGAACTTAATTAGTGTCTACATATGAAAGTATCCTGTGTTGCTTCCAGCTGCTGTGACAAAAAGACATGGATCTTTGTGGAGTCCCATGGCATACATGCCTGCAATGTATGGATGTCTAGGATATTCTTGAGCACCGTTGGCACCAACAGGCATCTCTTCTACTTTTAGTCATAACAGTTAGTGGAGTGCACAGAAGGTGTCTGTTGATCTTCTTCTGGGTGCCTACTCTCTACAGGCTCCAGTGACTACACTGACCAGATCTTCTTTCTCTGTTATAAGATAGTAGACAACAGCACATGTAGACATTCACATTTAGGCACTTAGGCATTTAGGCATATGTAAACACTGACATTGAAACTCAATCCTTCCCTAGACAGTAGGTACTAACAATTCAGTGACCATTGTTCCCTCAATAAAGAGCACACTTAAGAACACTATATGTTATTCAATAGTATTTTTTTTTTTCCCATTTTAGGATGTGATTTAATTATTTAACATGTCTCCTTTGTTCAGTCCACCACTACACTGTAAGAAGGTGAAAGTTTTTTGGGTTTTGGATTGGTTTTTTTTAAAGTATTTTTTAACACTACACATGTATCATCTTTTATTTGGCATTA
Organism: Caprimulgus europaeus; assembly: GCA_907165065.1. The sequence goes on from OU015523.1 coordinate 119,977,334, forward strand.
TTTTTATTGAGATCACTCCTGAGTGTTTCTATCATTATTTGGAATTAGACAATAAAGGATGAAGTTGGAGTTATAAGGAAAGCAAAAAGATGGGTTCTGTTTCATGCAATTTATCTACACAGACTATGAAAATAATTCAACCTATAATAAGAATTGATTGTAAAGATTTGGCTTATCTTTGAGTCTTGGTACTCAATAAGCAATCTTAACATGAGGTGTATGCTAAAAAGGCTGTAATGAATAAGAACAACTTTTAAGAATGTATTTCTGAACTGGGGTCACAAAATTGATAACTACTGGTGTTGACTGGGTGTCTGACATCTAACACAAGACAGAATAAGGGAAGTTGACTCAGAAAACACGCTCCAATATACAAGTTTGGGGCCTGTTTTAGAAATTATTTATTCTCTGGGTGAAGCTAAGCATCAATTGTAAGTGCTGAGCCTAGTGCAATTATCACTTTCCATGATAGTTCACTGTAGTCTTTGACAATTTTACGAACAATCCTGCTGTTCCAGCAGATATGGTTTGGGGAAAAAGAAGTAAGAACCAGTTTTCTACCCCTTGGGCTTATTGAAAAGCACGTGGAAAGGAATTTGAATATTAACAACAGAGTAGCCAGACAGGTTTTAGGAGAAAGTAGTCATGGAGAAGGAGAAAGAAGAAAGGAAAATCTAAATTCATTGAGAATCTGGACCAATCAAGGAGAGTTGATTGTCAAACACAAACTTGATAATACATTTTGTTTTATAATTTCTGAACTTTGTGTCTTACTTTTAAATGTGGCATTTTAAACTTCCCCTCAATAGAGTAAACCAAATAAATTCTTTTTCTTTAATCTTGTTTTATAGAAAGTGTGATTGTTGAATAATCTGATAAAAGTAAAGTGGTCCATTCCTTTGGATGGGTTGACTCTCTGAATAGTGGGGAATGGTATAATCAGGCAAGGTCTACAGTCAGCATCAGTAGTAGTTTCCTGGAAAAGAGTTGTTAGTCAGTGTTTATTTTAAACTCTAGTGATGTTAGGATATGGAGAAGGTCTCCCAAATTGTTTGTGGCAAGGTGACTTTGGATATTGTGAAAGAATTTCCATGTATGTGAGACAAGGAGCAGTTACAGCTCTGTAAGTCCCTGAATGAACCGCAAAGTTGTTTCTTGAGATGTCTGATATTTTCCTAGAACTCATGCGCTAAAATTTTGTTTAGCATATCTTTAAAAAACAGTTTGAAACTTGCCTATTTCTGTACATGCACTTTTTGTTTTTTGTTGTATTCTGCAGCCCAGGTATTTAACTTTATTGTTGAGAGCCTAAGAAAGGGAATATTTAACACTGCTTAGCTTCCTTATGATTTGTTTTTTCTATCAACTTCCTGATGTTACTAGGTTTTCCCACACTCTTTCTTCCCTTGCTTAACAAAAAACCCAAACATTTAAGTTATGGTCCTCCTTGTGATTCAACACTGGGTTTTTCAAAGCATAAAATGCCATCATATCCCTTACAGGTTACAAAGGTCTATTGCTCTGACTGATGTAATTAGAGATTTTTCTCCTAAGTGTTGTGTAATAACACTAAAATTTTTGCAAGTTTTCAGCAGAGTGAAAATGAAATCTCCATGAAAATGGCAACCTAAGAATTTTAAATTATTCAGTCATGCTTAAAAGTTTTTATTTATTTTAATAAGGGTAAGAAAAATACATATGCTACCACAACAGAAAACTGAGGAACAATATGCTTTCATTGAAAAGCTTTCCCTGAAGAGCAATGTTTATTATAACTTATAACTTATTCAGTTTTCTGACTGATGCTGTGCAATACAAAATGAAACAAACTCAGCCCAGAGGAGCTCTACCAGTCACAGTAACAAAGATCAGATAAGGATGCAACTATGGCTGCAGACAGTGATAGTTGACAATATTGATATGGAGATGAAAATAAAAGGCTTTATTGTTGACCCAGCTAACACAATATTCATCCTTAGGGACAGCAGAGAAAGCTTCGAGTAGCCCTTTATATGGCACTGAGCAAAGCACAAGTAGAGGTGAGAAGCTGGTTCCTTCATTAATTGAATTTAGGTAGGGGAATGATGAGCAATCTTCTGGTCTCTTACACGGATACGGGACAAGGTTTTGGTAAGGCTTTTTGGAAAAGTGGATTTGAGAGGGACTTATATCAATCACCACTGTATTAGAAGTCATCCTCTTAGGAAAAAAGAGGACACAAACCAGAGGGGAATGAAAGAAGGAAATGAGAGGAAGTGGTGCAGGTAGCACCTAGCATTACTTGGGAGACATTTCCTTTCATACTTTGTATGGTGTAAACAGTAAACTCATCTTTACAAATATTGCCTTGAGCTAATGAAGTTGTATATTAAGCTCTTTTTGTTCATAGCAGGGAACAACTAATAATAGTAATTACTTTTTTCCTTTCTCTTGCTCTTTCCTTTTGGGGTGTACATGCAGTCTTGCTTCCTTAAAATTAAAGTTATACCTTCCTTTTGATCTGTGTTACATTGTTTGGTCTTTTTGACCTCTCACAAGTATTTTAGAGGGCTTTTTCCATTTGTTTTGTCTAATGGATCTTCCATTTTGACAATGGCCTTCTTAAAAAAAAAAAAAAAGTAAAAAATTGCATTGTACTGAAATTAACAGTACGTTATTCCCAGTACGATAATGACAACAGAATGACAACTTGCAAATTAATGGTAAAACAAATTATCAGCCTTTCACACACATTTCTTGAGATACTTTGCAGCATTTTTTTTTTTTTTTTACAATATAATGACAAGAATGTGTTAAATGGTAGCACAGTTTACTGTTGTTTATCAGATGTAGGATGTTTTATTAAGGTTCACAAGCCTTCTATATCGTGTTGAATATATGATGAACACTCAGTAAACTATTTTGAAAAGTGTCATGGATGCAAACAGTTTATAATAGAGCCAAGAATGCTGCTTCTGTGTTCAAGTCTTAAACCCTGATGTTGATGGCTCTCCTATACAATTTTCTTTGCAAGTTCTCTTTTGTAGGCCTGTTTCTGTGTCTTATACAAGAAGTATGCTCCCATGCTTTGTTTTATTCAATTATTTTACTATAAGGATCTTAATAGTAGTAGTACTTTACTGTCTTATGCGAATGCTCAGAGATTTTATTCAGAGATGGATTTTAGGACACAGTGTATTATAAATGTTGTGTACATCTTACTATAGGCTATAAGAAACTTATTTGCTAAGGAGCACGATATAAATGTGAACAAATGTCATGAGGATCTTGCAACCACTTACTCCAATGGAACTGAATTTACTACGATTGCTGTGAAAGCAATGTCCTTCCTTCCACTCAAAATATTTTTCCTTTATTTTTTCTATCACACATGAGTAAGAACAAACAATAATAATCTATTCTCATCTTCTTGACTCCCTTCATCAGGAAATGGAGTATTTACTGTCGTGGTAATATTTATTCTTGAGTTCTTGGAGTGTTTTGCAAGTCCTCTAGTTTAGTTGTGGTGGAATAACACTCTAGTAATCAGTAAATAGTTAACACTTATCAAACTCAAAACTATAAAGTCAGTAGGATGTGGGTAAAAAGTTGAAATTCTTCCAAGATTTTTCTCTCCAGGTATAATCCCAAAATGAAATTTCAGGATTACAGTTGGATATTCTTTTGCTTTTAGACAAGAAACAGGAGGGAGACTGCAGGATCCTGGCACTTCAGTTAGGTGATCTAGAGCACTCTTGGTTTATAGCCAGCTCTGCTGTTGCAAGAATAGACTAGCAAGGTTAAATTTAAATTGTCAGGCTTGGAACTGCTTCCCCATGCTCCTGTTCAGATAAGAACCTTAACCTCATCCTCATTTCACTCTGGGTCATAGACCAGCCTTTACATGCCCATGTCTCCATGCAATAGGAACCCTGGCTCTCAGATTGGAAAGGAGTTCAGCTACACAGACTTTCTAGATGTCCAACATGCTGTATTTTTTTTTTTCTTTTTTCTGAATATGATGGAGCTATCACATTACAAATTTTGAAGTTTGATCCAAATATGGATTGGTGTTGATGAGAGCACTAAAAAGACACCTTTTTTAGCATGCAAAGAGATGAGTGAGGATAATGAAGGGTGGTGGCAGTCTAAGAACTTATCATGTCAGACCAAAATCCAAGCTCTTGTTTCAAAATATAGCAGCAACTCTATGAGAAGAAAAAGCCAGTCCTGATGAACATGTTCTAATTTTTCCTATCCAAAATCCAGCCATAGACAATTACTTCTCACTAAAAAGTTTAAAATAGTGTCTGTAGTTGGATGATTCATCAGTGATATTTCCAAGATATGTATCTTCCTAAACAATACCAGAAATAAATCTTCCAGTACCATATTCATAGGTTTATTGCTCAGAGTAAAATGGAAAAAGATTAACCAGATACCAGTTAATTGGCGTTTTGTGGATCTCTGTATGAGCTGAACAGGCAGTGTTTTACAAGACTCAGAAATTGTTTACTGTGCTGTAATAATGTCTCTAACTACTTCAACAATTAAAATCGTTATAGGGATTGTGGGAAGTGTATTTATTGCAGTTGTTAATTGGAAGGCACAACTCAAAAGAGGAAAGCTGTTATACTGTGGGTTGAACCTGACTTCTCAGAGTACAGTGAGATTTATCTTGCAAGGGAAAATATTGTGCAAATTCTTTTCTTCAGTATTTACTATTTGTGTCATGCTAATATTGTTTTATGATTATTTTTAAGAATGGCTATTCTCTGCTTTACTCTGCTGCTCAGCTACTTTTATAAATTCACCAGAGGATAAATTCAGGGGACTCTGATATATTCTAGAATCTGTTATGTCTTCTCTGCCAATTAAACCTAGTCTGATCATGACCATTAACTCTGTAGCTGAAAAGCAAATCTACTAAAGAGACTTAATGTGGCAACCCTGTCTGGGTTGTGTAAGCCCTTTATAACTTTCCTTGGAATTTGCAGAATATGTAATTTCCTTTATTACAATTCTCACTTCACAGGGATTGCTACTGGTCTTATTGTGGAGGTCAAAGTGAATCTGTGAGTCTGATTTCATATACCCAGGAGCACGTGCTTGTGTAAGCGTCCTTAAAAATATTGATTTCTGGCTTTGTTGCTGATATTATGTTGACATCTCCTGACTACCTAACTGAGAAGTCAAATACTCCTACAATCTAAGTTAATTTCTAGTTAGTTAATTTCTAAATGTTTGCAGTAATTGTTGTTATTTTCATCACAATTTATTAAAAATAGAAACAGATTAAGCTGAGGATTCTTTATGATATCAAATACTGTCTGAAAACTGAAACTTCTGTTACTACAGCATGAAGTTCTTGATATAGAGCATACTTCTGAACTATAGACTCTATTCACCTCCAGAACTGTACACTTGTAAACCACTGTTACAAATTTAGGAATTTTAAACTTGTTAGAATGGAGAGGAAACAAACTGAACCACTTTATAGTTTATTTTTCTTTACAGAAGCATGAGAATAATCCATGAGGTTACTTCTGCATCTCCCTCAGGCTGTTGTCAAGGATTTCCTCAGAGAAGGTCCTCAGACTGAAGGATTTCACATTTACACAGTGACCATCACAAGCTATGGCATTCCTGTCTCATTTTACACTGTCACCACCACTAGGCATATTGAGCATGGCACCTAAAGCATAAATATTTGTGGCACTTGGAAAAGCTTTCTGGTCTGGCTTATTTGTGGTGCTCATGCCCAGTAGCCATGGTTCACTTACATAGAGTGCTCAGACTGGCACCACCCTTCAGTATCCTCACTCAGCTTCCTACAAAAGCATGTTGCAATGATATTATGAGGTTAGGAAAGTGGAGAGCAGGGACAAGAGCATTCAAGGAACTGCATACCAGGAGGTGAGACTGTGGTGTTCTCCAGTGGACAACCTGATCACTATGACAGGTCAAAGTGGAGGCAGTATCAGATATTGTCATGTCTTGATTGCTGTTACGCATAAACTGGTCTTTTGTATCTTGATTCTCGCAGTTGTGTGCCACAGTGTCCATGAGTAGACCCATTATTCTCTGGAGAACCTTTGAAGGTACAGTCCCTCAGGAAGTTTTTGAGCTACTAGGAGACCAAAACAAGAGAAATATTTATATAGAAGTCATTCCTGGGTGCAGAGCATATTAGACATAAGTCACTGACAGAGACCTGAGGGACAAGCTATTTGGTTTACTCGAGTTATGAAGACTTAAATACTACCAAGGTGCACAGGTTATATGATGGCTCCTTCCTTGAGGAACCAGTGGGAGTCTTCAAAGTAAGAATGTTCTTTTGTGTCTCAAGTAGTTATTCCTATTTTCTGCTATACTTAGAGGAGAATGAAATGGGTAGCTAAAGATTAAATATGGTTTTATTTAAAATTATTTTTGGTAGTGTATGTGAAGACAAAATAGAATTTTGTAAGTGTTTGTTGGGACATCTAAGAATCCATTTTACTAATGCATTTTTCTCAATTTTATCTTCCATTGTAGTTTCTTCTACTTTATAACTGCAGTGCTGGTTTTTATAAGTGCATTAAAAAAATATATTATTGTCATGTTCCATTGAGTATCCTAATGACTACATTTTTGAGGAACTGACTACTGTAATTATGCAATGCATATTCTGTGTACAGGCGGCTTTATGTATATAACTTTAGAATATGCTGTAGGCATTGAGTTACACTTACTTTATAATTTTTTTCCTTAGTAAGATGAGGCTTTTCCACTATTTTGAATACTTTTAGTGAAGAATATGATAGGAAAAGTAAACATGGCAGTGTATTCTTAGTTTAGGTTTATTTGTCTGTTTTTTACCATGAGTTTTTTTAAGATCTGGAACTGATACACAATATATCATAAATTTGTCTCTTTAAAAAAAAAAAAAATACATTTTTGTGGTGAAAAAAGTATGCTCTCTTCTTAAGAAAAAAAAAAAAAAGCTCCTAGTCCTTGTGTTTACTAGGGTCTAAATGGAAATGGAAATGGAAATTTAATATGAATGAAGTATTGACAGAAACAAAAGTTATGGAAGTTTTAAGTCCACTTTTTCATTTTAATATATTAATAAAGAAATATACCAATTTAAGTTAGTTGTTTATCTTCTGAACAATTCAACAAAAACTTGAAGCTTAGATATAATGGTAAAGAGTAAATCCAGTTGTCAGTTTTACCACATTCAGCTTAGTCTAGCTTTTACTTTGAGTCATTTAAACCTGTTGAGATATGGAATACAGAAGTATATGTCAACTTCCAAACAAAGCCAATATTTTATTACCAAAGAACTTCAAGGCTTTTTCTAGTGGCCAAATGATTTCAGTTGCTTCTTTTGCTTCTTACCCTGTTGTCAGTGTCTTTTATTTATTTATTTATTTATTTTTCTAACTCAAGAAATAATATATTGACAATATTAATATGCCAACACTCTATTCACAGATGGGATTAATGAGTCTGGGGTTGAGAAGATGAAGATAAATTGTTCTGCAAATCCAGACGTATTTTTTTGTAAATGAGCACTAATGCAGGATGTAGATTAATGAGCTGCAGCCAGTGTTCTGGACTGCCATGCTTGCTCCAGCATCTAGCCCAAGCTGATGTAGGTATGCAGATGGATGACAGACTTTCACTCCATAAGGCGGAACAGATCTAGATCTGCTGTCTAGAGGAAGAAATTTCTCTGGGGCATATAGGTGGGACAGAGGCTCGGACAGTGAAAGCAAGTAGAGAAGGTGGGGCTTTTAACAGGGTTTTGCTTCACTAGCCTGTCATCACTGGTCATAGTACAACTGGTCACTGTCATCTTTTCATCCCATACATCTGACCAATACAAGATTTAACACATAATAAGTGGACAGCTATATGGAGCAGTAAGTCTTGGATAAAGACAATTTTGTTGTCAGAGTGCTCTGCTAAAATAGGGCTGGAGGCTGTACAATATTCTCCATGCTAAAATGGTTGTAACTACTTGGTGTAGTTATAGTTGATAGACTTTCAAAGCAGTATGAAAGACAGTAGCTGCAGTACAAGATCTCTTCCTGTCTCTTGACATATAGTGCTACCTGTGTTGGGTTGCACGACGTATCCCCTTCCACATAATTACAGTTGTAACCAGAGAGCTGCAGGGCTTTCTGTCAACCTAGGTAGGATTTTTTATAAAAAATTGAACAAAAGATAGGGAAGTTAATACAGCTGACTATCCCACATCCCTAGGGAAAAAAACATAGGCAAATCTTATGCATGTAAAAGGTTATAATTAATCATTAAATACTTCTCTGATTTGCACATTCAGGAAGAACACCAACAATCATTTTTCACTATCATTTCCAGATGTCTTTTTGTTCCTAGATATAAGGTGAGCAGGTCTGAGCTGTGGCTAATCAGACACCATCAGGTCTGCTCAACTTATTGCACAGCTCCACAAGCTAATCAGGCACAGGTGACCAAAGCAGCAAGATGTTGCCACCAGTTCTTATAATTTCAATAAGTATTGTAGCTATTGAAGTCATTGTTGGATCTATTGGAAATGGATTTATTACAGCTGTTAATATCATTAACTGGATCAAAACCAAAAAAGTTTCTTCCACCGATATGATCCTGATCTTTCTGAGCACATCAAGATTTATCTTGCAGGTTACCGTACTGGTGCACATTCATAGTCTCTACTTTACAGATGTGTTTAAGTTGGCTTCTGTGTACAAAGCATTTGGTGCTGTATGGATGTTTGTAAACCATGCCAGTTTGTGGTTCAGTACCTGGCTCTATGTACTTTACTGTGTGAAAATAATCAACGTCACCCAATGGCTGTTACTGCAACTCAAGCTCAGGATAGCTGGGATGGTCCCATGGCTGCTTCTAGGATCACTGGTGATCTCTTCTGCGACTTCTATTCCTTTCCTCTGGATTACACCCAGCACTTACCTCTGCAGCTCAACGGGGAACTGCAGAGAAAATAGCACAGCACATATCACTGACTGGGACAGTTCACATCTCTACCTGCTTCTTCTTTATTTTGTAGGTTGTTTTTTTCCTCTAATATTATCTGTGATAACCTCGGCTCTATTAATTACTTCTTTATGGAAACACACAAAGAAGATGCAATGTTATGCAGATACTTTCAGGGATCCTTTAGTAGATGTTCACCTAACTGCCATTAAATCCATTATTTCTTTCTTGATCCTATACCTTTCCAGTTTTGTAGCTCAAATTCTGTTGATAATGTCGACCTCTCAAAGTAAAGATGATGTGAAAGTTGCAGTATCCTTAGTTGTAGCTGGGGCATATCCTTCTATACACTCTATTATCTTGATCCTAGTCAATTCAAAACTGAAATTGGCATTCAAGTTGCTTTGTCAGCATCTTAAGCGCCATTTGGAAGAGATGACTCCATGTTTTATATTATAGCTTAAGAAAAACACTGTCAAGTAACAGTTCTGGAATCAAGACTTCTATGTGTTTACTGTTTCACTGTCTTTTTTCTTAGTAACTTTAATCTTGCAGAGATCTCTGTGATTTTATCTTCTTAACATTTCAGAACAACTGAAATAACAAAATTACTCCCTCAATTTTATTTAATAAAGACTGAGAATAAGAATACACTGAAAAGAAACAGTGCACTTAAATAATATATCAAGTACAGGATGCTTTGTGATTTCCGATTCTCAGTTTAAGACTGACAGCTTTATGATGTGGTTGAATCTAATACTGGGCTAAAACAGAGCCAAAACGTATAGAGCTCACAAATATCTGTTCTCTGTTAAAGAGTCTTTCAGATGAGAAGATTAAAATTAGATGAAACATGCTGTACAAGCCATAGCTGGGGTGACATACAAACAGAATTTGCTTCTAAACATGTAAAACTAACTAAAAGATAACCTGAGGGAAAATTAAGATATGGAAACATACAGCCAATTAATTTAATAAAATTATGTTCTCTGTGTTAGTACTTCAATATGTATGTAACAATGTAGTGATTGAATACCCCTTTAAAACAGATACTTTTGTTCAAAATGTATTTTATGCTCATTCATTTTATTTTCTTTAAAGTGGATTACTAAGGTGGTGATTGCAATGTAAACAGATGTAGGTACACAGAGCTACCCATCTGCTGTAGAAAATCTCCTTCTTGTTGAGTTGGCTGTTCTGATCACCAGTTAGCCTTTTTGCATGATTTGCTGTTGCTTTGAGTATTTGTGAGTTGCTTCTAAGGCTGTTCTCTTTTAATATTTTATGTTATTATGAAGTTTTACATGTGGTTGATGAAATATATTCTTCAACAAAGAAGTTATGTTCTTCTCTTGTGTTTTATCAAATAATGATTCTACTTTGAAGTTCTCAGCTCTGCTCAAGTATTTTTATATTTTTTATTCCTCTCTGCAGGAATTGAGATAGTGCTAGAAAATAAATCACTATGGTGAGAGTTTTGGTCCCATCTATAAAACTAATGAACAGGGTGATTCACTTACTCTTGGAGTTTATTAGCTTTGGTGTTTGAAATATTGGACTAAAATCCTCTGAAATCACTATTTAACAATATTAGATAAAGAGTGAATATAATGTTTTTAACTGATATCTTAAAGTACTGTTTACAATGGAATATAGGTTAATAGGAGGCATAAATATATGCACCGCCTAATGTGAAGTTATATGATTATTAGCATGTGTAAACAGTGCTGTCAAACTGCATAGCAATAAAGAAGGATGATTAAACTTAACAACACAGCTTTTGGAGGTGCAGTACGGCATACTGTAAAGTTGGCATAAAGTCCAGTGTTGTGTGTGGTGCATCAAGAGAGACCCAACAGTCCCTGGAGAGCTCTGCCTGTGTAGTTCTGCAGGGAAGCAGATGAGAACCGCTGTGCTCACGCTGCAGCACCATCCTGCTCTACAGCTGCATGCTCTGCCATCATGGACCAAGATTAGAAGAGTCACACAGAGATAGCTCTTTTGGTTCTTTTTCCAGCTGGCATCATCATGAAAAGAAAGCCTTTTGAAATAAATGAGGGACTCTTAGATGTTTGGTTGTGGTGGGTTTTTTTTGTTTTTTTTTTGTTTTTTTTTCGTTTTTGGGGTTTGTTTTTTTTTTTGTTTTTTTTTTTGGGGGAGTGGGAGGAGTAGTAATGTTGTTTGGATTTTTTAAAATCTGATCAGGAAGTTTGGGTAAAATTAACTTCTCTTTAGGTGTCATCAAACCCATTTCTGGTGGTAATGTGAAGGAAAAGGATCAGAGTCAAATGTGAAAATAACCACTCTTACTCAGCTTTTTCACTGCCTCCTCACCTTCAGGAGAGGGAGGTGTGAAGCCAGAATAATGTTTGGCAAAATATCCTTCTGTGATTCCAGGGAAGAGGAGGACAAAGCTCAAGCACTTGATGTCTTTATATTGTATTGATGAAAGTTTTGTTACACACAGCTTAAAGTGAGATAGATGGGCACATAAATTGGAATTTTAAATCACTGAATTGGTAAATAAATTATTAGTTTTGTCCTTTCCCTTTCTATCCTTCCCCCAAGCTTCAATTTATTTTCACATCTTCTTCCACAGTGGATACAGTTTCCCATTTATTTTCTGATCTTGCCCTGCTCTTTGGGTTTCAACCTTTCCCTTCTTAAAATCATTATCTGTATTCTCTGCAGATCTAGCCTTCTTTTTCTGGTACATTTTAAAAGGTTTTCTGATTATTACTTTAAAACAAAGTGTCATGCAGCAAATTATAGCAGGCTTGTTTCTATATCCAGTTTATCCCATAAAGCAGATAAATAAATCTGATTAATGTTTTGGTAGTTACTATTTTTGCACAAAAAAAAGTATAAAAAGAACTTTGCTGAGATTTCTTTGTCTAAGAAGTGTTTATATGGTAATTGAAAATAAGGCTCAGTTCACCAGTACATTTCCCCTGGAAGTTTGCAAGTTACACAAAAGGTAGACAACATGAATGGGGAAATACTGTTTGCACTTTGTATAAGGCCAGTAGCAATGACAGCACCAAGATCATTATAAGGATGATGAAAAGGTGATTAGTTCAGTTGTTCATACTGACTGTGTGAAAACAAAACCTTCTCTCCTCCAAGTTTTTTTTTTTTTTTTAGTGCCATTATTTAGTTCTTGCTTTTCTAGGTCAGAATTCATCACAGTTCTCTTTCCAGGAAAAGCAGTATTTTGTTGAGCAGAAATCAAGGCACATCTAATTACAATCTCAGTAGCATCTTCATGAAGTTGGCAAATTTATTCCTACCAGTCCTCCAGCATGTGAATTAGAAAAGAATGCCACCACAGACATCTGAGTTTCAGCTGCTGGTCTGCTTTGTAATGTCTTTCCTTTTGTCTGGATTAATCCTGTGTGATCTCATCTAGGTGTTCCTGCTCCGGCAGGGGGATTGGACTGGATGATCTTTCGAGGTCCCTTCCAATTCCTGACATTCTGTGATTCTGTGATTCTGTGATTCTGTAATCACAGGCTGTACCTGACCGAATCAACAGCTGGGTGGTGGATATGAACTCTGATATTTCTAATATTCTTATCTCTCTTCTGCTAGTTGTGGAGTCTTTCTTTTTCTTTCTGATATTTTGGTGCCCTCCATGGTGCTAATTACCTCTCTGCAGAGACACACAAGGCAGCACTGCCAGCTACAGGGATCCCAGATGTTCTTATAAATGCCACTAAAGCTCTAATTTTCTCTGTTGCCAGTTTTCTAGCAGTGATCATGAAGCCTTTGACCTTCATTGTATCTGACAGTACCATGGTGCTAATTTATTCTGATTAATTTTGGTTAATCTCAAAAGTTAAATAAGTGTCAATGAAGATGTTACACTGTGCCTATCTTTTCTTGAAATATGACTTCTCACCTTCCTGCAAGGTCTGGAGAAAAGTTCTGTATTCTGGAAGAGTTTATAATAGGATTATAAACTGAGATTACTTTTATCTCTATTTATTTATTTTCTTCCCTATCATAATGCTCAGCCTTAATTTCATTAATATCAGAAGGACAGTTTTTTCAATGTTACAAAATACTTCTCAAAACTAATCCCCCTTCCCTTCAATACTTCTTATCCTGATTGTTTCTTGTTTGGGGACATCTGTATGAGAGGTCATTAAAGCTTTGTTAGGTATATAAATAATATTGTTCATGAATCTGTCAGACAAACCCTTAATAGAAACATGAATCTTAAGGGTTACCAAAAAAAAGAAAAAAAAAAAGAAAAAATATTTGGTTTTTGAAAGAATGTACAACTGGTTTTGACTATCAATGAACATTAAAAAATAGATTAACTGTATATTAACATCATTTTTTTTGCTGAAGTTTTTCAAACTGCCACTTCTCTTTCCCAATATCTATACTTTTACAACAGACTCAAAAGAACTTTACATTGGCCAAAGTAATAATAATGAATATCAATTACTGGGCAAGATACAGTAGAAAAGAGCATTGACACTCTTAAAACCAGAGTTCCTGATGCTCATAAGCATTTCAAAGGTCAGAGGGTTTTGTCTCATTCCTAAAATTTTGCCTGTTTTGTCTCATTCCTAAAATTTTGCCTATCTCCACCCTGAGAGGTCGTATCCCTTCTGTAATATTTGACCTGTCTGTGTGGATAATATTTTGTCATCAGAAAACAGAGCATTAGTATGAATGGTGGCTACAAGGGGATTTATGTGGACTTTTGAGAAGGGAGAGAAGCAAGAAGTCACACAGATCTGTGCTATATGCTTTGGCTGGTCTCTTTTCAGAGTAGAGATAAACAACCCAGGGCAACGGTTCACCCTTCCAAAAGAAGATATTGCTGAATTAGGATCCACACACCAAATGCTTCACTGCAGATCAGATTGGGGTGTTTTTTGCTATCACAGAAAAAGCTGAGGCAAACTGCTAAACAGAAATAATGACTTGATATCATCATCCCTTGGTTGCCTGTTGGGGAGGAGGGGTGAAATTAAACCATTTCTGGCCTTTAGGCACTCAGATGTGATACTGTGATGAGATTAAGATGGATGACTGAATTCATAAATTAAAAAATGGATTGGTAGGTGATTAGACTAGGTTTTTATATCCTCTATCCCACTCCCTCCCTTCCCACCAGTGTTGTATTTGCATTTAATTTTTTCCTACCTTTATATCTCTTATTTTTTCCCTCTTTTTTTGCAGTCTTTCTTTTTCCCTTTCTAGGAAAAAAAAGAAATAAAAAAAATCTTTAATTCTTCATTTATCACCCCTCTTTCTTACCACTTCCTCTAAAAATCTTGGCTGGTTTTGCTACTGTTTTTGTTGTTATTGCAAATGCATAACCAGGGAATCAAGTCAGGCTCATTCCCATATTTATTTTATTTTAATAAACACGCATTATAAAACAGCTTATTGTTTTTTATCAGATTTATACTTTTTCTTTTGTGACAACATTGCAAACAAAATTCCTCCTTTTTCTTTTGAAGGTGTTTTTTTTAAAAAAAAGCCCACACGCTGAGACCTTGAGATATTTGATTTCCATTTCAAATCTCACTTCAGTCAGTTCTGCTTTGTTGTCCTTTTCTCGTCACTTGTTTTCCCTTACCTCACATGCTGATCCATTTTTATTCTAGAGAGTGCTGTCTTGCTATGTCCTTTCTCATTTTTCACTGTCTCCTTTAAGATTGTTCTTAAATTCTCTTTTTTCTTTCACCTTCCTCTCTTTGGTTTTAATCCTCATCCATTATTCCTTCAAACATTCTTGTTTGTTTCTGTGTTTATATTGTTTGTTTCTCTTCCACAGAAGAGATGACCACCCAAATATTTTAATTACCTAGGATTAAGATAAGAAATTAAGAGAGAAAATAAAATGTAGCTGCACGTAAATAAATAGTAACGTGGAAGATCATTCAAACACTGTGTGTATAAGATGTATGTTTAAGATTAAAGTAATTTGAAATACTTGCATCCTGAGAAGCATCAGAAAACAAGTTGATATTTATAGACTTGCTCACACTCTTAAAGAAGACAACAGTACTCTATCTGTTAACTCTTATTATCAGAACAGAAGGAAATTAACTTTTTTTCTGAGGAACTTCTAAATCCTCACAAGAAAGACGTATAATAGGAACTGTGAATAAGTATTTATTGATCTCATTTGATAAATCATAAGAAATACATTATGAGCTTTTATACATGTGTTTAACCAACAGAAATTGAGTCCCCTAACATGCCATATAGGTACTATTTAAGTGTCAATGGACAAAGAAATCATATTTCTCTTGCTTGAGATACCCAGGGCTTCCTCTAGCAATGCGAAGTGGTGGTATTGAGCATACAGAACAACATACTTATCCCTGCTGAATAATTAGGTACCTATCTCTCACCTAAATTCAGTAACTGAAGAAAAACTGTCATTCTTAAATCATGTTTGGATCACAGATACAACCAGTCTCCTTTTTCATTCCTTTTTTACTACTGTACAAACTAATACATTTTTCTTTTGCCATGTCTCTGCTCAAGCAAGAGAAATAGAGAGAAATTTTCCCAAAAGTGTCCTCTGCAAGAGATTATACTGAGATATAATGTCTCTTGGTTCAAACTCCCTGAAGCTGTGAAGAGCTAAGACCTTAGGTCCCCTGTCTCCTGACACTCACTACAGCCAGTCTGTGATTATTCAAATAACCAGCTCCAAAGCACATTCTCTCAAAAGAGACTTCAGTTTTTTGAAAGCGAATGAAAACTCAGAAATCCATTAAAACTTCTCCTTCTTTCCAGTCTCTTGGCCTACTGCATCTCACTGGCATGGAAGTGGCTTGATTTACTTTCCAGAGTCAGTGGGAAAAGGTTAAAATCTCAGGCTGGACCTATGGAAGCTTTCAGAAATATCTTGCTTTTCTTGCTGAGTGTAGAAAGAAGCCTGCATGCGCTACAAGGTTAAGGGATGAGATGCTTAACAGTCTTTGCTTCACCTTCTGTTTGAATATCTTCACCTGTGTGAACATAGCTAACTCCAAACCGCTGTTCTGAGCAAAACTGATAACCCTTGGATGGTTCCCAGATTACCCCTGGGAGCATTGCTGAAGTGTTCTGACATCTCTTCTCATTATACTTTGTCTTATTTTAGCTTTTACCTTTTTACTTCAGTAACAAATCATCTCACAGGCTTCAAGGTGGCAGATGCTGAGGTTTCTCAGCTTTCCATATCATTCTCCTCAACACCATTGGGATATTCTTCCCTTTCACCATTCCATTTTTATATCATCTATTCAGTTAATTATCTCTGTCCTCCAATCTACCAGAAGGAGGAGCGAGAAAGTCTTAAAACTCAGGTTTTTTTTCACATTCCTTGTATGTTCCTAGTTTTCTACTTAAGATCACACTGATGTTATTCAGCAGCAGAAGATAAATCTGCAAGATTAGCTGCATTGCCTTTAGGGATCACTGCTTTTTGTTTAAATACTCTATACTCAGCTTCTAACAAATCTAAGCCAAATAATTGATTCATAGTGTTGAATATCTTCCTTTAAATCAGCCTCACACAGGAAATAATTGTACAGTGCCTTGCTTTTTTTGAGGGGTGAATTCTAAGAAAAAGGGACATAAATAAGCCTCTGGTGCTGACCTTGTCCTTATACACCTGTACTTTAAGGAAAAAAATTACTGACATAAAGTACCAATAATTTAAACCTAGTGATTATGCAGCATATTTTCTTTACTTATTTCTGAGGTATTAGCTAAACATAACTGTATATTTTAGTTTTGTGATGATGTCCACTGTATCCTTTAAACTTCAGCTGAACAGGCTGAAAGTTGTTGAGCTTTCAAGAGTTAAATTGTTAAATCTCATATCAAAGTATTAGGAGTCAAATGGCTCACTCAAAGCACTCTTTCCCATCAGTGCATCAGGATTTTTGGTATTACAGCTCATTATTTTAAAGTTGACAGCCAAAGTGGTATAGATACCTATAAACTAACTTTCATGATTTCTTGAGAAAATCACTTTTTGCACTGAACTGGTGCTGTGATCACATACCTTGCTGTCACGTGGCTTGAAAACTGATTGTTTGCTGTGAACAGCCATGAACTACTTCTAATACTTAAGCTTCTCACAATGTATATTCACATGCATTTTCAAATATTGTACATTCATAGAGCTGGTTGAACAGCTTTCATCCAAATATATTATTCAACTAACGTTGCTATGGAATAGCTTGTTTCCAGACTGAATTTAAAAGGAACTAAACTAGCTCTGATCCTCACAAGGTTTAGTGGGTTCTGTGAAAAAGTATTGTAAATAGGGCAAGAGGGACTGTTACTTTAGGTTCATCTCGGTTTAGATCTCTGGGGCTTCTGATAATTCACTAATAATTTCTGTGCTTCTTTGTCTTGAGGTAACAAAAAGCTTTTTATCCACTACTCTGAAGTTTTTTGAAAGCAGTGCATAGAATTTGCTGTATAGATGTAGAATATTTTATTGCTTATTTTTTGTTTTGTTCACCTACATTTCATAGAAGCATATTTGTTGTTAAATAAGTGTGTGCTTCAGCCCATGCCTGGAGTGAAGTAGTATTGCTACACAAACAATTGATTTTCTTGCCTTTCAACTAAGTCCCCAAAGAGACTTGAGAGAGAAACATCTTTTGAGTATTCTCTACATACACCAGGCAGTTTAAAACAAACAAATAAATAAACCCTATGCTCTTAAGCCATATATCTCAGTCTGGATGTGCTGTATATTTTTATATGCCAATTTCTTGATGTAAACATGCACAAGAAAATTCAAATTTTAAAATAAAAATGTGAAAAGCTTGTGAGGTTTCCCTTCAATCAGCTCTTTTCATCTGTCAAGTTTCAGATTTCCAAAGACAGGAAAACTGAGACAAGAACACAGTAAGCAGATGGACTGATGTGCCTAAGAATGGTAGTGGTAAATTACTGTTCCTCATGGCTCTATGATGACTTCTGTTGTTCTCTGACTTTGTGTGGAATTATTTTGGGATGGAAGGACCAGGGAGAGGAAAGGCTTAAAAAAGAGGCTGATTGACTAATCAGGAACATCTCACTAGAACAGTTCTGTAGAAGGCTGAAAGACTGAAATAACTTAGACTATGAATCTTATCAAAAACAAAGAGCACCCCCTGCACAGGGAAAAGTTCTCTGATAGAAAAAGGCTCTTTAAACTAGTAGAAAGAAGTGCAATAAGATACAGCACCTGGGAGCTGAAGAAGCATAAAATTAGACTAGAAACAAGGTCCTTATTTTATCTGGAACTGTAACCAACCCCCTGGAGCAAAGCACATTAAGTTGTGATGGATTTAACTACCATCTGAGGTCTTTTAAAGTATGATATAACTCAGTATGAGGTTGTCTTTTTGATAGAGGTATTCCTTAGTGAAATTGTGCTCCAAGTGATATGCAGAGGAACAGACTAATTTCTCATTACGGCCACATACACTGATGGAAACTCCACTCACCCTTCCAGCTCTCAGTCTGTGAGAAATAAATTCTTGTTCCCCAAAGTCACACTCAACATGCATGGTAAGATCCTACATGGTCATAAGAGTAGTCATGCACACAGCTAATTTCTTTCCTGGTGAGCAGCATCCATTCCTCTTGTGCATCTTTTTTTTTTTGTTTTATTTTTTGTTTGTTTGTTTGTGAGGTTTTTTGGGGTTTTTTTGTTTTGTTTTGTTTTCAGTCAGTGAAGTTATAGGTAGTTTTTCAATAAGATGGTTATATAGGGTGAGAAATGGATTTGTGGAAGATGATAAAAGGACGTAACAATCTTCTTTCCATCTGAATACTTTTTAAAAATTATTTTGGAGGATCCAATACTTTTTGGTAATTCTGAGAAAAACAATTGGGTTATATTTTAAGTTTATTCACAGAAGTTGTTTGTTATTATTATTGAAAGACAAATTGAGAAACTGTATACTTTAGGTCAGCTAAAACAGGAAAATTTTTCCATGAGCTTGCAAAGAAATGTGAGTAAATTGTACAACCTTGAAGAAAAACTCTATTCTAGGGATACATAAAATTTGCTGAGGCTTAGTACTGTGGGATAAATGGGAATCTCTCGTATTGCTGATGTTGTGTAAATATTCTTAATTATAACCGCTACAGGAGGCTACAAGCAAAGTCTCTCCTTTGTTGTTATGTACATATGTGAAAACCAAAAGAGAATTTTGGGAAGCAGAAAGTCCTTAGAGAACCTAGAGCAATAACAGGGCAGGCTAAATATTGAGTGGAAAAGTAAGGATTCTAAGTGAAAGGTGGACTGCTGTGAAAACAAAATTCAAACAAACTAGAGGAATGTACCCTAAGTAGCAACTCTCTGGGAGAGTCCTGAACTCTTATTTGTCTCTCAGGCCAAAAAAACCCAAACCAAACAAACAAAAACTAAAACCCCCAAGAATCTGCAAACCAAAAATTTGTGTTCTAGAAGTTGTTTGTTTTCCCCCCTTTTAAATACATCTGTCATATATTCAAATACAGGTGGAGAGAGAAAGATGTGATAAGGAAAATCTCTGGCCAAACACAGTTTTGTTAATAATTTAGATTTCCTATTGCCTCACACACCTGTTGAGCTTTAGATAACAGCTTTGTTTTCCATGTTGTACAGATAAGCCAGGTCACTGAGGTTCAGAGAGGTTCCAGCCTCCAGTGCAAAGTCACATCATTGTTAAGGGGCAGATTCACTCAGCAAACTGGAGCTTGCAAGGTTCAACTTTAATCCACTAAATTACAGCTGTTCTCCCTGTACCACAAGTTCACAAGGCAAAACTCTATTGCTAAGCTTCAGAGGCTGCTTAAATCAGTTTACTATTTCATAATATCATTATTTGTTTGCCAGGTTCTCCAAGGAGGAAATGCAAAGAAGTATCTCTATTGTTAAGAGCTTATTATAAAACCCATTCTTGATCTGTGTTTTGCCTGCTTTTAGTTCAGTGAAAACAGAGCAAGACAAAAAGTAACAGTCAGGTCATGTCATCAAAAATTCAAGCTCTCTCAACAGCTTCACAGGCAGATTGTCATTATAGTTTGTTTCCTTCTGGATATAGCTAGGGATTTGAGGATCAAGGCATCAAATGTAACATCCTAAGCATTCACTCCTTTTCCTTTTTATCCCCCAAGTTAATTCATTCACTACCCATCTTTGAAAGCCAAAGTACATAATACCTGTGTGGAGAAACCATAACCTCCAAGGATTAAACATATATGCAGCATTCAGATGGTTTAAGGTGCACAGCTCTGCCCACTATGGAGACTGGTGCCACAGGTTTAGTGTTCGTGCTTATGGTTTGAAAATGAGACTGATAGTTCTAAGAGAGGAAAGATGATCGTGTGGTTAAGGCACTGAGTTTTAGCGTGCCTTTGTCACAGATTTCTCATGTTTCAGTGGGCTCTTTACAATCCTTTTTTATGGTTATCTGTATGCAAATTCCCATCCAGTGGTATCCTGGCAATAGAAAAACTTAGAAATATTTTTCCTGATTTTTTTTTTTTTCTTCCCCTGGATGTAAAAGGGGACTATAGTACTTCTCTATCTTTGAATGGAATCTTCAGAGGAGAGTCAGATCCTGCAGAGACAGAAAGCATCTGTTCCCAGGTTTCTTGATCTCAGATTAATATTTTTTTAGATCTACCCAGGCACATCAAAGCAATATGGTGTTGTTGCCTCTGCTTGATTTGTTTAGGAAATGAACCTGAAGCACAATGTGCTCTGATTATGTTATCAGCACCCGTGACTTTACAGCAGCACTGGGTACAAGCCTTAAAAGGTGAAGGAATGGAAAATGGGTGGTGGTAGGTGAAATACAAAGAAGTTCTTTTCTTTATGAATGAACTTCCACTTATCAAAGTATCAGATGCCTTCATTTTCCTTATTCTGGTGCATACTAGATAGTTAGCTGGCTTGTTGTGTTTGTTTGATTGTTTGTTTGTTTGTTTTTTTCCCTTGCTATGCTTATCATGTGGCTTACATCAATGTTTGACAGTTACTATTCATTTTCCATTTTTTGTACAATGTGACCCATATCTCAGTGAGCAGCTCTATAATAAAATCATTTACTACTTATGAAATTCAACATCAACACACAGAAAAATAGATTGACAAAAGTCCTGACATTGGGGAAGGAAGTGATATTTTTGCCATAAACTTTAGAGAAGCTAAGACATTACTCTACATTGTGTGACTGTTACAAACAAAACCATACTTTTGTTTATAAAATGCCATTACTTTTACACTTGTGAGCATATCACACAATCTTAATTAGTGTCATTCACTTTCTGTGCAAACAACTTTATGCAAACTACTGGAGCTGTGACAAATCACAGTAGCCAACAGTCTGTCAATAATCTTTAGCCAAACTATATGCCATAGGTGACAGGCATCACACTGAATCAGAAATTAAACATATAGACAAATCCTTGAAAGACGTCGTGTGGTCAAAAGTATTCAGCAAATGCTGTAATAGATTATTAATTTAGTAATTATTCTAATCAAATAACTAATAAATTAATATTGTTGGCACCTAAAGAAGTGCATCTCCTTGAGAAATTTTCACACCTGTAAGTAAAAAATTTTCCTGACTACAAAGTGTTTGTTTGTGAGATGTGGAGGACAAAGAAATGTGCAGATATAGTTATAAAATGGCTTATTAATGGTTTAAATAAAATGGCATGGCATTCTTAAAATAAATGTGTATGTACTCAGAGGCAAGTGAAAAAACTGAAAATGTTTTGAAATATCTCAAGTATGCAAAGGAAGGAGATTTTACTCTTCCTTGAAAGGGTTATTTTTCAAGTCTGGCTCTAACTCTAGGCTTCCATATGTGCATGTTCAGAGTACATTGAATTTTGTTCCTCTGGACAGAGAGGAAGATACTCAACATGACTGAGCACCATTCCTAGCTATTTTCCTGTCCTTGCCGCAGATTAATTTTGAGGAAGAACTTTAAGGGATCGCAGATGACCTAACTCATAGGTCAAGTTGGTGAAAGCATCTTTAAAGGTCGATTCAGGATAAGTGAGAGCTTCAGTTGCTTGTAGAACAATACAGGAAATCTGGCATTTGTACACACTTGAAAGCAGCCCCACATAGAACATCCAATGCAGCTCTGGATTAAACTCAATCTACCCCTCAAAAAAATACCTGCAGGATAAATTCTACCGTGCAGCTTCTTACTGGGTCAGGTATTCCTTGTCTTTCAGGCAACAGAAAGGTGACATAAATGCTGTATAAGGTGCTAACTTGACAAAAGAAGTCAAGTGCATGGTTGAGATCTGGAGCAAGTAGTGCTGCTGTGGGCACTATGGCAGTGCATAGGGCTAGTATTAAACACTGTGGATCCACAGTGTCAAGCTAACACAGACAAAATAAACACAGAAATATATTTGCCTATATAATTCCATAAATATTTAGAAGAATACAGAAATGCAAGATAACTGACTACTGTTACCTTCTTTTTTTGATGAAGAACGGCCTGCATGTCCTGTTGAACAATATTTAATAGGTGAGATGATCTATTTCTAACAGTGGAACAGAGCTTTCCATACTGACTGATTGTACTGAAAAGGGAAAAGATAAAGGTCACAGATGTCTTCCTGTGGTGAAAAGATGCAGTAGCTTATTGTAAGAAAGAGATATCTAGCATGAATTAGTTTTCTTATCCTGTTGTTATATAGTTTGCTAATTCAATATGAATGCTACTTACATGATAATGCTCTGAAATTGTGTTTTCAAACTGAGTCACTATCAAGGCAGTATAGAAACAGAATTAAAGTCTATTATAAGTCTGCCTTGACCAGATTAAAGCCATGCAGCTCAGCCCTGAGGGTAGTAAAAAAAAAAATCACACACACTTCATTGTTCATCATGGGTCATGTCAAGGTCTTGGACCACAATTTTGCTGCAGAATGTTGCTAAACAGCAATGAAAAAAGGCACTTTGGAGTCTTAGTGCCTGCTACCCTAAATAAAATGATATTTTTTCCAATCCAAACCATTCTATTATTATATGATTCTATGATTCCTCTTTTCACCTACTCAGTGAAGTAATGTTGATATAACCAAGGTGAAGAGTAACTTGCATTGACACCACTTGGGGATACATTCTAATAAAGTAGGATGGCCACATCCAGTCTGCAAAGCTCTTTGTTCAGGTGTCTCTTTTTGTGCATTATTATGTCTCTAAGTACTTAAAATAAAGTGAGGGCTGTGTTGCAACCTGGCATGATGTCCAAGGATATGTGTTGCATGATATAAAGCTGAATAGGAATGTTTAAGGATATAAAACCTCCTAGCAATATTTCAAGATGGCAAAGTCCGGATTGAATGTGTTCTCATTTGTATTGTCTGTGAAGCGTGGTCTTTAAGGAAAACTATTTCTAGAATCTCATCCAGGTATTATGTCAGAAAGAACTAGTCAGTTCACTCCAAAAGAGAGCCTGGAACTGAAATAATGCAATGTGGAAAATGACCCAAGAGCAAAGAAAAGAGTTAAATTACTTGATAATGGGCAATTACATAGTACACAGTATATAATTTGAAACTGCTAGGAATGTTCTCACATAAACAGTGAAGGAAGAACTTTCACTGGGTCAGCCACTGTAGGGGTACTGGTCTGTTAATGTAGCAAGAGGAAACACATGGATGAATTCAGCCACTTCATCCTCCAGGAGAGTTTTTCTTCCATCCTACTTAGATCTGCAGTTTTTCCTTAAGGAGGGGCACGTCTTTCTATTTGTTTCTCCCCAGTACTGGAAAGACAATGCCTGATATCCAAAAACTGGAAGGCCCTGTTTGGTCCTAAGATTATTATATTGGGAAAATCTTTAGGTTTGAGCTCCATAGTATCAAAACCTTTATTTTAAAATTTCATTTTCCTCAAAATTATTTTTAGATAAAATAAAATACTAATAGATAAGAATGCAAGTTTGGAGTTTGCTTAAATCCATAAAAAAGACTGGAAAAAAATTCCATTTATGTCCACGGCCCTGGGATTAAACCTTTGTTTTCCAAGTGGTGTTCACAGGCTTTCAGTTAAGAGTGAGAATATGGTGATCTTCAGCTGCTCTCCTACTGCCTCCTCCCCAGCCAAAAATATATCCTATATCTATACTTATATCTACTTATCTAGAATGTTTTTCAGCCAAACAACCCTCATCCTAGCTCAAAGCCTTTCTAGACCAAGTTATTTAATTGACTGTACCAGCAAAATCAGAGGTAATAAAGCTTCATATGCACCTATTTGATGCATGGATTCATGGTGACTTCTCAGAGCAGTTGTGTTACCATCCATCCCTTTTAAGATGAACTAACCCTTTATAAAGATGTCTAAAAACGCTCTTTATTTATTAGAAGTACAAATCTGACAGATTCTGACAGCCTGTCAGCCTCTTGTGTACAACTAACTCAGCTGGAGCCTGCTTTACTTCTATACTTTGTCATCAGTTCATTCATTATTTCTGAAAGGTTAAACATCGACTTCTAGCTGACTGACTTGAGGAGGTGATAATCAAGTTAAACTAATTAAAGGTGATAGTATAGCCCACCTGTTATTATACACTTTTTATAGCAAATGTGGAAATATTTTTACTGTGTAGTTTTTTTCCTTCAGATAGTCCAGATTGTCAGAAGTACCACATTATATCAATCAAACAAAATATTGAATATTGTTGTCAGATAATAATATGAGCACAAATTAGATCATTAGAATGGAGGTTTTAACACAGTCATTATGTTATCAACCAGGAAGACCTGTTTTACTTTTAAATTGTTTAGGCAAAACCAGAATATTTGTATTTTTGATGAATGAAGATACATGAATGTAAAACAAAACAAAAAAAATCCTGTTAGTTTAAGCTATGAAATAGTATTTTATATTTGTGTGCCTTCTCTGACCTTTGACAGTACATTTTGTGCTTTTTTGTTTTGGCTTGTTTGTTTGAGGTTTTTTTGTTGTTTTGGGGTGGGTTTTTTTGTTTGTTTGTTTTCTTTTGTAATCCAGCACTTATAATCAATCACAAAGCTTATGCAAAAGGAGTGTCAAATTCAGTCCTGTAAAAAGCATGGTATTTTTGCATATGCTTTAAGAGCAGGTGACTATGGGTCTGTGAGACATCGAGATCTCCAGGGTTGAGCAACACATTTTCAAAGAGTTTGGGATTCCAGATTTAAACATAAGTAGCTACAACCCACCTAAATTCCAAAGAGATGCCCAAAACAGTTTTTGTGTCTGAAGTTATCTCTATATTCATTAAGATCTTTAGTAGGACTACTTACTTGTTACAACCCACTTCCACAGAGGCTTAAAGTACGACTTAAGAAAGAGTCAAATGTGGAATTACTCCTGACAGTTCTGCAATGCTGTAACAATACAGAATAAGCTATCTACTCAGGTACACTTATACCTGTTAGGAGATAATTATGTCTTGTGTAGTCTTTTACTCCTGTAGAAATGTCTTTCATTTTTCCTTTTTGTCCTCTGTCATTTGGTGCACTGATTTAGCAATGCAAAGGGGATTCAAACCACCTGGGCATTTATTAAAGCTGGGTAAATAGAGGTTTGAGCTCTTTTTTTAAAGTACTTTCCAACCTTGTTTATTGTCATTATGCTAGCTTTCTGGTGAAAATATTTTTATTGGCAAGAAAATCTGCAGAAAGGTCAAGCTCTGTAAATAACAATGGGAACAAGTTTTCCTGAGAGAACTAGCTCTGGGAATTCTGCCCTGACCATACTGAAAACTTAATATACATATCTACATAATG
Source organism: Caprimulgus europaeus (assembly GCA_907165065.1). The sequence goes on from OU015523.1 coordinate 120,003,068, forward strand.
CATTTTGCTGAATAATTCTGAATTTTTGCAAGTGGAACATGGTGCTGTGACAGTCACATTTCTCTGAAGAATGATTTGTTTGTCCAAGTTCTAGTCTGTTTCTTTGACATGTATCTATTAGTCTACTGAAAGATATCAAACTTGTCTGTAAACCTTACCCTGCAGATATAATGTGATTTGAGTTCTGACCTTGAGAAATGAAAAATATTTGATATTCCTGTGTTATCACAATTTGCATGAAAAGGTTTTAGGATTAGCTATGAAAATACATAATAAAAATAGTAGTTGCAATCATCAGATATTAAGGCAATGTTGAAGTATCAGCATTCTTACAGATGTTTAAATTGTCCAGAACAAGTAAGTCTGAAAAGATCCTAAATTTCAATAAACAAACAAACAATCCACTGCATCAAGCATCTGAGAAAGCTTAAAATTATTTTATCACTATGGTACAAATAATATAGCATAATTCTAACTCAAAATGGAATTCCAACCATTTACTAAGACTAGGCTATGGGAAGTTTAAGTGATCCATAAAATTGTTTATGAAAAATTAGTTGCCATCTGCAATACAGGAGTTACAAAATTACTTTCATGTTATTTGACAGCCCATTATGGCAAATACAATAAAATAATTTCATATAAAACTATTGTTACTCCCATACTTCACCACCTCAGAGTAACACAAAGTACCGTGTTCTTGAACACCAGTTCTGTAAGAAAGAGTGACTGGGAGCAGTAAACTATGTCCTCATTTTCTTTGGGGGGGGGGGGGGAAAAAAAAAACAAAAACAAAACTTGGGGCCATTTCCTCTTGTCCTGTCTGTCACTTGCTACCTGGGAGAAGAGACCAATCTCCACCTCGCTGCAACCTCCTTTCAGGTAGTTGTAGAGAGAGAGAAAGTCCCCCACTCAGCCTCATTTTTTCCAGGTTAAACCACCCCAGTTCCCTCAGCTGCTCCTCATCACGCTTGAGCTCCAGACCTTTCACCAGCTTTATTGCCCTTCTTTGGACACGCTCCAGCACCTCCATGTCCTTCTTGGAGTGGGAGGCCCAAAACTGAACACAGGATTTGAGATGCAGACTCACTAGTTCCCAGTAAATCATATTTAACAGAGAAAAAAATGGACGTGCAATGAAGATTCTTGAGTGGCACATGTAAAGATGCTTCATGTATTTAAGCACACTTCTGAGCCGTTAACTCTAATCTGAAATTTTGGGAAAGAATTACTTTATAATGAAGGGGAGTCAAATCAACCAATACTTATATTTATTTGTCTGGTAAATTGGTGAAAAAGGAGCAATTCCAGGATACAATTCAACTTTTCAGTCTTTCCTAGTAAGTAGTATTTAAGTTGCTTCTGGACCTGTAAGAGTAAATAAGGTGAATCTTGTAACTGTTCTAAGTATCTTTCCTCCCTTCCCAGGGTTTCTTCTGAGTTACACAGGTCAAAGGTATGATCAGAAATGGAAAACTGAAAATCTTGCTTACAAGCACATTATTAGCCTAAGTGATACAATGTTCTGCAAGGTCCAAAAAGCCTAAAATCCTCAGGATCTGAGGCTGGCTTGGTTTACCTTTTGATAAAGATGAATCAAATTTTGAAGATAAAGAGGAATAGCATGTCTTGAATCCATGCATTTTAAGGCTTTGTAAAAACGCTTTATATAAGGTTTTCTCTTTTTTTTTTTTTTAATCTTTTTCTTCCCCTTTTCCTGCTGAGAATTTTGAAAACCTGTAGGAGAATTTTGTTGTGATAGTTTAATATCAGCAAATGCATCCTAATGTACTAATTAATTTACAGTTTCAGCATAACGTACCAACATCTGCCTGTAAATTTACAGGTGAAAACAAGTAGGAAAAATGGAAGAAAGGAATTCAGAGGAAAAAGGAAGAAGTTGATGTAATAAAATACAGATTGATCTAAACTTGACCAAATCTGGAGACTGCTTAAAATGCAGAGGAGTTTAAGATATGATTTTGACTCTAGTTTCCTGATTCTCTAGTTCCTGTGATTCTAGTTTCTGTGATTCTGTGATTCATATTTTGTAGGGGAACCCAATCTGTAGTAATATGTGGCAATAAGAGTGTCAGCTATAAGAGAGAAATACAAAGTAAGAATCTCAAATAGCTAGACCCACAGAGAGTTAGCCTTTTATGAAAGCATATCATTAATGTCTTTGGTCAAAGACCATTAATCATGCTAAATTATTTTTGGTAAAGCTTGGCATCTGCATTCAAGTAATCTTCAAGCTGGTCTTTAAGAAGAGTAATTTATTCAAGAGTTAACCCAACATAATGTAAATATTTGGCTTCCACATTGCTTTTACATTCAAGTGTTATCATTACATACAAAATTAACCACTAGTATTTGAGAGGGTAGTTTAACAACAGTGTTATTCATTTCTTATAAAGCAGCTATTTTCCAACTCATATAATTTACTAAGGAAATAATATAGATGTCATGCTATATGTTTGTACTGAAACAATAATAACTTAGGTTTTCAGAAAAGAGCTTATTTGATCTGTAGTAGCATTCATTAATGCTGCATTTCCCAAGGTGTTGAGTTCCAAGGGTTCTCATTCAAAAGAATGGAAACCACAGCTCATTCTAGGGCTCTGCTTTATGTAATTAGATACCTACCCAAATGAGCTGGTCATTCAAAGAGCTCCATAATTTGATTATTTTTCAGTATTATTGTTCATGCAACTGTGCAACCATGGTTTTGTGTAAACCATCACCACAGGCCTCTGAGTTTCCATGTGAAAAACTCTGCAAATGTAGGAAGGACCAGGGAAGTCATCCTACCCCTGTACTCAGCATTGGTGAGGCCACACCTTGAATACTGTGTCCAGTTTTGAGCCCTCATTGCAAGAGGGACATTGGGGCACTGGAGTGTGTCCAGAGAAGGGCAACAAAGCTGTTGAAGGGTCTAGAGAACAAGCCTTATGAGGAGCGGCTGAGGGAACTGGGGTTGTTTAGTCTGGAGAAGTGGAGGCTGAGGGGAGACATTATCACTGCCTACAACACCTGAAAGAAGGTAGTAGAGAGGCAAGTGTGTGTCTTTTTTCCCAGGTAACTGGTGATAGAACAAGAGGAAACAGCTTTACGTTGTGCCAAGGGAGGTACAGATTGGATGTCAGGAAAAATTTATTCACTGAGAGGGTTATCAGGCATTGGAATCACCATCCCTGGAGGTATCTAAAAGGCAGGTAGATGGGGTGCTCAGAGTTATGATTTAGTAGTGGACTGGTATGGTTGGACTTGAAGATCTCAAAGGTCTTTTCCAGCCAGGGGATTCTATGATTCTAAGATATAAGTATGTTGTTCTCCTTAGGTTAACGAAATCATTATTTGGAAGTACAACAGCTGACAATTAATTTTGAGAATTTGGGAAGCAATGTAAAGTTGCTATATGTGCCCAAGAATGTGTCACTGTCTTTCCAAGGTTTAGGGACAGCATTTGTGAATATGACAATATTTGCTTTGCCTCTCTTATATTGAGGTTTTTGTGTGTGTTTTATAGATTTAACACTTCCTTTAACTGAAATAAGTAAATAAATAAAAATCTGATATATTCTCAAGACTAGTTTTCTTTCAGTGTCAATGCCCAAACCAAACCAAACCCAAAATGTCTAAGTTTAAACATAGAGTTTTCTCTAACAATTGGAGAACACTGAGGAAACTAGAGGTCTTGTGAATTAGAACCACTGATCTCTTGATGACAGTTCACTCATCCCTTCATATTATGAAATGCTTATTTTATATCAGAAACCTACCAACTGAACATTGTTTCCCTTCTAGATGAGTTATCCTGTAACTGTTCTGAAGTCCTACATGGTGTGTCATGACTCTTACCTCTCTTACTGGGAGTGCAGAACAGAGTAAGGAAACAGTGCCCCACCTACACAATGTAATATAGCTAAATCTAACATGCAAAAAGGATTATCAGTCCTTTGAAATAGCGTATTCAGAACTAAGAATACCATCTCCAGAACCTGCATAACCATAATTCTTACTTATTCAGAAACACTACTAGCCTCTACCTGCAAATCCTGTATATATATTCCATGTATATATATGTACTCCAGTATTCAAAAAGGGCAAGAAGGAGGACCCCAGCAACTACAGACCAGTCAGCCTCACCTCTGTTCCTGGAATGGTAACAGAACAACCCATTCTGGATGTCATTTGTAAGCATTTGGAGGAAAAGAAGGTTATCCAGTGTAGTCAATATGAATTCACCAAAGGGAAATCATGCTTAACTAATCTAGTAGCCTTCTATGATGGCATGATGGGCTGCGTAGATGAGGGCAGAGCAATGGATGTTATCTACTTTGACTTCAGCAAGGCTTTTGACTAACAGGTCTGTAGTTCCCTAGGTCTTCCCTCATGCCTTTTTTGTAGATTAGAAGAACGTTGGATAGCTTCCAGTCAGCAGGGATCTCCTCAGACTCCCAAGACCTTTTGTAGTTGATAGGGCTCCTATCTTACCATAATATCTGCTAGTTCTTTCAGAAGTAGTTTTGGCTTTCACAGGTTCTAAAGGAAATATCAAAATGTAAAACCTCTCTATATGGAAATAATTTTAGGAGGTTTTAAACTTTAAGGTGTAGTATATTTTTTTTCAGACATCGTTATATTTACACAGTAATATCACACTTCTAGACAGGTCTGGATACTAAGAATTAGCAAATTGTGGTTAAGTAAGTTTTTCTATGGCATGCTTCTCCATTATTTCATACTGTATTTGGCTATTGTCTTCTGAGCACTACATAAAGATGCTGAGACAGAATCTTCCTTTTTTATGAACTCCCTAACATGCTATCCACTGATGGATCAAACTATAGATCTGTAGGAAAAATGCAGTCATTAAGCCCTCCCACATTCCCAGGTGAGACTCTCTATAAGCCAAGAAGAGCTCAGTGTTGGAGTGGAGGGCTGTGTCAAGAGCAATTCACCTTTGCTACTTTTGATGATCTTGATGTTTTCAAATAGTGACAGGTGTTCACTGATAACTATCAGGAGAAAAGAAATCTGATTAATTTTTTGTGCATAGGTCATGGAATGCACATGCATGGAATAGTCAGTGAAGATAAATAATTTTAGTCCTGAATTCTACTATTGAAGTAGGGCAGCAGAGTTGGGGTTGGCTGGGACAGCCTTAAAACCATCAGTGTTCCCAGGAAAGGCATTGCTTTCCCATTATCAATTTTAACTGACATCCAATGAATATTCCTGAAAGGAGTTATTAGAATCCAGATTACAGAAGGATAAAGTGGCTTGACACATATCCATTTCTAGAATGTTTTTAGACTCTAATCCTCAGTGAAGCAAAGAGAACATGTTGTCTTTTCTAACACCATCAACATTCACTATCACAAGAACCTAAAATTAATAATTATTTAACTACTGAACAATTATCACAGATGATTAATTGATCACAAGGAACTAGTTCTCGTGGTGCTATTAATCAGTATGTCATCAAGCAGAAAGAGAAGATATGCAATCTATATCTGTTACAATCCATGTAAGGGACACATTACTCAGTCAGCGTGAAAAGGTCATTGTGCAGCTGAAAGCAGGATGAGCAGACTTATCCAGATTGATGAGAAAGTGTTATTTTGTGTATATATTACCAGGGGGAAAAAATAACATTCAGTCTGTACAAACACTGTAAATAACTGATTTACCAAAAAAAAATGCTAAGAAAAGAGCAGGTTGCTGAGCTGTCGACTTAGCTGTAGTCTTCTATTATTCAAAGATTACCAAATGTGTTATGGGGTAAAGGAAGGTACTTTCCCCTCCCACATTTCTCTGTTTTCTTGGTAGAAGAATATTTTGCAGCTGTGGCCTCTGGATAGGACAGGCCTCTATCACCTCCTCTGCCAGTGATTACCATGCAACTTGTTAAGCACTGCTCATTACTGTCTGCTGTAGGGGAAAGCTTAATTGGTCGAGAAGTGTAGGAAGAGGAGTTAGACTGAGAAGGAAAGAGGAAAAGCAATTATATGTTTTCCATGGAGTGCTGGGGTTGTATACCAATGGGAAGAATCATGGATGGCACTGACCATACGACAGCTAGGACAGCTTCCTTTCCTTCACTTTCAAGCTTCTTAGGTATGTTTACGGACAGCAACTTTGAGGTTTGTCTACAGAGTTAACTGCAGGCAAATGTGATCTCTTTCTGCCTGTGTTTCAAGATAACCAGGAGATATTGTGCTAATTCCATGGCAATTAACAATAACCTTGAACCAGGAGCTTATAAATATAAAAAAAAAAAAACCTTTAATAAACATTAGAGCAGGGATGAAGATGTGTTTGTATATCTGCCAGGCACTGACAGTTGTAATACTTTTTTACCTAGTGGGATCTCCAAGGGCAGGGACAGTATATATCCTGTTCTTGTGTGTGCTTGGCACTGGTGAAGCCACAGCTCGAGTGCTGGGTTCAGTTTTGAGCCCCTCACTACAAGAAGGACATGGAGGTGCTGGAGCATGTCCAGAGAAGGGCAACGGAGCTGGGGAAGGGTGTGGAGAACAAATCTTATGAGGAGCGCCTGAGGGAGGGGGTTGTTGAGCCTGGAGAAAAAGAGGCTGAGGGGAGACCTTCTGGCTCTCTGCAACTCCCTGAAAGGAGGGTGTAGAGATGTAGGGGTCAGTCTCTTCTCCCAAGTAACAAGCAATAGGACAAGAAGAAATGGCCTGAAGTTGCACAGGGGAAGGTTTAGATTGGATATGAGGAAAAAAATCTTCACTGAAAGGGTTGTCAAGCATTGGAACAGGCTGTCCAGGGAGGTTGTGGAGTCACCATCCCTGTTAGTATTTAAAAGACAGGTAGACAAGGTGCTTAGGGAAACGGTTTAGAGGTGGAATAGATAGTGTTAGGTTTATGGTTGGACTCAATGATCTTGAAGGTCTTTTCCAACCAAAGGATTCTATGATTCTATGACTCTATTTCTAGTTCAGTGTGCTTTTTAGCCAGGCTTTGTGATGGTATGAGCACTGTCTATGGTTTATGCCAGATGGAAATAATGTTCAGAAAGCTTTTCCCTGGGGTGTACACGTTAAATTTCTGTTGGATATGGATACCACTGTCTCTATAGTAAAAACTCCTTTTGTTTTCAGGCTTCTCTAAACAGCAAGCAGTGGTTTTTAATCGCAACCCATGAGTTTCCTTGCTCTTTTCCTTCCGATTCTCTCCTGTAGTCCCTGGATGAGGAGGGGGGAGGGTGACAGAGTAGGCTGTGTTTAGCCACAAAGTGCAAGCTAAAAGTGTGGATCCACCTAATCCACCACAGACAGAAGAATCCATAATTAGTTATGTTTTAACCTGTGCTTACCCAAGAGCTGTTTTTTCCCTGCAGATGAATCTAGTTCAGCTACATAGATGTTATACAGATGTCTTAGTGGAGAACTGTGTTTCGTCTAATTTATCTTGCTGAGAGAGAAAGTTTATTAGTTAAAGCACAGCATCTCACACTTGCAGGTGTGGTTTCTAGATCTGGCTGCCACTCAGCTGGCTTGGGACAATGACAGAAAGAGCCTGAATCTGTCTTCAATGAATCTCCAAAGCTCCCTTAAATACTCCATTTTTTTAATTTTTTTCTTAATTTCTTTTTATGCTTCAATATGGCATTCTGAAAAAGTACATGTGCTACATATTTGTGATGGACTGTAGAAAAGCCTAGGTAAAGCTTTCCAGATGTGACATTCTCCCCAGGTTACAAGGCTTTTTTTTTCTGGATTTTTTGAGTCAGTGTAGAAAGAGGAAAAAAAAAGTAACAAGAAAATACACACCCAGTTGCTGTATGTTGATCAGACAGCTCAGTCCAGAGATTAATTCGAAGATATTACACATTCTTCCCTGTTCACCCATTGTAAACATTGCTTTAAAAAAAAAAAACACCAAAAAAACCCCAAACAACAACAACAACAACAACATTATCCTTACTCTGTTGTTTACCTCACATTAAACTTAAGGTCAGCAGACCATGATACTGGTAAATATCTATCTACTTAGTCCACTTATTCAGTGATTCAAAAATGTTTCAGTCAGTTAAATAAACAGAACTTTAGATTCTTTCCTCATGGAAAATCCCAATTTCACAGGCATTTTTCCACAGAAAATGGTTATTGTATAGAAGCTGTACTTTTCACTGATGGAAAATTTCTAAGCAGCTCTGTTATTTTCTTATTAATTTCTATTAGTTTGCTTACTGGTCAATTTACAAGTATTTAGACAGGAATCCATAAAGACAATGCTATAACAATTTTAATCATTCTTGTGCTATGAAAAGTTTATACTTATCTGACTCACTCCAATTGAATAATTCTTACGTAAAGAGTCAGACTCATGTTCTTAGCTATTGTTGTTTGTCTTGACCTTCTCTTGTGCCTGGAGTCACAAAGAGACATCACACAGTTTGCAGAAATTTCAGAGTGAGAAAATAGAGCCACTTGCCTCATGGTGTTCTCACACCTGCCTCCAGCCAGGAACATGCAAGTAAGTTAGTGAGATCTTGGCATGAAAATGCTAATGAAAATTGTGAAAATATAAAATGCAATCAAAATTGCAAAATACAGGAAAAGATAGGAAAAAACCCCCCTTGAACTCTAAAGGAGAAACTAGTGAGGAAGAACATAAAGTCAGGAGCTGACCAGAACTGTGTAAACTCTGGCATGATTACAAAATGACAGGAAATACGTTGTGATCCACAGGACCAAAAAAGCAGTTAGCAGAAGGGAATAAGCACTGAGTACCTGGCCTGAGATTTGACAAGCTGTGGTTTTAACTAGTGTTTATCATACAAGTTTGTATGTGATTCCTGATAAAGCAGTAGAAGAATTCATCTGCACATGTGGACAAATCTGAAGGTGCAAATGAATTTGCACATAAATATGAGTCCAGCACTGAGCTGACCAAAAAGCTGAGTAAATTATTCCAATTAAAGCATGTTTTCATGATGTGTCCTAAGCTAAAACAGTACAGTGTCCTCTGAAAATACCATTATATAAATCACCCGTCAGAGTGAGATCACTGTGATGGCAATTTTACAAACTTTATTTTTTATTTCTCAAATATGAAGTATATATAGATGCCACTGTATATAGACGGGAATGAATATGTCACTACTTTTTTTAGTTAGGTATTTTTAAACTACTAGGATGAATATATTTTCTATTTCAGTGATCATGTTATCAGAGAACCATATGAACATTGCATCTGCTTTATGCTGCTGTAATGAAATGTACAGGACCTAATTCACCACTTGGTTACTCCAATCTAATACCACTGTAACTCCACTGATATCTCTGTAATGAAATCAGGAGAGTGGAGTAGAACAGACTTGTTGTATTTGCTTAGGAGAGAGAAGGAAAAAAAGGTATTTTTGATCTCTTTAACTCAAACTCCTGTAAGTTTTCCCAATACTTTTCATTTCCCAGACATAAACTTTCCACATAAATAAAATGGATCCAGAGTAAAACCAGGTAACCACATACACATTGTTTATTATAGATATAGAGTAACTTGAAGTTACTTTAGTAATTAAAGTTAACAACAGGTAAAGCAACTGAGATACTTTTGCTAAGAATGCTTCTAGGATTTGGGAGCTAAGATAAGGCTTCCAAATCTATGCTTCTCTGAAATAGTTATAAGGAAAACCATGTTGATAAGTTTAAATTTGTATGTTATTGAATAACTGGCATTTTTTAGTGCAATTGTTATTCAGAATTTGAAAAAAAAAATGTTAGTATCTGTGGGGGAAAAAAAAAAACAAAAAACAAAAAAAAAAAACCCAACAAAAAACAACAGAATTTTATTCCTTCCAAAATAAGCCTTTAATAGAAAATCAACTTGATAGCCATGTAAATGTTTGGAAAACAGGAGTCCTATTTGCTGCTTATTTTCAAAAGGGCAATAGGGCTTGTGTCTTTCCTTTCTTGCTAGGGGCAAGCTTATATGAAAACACAAAAATTGCAGCTTATATTCCACCCAGTATCATAATCTTTTAAAAAATCACCAACTGAGATGTCAGAAACCCAGGGTGATGTGGCTTCAGGTGGAGTATAAACAGCAGGAGAAAATGAACTTTTAAAAAGCCAAGATGCTGCTTTCCTACAGCTCAATTTGCCCCTTTCTGAGCCAGAGCATTACTTCTCCAAAATTGTGTTGTTTTGCTTTTTTTTTTTATAAGCACCTGAGGGAGGTATTTAAATTTAATCACATTCAGGTTCAGCACTCATCATGGTGATAGTAAAACAGGTGTGGATCAGGGGGAAGGCAGGATTTGCTGATTTGTGAGATCCTATCACTCAGCATCTGCTAGCCAAATTGCCAGTTAATCATCTGTGGAAAAAAAAGAAAAATAAAAATCTTGTTTTGACAAGGAAAGCATTTTATCACCTGTGGAAATTGCCTTTTGAAATCCATAGCCTGAAGCCCAAATCTCTGCAGAAACTGAAAGGAGAAACCACCATCTGTATTTCCAGTCCCTTCTGTTCAAAATTCAGGTGATTGAGTAGATAGCTTTGTTGTAAGGTTCCCTGTGTTTTATTAGTTATCTTTGATTTCTGCCCTGAAGGTGACATTTCTTAGCACCCATGAAAGAAAATGTCTCCTCCATAGGAGAAAGCAACTTTACCTGTTGTTCTGGTCAAATTGAGACACTGTGCTCTGTTCATCGTCCAGCCTGCCCAGGCATGAGGCCATTCTTGTCCAGCAGCCAGGTTATACTGATGCTAACGAGCCCTGCTGAGACAACAAGGTCATTAAGCATGTTTGAAAGGTTTCTGGGTTGGATCTGGTTCATATATCTCTGGCAAGGAGCATGAGTAGACCTGGAAAGCAGCTGTCTGTACCTGGCTGTAGGAATATGTCCAGAGACCTGAAGAATTTAACAGGAAACTGTAAAGATTTAGATATTTTTTGTGGGAAAGAAAAACAAGGACATTTAAAAAAAAAAAAAGGAATAAAAACCAACCAAGAAAACCAAAGAACACCCAAGAAAGTCTGAAACATAACACAGGCTTTTCCCATGGGACAAGTTTCATACCACACTAGCACCTTCCCCTGAAGCGTCTGCTATTACCCACTGCCAAATTGAAAATACTTCACTATGTGGTTTAGAAATTGCTGTTTCCCCTTCTCGGTTGGTTGTAAGCTCTTTCATCTTCACAGGTACCAGTGTGTGTGAAGAGCAAGATAAATAGAAAGGAAATTCCACATCTTATTAATATAGAGCAATAACAAATCCTTCCTCAGCAGTTGTTTCACTGTGTGCTTTTCTTCCTCTCTGACTCTGTATTGACATTGAGCAAGTGGTCCAGGTCACTGTTCACTGTAGTGTTTGTACTGAATGAGATGTACAAGAAGCCTTACAGATCCTCACAACTGCAAAGGAAAGTAGAACAGATTCAAAATTGTTGTGATGAAGTGCACAATCCCTGTGCTTTAGTCGGGTAGAAGTCTGAAAACACAAAATACAGGGAGAAAGGACTATCTGTGAAAGGTGTTCTGCCTCCAAAGTTGGATAGATATGGATCAAATCACCAATGTGAATAAAAGCAATATGTAAAGTCCTTAGCTGGTCTTCTGGGAGCCATCTGCTCCAGCCCTACCTTGGTAGATTGGAACAGAAGTCAGGTCAGTATAAGAATCTCCTTCTGAAAACAGCTTTATTATTTATTTATTTATTTCCTTATTTATTTGTTTGTTTATTTTAGGGGTCAGGCAAGGTAGTACTGCAGGGTTTGGGGCATTTCCTCACTGATTGGATAAATAAAAGCTTGATTGTTATTGAAAACAATAGTACAACCAGGTAAAAAAGTCCTTGTTCGTAATGACAGGCTGTCTGCAGTTCTTAGAGAATGATTTGCAACCAGAGACCACTGTGTGGTCACAGGCTCAGTAGGTTGCTTTGGGGCAACAAGCTGTTCTTAAGTCTTGCACCTCCAACCCTCACTTAAAAAAAAAAGGTCGGACTACAGACAACTGCAGTGTGAAACACGCACCTCCATGAATTTCCAGACATAATCTGTCATGACAGAATGCCATCCAGAGGAACCCGGACAGGCTGGAGAAGTGGGCCCTGGTGAACCTCATGAGGTTCAACAAGGCCAAGTGCCTGCACCTGGGTTGGGACAATCCTCGTTATCAACACAGGCTAGGAGATGATGTGCTGGAAAGCAGCCCTGAGGAAAAGGACTTGGGGGTAGTAGTGGGTGAAAAGCTGGACATGAGCTACCAATGTGCAACTGAAGTTCCGAAGGCCAACTTCATCCTGGGCTGCATCAAAAGAAGTATGGTCAGACAATTGAGAGAGGTGATTCTGCCCCTCTGCTCTGGTGGGACATAACCTGGAATACTGTGTCCAGCTTTGGAGCCCTCGACACAAGAAGCTTGTGTACCTGTTGGACCGAGCCTAGAGGAGGCCACAAAAATGATCAGAGGGATGGAACACCTCTCCTGTGAAGACAGGCCGAGTTGGGGCTGTTCAGCCTGGAGAAGAGAAAGCTCCAGCTGGACCTTATAACGGCCTTCCGGTACTTGAAAGAGCCTATAAGAAAGCTGGGGAAGAACTGTTCACAAGGGTAGGCAGCAATAGGATGAGGGGTCGTGGTTTTAAACTAGAAAAGGGTTTAAAAGGATTTAAGTTGGATATCAGGAAAAGGTTTTTCAATATGAGGGTAGTAGATCATTGGAACAGGTTGCCCAGAGAGGCAGTGGAGGCTCCATCCCTGGAGATATTCAAGGTCAGGCTTGATGAGGCTCTGAGCAACCTGATCCAGTAAAGTTGTCCCTGCTGACTGCAGCAGGGTTAGACTAGATGATCTTTGAATGTCCCTTCCAACCCAATACATCCTATGATTCTAAGAATTCAACAGCCACAGATATGAAATGCACATGGAGAAGATGGCAGCTCAGAGCAGGTCAGCTCAGCTGGTTTTGATGCTTCCACACCCTTGATGAGCCTTTGAAGATTTGGTCACTTATTAGGGTTGCTCTCAAAGTTAAATGAATTTCATTAAATAGCAGATTTTTATGTTTCTGTTTATAACAAAAGACATTTGAAAACACGAAATAAAAGAAATGGGCTTAATTCAGTAATTTAGCGCAGCTTTGCAGCAGAAGGTGATGTAAGTAATGAGACTGACTTAATTTACCAGCCATGAGGACCAAGTTTCTCTGGGTTTAGCAAAGAATATTCCTCACAAACATGAATGCAGTGTATGCAAATACATTTATTTTACTGTTTCAGACATTTATCACTATCAGATTAATTATTTAATTTACTTTGTAAGCTGCTTTCACTGAGTAAACCTAAATTTCTGTTTAGCATGGTTCATGGTTAAACTGATGGATTTCTTTCCAGTGGAAGCTATATTTCAGTGGTGGGAAAACTTAAAAAAGGACAGGTAGTCCTGTGGCTAATATACTCCTCTGTGACTCAATAAATCCGATTGATCATAGCTCTTTTATTTCTCTGTCTTGAATGTCTCATCTTTAGTATAGGAATAAAAAATTTTTCTAGACACACCAGGAATTTTTTCAGGAAGTTACTAGATGAGAGTGTACATAAATATTGTCGTTATAGGCAATCACAGAGATAAAACACCCTATTTCAAAACATGCAACCAGCAGTAAAACTTTATTGCAACAAGTATGTTTTAGCACCATCTAGCTATCTTGTTAGGTAAGTCACTAGCTGTATAGTACTCATGAAAACTGATCCTATTCTAGGAAAAAAAAAAAAAAACCCAACAAACAAAAAAACCCCAAACCCACAACACAATTCTGTATTTTTTTTTCCATATTAGTTGCAGAATTTGATATTAAAATATCTGTAAATATTTATACATTTACAAATTAACAATTTTAAAATATATTAGTCCTCCAATCAGTGTCTCTGTCTTGTCTTAAGATGAAGGATGGAAGAGTGTTTACTGCTTGCCTCTAAGGGTTGTAAGGATTTAGTAGATATGAGTGAAATAAAATAGTTTTCACCATAAAGCAGTGCCACAGCTCAAGACATGAGATTGTTTCAGCAAACAAAGTCAGTGTGGGCTTTTAGAACCTGTGCAAGCTCTTTGAATTTGCTCACTACTATCCTTTGGTGTGACTTTATTTTGATTTAATTTCTCCAAGAGGATGTGGTGGGGAGGAAGAGGGAAGTGTGACTACTATGTTACAGTAAGATACCTGGGGACTGGTTTTCCTAGTAAGTCCCTGTTTGTAAGTGTAACCTCTAGAAATTATGGAGTTTGAAAAAGTTTGCCAATAAGCAGATGCAGCATCTAATAGCAGTGTCTGTGAGCTACTCTATGTGTGAATATCAAAGAGCACTTTCAGAGAAATTATCAGATAAACAGCAATCAATTATCAGATAAACAGCAATTATCCACACTGAAGACAGTGCCACCAGGCACCTGGGTCAGAACCATGCCCTATTCAGGAGTATCCTCCTGTCAGTCGTCCCTCTCTCCTTATTGCTGGGCCTGAGATGGCTAGTAGGCTACCTATGATGTCTTTTTGTGTGCAGTGCAGGGTTTTTAAGGAAAGAGGGAATTTAAGGTGAAATACACCATACTGAATAGTTCCCAATGGTGTGACTTAATGAAAATCACATATAAAAAGCAGTAGAGCTAAGAAGAGTGAGCAAGTGAATAAAGATAGCTGACACAAATATTACCTGCTGTGCATCTTCTGTGAAATTTCTGTGCTGATCTGGGAGTTGAGATGGTAATTGTTCTGGGTCCTGATCAAACACCCACTGTGTACAGTAAGTGTTTCCAGAGACTCAGATGTTCCGGACCTCCTTCTGTCATTTATTCATTTGTTTCCTACACATTTATTCTAATTTAATAATTGAAATTGCGTAGTTAGTCCTGGGACTTGACTAGAAAACAGCTTTGAGGAATCTCTTCAGGTATCTGAAAAATAACACTGAATTTGTGAACAATTGAAAAATAGGTCATTCAGTTGAAATACATAGCAGTTGAATATTTGTTAACACTGGTTAAATATGTCATTATTTTTTCTTTTACTGTTTTTTAATTTTTTTCCACTGATTTTTTTTTCCAAATAAGAGTTCTATGAAATAGCAGTTATAAACTAGTCATTACTTATGACCCTGTTAGCTATATGTGGGGGCAAAACAATAATAAATGAGATTAAATGGAGCCTTCAGTACTGAAGAAGTTTAATTGAACTTGGAATCCTGGTGTATTGGTCAGCAAGGAAACAGTTTGTACCGCTCAGAGATCCATCTGTACAGGTGAATCAACAGGCAAAAACCACCAAGAATATCTAAATGAAAGAGTAGACAGCATCTTCCTTCATGGGTCAAACCAGAAGACTCTCAAACTTAACAATAAAATTATCTTGGATCAGAGCCCAGTGATCTTTCTTTCTACTGGTATTTCTTTATGTTGCATATTTTCTTTCAAGAAAAATGTTTCTGTTACTATTTCTTTGTCAGGATTATTTTATTTATTTGTTTATTTGGGTACTATTTTAGTAGCCTTTTCTTTGTATTCCTCATGTAATCCACCCAATACCTGTGGCTGAGTTAAGTCCCCATTGACAAAGAAAGTTAGCAGGGACAATTCCTATTATGTATTTGTTTCTTTTTACCTGGTGCTGCAATAAGTTGGTTTGTTTGTTTGTTTGTTTGGTTTTTTTTAAGTGCTGGTATTTTATCCTGGTTGGAAATTATGTCAGAATTCTTGTTTTGTGCATTAATTGCACTGTATCTGATGTTTGCCATCTTACACTTAGTTTTCAAAATTTTTAACATATATGGTCTTCCAGCTATCGGTGATAAAACACAATGAAATAGGGAGTAAATCCCTATTACACCAGCAGGGACACTCCTGAGCCCAGAGTACCCTCATTTTTAGAGTTGGCATAGAAATTTCCCCGTTGTCCTTTAGAAAAAATGATTTTCATTTTTCATGGAATTTAATTGCCTTATGCTGCTTTCACTTATGCCAGCTCCAACTCTAATGTGTTCAATGTACCTATTCCTTCCAGGAATCTTGTCTGAAAGAAAACCCAACCTCATGAAGTCCTTTTCATTTCTTGAAGAGCTGAGATATTTAAATATGAAAGATGCTGAGGGTCTTTAGTAGGAAAATACAGAGTAAATGAATCACCTAAGAACTGATTCCATCAATTACATGTTACAGGAATGTAATAGAGAGTTTCAGTTGTGAAACTTATTTTTCTTGCTGTATATGTGCAGTGTATTTTAATAATTTCCTCTGTGTAGATACTGTTACTGAGCAGAGGCTCTCTGCTTTCAGGATAAATATAGGATTATAGATACTCAAACTATATAGTGTTAAATTTTTCAGCCACTAAAAGGTTATGCCTGAGGCATTACAAGGCTCATTCGTTTCAAATTTGGCAATTCACATTGTTGCACTACAGTTAACAGAATTTTGACACATTATGTTCAAATTTTCTGTTACAGCAGCAGGTTTCTGAGAGAACTTACATTGTGAATTATCCAGATTTACTGAAGGTTACTGTGTGATGAAGGAGGGCAGTATGCTTAAAAGAACACCTGTTAAGCAAATCAGAGTGATACAGGACATATCTTTTCTGGGCACTGAACCAAGGAATGACCAATATTTGTATAGGAAAACACTATTTATATAATGGAAATATTCTTCCAACATTTTAGGAAAGATAGATAAAACCCATATCCAAATATGAGACAGTGTTCTTCTTTTGGGAATGTGGGAAAGGGCAAGCCTGTAGCTGACAGATTGTCAAGCCTGTATAAACTTTGAAGTTCATGGCTTTTATAGGTTGAAGAGATTAATCTTTTAAAATAACATTCATGTTTATCATTCTCATGTAGTTAATCTGGGTGCACAGGAAAGCACTAAGGTAAACATACATCTGGTTAACAGCAGAGAAGAGAGCTCAAATGACCCAAACAGCACTATTTGAGCTTGTATATATGATCATTCGTGTGGCAGCAATAGTTTAATTCAGTATTATCTATTTTATTAGTTTTCATTTGTTCTGCATTCTGATAGTGCATAAAGGCTCTGATTGCATTTGGGGAGTTGTAGAATTTTACTTTGTTCAAGAATACTGGTAATTCAAGTAATACTGGTGCTTTGTAAGTCAATTTTTTAGTGAACATCAAATAAAGTGCCAATGTGTTTATCTCCAGCTTTGGGGTGAGTTTCCCTTCCTCATGAGAACATAAAAATCCCTGCAGAGTCGTACACTAAAATTATCAGAGGTCTACCTCATCCCCATACTGCATCTTTAGCGGTAAACAAGACTTTGGACACTGTATCCAGACCATCAGGTTTGATAGCTGCTGGACCTTTCTGCTGCTAAAGCATTTAATAACTTTCTGAGTTTAAAAGAAAAAGACGAAACCTGCCCATTAGCAGGAAGCACATCCTGCTTCTCAGGGCTGTCCCCAGAAGCAGTTGTCTTAGACAAGGCTTCCTTTTCAGGACCTGCTTTTTTGCTTTTCCCTTCTCCTATATCAGATTTTCTCACCTGATAAACTCAGATTTACCTTCTGCCCTATAGACCAGTGTCTAGTTGGTGCAACTCATATATCAAGGGAGAGCTTTTGCACTAGCATATAGTGAAGACACTTTACAGCAAATGATGCTCTTGTTAACTAAATATGGTTCCTCTCTTGTGCTCACCTTTACCTTTTCTGCAAGACTGCATTACTGTAGCACAGCAGTAAGAGAGGGAAAGGCCATTGTACTGGGCTATAAATAAGTATAAAAATCAGATTTAATATATTTAGTAAATATGTATATTAGTAAATTTAGTATATTTGTATATATAGTAAATATATATATGTGTTTAGTCTTGAGGAGAGAATCTGTTGCTTAAAAGAGGTTTTTCCATCTGAGACAGATAGAGGACATAAGGGATGAATCAGCCTGCAACGACTATGAGAAAAAAAAAGTCCCGTATTGAGAGATTTCTCAATTTATTTTGACTAGTCTCACTACCCTTTGTCTGCAACAAACACTGGTTCTCTGTGGTGACAAAATCTAGGGGATCTTGTGGAGTGACAAAGCCCTAAGCCTGGCAGGTGAGATGTCCACACCAGAAAAGAAGTCCTACTTGGTCCTCAAATCACACAACCACTCAGACTAGTATCTTCTTAAACATCCTCATGTCATAAACTGAACTGGAAGATTTCAGTAGACAAGATGGACTTTGAACATCTGAAAAGGGCTTAAATTCAGGGAAAAGATAGGTGCGTATGTGTATATATATATATACACATACACACACACACATTCTACACGTGTATGTTTTTACTCTTGTAAGTAAATTTTTTCCTAAGAAAAATAGGCTTACAAGCAATATTTCCAAAGTGTGTGTGTCTCTTGTTCATAAAATTACTTTTAGTGCAAAGTGTATTTTATGCAAATAGCATTTCAACCACTTGCTACCATTAATCAAATTGAGCTGTCAATGTAAAGGAGTCACATGCCATGTAAATATACGACTGCTACTCCAACAGTTGCCAGTTGCTGATGTCTGCTGATGCACAGCATGAGTTGTGCAGGCTTACAGCTGTCCGTGCTTTCATGGCTTTTCACAGTGACCCCATGCTCAGATGTCCCTGGCCTTCTGCTTTCTTTCAGGGCTGTAAAATCAGCTTCACCTCCAAGCTTCTCTGTGGGTAGGAGATGTCCTGGGTCTTTCAGGAAGAGAGCAGGCATCATTGTAATGGCATTAAAGGAAACAAAAATTGTTTCCTTGGAGCAACAAATTATACCAACATTAAGCAACAATTACTGTAATGAAAATTATTGAAGCAGCAAGGTATCATACAAGCTGTGTACATCTGGTCTGTTCATCTGCTTCTTTCAAGAGTGCTTCATGGACAAGAGACAAGCACAGTGGTTTTTGTCATATTTTACTAGAAGGAAAGCAGAGGATGCTGTTCTCCCTCATAAGGTTCAATTTTGGCCTCTTGAAGGAAAAAAAAAAACAAAAAAACCATCTCATGTAAACACGTATTTGTTTTTCTGTAAGTACAAGCTAGGTGTCTTCATGTTGTAATTGCAGCAGACGTAAGGAAGGTTAGAATAAGAAAAACTAGGTACTGCAAGAATAAGTCTTTAATCATTTAGTAGTTGAGAGTGTGTTAGGAAGTCCCATGCTGCTAAAAGATGCCATCTTGTAAATGAGATGTAAATTGGAGGTCCTGACTGTTTGTCAGGATTAAAGATTATATGGAGAACAGTGGCAATTAGCTCTAATGTTCTGCCAAATTCTGGTGTGATTTTTTTTTTTTTTTTTCCCCTGAATGGAGAAATTCCCATTAGAACTGATGTCAGATTGTTCATCCTTGTCCTAATGTTTGGTAGTGTGAATTGTTAGCTTTCACTCCTTAAATTAGTACAAGTTAGTGGCTACCAAGTCATATGAAAGCCTTGTTTCTACTTTCAGCTGGCTAAACAGACAGTTTGATGCTTCTTTGTGCATTTGGCTGAAGGAGTTTATTACCTTACAATCCTTCCAGCCAAACTGCAATGTTGGACAACACAAATACTCTTATTCTGCTTCTATACTATGGTTTTCACCACTGTTGAAGGTAGTTGGTAGTAACTGGAATAAGACCAGGGCAGATTAAATAATGCTTTCATAAAATCATGCATGCAGTTTGGCTGTGGGAGCAGGACTCTTGTGTTTGACAGATGCTGTTGGACAGCACGTCTTGGTGACATCTTGAATCGTATCCAGAACTGTTATTTGATAATGCCTTACAGAAACCTTCAGGTATAATACTTGACCGAAAAATACAGAGGAGGGAAAATAATAATAACAAAAATAGACAAAAATCTACTAGTATATTTGGTTGATTAATCATCAGACTGCAGATAGCTTTTTTGTTTCACATCTTAGATTGTTTCACATCTCAGATTGTTTCAGTTATTCCTATGATACCATAACTGACTGGGCATGAAGCTCCAGTTCCTCCTGTTAATTCCCCAGGCTGTGTGCATTGGTATACATATCCTTGCGATGTCTGATCTTCTGCTTTACATCTTGGGAGGCAGCTAAGGAACATTTGTTGTTGCTCTGGTTGGCCTGGCTTATTCCCCAGTTGGTTGCAGTGGTGTGAGAGTTGTTACTTTTGACCTCACCCTCTAAATCCTACAGTTTAAAACCTGGTCCTCATCTTTATAGAGGGAGGATGGGGGAGTATAAATATGTTACAGACCTATGTAAGACAGCCTTTGGCAGATTTTGTTTTCTGTTTATAGTCAGCAGTTTTGTAAAGCCCTTTGTAGACATTGAAAATTTGCATGGGCACGCATAAAAGAACATTCAAAGAAATTTCTTTCCTCGTGTAATATCCCTCCCTGCAAAATGTACCTTTCAGCGTACAGACTGTTCACTTTGACTGATAATTTAACGTCCTTCACACTGCAATTCAAGAAATGGACCTTGAATCTCTCTGGATGGAGGACAAAGGGAAAAAGAAAAGCTTTGTCTCTTTGGATGAAATAATTATTTACTACTAAGCTTGGGAGCTGTAGTGCTACATCTTTTGAATTAAAACAATAATACTTGGCTGCTCATGTAAAGCTTTCTAAAAATGTGTGATGGGCTAACATGACTGTGTTTATCCAGTCCCATAATTTTTCATTCCACACTCAAACTGTTCATCCTTCTGTCTCAGAGCTGTCTTTCACCTCACCTTTGGAGGCAGATGTGCTACCCTGAAGCAGTGCCGCACCAGGTATGCAGCTAGGGAGTTAATTGTACTGATCGTTACCAGATTGGTTCAAATAGAAAATGCATAGTACTTCAGTTATCCTTAATTAAAATAAGCAGTATGTGTGCTCTGTTCCAGATGAGACAACCTGATGAAAAAAAGCAGCAGGTAATCATTATGAAGCAGGTAAACAAGGCGTTGGTAGAGCTACAAAGAAAATAGCGGAAACTCTTAGGGATAATACATTAGCATTAGAGAGTAGGGAAAAGAAAAGTGTAAAGTGATGTTTATTCTCTAATTTATCTTCAGAAGCCAATTGGTAAAATGGAACTTTCTTTTTTTCCTACCTTTCACATAGACATAAATATTTAAATATGTGCCGGGAATTTAAAATTCAAGCTAAAACTCAGAATTATGACCCAGGCAAACAGTAATCCAGACATAAAGCAAGAAAGTTCAACATAGTGACAATCAAAAAAGCAATTCAGAGTCAGTTTATGTTTCCTGACGAGCAAATGAGCAAATAATGAAGATCAGGTTGGACAGAAGGTAGTGATTAGGAGTTCAACGTGTTCCTGGTGGACAGTTACAAGTGGCAATCCTCAGGGACTGATATTGGTCTGTCACTCATCATCAGTGACCTAGGCCATGGGACAGAAACGAATCTCAGCAATCTCATAGACAACATCAGATTGGGGAGAACACTTAATACACTGGAGAGCAAAGCTGTTTCTCAGAGGGATCTTGACAAGCTTTAGGAATGGGCTGACAAAAACATGAAGTTTAACAAAAGTAAATGTGACATGCTGTACTTGGGATGGAGTTAACCCCATGCAACAATACAGACTAGGGCACAACTAGCTAGCAAGTAGCTCCACTAAAATATCCTGGGAATTCTGGTGGACAATAAATTGAATCCAAGTCACACTGGGCCCTTGTGATGATAAAGGCTAACTCCACGGTGGTCTGTATTAGGAAAAACGTAGCTAACTGGTTGCAGGAAATTATTATTTTTATCTGTTTGACACTTGTGAGGATGCATCTGGAGTACTGCCCATGTTGGGGCTTTCCAACAAAGCAGAACAAACTGGTGCAAGTCCAGCTGGCTGGCGGGCTGGAGTACATGATGTACAAGGAGTGGCTTAGGGAGCTGGGTTTGTTCAGTCTGAAAAACAGATGGTAAAAGGGGAGGTTTATCACTGTCTTCAAATACCTAATGGGAAGTCAGAGAGAAAACAGAGCCAGACTCCGAGAGAGGCACAATGATCAGATAAGAAACAAAAAGCACAAATCACAGCAAAGGAAAAGGGAAGGAAGAATTACCCACAGAGGTTGTGTATCTCCAGCTGTGGAAATAATTCAGAACTGAAGTGGAAAGGCGCTGAGTAACTCCATCTAATGTTGAAGTTAGCCTTGCTTTGAGCAAAGTTTGGAATAGTAGACATCATAGTTTCCTACCAATCTAAATTAATCTCTTATTCTACCTACTTCACATATACCTTGTTCAAACAGTATTCTTAGAGTTGTGGATTAAAGGCTTTGTTGCTGTTTTTGCCATCAGTATTAAATTCAGGTGTAGAAATGCTGCTTTAAACTAAAAAATAAATAGTTATGTGCTGGAGTATGTCAGTAATAAAGTAACCAGTCCCATTCCAACAGTTTTTGTTCCAACAAAATCCTTGGTATTTGTATTTGAGAAAGTGAATACAGGAAGACACGATTCACTAGATAGTGATAACTGAAGAGCAAAGCCATTAAATATGTCTTGAGTGGGAGAAATATTGTGTAAACTTCTTGTCTCTGATATTTCTTGTTTAATTCTGTTCTCTAAAACCTTCAGGAGATAGGGAAGGTATAAATCAGCAGACTCTGGGAATATATACCTACTATGTGATAATGACAGTGATCTTGGACTAGTTGTCAATAGCTAATGTTTATTATGGTCCAAAAGTTGAACAGAATTGTAGGAATTGTCATAATCAAAGCATGCATGGACAACAAACAGTGAGGACATTAAGGTGGAGAGCAGCAACTAGAGACAAAGGCAGGAGGGAAGCAAGAAGGAAGAATGTACCATTTGGCAAACATACAGGAGATTGTTGAATCTAATGGAGTGTTACATAAAAAATTATTTTCATCAGTGCACGCTACAGAATGCACTGAGAGTTTAGGTGGGAAATAAATTGCAGGAGATACACTTTTGATCTAGGCGGTGTAACTTTAGCCAGAGGGTCTGGAGTGGAGATCACAGAAGTGAAATTGCTACTCTGAAGCTTGGAGTTTTTTGGTGAGTTTTTTGGTGAGTTTTTTAATATGCTTGGGCTTGTTTTTGTTTTTTTTTTTTAAACTGACAACTCATCAACAGAACCCCTAAAAAACCCTCAAACTCCCCAAAAAATCCCAAACTATGGGAACTTTTCCAGTGATTTAGACATGCAATTGGTCTCAGTGCATAAAACATGTCTGTATTTGTCTTCTTTAGGACTGTGTAACAAAGAACAGAGGTCTCAAAACATTCGGGGTCTAACCTTCCCTGCACTGATCTTTGGTAGAGGTCTTCTCATGAATTAGACTGGCATGTGTTAAGAACTCTTTTTTCTAAAGTAGAACCTCATGCTGCTAAATAGAGAAGACCTGGGTCTCTGCTGCACATACCTGTCTCTTGCCTTATCTGTGTCATTAACTATGTCCTTCGGTACTGACTTGACTCTGACCAGCTCAAAAAACTGTCACCATACTGTGGTGCCTATTGTGTTTTCCACGTGCTTGTCTCTAAATCACAGAGTCGCAGAATGATAGGAATTGAGAGGGACATTGAAAAATCACCTAGTCCAACCCTCCTACCAGAGCAGGATCACCTACAGTAGGTCACACAGGAACATGTCCAGGTGGGTTTTGAACATCTCCAGAGAAGGAGACTCCACAACCTCTCTGGGCAGCCTGTTCCAGTGATGTGCAACAGATATATACATCAAGTCCCAGCTCTCCCTGTTTGTATTCAAAGTTGTAAATTATATATGTTTGCCCTACATGTCCATTATCACAATCAACTCTTAATTCTTCTATTTTTCTCTGCCAATTGCACAAGGCTTTTCTCTTTCTTTCATGTTCCTATAAATGGGTGTTCTCTGCCTCTCTAAAGCCTATTCACTTATTAATGTGGACTTCAGAAATTAATTTCCACCAGCCTGTATGGATGGTTAGTTACTACAGCATCTGTTAAAAACCCCTAACCATTCTTCCTCCCAGTAAAAGGCCTGACCATACAGAGATTTTTCACCAAGATCTTTATTTCATACAGTTACAAGACACCTTTGAAAACTATAACTGACTTTGTTTCTTCTCATCCCCATCAGTGGCTCACACAACACACACAACAGTAGATTTTCTCCTACACCAGCTGTTTGGGGACATACTAAAGGGGCTAAGCCAGGCTACTCACATATGTTTCAAAGTTGATTCCTTCCTATTTAACCTCCCAGCTAGAAAATTAGTAAACACAGCTTCATCTTTTAAGTTGCCAAGCACTTTGCATTGTAGATCAATGTTTGCAAAGACTTTGAGGATTGTAGTATCTGTTTCTTTGGTATCTCTCTTAAATTAAATGCTACAAATAGTTGCATATTTATCAATGCATTCTTCAAAACATCTATGTGGCTAATTTATGAATGACAAAAATAGGGTTTGAGGAAAAAGATTTTAGAAATTTTTAGCAGGTTGTGTTCATATTATACAAACATTACGATTATTTCTGGGGGGTGAGTTTGCAGTTGAAAGCTAATATCTTAATTTTTCCTTCAATAATAAAGAGATAAAGCCTTTAAAGTTAGTTGCTAAAGTGATGGCTGTTATTGATGATTTGCACTGTATTAATCCTGATTTATTTCAGCCAAGCTATGGTGTTATTGCAATTGAGTTATAAGTGAAATATATATTTTTACCCCACCTGCCTCTGAAATTTTGTACTTTTTCTTAATTTCCAGCATTAAATATTTAAGACCTTCTAATTTTTCTTTTTCTTTTATTTTATTTTTCCTGGAAAAACTAAAGAGCAAAATACCTTCCTAGTATCCTACCTACCTCTTCTCCACAACAGTTGCCTAGGATATCAGAAATCCAGTTTGTCAAATTTATATCAGAGAGTATAACAGTTTTGTAAATGTTTCTTATTGGTGTAAAATGACTCAATTATTGGGAAGCTGGGAAGCTATTATCTGTCTTTCCTTTTTAATAGAAATTCCAATATAGCTAGAAAAAATCTCTAATTAAAAAAGGTCACTCCAAGAAAAATAAAAATGTAATTGTAAAATGTTAGTTTTGATGATCAGAGTTTTCTGAAAGAAGAGTTGGTAGTAAATAATTTCCAGCCAGCTTCATAAGAAAAATCAACAAAAAAATACCAAACTGTTGGCCTGTGCCCAAGAGCACTTGTGTTTTCTAAGTCAAATGACAGCTCAGTCCTGTGGATAAGTTAATATAAAGCATAAACACACAAATACTGCTGCACTTATCTCAATAATTATTTGATGATACCAGTAAAGAAATTTTCTTTATTCTTCTGAGGGACAGAGGATCATTTTCCTGAGAGAATGTTGTAGAAGATCTTATCATTAGGGAAAAAAAGAAAAGAGAAAAAAATATTATGAATATAAAAAAAAAACCACCCTAGCACTGATTTTTTTCTGTGTGACAATCACCTTGAAAATTCCCAGATACCAGAGTACAAAACCATATGTCACGTTGCAGTTTATCTCAGTGACATGAAAACTGGAAAGCTGTTTGTACTGTTAACTAATCACCAACACCAATCTGCAATACATTGCAGAGCTTATGAAAGCTCAGTTTGTTTCCCAGCTTTCAGAAATGCAGCAGGAGAGCATCTACTCTACCAAAAAAAGCACAAAAACATTTTATGAGTCATGTCAAATACATCTTATGTGAAGGAAATTTGGAAGGCCACTTCAAAGCCTGTGCAATGCATTAGACCCATTAAACACTCTTGAAGACTTAAGTGAAATTTAAAAAGCTTGTAGGCCTTGTGAGTGAATTTTGCAATTAAAGAGCCAATTATGAACTCAGCACTGCTCCCATTGAAGTCATTGGCAATGCTGGCATTTCTGTTACTTAACACTTCTTTTTAACTTAGTAATTCAAACAATTAACTGCCTAGTTGCCTAGGGAGAATAAATATAATTAAAACGGTGCAGCTTTTCATTATTGTTGTCTGCACAAATTAATAATCTTAAGGAATTTATCTAGCAAGGAAAAAATAGTTGACTCGGAAAATAGTTAAAGGAGACCATTATTTTTCTAATTTAAATTGCTATTATTAGGAAAAAAGAATAAAAAAAAAAAATCCCAGAACTTCTGACTATGAAGTATTAATTCTCTAATGACTTAAAAGGGATAGATATGAAGTTATATGAATATTTTAGGCATTAACGGAAAATGGAGATAGCTTAGATAAAAAGACATTAAAAATTAATCTTATGCTGAGTTGTCTATGATCTAGGAAAATATATATATATATAAGAAAGAGCTAACAAAGCAAGTGCTTTTTAGATTACATATGTGGATTGGTAATTCTTCACTCAAGAAAATTAACCATACATCAGTAGCTGATCTCTATCAACATGCAATGTAGCATATTTTAAGCAGTTCTTAAGTAATAAATTTTTTACATTTCTTAAATTACACAGAACAGCAAAGTAAAATTAACAGATCAATTAACATATTTCAATAATTTGTATGATAATACCAAATAAACCTACAAAAAGAGCAAAGCCTCTTCTTTCAGAGGGAAAAATTCCAGAAAAGGTCATCTGCAAATCTGTACATCAAATTTTTCTTAGGGCAATAAAAGATTATTAACTCAATATGTAAATTTGAAAAGAGCATTCCTTGTAGGTTTGGGTTTTTTGTTTTTTTTTTTTTTTAATATTAATAGCTACAAGTTACTCTAATAAGAAAATCAACTAGGTGATTCTTTGATTTGGACCATCAAGCCCATGCCTAATAAGAACTTGCATTCTTCTCATTCTTAGGATTTTCAAAGGAATCTAGTATATAAAAATTCAACAGAGAAGTACTATAAAGGTATTGATAGGGTGTTTAAAGGGATATAACACTGCCACCTTAAAGCACTGTTCAGTAATTTGGAAGTGGCCTATGGGCAAGGTCCAGTGTTGGCATATAAATTCTGTAACTGGCTTCACCAGAGAACCAAAAAAAATATAAGTATGTTGTTGGAAGCAACATGACTCCATGGTATACCTAAATTTATAATGTACTTTACCAAATCTACTTACTAGAAGTGTAAACTGAAAATTAATTTGAATATTTAGTTGTCATATTTGGACTATTTCTTTACAGACCATCTATCTGTTGTTGAAGAGTAGTATTAAATTAAATGTAATATAGCAATTTAATATCGGTTTTATTTGTAAATTATAAAACAATTCTTTAAAATATTCTGTAATTTAGTGCATATTTTCATAGCATCTATCTCAGATAAGTGGTAGAGGTAGTGATTGGGAAAAGGAAATAATTGCTACCACTCTTCTGTGGATGAGGAATCAAGAGAAGATCCTGAAAAGTTTATAAACATCCAGTTGGTTCAGTGTGTGACACAGAAAAATATGGAGCTAAATAAAATGCCCACAGACTGAATGAATGCAAGTCTGCTTGATAAACCCTGGTAGCAATAGGAACTTAGTTTGTTATTTTGATGTGTCCCAACCTTTACTCAAACTGGCTTATGTTCCTGTGTGCGTGTATCTGCAGGAGAAATGGCTGATTGCTGATGCTGGAGTCATGGAAGGTTTTTGTTGCTTCTCTTTCTACAGACAGACCTCTCTAGACTGATTAGAAATTAAAGTTAAACTATTTTTTTTCTTGACAGCAGTCTGGAAGCACAAGATGTAGATAATTTCAGCTGGGTTTTAAGTGATTGTTCCTGTTTTAAATGTAAGGATAATCAGATTTAATGTCCTATATTCTTAGGGGAAATAATGGATTTTAGTGGGTCTGTGCAATTTTCCCCGATACAAATTTCCTGATTGATAGTTGGAACCATGTTTTATTTATTATTTGTCTGCCTGGCCACAATATATTTTCTAGTCTTGTATCTGTTGAAGAAAATCAGCATCTATCAAACATCTAAGCCAGTTTATTAAATTCACAATTCTGACTACCACTTTGGAAAATTATGCAGTATCTTTAGTGCAGTTGGTACTAACTGGTAATCAGAGTCCTTTTAATTAGCTCTAAGTATGGCTTTTCATAGCATATTACTCCTGTAACCAAGGTCATTTAAACTATAATTTCTTGAGCAGTGTAAATCAGGAGCACACATTTTAAAAAGAAAAACAAGCTGAATCTATAATCAAAAGTAACATTCAGCGGTTACTCTTGGCTTCTTATCCATTAATTAAGGGAAGTTTTCTTTTGAATTATAACACAAGTCAGTTTTTCTAGATGGTTCATTAAAGGCCAGATTTTATTACATATTACATGCTTTATGCTTTTCACACAAACTTATTATATTGCTCAGAGAAGGTGATCTTTTAAAGCACATTAGACTAATGTTCCTGAAACTCCATCTAATGTAAGTTTTATTGAATTGCTGTAACTAAAAAGGTCACCTAATGATTTGTTCAGATAATGGATTTAGTGAAAGGAAAACAAAATGAATATGTTATTGTAGTAACTCTGACCTTGAGATACATTTATAGTTACTGAGATTTATTAATTTAGCTACAAATGAAGAAACTAAAAAAATATTTGTAATACTACTGCCAGTTTTTAACAGTGGGTCTAATGCAAAGCAAATGAAAATGATATTTGTTTCAGTTTTGTGAAGTGCATTACATACAGTACTAGCTAATAACCTAAAGCAGCTCAGCAACACTTTTTTTTTTTTTTTTTTAAGGTCACTATAGAAACTTACCATAAATTTATGTCTCATAAAATAGCTTCTTGTTCAGACAATAAGTCCCAACTTTCACTCACTTGCATTTGCTCTCTCATTTTCTTTGGACAATTTTACATCACCAAACACAAGAACTGAGTAGACACCTAATCATATCTGGATTGTAAAGTGCTCAAATACTACAGCAACGCAGCAGGAGAATACAAAGAATAGTTACTTACTCTGCTTCAGTGTTAAGTGGGTGAGCTGCTTAATTCCCTCATTCTAGCAAAATGTAGAAAACATCTTTCTCAGTTTTGTCTTGCATATCTTTAGCACAAGAAGCTCTATACCATCTGTGATAGAAAAAGAAATGTGGTGCATCACTCTTCACAAAAGTGACCCCTGGGCCCTATTAACGAATAATCAACAAAGAAACATATTATTATTCTCAAAATATAGGCTAGTGACTTTAAATAAGTAAAGGAAATTATTCCAAATAGATCTTTTTGTTTTCCTAAACTTGAATGTGAGGGTATGGTAAAGAGTTGAGAAAAGTAAGAAAGACTTCACACTGGCTCTACTAATAATGTTTCAGAAATCTTGTAAGAATTCTCCCTTGTGGCTTTTCTATATGAACTTCTCAAGAGTGGAATTGTAAAGGAGAAATTTTTAACAACTCTGGAGGAAAAAAAAAAAGCCAAAAATCAAACTAACCAGTAGTAACTTTAAAAATTAAAAAGGAAAATCTTTAACATTTCCACAGTCCCATTTTTTACTGTGCTTATGATAGAATTATGGAATCATAGAATCACTAGGTTGGAAAAAACCTTTGAGATTATCACATCCAACCGTACCTGTCCACTACTAAACCATATCTCTGAGCACTTCGTCTACCCATCTTTTAAATGCCTTCAGGGATCATGATTCAACCACTCCCCTAGGTAGCCCCTTTCAGTGCCCAACAACCTTTTCAGTAGATAAATGTTTCTTGATATCCAATCTGAACCTCCCTTGGCACAACTTAAGACCATTTCTTCTTGTCCTGCCAATTGTTATAAACACCCACCTTGCTACACCCTCCTTTCAGGGAGTTGTAGAGAGCAAGAAGGTCTCCCCTCAGCCTCCTTTTCTCCAGGCTAAACAATCCCAGTTCCCTCAGCTGCTCCTCATAAGACTTGTTTTTCTGCCCGTTCACAAGCTTTGTTGCCTTCTCTGGATAATATAATAGAATCATGTGGTTGGAAAAAACCATTGAAATAGTTGAGTTCAGCTGTGCCTGTAAAGAAAACTGGGGACAGGAGAGTTACTTAAAATCTTAACAATTTTGCTTGATTGGTAATGGAACATACTCAAGATGTAGGAAAGGAAACAAGGGATAGAAGATGACACTGCATAAGGTAGAATTGGAGTTTAGTTGTACACATTTACAGGCGACTGCCATAGAGCAATAAAAAAAAAAAAATAATGTTGAGATAGGTGGTAACTTCTCTCCATCTCACTGTTTTTTAAATCAAGAATGGGTACTTTTCTGTTATAATGATTTTGCTAAACACAATTAATGGTGTTCCATACAAGCTTACTGGGTGAAACTGTGGCCCTTAGACAGAATATTAGGGATTGGAAGGGACCTCGAAAGATCATCTAGTCCAATCCCCCTGCCGGAGCAGGAACACCTAGATGAGTTCGCACAGGAAGGTGTCCAGGCGGGTCTTGAATGTCTCCAGAGAAGGAGACTCCACAACCTCCCTGGGCAGCCTGTTCCAGTGCTCTGTCACCCTTACTGTAAAGAAGTTCTTTCTCAAATTTAAGCGGAACCTCCTGTGTTCCAGCTTACACCCATTGCCCCTTGTCCTATCATTGGTCATCACTGCAAAGAGCCTGGCCCCATCCTCCTGACACTCACCATTCAAATATTTATAAACATTAATCAGGTCCCCCCTCAGCCTCCTCTTCTCCAAGCTAAAGAGCCCCAGCTCCCTCAGCCTTTCCTCATAAGGGAGATGTTCCACTCCCTTAATCATTTTGGTGGCTCTTCGCTGGACTCTCTCAAGCAGCTCCCTGTCCTTCTTGAACTGTGGGGCCCAGAACTGGACACAATATTCCAGATGTGGCCTCACCAGGGCAGAGTAAAGGGGAAGAAGAACCTCTCTTGACCTACTGACTACACCCCTTCTAATGCACCCCAGGATGCCATTGGCCTTCCTGGCCACAAGGGCACAGCGCTGGCTCATGGTCATCCTGCTGTCCACCAGGACTCCCAGATCCCTTTCCCCTTCACTGCTCTCTAGGAGATCATTTCCTAACCTATACTGGAACTTGGGGTTGTTCCTGCCCAGGTGCAACACCCTACACTTGCCCTTATTATATTTCATCAAGTTTTTCCCTGCCCAGCTCTCCAGCCTGTCCAGGTTTCTCTGGATGGCAGCACAGCCTTCTGGAGTGTCAGCCACTCAATCATAGACATCATAGTTTAATGGTCTCTTTCAGACTTAAAATTTATGAATGCTTTAGGACAGTCATTTTTTGTTTAAATATTCCCTTGAAAGACAAAGTGTGAAAGAGATACATTATTACGCATGTGCACTGATAAGATAGGTCATTTTCTGAGAGGACAGATAATCAGTGATGTTGAACACACTTCTCAGCTTACTTTTTGAATGTACAAAACTGTCTTTTAACCTTGAAATAGAAAATATTCTTTATTTTGCTCATTTTTTGTTAATCAAGAAGTAACTAAATACACAGAAATAATGGGAAGGCTTATCAATTACGACAACTAGAGATAAAACAACAGGTGATTATCATAAATGCAGGTGTCTTCTCTGAGGACATCAAAAGCTAAGTGAGATAAATCCCACTGTATGCACCATAGCACACTGCAGAGTGACTGTTACACCTGCTCCATGTCAACTGGGGGCTGCTGCCACTCCATTATCAGCCCCACTGACAATGATACGATGTCTTCCCACTCACCAGTTCAATGAAGAAGGGAAAGGGAACTGCTTGGAGACACGTGCTTGGTGTGACATGTTAACTTAAGAGAATTTGAATTTCTGTGTTCTTAGACTCTTGTGTTGTACCTTGATAAGGTGCTGCTCCTTAAGGGTAGGTCAGAACATGTTATTTTACTTTTTTTCCTTCACTCTGTTATTTACATAAGCTATTCCTCATGAGCTTGTAGGTGCTAAACAGAAGTGGTTCCTCGCATCCAAGGTATTTTATCATACCTGCTGTGGACAGGTGATTTTTATTTTGCATTTCTTCATTCTTAGTGTAGTCTTCAAAACTCTTCAATTTACAATACATTATTATTGTATTAGTAAATGATATTTTTTTATCCTTTCTTTCTTTTCCACTTTTCTGGCTGGGATGTTTCTAGGACAATATTTTGATTGGAGAAACAAAGCTTGTTTTTGATTAAATGAATCAAATCAAAACTTACAATATGCTTCAAAACACTGAAAAAACCACTATCTATGACACATATCCATTCAGAGCAAAATCTAGGTTTGGTCAGGTGTATCCCCACAATACACAATTTTCAAGTATAAATAGAGACTTAATGAAAACGTTTATCAAAGGCCACTTTGGTTATTGCTATATGTGGATCTCAGGCACTTAAAAAATAGCTTTTGCTTTACTCGGGTGCAAGTTTTGTCAAAACGATAATACTGAAGATATTTGTGCTACCTTCTTGGATGTGGCAAAATGTTGGAAGCCTTTCCCTATAGCTATACTGGCCTTTCCTGAGGTGTGCTGGCACAGCCACAGCTTCCAGTGCCCTCTGAAGCAGCTTAGTGGCATGGGATTGAGTTGATGCATGAGTAGCTTGATTTAATCTCTGCATGTTTGTTCACCTGTATCTTTGGAAACTGACTGAAGTTTTAGCAAAATTCACAGATAGACTTTTTTTTTTTTTCCCTGCTCTGGAATTCAAGGTTTGTTTTTGTTAGTTTATCACTATTCCTAATTAGCTAGTAATAGACTACCAATTACTTATGTATATTAGAAGTAACATACAGAAACCCTCCTTTTAACTATTATGCATTGATACATTTGCATTTTAGTTTTACATATGTGTGCTTCTATAACAGTGAAAGCCTACAATAGGCTTACATCAGGATCATTGGCTGTTTGATTAGTAATAATTACATATTCTGTTCGGGGGAGGTGATTATTCAATCTTAATTCTAACACCAAATAACTGTTACAGAGGAACAACCATGTCCCTTGCTGACAAATGGACCAGGACTTCCACACTTTTCCTGCATAGTTTTATGAGCACATCTATTGCACTACCCTTATGAAAAAGCCTGTAATTTATTTTCATTGGGACACTTAATGCTCCCTTACGAACACATGGTAGAACATGGAAGAAAAGTGAGATCTGTGTGTTTTGAGGTAGAATCAATCATGTCTTATTAACCATACAAATGTTAGGGATCTTGTCTAAGCCAGTCATGAGGTCAGCTAAGTGAGACAAGATTGTCCAGACAGTCCTTCATTAATCTTAGTTGTCTATTTTAGGATTGAATGAATCTGGAAGTGGTTGACTGTCTCCGTTGCTTACAGAAAAAAATTAGAAGCCTGGTTTAGAATAAAAAGCCCAAGTTTTCTGTGACAAGGTATGCAAAATGAATCCCAGCCCTGTGGTCTTCCAAATGCAAGTGGATAATCTCTGGATTACATAAAAAGTGAATGACCACTTAGGTCTTTCTAACCATCACCAAAATTTCTTAGAATTTCAGAATAACAAAAAAAAACAAATAATGTATTTTTATGTCTGCATAGTAATGTATTGTAGGAGTGATCTGAAAACATCAATAATTGGTTTATGCAGAAAAAAGTCTGCCTGTACAAAAGTAATTATACTTCCTTACCCTTGTTTGTCCTGTGAACTGAATGAGGTTTTGGTAGTCTGATTAAGGACTTTCATAATATGTATGCACAAGGAGACTGATTCAAGGTTGTATGGGCAAACTGAAATATAGCACATTCTAACTGTAAAATCCCTAATTTCTCAATTTTAATGGTTCTTATGTGTGACTAATTAACTTAAGCTATGGTATTGCTGATATAACAATACAGATCTTCAAGCAGAACTAGTATTGCTGCGTGATTCTGATGCACCATCTGAGGTGTTTTACTCCTGCCTTTTTAGCAGACACTCTTGCACATGACAAACTTTCCCAAAATGTCATTCTTTGTGTTTTACAAATCTTAAGTGTGTTCACAACAGCCAGCTGGCTGTTTCCTCATCATTGCAATGGGTCAAATGTAACTTGCCCTGTTTGGAACCTTCTTCATAACACATTTTTGATGCTCCTACTGTTTTATCTAAGGAACTTGTGTGTCATCAATACATAACTCAACCCTAAATCTTTTTTGGCTTTATCAGAGACTATTTTAGTAATTGTAAACTTACAGGAACAACATGGTTTTCATTATTGGTGAAACACTAACACCTCATCTTCTTGCAAAAGAAGGTAAAAGAGGTGGCAAAGTTTGACTTGAATATCTCAGTAATGCTTATGATATATTGGGAAAACACATCTGGATGAATAGAGAGGATAACAGTTACTACTAACAGCTAAATATGAGGCACTCACACATACACTCATCTAGACAATACAGAGGCTGAAAGAAAAGACAAAATTAGGGGATTTCACATCTTGTTTCCTAAGAGTTACATTTAAGTATAATAATAACAACCGAGAAGTACTTCAGAACCCATCCTTTCCATGGGTTACAAGATATTCTATATTTTAGCCTTAATTGTGTTCATAAGAGATCAGAATAGTCAGAGACAGAAAATAATGTTTGGACATTTAGGCCACATCCTAGGGAACAAGACTGTTCTATAAAACCTTATATTGCTGTTTTCTGCCCTGCTTTTGAAAACTCCATATGGTTGGTCAGCTGCCTTTTGGGAAATATTCTACAACATAAATCAACTGTCCATCACTATTATTTACTTTTCCTAATTTTTGTGAAAATTCTCTATCCACCTTTCATTTCTTCATTCAGAGCTGCTCTGTTGTATTAGATATTTTTTTCCTCAGCTTGATGCTACTCCTACTCCATTACTGTCAGTGTGTGGTTAGCCATGCTGAAAATAAGTACTAGTTTTCTTTGTAAATAAAAAAAACAGTGGGGATAGAAATGGAGAAAATTTCTTGGTGTGAGTTGCAGAGAAATTCAGACTAATGACACACATCCATAACCATCTTGTAAGCAGATGCAGCTTCAGAGTAGGTTTTGAAATAAAAACAATGGATAGTAGGGATAAACCAAACAGCAACACAAAAACCTCCTTAGACTGATGTTGTCCTTAAATTTTCTGTCTCTGATCCTGATTAGAATAAGCCATCACTAGTAATAATTAATCAAAGTTTAGCTCTTAGGTTGGTAAGCAGACAGAAAAAAACCCTTACTATTTACATAAAATTGTTATGTTTATCCGTCTGCTTTTATGAAGTGATCAGCTTGTTTGAAAGAAAGAATTTTTAAAAACCTTGAAAACATACAATTTAAGTAGATATTTATTTGACATTCTTGTCCCATAGAGCCTCGTACTAGAAATGCAATCTAATTCATTAAAGTTCTGAACCACAGAAGCATAAAATGATGTTGGAATAAAATCCCGTAGCACTTACCAGTGTTTGTGAATGACTGATGCTGTTAAGGATATTTCCTGTCATTATCTGCTTGTGAAGGAGACTGAGTGGGATATCTTCAGATAAGGTATTAAGCCTCTCTACACAGACTACAGGTCTGATGCAGTGAGTGGTATTAAAGGAAAACAGAGCTAAGATTATGTTGTGTGGAGTGCCATTTTTTAGTGTTGTCACTATTTAAAATATAATAATGGTTTTAGTGACAGTTACTTAAGCTCCCATATATAGAACATATGATCTTCTCATATAACAGCCTTTATACTCTGAAATAATGGGTTTAAAGGAACTTATTTGACCATTGCATTTACAAAAAATTGACATTTTAGCATGATAATATTTAGAATCTTCACTGGCCTCATTAATTTTGTTTCAGTTAATTTAAATATTTCAGTGAAGCCTAAAGCCATGTTGAGTTTAGCTGTGAGTTCTTATCTGTCACATCAATTTTGCTTAATCTGATCAGTTTTTTAATAGATTATCTTCTGAGAAAACAGAGAAACAGCTTGTTTCTCCCTGGGATATCTGTGCATTACTAATGTGCTGATAGCCATCAACTTCTTGGATACTTTTTATTATCATTATTATATTTAATTTTTCAGTTAAGAGAATTACTAGACTCTCAGCCACTCGTCACAGCCACTCCTCACAGAACTTGTTCTTTACTCTTCACCAGCTTCATTACCCTTCTTTGCTCACACTCCAGCACCTCAATATCCTTCCTGTAGTGAAGGGGTCCAAAAGTGAACCCAGGACTTGAGGTGTGGCCTCACCAGTACCCAGTACAGGGGGACGATCCCTTCCCTAGTCCTACTGGCCACACTGTTTCTGATACAAACCCAGATGCACTTGGCCTTCTTAGTCACCTAGGCACACTGCTAGCTCATATTCAGCCAGTTGTCAACCAACCCCCTAGTCCTTTTCTGCCAGGCAGCTCTCGAGCCATTCTTTTCCAAGCCTGTAGCATTGCATGGGGTTGTTGTGACCCAAGTACAAGACCTAGTACTGAGCCTTGTGAACCTCATAAAATTGGTCTCTGCTCATCAGTTCAGCCTGTCTAAGGCTTTATATATCATAAAGACATCTATAGAACATATAAGATTGCAAAAACATGAATGTCTGCACTAATACTCATTCTCAGATGCCTTTCTGCCATCACAGAGGACTCAAGATGGTGCACTGATGTGCTGGAGGTGACTCCACTGACCTGAGACATCTGATTCACCGGCACCCTCCTCTGAATTCTACTTTGCTGTATAAAGCAACTGAGACAAATCTCTTTGCTTTTTCTTTCTCCAGGCCCCAATCGCTGTTAAGAAAACTGGCCTTCAAATATTACTGACAGATTGGTAAGTCTTTTGTTTTAAGTTCAGTATTTCGGACCTGTTATGTCTGAATATTTATTTTCCTTGTATTATGCTTTTAATACTATCATAACATTCAATTTAATTCAAGTATTAATTCCATTCAGTCCAATACCATGATAACATTCAATCATGGTTTCAAAAGCAAATCTTTGCCCTTGCAAATGGGTGTCCACACTAGACAAAAATGATTTAGTTTTTACCTTCTTCCTTTGCAACATACATTGGTTTTAGGTCAGTTGAACATGTCTCTGAATGTGTTGGAAATGAGGTTGCATGACTTCTCTCAGTGGTGCAGTTCATCCATCATTCCTAAAACTCATACTCCGTACTCACAGAAATATATGTGGTGTCAGTGCTATGGTAGATAAGCAGAATTCCAAATCTAATATATTTTAGGGATGTTGTTGACGTGTCAGGGTGCTTTTTCAGGACCAAGTTTTCTTCCATCCAAGTCAAAGGAAAGCTTTCTTTCTGCTTCAGTAGTAGCTGGGTCATTCTGTTTCAAAGTTGACACAAAATTTGCTTAATATTAATGTATTTATTTATTTTACTGAAACTGTTTCTATTACCTCCAATATAAATTTTCTACTGGGTTAGCACTGCGGGATTTAGCCATTTATCACTCTATTATTTTTGCTGGTTTTTTTGTTGTATGTTGATGTAATGGACAGTAAAATACAGACCATCAAATCATTGCCTTATTATTGGACAGAAACAATATTTAAAAAGCTTAGCAAATGAAATAATTAACAGTATAAATGAAAAACAGCACAGATTTTCACCAAGTTGTTTCTATAATTTAATATACCATACTGTATGTTACCACACCAGGATACAAAAATAGTTATTTTAGAGTGCTCTCACACCCATAACTTGAGGTATCTATCATCACAAATGTTAGTTCAGAAAAGTGAACATGCTGTATAAGGAGAAACCATAAAATCACCTTGCCTATGGATTACTGACAAAATATTTGCATAAAGTATTTTTATGTGACTTTGCTGTGAAAAATGTACTCTATAGTAAATGAATGTCAGAGAAACAAAACAGGTGTAACATGCTATACAAAAACCATAGATCCACTTCTATGAAACTGCCTCAATTAGGGAGCATTTTTATTTGTGATTTCTATTGTTTTATTCATCATTTTAGCAGTCTTTTACTAGTGAAATATTTGATGAAGCCAGTCAATCAATTCAAAGGAATAAAATTATATGCATGTTAAAAAATAAATTAAAATGAAAAGGAAGGTAGCACAGGTGGCTCTATTAAAATATATAAATGAAATGCCATCAGGAAAATGCTGGTTTTAATCTTTTTTCTATTAAGTTCAACATCTGTAGAAAATAAGATAGCAATCTTAAACTTATATTGAGTTAGGATTATGTTCATATGAAATTATTGAATGACAACAAGAATAGGTCCTCAGCATGCATTTCTAGATGCATTGTTTTTCTGTTTTCTTAAAAGGGAATCGTTGTGATTGAACTGTATCCCATAGTTTAATTGAACATTTTTTTTCTTATATTGTGTACAGAGCCAGAGCTGACAAACATTTTCCCTTATGACAGTCCCAGGTTAGCAGAATGCTATTTTATATGCTGAGAAGGCATCTGTGGGAAATGTCACAGTTCATTTTGGGGAAATCATACCACTGACCAGAAATCAAATCAAGCAGTAAATAATGCAGCGTTATTGGCTTGGTCTCTGCCTCTCCAGCCTACATTGTGTTTGCCTCCACTTTACAGGCAGGTACTAGGTCCCAGTGGAACTCCCAGGCACTCTCAGTTCAGTACCTTTATATGAGGATGATATTCCCTTGGAAAAGAGCTTACAAAAGACTTCAAGAGAGAAGAGAAAATGTTGCTAAAACCAGAATAAGAAAGAAAGTTCCTTTAAAAAGGTGGTTTTTATACAAGGACAGTAAGCCTTAGACTTTGCTATTTAGTTGAACATCTTCTAGGACCTGATTAAGGAGATGTCCAAAGCTAGATGCCACAGATCACCTCACTTAACTTTGATTTTATCTAGCATAATTTAGACAAATCTGCAGCATTGCATCATCCCAATTGTACAACTTATACACAAACACTTGCTGTCAAACTGGATTTGGTGATCCATCTGTATTACTAAGCTAGAAAGGATCTCAGCTGTGGCATATGTTTTGTTGTGCATTGAGTGCTCCCAACAAATGTCCAGCATGGTCTGAAGAATATCAGAAACCACAGGCTGCTCTCATCTGGTGGCATGGTAGAAATCATTGTATTTTATTAAAGATAAGATTTCAGCCGCATGGAGAAGTATGCAGTGGAGCTTGCCCTCTGTAGTGGAGAATGGCCCTTGATCGATTGATTTTACTGATGAAGATCCACCTGTAGGTCTGGACACAGATGAAGGGTCAGATCCAGGTTCTAATCCCTGCTGCATGTCACATTTTTGTTCTGGCTGTACTCAAGAAGTTTTAATCATATAACTCTGCTAAATGATGTTGTAGTGCTCCTGTCAATATTTTTTTTTTTTTTTTGTGACTGGGTAACTATTTCAGCTTTTCTCCCTTTAGTATTTGTAGAGTTGCTTTATGCTTGTTTTGCTCATCTCAGTTGTTGAGCTAGAAAAAGGCTAGTCCATATGATAAATTAAGCCTCAATTAATCTCAGCTAACATAGAAATCCGAAGTGAGGAGCCAGATCTTTTCTTAGCTAGTGGAGCTAAAGAAGCATCTCCAGAGGGCCATTCATTCCACCACTGATGTGAATTTCTCACTGGAGTTGTCTCTCCCTCCTCACTGATACCTCAGATAAATAGGATGATTTTGAATACTTCATTCTATTAGAACTGCTCATAAACAGGACACAATTTACTGGTTTTAATAATGTCAGTATATTTATACACTTTTGGTTTCTCTCAGATTCTTTAGTTTTGAACATTATCAACTTTGTCCATCTTCCTTTAGGCATTTGTAAGTTCACATTAGAACAGAAACTTGCACTATCTCTCAAAATAGATTGACATTCAAGAGTTATATTTATTTGCTCATTTCTTGTTTTCTTCAGATGACTTAACCTCTGCAAAGCTATTTTGAGTACCATACTACAGCATTTCACCATACCTAAGATGAAAAGAGTAAAATTATTTTTTAATTAAAAATATTAGAATTAGCTTAAAATATTAGATAATATTTGCATAACAAGCAAACCCTGAGATTTGAAATTATTTTTACTGTGATACTTAGGACTTTTATTTCTGTTCTGTGATATTTTTCAGAAACAAGGAATAATTTTTATGATCAGGATAGGTTCTAGTATTCTAGTATTAACCTCAGACCATCCAAGTCCCATTTTCTATTTGTTTTTAACCTATTTTCATCCACTGAAATGTATTCTACATTTCCATCTATCACTAACATTTGCCGATCACTTGTTAAGTTTTTGTTCCTTCAGTAAAAGCTTTAAACAATTTCATTGTTAACAGTTCAAAATAATAAAAATTTAGGATCAGTAACTCCCAGGTGAGTAAGCAGAAACTCAGGCATCTAATTTAAAAAATGTAGGTGGGCAGGGACTTCTGGAGATCATCTGTTCCAAAGCTGTACTCAGCTAAGGAATAACTTCAAACACGGATCTGGTTGCTCAGTGTCTTGTCTGGGTGAGTTTTACATGTCTTCAGAAGTGGACTTGGCACACCTGACTTGGGAAAAATTTTCCAGTGTTTCATTACTGTCATTATGAACATTTGTTTTTTCCTCATATCTCTTCAAAATTTCTCTTGCTTCAACTTCTCAGCATTGCATCTTGCCCTTTCACTATGCACCTCTGCATGGAATCTGACTCCAACTTCTTTATAAACACAGTGAATGCTACTCCCATTCTATATAAACTAGTTATCACAAGAGTTACAATCAACTTCAGATTGCTTTTGCTGGCAAAAAATGCTGTTTCTTAGGGATGATGATGAAATACATTAGTTTAACTTGCTAAAAAGGCAACATTAAAGAAGAATCAAGTCAACATTATGATACACAACTTTCTGATACTCAAGATGACTTTATAAAGCAGTTGCCTTCCCTCCACAGTACATTCAAGAAGGAAAAAAATACAATAAATCAGTAGCAACTCAGAAGAGACAAGTTCAGTGCTGTGTGTGCATTTATAAAGCTATGTTAGCAGTGAAAATAGATTTTATGTGCTGCTGATTCTTTGTCACATTCACAAATACTAGTGAAAAGAATAGCTGTTAGCAGTATCTGACCTAAAATTTGCAGGGTGCAGCTGACAAGCTCTGAGTCTTAGCAATGAAAAGCAAAAGCAAAATAGTCTATTGACCAATCTGTATGAAACAGTCTTTAAAGTGGAAAGTGGAATAATATACTTTGGGAAGGAGAAAAAAAAAAAAACCCAACAACTTTAGCTGTTATACTTATTTTCACTAATTTTAAAGAAACAAGGATAGTTGATGTGTAGATACAAACTCCATTTGGAGAACAAAATGATCTACTAAAACTTCACAGTCATTTTTGGCACAGAGTTCTCTGAGATACTGGCTTTTTCTCAGGTTGGCAGGACTGCAGCCATCATAAAGAGCTCAAGATGGGTCTTTTGCACCTCAATTTTATAAATGCTTTTATTTCTGTAAATAACTTAAAATATAAATGTAAATAAAATTTCTGGATTCATAAGCAAGAATTTAGTCCAATAACATTCTATGAAACAGCTAAGCAAACTACTGTTTGTTATGTATATATTTAATTTCAGATGGGAATTTAACATTATACTGGGAAGACGATACGAAGAACAGTTAAAGTCAAGCTGCAGTTCTGTATTCAGAACTCAATAAGTACGCTGAGGTCCAGAAAAACTACACAGTTTTTATCTAATCTGTCCTGAAGTTGATCACTATATCTGAGTTGCCAAAATAAGACAAAAACCTTTGAAAGAAGTAAATTCTTAATACTTGGAAATCCTGGTTGCTGCTTGGGGTGTTTTTTTTTGGATGGGTGGGTTGGTTTTTTGATTGAGTGTTTTGGTTTTTTTTCCCCATCTTTTTTCCCCTCTCAGCAGGTTCTTGCTTAGGAAACTGTAAATCAGGAGTATGTAATCCAGAAGTCCTACCTGAATTTAGGATCCCAATATCTCATTAAATAATTCTTTCTCTAGAGAGATGGACCAGTGGGAACACAAAGACAAGATTGTTCAGAGTAATAGGATAGAGACTAGAAGAAAATGCTCAAAACTCCTGAGTCCTAGTCCCAGCTACTGCTGCCTTTCATGCTGTTTCACTTTCAGTTGGGTGACCCAGACTTTTCATGACTTATGCCTCCAATACATTGGGGAAGAATTTGTAAAACAGGCATCGGAGTTAGGAACACCTGAAAACTGAAAACTAAACTATTTAACATGATTCATTATGACTTTGGATGTCCAGCAGGAGGTAAGTTTCCACACAATAAGGTTTTAAATAAAACGTAAAATTGTCTGGGTATTTCGTCATCACTGTAAGCCACCATTCATTATTCATACACTGTTAATGAGTATAATTTATGATAAAGCACAATGACACAGCACGAAGGATTTTTGCCTAAGGTACCAACAAGCCTTGTGATGCTCATGTAACAAGGTAATTGTGGTGCAGCTCATACAGTGTTTGTGAAGACAAATCCTAATCTGATATGATTGTCCTGTGTTATGAAAGAACAAAGCTAAACTGATATGATAGACCTGCAAGGCATTTTTATTATAAGATTTGTGTGTTTTTTTCTCATGTTCTCTCCATGACTTCGTTCACGTCTGTATAAAAGAGCAGCAAGATATTGGAAAATATAGTGCCAGTAATAATCAGTTATATTTTATCTGTTCTTAAAATTGTTTAACACATAGTGTTACACATCTAATGTGTAAATACATGGGGGAAAGATATTTTTTTTTTTTTTTTCTCCCACTGGCCTATTTTTAAGTATTCCCTTATGATCATTCTCCACCAGTGAGATTTGAACTAGAACAGATTTGTGAGTAACATCAGTGCTTTAAAAGTAACCCAGAAATCCTGGTCCATAAGTAGCCATACACAAAAGGAATTATAATTACAAAATCCAGAATGAATGTTCATCACAGTCTAGCTTGACCCTCACCCCTCATAAACTGTAGAAAATTTACTAGTAGCTGGAGAAAAGCATAACATACACTAATCCATTCTTAGATTAGATTCTTAGGACTCCAGCTAATCGTAACCACACTACCTCATTGGTCTGCTGATTTTAGGCACTACATTGATCTCCCTTAACTTAAGACTGAAGTGACTGTTTATACAGTCATTGGAGAGGGGTGATTCAGCCCATATTAGACCTCATTCCTCCTGTGGAACAGGATCAGAGAATCACAGAATCACACAGAAACACAGAACGGTGGGGGTTGGAAGGGACCTCTAGAGATCATCCAGACCAAGCCCCCTGCCAAAGCAGGTTCACCTAGAGCAGGTTACACAGGACTGCATCCAGACAGATCTTGAATACCTCCAGGAAAGAAGACTCCACAGCCTCTCTGGGCAGCCTGTCCCAGGGCTCTGGCACCCTCACAGTAAAGAAGTTTTTCCTCATGTTTAAGTGGAACCTCCTGTGATCCTGCTTGTGCCCATTTCCCCTCGTCCTATCACTGGCCACCACTGAGCAGAGTCTGTCCTCGTCCTCTTGCCACCCTTTAGATACTTATAAACATTAATAAGGTCCCCTCTCAGTCTTCTCTTCTCCAGGCTAAACAGACCCAACTCCGGTCTGGCATAGCTCAGGCTGGAAGGTAGCTCAGGATGTCTCTAATTCAATCTCCTCTTCAAAGCATGGTCCACCCTGAATTCAAATCAGGTTACTCAGAAAGAGACTTGAAAGCCTCCAAGGAAGGAAACATGGCCAAAAGCCTTGCTAAAGACAAGGTAAATGACAGCTATTGCTCTCTCTCCATTAAGAAATCAGGTTATTTTTGTCATAGGCAATCAGTTGGGTCAACTGTGAGTTATCCTTGGCAAATATATGCTGACTGTTCCTGGTCACCTCCCTCTTCATGTACACTGAAATATATTCCAGGACTCACTTCCATGGTTTTCCCAGGGACTGGGGTAAGGCTGACCAGTTTGTGGTTCCTTTTATTGTCTTTTCAACATTTTTTGAAGCTACATGCAGCACTTGTCTTGCTTTTTTGTATGGAAAAAAAAAAAAATAGGATGATGAGGTTTCCATCTCAAGGTATCTTGGTTAAATATTAAGTATTTTATTTCTCTCACTCCTCAAAACTTTACTATTTTACCTCGAATTTTAATTTTTCAGCTTCCACTTTCAGTCATAGTTTTGCTAGTTATTTGTCAAACAGAACTTCCCCAAAACAGATATGATTATTTACGTACTTTAACAAAGTGTTAAGGTCACCTTTCAATCTTCTCTTTAATAAGCTGAATAAGCTGTGTAGGACCTTGAAAGCAAAGGCAAGAAGTTTTAACTTGATGTTAAAATGGCTGTTTTGATGTTCTTTAACCATGTCTTAATCTCATTTCCAATGACTTTCAATATATATTATTTGTAAAATTATTAAAATTTATTCTTTAGTTATGCTGACTTTGCTTTGATGGCATAAAAGGCATCCAAGATTACAGTTTCTATTAATTGACTTTAATCAATAATTTCTACAGGCACTAGCCACATAATGGTACAACTGTATCAATTTCACTGTCACACGCTGCATTTTAAGTGCTGATGCATTTTCTCTCTTGTTTTGTATTATTAATAGTATATACTTTTTATCAAGACAATCTGAAAGAGTCCCAGTGGAGACAAG
Source organism: Caprimulgus europaeus (assembly GCA_907165065.1). The sequence continues at coordinate 120,047,572 of OU015523.1, forward strand.
AGACCTAAAATATATAGATGTAATAATGAGCTCCTACTTACAAAGACCTCCTAGACAAAACAGAAAAATCAGACAGAAGTTGAGAAAAAAAATCCACTTTTGTCTGAAGTTTTAAATGGGAAAAATCCTAAACACCTCAGAGAGAGAATAAATGGTATGAATAATATCATGTAAATAGCATCTTGAAGTCCTCTTACTAGTGTCTTTGCCCAAACCAATCTGTCCCTTTCACTGAAATTACAAAGTTAGAAAATTAACAAATAACCTCATTGCACCTTCAGAAGTGCTTTAATGCAAAGAAAAAAAAAAAATTGTCTGTTCTCATCCTGTGTATTTATAACACTTTGAAGAGATTTACAATGAAAATAGAAAAGCTGTCTACTTGAAGATAAGGGATTGATGACTGCGATTAAAACTGAAAAATCTCTTCATTGGTCATTTGCAGCACTCTTTAGTCAAACTAACAACTTAAAGGATCATACTAGAAGACAATTTAATGCAAGATTTTTATCAAAAGTAAAAGGCAGCTCTTTAGGGAGTAAAAATTACAGACTGATAAAAGAGGACTTTGATGTATCATGTATTACCATTACATGATGAAAGGATTAATAATAATAATAATATTATAATACAGTAAGACAAGCATAAGCTGTAAATAACAAACACACTAAGTTCCAATGAGATGGGAATGTAGATGGAAGTATTCTATAGGCAGTAGTGAAATGTAATATCTCCATATTCAGGACTTCAGGGCAGAACCTGAACAGATAGGAATCCTTGATTGTAAAGAAACAGGAACTGAGGATATAATGACATTTAATTTTTGATAAAACTGTATAAACTCCTCATTTGTTAAAGACACTGGAGAAACAATTACACTGTTAAAAAGTGCTTGTGGGATACTTTTAAAAATCTGTATGATAACAGGCTTATATTCAGTATATTATTTAATACAGTTAGGCATCTTAAATGATACTCCATAGCCCTGGAAGGGAAAATCAGCATGTGGCTTGTCTTAGAAGCTCATGGAAACTTCGACAGAAACCCATTTTCTGCAATATTTAAATTATGGAGTATTAGTGCCAATGAATGTTATTGAATCACTCATTGTGCTTATGCTTGATTAGAAACAAAATCAATACTTTTCCCCTCAGCCTCTTCCTCAGTATGAAAATGTTATATGACATCTCCAGAATTAATAGGTGTAAATCCATCTCCCACTGAAGCTGATAGCACAGATTGACACTCATGATGCTCAGATCATGTTCTGAGCAGTTCCAGTGACCATACGTAGTAGAAAGCCTGGTTGCAGACATTGCACTAATTTGTTAGAATTAAATACAAGGGTAGATTTGTGTCTCATGTTATGCACTGCATGTCATGCATTGCACGAGTTGAGTGGTGATGAACCACTGCAAAATGCTGCTGGCAAAGAGTAACCATGATGCTCATGCCAAGACAGTATCTGCTGATACCTGAATTGACAGCAGTAAAAAATTTGGCCAACATTACTAAACTATTATAAGACAGAAAGCAAACAGAAACCCAAGAAACTTTGGTGGGGAGACCTTTGAGACAAGGACTTTTTTCATAGCACCAAGAAAAGAGTATAATGAAACGTTACAGCTAAATGCAGACCAGACTGTGACAATATGTCATGGCATATCTTGTGTGTCAATTGTTTTCTCCTTTGGGAAGCAGAGCGAAAAAGGAAGTGTTTTGTGTGCCATCTGTTCAGCGTGATCCTACGGTTGTTGCATATACCAACCATATGACCAGTCCATGTATGTGCCAGAAGAGATCATTCTTCTCCAATGCTCATTTGGTTGTGCTTTAAAAAGAAATTTGCACGGCCTTCCTTTAACAAAGAAATTTCTTGAAATAAATTACGTACTTTAGATTTTATGCTCATCTACTTTGGCCACTGAATTCATGTCTCTAAATATGTATCGGTAAAGCAATCTTCTTCCACTGAAATGTATTTCACCTTGCTAAACTAACAAGTGCAAATATGATTAATCACTTTTCCCTCTGGGTCATTTATTATGAATGGCTCATGTAGTTCCTACATAGAGCATCCTTCTAGGGTAGTGTGATAAAGTGATGGCTTTTACAAATTAGATTCTTGCTTGACTGGTGCCTACTGCCATTACCTGTGTGAAATTGTATGGCTGACTCTTGCAGACTGTAATATTTTGAGAAACTGTCCTCATATCTCAAAAAACCCCACCAACAACCAAAAGCCACAAAATTTACAAAACAAAAGAAAAAACTCCAAAACCCTAATCAACCGGAAGTTTCTATACTAGCAGCTAATCTCAAAACAACCTCCTTATCCATCACATTTTGTAATTACAAAGGATAAGATGGTATAACCAAAAAAAACCCAAAAAACAACAACCCAAAACAAACAAAAGGAAAAAAAAAAAACAACCCTAAGATGCAATTCAGTTGCTATAAAAGTTCGGTAGTTTTAGGACTGCTGCTTAAAAATATTTTCTAACACAGAACACTTTAATTTGGGAAACATGACTGTTGAAGGAAAATAATCTTCTTTATGGGAAAACAAGCATATAAAATTACAATTTTGTCTCTAAGACATCACAATAGACAAGAAACATGCATGCCTACAAGAAGAGGCTATTTTAACCAAGATCATCAAATTCCTCCCAACTTCTAAGAATTTGATTTTGATGGAAGTGGTGTGTTCAGTGTGATAAGACAAAACTCGAGAATCAGTACAGTGGCCATCTATTTTTTTTGCTTTGGGTTTGGTTTTGGTTTGTTGTTTGGTTTTTTTTTCTTTTTTTCTTGCACTTCCTTTTTGCTTTTGAGTCATTGTCTTCACAAATATAATTTTTGTTGGATTTGTTTTTTTCTCATTCATAAAAACCCTCTATATTTTATTTAAATATGCTGAAGGAGATTTCCATAGAATCAATTTGCAGCAGTGCACCAAGCTGGACTGTGGCAAACCAGGAAAGTGAAAACTATTAAAAAAGTTTTTTTCAAAGGGTCTCTCCAGGGACATGTTATTGTAAATGTTTGCAATGTTTCCTCAGGATATCAGATCTCTGGAGGTTCAAGTCTTTGTCTTTTAGACAGTATTGAATAAAACACAATTGCCAATGCCTGTGGCCTTCATTCCAAAGTAAATCAGTTTTTGATTGAGTGGAATGAGAACAAAATCAATGCTTGGGGAAAACCACAAAAAATATTAGAGCTACATCTCTAAAAACCACTAGTGTTTGTATTCCCAACATAAGAAGTTTTTACATAAACAAATTAGTTTCCCTGGCTATTTTAAATATGAATCTGAAATTTTGTATTCATAAGAGTAAATTAAGAGCATACTTTCAGTTGATTTCTTTACATTTCTTAGAAAAATACTTACAATAGCACTTAAAGGTCTCTAGTAGTAACAAACAGAAACATTAAAGCCATTAACGTTGTTAAAATAGAGTAAAGGCATATGGAAAATATCAGATCACATATTTAATAACTTAATTTCATCTCTTACTTTAAAAATGGAACGTCATATATTATGTTGGATTCAGAGGCTGAATTAAAGGTGCTTTAAGAAACTCATAGGAGCTCTCTTGTGAGTGGCAGTGGTGTAAATATAGCATTATGTTAAAATAACACAAAAGAGAAGTCATCCATAGAGAGCAGTGATACCTCTAACAATTGCCCAGTGGAAAAATGTGAAATAAGTACACTCCAAAAGTATTTGTAGCAAAAGTAAAAAATATGTAAAAATTTTACTCAGCTTGAAATAAAGAAGGATAAAAAATATCCCACTGATATCACACCTCAGTAGAAGTCTACAGTAGTTTTCCCCTCAACACAGATTTTAATTTTCTCCCAAGCATCTACATCAAACACGTTGAAGAACACAGGCTTCCAAGACCCAAGATGAACTTAAGTAGGTTGCTTAGGGTTGCTTTGCAATGCAAAATCAAGCTTCCTTCTGGGCTTTTGGCATCTCTTTGCTTGCAAAAGGGATCTTTTCAGTATAGAAAACTCTAACTATAAATAAATCACAGTCCCTTGAAATCTCTTCTGCATGAATAGCTTTGCAGTTAGTTTGCCACCCTTGCATTTGCAGCCTGCTTACTTCTGTATTTCTGCAAGGATAGGGGAGATCCAAACCAAATGTTGTGTTTGTTTTTTTTTTTTTTTTAAGAATTCTTTAAGACAGTCATTGGAATAGGATCATGTAATTAATTAAAAAAAATAATAAAACCCAACCAAAATCAAAATCAAAGTAGACAGATGCTACTATCTTCTTACATTTTCTATCAGTAATTTAAGTCATCATTCTTATCAGTAATTCAAGTCACAATAAGAAGGCATTATTTCCTGGAGATGTCCAGCTATCTGAAAACTTATTTGCTAAAAAATTAGTGCTGAAATGTGTAGTTACTTTGGTGAATCTTATCCAAAGCTTTAGTGATTCTTTTACATATGTTGGCTTTTCTGGAACAACTCAGAATAATTGTGTTTACCAACACCAACAAGCAGTTATAAATATGGATACTGAATTTTATTGTATAATAGATTTTTTTAAGCAACTAGAAAAAGGTAAGTAAAAAATGTCTGTATCTATAGAAAATTACAATGTCATTCAATTTGGAATGGACCTTGGGAAATCTCTGTTTCAACCTCCCTCTCAAAGTAAACACTGAATTTGGATGAGGATACAGCATTGTGCAGTTGGGTTTGAAAATCTCATGGAATAGACAGCTCCTCTGGGCAACCTGGTCAATCTTTTAATCCTCATCATGAAGTTATAGAATCACAGAATCACAGAATTGCCTGGATTGGAAAAGATCTTTAAGATCTTCAAGTCCAATCATTAACCCAACACTGACAAGGCCCTGACTAACCTATGTCTCTCAGCACCATGTCTACACGATTCTTCAATCCCTCTGGGGATGGGGACTCCGCCACTGCCCTGGGCAACCCCTTCCAATGCCTGAGAACCCTTTCAGGAAAGAAAGTCTTCCTAATACCCAATCTAAATCAAGCTGATTTCTCATATCCCCACACTGAAATGTTGTGAAGAGCTTGTCTTGTTTCCTTGATGACCTCTTTGCAGGTGCTGAGGTGTTGCCATTAGGTGGTTCCAAAGCTGACCGTTCTCCAGGCTTAACAAGCTCACCTCCTATAGCATCACCACACACAGAAAGTGCTCCAGCCTCAACAGTTTTGATGGTTCTTTGTTCCGATTTCAGCTGGGACAGAACTGAATTTTTTTTTAGTATCTAGAATAGCACTGTGGAACACACCAGTGTTTTCACTTTGTTGCTGGAAGTGAAGGACTTCATGTTTTGTTAGTCTATAAGCACAAGATCTAAGGGGGTGAGGAATATTTAAATTAATCAGCTAAATTGGCATTTGGCACTGCTAATGGAGTATTCCATCTCATATTCCATTATGATCAGTATATTATTGAGGGGCTCTTCCTCTTTTGACTCTCTGGCTTTCGCTCAGGCTCTCTTCTGAGATTACGGTTTTGGTTCAGGATTGTCGCTCCTCCAGGTTCGTTATCTGGGAATGGGACAGGCTTGGTTGGTGGGTGGTGAGCAGTTGCACTGGGTATCACTCATTGCCATATTTTACTACTATTATTATTATCCTTACTATTTAAATATCAGTATTCCTTTAAGTTTTCTTTTATTTAAATTATTAAATTTATCTCAGCCTATGAGTGTCCTGACTCTTGCCCTCAGTTCTCTCCCCGGTCCCCTGGGGGTGGGGGAGCGTGAGTGAATGGTTGTGTTTGACTGCTGGCCAAGTGCTAGCCAAGTGAAACCACCACACCCTTCAACGAACTCACTCTAATTTGTCAATGTCTTTCTTGCACTGGAGTTCCCCAAAGTGGATGTAGTGTCTACCTGTGGTGTCACCAGTATTGATTATACAGGTGTATTTCCTTCCTTGGGTCTTCTGTATCTGTTCCTGCTTTTACAGTTTAGGATGTTGCTGCTCCTCTTTCCTGCCAGGGCACACTGGCGGCTTATGCCCCAAGACTTTTCTGCAGAACAGTTCCACAGTCAGTTCCCAACCGATAATATTTGGGAGTGGGGGGGGTGTTAAATCCTCCCACATATGGGACTCTGCACTTGTCCAGACAAACTTAAATATATGGGAGTGGTCAAAGCTCTTCTGTAAACACTAAAGCTTTTCTGTTATTAACTTAAATTTTCATTAGCACCTTAGTTAAATATGTTAAAACAGATATACAGTGCAACTTTATCTATTGTTTCTTATTATAATTGGTTTAAGTGGAAGCCAGAAGTGAAGTAAAAAAAAAAAAAAAAGAGAGAAATAAAGAACATTTAGAGGCAGAAAGGAATTAAAACATTAGAGGAGAAATTAAGAAGTAACATAATAGCGTCTTGGGAGAAGATTCTCAGAGTGTCAGAAGACTTCAGGAAATCAACACAATATGAAAATTATTACCATTTTGATATTTCATTGTTGATATATTGCCAGGATCTTTATAGAATTTTCCTGATTTCATGCTTGAGAAAAGAAAATTTCTTAGTGGCCTAGAGCATTGTTACCTAATAAAAGGTCTTTTTTTATTAGACAGATTCCAATGTCACCATATTCTCATGAAATAATAGATGCACTTTATCAAATTCTTGGGTGAGCTCATCCTGCATTAAATACCACAGATCCCATTAAGATGGCTCTCCAAGATGCTCAGATATTTCTTCACTGGCTGCTCTGTATGGAATATGGAAGCAAAAAAGCCAATCAACCTTAGAAACTAAGCATGGTAAAAATGAAAGTAACTGGACTGCTCTAAATTTCCCTTTCTTAGCAGTGTAGAAATATGCTACATTCAGGGGAGGGAAAGATCCATGCATAAACAATCAATATTTGACATTATGGATGTGACTGTTTATTTGCTAAATTTTCAGTGTCATGGTTTGATAAAGTCCATTAGTCATCATTATTGGCTTTCTGCAAGCACACATGGAAATAAAGCAGTTTCTGTAACACAGAAGCCTCACAGAAAAGTTCAAATACAGTTGATGAGAGTAGAACTGTAAGTAGAAGTCAAAAAATGCTTTTAAAGAAAGATCTTTTCCCAAAGCCAAGTGCTTTCAGAAATCAGGCTATTGTGTTTTACTTTAGCCAGTCTGTATTTTTTTTTTTCTTAATTTCTAATGGGAATTCCTTTTGATTCCATTTTTTAGCATCTGTGCCAAGCCCACAGAACATTCCACCTGATCAGACATATTAGACAGCTTCTATGCAGAATTAATGGGAGGAAAAAACTGAGCTGGACAACTCTGTGCCAGCTAATTCAGAGACTGGCTAGTTCACCTTCATTTGATGCCTTCTTTTAAATTCCTCAGTTCACTACATTTTTTTTCTCTTCTCTTAGGCAACTGACTTAATCTTATTCTGCTTCAATTCTCCATCTGTAAAATAAGTATAATAATGTTTCTCTATCTCAAAAGGGTCTTTTGCAGCTAAAAAAAAGAATATTACAAGAGATTTTCAGATGCTGTATGAACAGCTAGTAGGTATGAATGTGTTGGAAACTCTGCTTCATCTTAAGTGTTTAAGTGTATGCCTATTTTCTTTTGGATTTCCTAGGGAGATGTGGTTTCATTTGATATGAGTATATAGCCTCTGATAATACTCACAGGATTTAGGAGCACTCAGTGTGGGGAAGAATACAACAACAGACAAAAAACATACCTCAGCTACCTCCCTTTGAAATCTATTTTTTTACATAGCAGTAGTTTGCTTTTCGCTTTACCGCCAATGGATCATCACAAACTATTTCTTTACCTTTTGAAAAGATGAAAAATATCTTCCTTTGGAGTTTACTATATTCAGGAGCCTAATTTGCTAACGAATAATCTATTCTGTATATGGACTTCCACTAGGAGATCTTTATTCAGCTGATGATTACTGCCAGTATCTTGTCTTCATTTTCAGTGATAAAAAGGCCTGAAGCTATTCTAAATGCTTTGCTGTTGCCAAGGTGATAAAATACCAGCTAGGAAATTAATGGTATTCTCTCTTGGTGCGAGTGTGTGAGAGATGGTGTGAGAGTGTGGGCTCACCCACAAGAGCTTTATAGTCAACAGGATTCATATACATTCACTTTTATAGGACAAAATCTTATTCTGTCATGACATCTCAAAATTTCAGGTAGTCTTTTGTCAGATTAGCCCCAGCCTTAAAGCAGCTTCATTGCCTTGGTGAGTGCTCCTGAGTTGTGGCACAAAACTGTAAAGAACTTCTCATATTGGACACAAAAATGGTGAAGGGTTTAGAGGGGAAGCCGTATGAGGAGAGGCTGAAGTCACTTGGTTTACTTAGCCTGGAGAAGAGGAGACTGAGAGGAGACCTCATCACAGTCTAGAACTTCCTCGCAAGGGGAAGAGGATGGGCAGGTGCTGATGTCTTCTCTCTGGTGACCAATGATAGGACCAGGGGAAATGGCAGGTAGATGTGCCAGGGGAGGTTTAGGTTGGCCATGAGGAAAAGGTTCTTCAGGCAGAGGGTGGTGGAGCACTGGAACAGGCTCCCCAGGGAGGTGGTAATGGCACCAAGGCTGACAAGATTCCAGCAGCATTTGGCCAAGGCCCTCAGACACATGGTCTGAATGTTGGAATTGTCCTGTGCAGGGACAGGAGTTGGACTCCATGATCCTTGTGGGTCCCTTCCAACTTGCAACATTCTGTGATTCTATTTTAATACCTACATTTTCAATAGCAGATACATTTTTAAAACATATGCTGTAGTATTCATGCACTAAACTGTCCTACATACATAACACACACCTTCTCTGATTGCAAGCAAGTGAGTAAACACTAATGAGCTCCAGAGTTAAAGAGGGCAGCAGTTGCATAAAGGCAAACAAGGTAACTCACATTTTATGAAGGTTTACAATTTTATTTTTAGGATCCTACTAATTCCGGGCCACAAGATGTCAGTGCAGTTTAAGTAACAGCAGTGCATTCTCAGAATGTGAACAGCATTGAAAACTGGCAACAGAAAAGAAAAAGAGCATCCATAGTTAATTATAAGACCTGTTCTCAGAGAAATATATGTACAAAGTATACCTGGTATTTTTTTTTCTTTTTGATTTACTTCTGGATCATGTCCTGTATAATTATTAATTTAATGAAAATAAATGTGAAAACTCCAAATAGGAGCTAGTTTATATCCATGTCTGCATTCCACTTTTCTTCCAATTCAACAGTTAATGAAAAATCTGTTTCTAAATACAGTTTACTGCTAAGCAGAGCAATGTTTTCTTTTCAGCAAATTGTTGAATTTTAATATTTTCCTAAGCTTTGTTTTGCTTTGACTTTGTAAAAGAAGGAGTAGGAGGGGAAAAAAAAAAAGAAAAAGAAAAAAAAAGAGACAAAACCAGCTCACTTGTAGTAATGACACAACCACCTCACTTGTAACAGAAGCTAATATGTTTCCATTACAATGGCCACATATAACGGGTAGTTAATCATCAAGAAAATTCATTAGCTGAATGTCACAGGAACCTATGTACTGTAGCAAATGAACAATGGACAACAGTTTGAGCTCTAATTCAGCAGTGAGTTGCCCTCGTAAGGCTTCTTTCCTCTTTACAAAATTGGGCACAAAGCTAATGGTATGATAAATGGGTGTTTGAACTTAGTAGGCTTCCTTGATTGCAAGGACAGCAGTTATTCCTGCATAAGCTCCAGTAAATATCTCATATTGGGTGTTGTTTCACAGGCTTTTGAATACTGTGTGCTTTCACAACAGTGGAGCTGTCACATGGAAAACTGAGGCAGGAGGAATCAACCACCCCACAAACAATGTTTGCCTGATTTAATCTTTTGGGTTCTATATTTTGCTGATGTAAATTAGTTCTTTAGTGTAGTGCACAAATCACCACTGTGGTTCACGTGGCTTGGCCCATGCCCATGTGAGCCTTAGTAGTGCTTAAAATGTGCTTATGCTTGTACCACTCTTTTAGAGAGTTTGGGAACTTTGTAAATAGCTTTTTTCCCTTTTCAGATTGAAAGCACACCTGTATGTTTCAAAGTCACCTTATGGACAGAACACATGGTCTGGCACAGCTCTGAGCTACGAATACAAATCTCTGCCTGAAAGAATCAGCAATTTAAGAGTAGAGATGGTGTGTGTGAAATAACAGGATGTGGATGTGGAGTTTGGAAGATAAATGAGGACCTGAAGGAAAAGGGCTGACTGAAGATGCTTTTGACAGCCCATGGCCTGTTTCTCTGAGATAGTCTGCTGATGTTTATAAGGGGTATTTCTATGTGTTCAGGAAGCTACAGTACCAACCTTCCACCCGTGCCCAGCTTGCTGAAAAGCTGAAGGCCATGACTAACCTCTGAGCTGCCACTGCCAGCTCTTCCCCTGGGGATGGGAACACTACACAACACCTTCTAACCAGAGCAATGAGCACCAAACTCCACTTCCCACCTCGAGTCCCAACCCCTTGGAAAGCCAGGACTCAGGTTGTACTCAACGTTTTGGTTCCCCTCTCCTCAGTATTGTTTTTATAGAAAACTAAAAACAACATGAGGGAAGAAGTAACTGCAGGGCAAGAACTGAGTGCTTGCTCCATACCTCACCCAGCATCAGACAAGCTCGCACAACAGTGACAGCTGGCCCCAAAATACCACCAAATATTTCTTTCATTCTTTCTTCTATTACATTTTTTCCCAGATAATAAATGAAGAAGTAATTTGTTTACAAGCCACTTTCTCTTTTTCTCTGCTGGGTGCTTCAGATGTCAGTATGATAGAAGAGCGAGGGATTTGTGGTACATCTTTGTGCCTCGGCCAAGGATCTGCTGCACAATCCATTATCGCTGAGGATATTTGCATGAAAATGGAGCATCCAGCAGTTGCTTTCATAGGTTCACATTTGTCCATGTAGAGAAACAGCCACAGTCTCAGCAGAAATAACCTCTTGTGTTGTAACCTGTGCCTTTCTCCATCTATATACTAGGTGGATGGTTTTTTTGGAAGTTTTTTTTTTTTTTTTTATCTTGTAGTACTTATACTGCAGAATGCTTTTAGAGGCAGAGGAAATATTTATTTACTCACTAAAATTAAATCTATATGGAAAGTACAGAACTGATCTGTACTAGCAATATCAAGACTGAAACTGTATTGTCTTTGTATCTTAACAGATTTTAAACTGAGTTATCTAATTAACTAATTTGATTTAAAAGGAAAAAAAAAGTGTAGTGTTTCTTCAACTTCTCTGTTTTATTAACTTCCAACTCCAATGACTCTTGTTATTTATTCTTTAGACAAGATTAAATTCTTGTTTATGGTTTGTAATCACATGAAGTAATTTGGAATATTCATTTTTCTATGCCTGGAGCAGTAATTAATTGGACCCAAATGCATAGGAATGGACCTTCTTTTAAAGGCCTGTGAAATGATAATTACAGTTGTAACACAAAATCAGCCTTCTAATACTAGAGAAGCCAACAAATAAAAGCATTATTGAAATAATTATTCCTCCCCACACACACTCCCTATCAGAACAACAGCGTAGGAAAGATAAAACATTTTTATCTTTTGGATATGGGGTTCAAATTCTCTTTATTTCAACAGTCAGCAATAAATCTACAGTTATCTGAATTTCATTTCAGCAGCCCAGGATTTCTGAAGCTCTCCCTCTTGGTTTAATTCTGTTGTTAAGAAATTAACTTCTAAAATACATCATGAAAATATAGTCAGAGCCAGACAAATTAGTAGATCATTGAATTCCTTGGAAGACTCTTCCACCCCAACATTGTATAAATATGTGTAAAATTATAGCAGTTATGGGAATAAGTTTCTGTGTATCAGACTATTTACTTTAAAACCCAGGAGAATCTTCTAAGCTTTCTGATTTTCTCACATTCCTTAAATCAAGGTGAAAGAACACTTAATTTTCAATTGAAAATCAATTCATTATTATAAAATCAAGAGGTTGACAGAGATCATGGGATCAAGAACTTTAACTGTGTTAATCTAAAGTGTGAGATTTTATTTGTCTTCATGATGCAAGATTTCTACATTATTTATAGGAAAACATTTTTCCAGATGTCACTCTTTATAAATAATTTTTTCTAGTTACAATGCATCAGGCCATTCTGTTTTATACCCAAGTGATCACTTCTGATTTATGTAGCATGGAGCTTTGTTGTAGAAGATCACTGTGGAAATTTAACTGCAAGATACCCTTCTTTGGAAACACCTTGGACAGCTCTCAACATTTTATAGGTTTAGTGGTTTATTTTCTTTAAACCAAGTGCTATTGTAAATAATCTGATTCAAACATTATTATACATTATTTTACAGTTATCTGGAAGGGAGATTGAGACAAATGCTAGCTTTCAGGAGCTAACACTCATAATATTTTAAGAAGAGTTAGTTTTTATTTCTGTGCTACTCAGCAAGCCAGTGTCTTTCCCAGTTTAAATCAGTTCTTATGATAACATAAGGTTAAATTTTATCACACTGCAGAGGATTTGGAACTGATAAAAGAAGCCAACTGAGTATTTTTCCTATACTATCACCACCATCTCTATCCATTTATATGGATTCTTACAGGAAAGCAGCACAACTACTGCTATCCCAAGTATCAGAAATGATACTTTTACTTCAGTAGGAGTGATACAGTGCTTAGGCAGCCTTGAGGATCAAAAAAAGCAGAGTTATTATACAGACATCTTTTGATCCTCAAGTGATGTACTACACAGTTTGGCCAAACCCTCTGTGTGTGTTTGTGCTCACATTTTATGAGTGAAGTATAATACAGAGAGATTTATGTTATATTTGTCAACTTTTTTGTCTTATGTTTTTTGAGATGATGAATGCTTTCTCTGAAATGATGGATAATAGTTCTAAGGGGAAAATCTACAACCAGAGGAGAAGCAGGCAGTTCGGTTTGTGCCTGAGAACTGATAAAATACTGTGGCATACACATAAGAACAACTCTGGGACAATGATGAGTTTTGCTATTTGTGTAGAAATATTTCATCTCTGCACCTTGCCTGCCTCTCCCAGTGAATGTCAGTGAGATTTCATGGTAAATCACATCATTTACCTGGGTCTTAAAGACAGACAATGCTCTCTTAAATGCTGAGAAAACACCACAGTGATAAATCAGCAGTTCTGTAAAGTTCAGTCTCTAGTTGAACAAACACTAAAAACACCAAAAACATAAAGTTGGGCCTCCTTTATGTGACAGCTTCTGTGAAGAGTGTCATAAAGGTAAATAAGATCCTCTCCCAGCCTTTCCTACAGGACCAATGCTTAGTGAAGCATGAACTCATTGCAAATTTGGAACTGAAAAAAATGCCATTTTAATTTGAAGTTTAATGACTTCTTTTGCTTTTCACATTTGGTTTTCAAATCTTAGGAAAGAGTCTTAATTTATATATATATATATATCTTTTACCTCAGTCCAGCAAAAAATTTCAGTATGTAATTAACTTTTTAAATATTTAATAAAACTTGTTGAGCATTTAAAGTAAACAGGTGTGTAAGTGTTTCAGATGGAGAAGTCTTGAGATGCTCCAAAACTTTTATGAAATATTCTGAAGAATACATAAATAAAACAAATGAATTGTCCTCATTTTGGATTGTATACTCTTTTTTGGGTTATGATACTATTTTTTATCTCCTGTAAAGTCTTAATTGTGTATCATTTACTCCATTTAATTAGAAATCAGATAAACCTCTGTGGTGGGTTGATGCTGGCTGGATGCCAGGAGCTCACTGGAGCCAGGTACTCTCCCTCCTTAACTGGACATGGTAGAGAAAATATAACAAAAGCCTCATGGGTTGAGATAAGGACAGGGAGAGATCATTCACCAATTACCATCACAGACAAAACAGATTTGACTTGGGGAAATTAGCTTATTACCAATCAAATCAGAGTAGGATAATGAGACATAAAACTCAATCTTAAAACACCTTTCCCTCACCCCTCCCTTCTTCCCAGGTTCAAGTTCATTCCTGATTTGTCTGCCTCCTCCCCTCCAATGGCACAGGGGGAGAGGGAATTGGGGTTGTGGTCAGTTCGTTACATATTGTCTCTGCCGCTCCTTCCTCCTCAGGGGGAGGACTCCTCACACTCTTTCCCCTCTCCAGCGTGGGGTCCCTCTTATGGGAGAGAGTCTTCCACAAACTTCTCCAACATGAGTCCTTCCTATGAGCGACAGTTCTTCATGAACTATTTCAGCCTGGGTTCTTTCCATGGAGTGCAGTCCTTAAGGAACAGACTGCTCCAGTGTGGGTCCTTTCCATGGGTCACAGTCCTTCAGGGATAGACTGCTCCAGCGCCGGACCCCCACGGGGTCACAAGTCCTGACAGCAAACCTGCTCCAGCGTGGGCTCCTCTCTCCACAGGGCCACAGGTCCTGACAGGAACCTGCTCTAGCGTGGGCTTCCCATGGGGTCACAGCCTCCTTCAGGCATCCACTTGCTGTGGTGTGGAGTCCTCCATGGGCTACAGGTGGTCATCTGCTCCACCATGGACCTCCATGTACTGCAGGGGGACAGCCAGCCTCACCATGGTCTGCACCATGGGCTGCAGGGGAATCTCTACTCTGGCACCTGGAGCACCTCCTCCCCCTCCTTCTTCACTGACTTTGGTGACTGCAGAGTTGCTTCTCTTACATATTCTCACTCCTCTCTCCAGCTGAAACTGCACAAACTTTTTTTTCCCCCTTCTTAAAAATATTATTCTAGAAGTGTTACCACTGATGGGCTTGGCCTTGGATAACAGTGGGTCTGTCTGGCAGCCAGCTGGCATTGTTTCCGTTCAACATAAGGGAAGCTTCTGGCATCTTCTCACAGATCTTCTCACCCCGGTGGGCCCTCTACTACAAAAACATTGCCACACAAACTCAATGCACCCTCAGAACATTTTCCATAGCATCAACATAGACTACATGAAGAGAGATTTTCTTTAGCTTAAAAAAAAAATAGTTTAGTCTCAGAAGGTTCTTGAATAGAAAATCTATGGTCATTCCTGATTGCTTTGACTAAAATATAAAATGTAATTACAGACTGTGTTTTCTAAAGGCCTTTAACAAATACATAGAACAAGCTGAATTGTAGAGACAGAATTTTTGAGTAAGGAGTACAACTTCAAAAAGGTCACTCATACAGTTTCACTCTGTTATCCAAAGAAGAAATGTTACAAAGTGGAGAAAAAACCTTTAGTTTCAGTCTGTGGCTCCCACCATTTTAGTCCTATTGCACTGTAGCTCTTGTGGTTAGAAAGCCTTCGTAACTACAGTGGTGAGCTGAACAGGACCTACATATAACCATTTGGTTACAGATAAACACTTGTCAAAGCCAATTAATTGCATACTCATCAAAATTGAGCAAGGTTTGTTACATATTCCAGTATTAGCACACTGAAAAATTCCACAGTAAATGTTTCTTGTCAGAATTTTTTCCAATCATCAGTTCTGTTTAAAATGTAGCCTAAGGAGTGTTGTGGTTTGGGTTTTTTTTAATAATTATTAAAAAAAAAAAAAAAAAAAAAAAAAAAAAAAGACTTGGGGATTGAGAATCAACTCACTTGGATAAGGCACTGCCAATGTCACCTAGGTCTGTGTCATGTTCACTGGTGATGTGAAGTCTCTTAAGCTGCTTCTCTCTGTGACATTTTCACCTTCTCAAATTTGTATCTTTGTTTTGTTTGATCTGTAAGTTCTCTGGTGTACTAGAGACCTGGCACTATACAATTTTATCATGACTCAAAAAATAGAGCCACAATTAGAGTACAGAATATTAAATGCTTCTAATGCATTAACATGTGCAAATGACATAGGTGTATAAATAAGTTATACAATAAAAATTCTCCAAATAAGTTATACACACAAAGTTATATATACATATGTATGTATGTATATATATGCAAAACTACATAAATATTTGCAAAGGCAGAGATATGAAAGCACATTCTTCAGTAACATCTTCAGTTGTATATTAATTAAGATACCTTGGTGTTTGAAAGTTATTTTCACATTTACACAGTACATCATACTGTGATCATATTTATCATTCTTCTTTATTACTCCAGAGTAAACTTGTTAATTTATAAATCAAAAAGCAGGTTTTAACACTGGGTTGTTGCACAGGTTTTGGTGTTTTTTAGTGAATGGTTGATTTTTCTTTTATTTTGTTTTTCCCAGTTGGCAACCCTGTAAGATCAAACCAGGATCTGATCAGAAAATGTTAACGAAGCAATTATTGTGATTCTGTGATGTTTATATGCCAATAAAATTAAACAATTTAGTTCCTTGCTAGCAGAGAAAGAAAAAAACAAAACACCAAACAACATTAAAAAGAAAACCAAAACCCAACAAACAAAGCCCAAAATTAAAGATACATTTCTTATTAATTTTAGTATGTTTTATGTTAAAGAAATATACTCATTAAAGTTGGCTAGTGCTGCATTCATTTCACTCATCTTTTTGCTTTTGTGGTAAATGTAACTCAGTCAAGACCACAACAAATTATTTTTCTTAAGTCTGATAGATTTGTTGAGACTAGAGTTTTTAAGGTTGAAGATGGTCTGGTAAACTCTTCTATGTGATGTAACTTGGCTAAACTAATGTTTAATAACTTTTAGTTTTGACCTTGTACATCACAAAATAATATAACGGATTTTAATAAAATATAGGGTGATAAAAAGGTTGAATTTATATTTTCATCTACTTGGCTATTAATATATTGTTAGGGCATATTAACTTGTAAGTGTAGATGCTATGAATTGGCTGTTAGAGAAATACCACGTGGGTCAATATACTATCAATAATTCAAGGTCTAATTTAGAAGTATAATTGTATTCAATATATTACTATTCTTTGATGCTTTGATTCAAGGATATTTTTAAGATTCACAGCAAGATATTTTATTTATTTGTTTGGAAGATCATAGATTTATCTTGATCAAACAAAAATTTTTATGAGTCAAATAGATAGTCACTGGGATCTCTGTATAATTTGATCTTTAAACTGAACAAAGGTCCTATCATGAGATAACTGGAGTATAAGATCTTGTAATCTACAATGCAAAAGACCTAGTAGAATAAACAAGGCACTGAGAGACTCTTACATTTGCAGTGTAGGAAAGAATAATCCTTGCTTATTTACTATATATAATTCTTCTGTTCCTAGCTATGAACTATGGTGTTTATATAACCTGTGCACATCTGATCTAGTTTTTTTAAGACCTCCTTTGTCACTATATTACTAAACCACCACAACAAAATTAAGAACTGCACAAAATCTGACAGAAAAGAACCATACTGTCTTCTTATTTTATTCAGTCATTCCTATTGCTTTTCCCCTCCTTCTCCATTATGTCCCATCCCTTGTCACACAGCTAGCCTTCATTATTGTGGCATAATTTGTTCAAGGGGAGGAGGAGTTGGAGGAGTGTTCAGCTCCAAAGATTGCCAGGCTGAGGCTGACTGTTTTTTTGTGATAAGGAGTTGCACTCTCTGTATTCCTCCACTAAGCCATTTCTGATTCAAAATTGCACCCTGTCTTCCATCTGTCAAGATGGCTCACAAAGGAAGGAGTGAATTCTTGGTACCTCAGTCTTGGAGATTAAAACAGACACACTGAATTGGGTTTGAACCTTTTTAATTGAGAACCAGTGGAGCATGTGTGAAATACTCTATGCTTTGCTTCCATGTTATGTGTTGCACACTCTATAGTTTATCTGCAATGTTCAAAGTCAATATCCAGTTAAGAAGTTCAGTTTTACAACCAGAAAGTTAGCTACAAAATGATGGGGAGATGGGTATTTGAAGCCATTTTTGAGAGACATGGGCACAGTTTCCTGGCAAACTACAAGTGAAAGACATTGCTCTAACAGTTTGACTTACAGCTGGATCATGTCCAGTCATAAAGTCTGTGAGATTTAAAAAAAAAAAAAAAACTTCAGAGTTCAACTCAAATTCTACAGTTCTTTGGCTGAACAATTTAATTTCTCATCTGCTTTTGCCCCGTTGTCTGTTCAAAACATCTGCCTTGGAGAAATGTCAGCATTAAGGGTAGGCAAATAAAACAAATGCCTTCCCATTTAATCTCTATGCTGAATTCCAACCATTCTAAAAGATGCGAGGCTTCTTAGTTTAAAAGTTTTTTGGGTTTTGTTGTTGTTGTTGTTGTTGTTGTTGGTTTTTTTTCCCCAAAAAAATGTTAAACTTTGAAAGGTACTCCTGGGTTTCTTTTATCTCCTAAGAACAAACATCTTCAACCTGCTTTTAGCTTTCCTTCAAAATGCAACAATTTTCTAATAAATTTATTCAGAACTGCTAAGCTCAAAAGTGTTTAGACATGAATTAGAAGAGAGGAAGAAAGAGAGAGAGGAATAAAAACCCAAACTTCATAGGTTACTCTCTAGATCTTTTTTATCAGAGAAAGTTCATAGATGAAAAAGATTATGTGAATGATACGAGAAGTTTTTAAACAAATGGAATGTATTGATAATATGAAAATGATCAGTTTCTCTAGAAAATCAATTGTATCCTGAAATAATGTTGCTGAAATCCTTCCTTTCTTTTCATGTAGTCGTAGTCTCTTTGTGCAGGTTCTCAAGGGACTGAACATCTATTCTGACGAGGTATTTAATCATCCACAAAAGCAATTTTATTACTCTGTGTACTTTTTAATGCTACAAACTCGATCCCTTAAATAATAATGTCAGTGACACTCACTAAATGCTGAACATCTTGAAACTACTGTGGCTAACAGCTGTAACTGTGGGAAATCCAATATTTCCTGCCTCATGGTGACATGTCTCCTTGAGTTTCAATTCAAACATAGTAACAACCTGATCATGGAGTATGGCTGAAGTAACAGAGCATGATAATGCAATGGATGAAATGACCAACACTAAGATGTGTTCAGGCATCAGCACTTTATTGAAGCTTTACACTTCAGACAGCTCCCAAGGATTTGTACTCTTAGGTCAGTACAAAACCTTTGGCCTTTCACTAGTAATGAGGGAGAATTGTTTACTGAACTAGACAACAAGAAAGCATCCATGTTTTCAGTACTGAAGCTACCACTATTTCAATTTCTTTTGCAGATATTATCCAGAGCTGCTGCCATCTTGCCTGCACTCAGCAGCCTGACACCTGCCTGATACCTCTGTAGATATCCTTGCAATATCAGTTCCCATCAAAATAACCTGATGGTATCTGAGCAGTCTCACTATGTAGAGGCATGGTTTGGACAAGCACAGCACAGTGCTGTGAGAATTAGAAAGCATAGGGAAGATACTTCCAAAAAAGTGTCCTGTCTATTTGTGTGTCCTCCCCACTGAGATAAGGACTTAGGGATACTAGTGGATGAAAAGCTGGACATGAGCCATCAATGTGTGCTTACATCCCAGAAGGCCAACTGTAACCTGGGCTGCATCAAAAGAAGCTTAGCCAGTAGGTCCAGGGATGTTTTTCTGCCTCTACTGTGCTCTGGTGAGACCCCACCTGCAGTACCGCGTCCAGTTCTGGGGTCCTCAGCACAGGAAAGACATGGGTGTGTTGCAGCTGGTCCAGAGGAGGGACACAGAAATTGTCAGAGGGGTGAAACACCTCTCCTATGAGGCCAGGCTGAGAGAGTTGGGGTTGTTCAGCCTGGAGAAGAGAAGGCTCTGGGGACACCTTATTGCAGCCTTTCAATACTTTAAGGGAGCCTATAAGAAAGATGGGGACAAAAAAATTATCAGGCCCTGTAGTGATAAGACAATAGGTAATGGATGCAAACTAAAAGAGGGGAGATTTAGACTAGATGTAAGGAAAAAAATTTTTACAGTGAGAGTGGTGAAACACTCCACTCTGGGCACAGGTTTCTCAGGGCAGCTGTAGAAGCTCCATCCCTAGAAACATTCAAGATTAGGTTGGACAGTGCTCTAAGTGACCTGGTTTAGTTGAAGATATCCCTGCTTAGTGCAAGGGTCTTCGACTAGATGACCTTTAAAGGTCCCTTCCAACCCAAACCATTCTATGATGCTAGTTTTATTATGATTGCTTGTACTGCTGGCTGTCTTCAATCCTGTTGTATGTTGGCCTGAAAGAGGGATCTGGAAAAATCTGCAGTTTCTCCTAACTGTTTGGTTTGCAACTAACCCACCTCTGGTGTAATACTGATTTATAGATCCCAGTCTAAGGCACTGTGTTAGTCTTTATCTTCCTATGGACTGGATAGGAGCTGGGGCACCAGTTAAGTGCTCTGAGCTGTGCTGCAGCAGACGATGGGAAAAGAAATGCAATGTGATGTCTAAGAAATTTGATCAGTCCAGCCCTGAGGCACTGTCTGAGATTCCTCTACTGAGATTTAATGTGTGGTGGAACAGGGAACTTATCAGAGCTCTCCTGAGCACTCAATTGCAGACAACAACATCCTTCCCCTTGCTAAACTGCCTTTATATTCACAACTCTGAACTTTCTGGTTTGAGAGAGCCACTCAACTTTAGAAAGTGACAGCATGAGAAGAAGAATCAAAACCTGATTCTCAAACTTGTGATCCAGACACTAACAAAAGTTACAAGACTGCTGTTTGCAAAAAGACAGAAAAGATCTTATGACATATTTGGGAAGAGTTGCAGGTCTTTTGGGTTTTCTGTTTTTTTCAATTAACGTTCTGTTTCATACCAGATTATTTATTTTTACAAAATAGCAATAGGAAATTAGTTACTTCTTTAACCTGCACTTGCCTAAGAGTAAATCATGGTAATAAATTTAACCAGAAGGGAAGAGGAAACATATTTAACACTAGCATACACTTTGCTCAGGTGTAGCTGTAGTTGCATTATGATTCTTCCCATTGCGGGCTGTTCTCTACTCCCACATGGACAAGTAGCCACAAGTGGTGTTCCCCAGGGCTCAGTATGGGTATTAGTTCTGTTTCATATTTTAATCAATGATCTGGACAAGGAGATTGAGTTCACCCCCAGTATATTTTCAGGTGACACTAAGTTGAGCAGGAGTGTTGATCTGCCTGAGAGTGGAAAGATTCTACAGAGGGATCCAGACAGGCTGGATCAATGGACCAAGACCAATTGTATGAGAGTCAATAAGGCTCAATGCTGGGTCCTGTACTTGGGTTGCAAGAACCCCATATGATACTACAGGCTTGGGGAAGAGTGGCTGGAAAGCCGTCCAGTAGAAAAGGACCTGGGGAGTATCGGTTGACAGTCAGATGAATATGAGCAAGTGGTGTGCCCAGGCGGCTCAGAAGGCCAATACCATCCTGCCTTGTATCAGAAATAGTGTGACCAACAGGACTAGGGTAGTGATCATCCCTCTGTACTCAGCATTGGTGAGGCCACAACTCGAGTATTCTGTTCAGTTTTAAGCCTCTCACTACACGGACATTGAGGTGCTGGAGCATGTCCAGAGAAGGGAAACAAAACTGATGAAGGGTCTACAGCCTCAGATGCCCAGGTAAATGGTGGAGTCACCATCCCTGGAGGTATTTAAAAGATATGTGGAAATGGTGCTTAGGGACATGGTTTAGTGGTAGACTTGGCAGTGTTAGGTTTACAGTTGGACTTGGTGACCTAGAAGGTCTTTTCCAACCTGAGTCTATGATTGTATGATCCTAACTGACTCAAATACGTGGCTTACTGAATCTCGTGCTACTTATCAAAATCCTTTAAAGAGGACAGGATTTAAGGACTACCTGGAGAATGTCATAGATGAAGCTCCATAGCATCAATGAAGCTTGTGAGGAGACTTATGAAAAATCTACTAGAGATGGCAAAGGCCATGGTTTATGTATATCACCATGAGATGGTGAGAAACAAAATAACATTTTGAATTGGTGCATGTGCCTGGTCTAGAGATTAGTGCTTGCAAAGATGAAAAAATGTAATACACATTAGGAGATAAGTTTACTAGACTTCCAAATTGTTCCACCTATTGTTCAAGTAACCAAGTAACCAAGAAATCTTTCATTTGGAGAAGAATAGTTTACAGGCAATTTCATCTCAAATAAGAAAGTATGTCTGCGCTGTTATGAATCCTATTAGAAGGGTCTACATTGAGTTTTAGAAACAATATCACAGTAATCCCACTTAAATTGACAATTAAAGTGTGTTTTGCTTATGGTTGGCTTCAGACTCACTGTGCAATTTACTAAGTAATAGGAAAAACGTCATTTGCTATATGCAAATTTCTTGTAGCATAAATTAAATATTAGTATTCTTTGCCAATTTACGTTTACAACTATGGGGAAGATCATTAGTGAAATTTTCTTAGAGCACTAAGACATTATTTCTGAAACTATTCTATATAGTGTCAGAATTACAACACAAATACCTATTCACAGCTTTCCAATATGCAATAAAAATAAACATGGACTGATTTGATGTTGTATTGAGTAAATTAGGGAGAACTTGAGAGTAACAGAGTTACATCAGCTTACAGCTTTACAGAGGCAATGAGAACCATGTCTTTGCAATGTAGAAAAGCATAGAGGAGAGTAAAATATATCTGCTTCTCAAAAACATTTCCACTATGGAATGATAGTTCTTTGTGAAAACAGCCCTACACATCTGAAAGTCGTATAACATTATAACACTGCCTCCTAAATTCAAAGTTTTTAGGATCCAGAGTTTCTGATCAGACATTTATGTGTTCCTTAGTGTAAGCCCAAAGATTGTATATCTCATATTGAATTATAGAGGGTTGCAGCATATAAGCAAAATGAATGGTTAAACTTCTGAGACTGTTTCTGTTTTCTAGAGTAACATGAAAAAATAATTCTTTCTGACATGTAGGGACTATGAGTTCCCTATTCCAGAAATGAGTTAATAGCAATGTTAAAATTACCGCAAAAGAAATCAAATAAGGGATCATTGTTAGGAACTTGGCTCACAAAAAAAAAAAAAAGACATACAATAAGCTTCTGTTCTCATTGTAGGAGTTAAATCTGAGACTTTCCCGCAAATCTAATGGAAATGGCATTTCTATGGCCTTGTATGGCTTATGCTGCAGAGCAATTTAGAGAAAATCTGAGCCGAAAACTCAGAATGAGCAATTTATTTTATATGTGAACATATTTTTTGCCTTCCCTAGTTCTTTTCTTCCCATGAAGCACATCAAAAATTTGTATTACCTTACAGAAAAAAAAACCCTTTTTTTGTGTATTTTGTTAGCATTTACCAATATTTTATAAAGAAAAAAAAAACAAACCCTTTAACACATTTTGTAAACTTTTTTACTAATATATCAGTACATCATTGCCATGAGTATACTTTTGTAGGGAATATGTGAACTATTTTCTCAAGGAAAACCACAAAACCAGTCAACTTATACAACCCCTTTGCTATAGTAAAGTTAAACTAATCATATTGGTTATTCGCAATGTCTTTGTTTATTTGGGCTGTATTAAAATCTGTGGATAAATTTAATTTTAACAAATAATTAAATAATATTCTGAAACAGCTAATTTAGGAAGATGAATTGAATTCTGTCTTCAGTCAATCAAGAGATGTAAGCCACATTGAAGGCTCTCCAATGAGGTTTCTTATTTCAAATTATTCTGCGTAGCTGTACCCATGAAACTCCTTAACAGCTTACAGTACAGTGATGTTTTGCTGTAAGAAGTTGGGTCGCTATGTCTACAGAGTTCATTGTATTACCATGTGCAGACATTAATCTGTTTTCAGAAAGTATATACAATATCATCATAGCATTGCATGTATGTTAATTAGTCTTGCCTAATTTAACCTGGTGCTGTTAGTAAGTCAGATATATGTCCTATGTCTCTAGTTCAAACCCATTCAGAGCTAAATGAAGGACCCATCCTACGTCACTGCATCCTGTGGGGAAAAAATACTTTGGAAGTTCTTATAAACACCAGAAAGTCATCTCCAAAGAGAGAAGCATTAAGTAGTTCATTAGATTTGCATGATACTCACTGAGTATTTCTTTCTATAATAACAGGATACTGAGATACGCCACAGGGTATACTTTCACCTACGCAGCTGTTGAACAGGTTTGTTACTTCCTTGCAGATATAAGAGTGACAGTGCAGGTGCTAATCAGGCCTGTGGATTTGAGCAGAATAACTGTTGGCTCATCTGCTCTAACCTGACAGCTGAAATTGCTCAAAGAGTTTTGGGCCCTAACAGAGATATACATTGCCAAGAGAGCACTCTGGTGCCATTTATCTGCCAATCTGCTTGGGGATCAAGCTATTTTTTTTTTTCCAAACTGCAATGAGATCATAAGAAATGTCATGCTTGTATTCTAGTCAGGTTCTGCTTGCTACAAAACAGCACTGAGAATACTTGGCACTGCAAAAAAGATGACCTGAAATGGTTTACCTGTAACTCATTGTACATTCTTGGCAGATGAGGAAAATAGTAAACTCCTAAGAACCATGAGACGGTGAACTCTTGCAAATAGGACAAGCTGATTTTGTACTGGAGCATTCCTACTGGGAGGTTCTGGCTCTGACTACATCATGATTAGTGTGAACTTTTAGTTGTTTATATATCAGAGGCTCTCAGATTTGAGGTTTGCATTTGAAATTCAAAAATCCAGATTCTGTTTTCCTGTCCTGTCACTTAGCTTTATTTTACTCCATAAATATTTCTGCTGACTTCTTTAACTCTTGGGATAAGAACACCATTCCCTGGGATGATTAGGAGCACCAGTATCTGGCTTTTCTTTGTTTGAAAAGAGCAGGATGTGTTTGTGTTCATGTATGCACTCTGGTTTGGGATTGTTCTCATCTTTCAGTTCACCAATAATGATTCTGAGATGCCATCTAGTATTTAGGATACAGGATTACAGTCAACAAAATCCAATGTTTGCTACTGAAATTCTAAAAGATTCTCAGATGTTTTTGACACAGGAAGTTAAGTTAAGCTCAGTGGTGTTACACTAGGATAGCGTTTTCTGCAGATCTAGCTTAGTGAAGGTGAGTATTTTGAGTGGGATTTATCTCAGCCACCTTTCACTATCTAAAACATGGGTGTACAGTCAAAGCTAAATGGCTAAGGATATTGAGAGGGAAATTAATATCTGATTTCTCAGAAACCCATCCTGCAGTGCATAACTCACATTGGTATGACTGACTATGTGAAGTACTGGAAACCTGCTTAATGCAGATGAAGATTTTGTAGCTTCAGAAACCAGAGATAAAAGAATATTCCTCATCCTCCAGCTTCTATAAGCATGTCAGGGTAGCCCACCTTCAAGAGAAAAAGTAATAATGCCAGTCCCAGGTGGAGCATTGGCTGCAAAAACAACAGGTATAAAAACAAATCTAAAATTCCTGGCTTCTTTATGCTTTCATCTTCATGATTCAGACTATTAACATATCTGCCAGCAATATGTCCTAACAAAAAGTATGTGTTTTCAAGTACAAAATTGTACAGAGGTAAGGAAGATAAAGAAGAAAAGAAATCAAGTGCAAAATAAGAGATGGAACTTCATTAGGATCATAGCATTCAAAAGCCAGGTTTTTTTCTCACTTGGTTATCTTTCTGGAATGGAAAAAATATGATACTTCTCCGTGTAGGTTAAAATAAAATATTGATTGTAAAATACTGAAATTTGCACTCACAATTCTGGTCCACAATACATTGTATAAGTGGATATTTGCACTGTTAGTTTATTATGAATTCAAGCTGAAAAAAACCTGTGTTAATCTTTAGCCTTTAACCAGTGCTAAGCTCTAAGTATGAGATCTCACACCAATTTGGGGAAAAAAAAAAAGTAGGAAACTGAAACTTTCTCTAGGCTTAGAAAGAAAGGGAAATGTGAAGTGTTAACACTTCCACCACTAGGTCTTCAGATTTTTTAGCACAGCATCACGTATTCCAATATTTTTATCACTTCCATATGTGTTTCAGTCATCTGTGGGATATCAATAAGGGCAGACTCTTTTCTGATCCATTCCTACCTTCTCCTTCTCTCCCTTTCTTTCTCCTTCATCTGCCCCTCTCTTCCTCTGTCTCCTTCTTTCCTTTATGTATCAAGGTGCTGGGATATTACAGGCAGATGTTTCTGTAGCTGTATTTATAGTTTTGTGTTTATCCTTTTGATACTTATTTTCAGAAAACTGAGCAATCATAAAGTGTCTAATTTTCAACTTTCTTTTCTTTTACTGAAGAATGATAATTTATTTCATTATACTGTTCAGATGAGCAGACCTCTACTCCAACATTACATCTGTTATAACAAATCTATAATCAAAACATTTTCATTATTAAATCCTAATTTGAGAATTTTGAGTGGATCTTTAGTGGCAGTTGTGAAATGTGATGACCATAAGACCTGACTATCAAATCTAACTGCAAGACTAACATGGTAGAGTAGACAACTTAGGGCAAAGGTAGACAGATCCTTAAGACGATGTAAAAAAATCATGGTTCCATTGAAGTAATTTGATATACATCACCTAGAAATCTACAAACACAGAGTTTATAGAAATGCAAGTAGTTTGTGTTGTTGGGTTGATTGTTGTTTTCTTTTTAATTAGCCAAAGGAATCACAGAATCACAAAATCATAGGGGTTGGAAGGGACCTCAGGAGATCATCTAATCCAACCCCCTTGCCAAAGCAGGTTTCCTACAACAGGTTGCACAGAAAAGTGTCCAGGAGGATTTTGAACCTCTCCAGAGATGGAGACTCCACAACCTCTCTGTGCAGCTTATTCCAGTGCTCTGTCACCCTCACGGTAAAGAAGTATTTCCTTAAGTTTGTGTGGAACTTTTGGTGTTCCAGTTTTTGCCCATTGCCCCTTGTCCTGTCACAGGGGACCACAGAAAAAAGTCTGTCCCCATCCATTTGTCCCCTGCACTCCAGGTATTTATAGACATTGATATGATGCCCTCTCAGTCTGCTCTTCTCCAGGCTGAAGAGTCCCAGCTTTCAGCCTTTTGTCATATGGGAGATGCTCCAGGCCCCCAGCTAAATTCTGTGCCACTGATCACAACCTTCTGAGCTCTGCCAGTCAGACAGTTCTCAATCCACCTCACAGTCCAATTGTCAGTCCCAAACCTTCTAAGCTTTGCTACAAGGATGTGGTGGGGAACAGAAGGAAGAAACAGTTATATTAAGAAAAAAAAAAAAAAAAGTTGAGACAGTGTCTTTCAGATTATTAAAGGTGGCTCCTCATACTTTATAATGTATTCATTTTCCATATGTAAAGAATAGTAATGTGAGACTTCCAGTTTTTCACTGAGACACATTTGTGTAATATATTGCATGTACTAAGAATTAAACTACAGCACTCAAGGGAAGCTCACAAAAATTTCCTGTATAAGTTGTACTG
Source organism: Caprimulgus europaeus (assembly GCA_907165065.1). The sequence continues at coordinate 120,074,894 of OU015523.1, forward strand.
GACTACACCCATTCTGCATAGTATGTTAGTCAGGTGGCATGATATTTCCTGCTATTTTAAACAAAACATAGATTTAAACAGGTTGCTCATCAAATCCAAATATTAAAATCAACTATGTAGCTCTACACAGTGCTTCTAACTCACTTTTGCTGAGTTAAAGGGTAGAAAGCTTTCTTCCCAGGTGTTTTATTCTTGGTAACTTCATCCAAATGCAATACATCCAAATGCAATACATCAAGTAAGAGATTTAATTTAGACTTTATAATTTGGTCCTTAGAGCCAAAAATGCATGTTACAGACGGGACTCAAGTGGGTCTTAAATGCTACAGTACCTGAAAATTTTGGAACAGATGAGGATGTGACAGATATTGTCTGCCCATAGCAGCTGGTAACATCTCCAAGTTACAAAGGAAAGCAATGCCCATTCCAATTTCTGCCAACAAACTTTCCCAAAACTGACAATCAAGATTTTCTGGATCCAATATATCAGCTCGGTCCACATAGAATGGCAGTAGCCAAACACCTGAAATATTCAGTTTTCAGTGCCACAAAAGAATGTACCTTCCGATTCTGATGTGCTGCCTCTAACACAAGCCAATTTCCAAAGCTAGAAGAGAAATCAACCTCAAAATATGTATATTTTAAATTTGGAGGGAGAAAGAAAAAAAGACATAAGTGTCATAATCCTTGTAGGAAACCTCTGAAGAAAGAATTGTTCAGATCTTCAAGTCTTCATATGGTTGATGGAGACAGTGCAGATGATTCTATTTTCCCTGAGATGCTGGAAATAACAAGTAATAGGAAAAGTGGTAGATTAAAAAAATTCTTAGCCAAAGAGAGCATCACATCTGTCTGCTCAGCCCTCTCTTTTTTCATGTACACAGACATGTTAAAATGCAGTTTTAAGGCAGACCTTATAATTTCATTTTTATAACACTAAGTGGTGGGAGAAGAGACCACCACATTTCCAATAAACTTTTCTAGTGCTTATTTATCACTGCTGCCTAGTATGATGCATTATTTCAAGTTTCTTGATATTAATTTCTTCAATTTGCCTCACATAGAAAGAGAAAAAAACCCAAAACCTCTCCAAACAGACACTGGAATATCTTATGTTGTCAACAGAGCTGAAAAGTCTACCAGCACAAGTCCTGCCAATGGATAAATTTAGACAAGAAATTAGAACTAGGTTTCTAACTATCAAAGGGGTGCGATTCTGCTACTTTTTATATATCCAAGAGTCATACTGTTCCTGAGTGTTCCTGGTGAAGCATGATGACCCAAAAATGCATTTCTGAGTCATTGCTTTTGAACACAGAGTTCTGTAGTGTAGATACAGCCTTTGTTATTCCTACATATGTTTTCTTGAATAATAAACTATTTGATTGAGCTGCAAATCACACTATGACAGTAACTTTTCTTCCTTATTATTTTCCTGTCCTAGCATTATTTAAAAAATAGTCCATAAAGACAGTACCTTTTCTTAGCTGCTAGTAAATACATGAAATGGTTTTGTATTAGACACCAGGCAGAAGAGTCCCATGAGAAAAAGACTAAGATATTGATGTTTCCTCCTAAGTACTTGGTACAGACGCTTGTTCTGTTGTCATTGTCCATTCCGACTCAGAAAAGCACTTACGTACCTGTTTCGATTCTGTTGACTTCAACAAGAAGGAACCATGCTCGGACTGAGAATTCACAGCTGCTCAGTTGTTGATTCCTGGAAAATGACTGAGACATGGAACAAAACAAATTATTTGGTGGCACCTAAGGTGGGAAAAAAAAGAACAGAAAAAAGAAAACACAACAACAAAAACAAAAACAAACTAGGAGACGACAGTTAGTATGGATTTGTCAGGAACAAACACTGATTTTTCTAATTCCTTTCTGTAATAGGGTAACAGGTTTTATACATAGAGCAGAATCAGTAGATGTATGTCTTGACTAAAATGAGTAATTTGACACTGTTTCACATGAGGTTCTCATGAAGTAGTCACAGGTAAACCTGTCAGTCTAGAAGAAAATTATCTGATGATCATTTGGGAAAGGAAAACAAAAAAGCTTACAGGTCTGGAAAATTAGACTACTGTAGAAAAATTCAACTGCAATGTAGAAATGACTGTTTTTTATACAAAGGACCTTCATACAAAATAGAACTGTAAAGAGAAAAGGACTTGCTTTATGCAGAACAACCTTTAAATATGGTCCCCTTTTTATCTTCTATAGTCAGTATTAGGTTAGAAACTGTAAGGAAACCACACAGAGTCACAGTGTGCAATTAAGTGTTAAGTTTAATTCTGAGGAAATTTAAGCTCTGTAATGGTTCCTCCTAATACTCAAAATTTGTAGTAATTCCTCCTATTCAATCATAGTCTTCTAACTGTGGGTTCTGACTAAATAGTTTTCCTGACTTTGCTTAGCACCATACTTGTATAGCTGTATATGGATCTTGAGCTTGGATCAGGTCATATTGCCTATTTCTGGAGCTGTACAAATTGCTTGTGACTATGAACTTAGAAACCCTAGCAGTTCTGAGACCTAAATTAGGTACTGCAATAGGCAAACTGAATTCAGGCTGCTCAGCATTTGGGAACCTGAACCTTGCTGTAAGGAAATGGCACAAAGCCATTCTGGGGTTTTTGGGACCCAGTCTCAGAAGACTAGAGTAGAGCAAGTCAAAATATTGCCATTGGTGATTCTCAGGAAGGAAGTGTTATATGAAGACAGATCTGAAAATAAGTCCCCACTGTATTAGGAAATTAAAAGGACTCTAAATGTAGGAAATAGCATAGAAAGAAGGTTGAAAAGTGAGTCAGAGAACAGGTTGAAAGAGTACTATAGTAATAATTTACATTTTCAAAACGCTGTTGAAAAATATTAATATAGTAAAATAATAAATAAAATTCTGCAGTGGAAACTGTGGTAAACCTGAAACACCATTAATGATATTCTTTTAGCCCTCTGACCAAAATATGTTGGTTTTAATTTACAAAGAAACTTTTAAACAGACAATGCCCAAATAATATTTGTTACTAAGTGTATATGCTTGTAAAAGAACAGAGCAACAATAAAGTTCTACTTTAAAAAAGAGGTGAAAAGAATAGTTACTTAATCAGCCAAACCAGCCTGAAATATCTGATTGAACTCTGGACAGGCTAGTGAGGTTAATGCCTATGCTCTTTAAGAAATGGCATGATTTTCTTAATGCACACAAATGGTCAGGACCATAATTTTATAACTATTCAGAAGGCAGCACTTCCAGGAGTAGAATGACCCCTATGACCATGCCTGTGGCAGTGATTAAATGCTCAAGAAAAAAGAACAGGTTTTTTTTGCTACTGAACTGATGACACTATGACTTACAGCACCTGGATTAACTTTGTAGGTGTTCTGCTTGAGTCTTAAGCAAGTTTGACCTTGCTCGTTCTATGAGTCTCTAAGATCATAACCTAAGGTAGTATGGCTGCAGGCCATCAGTATTAAAACCCAGGGGATTTGTCTGTCTCTCCAGCTTTTTCTTTGGATGTGTCTTCTCTTTCAAAAGTTGCATCCCTTTCTATTTACTAAGATACATATTTTCAGTTGATTTTTAGAGACACTAACTACAGAAGGATTGAATAACCTTCCTGTGATACTTTCAGCTGTAAAAAATGTCTAGATTTCATACTAAAAAGAATCATGCTTTCTTAAATTGTAATGGCCATAACTGAGATTAGTATTTAACTTCTTAACAACCTTTATCTTTTTCTGTAAATTCACACCCATTCAGCATTTTTTACTACAGCATTTCTGACTCTACCCAAATTGTGAGCTGTCCTATTTTCCTAAGATTGTATTTAGTTCTTGTAGTTCTGTTACTCACAGATGTGGACTTTAAACAAGCTAGTCTGAGATGCATTGCTAAATATTCCTCATGAAAAACAATAATGCATTCTCATAAAAAATGCACACTTAGTTTTCATTCCTTCCGCTTTCTAATTAACCTCTGAGGGCTCAGACCACACAAAAAAGTTGATTCTACTCTATAAAGAGAGAAGCATTTTTTTTACACATATTGACTTGGCAACTTAGTAACTAGACCAGACACACTTAGTAGATTATAAAGGTCATTTACATGCCTATTAAGAGTCACTCTGTTGTACAAAAATTGACTTTCCTAGATCTCCTCATTTTACAGCCTTTCGTTGTTACACTAATAGAAAGACCAGGTTAAATTAAACATTTTGTTATTTTCTCCAAATATCAAAACAAGATAGTTTTCTCCTAGAAGTAGATACATAGTAAGAATATGCAATATCATTGTATTATATTTCTTTGAATATTTCCTTTTAATCACTTCTGCCGGATCCTGCAATATTTATGACTCTAATAGACTCTGATTACTGTTCATCAAGATAATCATAAATCAAAATTACCTTGTGTTCTTGTCTTGTGTTTGTAATACTAATCTTGCTTAAGTTATCCTTCGTGTGTTTAGGTTAAATCAAGCTATGACATTTGTGCGTGTGTAGGATTCAACTGCATACCATGGAGTTTGTTATCAAATATCAATATTATCCACTGCCTACCAAGACAGATCATAAGAATTGGACACAGGTTGTGTTTAAGCACTGCCAAAAGCAAAGGCATATGTTAATAGGTGTGCTGTCTTTCAGATTTAGTGGCTGTTTTGCTTAATGGAAAGTAAGAGTTATAGTTCCTCTTTTGTGAACAAATACCAGAAGGCCTAGGTGAGCTTTCTACCAAGGGTCTAGAAATCTCCAGCTTATAATAAAGATATTTTTATAATAACCAATATTTTACTGATTGTTAATAACAATAAACTGTTCCTCTCTCTGTCCTCCCAGTTGTAGTGTGTTTTTTAAATGATATTTACTTTTCCTAGAAGGCTGTTCCAGTTTTTGCTCCCTTTTCCCTTCAGCCCTTCTTTATATTCTTTTCAGTCTCCTTATCTTTCTCACATCCTTCAATAAAATACAACATGTAAGGATTTTCTTTGCAGGACCAAAGAAGGAATTAAAATACTGTGTGAATTGCTGAAGCATAACACAAAGAGCTACACTTACCTACACTTACCAGCTCCCTTTGGGGAGTGGGAAAAGAGGACGCAGTAAGGCTTGTTGTATATTATAACAAAGTGTATTTCTGACATCGCAGCAAATTCACTTTGTTATGGGGCCAGTAGATCTAAGGATAGCCTTTGTTAGTTAAAAACTGTCAGCAATATAGACTCAAAGTAACTGTTATTTTTCCAGTACTATTTATTTTTCCTTTTTTTCCCCCTCTTAATTCATTCTGGTTTTCACTTTCTGAAAGAAACAGCAAGAACAATCCTCTGAGAGCTTAAAAAAAAACCCCCAAAACCCCCCAAAACCCCCCAAAAAACCCCAAAATGCCACAAAACCACAAAACCCCCCAAACCCACAAAATTTTGTAATGGCTTGTTCAGATTACATTATATTTTGTGTTTCTAATTGTTTAATTATTTTAGAGCTTTTTGACATATGTCACAGTGTATATCAGTAGTTTACAATGGGTAGTGCTCAGTGAAGAAAATGAATTTCACAATCTCTACCTGAATAGAGCTGCTAAAGCTTTTGTACGTGGAATCATAGAATCATAGAATAGTTTGGATTAGAAGAGATTTTGAAAGGTCATCTAGTCCAATCCCCTGCAGTGAGCAGGGACATCTTCAACTAGATCAGGCTTCTCAGAGCCCCATCCAACCTGACCTTGAATGTCTCCAGGGATGTGGATTCTATCACCTCTCTGAGAAACCTGTTCCAGTGTTTCACCACCCTCATTGTGAAAAATTTCTTCCTTATAGTGAGACTAAATCTACCATCTTTTAGTTTAAAACCATTATCCTTTTTTCTATAGCTAGAGATCACGCTAAAAAAAATTGTCCCCACTTTTATTGTATCACCCTTAAAGTATTGAAAGGCCGCAATAAGGTCTCCTCAGAGCCTTCTCTTCTCCAGGCAGAACAACCCCAACTCCCTCAGCCTTTCACAAAAGAGATGTTCTATCTATTTAATAATTTTTGTGGCCTCCTCTGGACCTGCTTCAACAGATGCAGGTCTCTCCTGTGCTGAGGACTCCAGAGTTAGATGCAGTTCTCCAGGTGTGGTCTCCTGTTCATTGAAGCTGCTACCAGCCTTTTGAACACTGACCTCCTCGTTCATTTGCAAGCTGCCAAGCTTGTTCTTATATTGAATTATTAATCACATACAGAAGTGTCTTGGATTCAAATACATAATTAATATCTATATTAAAAGATGCTGAATTAGGATCTGTGGTTTCTTTGGATTAATTCAAAATAAAATTTGGCACATTTTGAGGGACATATATACTTAGTGAACCCTCCCAGTCGTAAAGAGTTAATACTTTTCTTGTGAAGGGAAGGTTAGTATATAGATAAATTCTTAATTAAAATGTAGTTAAATGGGAAGTGCTTAGATAAACCAAATAAATTTCATCTGGTCACTAGATTAACAAACTGTCAGATTTATGCAAATAAAAGAACAGATTTTGATACCACGATGAAAGGGAAACTAGAGTGGGTTTTTAAGTCACATGAGAAGTTAAGACATTGTGACATATAGTACAACAGGTAAAATTTGCTTATTCATTTCTGTATACCTTTTTCAGCATGGCATGAATATTTCTCATATTGCCCATATGCAATATGAGTTATGAATCTGTTTGACTCTCTTGTATAAAACATTTATAAACATTTATGTAGGAAAGTCATATTTTACCTGGGATTCATTGATTTACAGAACATGATAATCTGCATGTACTTGTATACCCTGGTGAATCTTTTTTACTGACTTGTAAAAAAAAATAAGTAAATTCTGTGATGGTAGAATTAGGTTTTTGGTGTACAATTAGACCTGAGTGAGATCTTGCTGAGTGAGTGGAAATGTCTAAAGTACTTTCAGGTTACTTGGTTTAAATTATTCTGTAATTAATAAAGCTCAGTAGTGCAAAAATGATCTCACAGTTACTGTTCTTTTAATTTCCAGAACAAATTTTTTCAACTGCAAGATATGAATCAATGATTTGCCTCTTTCCCCACCTTGTTCCAGATCCCTTATCCATATAGCAAGTTTCTTCCTGGTTGGCTGCCATAGTCACTTCTGTAATAAGCCAGGTCATTCACTTCATAGAGTGAAATAAAGGCTCATGGAGACACCCAGACTCAGTCATTTATTCTAAGAGCCTCTCCAGCTAAAAAGTCTGGATGAGAACTGCACTACACTTGGCTCCCTTCACAGAGGAGTCCTCCAGCTCTAACCCAGCAGGGCCTGGACACTTAAACGCTCAACTTGCTTTCCTATCATGAGAAGATAATGAACAACACCTTCAGCATCATGCTACAAAAAATTAATAAAGCAAAGGCAAGAGGGCTGTCTCATTACTTTGAGGACTTTGAACAGAATTTAAAGAAAAAAAAAATTCTGTTAGGCTGCAAACCTCTAGTATGAAGTTAAAAGGAGATTAGATCCAAGTGCTAAAGTATGTGGGGGTACTTTGTTCCACAGAAACCTGATCCAGGGTGGCATTGATGCAGGGTAGGCCATTTCAACAGGCTAGTGTTCTCTTATTGATGAGGGCATGAGACAATAAAGACAAAACTTGCCTGTCCATTATTATATGTCTTCACAGAACCTTGAAAAATTATATTCCAGTTGGCTTTTCTCAATGTGACTGTGATGACAATTAGAATTAAGATTTTTTTTTCTGAATAAAAGATATAATAAAAATATAAATAATGCACTCATGCAGATACATTAAGATGTTAATTTGGAACTAAATTTTCAAATTTTTATAAGAACAGTTAATAGAAGAAAATGGAAAGAATTCTGTCCAGAGAATGTTGGAAACAGATTTGTAAAGTTCCCTCACTTAAACTTTCTTCTGTTTGGCATTTGATTCTTATCAATATGAATCTGATGACTCGATCTAATGACTCTTTTATCTAGTGGCAGTATATCTAAATCAGAGTTTAAAGTCTGTTTTGGCTGGGCTTGGAGCATACAGTGATATAGGGATGCTGCTTCCAGGAAAATAAGGGAAAGGAAGAAACTGGAGCTTTTTGGCATTATGAATTAGAAGCTCTGAAAACTGCATACCTATATGGAAGACAATTTGCAGGAGTTTAACAGATGTCTAAAGGCATGTTGCTATCTTCCAAAGGAGGATCTTGGCACCATTCATTTACGTCAGCTTTTAAAAGCAGAGCTGGTTTTAAATATATTTTTTAAATGCTGTGTTTCAAATGGTATGTATTATATTACCCTGAGACTTGAATTAATTCCTTTCATTCTCCTGAATATTTCCTGTTGGGCCTTGGATATATTTCCATTTTTGGTCTCCATTTTATAAAAGTGGAATAATGGTGGTGTGATCATAGGAAGCTTGGTTATTCTAAATGGAGTTTATTATTTATAATAAAATCTAGACTTATATAATCATCTATGAGAATGGAGAAAAAGTACTGCAAAGAATGTTAAAATAATTTAAATTGGAAGGCATTGCCAACTGTATCCAGGGCTGCATCAAAAGCAGTGTGGCCAGCAGGTCGAGGGAGGTCATTCTCCCCCTCTGCTCTTGTAAGGCCCCACCTGGAGTACTGTGTCCAGTTCTGGAGCCCCAAACACAAGAAAGACATGGACCTATTAGAATGAGTCCAGACGAGGCCATGAGGATGATCCAATGGCTGGAGCACCTCTGCTGTGAGGACAGGCTGAGAGAGTTGGAACTGTTCAGCCTGGAAAAGAGAAGGCTCTGGGGAGATCTTATAGTGGCCTTCCAATACCTGAAGGGGGTCTACAAAAAAGCTGGGGAGAAACTGTTTATAAGGGCAGTTACTGATAAAACAAGGGGAAACGGCTTTAAACTGAAAGAGGGTAGGTTTAGATTAGATATTAGGAAGAAATTCTTCACTGTGAGGGTGGTGAGACACTGGAACAGGTTGCCCAAGGAAGTTGTGGCCGCTCCTCCCTGGAAGTGTTCAAGGCCAGGTTGGATGAGGCTTTGAGCAGCCTGATCTACTGGGGGGTGTCCCTGCTGATGGCAGGGGAGTTGGAACTAAATGATCTTTAAGATCCCTTCCAACCCAAACCATTCTATGGTTCTATGAATCTTGGGGCATTGTGTGGTCTAATTTCCTGTTCAAAGCAAAGCCAATTTTGAAGTTATCTTAGGTTGCTTAAGTCCTTGTATTAATTGAGAACTGTCTAATCTGTGCATGGGTAAAGGCAGGACTTCTGGGGAAAAGTAGTCGAGATCATATAAAGTAAGCCTACAGTGATTTATTTGTGCAGAGGTGAGATTTATAGTAATGCAACAAATGGTAATTTCTGAGTGCTTGACTTGGTGGGGTTAATGGTATCTTTTTGACATACTTTTAGCACTATTATAATTGTTTGGCTGTAAAAATATTATAACAATGCAATAACCTTTTATGAAAAGTGATTAGAAGTAATTAATATAATCAAGAGGATTGAGTTTACACCCCATAATTTACACCGTACTTTCTCAGAAGTTTTCTTTCTGTCTTCACAAACTGACTCTGTAGGGTGATTATAAAAAAAAACATATAATAGTATATCTCTTACAATTTTCAGAAATATAATTACAGTGGTTGCCTGTATTATAAAATGTAGGAAATCTGCTGGGAATCTGTTGAGTTTCAGACATCTTTATAGTATACTGCATTCCAAAGTGCTACTGGTTATGGTAGTTCATAGCAATATATTTTTCCCATGATCTATTCACTACCAGCTCCCAAACTTCTGTGAATAGCTAAAGAGCACTCCTTACCTTTTAATACTCTGGAGTGTTATATCGAGGTGCTGCACTGTGTAACTGTAATTAAGTATGAAAGTCCCAGAAGAATAAGATATGTCCTTGCTTGCCAGTTGTTCTGAAATATGCACAGGTAAAGGAAAATAAGAAGATTAAGACGTTATTTGTATTTGCATCCTAAATATCTGGAAAATGCCATAAATAATGTCAAAAGAAGTTGAGTTGGATGTTGAATAAACCTTTGACCTCATTCATCTGCAAAATAGTCTAATGTTTTGAAATATAGAAACCTTTACCATGTATAAATATGGACATAGATAGTCAATCAGTCACTGAATATAACATATAATAATCTCAGTAAGGATTATACTTTAGAATTATTAGGACCATTCTTAAAAGACTATCCTTTAAGGGTTTTTATTTTTCCTCCTGAGAAGATCTACTCCAAACATTGCAGTGAAATTGCAGAAAGAACTGAAAATGTGAGGCAATCTGCATGCCAAAAACAACCCTTACCCTCCAATAATAACAAATCTATTAAAATTATAACAATATAGGAGGCAAATGTCATCTTCTCTTCTGCCAGCTTGTGGTCGTGTGTGAATGGGAAGAGATCAAAGCCTTATGAGAAAGCAGGTTATCTTACTGAGGCAAGCAAACAAAACAAAACAAAACACAACACTCACAACACAAAGCCATGAAAAGCAAATGAGAGCTTTCAGTTACTAACATCTTCCCCTGGGCAAAAACTAATCTAGGTTGCAAAGAGATTCTGGTTTCCATCATTAATAGGTTTAACAACACTAAATATGTTATGGGATTTGGGTTGCTGAATACATATATGCACTTAGCAGCTAAATTTCATTGAAACCCACAAAATGAAGACAGCTCTGTTAGATCTGTGAAACTAAATGGAAGAATTTCAGCTTTGTCCTAAGGGACAAGATCAGTTCCATAGAGTCAAATGTATTTCTTCAGAACGTAATGAATACCAAATTATCACAGAATCACAGAATCAGAGGAGTTGGAAGAGACCTCAGGAGATCATCCAGTCCAACCACCCTGCTAAAACAGGTACCCTACATCAAGTTGCACAGGAATTATACCTTCTACAGAATAAGAAGAATTTGTGGAGTTTACTGAAGTGATTTGTGATAGCATACTTTCTGCTATCATGGTATCAGTATATGGTTTGCTCTTTATTACAAAAATTGGCTTAGTAGTTGCTTTTGGACAAAACCAAAGCAATAAACCAACAGAAAACTAGGAAGGAAGATTTGCCAAAAGATTTATGTGTCTAGTACCCATGAGATTATGTATTATATTCACATAAATGTCCCAACAAGTTCCAGAATATAGATGGTGCAAAATATCTATATACAGACATATTTAATATGCAGCTAAATCTATTGAGAACTAATACAATGGGAGTTAAACACTTAATCTTATTGCCTTTGTGCATCTGGCCTAAGAACTCCCAATGATATGTATTTCCATTAATTTCATAATGCAATGAAAATTATGATCATGGTTTATATATAAAACCAGAGCTGTGAGGTGATGCTATTGGAGTGATAAATGCTTAGGACTCATGTGAAGACATGCAAACTGTACTTTTAAATCTGATACAGGCATTAAGAAACCTCTGAATGGTTCTAATCAGTAGCTATATAGTGAAGCAGGAACAAATAAATAGAGATAATAGCTTTAATTGCTCAACCCCTCAGCACTGTCCATCTCTGTGTTGTTCAGCAGGTCTTGACTCACCTTGGATATAAAAGATTGATACGTGGTCTAGTCTGGGAACTCCCTATACATCAGTGAAAGAAACAGCCACATCCAGAAAACTGTTCATCTCATTCACCTCAAACATCGATCTCAGCATGAAATTAATAACTTGCTGAAGTTGTTTTTAACTTTCTTTTCACTTTAAAGTGACTAGCCTGGACAGGACACTGAATTTCAGACAGCTAACATGAGATGGATAATTATCTGTGTTCTTCCTAATAAATTATAAAAGAATCAGACATTAAATTGTACCCTTCTCAGTCATGCATTTGATTTCCAAGAGTGGCTAATAGTTGAGGCTTTGGAGGAGATTGCAAGAGTCCTAAAATAGGTTTATCTGTGATATCTGCGCCATGGAGGGGACTGCTTCTAACAGTGAGAAAGCAGACTAAGATCTGAAACCTAAAACTATGTCCTTGACTAAATAAATAAATAAATAAATAAATAAATAAATAAAATAGTATTTGTTTTTTCATTCTTTTTTACAGTAAGTGTAACAGTGTTCTTAGATCCTTATTGGACTGAAGCCTCCATCTGATCTTTGTAAACAGAACTGCTGGGAAAACAGAACAAACTAATTTTGATTTTCTTATCACAATTGTAGTCAATGTCTCAGTTAGAATACATATCCTTTATATTTGCCCTTACAGGCATTTATTTTACTATATTTCTAGACTGTTAAAAAACAATTTTGCCTTTAAAAATGGGTTTATAACTTGCATTTCAAATTTATTACTTTATTCATTTTCATACCTGCAAATTCTCATCTTGATCAACCTATAGCATGACTTAGAAATTATAGTCAATCATGTCTGTCAGGACATCCATCTCTTTTTACTCTAGGCTGGACACTATAACTTCTGAGTGATTCTTCTGAGACCTTGGCTTCCACAGCTCCCTTTGAGGTTCAGAGGTACCTTTCCATTAAAATGTAAAGGGAAGAACTAAACTGTGGACTGAATGTAGATATGAATATTTGCCTGCTCCAGTACAAGGTCATATTGGAGCCATAACCAAGAAGGTCTTCTCTAGAAAGGAAAATTCTTTTTGAAGATGTACTTTGGGGAACACTCTGAGACTGTGGGTAATGGCTGCCTTCTCTTCTCCCAGAACAATTAACTCTAAGCTGTAGAAAGCAGCTGTGTCCAACCTTCCTTCAGGCCTGCTCCATAGGTCTTTTTCAGTATTTCCTAAATCTTTGCCTTATGCATCACTGGAGTCCTTCAGAAACTAGTAATTCCTTTGAAAATCTAGGAGTAATGCTGTAGGCTGCAAGGGAAAAAAATGAATTGCAAGAGGCAGAAGGTGAGGGATGAGAATAAAAAACTCAATTTCATAAATCTCAAAAGTCTGATTTATCTTAATTCATTTGAATTTTTCTTTTTTTCCAATTTTTGTTTGCATATGGCTCTACTTCCTGTATTTACCTTATTAAAGTTAGAAGATTAATGAACTCAAGAGAAACATGACCGAAAACATTACACCTTCCTTAGTTTCATGCACCAATCTTTGAGCCTATAGCAAAATCCTGTGTCATGCATCTTCCCTGTGATTCCTGGAAATATTTCTAGGACCATAAAGCAAAACCCTTTGAGGTCAGTGGTCATCTGTCACTCTTTTTCCATGTACCATGAATCATTGCCTTGGGGAGTCCCTACCAACGCAGTTGATAGCCCACAGCCTTGGCTTTGATTCCACATAGTCCATTGTTTTTTTTAAAAAAAGTGCATGCAAGATTCAGGTTATAGAAAAAAGTCCAATCTCACTGCTTTGGGCTAGGTCAGTTAATTTATAAAATGAATGCTGATTGATAAAAGTAATAAATAAATAATAGAGATAATTAGTCTCTGTTTCTATCTTATTTGAAGCATAAAATCCAATTTACTATTTGCAATTTCAAATTAAAGTGGGGAAATGAGACTGTATGCAATCACAACTGCTCATGTTCTCTGGCCAGCATACAGCCTGAAACTGTATTTTCTTATCTAAAATATGATTGGTGTCTAAGAAAGACCCTTTGACAGCTGTCACTGAAAATTAAAAGTCCTTGACAACCATGTCCCTGTTTATTCCAGCAGCAGTGACATGGTTTAAAGAAGATTAGGTCCAGTAAATATGACTTGAAAGTATGACAACTTTGTTAGGATTGCTTTGAATGTCTTAACGGAGATGCACCAGTGACCTTTAGCGATGAGGAGACAATATATTATTTTGTGTGTGCTTGATATGGTTTATTTCAAGTTTGAATGAGTGTAGAATAAATCTGTCTGAATGTCTTTATGAGAAAGTCTTCTGTGAACTATAATGAATGTTATTCACTGTCATAATCTAAGTCAACGAGCTTGAAAACCATGAGGTAATACATGTTTAGTGACTGTATGAAACTTTTCACTTTGAAAAAAAAAAATAAAAATAAGAGAATCTTAAAGTGAAAATCAAGGGTCTCTCAAAGGTCCTCTGCATTAATTATACCTTTTTTTCTCCCCTCAAAGTACATGTCAAACAGTATCCAATTAAGTACAGCAAAATTGACAAATTGGATGTTTTGAGCACCACACTGAAGGTGTGGCTTTGCAGAATTCTATGAGCACAAAGAAAAGATGTGTCCTTTCTCAGAATGGATGCATAATTTGCAGTAGTAACAGTGTGCTGTTTCTTTAAGTTTAAGCATACTTTTGCACTGCCTATACACCTTCTTGTCACCCCAGTGAAACTCCTGAACTTGTCTCTGCCTGCTCACAAAAGATAATGTGAGCATATTCATGGAGATGCGGCTGCAGGCAGGAACAAGCCATGTGACAAAATGGGGCAAGTTTCCAGTAGCTCACTGAACAGCAAGGGAATGTAAGTGTTAATAGTTCTGTTCTAGCAACATAAAAGAATCTGCATTAGTAAAAAAAAATTATATATATATATATATATATAAAATTTTTTTTTTTTAACCTAATCTCACCCTCAACTTTATTGCCCTTCCAGTTCTCTCCACTAATAGGAAGTATATGTAGATGCCTCATGAGTTTGAACCATCCAAAATACAATTACATTGTTCACTGTTTTTAAGAGTAAACAATAAAGATACATTTCTGAAAATCTCCAAATATAGAATGTATGAGAATCTCAAATTACATACAATAAACCAAAGTAAACAAGAACAGTACTTTTCTCTTTACTATTGTACCTATTTCACTTTTAGTTATGTATTTTAACTGTCAGCCAGTAACTCTGGGTGTTGCAAAACTAAACACACACAGAAATATCCAGATAATTTCCTGCAAATTCACACTGGTAAGTAAAAGTGCTTTATAAAGCCAGAGTTATTGTTACCTCTACTTTTAACTTTGTAAAGAATGTGATTAAATTTCAGGGAGATTGTATTGAAAGCCTTCTTCAGACTTTCCATAAGTATTTTAGAAAAAGCAGTTCAGCAAATACCTCTCACTTTCTTATAATGAAGCTGTAAGAAAGTGAGAGGACATTTGAGATAGAGATAAGACAGGAGTGTACTCAGCTATTAGAAGAGTGTAAATAATAATAATAAAAAGGTTCAAATATAATGGTAAATCATATGTCTTTCTGAAAAACAAGTTTCTGCTTAGAGACACTCATCACATGGTTTGGGATCCTTATAATCAAAATGATGAAGAAAGTGGATGTTCACTAAAGTATATGGAAATGTAATATTCCCAAAATATTGTATTAATTCTTTTCCACCCTATATTTTCCTATGACACCTTCAGTGCATATATTGACTGGAGGCAATAATATGTAATGGAGTTAAGAGTTATTGTAAGAATGTGTAACTCTGTTAGATCATGATATTGACCTTAAAATACATGACAATTAGAGTATTCTGACTTTAAAAGAATAGTTAACTTCATAAGTGTTGGCAGCTTGAAAAGAAACACGTAGGTTTTTCTCTCTCCCTCACATATACCTTCACCTGTTCATTGTTCATTGTTTGAATGAAGTTTTATCTTCATTACAAACCTTTCCACAAAAATATATTAAATAATTTTTTACCGGTGTCAGTGCTTTTGATTCTTTGATCTTAGATTTGCTTCTGCATTGTGCAGCAGGTAGTACAATTGTTCCAAACCAAGAACTGCCATTTTTTGGAATAATGTACACCCAGGTTGTTAATCACTCCCAGTATGAGTATCTTCTCATCAGGGTACAAGGTTTCTGCTTTGGAATCATCAGTACTGGATACTTTTGGGACTTGGTTAGATGGAAACTTGCTTACCTAGTCTTGTTTTTATTGGGAGGCTGGACTAGGTGTCCCCCAGATGTTTTAACCAACACTTCAATAGCTGTTGTCTGTTTTGCTTTTGGCTTTTATCGTTGTTGGTTAGACAAAGTCTCCTAGAGGCATAATCAGCCTCCTTTAGGTGATCAACTTAGCCTGGTAATTCAGCTGTTTCCTCTCCCTGAACTCCATCTTACTGATAAAGAGAGACAGGATTTACCAGAGCAATTGTTTGAGCTAAATTTTGGATGCTGAATCTGGAACAATCTGGATCCCCTGTTGGCTATAAATTGTGGGAATATCAGGCAGGTATCATAGCTAAATTAGATCCTGAAACTTCAGTGTTGCGAATATTTCCCATATCTTCAAGTACATCCATGTAATTATTCACTATCTCTTGTTTTTATATTCCTATATATAATAGGAACCAGAAACCTACTGTAAAGATGTTAAGACTATCACATCGTAAGACTGGGAATCAGTATGATATAAAGAAGATCATTTGTGAGGAGCAATATTTCCCCATGCCTTTCTCCCCTTGTATCAGGTGTAAGAAAGTGAACTTTTTGTTTGTCTGTTTGTTTAGTTGGTTTGTTTAAAATTATATCAGGAATTCCTACAAAATCTTTAAAAATATATCCACAAAAAAACAGGTTTCCTGGGTAGAGTCCCACTGGCTCAGTCAGGTTAAAGAAGTTACAGAGTTATAGACAATGGCTTATCTGACAGCCCCTCTTTTTTTCTTTTCTTTTTTGTTTTGTTTTGTTTTGTTTTGTTTTGTTTTGTTTTGTTTTCCTGGCCATAAGCACCATGATCAGTTATCAGAGCTCACAACACATGGCATGAAATTTCAGTGATACTGAATGGGTTGACAGAAAAGCTGACCAGAGGTTATCTGCAACAGTTACAGGAACTTAACACCTCAGGAAGAGTTATGAAAATTAATAAAAAGTTGCTGCCACTGGCAAATACACTTATCCAGGGATTTGCTACTCTTTCAGTGTCTGGAGACAAACTGAGAAGTCTTCCAGTTATAAAGCTTTGTACGTACCTGACTACCAGGCATGATGACTATGGCACAAAACCTATCTATGATGTTTTTTCCCAAGTTCTCATAAAGCCTGAAGACAGCACTTTTCCAGATGATGGTGCTTATACCCTACAGGAACCATCCATCATGCTATAATAAGCTCTTCCTGCCTGACTTATTTCTTATTCATCTGGCAATTCATTCAATGTAAACTTCCAAACTTTAGTAAACAAATGATTATCTTTAGCCTGTCATGGTAAATTTGTTTCACTGTCCTGGACAATTAGTTGATTTGGAGAGTATTCAAGTAGTGGCCTTAAACATCCAAGATACTATGTCTCCTGAATATATCATCTGTTTCCGTAAGGGCAACCTCAGAAGTCTATCAGAATTAACATTTTCTTGTAGCAGCTTTCTTCATGTTTGCTACAGATTTCTCTCATGCATTTCCTAAATTCCATATACATATCATTGGTTCAGCAACATCTTTGTGGAGCATATATTTGTCTGTGCTGCAGCAAGCGCTGCAGGTTCCCACCCACCCCAGAGTGAATCCAGCAGAGAAGAATTCATACAGCTACAGGATAAATCATATTTCCCGCAGAGCAGTCTCTGCAACACAAAACTTCTTTAAAAACATCAGTAGATTAATAACTTTCAGCTTTGTTCTGATAAAGCTCACACTAACTGCAGCAACAGGCAACCTGTAATATAAAATTGCTGTATTCCAGTACTTCCCTTCCAGTATTCCCAGGGATTTCCTAAATACTCCAGAGGAAAACGATGTGGGATACTTATATGGTGGTATTTCCTCATTAAAGTAATTCAATGTCTTCAAAAGGTGGTACAAAAGCAGACAGACAGGATATGAATAAGAATTTAAGTGTCTTAATTTCCCTTGTTTCATCTGAATCACAGGATATTTTTTTTTTCCATTTCTTTATGTAAGAACTGTTGTGACAATCTCCTGACAACACTAGTGAGAATTTGTTCAGAATGTACACAAGTAGTCAAACTAATAAAACATGATTTTAGGTGGAACTGTGTCATGAATTACATTTCCTTTTCAGGTGGAATTGTGTCATGAATTGCATTTCCCATCCCAACTACAATATACTCAACATTCCCAGTATCTTCCTTCTCTATTATGTTATCAGTTCAGCCCATCTTTCCCTGAATACCTCAGCAACTCTGCAATGCCCCTTGGGCAGTGGTGCAGCAAAAGCAATAACAGGCTCTGAGATAAGTCTATGTTGATGGGTCAGTTTATATAAATATATTGACCGGCTTGATAGCAGACTAACAAAATATCTAAGCTCCTTTTGCAACTTTTCCCTTATTGCAGTCACTTTGAGAGGCACAGAAACTGATGTAAATGATCATGAAGTTGCACCTTTCTTCTCAATTGCACATTTTCCCCAGACTTAAATATGTTTTCACTTTGAGACTGAATAATTCTAGGGAGAAAACTGACGTTAAACAGACAGTGCAATTGCAGAAATCACATTTCCTTATGAAATGCAGTGCACAGTAGCAAATCCTTGATTAGTTTGTCCATCTCCTGTAGCTATTCTTATCCTTTTTTTTCATGTTGAGTTCAAACTGGTCATTATGAGTTGCATTGCATTAAGAGTCAGAAAAAGGAAATAGAATCATAGAATCATTTGTTTGGAAAAGACCTTCAAGATCATTGAGTCCAACCATACCTGTCCATTACTAAACCATATCTCTGAGCACCTCATCTACCCATCTTTTAAATACCTCTGGAGATGGTGACTCAACCACTTCCCTAGGTAGTGTGTTCCAGTGTCTGATAACTCTTCCAGTGAACAATTTTTTCCTCATATCCAATCTGCACCTGCCTTGGTGCAACTTGAGGCCATTTCTTCTTGTTCTATCACTTGTTACCTGGGAAAAGAGACCAACCCCCGCCTCTCTCCACCCTCCTTTCAGGTAGTTGTAGAGAGCCAGAAGGTCTCCCCTCAGCCTCCTTTTCTCCAGGCTAAACAACCCCCACAGCTGCTCGTCATCACACTTGTGCTCCAGTCCCTTCCCCAGCTCCACTGCTCTTCTCTCCAGATGCTCCAGCATCTCCATGTCCTTCTTGGAGTCAGGGCCCCAAAACTGAACCCAGCACTCGATGTGCAGCCTCACCAGTGCCCAGTACAGGAGAAGTATGACTTCCCTTGTCTTACTGGCCACGCTGCTCCTGATATAAACCAAGATGCTCTTGGCCTTCTTGGCCACCTGGGAACACTGCTGGCCCATGTTCAGCCGGCTGTCCACCAACAGCCCCAGGTCCTTTTCTGCTGTATAACTTTCCAGCCACTCCTCCTTAAGCCTGTAGAGTTGCATGGGGTTGTTGTGACCTAAGTGCAGGATCCAGAACTTGTATTTTCATTTTTTCTACTTTTCACCACTCATTTCCAAGACATTTACTTTACTGAGTTTTGAAAATCAAATTCCAGGCAGCTTCCTAGTAAGAAAGGAGGAAATTTGGAAAAAGTGTCATTATCTCCATTTTTTTTCTCTGTAATAATACACCATGATGTTAGTTTAGGAGGGTTTGCGGTTTTTTGTTGTTGTTTTTTTGTTGTTTTTTTTTTCCCAGTTACAGATTCTTTTTTGGCAAACATCTGTGAATTGCACAGCTCAGTGCTGATCTTGAATTAGTTCAGATCCACTGTTTTTTACACTAGTCCCAGTTCCTATTGCAGACCCCGTCACTTCTCACTGAAGTTCTCACTTATCACATCAGTTTGGCTTTTGGCAGGTTTTAGCTGCTGTCAAACAGTCACTAAGAACTACTTTCAAGTGTGGGACTGATGTCTAACTGAAAGCATTCAGGAAAGCAATTGATGCAAGGCAATGAATCTTTATTATGTCAGTGTCAAGTCTTATAAATTTCATATATTTTGCAGTAAAAGACTGAAACTAAAGAAGAAAAAATTAGACAAAAGTAAATATTTGGAAAATGGGAGGTTCTTGCATATAAGGTTTTTTTGGGTTTTTTTTGTTTGTTTTGTTTTGTTTTGTTTTGTTTTAATGTGAGGGGCTAGAAATACCTGTTAAATTAGGTACTTGCCAAACAGCACAAAGGGAAGCCACCTGGAGCTCAAAAAAAAAAAAAAAAATCCAACCAGACTGCTTGAGATCTGCACTAGATTGTAAATAATAAGAAAGAGAGAGAAAAGAATGAACGAAGATACCAAATCGGATCTGACACTTGGTGTAGGAGTTTTTTACTTAAAGAAACAAGTAGTGTGTTCAGTAAGTTGAACGAGGTAGTGTTAAGGATTGTCAAGGAAAAATAAGGAAGTCAGAAAACTCAAGCGGTGACCAGATACAGAAGCTGTTTAAAATGAACACAAACAAATAAATTCCTGTGCAGAAGAACTGATCTATTTTGCAAAGAAATGTCCTGAAGACATGATACAGACCATGAACTATAAATTATATTTAACTTTTGCAAAAATCATTTATACAAACACATGTATCCTAAGGGAATTTCACCCACAGTGTCAAGAGGGAGAAACCTTTAAGCAGAAGATAGATCAGATTCACGTCTGTGTTCCCATTTGAGGAGAAAGATGCCACAGCACCATCCTGCAGTGTCTAGAAGAAACAATATCACTGTACATGGGGATGCAACTGCATCCTCAAAGCCAAGGTTTATATTAACCGTAGTTCAAGAAGGCACCTCTACAACAGGTTGTCTTGTCCTCCCAAGTCTTGGGTATATTGAGTTATGACTGCAAGCCTTTCTAAGTAAACATGGACTTTCTCTTTTCTCTCTCCTCAAGTTGTCCCAAAACCAAGCAAGTATATTATGGCATTGAACAGCAAAGATAATGCACTCTCTTTCAGCAAGTTTATTACTTCAGGCACTCAGTTTTGTATTGGCTGAGGTTATATGAATTCCAGTTCAGAGCAAGTTACAGTGGATGTAGTTTTTCCGGATTTTAGTAAGGCTTTCCATACTGTCCCTCACAGCATCCTTCTGGACAAGTTGTCCACCTGTAGAATGAACAGGTTCACTGCACACTGGGTGAAGAACTGATTGAAGGGGAGGGCTCAAAGTATTGCCATGAATGGAGATACATCTGGATGGTAACTGGTCACCAGCAGCATTCTTCAAGGTTCAGCGCTAGAGCTGGCATTGTTTAATATTTTATCAATGATCTGGATGCCGGGTTCAAATACACCATTAACAAGTTTGTTGATAATACCAAACTGTGAGGTGCTGTTGACTTTTTTGAGGAACAAGAGGCCTTTCAAAGGGATCTAAATAGATTGGAGCATTTGACAATTATCAGTGGCATGAAATAACAAGAAAAAATGCTGAATTCTGCACCTGGGATGGAGTAACATCAGGCACAAGCACAAATTGGGAGAGGAGTCAACATTGTCCCCTGGTAGACAGGAGGGCAAATTGCATCCTGAGGTGCATCAAACATAGTAAAACCGGGAATAAAAAGAGGTGATTATTCTTCTGTGTTTAGAGTTAGTACAGCCTCACCTGGAGTACTGTGTGCAGTTCTGGGCCTCACAATTTAAAAAGGAGGTTAATGTCCTTTAATGTGTCCAGAACAGGCTAACAAAGCCCGTGAAAGGGCTGGAAGGAATGTCCTATGAGGAGCAGCTAAGGACTTTGGGTTAGTCTTGTTTGGAGAAAGGGAAGCTAAATGGTGACCTCGAGCAAGAAGTGGAGAGGGAAGTGCTGGTCTCTTCTCCCTGGTATCCAGTGATAAGACCTGTGGGAATGGCTCAAGGTTGTGCCAGAGGAGGTTCAGATTAGGTGTTACAAAGCATTTATTTACTAAGAGAGTGGTCAAACACTGGAACAAGCTTCCTAGAGAGGTGGTCAACGCTGCATACTTGTTGGTGTTTAAGAGGCATTTGGACAATGCCTTTAATAATACACTTTAACTTTTGGTCAGCCCTGAAGTGGTCAGGTATTTGGACTAGATGATTGTTGTAGGTTCCTTCCAACTGGAACTATTCTATTGTAGACAAGAGACATATATCAAAGCACCTTGCAAGGGGTACTTGCAAGAAATGATATGAGAATAGCACAGATCAAGAAGTGTTCTGTACAAAAATATTTGAAAAGCAATAGAAGAGCATGTCACAAACCTTGCTCCCATCTGATACTGACCCAAGGGCCCAATGGATGTGAGATAATCCACTTCTAAAAGCATTTAGTCACCAACAGCTGTTTTATATCAATGTCTTGGAAATGTAAAAGATATTTGAAAGTAAAAAGAAAGACAAAAAAGAAAAAAAAAAAGAAAGAGCATAAGGATAAACTTTTAAACAAATCAGAGGCTATGTATATGATGATCAAGAAAGACATTATTTGAAGAGATGGTCTAGCAATCCAGTATGTTTAACAACACAGACACAGAAACATTGTGTAACTTAACACTTCAAAAATGTTTACATTCCACTACTCATATGGCAAATATTCAGTTGATAACTTGAGGAATAATTAGAAGAAAAGTAAAAATTTATTTCATGATGCTTGAATCCGTATTGCAGTAGACAGAGATTATCAGTCTCCTGATAACATGTTTTTTGAAATAACTTCCCTCTCTTTTCCCAGTAACCAATCTTTCCCCTTTGCTTCCAAATTTCTTCCTGTGTTTTCTATGACGTATTTCTTCAATGTGATTTTCACCTACAAAGCATTGAAGTTCTTAGCAACCTGTATGGTGTAATTTATGTCTCAGGGCTGCAGGCAACATTGAGAGAAATATCTAATATTAATAATATGATCATGTTCAGCAGGTTAATGACTCAGACAGAAACACAGCTGAGTGCTTTGGTACAGAAATTCACCGTATTTCACGTTCTCCTGATTGTTAATAATCAAATACAGCCTCGGTTTGTGAATCTTGTGATTTAGTGTTCAAACCTAAAGGAAGAAGCAGAAATTTGTGAATCTATCTTTCCTCTTGGGTGTAGTATAGGACATTTTTAATTTTTTTGCAATGCTATTTTCTCTTGATTTTATGTTTAGAATTGCTTTGTCCTCAGTGAAAGCTATATATTTTCCATATCATTTACAGTTCTGATTATAAGAATCATGAAGTAGTAGTGAAAAGAGTGTAATACGCATTTTCTTGCACAGATTCCAGCAGTCGTACCCTGTCATCTTACTCTGCAGATGCAGTTTTTATCCCCCTATTATGAAGTGCATATGCTCCCTTTGTGTATTATGGACATAATCTAAAGCCCACTGAAATGGGAAAGCTCTCATTTGGATTCAGATAGGTCCTATATCTATAAAGAGAAAAGCAACTACAAAGGAAAATGGCTTTATGTGCTCAGTTTTGTGCAGATTTAAAAAGTCCACACTTCTAGATTGTATCTCCATTTTCAAAGGAGGTGTGGGTTTCAAATTAAAATTATATATGTTGCCCTGTTTCATTTATGTAGTGAACCTATTTACTGTCATTGGTTTGAGCAAAGGTATGTGAAATGGAAAAAAACTGCAAAAGAACTGTTTACAGAAACTGCAAGCAGCCTGAAAAGCTTTGTCCATCACTGCAGAAAACCTTTGCCCATCACTGCTGATTTATGCTCATCACTGTCCTCTCTGAGACTGAAATATCTGTGCATTCCTATGAGTTAGCTTCACTAGCAGGATGACATGGCTGGCTGTCATTTGAGATGTACATCAGTTGAAGTAGGTCTCATCTGCAGGTTTCAACTGACAGGGTGGAAAATGCACTAAAAGTGGAGAACTTTTCCCCGGAAGGTCCATCACAGATTAAGTCCTCCAGGACAGAGGCTAACCAAACTGCTGTGTTTGGGTCCATTGTGCTTGTAGTTATTACATTCTCTGGATCTCAGCAGGTTTCAGTGACCATTTCTGTGTGATCTGCAGCCTGTTTTAGGTAGAAACTCAGGATGCTACTTCTACATGGAACTGGGATGATGTCCCCAAGCCTTCAAATGTCTTGTGCCAAGAAGTGACCACAAATAAGTTTTACTGAATCTCCAAGTCTCTAAAGCTTTAGTTTTCCCCTTCAGCTCTGAATGGCTGCTGCAGTGGAAAGGACAGGGAGATTTTGTAAATTTTTCTGAACTTTTTAACTTTACTTTCTGATTTTCTTTACTATGCTTACTAAAGGAGTCAGAAAAGATATACAGATCTGGACAAAAAAAATAATCCTCTTGCCTAGAGTTCCCTGCCTTAATTTCCTCTCTGCTGTGAAGCCTTACGTGGCTGTGACCACAATCCAATACACAATCTATAATTTTGCTTTATGTGGCTACTCCTTCAAATCGTGGATTCTATCTGCTTCTCAGAGATACAGTACACAGTCTTTTATAATGAAAAAAATGGATAAACTGTAAAGATATCTTTATATTCATTTGTTCTAGATATTTTTCTCATTTATTTGTGAGTAATTCTGAGTTTTCTTTTCACTGCTCAACCTCAGAATTTTTTAAGAGACAACACATATACAGCACATTTCCTTGAGCTTTAATGAGGGGATTTTTCCATGCTCTGGCCCTTTTGCATAGACTCTGCTTTAATATTTTTACATCGACTTCTCCCAATTTGTTTTCCCAGAGTGCTCATGAGGTGTCATTATGACTTAATACCCTCACATTATCCCTGGTCTTAGAGAAGTGTCGTAGTCCTGATGGAAAATGATGGGTTGCTACAAGGTCTCTTCAGGTACATAAACCATTGGCATTACAGGTAAATATTATAAAGCTTTCCAGAGGTATGATAAAGCTACAATAATACTTTTGGAGGCTTTTTAGTTAAAATTCATCTTTAAATGCAGTCAAAGGAAGTTGAATGATTCACAATAGTTTAAGATCTGAGTGACAAATGAAGGCATGGAAAGAACATTTAAATGTAGTGTCCTGCAAATAATTGTCTTTTCTAGTTCCTGGCTAAGGGTATAGCTGATGCTTTGTTTTGGCTTTAGTGCAGCATTTAGAACAGGTAATAAACAGACATGTTTTAATGAAAGAAAAATTTCACCATGCTGATCTATTATATTTTTTAGTGTAATATAGTAAAGATGTATCTCCTTAGATGCTCACATATGCTTTCCAGATGATCTGCCTTCTTGCATGGTTTTAGTAATTTGTGCAAATTAGCTTTAGAGGGTAAAAAATAGCACATATTTTT
This sequence comes from Caprimulgus europaeus, assembly GCA_907165065.1. The sequence continues at coordinate 120,099,932 of OU015523.1, forward strand.
TCCAGAATAGAACAGTATTGACCTTGGATGGCTTTCAGACTCAATACATTGATGGCACAGTGCCACAGATGATCATCCTCTTCTAACGCAAGGGTACACTGGGAAAGTTGGAAAAATGCCTTCACAGAGGGATGCATAAACTGGAGTGATACCTATGGAGGTTTTACTTCTTTTTAACCCCTGCTTTCTCAAAAAATTCTCAGTCTCCCTTCAATGTGCTGTTTTTTATTTTCTCTTCCCCTTCTTTTTTCTGTTCCCCTTCTTTTCAGTGGTGGTCAGCAATAGAACAAGGGGCAAAGGGCACAAATTGGAACACAGGAGATTCTGCTTAAACATGAGGAAAAACTTATTTATTGTCAGGGTGCCAGAGCCCTGGGACAGGCTGCCCAGAGAGGCTGTGGAGTCTCCTTCTCTGGAGGTGTTCAAAATCCACCTGGATGCTTTCCTGTGTAACCTGCTCAGGGTGAACCTGCTTTGGCAGGGGAGTTGGAGTGGGTGATCTCCAGAGGTCCCTTCCAACCCCCACCATTCTGTGATTCTTAATTATGCTATCAGGGAGGTGTTGCCACTGTTATTGATGGGCTCAGCCTTGGCCAGTAGCAGGTCCATCTTGTAGCTGGCTGGCTTTGGCTCTGTTGGACATAGGGGAAAATTGTAGCAGCTTCTCACAGAAGCCACCCCTATACTCCCCTGGTACCAAAACCTGGCCATGCAAACCCAATACATTATGAAAACTACTCTGCCTCTGAAATCCTCAAGACAGAGAGTTAACACCCCTCCCATCCCCCATAAAAAACCTCCTAGAGTAAAATAGAGTGGCAAGCAGGACAAGTGTACAATTTTAGATAAAAATACAGTAAAAGCTGAATTTTGATGAGTTCCTGTTAACATTTTTGCTCCCTGCTTCTCTTGGTCCACTTTCCTAATGTGCTTGAGGGCTGCACTTGCAATTTGTGTCATAGATACAGCAGTCATGGAAGTGCAATTCCATTTTTGAGAGATACTTTTCAGTCACATACCTACACGACCACTGATACTGCTACTCTTGTAGTATAGAAAACGATTCACACCACAGGATATTTGTATATCTCCCATCCACCACCACTGCAGCTGCCTCAATTTCTGGACACATAACACAGCTCTCAATGCGTCGGCAAAATGAACTGTAAGACAAGACGCTACACTTAATATTGCCCTTGGGAAGGAACCCCCTAAATGAATGGCTTTTATTCCCCTACAAAACCTCAGTTATTCAGGTTTCAGTTGAGTGAATCTAGGCTACTCTTCCTTGCGGACATAGGCAAGGATGCTTACTGACACTCTAATGAAAAAGTAGTTCAATCAAATTATATTTAAAAGACTAACCATAAAAGGTCAGGCAAGCCTACCTTTCATACAGAAGGGTAAAAAGGACTCTTCTGGGGGTAATGGCTCTTCAGTTAGTTAGGACAGAGCTCCTTCACCCAGGAAGTCTTCTCAAGTATGCATTTTACAGAACCTGGTAGTTCTTTTTACCATTTCCTAGATCTAGGTATGCATCCTGTGTCCAGACTTAATATCAGGGAAGTACTAGAGCACCCACCTTTCTTTCTTCCTTTCCCAATGTTTTGTTTTCCAAACCAAAGAATCCTGGACCCAAAAGACATACAAGAGACTTATTATCCTCCAGCAAGAGCTTTAAACTGGACAGCATCCCAGATGATGCATCAGTATATCTTTCAGGTATCCCTGATATAGACCTACTTTTGGTTGACTTCTTCAAGAGAAATGAAATTAAATAGGTCAGGCAAAGCCTCATCTAACTCCCTCAACCTGGGCTGGGCTGGAGTTGAAAATCATGAGTTGGAAATCATGCCCTGGGGCCATTTCATTAAAGAGCTGAGCCAGCTTTTTTCCTGATGCTTAAAGAGTCTATATACTCCATAACAGTGAATAGAACACCTCCTAACTAGAAATGTTGTATTTGCACTTTGACTGTAAAAGGTCACGACTGATACCTTTGACAGTCTCTGCTATTCTACCATTAAATCTCATTTAAGATAAGAAAGTTTCTAATCAGATTCATAGGGTTTTTGGCAGGTTGGTTTTTGGGGTTTTTGTTTTGTTTTTTTTTTTTGGGGGGGGAGAGTGGTTTTATGTTGTTGTTTGGTTCTTGTGTTTTGTTTTCTTTTGTTTTGTTTCCATCGAGTAACCTGTTGCTAAGAATAATTCATTTATCATAAGGTCTTTGGAGAGGTGTCTCATTTCTAGTCTCTGCCAATCTACATAAGTCATCCAGCAACTCATGCAGAGCATGAATCAAGGGGCAATACGCATTGTAGTGATGCCATGAAGAAAAGAAAAATGTATTGAACATGCTCAGTGATGTCTTTCACACAACTGTGAACAAACAAATCAAACAGGACACTTGATTAAACAGCACAAGTGTGCACTGCAAAGCAAATTATGATAAATTACTAATATTGATTACTTCTAATGAGAAAGATGAGATTGTCTAGTGTTTAAATTTAGGAAGGCATCCAAAATATACCTTGACCTCACCTCTGCACTAGGAAGCAATAAAAAATTAATTGAAGCTGTCGTTCAGGTAGAAGTCACAATTGTGTGACAGTTGATTTATTAATTTAACAGCTAGCAACTAACCAGGTGCATTCTCCACTGGTACGTGATGTTTGAGGCTTAGTTTGTTAATGCAGAAAAACCTTCAGGTTGTTGATAGTTCTTGTTTAGTGCCTATAATACAATATATTTTCATTTTAATTAATGCACTTCTGATCAGTAATATATAGTGTTAACTTGGTTTTGTGATTGCATTTTCCCTTTTTTCAGCTTTAGTTCTACCTTGCTAAGTAGCTTGTATTGCTGAATTCATAAGCACATAACCAACTGGGACCTGGAGTTCTTCCACAATATAACATTTGCAAAACTCATCTGAAGCTGCAAATACCGTGTCTGCCAGTGAAGTTAATTGCATATGTTGCACTCTAAACAAAAACATATATTGTCTGACCTGTATACTCAGGAGTGTTGAGCTATCCTCTTTCTATTCTGGCTTTGTCACAAAAAAAACCTGATTTTATGTGACTACTGATTATCTGCTTGTTTAGTGTGAATACAGAGGCTTTTGTGTAGGCAGAGCATACTCATAGATTTTTCCATGTGCATATATATACACTCACCTAATGTGTCTAAGGGCAAATTAGAAACATTTTTATTCAATTAGCTGATTTACTTTTTGGGTTTTTTTACAAAGTCATTACAGTCTTTGACTGCTGTCTATCTTCTATAGTCGTCTAGATATTTTATCTCAAGTTAATGCAGAGTTTAGATCACCTTTACCTAGATTCATAAAATTACTCATGCATGAAGAAATATCTTAAAGGGGCAACCTAACAAAATCAAAGACAGGGAACCGCTTTTCTGACAGGTAAGTTAATAGATATTTAAATAAAGGCATTTTAAATATATCTCCTTTTTTTCTTTGGCATGACATCAGCAATGTTGGCATGATGATATATAACTTGCTCCACAGTGCTTCCATAGGGCATTTTGTTGTGTGCTCAGCACTGGGATAATAGGACTTTACTGCTGCCATGCATGGAGTATAGCTGTTGAGTATAGACAATAGCCCATACCACACCATATATTAGGCTATTTAGATTTCATTCCTGTGTTTCAGGTCACACATATGAAACATTGAATCACACATGATGTGACCTCATTTTAAAGAATTAGCTCAAAGATCTGCTGGGTCATGTCACTGCACCTGCTGCCAATGTCTTCTCCTCAACTTCTTTCCTTTGTAGCATCTTAGGTATTGATTCACTGTCTTATGTGTTTCTCACTAAAATAATGGTTCGCTACAAAAACCGTTGTGTAATGAAAACTCTGGGGCCTCCTCAAGGAAAAATATAAGGTGAAACACTATTTAGTACAATGACCTAATACATTGTAATATACACTGTAGTAAGGTCCACGGCTCCACAGTAGAATGTAGTGGTTCTGCCTTCAGGCCAGGAGAAATACTGGACCTTGCCAAGCCATATTTTTCCTCATGATCTTAGAAAAAGAAGCTAAAGAAAACCCCAATCCAGCACTGAAATAAATGGGAGGGGATCCTAAAACTGAGTTGAACAAAAATGTATAACTAAATGTAAAAGACTAGCTGAAAAAAAAAAAAAAAAAAAAAAAAAAAATATATATCAAAGGAACATTAAATAAATAGTAATTATTTTCCACCTTTTTTTCCTTCTGTTCAACTCATTCTTGTGCTGTAATGTACAACCATCTCTCTATAATGTAGCACTTTGCATATTTTAGTACCTGAATTTAAAAACCCAACAAAGATAATGTTATATCTAAAAACCTACACAATTTCTGCCCCTTTTTCTGCCAATATACTTCCTCTATTAAAAAGTATAATATATGTATATGAACAGATATGATTCAAATTTTCAAAACATTATCTCCTGACCTTTTAAAATGGGAGTAGTGGGGTTTTTTTTCTTGGTTTTTTTCACTCTGCTCTCTACCTTACTCCCCTATTCTTTCCTCAGTAGTGGGTCTACTAAAAGTAGAGCTTGGCAATTATATTGCTAAAAGTTCTATTAATGCAGTATTCAGCCCTGTTCTACTGATAATTTTAAGGTTCAATCTCCCGAGAATTGTCAGGGTTAGAAATAGGCTTTCTGTTCCATTGGAGAGCTGGGAATTTCAGCTTTTCAGATATATCAAGTGTTATGCAGCATTTATTTTGAAACCTGGCAGATGATGAAATATTGAACCTTAAAACAGGAGTGACATTTTGATTTATATTAGAAAGGACTGATCCTTTTCTGTTTCCCATTCTTCACCAGTGTCTTTCCATTGAATTGAGAAGCATTACTTCTTTATTTACACCAGAAAGATAGCACAGAATCTTGTCTAAATGGTTTTAAATGTTTTCTAGAGGTTAAAAGAAAAAAAAAAAAAAAGTCAATGCCTTTCTTTTTCTTTCTTATTGACAGTATAGTTAGATGCATGATATCAAGGTAGCCTGGATTTTACAGGCATAGAAATACAAATTATGGTGCCAATAGATTTTTTAAAGACTTAGTAAAAAAAAATAAAAATCTAAAATAGCTTTTCCATAAAATGTGAGGCTTAAGCAAAATACAGGATGGAGTTATAAAGCTTTTTATTGGAAGAAGTTTAGGCTGGCCAGTGTAATTCACTTGGCCATTTCAAATTTATTGTAATAAAACTTTTATGTCATCACATAATATTGTCTTCTGTATAGAGAGACAGATCTGTGAAAACAGTTTAAGATGCAAGCTATTCTTGATGAAGGGTTATAGGCACTATATATTTGTATACTGGTGTGATGTTGTTTTATTACTGTACCTATTAATTGCGTGAGGAACTCGGTTTTAGATTAAGGCAGCAGTTTGTTGTTTATAAGATTATTTTTTTTCCTGAATTCATACGTTCCAAGGTACTTCTGAGCTACTTTGAAGGCTGCCTACTTATATTCCCCTATTCACAAATGAGACAAGGGGAAAAAAATAAAAAGAAAAAATCAACTGATACGAGAAGAGAGGAAAAAGTACTTGGAGAGGGCTTTCTAGTTCAGTTCCAGGTCTCTTGTGGAGTTAATCTGATGTTGTCATCTGTTGGACAAGCAACTTCACCTTCATAGATTTATGATTGTCCTCCTGTGTAAGTTTCTTTAATCTTTTTAAGTTTTCATAGAGCTCAAGGGCTCGTTGTCTGCTAGGGTCTTTACCACCACAGTTAATAAAAAAATTGTTCATGTTGTCACTGTGAATGTGAAATAGTGAGTAAGATATATAGCCTGTTCAGCAGGATAAAATTTATTGTAGCAGGACAAAACTAATTTATGGTCTCACATCTTGGCTTGATTAAAAGCTTTTTTAAAAGAACAAGGATTTGTTGTTTGCAAACATAATTATAGAAGTATCTGGTAAGAATCAGATGCAAAAGAAAGGGTTCTGATAACTCTGAGGGAAAAATATATAAGATTAACTATATACATTGTTAGAAGCAGAGATGTGAAACCAAGTTCTCATTTCAGTAATGGTAACATTAATAAACTTCAATAAACTCACACTTGTTCTGCCCAAACAGACAAGTGAATACAATTCAAGCCTTTCAGACTGTGTTTCAGCTTGTCATAGATATATTTTTATGAATCCAGATCATTTTTGATAGCAGCTTATCTGACATATAAATCTTTACTGTTGTTGTCTTCAAGGCTAAATAATATTTTCCACCAGTTTCATCTCTTTTGATACTTATTCATCTTCAATTTGTTTGTTTTTTTAAATCTTCTTGTTACTCAGAAAATTGTGTAGCTAATGAGATCTGGTATGTGTCATCGTCTGCGAGCATGCAGCAGAACCAGTGAACAATGGCAGACTCCAGAGCAAGTGACATAATACAGTTTTAGCACATAACTTTGAATTACTTTGTCAAAAATCGATTTGAGAAAGTCAGCCACAGTATGAGTTTCAGATAGTTTTGAAACATTAAATCATTTTCACACTCTGTTATATACAGTTACAGATATGGTCTTCTATCAGTGGCATTTAATAAACATTAAGAGGCAGTTCATTCCCTGGAACAATTGCAATGAAGGGTCATTTGGGCCAAAATATTGAAACAGATCTCATTCATTCAGCATTATAATTGAATGTTTATACTCCTTTCTTACAATTTATTGAGCACAGAGGAATCTTGAAAAAAAATAATTGAAATTTGTAGAAGCATGATGTTGAACTAAATACTGCTGTAAAAGCAACCTAATGAAGGGGAGGGTCAGGTCCATTTAAGCAGTCTATGAACATTTTTAGCAGTGAAAACTCAGTGCCCTCTAAGGAAATAAATAATCTGAAATGCCAGAGCTCTTGAGAAATGTTTACTTGTAAATATTTCATGTAGGTTTGTGCAATTATGTGTTATAGTATAAGACAAGGTCTGTGCCCTGAGAAAGTCGAAGTCATCTACTTTTCCCATGTTTGTCTGTTCCTGGAAACTTCTGAACTGTCTCCTCCAGCATCCACTACCAGGATGTTCCAGGTAGATTGTAATGAAAGAGGAGAAGTTGTTTACTTAGTGGATAGTTAGAGGCTAGGTGAAAATACTGGCACTGTTGTTGCTCAGAATTGCTGTTTTTCATATTTGAGGGGAAATATTGTAGGATAAATTATGTTGATGAAGAAAAAGTATTGCATGTTGTCACGTTACTTGGGAGAGTTTGGTTGTTTAAAAGACAGGGTTTCAATATAGGCTCTGTTGTACATGACACCTCTGTGGCTCCCACAGTATTGGATTCCCTCCCCTGCTGTGGCTCTAAGAATGGCTATCTTCAGATAAACAGTCAAATAGAGAGGCAATTAGGATTATTTTAATACACAGGTAAGAATTATTATAAAATATTCTGAGCACTCACCACATATTTTGTGGATTTTATTTAAGCTATTTGAATTATTGCAATATACTTGGAGTGAAGGACTGGCATTTAAGGCTTATCAGAGTCCAATATGTTCTGACCAGGTTCTTTTTGATATTGGACACATGGAGAATGTAATTTTTAATATCAAATTTATTTATTTAAAGATAGCTGATATTACATAGTATTTAGAGTTTTAAAAAGTGATACAAAATGTATTGCATAACATAATACAAATGAAAGTTACAATTAACAAAATATATATAACAGTTACAAAACACACTTTGATCATAATATCCATCCCCAGTTTCTGGGAAGGAACACGTGGCTTGAAGCCAGCCCAAACCTTCTGTTCTCTCCAAAACTCCCCTGTCAGTTGTTCAACCTCCATAGTCTACTCTGGGCTAAGCCATGTATTCATAGAATCATAGAATAGTTGGGGTTGGAAGGAACCTTTAAAGGTCATCTCATTCAGAGCTCTGCAATGACCAAGGACATCTTTAACCAGATCAGGTTGCTCAGAGTCCCATCTAACCCAACCTTGAATGTTTCCAGGGATGAGGTTTCCGCCACCTCTCTGGCCAACCTGTGCCAGTGTTTCACCACTCTCACTGATTTATTTTTTTTCCTTATATCTAGTGTGACTCTTTCCTTTTTTAGTTTAAAACCTTTAATCCTTGTCCTGTTGCAACAGACTGATAAAAGTTTGGCCTCATCTTTCTTATAAGCCCCCTTTAAGTATTGAAAGGCTGCAATAAGGTCTCCCCAGAGCCTTCTCTTCTCCAGGCTGAACAACCCCAACTCTTTCAGCCTGTCCTCACAGGAGAGGTGTTCCAGCTCTCTGATCATTTTTGTGGCCTCCTCTGAACCCTTTCCAACAGATCCAACAGAATATTCACTCTCCTGCTGTTGATCTGACTAACTCGTGGAGACATCCACATTTTTAATGAACTCAAGGATAAACACCACCAGTTGATCCATTCAATTGCCAACAGAAGTCCACCCAAAACAAACTGCTCTCCTGTCCCCACCATGCCAACACAAAGCCAGCATCTCTGCAACAGTCATGGTCAGCCACAGCCTTATCATTCCCAAGCCTTCACAGGCTCATCACCCTCGCCTATGTCCACTGAGCCCTTCTCCACCTTTGGGTTTATTGGTCAGTCACAAGGATTGAATGAAAGAAAGAGATAAAGTTCTTCCTTACTACTTCTATGTGAGATCATCTCATACTATCTTGAGAACTGTCCTGTAGGTTTGGCATAAACCAACAGAAAAAAAACCCAAACAGTAGCCATAACTGCTATATAGCTGATATTTGTCCAAGTGTTTTACAAAGATGACAAATATCCTGCTTTCCATGGTCTGTCCTGAATTATGCTGTTGAGATGAGAGTATGTTGGCTTGACAGTGTGGATAATGATCTCATACTTTAAAAATGGGCATTCCTATTAGTAAAAATTTGACACTGATCACTAAAATTTTGACAACTGGTGGATCTGGATTTTTATTTTTTTTAAAGTTATGTATTTTTAATGAGAAACATCATCAAGATAAAATGTTAATGTATGAGCTAAGTTTTATTCGAAACTTTATTTATGATTTTTATTCAGTTGAAACTTCTTGATATTACTAAAACAAACACATCAGGCTTCACAATAATTTTGTTGTATGACATTAGTAATTTATAAGAATAATTTATAAGAGCTTGAAGACCATTTTCCTAATTCTGCTAAGTATCAGTAAAATGGAAAACATCTTTAGAGGTGTATTTGAAAGGCTTATTTTTACTAATTGAAAAAAATAAAGATTAGTAGCTCATCTATTAATGTCGATGAGGAAAGAGTTCATGTATAACATGATGACATCCACCAGAGACATTTTGTCTCGTAATTGTATAAAATGCCTTTAAATGAAAGATTTCTAATACTATTAGGATTTTAAAAATATAAATAAAAAGATAAGAAAATCTATGCTGTAAGTCTTAGTATTAATAAATGTACTACTTCAGAGAGTGTCTTCTGGGGACCTGCTTACAGTTTTCATGTGATATAATTGCAGATCAAAATATATTATGCTGTTAAGTTCAGCACAGGGATTTTCTGTTTATTGATACAGCTGGTAACATACTCATAATAGAAGGTTATATGAAATTTCTTACTATAATTTTCTGGTTTCAGTTATTATTTATTTTTTCAAGTGTTATTTACTTGAGCTTTAGTTTCTCCATGCTGGATATCTGTTATGAACCTTTTATCTGCAGAAATCTCTGTTTATCATTTTCGATAGAAATCTGATGATCTGATGAAGTCAATGATTTATTTTTTTTTCCAGTTATGTCTTAATTGGGTATGGTCCTTTCCAAAAAGTAGAGAACATGCAAAGGAACCCTTGTTTTAAGCTGCAACAGGGGATTTGCTAATCTTGTGCTCATTATCTTATATCCTGCCTTTAGGATGGCAGCATGGAAAAAATGTGATACGAGTGCAGAAGAAGATCTAGAATTAAAGCCAAACATGTGGCCCATGCAGATGTGGATGCAGCCAGGGTTGGGATAGGATGACTGACAGAAACTTTTATTTGTGGCTTATGGAAGTGCTGATCATTTACAACTGCTGCTGAAGTCTGTAAGATTGCTGCCACAAATGTATAAAACACTAAACAGACTGGAATATCCTAAAACCAAACAAAATCTAGTTATTTTTCCTTTCTTAAAAAAATAAATAAAATAAAATAAATTCTACCACTCAAGATAAGCTGTGAAAATATTTTCATTACTGTTTGCATTGCATTCTGCGATTGCAATACTGAGTACAACTGGAAAAGAAATTGCTGCTTTTGTCCTCTAAGCCACTTTGAATAACGTGAAGTAAGTAAGCTGAATTACACTTTGGGCTTTTTCCCTTTGCTATTTTTCCAGCTGTCCTGCATGATTAGGAATGGGGTTGTGGGGAAAAGGATGCAATTCTTTAGTTGCTGAGAAACTCATTTTACTGATTCTTTACATTTTATTGTATTGTCAGTGGAGTTACAAGACATTAAAGTGAAAGCCTGAAAACATTTAAATATTTATGTGGTAAGCCTGATGTCTGTCAGTGAAGTGTTAATGCTATATAGGAAATAAAATTCATATTAAAATGTTGCACTCCCAACTGAGATGTTTCACCCAACTGAATAAACTCCAGACGTTTGAAGATGTGCAGTAAACTCTGGATGACGTTCACAACCAGATGTTCACCTGGTTTTGCTTTGCTTTTCATTTGCTCCCAGAAGATGCCCAAAAGTTCGCTAGTGATCAGTAAAATCTTAACATCGTTTTATTATGGTAGAAATGTGTGGGGAAATATGCAAAACATTGCAACATTTGCAATCTTTTGTTCATATTCAGCTGTGCATTTGTTACTGCTATGAGAATAAGTGACCAAAAAAATACTTGCAAGTGTTTCACTTGTAACTCATGGGCTTCATACTTCTTTGTTTTTATTTCTGAGGCTTAATGGAATGGAATGAAAACTCTGAATTCTGCATCTGTGGGATGATCTAATCAATGTTAGTGGAATAAAGCTGTAAATATAGAAGTTAATATGATCCCGCTGTCCATGTCACTGACAAAGATGTTAAAGAACACCGGTCCCAATACCAAACCTTGAGGGACACCACTTGTCACTGGTTTCCACTCAGACTTTGAGCTGTTGACCACAACTCTTTAAGTGCAACCATCCAGCCAGTTCCTTATCCACCAAGTGGTCCATCCATCAAACCCACATGTTTACAATTTGGAGATAAGACTGCCATGTGGGACGGTGTCAAACGCCTTGCACAAGTCCAGGTAGATGACATCAGTTGCTTTAGTCTTATCCACCAATGTTGTAACCCCATCATAAAAGGTCACCAGCTTGGTCAGGCATGATTTACCCTTGGTGAAACCATGTTGGTTGTCACCAATCACCTTCTCGTTTTCAGTGTGCCTTAGCATAGTTTCTAGGAGTATCTGCTCCATGATCTTGCCTGGCACTGAGGTGAGACTGACCGGCCTGCAGTTCCCTGGGTCTTCCTTGTTGCCCTTTTTAAAAATGGGGGTTGTGTTCCTCTTTTTCCAGTCTGCGGAAACTTCACCAGACTGCCAGGACTTCTCAGATATGATGGATAGAGGCTTTGCAACTTCATCTGCCAGTTCCGTCAAGACCCGTGGATGCATCCCATCAGGTCCCATGGACTTGTGCACCTTCAGGTTCCTTAAATGCACATTGTCTATCTCAATTATTTTCTCCACCCATGGGCTGGACCTACTGTCTCCTAAGCACCTGGCTTACACTGCCACTCTTGGGTTTACTGGATGAAGGTGAGGGTCAGATAGATGGTAAGAAGGATCTTGACATAGAAGTGAAGTTGTACAGAGCCCATTGAAGCAGAGTATCCATTTCAACTCAGGTTCAGGTCCAGTAAAAAACATAATTAAATTAATTATCACAGGTGAAAGCAAGTATTGTGAAATCTGTTCTTGGTTCACTGTGCTAATAGAGATTTCAAAAATGTTTAAAATCTAATTCTTATTTCATATGCATTTACACAGGTTTAGATATTTTGTAAAATTTATGTTGTTTTATACTTCTGCTTGGGGGACACTCACTTTTACAGCTTTCAGAATATCTTGGAGTATTTATTTAAGAACATTGAGACTAACCAACTGAAATGCAAACACCCGAGACATTAACTACCCCCAGTTTGTACTCCTAAGAATATTTTAGACCTTCTTCATATATTTTATTGCATGTCATGTATCACAGAAACAATTTCCAAATGCTTCAAGGAATGACAAAGGGATGATATTTTAAGAGAATATAAACCAGGGTGTTTCCACATAATCCTAAGAACCTGAAATATGTATTCTCAGTGTTTACCTAGGTTGTTTGAATGCACAACACATTTTGAGCAATGTTGTAATTGCATGAACTTTGTCAAAGGCCTCCTTATAGTAAACTTCAAACAAACAGCTCTAAAAGACTTCCTGATATAGAGCAGAAGGAGGATTCTGACAAGCCCAGTAAAGGAGAGACTTTTCTATAGTTTCTGACTTTTCTGAAACCCACCTTCAAGGACTAAGGGATGAAAAGGAAGAGCTTCCAGTGTGGGAGAAAGTTATAATGGTTTCTCTTATAGTTCCTGAGAGACATTGGCAATTCTAGAGTAAGATTTATCTCAGCCAAAAATGCACATCAAAACTAGATATGTTTAAAAGCACTTTTCATTGGTATAAAGAGAATATAGGGCAACTAGCTGAAAAATAGATATCTACAGTCTAGTGGTCCATATGAGAGGAATCCTGGCTCTAGTGAATGCAAAAGCTTTGCTTACCTTGTCCCTGTGGGGCTCCAGGGAGTCTGTATTTTGTCCTTTCAATATATAAAGGTGGCTTATAAGAGAGACAGAGAGAGTTTTTACCGAGGCCTGTAGTGATAGGACAAGGGGCAACAGTTTTTAAATGAAAGAAGGTAGATGCAAGGAAAAAAAAAAAAAAAAAGCTTTTTATTTTAAGGACTGTGAGACATTGGAACTGGTGACCCAGAATTGCGGATGCCACATCACTAGAAGTGTTCAAGGCCAGGTTGGATGAGGCTTTGAGCAATCTGGACTAGTGAAAGATGTCCTTGCCAATGGCAGGGTGATTGGACTAGATGAGCTTTAAGGGTCCCTTCTAACCATTCTTTAATTTTATGATTCTGTGATTTAGCTTTTAACTCTTTGTGCCTTCAGCCATACTTTGGTGTGACTGGCTGCTGGGATTAAAAAAAAAAAAAAAAAAAAGGAAATAGAAAAAAGAAAATGAGTAAAATTAGTAGTGTTCTTTTATCCAAGAGTAGTCTGCTTAGAAAGATGCTCACATGTACAGTATTGCTCATTAAGATATCAAGAAGCTAATAGAGGTTCTTATCTAAAGAAAATCGGATGAGGAAGATATATTTAGTGGTTTTACCCAAGGAAGTTTCATACTTCAAAACTTGACTCCAGTCACTGAAAATGTTGACTGGGATCATTTTTTAGAGACACATTAGAAGTGTCCAGTTGTTCTTAGCTGGTGAATATAGCTATATGGATGACAATGCTACTGTATCAGTTTGCACTAGTTGAAGTTCTGTCCAGAATAACCATCAATTTTTTTGAAACTTGATGTCATTCTGTCTGGCATTAGGCTAAATACAGAATATCCTCTGGTTGGTTTTGGTTATTGTTAAAAAATGGAAAACCTGTGACAAATAAATCTGAAGGCCCAAACATCTGAAGACCTTTAGATGAACTCCAAGTTACTCTGTCACACAGCACGTGGGGCTCATGAATAAAGCAAGGTGACACATTTAGCAACACAAAAGCTTGGAAATGAACTTTAAAGCCAAGATTACCACACAGTGAAAAGTGACTTTCCCCCATGATGACACAGATATGCACTGAACTAGAACACAGTAATAGTTTTTATTGAATGTGAAAAGCAAGTAACATTTAGCTTCTTTATAGAAGGCGTGAAAAGGTCAGCTGGAAGTTTTATTGATGGTGCTTAAACGAGAAGTTTGCTTGCTGCAATACAAAATTTGAGCTTATTTGGACAGAGGAAATAATATTTTAAAAACCATGTCCTGTTCCACAGGACACTTACATCCTAATTCCTCTGTGTATTTATATTGCTGTTCAGTGGTCTGTGCCTATGTTTGAGGAGAAAAAAACTTTTATATTATCTCTTAGAATTTATCTAATACCTGAGCTTCATTTATTACACATTACTGATTTGGTTTTAATGAGTGGTACATTCCTATAGTTTTCCAGAAAGCAAGAAACACATTTATATGCTTATCACTTATTAAGCACTTATTTTTACTGTCTTAAGTTTGTCTTGGAAATAAAGAACTTATGTAAGTGCAACATTCTAGACTGAAGATTTAACATCTTAAGGAACTTAACTTTATGGTCCATCATAACCTCAGTATAAATGTATGTCATTAAGACCACCTGACAACTAACATTCAAAAGTTTCTCTGTAAAAGGCAGATGCTTTTTAGCGAAAAGAATCATGAGCACTACAAATGTCTGATCTAATGGCCATTACTAATTATTATTAATACAGCTAATAAAAATAGTCATGTTTAGAGTGATTTTCAATGAAAGTATTTAATGATTCATGGAATGTTTGTCTCCAGCAGCCTTTGTGAAGCAAATATTTTAAATGATGGATGGTTAAATGATGGTATACATAAGTCAAGGGACTTGATTATGGTCATAAAATCTGTCATATGGAGAAATGGCAATCAGGGAAGAAAAGTGATTAAGGCATTGGTCTTGTCATTAAGAGACTAGCAGTCTGGATATGGTTATTGGTCTGAATTTGGGTGCTTAACTTCACTGTTTCTGCTCTCTTGCTGTAAAATGGAAATGATCATTCACTATATTATTAGCACATTAGTATATAGGGCAGAGTTCTCCCACTGTATTGAAGTAACTGCATAACAATATACTTTAACTGTAGAACCTCTGCCTTCTGGTTTTAGTATAAACCTGTGCTATCCCTTCCTTGTGCAGAATATGTAAGGAACCTGACTCTTCTTCTGGGACTCAATTCACAGAAGTATGAAACATTTTCTGTTGCTTGAGGTTGCCACTAAATTTTTTTAAGCACTATTTCATTCTGTAATTTCCCCCTGCTTCAGTTTCAGTCCACTCTTAGTTTCTTGTCCAGGCTCAGAAAAGTCTAACTCTTAAATATATTAATTTGTTCTCCATAAATGGAACATTTTATTTTTTATATTTTAAATTTATTTTAGATACAGTTTTGTAACAGCCTTATTGGTTGCTTATCTTTCTGACCTCACCAGCCACCGATAACCATTGCCTCTCTGAGTTTTGTGTTTTATCTGCTCCCATACGACAGACATGAACACTTCTTGGTGCTTGCTGAATTCACCAGCTCTGGTTCAGCAGTGGCCACCCTGGACAACAGTGCTTCCCCCAGAGAAGCTCCTCAAGGCCAGGCTCACGTCCCACTGTTCCAGGAGAAGAAACAAAATAAATACATTAAAAACTTGATTTTCCATTATGTCATTTTTATTTTTTTTCCATTTGTAAAGAAAAAGAAGAACTTTATCAATACTGGTTCCTAATGTTGAATCAGGGAAAGAAAAATGAATTTGAATTACCACATTAATTTTAGAGCATGTTTATTCTCATTAACTTCTTAGGAACTATGCTTATTGGTGATAGCAGATGAGACTGATATTACAGATTTTCCATTTACATTATAGAGGTGGTCTTTCACATTGCCCTATGTATTATGTCAGACTGTAAAAACCATTGATAGATTTATTATTTTTTTTTTTACTGAGGCTATACTGAGGAAAACTATTTGAGTTGTTGAGTGTGTTAACAATTTTTTCACATAAATTGTGTAATTTTACTCTTATTTTATTTTATTAGATATATATTTGGGAAAAAAAAAAAAAAAAAAAAAAAAAAAGCTTTAATTCTGGAGCTGTCTGCACATAATATGCTGTAGGTACTAGACATAGGCAATACACTTGAACCTGTTTTATTATCTGGGATGCCAGAGGCAGTTTAGTTGAATTAAACAATCCCACGTCCTGAAACACTTTTGCAGGTTCTCATTTATCCGGGTGAGGTATCACACCAATATCCTATTGTTGCTTCTGTTTGAGCTAGTTCAAAAGTCATTCAGACACCTTTGCCTGGCACTGTGTTGTGATATCTATACAGATGTCAGCGGGCAGATGCTGCTTTTCCCCTCCTCTATTTACACATACTTCAGTTAGTGAAGATTAAATTTTTCAGGATCTCTTCTAAAGAATTCCGGGGCTTTAAACTAGATCTCACAACCATGATTAATTTGAACATTTTGCACAATTTACACAAATATGGTCCTTGCAGGGTGCAATTCAGAACAAGGCCATATTCCTCTACACAGCTGAGATATAATATATGCTTTTTCAGTAAATGCTGCACTTCCTCATTATTATCAAACGTGACACTTAAAAAGACGTGGTGATGCAAAGACTCCTCTCTTCTGAGTAGCTAAGTGGAAGGACATGTTAGCCTGGGTTATTACTGAAGCTTTCAGCATTAATTTACATGATTTTCAAGTGCTTTTGGGACACTTTTCTCACCATATAATTTTCTTCTTTTCCTTCTTGACTTCAAACTCTCTCCTGGTCACAGTGACTGACTCAAAACCACTTAGCAAGTGCTTGGTGAAAAGGACAAGATGTCCCTAAGCCAGTTTCCCTTCCATTAAAAACATTTGTCACCCTTTTTCTATCTAACTTTGTGCACTTCTTTTCAAGATAAGCAGGTTTGTTTTTTTTTTTTCCCTCAAAGAAGAATTTGCCTAAAATTCATTGAAAAAAAAAGCCATTTAAGGTTTATGTATAGTTTGAGGTGGTTACTTTAGAAGGCACACACAAAATTATTCTTAAAATATACTGGTTCACAACATTCTGTACTACTCTTGCTTTTAAAAACATCTTTTATGTGTCAGACTCATATCTAATACAGCCTCTCAGTTGTTTTTGGCTCAATGAGTTGTGTGATGAGGCTAAAATACATTCCTACTTTGAATATAAACAACAAATATATGTTTTTTTAATACAGAGACTTATTTAAGATATAAAAAAAAATAACTGTTTCTGTTGATGTTGCTGTTCTCAAATCTGTACTGTTAGAAGGAGTGGTTTTCTAATTCCTAGTTGGCATAGATGAATACATGTTCATTGATTTCAGAATTAAGGTTGCTGGTGCCAGCTGAGAATCTGGCCCATCCAGGTGTGCTATGACATCTAGAAAGAAGCAAACACACTTACAAGGCTCTTTAGGATGTCTTGACAGAGAAGTCAAAATTTTATATCAGCGTCTAGGACAGATAGCCAGAAGAACAACTTCTCTATTTTGGAATGGAATAAAGATTGTGCTAAGATTTCCCCAAGAACTGTTTCCTAAGTATATGGAGAGATATGTATCACAGGAATGAAAAACAGAACAAGTTAAAAAAAACCCAACAAACCTCTTCCAGACAATCACAATTTAAAAGTAGTGACTAACTAAACAGCACTAAAGTATTTTACAAAATATTTAGGGAGGGATAATTCTAATGTGACACCTCATGAATGAAAAGGGGTAAGGATGGCAAAATAAGGATTAGATAGCAATACAATGTCAGCCTCAAGCAAAATTGTCACCATGTTGACTTTGACAGAAGATCAACTACTGTTTTCAGTGGGGAGTAGGGCACACACTGTATTTTTGTTAACTTGACTGACATATGAAGTTGTCTTTTGTTTGTTCTATTTTTGCTCAACATTCAGTTTTTCCAGGTGCTTTACATTGCTGAAAATTGTTATGCCTTTCACTATCAAGTTAGTTACTAGTTAGATTAACGTATGAAAATTTACATGAATCCATGCATGTGGACAAGGGTGCATGTGTTGGTAATGTCAATCTGCCACATCTGGAAAAAAAAAGACAAAATCCCTTTCTATGTACTTTATCACAGTCCACGGCTTCAGGCAAAAATGGAGAAAAAAGGAGTGAGCCTAAGTGTTTATGCCTGAGGGAGAAAATGCTTTATTATTAGACCAGATGGGTAAGAACTCTCATGTCCAGGTTCCTAATGAGAGATTCAGTAAAATAAAATAAGACAAAATAAAACAAAATATATAAAATCTTTTTAATCTAACGATGCAGTTTTGTCTATTGTAATGGACATAAGGTTTGTCTCATCTTAAATCTATAGCAGACTGATAGAACAGTGTTTCTTTCCTAATCATGCTGTATATTTTTTCATATATGTTTCAGATATATTTTTCACTGTTTTTTCAAGTTCTTAAACTCTGAGATTCTTTGTTGTTGAGTGCAGAATATAAACAGAATTACTAATGTTTTCTTTTTCACATATTTTTCTCTCTTATCTTCATCAAGGATAAAGTTTGGAAACTTGGGTCTTCTCTTGGAAATTTGGGTCTTATTCTGCATATGTAGACTGGTATAAAACTCAGATGTGATTTTTTCTTTGTAATTTGAGGGACTGTTAGGATAGGTATAATAATAATAATAATAACAATAATAATTTAAAAATAACACAATACTTGCATCTCAAGTCTGTTTAACCCCTGTCTCGGCACTACAGCAAGAATAGGCACCCATGCAGAAATTTTATACTCATAGTACATATCTAGGGTGATTCCTTCGAGCTTGCCCTGGGGGGCTATAAAAGTATATTTATGTTCACCTGACCACCCATATACAAGTTTGAATTGTTGACACTGACATCACCTAGTATAGTAAAAGCTGCCTGATAAAGAGCATTCAGCCAGCTGATGACACTCACATTTTTCTTACCTGTAGGTGACTATATGTGATGTGAGTTTTCTTTTCTTCTTTTGGTGTGTAATATCCTGCAGAGACCCCTGTTGAAAGAGAGCGAGTTCAATAACAAAAAAAAAAGATTAACAGGCCTCTGAAAGCAAAGGCAGATAATAGCCTTGAAAAATATATGTAGATGCACTTCTGGAGAGAAAGAGAGCAGGAAAAAGAATTGTTTGTTTGAACATTTTGCAAGAAGAAGGGATTTAAAGGTGTTATGATTCAGAGCAATGTGCTGGCATTGAGAAACATGAAACACTGAAGTAGCCTATGAAGTAAAATATCCTGAAAATGAATTTTTTTAGAGTTCTAAGGTCTGATCCTTGTCTTATTGACATAATTTTTGGTGATTTCACTGGCATTTTTCCTAATGCATGGAGTTTTAACTGGGATCCCAATTAGGATTAATCTCCAGAAAATAATAACTTTCCAAAGGCTTTATTCTGACATTGTCAGTTGTCATTTATTCACATTTTAAGTAATATGAGACCATGTAGGAGTAGGTCAGGTGCCTAAACAGAAGTATGTAATTAAATTTTTAGGTACACTAAGAGGTATTCTGGTGTATCTGAGGCATTCACATGGGCTGACAGACAAAACATGATTTAGGGAACACACTTTACTCATCCTCTAATTGACAGCTGGAAGTAAAAGCATCTCAAATGGCATGAGATGCCTGTGTTGACAAATCAGCCAAGTCCCTAAATCATGTCTCCCTTCAGACAATGCCCTCATACACACACACACACACCAAAAAAAAACCCAAACCACAAAACAAAACAAAACAAACAAACGAAAACCCAAACCCAAATGTGTGCTGGTCTGGGACTGGGACTGAATAAGTGTCTAAAACCAAAATCAGTTGATGCCATTTACATGGAGACTTATTAAGTGTTAACAAATATTAAGGACGTTGATTAGATGAGGACAAGTGATCAAGAAGGGTCATTCAATGAAGCAATTTCATCTTTTCATAAAACCTTATCAGCTTTCAGCTGAACTTAAATAACTCCTTTTGTCATGCCCTTAATGAACCTAAATATGAATTGAAATAAGTTACTCTAAAGAAATTATTAATGCCTTCTGCATTTTACTTACTTACTAATTTTTACTTTGTGTTACAATAGGTGGAGAGTGCACACATTATTAGTGCCTGCATTTCAGATAAGAATGGTGACTAAATCTCCTGCCACCAACAATTAGTTTGAAAACATGGGCAGCTTTTGTCTTCAGGTGAAAGTATACACTGTTAAAAGGTCTGAATGAGCTGAACTTGTGTTTATCCATGGCCCAGTGGTTATTACCTTCTCCATTTATATTTGTATTATTTTTTGCTATGCTTTACATGAGCTACTCTAGTTGATTTTGGTTCCTTATATCATAGCAAGCATAAAATGTATCTGTAGTTATTTGTGTCTACAAAATTACGTGTATAAAATTGATGCCTAGTTAAAGATGAGTTGAAAATCTTGCCTCTAGATCAAATTTAAAATCAGTGATGCACCACATGAGAAATATTTCTCTTAGAGTGCTTCTGTAGTTACTATTTTATGTCTCGCAGGGCTTTTTAAATGATTAATTCTCTTTCATTCTTTGGTTCATTTTTTTTTTTTTTTTTTTTCTCAATATCATATGTTGTTGTTTTGGGCACAATACAGACTTCATTCCAGCCAGTATAATGCAGTAATTTCAGTAACTTCCATGTGAGAATGTTACGCTCAAAATCTTGTTTATGGGAAAAGAATAAGCACATATTTTTATACATGTATAAACCAAATAATTTATCAGGGTCTTTTTAAGTGAAATTTCAACAGTTAAATCCAGGAATCACTATTTGTTGAGATCTAAAAGTTACAGCAAAAAGACAGAATTATGCAGTTTAAAGTGGTATACATACACTTCTCATTCTCTACTCAATCACAGAATCACAGAATCACAGAATCACAGAATCACAGAATATTAGGGATTGGAAGGGACCTCAAAAGATCCTTGTCCTGGTGTTGGGCTTACCCTTCCCCTGCTCCTCTGGGTCCTAAGGTTGGCAGTTTCCTTCTTGTGGTGATTGGTTGGGTGAGTGCCACAATAAATAGTCAAAATCTGGAGTCCTTCACCAAGAGGAATACAATGTTCTTGTTGATTATTTTACCCTCCTTGTTCTAGGATCCATCTGGTGTCCATTTTCAGATGTTTGCTAACATGCTCTTCATCTTTCTGCAGCTCCACAGTACATCCAAATGTATTGTGTATGGTACCTCTGTCAGATATGGCTTCATTCTCCTTGTTACCTCTAAACAGAGTTTTGTCCAGCTCCAGGTCTGCATTTCTTTAACTAACCATGGGTGAGCTGTTTCTAATGCCAGCCTGTGACCATCTCCTATCATCCTCTGCCTGTAATCCTCTGTAACATGTCCTGTGTCACCTGTTCTCAAGGCCTCTGCAATCCCACTAGGCTTGCATTTCTCTACACTACATCATTGTGTTAGTTGTAAATATCTCATTCTACACAGAACAAATGGTTGTTACTTCTCTTTATATAAATCTATAGTCGTACTACACAGATATAAACAAAGGTATTACAAAGTACTTACAGTCACAGAACTGGTCTATTGGGAAAATAGTAGATAATTAAACCAATAAAAGTGAAGCTGAATCAGATCAGTAAAAGTTCAGTCAGAGCAAGTCAGTCCTGAAGTCCTGCAAACTCAGCACAGAGCTTATAGTTTGTTATGAAGAACGGAAGTGCTATACTACAGGGCTCCAAGAACTATTAACATCTGTTTTCTATAGATAATTTGTATAAAAACATCTCCAATCCTAAAGGTCTAAAGAGAATCTAAAGGATCTAAACCTCCAGAGCATAAAGTTTCATGTTACATAAGGAAGAAAAAACCCCTAGAGAATAGATAACAGAAAACAGGTTTTGAAATTGTCCTATATTATTTTTTAAACCTGTTCTGTAGCTCTCAATGAGTCAAAAGTTTTTCTTTTACCAATTATGGAATCTGGAAGACTATCAAATGCAAGGATGCCACAACTCCTTGTTCCCAGCCTGAACCAGGAGTCATTCTGAACATGTGTTCTGGATAGGTAGACACAAAAATGCATGTATACAATATGCATATGCACAAATACACATGACCAGGCACACAGACAAACACTCACACAAGCACAAATAACATAAACAGTCTGGAGAAATGGAAGCTGAGGGAGACCTTCCTGCTCTCTACAACCACCTGAATGGAGATCATAGTGAGGTGGGAGTCAGTATCTCCTCACAGGTAACAAGCAATAGAATGAGAGGAGATGGCCTCAAGTTGTGCCAGGGCAGGTTTCAATTGAATATTGTGAATAATTTCTTCACCAAAGGGTTGTCATGCATTGGAACAGGCTGCCCAGGGAAATGGTGGAGTCACAGTTTCTGGAGGTATTTAAAAGACATGTAGATATAATGTTTAAGGACATGGTTTAGTGGCAGACTTGGCAGCACTGGATTAACAGTTGGACTTGATGATCTCAAAGGTCTTTTCCAGCCAAAATGGTTCTATGATTTGATTTTTCCAGCACACCACAATAAGTCCCTTTGCCAGTCTATAGGGTGTGCTCCCATTGATTCATGGTACTGGGAAAGAATGTGTCATTATTTTATACAAAATTATTTAATCTCTCTAAAACATTTCGTAGGAACAAAATACATTATTATCACTCATTTAGCCTCAGGTAAGGTTCCAGTTGTATCAATAGTTCTATAATTTTTTCTATGTATAGTTACCTTCAGCTTTCTTATTTGTCTTGTAGTATAGTAATAGATACTTGGGTGAGTTTCTCTTCTTGTCATTAGTATTTCAGTCTCAGACCCCAGCAGAGGTGAACTGAGTCTCTAGTTAGTAGGATGCAGGTAACTTAGCTATTGAGCAGTTGGATAATAGTCAAGTCATATGATGAGTGAATGTCAGGAAATAAAGACCAGGTAACAACAAAAATGAGTTAAAAAAAAAAAAAAAAAGGCTTTTGTTATCAGATGTAGATGTTGGTGAATAATACAGAATGACACTTACCAGTGTCAAGGTCATATTACCCAGTATGTTGGCCGGCACCTTCCTTTTCATCTTACTTTCAGTCTATAGCTAATAAGTAAAATGCTAGAGGGATCCATTTTAGTTAGCATTAATTATATTGTGGTCAAGTCTTTAAAGAGCTGAACCAGTCACAAGATATAATTTTTTTTGTTTAAAACCTTTCATTTCTACCCCTAAAAAAGTGTATATTGTAATCTCTCAAGAGAATCAGAAGAAAGCAAATAATAGATTAAAATTTCTTATTTGGGTTTATTTACATTTAAATTATTAAATATGTGTAAGCCCCTGTGTATTAAAGTAGTTGCCCTCTTAATTGCCTCTGATTATGAGGTGAAGTATGCATTTTATAAAAAATTATTTCTACCACACATGGTCTGGGAATTCCTCACATTTATTACAGAAAGTTAATTACACTAAAAATGCTCGACCATGAAACTGAGGTTATAGAAAACATTATACTTGTCAAAGGAATTAATTTCATGTTCACCAAACCTTCCTTCCCCCACTATTTTTCATTGTTTATTCACTTTAGATCTTTGTTACCCATCTAAATGCCAGTGGACTGCAAGCTCTGACCCTTGACTTACGGGGTTAGAAGTAGCATAAACGTTTTTGACCCATCCAATCTCAATTTCTGTGTCAGTTTTTCTTTTTTTTTTTTAAAAAAAAAAGTATACCCATTTTGATTGTCATATTAATCACCTGTCAAAGAGTATTTCTTAGCTTTGAAAGGAACTGTGTCCATTTCTTCAGTTCAATAACCTGAAACTGCCAAAAGTGAACTGTTCATCACACTATGAATAAACTGAATTGTATTTGTCATTTCTGAGCTTGCCAATGGTTTCTCTTCCTAGCAAAGTGTAATCTATTGTGATAGAAGAAATAAGGTGTATTAAAATGTATATTGGGCTTTGTTGTTTTCTTTTCATGAGTGGGTTGATTATCAATGTACATCTCATGAATGAGGAGGAAAGTCTGTAGACATTAATGACTCCAGAAAGAAAGAACAATATCTCATGCAGCACCTTTCACATGAATGCTGTTTATTAGTTCTGCCATATCTATTCTTATATCCTTAATTATTGATCAGAGCTCTGTTTTTCTAGGTGCCTAGAGGTGCAAAAAAATGTACCTTTTCATAAACTTTTTCAGACTCCTTTCTTCAGCTCAACTGTTCTCAGCTTAGCCTATCACAACATTCAATTAAATAAGATAGTGAATCCGTAGAAGAGTTTTTTCTCCAAACTTAGAATACTAGAAGTTTAGGAAAGATGTATGAGTTTATCTATTACAATACACTTTGTTTTCCTTCAGTTAGAGCTGGATGCTTTCAATTCCCAACCAATGAAAAATGTCAGATGTACATCAAGTTTTGAAGGACATGTTCTGATTTTAAAATAGAGTCTTTGTCAAGTTTTTTTGATTTTGTTTTTTTTTTTTTTTGCTGAGAAGCTGATGACTTAAGTTAGTATCATCGATTTATCATAACTATCTGTCATCTGCTTGGTTCTCAATGATCAAATAATGATAGCTTCATTTGTATTTTTCTCAATAATAAAGTCAAAAAACAACTAAACAAACAAAAACAAAAACGCCACAACTAAACAAAAAAAACCCCAACAACACTGAGTTAAGGAGGGCTAGCTTGTTTTTCTGTGCAGATATGGCTAATTTAGCAGCTAAATGACCAGGCCAGGCAAAGGTTAACATAAAATCGACCTATATTGTGCTATAGGTCCTCAGCAGATGCATTCAGATGGGAACAAAGGCAACAGGGCTATTGGTGAATGAGGTGGATAAGATGTCTTCAATTTCAGAAACTATTATTTCTATCTGGTTCTATAGAACATCGCTTAGTTGCCC
Source organism: Caprimulgus europaeus (assembly GCA_907165065.1). Next base: position 120,124,733 of record OU015523.1, read on the forward strand.
TCTTCTGCATTCATCAAGGTCCATCTGCCTTTTTTTCCTTCTTGTCCACCATATTATAACCTTCCTGGACTATTAAACAAAGTGAAATATATCTGAGGCTAGATTTTGGATATATTGGAATAACCTTACTTTTTATGCCAAAGAAATCTTAGGACTGTGGCATAGGTTGAAACATCATGATACATGTCATTTTTGAGGTTAACCTTGCCATTTGCCATGCACATTTTAAAGCAAACAGAGCTGCAGGTATAACCTGGCCAGACAGAATTATATCACTTATGTTCAAGTGTACCTGGAAGGTTATATAGGTGATAGAAGGAATGCAGCATCCCCTATAGCAGCTGGAAAATCCAGTCTTTCAGAGAATCACAAACATAAACATATTGTCAGTAGACATCCCTCATGGTCTCAGCGATAAGAGTGTTTCTAGAAATAAGAGTAAATATGGCTTTCTTGAAGACAAAATTTGATAGGACCATCAATGCAGATGTGTCCAAAATACAAAGCCTAAGTGAATTTTGGGTAAGATATTTCCTACTGTATGTCAGTATCTCAAGATAAAAATGAAGGTGTTTGAAGGTGTTATACCAGCATCCTTTTCTTCTTCTGCAGGTAATTATATGAACTACTGCTTCTTAGACTCGTTTGTGGTTTGCCTAAAAAAAAGGATAATATTTTGGAAAACAATATTACTTTAAAAATTCCTAAGGACATAGGAATATGTACATAGTAAAATATGTACATGAAGAGATATGACTTAATAAATAAGACCTGTGAATAAGACAGCCATGCACATCAGTATTCTCTCCAGCACTCGGACAAAGCAAACAAAACTAAATAATGCAATGAACTTTTTCACCAGCTACTACTGCTACATACAGATTGTTAGCTCAAAGGGAAGGAAACAGGATGGAGGGAAAAAGGGGGTGAAATGTTAAATACATACTTTAGCGTATTGATAGGGATAAGAAAGATGTGACAGGCCTAGTATGCAAGGTCAGAAATGATGTGAAATAGAATACCTCCAAGGAGCGTGCTAAGCGTGACTCTGGGCAGTCACCTGTTAAGAAACACTGCTGGGTTTTTTTGGTTTTAAAGTGCCTGAGATAATAAACATTATCATGTCCCGAAGACTAATTCTGATTCACTGATGCTGAGAACAAAGATAATTTCAAATTCTGAAGCCACATTTATATTTTTGATCAGATTCATGATAGCTATGAAATGATAATAAAAATAACCTAGGAATTTGACTGAGAGAGGTTTTATCTGTTTCTATTAAATGTTTACTTTAGTTAGTATTTCTGGCATATAGCTCTTTTGACACTGCTGAGATATTTGCAGGCTAAGCTCAAGAGAAAAAAACATCTGCTGATTTGATCAGAGGAGCATATGGTTAGCAAATTAAGATGTGGAATCTTGATGTAGTAATAAGAAAGCAAAAAGATTGTGATTTTAGTCAGAAATGAAAAGTGTGCAAGGTTCTCTAGGAAAAGGGAAAAAAAAAACCTTTTTTTTTTGACAGAGATTTAATCAGAAATCAGATTCTCTGCTAAAAATGCTTCATAAATGCAATAGTTTCAGCAATTCTCTTTTCTGTTCCAGCAAGCTAAGTATGTCTTTGCAGCAAAAAAATCCCTTTGTCTTCCAGTTCTGAGATGTATGGTATCTGCATGGTAAAGGCTCTAATGGATGCAATCCTTTATAAAAGGCTATTGGATAACTGGGTTATATTGTGAATTTTTGACAAAGGCAAAAATACAGGGAGAGAAGCAATGGCATTTTAAGCTAGTGTCAGTCCTTCTATTAGCTATTTTCAGAAAACATGTGTGCAGTTATCTATACCTCTCTCTGTGTAGACCTAGTAGAAGCCAGCTAATTTAATATGGAAAAGAAGAAAGCAGTTATTTCAAACAAAGATATTAGAAATACCCTGTCATAATTTCTGTTTCAGAAACTCACAGAACACTCCTTTGTGTCTTTGTATGTTAAATATGCTCCTTTAGATTTCCCCTTGATTCACTTCGGTGTAAGTTTATCTAGAAGCAACAGTTACAAGTGCCTAAAAACCTTTTGGGTATATAAAACTAAAGTGAACTCCTAGCAATGTCATTACTTTCAGTTGTTATTTGCAACTTTCTGACAGTTTCCTATTATTTTGAAAACCTTGAAAACTTTAAAAACTTTAAACTACTTTCACCTATGAATTCAAGTGTTACCTTTAGAGAAAAGAATGATCAGAGGGTTGAGAGAATCAGACCCTTTAGAAATATTCTTTTTATGTTGCCATAAGTAACACTCCTCATATCTGTTAACTCTGATTTTGCTAGCACGGAGAAAGAAATTCCCTCCAAAATGCCTTTCATTTAGGCAGATTTATACAACAAATTCTATGTTTTGGGGAGTTTTAAATTTCAGTACAATGTCAGGGGTTTATGTAATATCTTTTCCTCCATGTTTACAAAATGAGATTTTTCATTTAAGAAAGGTTTTCTGCCTGAATCTCTGATCTTCCCTGAAACACTGGAGTTTTTTAATCACACGAAGGAAGGATAAATATGAACTGATAATTATTACCCTCTTGAGATTTGAACAGAGATGGATGATGTGCAGAGTTCAGTGATCTTTCTTTTTTTGAAACTGTTTCATAATAAATAAGTGAGATGAATCACTGCTTAGGGACCTGCACTGTATTCTGTGCAACAGCATCCCACCTTAGTTTGTCACATCTCTTATCACAAGAGATCCAAAGCAAAAGAATTGACAGCCTGGAGATTTTGGTCCTTTTGAACAAGTTATGGGTTGCTTGTCTATTTTAAGAGCTGTTTATGTCTGCATTGATCATGACAGAACAAATTTTAATAATTTAAAGTTGTGCTTTCTCACCTTGCTGAAGCTAGAAATCAGCAGAATGTAGAACTCAAGGTTCATGATCAAACATTGCTTCTTAAGTCAGTCATTTCCACATTAATTTCCTCAGTGTATACATAATTTCAAACTTGATTGTAAACTTAAAAGTTACTTCTATATATAATATATTTTTGACATAGCTTTTCACAAGATTGTAACTCTCTTCTGGTGACGATAAAAACTAGATAGTCTTGGTAAAACCTACTTTGTGGGATGCAGTATTAAGATTTGTTCTTCTCCTCTGTTTCAGACAGGACCAGGTGTCAATTTTGCCTCTGTCCATTCACTTGTACCATATGGAACACTTAAGGAACAGCAATGAAAACCCTTCTTATGCTTGCATGGGTAAAAATAGGAAAAGGTTTCAGAGGGTTAATACTTCAATCAAATTGAAAATCGTAACAGGAATGGGTCTGTAGATCTGTTGTACATGCTCCAAATGTTCCATTTTGGTGCTCTGTATAGTTTAGCTTGGGACCTTACACTTCTGTGAGCTGTCAGAGGATGTATGTTAGCAATGTGTAGAAGCTACAACACCACTGTGGTCTCTCTACCCTCAAATGTCAAAACAAACTTTATTTTCTGAGAACCATAGACCTCAGCAGCACTGGATGGCAGCTCTTCTTGAGCTTCCTTTTAGTGAAAGGAATCGAAAAGGGACTAAAATATCTAAATTGACAGAACTGTGTAAAAATAACTGTAGACTGTTTCTTCCAAGAAAACCTATCAGATTTAAAAATAAGCTCCTATTTCTTGAACACTTCAAATTCTACAAAAAAAACCCCATTTATCAAAGAGAAATGTTCTACAGAGCTTTTCTCTGTCTCCTTTTTTCTACCAACCTTCCCAAAACCAGGACAAAATCTTCCTCACAGAGCTGACTGTGGGGCGTTTACAAGTCTAAACTGGTATTCAGTGTTTTGTATTTTTAAGCTTTCATCTTTACTAGCGCAAAAAAGATAAAGTAAATATTGCAATTACAGTAACAGACATATGAGATTACCAGTAACCATCCAGAAGTAGGTGTTTAGTCTTGATCTCAAGTGCTGGAAGTGGCATGATGTGATTTTATTAATTTTCAAAAAAAATAAAATAAAATAAAAAAACCCCAACCAAACAAAAAAGTTTTACTCTAAAAAGTATTTGTCCCATGTAGACTTTTACAAGGCATGATCAAACCACTATTTCTCTTTATCACTGACAGGTATTTACATGACATCATAAATGAAAAGAAAACTTTGCCATGCTAGTTGAAAAACAGTGTCCAAATAAAAGCCTTATGGACACAGTAGATAACTGTACTGTATGTTGGTTCTACTGGACGATCTTCATAGGAAAAAACAACAGAAGTCATTTGAGACTGAAGTATTACCCAATCCCGTATCTGGGAATTGAAATTTGTATAAATAAATAAAAATATAAATGAAATAAAATGCATATTTCTAAAGGTGATGATAAGGAGTCACTGGAAAAGGCTGTGAGAGAAGATGTCTCTGTCACTTGCAATGTTCACACAGAAACTGGAAGATCCTGGGAGGATCAAGGTCAACACATAGGTCAATTGTTTGCAATATCCCCTTTAATCCCCATAGTTCAGTAATGAAATTGAAAAAATGAATTGGTAATCCTGATTCAAGGAAATGGTAAGAGGAAAACAGTCAAGAGATATTAATATTAATGTCAGTATTTTTTTTGAAAATCTAAGAGCTAACCACTCTCATCAAAACATCTCAAAAGCAGTGAGTTGGTTAAGATAAAAACTGTATGGTTTGTGTGTTTTTTTTGTTGAAGATAGTTTGAGAAAAATCAGAAACAAAATCTTATTGCACTGTAATAACGCTTTATCACAAACCATTAACCTCTCTACCCTGCAACCTATGAAATCTCCTCTGGTAGTTCAAAATGTGACAGAATACCTTGATTTTGTGACACTTCTGCATTAAAAAAGGAGGGAATGTCACATACAAATCTTGACTTGTTTTGAAGCTTACTGGAGGATTTTCAGTGCCAGTTATTCAGAAAATATCACATAGCTATTTTGTCTATTAAAAATGTTTAGAAGTTTTGTTTTGATTTGATTTGATTTTACTATCTATGGGAAATATTTGCATTTAAAATATCTGGTGGAGAAAAACACAATTCCCTCATGACGCCCAGATATTCTTCTCTTGATTAATATATACAGTTGAAAAAAAGTAGGCCAGAAATATAACTGCATACATTGGTTGAATAAAACAGTGAAGTATGAACATTATGTGTGACCTAGTGCTGTGCTGATTTTGCACAATATACAAAGATTTAGTGTATTAATAAATATTTAAAAACCATGTTTCAGATTCTTCTGATAATGAAGCATTTATCTTATTACTTTTCCCAGTGCACATTACAGTAAATATGATTCATGACTGTCATACAAAGGGTCAATTTCACCCTTGCTACTGTATATATACCAAACTATTGTTGATTTTGAACAGGAATGCTGACACTTTGCATGGGGGAGACATGGACCCTAAAGGAGCACTTGGATTCCAGCTTGCATTTCAGAAAAGCACCACTGCTTAAGTCAACAATTCAGTATGTTGTAAACTGAAGTCCCAGGGACATTAGAGAAGGCCTTCAGTTCTTTAAAGCTGAAATGTTGTTCTGGGTAGAGCTGTTAAAACAAGCCATCAAACATGGCTTTGCATTTAAAGCCGAACCAAAAAATTTGATCATCTCAGTAAAAATACAGACACTCAATAAATTTTGTTCATCATCTGGAATTAAAATACCTCCAAATTTTAATTATACTTGCTTTTAGGGTCTTTTTAACAGTGATTGATGACACCATTTATATATAAAATGTCTTCTGAATTTCACAAAATGCAGCCTTCAAACATCTAAGTTGAGGCCAGATCAGAAAAAAATGGATATCCATGCTTCATGTTATTCTCACTCAAGCTTAGGAAGAATTTTAATGATATTTTTCACCTGGTCTCTTTTAAACATCTGTTTTAGGATCTGATAAATTGTCCATTACCTCTTTGGGCTGTATGGAACCCTAAGATTATTATTTTCATTATGGATGCCTCCATGTGAGCAAATAGACCCTACACTTGCAGTCATCATGCACCTCTCTGTCCATTTGTGTTTATCTATCTTTCTCTAGGTATCCACTGGTTTAAAGGGGTAAAAGAAGTTAATGATTACAGCCTACCTTAGCCTATAACAAATCATCAGCTGAGACACTCCTTTGAATGAAGAATCTTGGAGGAAGTCTACTAAAGCAAACCTAACCTCATCATTGGAAGGCCTAAGCTCTTTACAGAGCAGAGTACCAAGGCTCCTGTCACTTGAAAATATAAAAACCAGAATATAGTACCCTCCCTTATAAAATGGTTGCTTTGCAGATAACCACTCTGTATTTCTCATTCTGAAAGTTTGCAAGCTCCTTGCCATGTCTTCTTGTGTATCACTACACTTGCTGTGGAAGATCATTGTTCCAAGGAATTTGTCCATGAGTCCCTCTGCAAAAAGGGAGTTTAAGTAATTGGAGAGAGACATGGAGTGTATACACAAAACAGAGTGGGGGAAATGCTTTTCTGGAATTTTTTATATCAGTAAATATATTCAAGATTAACTGGACCAGAAGGTAGAGAGAGAAACTAGAGGAGAGACCTTCAGAGAGAGTAGAGCCCTGAGTAAATAATGTTGTGGATTAACCCGAGTAGTGGCAGCTAAGTCCCACACAGCAGCTTGCTCTGTCCCAGTGGGATTGGGACACAGTCAGAATTAAAAGTGAGAAAACTTGTGGGTTGAGGTAAAGACAGTTCAATACATAAAGCAAAGCAAAAAAAAGGAATTCATTCACTATTTCCCTTCAACAGGCAGTTGTTCAGCAGTTTCCAGGAAAGCAGGACTTCCAAGTAACATGTAATGGTTACTTGGTAAGGCAAACATAATTCCAAACATCCCTTCTTCCTCCTTCTCCCCACAGCTTTTATTGCTGAGCACAATGTCATATAGCATGGAATGTTCCTTTGGTCATTTTGGTCACAAATCCAAAACATAGTACCATATGGGTTGTTATGAAGAAAATTAACTCCACCGCAGTCAGATTTAGTACACATAAGTAGAGCCCCAGGATGTGCTCAGGGGACAGTGAAGTGGAGGGTTTGTCATACAGTCTTCTGGTTAACATTTTACTTTTCTGAATCCAACTCTGAGATGCTGAGCTAACTCAACATTACAGGCTCCACATCAGGCAGCCAAAAAAAATTAGTAGAGATAATTTATTACCATATCTGAAATTTCTCTGTGGATCTACCTTCAGGTTATAGTCTCACAAGATGCTTGCTTGGCATACAAATGCAGCTTAGGATATTTCTACAGTCCTGTCTTCCTGCAATGCTATTTGACTTGGTCTCTCTTGTGTTAGTACAGCTGTTTGTGGGTTTGTGGTTAACTGCCTCACTGAGATGAGTAAATTAGAAGCAGAGAACAGTGGGGGTTGGACTGGGGTTATGAACTTCTTGCAATATCTTTGCTGACAATGCTATCATCTTATAAAACTGCAGCTTATGTTTCTTCTTCACATAGGCTCAATAAAATTGATCATGAGTTTTAAGTGAAATGATATTACTATAATTAGCATCTGAATCTCATTTATAATTATCCATATGGTTTTCATTGTGGTTATTTTTTCCCCCACTTGGTACATTTAATTAACTTAGATATCCTTTAAGTGATTATCCTGCTTTTTAAAAGCTACAAAGATCCATTTTTATTCCAAATTCTTCAACATCATGTCACTCTTCTTCTATCGCCATTTCATGCTCCCTTCTTTATTGCAGATATATGCTCCACAAATGTTAGCTAGTGGCAGCTACAGCATATGAGAAGGAAATTTTCAATAAAGTAAAGCTGTTTCAGCTATTTCCCCCCAGTGCAGCCTATTTTTTTTTTTAAATACTGCATTACTTAGGTGGGAACAACAATCCAGAGGCAGAGCTGCAGGAATGCCTCACTGGAAAAGGAACCAGCCTTGGTGTGAAGTCAAAGTCAAAGTACCAGTGAAGGAAAGCCCTTAGGGCTACAGGAGCTGGAATCGCAATCTTCAGTCCATTTTATGACCAAACTTCAGTTCTGTGTACCTCACAGCCAGAGAACTGATTTGTAGGTGAATGTGATAAAAACTGGAGCTAATAAATAAAAAGAAACCAAACAAAAGACTACACAAGATCATAACCATGGAAAAATCCAGTTTTGTTTTATTTTGGTTTATTTTGTTTTGTTTTGTTTGTTTGTTTGTTTGTTTGTTTGTTTAAAAAAGCACACAAAGGTATAATTTCACCCTAGCTTAAAAATTTCGCAATGTTAGACTGATGAATGACATAGCCTTTTTTATTGATGTAGAGTATTTTTCCCTGATTTGGTTTTTGAAAACTGACAGGATAAGCTCCAGAATAAAACTGAACTAAAAAAAACCCCTCAAAATTCCTCATACTTTGGATGACTTAAAGGATAGGATTGTGCAAGAGTACACTAATTTCACAGGTTATGCTTGAAATTTCAGCCCCTGACACCATCAGAGAATAAATTACTGAATTTGTATGTACCTTGGTCAAGGCAAAGAAAAACAATGAAATAAAAAAAACTTCTTGTTGTTAATTCTTGAATAATGTAACTTTTACAGATTGTTCCTTTTCGTAGTATTTCTTTCTGAAACCTGAGTTGCTCTCAGGACTAGATGTCTTCCCCAGTAATAAAGCTTTCTAATCAAAGTCCTTGTTTGCAGGAGTAGTTTGTTGATAACCAGAGGTCATTACTGAATCTGTCATAACTGCTTGATTCATAGTTAGACACCATTTGAAAAGTGCCTTTCAGAAAATCATACTCCGTTGAAAACCTCAGAGTGTTTAAGGAGCTTATAAATGTTGTTAGCAGAGGATCAAGTAAAGCTTAGTTTTAGTTTGATGATGAAAGTAGATGGATGTTCAGCTGGTGGGATGTGACCCCAAGCTGTTCTGTTTCTTGTCATCAGCTACTGTGAGTATTTTGATAATTTTTCATTGCTTCTTCCAAAAATACCTGAATTATAACAGTGGGGCAAGAAAATCAAGAGCCTAAGTGATTTCCATGGCACTAACATGAATCTGGAATATTCATGCTCACACAGTAAACAATTCCAAGATTATACCAAGATCTGAATCTGCAACTGTATCCTGTGTTATTTACAAATATTAGTATTAGTAGATATAAATATCAGAGAACACAAGCCATGATAAACAGAGTTTACAGATCAATTTGACTCCCTCAGAAAATGAATTTTTTTCTTCTTTTTTAAACATTTTTTTACAGAAAAAAAAGGTCAGAGTGTCGTTACTGTTCTGATATGACTTGCAGTAGTTATGTGCCACCTGACAATCCGTGCTATGAAGGTAATTAAGAAAACATCAGTGAGATGAATGAGAGGAGGAGAAAATGGTGAGACAAAAAAGATATGAAAAATAGCTGAAAAGGAAGAAGAAGGAAACCAGAGAAAGAAATCGAGACATAAAAGTCCCTCAGGAAGGGACTTTAAGTGAAGCAAAGAGATTTCTTCTAAAGAGATCTAGTAAGAGAGAAAATCGTGCTTAATGAAACTCTTCCACTGTGCGCCTCTGCTCACAGGCAGACTTACACAGACATCGTCAAGATCCTACTTGCAAGTTGATGCTTAATTGTAAAATTTTTATTGTAACTACACTTTTATGGAAAAAATTTGTTATCACAGTTTTTGCTGAATGATTTTGGAGTGATTTTAGATTGAAGACTGTGGTATTTCATGGCTTTGCAGAAGGAAAGCTGCCTTTATAACTAGACTATGAAAAATTCATAGTCTATGACAGTTAAAAGTAAGGAGACAACTTAATGCATAGAACCAGGATATTTTTGGAGTCTGCAGTTTCTAATATCACCTATACCTTTGTTTTTGTGTTATTGGATGTTATTAATCTCAGAAGAAAAACTTCTTTTGTCTAAAGAATGGCATCAAGAAAAGGTATTACTGCTGAACTTGCAGGAAAAAAAAACAAAAACAAAAACCAGTAGGTTTCTTCTATCCTTTTATATGTAACTTTTGATCATTTAAAGTATGCAACACCATGCAATTGTGTAGGTCAAATTGGAGATATGCAGCAATGGATTTAAAATCATCATAAAGAATGCTTTCCACATTCCATATGAAATAATAAATTATATATAATACAAAGAAAAGAACTAATCTACTCTGCTCACATCATGGGATTTTTATTTTTAATTATTTTTTTTTTTCTTTCAAAGTCAGGTCTTTTTATGCCATTGCTGAATATTATCTGCACAATTTTATCAGAAGTTGGTCCTAGTATAATACTGTAAACTGGCCCTCATGTCCTCCTCTTTCATCTGGCAATTCACACCTAGGAAAAATGGAGAGCTCTATCGAAAAAGCTCCATTTATCCACATATTTTGACACATTTTCTATGATGTGATGACTGCTATATTTCCATTGCCTTAAAACTTTTTCTCTTATTTCAAGACTGGCTGAGTTGCAAAAAAACAGGCAAATATTCAGAGAGATACAGGTTCTTTCCCTTACTTTTCAGCTTGGATCTCTGTTAAATTACATAATCTCTTTCTGACTAAGTTTATCAATCTTAAAGGAAAGTAGTAATAATGATAATTACCTTCTTTGTAATGCATTTCCACATGTAGAGATGAAAATTGCTTTGTCAGAGATAATGTTTAGTATAATTTTTCCCTGCCTAGCTTTCTTGTTTCCCTTCTGGGATACTCATATCAAGTTGGGTTTTGAAGTTAACTTCCAACAGATTTTTTAGTCATTTAGAATTCATATTCAAATCAGGAAGAAAGTCTGGAGGATTTCAATTAGATTCATAAAAAGAAGAAAGCACAATATTCAACAACAGTTTTTTGCTTGCTTAAAAAAAACAAAACAAAACAAAACAAACCCCAAAACAAACCCCAAAACTTTCAGAAATTCAGAATCTTCTTTCTCTTGTTATTAAGAAACGTCCTTTACATTGCATCCAAAGATGCAGCATTCATCTTTGCCACAAGAACATTCTTCTCATTTTTGTGTAATTGCCCATTCTGAGCAATGTCATTTTATTGAGAAAGTTAGCAGATAGCACCTATATCAGAATTTCTAATCTCACTAGTGATACTTTGACTTGGAGTGCCTGGTGTTTCCCTTCTGACTAAATTAAATTAGACTGAATGTAAAAACCACACCTCAGCCTTGGGGAATGAAGTCAGGGAAAAACAAAAACAAATTTTCCAATTGATTAGAGTCAGTGTTTTGTAGTAATGCAGCTAAGGTCTCCATCTGAACCTTAATGGAAGGAACAGTAGGGCTGGAAGATCTCCCTGGATTTTGGCCTAAAATATCGAATTAAAGAAAGTTTATATCCTTAATGTTCTTTAACTGTCTACATTGCCGTGATCATTTGTGTAGAAGAAGGAGAAATGCCCATGTAATACCTAGATTACTAGCTAAAAAATTTACTATAGCAAACTCAATATGAGAAGAAAGTACTAAGCTGAAATCTGGTGCGACATGTCTCTGAAAGACAGAGAAAGAAGGACACAGGTTATGTTTTGTTGTATTTTGTTTGTTTGTTTTTTTCCTAGGATCCTTCTTACATTATATAGTTGCATTAAGCCTTGTACACAGTGCTGGATGTCCAGAGTCTTCTAACTCAGGCGTAATTTGCTGCAGCTTCCAGGAGCCCATAAACAGTGTACTAGTTATAATTTACAACATTCTTTCCCTAATACTTCATAATTTTCTGCTGGGACAAAATTCATGTGCTGGAGACAGGTATGTGACTACTGGTATTGTAAAGCTTCCCAAAAGCACTTCTCTACTGCTGGTTATAATAAAAGACATTTTCCCTGAAAACCTGAAAGGGTAGATTTTGAAGCAATTGGCCTTTTCATATATTGTGGCACCATAGACTAGACAATGTTTGAAGCACAATTTCCGTGCAGTTTAAGATTTCCTTTCTAGTTGTTTCAGAAATGTTTTCTTTTTTATATTTATTTTCTTCCCCCAAGAAGGTCACTTTATTCTTTGGAGTCAAGGGGATTCAGCAGATTACTGTCTAGCTTTCACTTTCTGGCCTGTAGCCTGTTCCTTCCTAGCTGGCTTTAAATAGTTCCTTATAACAACTCTTTGCTCCGGAGTGATATCTACTCTTCCGATTGCTGTTCTGATGCATATAAAAACTGGGTTTGGCTCCAGTCTGACAAGCTCTGTAGCATGATTTGTTTTTTGTTGGGGTTTTTTTTAGTGAGATGTGAATGAAATCACTGGTATATATCATAAAATGTATGAGGCCAAAGCATGATAAGATAGGACTGTGGCTTTCATAAATTCCAGAGCTCATTCAGTTGTGTATGAATTTCAGAACTGCTTTAACTGTATTAGTCAATGTCGTTGAAAAAAACATTGAATGCAAAATTGCCCTAGAAACATGATCTTTCTTAATTGTCCTAATTAGAATTAATTACCTATTAAACACAGTGCATGTCAACTTAGGCAGATTACAGTCTGGATATAAGGAGTTTATCATTTTGATATGACGCTGAGATACAATAGTAGCTGTAATTTAGGAGCTAAGATTTATGACTTTAATTCAATCAAGAAATACATTTGGTTTCTGTAGTAGACAAGAGCAAGCACCTCTTACAATGTCAAGTATACTGGAACTTGTTCCTGGTTCAACCCAGAGTCCTCAGGTGAACATATGAGAAGACCCATTCATACCCTAAAATCTCGAAGTCAGTGAAAGATCTTAAACTGTGAATGAAAAAAACTGAAGTGAGAAATGGTAGAGTCTCTTCTCTGTATTACAAGTATCATTAAGACAAGGCAAACAATATTCACTCATCCCTTCAAAAAGACCTGTAAATCGCTGATGAAATTTATGTCTTTGCATGCCTCTTTTCTCTTTCTAGGGTAATCACTTTGGTTCAGAGGTGTGCAAATCAACTACTGGTCTTGCAAAAAGATTTTGATGACCATCTAGAGGATCTTACACAGAGTTGCTCTGAATGTTAAAGAGAGACAGTACAGAACTAGATATGTGGAAACCATGCAACCTTAAGTACAATACATTTCTGTCCATTTCAGTGGATTTTGGATCAGGATAGTAAAATAATTTCCAACACAGTTTATTGCTTTGCATTTTAGAGCTATTCTTTGTGGATTGGGGTTGCTCAAAGAGTGAAATTGGACATTTTTTTGCACTGCAGTACAAATTTGTAATTATTTTTTTTAGAAAAACAAAATAGGTAGAGAAGTGTGTCATTAACATCTGAAAGCCAAGAACTATAATATAAAAATGTTTGCAAAGGACATATTGACATTTAACCTCACGGTTTCATTAAGTCTTAACTCTGTACATAGAAAAAGTTAATTACATGGTGCTTTAAGTCTTCATAAAAGGTCAATTCGCTAATACTGTACTATGTAGCAGTAGAAGTTGGAAAGGTAGTGCTCTGAGTAGGAACATGCTTTCAATTGTTGATTGGGGTAAATCATAAGAGCTTCAGAGTGCATACTTGGTAATGAGATTCCATTATTTCCAATAAGAATTTTAAGCCCCCTGAGAGATTCATCCTTTGCTTACTGTAAGCAAGACTAATCTTTGCAAGTATAAAAATGACACTCATCTTTTTATTGTGTTGGTTTAGAGAAAGGTCAGATCTAATAAAGATCACTCTTCTTGACAAATAACATATAATGTTTCTTTTTCTTCAGCTTATATTATATTGTAAAATCAGATTACTGTTGCAATAGCCTAATGGTACTTGACTAATAAAAAATTGGTCCAGTAAAACTACAGTATGTATAGGGAAGATTCTCAATTAAAACGTTATTTCAAATAACACTTGCTGGTGCTGAATCTTGGTCTCCTGATATAGAAAGTCCACCAAAATTCTCCTCAACACTGTGAAAGCATACGGTAAAGATAACAGGAAAAACCTCTGTCTATCGAAGCATATTCCCAGCAATAGCAGATCATCTTATGGAATATGCCTACTTGATTTCATCTATCAGCATTAGGAAAGAAAAACAAAAGAAAACAAACAAACAAACAAAACCCCACGCAAAATCTCCTTTGTTAATGTGACAGAGAGAAGGATGAGGTAGTGGCTTACTATTTGGGACATTTGTTTTCAATTCTTCATTTTGCCATCAGCTTCTATTGTAACACTAAGTCACTTATAATTGGATCCCCAGAAGGGTTTTGATGTAGATTTATTTCAGGTTGGAGAGGATGCCGATACAAATATGCCTATAACTCTGAAACAAGTGGAAGTCCAAAATAGCTATGTTTACATTAGCAAGTAGCACAGTTCGAAAAAAAGGATTTTTTATAGATGCAAAATGATGAAAACACAGAAATGACTCAAAAAATATTTCCAGAAAAGGTGTAAATTCCTATTATGACTAGATTGGTCCTTTCTGTGATCTGAAAGCCAAGTAGTAGTTGAAGCACCTGTGTTCACATGTGCTCCTGGGCACAGCTTCCAGGCAAATTTTATTCTAAAGGAATTCAGTGTGTCTGCTCTAAGACAACTCTCTGATGATTAAAAAAAAGCAGAATAGATGGAAATGCCTGGAAATCCACTTCAAAATCCATCATCGAAACTAAAATGTTGATATGGATTATTTGATGTGGTATCACTGATTTGTAGGTACAAATATATTAATGGGAATGGCAGGAAGCCAACAGTAATGATTCTGCTTTTATTTAATGGGGCATATTTGCAAATAACCTGAAATATATTTAAGAATAAAATTGTAGGACTGTCAGAGAGGTCTAAAATAATTATTCTGCTTCATTTGGTGCTTGAATACTGTGTCAAATGTTGGGAAACATACTTTAACACAGATGTAGACAAGTAGTAGAGAAAATAGAGGAAGCCATAATTGATCAGCAAATCAGAAAACATGACCTAAAGAGAAACACTGAAGTGAATTACATTTTTTTTTTCCTGGAAAGTAAAGGGTAGGTTTGCATAATTTATATTCATTATTAAAAGTTTTTCTGTTGAAGAGAAGAATTAATTTTTCTCCATGTTCCAAAGGAGAAAAAGAGAAAATAAAAGTATGGGGTATTTTTACAGAATTTTTAATTATAAAGGAGTGTGTTGAACTAAAGGATAATCAGGATCACAACATTGAGGAACTTCATTCATTAGAGGTTTTTAATAGGAGTAACGTACAATTGTCAAGGAAATTTTTGTGTACTCAGTACAAGGGGCTGGATTGACTGTCTGCAAATTATCTAGCCCTGTGATGCTAAGTAATTAAAGATAATTTAGCTGAGAATTAATGGACTCTTAAACAATCCTTCAAGAGGTGGAAGTTGTTGTGAGGAATATTGAGATTTGGATCAATAATATGGCAGGGCCATAAAATCAATGACAGCAACAGAGTCCACAAGTCTGAAAATCAGGATCAACATAGAATCACAGAATCATATGAAAATCAAGATCTACATGTCACTAGCTGCAACCCAAAGTAGAAGTACTTCCTTATTTTTGAGGTTTGGTGTAAGTGAATTTTCCAAGCAGAATCACATGGAAATTTAAGATTAAACAGCTAAATTGAATCTTGATTCTACTTTCTCTTTTCCACCAGCAGATGTTGAATTTCAAGTCATTGCTCATTATTTCTCTGACAGATTGGGTTTATACATAAAGAGTATGTCCAACAAACTCAAGTACCATCACATTTCAGAACTGCTGGTAACTTTGGAGTTGCTGTTTAAGTCACTGCCAGTTCAGTCTCCAGCCACATATCAGTCACTTTCTGACCCCAAATTTATTATCTTCGCTCACTTGAGATTTCCTCTGGACTATTTTTTAATATGTATAATTATTATTGGCATTGTATTTATTATTTTTAGTTAAGACCACCACTGAATTTATTTGGATTCTTTCATATACTCATAAAATTTAGTACATCTCTGTTTTGTTTCAGTATAGGAGTCTTAGTTCCTTCTGATTGTGTTTTGATAATGTGGGATTTTGTTTTGTTTTGGTTTTTTTTCCTGCCTTTCACTAAGAAAATTGCTTCTATAAAAATAGTTTGATGAAAGGGCTTTTAACATATACAATTCAACTGTGTGTTGTCTATGCTGTTCTAATTAACTAATCAGAGAGGAATTTGATAGCTTTCTAAAATGGGAAAACCTGACTTTTTCAAGGCTTTTTTTATTTTCAACTGATATCTAAATTTTCTAAAATGACAGGACAGAATTCCTACTTCCAGGACTCTTAACAAAAGTGTCTTCAAGTGTACAGCAGTGTTTCCCAAATCCTGTAGAGAGCAGAAGTGTGAAAAGCTGCTCAGAGTGCTAAAAGATGTGTGCCACATGGACATCCTTAAAATTAGTCAGTTTAAACACTTGAAGCATGAAACAACCTCTGCATGGTTTGTGATCAAAATCAAATAGAAAAAATAAAAGGAAAAAGACATTGCTGTTACTCTGGAGGAAGCACAATGTTCAATAAACAAAATACAGATTCCTTTATTTTTATCTGCTCCCTTCTGCTTCTGTTCTGCTGAATGCTCTTTGCCGACTGAGTTGATAACCCATTAATATTACTTCCTCCATGGCAAGAACATTGTGATGTCTGACTGCTGCTCTAGATGTGACACGGGTCAGCTGTAAGTGCATATCACTTCTAAGGGCTTTGTACAGATTTTTGTCAACCTGTGGGTAATACAATCTCTGGCAGCAGGAAAGACAGGGACTTATCTCCGTGCAATCCCCCCTGCCAGGAGCAGAACAGCAAGGGAAGACACCTTAGCATGTGATGTCTTGTCTGGCCAGTAATTAAATGTTCTAGGAAATGGAAATGAATGATCATGGATATAGTCAGTGTTGTGAAGTGCAAGGTGTACACAAAAACACTCCTAGCAAGCAATATGATATTAACCTCCATGAACAGAACTCTAGTAAACCTCATGGGATTTACAGAATTCTTTAAGTGCTCACATTCAAGCAGAATCCCTCTTCAAATCTCGCTCAAGCAAAGCAGTAGTGAACCCATGCCTGTGGTAACTTATCTTTTAGCATGATCTTGCCACATGATATGTTCTTTCAGAACCCTTGGTTTTCAGTAGGAATAGATGAAGCTTAGCTCATTATGCTATAAGGCCTGTTATTTGGCATATTATAATCAGTACTTGCAGGCAGGCCAGAATACTTCTAGGGCAGCTTTAATGAAAAGTTCAAATCTGAGAATAGAGAGTGGGAACTGCTTCTTTTTCATGTGTTAAAATTTATAATGAAAATACTTTTACAACAATCTAATTTTTCACCTTTGTTTATACACACCATCTATACTACTGACAGAATCAGTATTGGTGTTTTAATACCAATATTACTGCAACTCAGCTTATGAAAAAGATAACTGTAAAAAGCTAGTCTCTGTTAATAGGTTTAAAGGACCTATATATCTCTTGGAAAATGTATTAGGAAAAATAGGTCAAAAGGTTCACATAGGAATGTGAGAACAGATTTACTACGTCAGACTATAGTTCATTTAGTTCTAGTGCACTGTCTATGGCAATGACCTAGAAAAAAGGACTAAATATAATAACAGGGCAAGCACACAGGTACACTTCTTCCACTGTATCCCCTCAGTAACCATAATTCTGCATCTTAGAGACTTCTGGGGTAAAATCAAGAAACATCTTTTTGGTTTTAGAAGCACTTGTCTCTTTTTTTTGTTTGTTTGTTTTTCCCATTAGTTTTTCAAATGACTCTTTGAATTGATAGAAACGTTTGCAGTCCGCAGCCTTCTGTGGCAACAGACTCCCCACCTTAGCTCCAGCTGCATGGTAAAACTGTTCCCTTTGTTTCTGCTACACTTTTAATTTTAGTAATTTCATTTAGTGTACCTGGCTGTGTAGTAAAAAAAAATAATGCAGTGAATGGTAACTACCTTTTCATTTTTTTAATCTCACATTATTTCATAGACTACTGTCACTCTCCCATCCTCTTTCTTTCAGACTGGAAGCTCCTGGTCTCATTCTGTAGCTTGATTATCTCTGTCACCTTCTTTGAATATTTTCTATTTCTAATCTGCACTTGGAAAGAAAGGACCACTAGTAAAGATGAGATTCAAGTTGCTGATGTTACACAGTCACATGATTGTATTCTGCCTTTGTATAATTATTGACATTTGATTTGGTTTTGAATGCCCTTGAGCACTGAAATTACATTTCATGGAATTATGGACTCTAATTTTAAGCTATCTCTCCTGAGTGGTAATAGTTTGTTGATACTCCATATTGTGTATGCAAAGTTGGGATTGTTTATTCTATACCCCTCCTTATAAATAGTTATATCAAGTTTCATCTGACATTTTATGTTTACATCTTTCAAGGTGACATTCATCTAGTGACATCTGAGCTCTTTGCCTTTGATTCCTTCTCAGTGGAGACAAACTGGCATTTTTAAGGGATGATTCATCTCACCCTGCATTATGGTGAGACAAGTCACTCCATAAAAGTATCTGTTTCCTTCCACTGATTGCAAAAAGAGAGCAAAGGCCTCCATGCACTGCAGAAGCACAGATTTGGTTGGATGAATGACACTGTCAGTATCATGAGGTTTTTCTGCAGTTCTTCTCAATCAGTTTTTCAGTTTTATTGCTCTAAATAACTTAGTTTGATCAATAAGTTTGATTACCTCATTATTAACTCATTTGCTAGGTAATTTGTGAAGATGTCAACCAGTATACATTACTAGCACAAATCTCTAGCATTCTAGTGTTCTCCAGTCCCTGTGGGACTTTAGTGGTAATCTTCCTAACATTCTCAAAACTGATAATCTATTCATAAACTTTGTTTTCTATATTTTCACCTATTCATATTAATTTGGAAGATGAATTTCTTCCTGCCCTACAGAAGCTTAGTTTCTATAGTAATAATGAATGGGGAATTTATCAAAAGCCTTTGGCCATCCAAGGAGACAAAAAATAGCAACTGACCCTTTTTTAGCAACATGCTTCTTGACACCTTCAGGAAGCTGCAAGTGGATTGTAACACATGCCTGCTTTTGGCATATTCTCTTTCCAGTTGCCCAATATTGATCATATTTTATAGTTATTCACTAGCTCTGGCCAGTTTTATATTTTCAATCAATCTATACTTCTTTGATGCCTTAAACGCACACTGGTTCTACCACATAGGAGGAAAACTTGTTTGAAAAAAAAAAACAAAAACCAAAAAAAAACCCCAACCAAACAGCTTAAGTTTTTATGCCTTTAGCAAGTTCTCTTTCTGAGTTAGTTTGGCCTGCCTTATATATTTTTCCTGCTTATATTTGTGTCTTTTTCTGTTTTCCTTGGTTGAACATTTTCCTCCTTTCCAGTCTTACTACCTTTTATTTTTTTTCATTTTCTTTTTCTTTTCTGATCTTTCTGTAGTGTTTTTTTGTTGCCATCCAACTTTCTGACTGGCATACACTTGCTTAGAGTGCTTACAATGATGTCCTTAATCTCTACACCACCTGCAAACAATTAATCCTTTTAGCTCTTAGTTCATTTGTAACAAGCTTAGGCAGTAGTCACCCTTTTTGAAATTAAAGCTCTTGTAGCAGATTTTGGTTCTTGATTCACTTATGAGAATTGTTAACTCTAAACATCTTACATGCACTGCAACAGAGATGTTCTTTAATAATAATAAAATATTAAATCATCTCCTTTTTTTCTATCCTCTATCAAGTCAAGGGCTGCTTCTTCCCTTTGGTATTCTTAACTATCCGATCCATGATGAAGGCACTTACAATACCTAAGATTTCACTATCACACTATCATGTGATATTTACACAGTTACTAAGGTTAATTGAAGTCTTCTGGTTTTATTGTGTTTCCTGTCCTCACAACTCTAACATTTCTTAGTCTATTACAATTTTACCAGAACCTTTTTCATCCTAGTAATGAAGTATTCTTATACATTCTTATGATTTCAGTCCCAAAGGATGTCTTCTTGATGAGCCAAGTTATATATCTGATTTGACTCTAAAGTTTGGGTTTTTTCTAAAACATATGCATTCCTCAAACTATATAAGCTACTCTGTCTTTCCAATATATTTATAAACTGATACTACAATGTCCATGGATTGGCTGCCCTTCACCAGTTTCAGGCATGCATTCTGATATATTATTTGAAAACAACATCTTCCAGTCTTTTTTCTTTTTCTTTTTCTTTTTCTTTTTCTTTTTCTTTTTCTTTTTCTTTTTCTTTTTCTTTTTCTTTTTCTTTTTCTTTTTCTTTTTCTTTTTCTTTTTCTTTTTCTTTTTCTTTTTCTTTTTCTTTTTCTCTTTCTCTTTTTCTCTTTTTCTTTTTCTTTTTCTTTTTCTTTTTCTTTTTCTTTTTCTTTTTCTTTTTCTTTTTC
Source organism: Caprimulgus europaeus (assembly GCA_907165065.1). The sequence continues at coordinate 120,145,094 of OU015523.1, forward strand.
TTTTTCTTTTTCTTTTTCTTTTTCTTTTTCTTTTTCTTTTTCTTTTTCTTTTTCTTTTTCTTTTTCTTTTTCTTTTTCTTTTTCTTTTTTTTCTTCCTCTCCTCTCCTCTCCTCTCCTCTCCTCTCCTCTCCTCTCCTCTCCTCTCCTCTCCTCTCCTCTCCTCTCCTCTCCTCTCCTCTCCTCTCCTCTCCTCTCCTCTCCTCTCCTCTCCTCTCCTTCCTTATTCCTTTCCAACACTAAAAATAGGCACCTGAGGGAAAATATAATTAATTGTGCTATCACACAGCAGGAGATGTAAGTTATCCTTTAAATTATAGACAAAAGACCAAACATATACTATGGGTTTGGTTTACCTGCCACTATTATTTTGGGCAACTCAACGGGTTTAGCATTATTATAGAACTGTCAGGTACAATTGTCCTACTTCTGCTAATTGTCCTTCTGTGAAGTTTTATCACCTAAGCGGAGTTTTGCCTAAACCACTGCACGGTTTAAGAAAATGATGTATTGCAAAAGGCAAAGCATTGTAGCACCTGAATTTGTCATCCAAAGCTGAGCAGACAACAGCTTATTTATAATGGCATTCTGTCATCCTTCAAGCCTCGGCGGAACCCTTAGCAAGTGAATAGCTATTTTAGGAGATAAGTCTTATGTTTCTACTCTGTCTAAATCTGAATCTTACTTCTAGCCACATACAGGCATTTTCATGATACCTTACATCCACATTCCATATGTTTATTGAAACCTCTTTGTACTGTAATCAGCCAAAATGTACATATAAACCTAAGCTATATACTCTACACTGGCATATAGGGTTAAAGGTGAATTCCTGGATTAAAATATCTAGCTCAGGCAGTAAAATAATATAATGTATTTTTTTTAAAGACAATTGCTTTATTTTCATAAATTTAAAACAGGTAGGAATACCTGCCTGCCTATAGCTGCTGGTTGGATCACAGTGTGGACATACAATAATTGTGACTGGTATGCTCCTACTCCTGTACCTAGGTAGACAGCCAGCTCTCAAGGTGTCCCCTGCAGTTGCCAGCCAGTGCAAAACATTGAAACTTTTTTGCCACTTCTTTATTTGCTCTGTTATTTGTACAAGTTGAGTTGAATTAATGCAGCATCCCTTCCTAGTAGAGATGTGATGACAGCAAAGAAAGAAGATGAGCCATCAGCATTATCCTTGTACTTCTCCTTGTGCTGAAATCTGCAACATGCAGAATTGTTTCTGTAGAGTAGTCCCTTCCCCTTTTCATCACAGGATGCAGCCTAAATCCACTAAAATCAGTGTGTGCCTCACTGACCCCAGATCAGGCCACGAGCCCAATCTGATTTCCCATGTATTCTGTCCAGCTTTGTGACTATTTACTATGCTCTCAAAGTGATGTCAAAGTAGATACATTACTGTTAACAATAAATGTTTTAGAGTGCACTGAAGACTGAATATGTTAGGAGGTCTCTCTGGGCCACTTCACAATGAATTCAACTTTTGATCCTGATTCTAAGCACACCTTCATTTTCAGGTGGCTCAACTGACTAGCGTGTATATATTGTTAATGCTGTAAGTTTATAGGTGTGGCAGTTCTTTAGTCAAATTTAAGAGGCCTCTGTAGAAGTACCCTGCATTGTGTTGTTATACAATGTAGGAAATGCTCTAAGGTAGTGTGACTAACAGGAATGAAGAACCTTATCCTTTTGGTTTTCTCACAGTTACACCTTTTCTCAATATCTCATGTCAGCATATTAAGTAGAAAACACATCTATGAGACAAACCAGTTCCTATAAAGGGTAACCAAATACAGACAACTCACATAAGTTTTACCAAAGTGTTTATCTGATGCTCCAGTATTTTGACATTCCATGGGATTAATATACAAAATTATAAATTTGTATTATCTGAATACTGCACACACTCATTCAGGTTGCATAGTGTAAATAACCTCTTTGAATTATGTTGAATGCAACATGAACCTGAATGTGTTACAGTGACTAGGAGAAAACCAGTCTGAGGCGAGTTTGGCACTGACTGCAGTGAAGGAACTGCTCTGAGACCCAGAAAATCCAGTTCCATCTCCTAGTTTTTGTTACATGACTTTGAACAACTCGCATAATACCTCTGGGCTATGGTAAAATAGTAATTGCATTTCTTTTGTTGTTTCTCTGACAAGCTGTCTAGCCTGATGAAAATCTAAGCTTTTCTTGGTAGGATTCTAAAGTGCTCCTGGAGTTTATGAAAAATAATTGTAAATTGTCTTACAATTTACTTTTGGACAAACACTGTAAGCTATTGTCTAATTTCTCTACATTTAACAGGAGTTTGTGATAGACCCATATTCACTAAAATAAAATAATTAAATAAATAGTTACTTTTCCACTGAAGTCCCTACGAAGTCAGATAAACTTTTGGAATACACTTTGTATTAAAAGCTTTGCCACTCACCTGTCACTCACATAAAGCACATAATTTTGACAAATTATGTAAAAAAACTAATTGCATTTTAATTTGTTAATCCTTGCTTAGTTAAACTAGTGACATATGCAAATTACCTGCTGAGACCTAAATTACTTCTTTCAAAAGATAAATAAATGCCCTTTAGTATTTTCAAATATTATTAAAAGAACTGTTTGATTGACAGATAAGAAGTCAGCTCTGGGATGCAATATTACTTTTATAAAAGATAATTCATGTGCCTAGACATAAATGTCTGAAGTTTCCCAGCATGTAGAAAAATTTATGAGTTTGGATTATTTTCTGAAAAACTTTCTGGAACTCAGTCGAGAGTCTTATGGATTGGAAATCTTATGGCAGTTGACTTCCCTATAGGATTGCTTATATTTTTTCTTGTTTTCAATCCAGCAAGAATATAGGAACATGATTATAAATCTACACCCAGACCTGCCCTTTAAAAGAACAGCTCTCAAGTGAATAAGAAGAATCATGGGTATGACCTTTAAAACATAGCATATGACCAATTAGGGAGAGATTTTTAATGTTCCCAAGAGCAAGAATAACTGTGCTGGGGCCTGGAGATCTAAATAAATAAATAAAATTAACCAGAATCTTTTATAGGGGTGGGAAAATTTTAGAGGAATGGTTATTTAGGAGCAGAAGATGTCAGTATTGATTTAATCTAGGGACAGACTAGACAAGATTATTTTTTCATTGTTATTTAAAAAATAATAATAATTTTAGAAAGCATACTGAAGGAGAATATGGTTGCTGTGATCAGCACTTAGGATAAGACATCATCAGTGGGAAGAATCATAACTAGAGGTTTCTGGTTAAGGACCAGTGATTGGATTTGAATCTTGATTTAGATTTGCAAGTATGATGCATAAATTAAGTGTGGTGGTATCTGTGTATACAACTTACTCTGAAAAGTGCATCTACCCCTGTGAACCTCCACCACCCTTAAGAACCTCCACCACCCCACAGAGCTCTCCAAAATTTAGTTTAATTCTTGAACCTGACACAAGCATTTTTCTTTGCCTTCCTTAGATGTTGAGACCAAACCTTTAGTGCATTTTACCAGATATATTCCCAAAAGACTTATTTGAGTCAGATAGTTTCACCAAAGCTCAGGTCTTTATCCATGGAGTGGATTCTACTTTAACTAGTAAGTTGGAGAAAATTCTTCTCGCTCAATGATGGATTTTAGTCAGTACATACCTTTCTTGCTCCCCAGATCATTTTAATTTAACAGAAAAATTGACAGTCATAGCCACAGAAGCAGACTCTCAAAACTCCCTTATGTCAAAAGATTTCTATAATTTTTCAGCTGCTGAGTCCCCCTCAAAAAAACTTGGTTTCACAGTGTGATAGTGAAACAGAGAATACCAATTAATATGTTTTGTAGGCACTTTTGCAATCAGCTCTGTGGTCCTATACGCTAATCCTTGCCACCAGCTCCAACTGCAAGTGTCAGTTTTTACTGGTTAGGGATTAAAACTTTAATCTAAATTGCTCTCTGAAACCATCTGCCTTTTCCTTTCACTAGAGAGGTACAAAGAATGTCATATTTAGGGGGATATATGCAAGGAACTGCATATGTTAGTATGGTATTCATAAGCAGTTCTGTTTCCCTTTATTAAAATATATTGATAGAAGGAGTGAACTTCTGGTGACCATTTCTTCCTATGTCTACTTTGTTCCCCTTCATAGATCATCTCAGCCTAAACCATTCTTGATGATAGAAATTTAGATAATCTCTTTCACACTGTCCACTGACAGGCATTTGATGGTCCCCCAAACAGACTATTTCAGTGTCTTAACAATAGCTAAGATGCAGTGATACATAGGAATATAAAATAAAATAAAATAAAATAAAATAAAATAAAATAAAATAAAATAAAATAAAATAAAATAAAATAAAATAAAATAAAATAAAATAAAATAAAATAAAATAAAATAAAATATTATTTAGTTCTCCTTGAGTGTTGACTATTTCATGCACAATGATGGGTTTACTGTAAATTTCTTAGACTGAATAACAAGTTTGTCAATGTATATTGTATATGTTCTTTTTTTTACCAAAAAAAAAAAAAAAAAGAAAATCCAACACTTCTAACATCCTACAAAAACAGTATTTAACCTCTGGAAAGCTATATTTTTGACCATTGTATTTAAGTAACAAGATAAAAACTAAAATATTGAGGTATAATTTAGACTGTCTTGGTTATATGAAACTCAGAAATCAAATAACACAAAGCCAATTTATCTTATGTAACCCCTAAGAAATATAATTTTTTTAAAATGTCCCTTGAACATTGTAGCAATATTTAATAGTTCCAGAGACAGTGTTAATTTAAGAAATTATGTAAGAAAGGATAAGAAAGTTTATGTAGGGGTCTAAATACATTTTATGTGGCTAATAGGATGAAAAATGTTAGATTATATGATTATTCTGGTTTTGAAATCTATTTTCAAAACTGCTGAGTATTGTTTCCGCTGACTTCTGTGGAAACTCCTGGTTGCCTGGCATTTTATAAAGCAGATCACTCAGAAGATTTGAACAGTTAAACACATGGGAGCTAGGCTTTATTGATAATGGTGAAAATATGAACATGCATCACCTCTAATCTTATTATCAGCAGTGTGCTTTGCAGTAACAAATAACTCAGCTTCTCTTCTAAGGAGAGCTAGTCACTGTGGCAAGCTGTGCACGAAAATTAAGCACTGATAATGTAATTTTCTGTTCTCTAAGGAGCTTACAGTAGACTAGATTGTGGGGCTCAATCTCAAGAAAGTGCTACAGAGTGAGAAAGGAAATGTGATACTTCATAAGTCAAATCAAATAAAAGTAGACAATTATTAACTTGAAATTTGTATCTGATGCAATTTTTTTCATTCTATTGAATTTTTATGTTCATTGATAAGTACTCTCAACACCAAGGCTCTGGCAGGGCAGTTGAACAGACAGGGAACCCAAGAGAGAGAAGATTTTCCTATTGGAAGATTGTCTCTAAATATAGGCATGGGTGCAATGTCAGCAGAATATCATCAAGCTTGGGTTGGGCAGTCCAATAAAATGGTAGACATAGATTTGTATGGTAAGTCTCTGGGTGAAAGACTAGAGTATACAGAGCTGTGCATATGCAGTTTTCCAACAAGGAGCAAGATGAAAAAAGAGTGAAAAAAATAAAAGAAACTTTTGGAAAATAGGGAAAGAGTTCATACTTCTTGTTTTTCTTTTAAATACAGTGGTGTTGATCCATCTCACTAACCTTTAGATACCTGTATGGGAATATAACAGATTCACTCCAAATGAGAGAGAGAGAGAGAGAAAGGGAGAGAGAGAAAGGATGAAAGGATCCAGATGTCTTCAGAAGGAGTTTCAGTCCACCTATGATCCAATTTGGGCCTGGAGTGGTCTGTCTTTACTCTTTATTGCATTAAGAGCAACACTGTTCCTAGTGTCAGCACTTCAGATTAAGTGAGATGAATCTGGGCAACTCTGTTCAAATACTTTCCTGAGTCAGAAGACAGGATGTTGCCTCACCTGTTCTGTCTGTGTGGATAAATAGCAGTGCCAGAGATTTCTGAGGACACTCATCTGATGCCATCACTAAGCACTGATTGGGCATTTTATTTTTCCATCTTTTGCCATAGTTGGCATATCTATACAGCAACACATTTTAATACTATTTCATCCATTGCTGCCCTTACAGAACCATGTTTGTTGACCTTTTAGAAGGAAATTTTATACTATCTTACTTCTCTCTACATATAAATGTTTGTATGCATAGTGTACATATATGGTATGTACTTAGTAATAAGTTAGTAATATCTGGTTACAAAGGGTATTATCTGAAAACAAAAACAAAACCACTGACCTATCCAGGAGACTTTTGATATTAGTACTTTAAAATACCAGAATATGGCTTCTTTAGCACTAAGAAGTAAAACTTTTTTTTTTCTTTTTTTTTTTGTTTTTTTTTTTAGTGTATTATATGACAGTCTTAGAGGATATACCTCTGCAGATCTGTGATGACTTGTGTCAACTAATGGGTGACCTGGCATTGATGTTTCTCTTTCAGTCCATTAACCATCTGACTATCTGCATTAGTACCACACACAGTTGGATCATTATAGAAAAGAGCTTTCCCAGACCTTAACACGACCTTTTCATTTTAAATTCAGATGCACAGATCTTAAAATGAGGCAGTTTTGTCTTTTTACATTTTTTCATATTCCATGTTTGAATTGAACACCTTGCTTGGTGTCTTCATTTGCAAACTTTCATCAAGCACCAAAAAGTTTACTTTTCCAGACAGGTTTGTACAGTCCATTTCCTCATCTTTTTTCCTTGCAAATAGTGAATATGAAGTAGGACCATGAGAATAGTCCAAGATTTTATACTACATCGATCAGTGCAGCTCCAGTTTTAGCAACAATCATGCATGCATATCTTCCATAGAAACATCTTCAGCTCTTAATAATAAAGAAGATGCATGTTTTTTCTGGTTGAGAGTAGTTACAATTGCAGTATCTTACTGTCCATAATATTTTACTGTCCAAATAACTTCCCAAATAAACGTTCTAGCTCATTGGCATGAATTATGAATGTGCCAACGGTGTTGATTTTAAAATGCGTGTCAACACTTTAACATCTGAACATCTATGTAAATGCAAGCTTTTAGCAGAATTTCAATTTAACAAATTACAGTTTGTGACTCTAATTTATGAGAACTATGTAAATACCTAAGATTTTTATAGCTTCTCCTGCTTAAATTAATCACAAATTACTAATTATGCCTTTTTCAGCTGCAGGTTATGCAAATTTATTTGTATAAAGAAGGGAAGCATTCAAGACTACATTGATTTTAGAAACGTTGTGCAGTATCGTTTTTGAACAGTAGAGTGCAGCCTTTTAACCTGCTACGGACCTAAGAGGTCCACATCTGATTTGTTTGTACTGAAATGCAAAATATGAAGAAAAAATAAAAAATAAAGTATATTCTTCCTCAGAGAATAATTCATATCGCCATCACTGGCTGTACACAGTGCATGTCTGTACACAACTGCAAAGCAAACACAAGTCAGAAATCTGAAGATCATTCTAAAGGATGGGCTAGTTTGCCATACTACAGCTCCAACACATCAAGTGAGGAGGAAGTCCAAGAGACACCTTACTCACCTAAAGCCAAACTAATCTTCTGATGTCAACAGAAATATTGGCTACAATAGGATTGCTGCAGCCAAATGGACCCTGCCCTGCAGGTAAGTAGAAAAAGGAAAGGTTTGTTGTTGACAACTGTAGCTGTGGGAGTCAGGAATTGAGCCCCTGATATATTTACAGTGGCTCTTCTTGCATATTCATCCCCTTTTCTAGCTGTCCCACTGTCACAGTATTGGATGTAAATACCAATTTTTAATTTTTAAAAAATATGTATCTATTTATTACTTTATTTATTTTCAGTTTTGTGTTCCTTGTCAGAAATTTCATTCTGTGCTTTCTGTAGAGAAGAAAGATGTAGTTTCCTGCAACTATGGAAAAGCAAAATCTTCAAGCTTCTTTCCATTTTTAAGGCCATTTGGTTTTGGCTGGCTTTCTGATTCTTTGGTGGATAGCTTTCGTTTTATGCTTACAGTTCCTTCCACTCAGCCCTTCTCAGACTTAATCTCCAGTATTTTACTCACTTTTTGCACTCTATAGTACAATATAGACATTAATATATTGAAAATAGTCCAGCCAAAGGGCCACCAAGATAACCAGGGTGTGGGAGGAGAATCTCAGTTGTGTTGTTCAGACTGAAGAAGAGAAGGAGAAGAGGAAACTTCTTGCTGTCTGACGCTTCCTACTAGGTACATATGGAGCCTATTAGCAGACTATTCTCAGTGGTGAACAAGGAAAGGACTGAAGGTTCTCCATTATACTGAAGTAATGGAGAATCCAATTAGATATAAGGAAAAAGTCTCCATTTCAGTCAAAAACCATAGTCTAACTTCAAAGTTAGATCTAATTTTGAACTTGACTCTTCTTTCGTCTGGAGGTTGCACTAGACAATGCCCTTTTCCACATTAAATTAGTCTGTGTTTCTAAGTCCAGGTTTGGTTGGTTGGTTGGTTGGTTGTTTTTTTTTTTTTTTTTTTTACAATCAAGTTCTGCAAACTATGTCAAAAACATACTTAGGAAAAAATCCTTACCAGACCCTGATTTAGGCAAGCCATAACATCTGGAATAATTAGATGTGATTTTGACTAAGGAATTTTGTGGCTAGTTGCAACAGAGCTGGTAAGATGAAACTCAGGTGGATGATGGGACTCTAATCTGTCACAGAGCTTCAGAAACTGGTGGAATAGTTGGTTTAAGTGCACAATGAAAAATAGGAATTTGGGACTATACTCGAAATGTCAGCAGTTTTATTTATTCACTTACTGAAACAAAAGGAGTCCTCAGAAGCAGCAGAAGGGAAAAACAGATCCAAAATCATGCTTCAGTGTTTCTCAAGTAGATTAAGATAAAAAAACTCATTTATGAAGTGCTGCTTGGACCAAATTTATTATGTTGATCACTGTTTGCAGTCCTGTCTCAGCCACCATAGTGATGGAGATCAAAGAAAGCAACATGAAGCTTTACAGTTTATGGCACGGATTTGTTGTCCAAAGGATCCTGATGTGTACATTTCACCAAATCACCACGAGTTGCCTGTGGTATCCCTGTTACACATCACTCTAAGACTCAGGGTAATTGCAATCTGATGTAAAACCTGCCCTTATTTAGTAAATATATATTTTTTTTGGTTTGTACTTTTGTTCTGAAGTGAGGTTCTTCTGCCACCTTGCAATCTCTCAGTATCACCTTCTAGGGTTTCCTTCTCTATGGACTGAGTCAGAATTCTTTGTAGAAGCTATTATCCAGAGATACTGGGTTTTAGGGTGTTTCTTCTTTCTCTCCTTCTCTCTTGCCTTTTAAGGACTCACTGTGCTTTAGTTTGCAATTGCTGGAACTGTAAGCAAGTGTTGAAATGCTACACAGTTCATTGCTCATTTTATGCTTCATAAAATATTTAGATCCTTTCGATGCAATGTAGCCGTGAGTCAGCAGGCTGTTACGTTAACACATTTCATCTTGTTGAGAGCTTGCATCCTCCAATAGTTTAATAGTAAAGAGGGTTGCTAGAATTTATTCTTTAAATGCAGAACATTTTGAGAACCAAGATACATTACTGCTCCTGTACAAGCCTCCATTTCTTCCTCTTCGGTTAATCACCATATGCCCAGTATCCTCAGTGTTTCTCTGATGGAATCTCCCCATTCCTAGGCTGATGGCTTGGTTACTGTCTCTAACTGACTTTGATCACATTAAGAATAATCATGTTATTTCTTCTGATGCTGTAAAATTAATAGATTTTGGTTTTAACCAATCATGAGGAGTGATGTCCCACCTGAGCTTCAGCAGAACAGAAATACAGGCATTTCAAATGTCTGCAGAGCAGAATTTCTGCTAAAATGCATTGCTTTAGCTGATATCTCTATGTTTGCTGGATTTTTTTTTTCATTTTTAGGAAATTATGAAAAATGTTAATGAAAAGTCCTGTTTTTATAGTGTCTATCAGTTACAAAGCCACTGAATTGAGTCCATTGGAGTTCCAGCTTGAAGAAGCTGGTATATAAAATGTAGACTTCTGGGACTGCAGTGAAGAAGAGAGGGAAGTTAGTGCATGATGCCTCCTAAACCTTCTTGCTCCCTGGGCTACATCACAAACATGTTGAAATGCATCATTCATCCTGGGGAATGTTTTTAGGTCAACTCGTTGAAGATGTGAAAATATCTTTTCACATGCATATCCACATTCAAATATTGATTTTTAAGTTCTTTCTCCTCAATTGAATTTTGCAAGACAGCTTAAAAAAACCCAAACCTTCTAGGTGATTCTTTGTTATCTTTACAAAAACATTTACATCTCTCTTGAGGTGGGTTTCAGTAGGCAGCAACATCTGAGTATCAAATGTATTTATATAACTTCTGCTTTATTTTAGAGATTCTGGTGAGCTACTAAAGGGCTACAGGCTTTCAAGCACCTACCATTTAAAAAGATGTCCTACCTACTGAAATCACACAGGTCTTGAAGCACCAAGTAGCACAGAACTTCCATATCTTTTGAGTCTCTGAAGATAAGTGGCTTCGTCCAGGCCATAATCTGTAACAGAAATCACCAAGCCTGGATTTGTCACTTCGTAGCCAACACTTTGCTATTGCAGTAGTCCTTTTACTCAAAAGAACAAAAAAGTTGGTGTTGCTGGTTTGAGATTTTTATGGTTAGTTGTTTTTTTGTTGTTGTTGTTGTTGTGTTCCCCCACTACGCCATGCCAGATTGTTTTAAATATTTTGTAGCACTGTCTATAGTTTTTTCATTTAATTTTTTCAGGTCAGTAAACAGATTCTGGACTCAATATTTCATAAATGTTGGCAGTTAGTTAACAAATTCCATCATGTTGTAACACTGAAGTGATCTTTCCACTCTTGGCACAATGTGGTTTGCTGGTTTTTGGTGGCTTGTTTTTGTTTGTTTGTTTGTTTGTTTGTTTCTTTTTCAAATAAAGATCTTAAAAATCTTGTTTATAATTTATTAAAAGTAATATGAGAATCAGTTTCCTCACACAAATAGGAGGAAACTGATTCTCACAAAATATTCATAATAACCACTGTTTTAAACCATAACTCATAAAATCAAGTCTATATCAAGATGTATTTTTCATTTATAGCCTGATGAAAAGTGAATTCCAGCTCCAAAATCAGAACATAACTTAGTGTCATAAAAATATGACCACTTTGTTCTGTTTGCCTGGTCTGGAAATAGCTTATAAATATAAGCAGATCCCCTGAATGTATTCTAGTAGTGTGGATGAATTTACCTAAATAAATCTAAAAGACAGATAAATAAAAAATATAACTGTTAATAACTAGAACTGGGAATAGACCAAGAATCCAAGAGGAGTATCTATGAATGCTGCTGGAAGTTCAGTTCTGTGGCAGATCTTGAAGGGTCCTTGAAAGAAAACAATAGCAATCCCTCAAAGAAAAAAAAAAAAAAAAGTAAAACAAAAATGAAAACAAAACGAAAACAAAAGAGGAAACATGGGGAAAAAATTAAAAGGGGAAAGAAAAAAAAAAAAAGTAAAAAAATCCAAACTGTATCAAATGTTCCTTCTTAATTTTCACTTTTAGTTAAGAGTGCTAACAACATTGTAGAGATTAACATACTACAAAGGAAGTTCCTCTATGGGCAGATTAAAAGATTAAAGGAGTTTCTGGATCTGGGCCCTGGTGCATGCTGGGACAAACTGGGAAGGGAGTGAAGGAATTTAGGAATAAGGATAACATTTGCAGTAAGTGCTGGAGTAAAACCCACTGCCATGATGAAGTAATCTTATAGATGTTATGACAGCTTCTAAAAAAAGGGAAAATATCAGGTTAATCACTTGCAAAACAGTTTTTCCCCATCCCCTGAGAGCATTATGGAAAAAAATACCCAGAAGCATTTGTGAGAGTGATGGAGACGCAGTTGATCAAGGCTTCTGTCACTTAAACCAACTTGTGTAGATTATTGCATAGTTGTTGCAATCACATTCTTATTAATATTAATAGAAATATGGATTGGGTTTTCTAATGCATATTTAAATAAAAAGTTGATGGCAAGGATACACAAAGCATATCCAGCAACATTAGAAAAAGGCTAAATTAAGCCTCTTATTTTGCAAGTGGTCACGTTTTACTCCATGCAAAAGAGAATACTGCCCAGCAAAGTGCTATTGAACTCTGTCCAACAGGAGAATATGGTCAGATCAAGGATAACATGCTTTGCTTATTGCCACACTGAAAGCCTCCTTTAGGATATGTTGCAGCTCAGCAGCATCCAGAGATTTGCAATTCAAACATCAACAGCTAACATAAAAAATAAGCTATATAAGCTGTTCTTTCTTTCCTTAAATCCATCAGCAAACTGTATACAACAAATTTGTGTCATTGTAAATTTTAGCAACTAGTTATTTATTTTAAGGTCTTAAGAAAAGCTGATTTGGATTTGGGTTTTTTGTTTTGTTTTGTTTTGTTTTTCCCCAGTAGCTGATGCAGCCTTCTCTGTTGTGCAATGCAATTAATTACTTGATATAACTGTGAAATATTGCATTGAATAACAGATATCTAAGTAAAAAAGACCTCAAACTGTTTCCATTGAAACCAGGTTAAGTTCATATTTAGGGTCAAGCTGGACATACCCTTTGACTTTCTGAAGCTGATATTTGCATGCCCAAGATAAGTGCAAATTATGCAGTAAATGTTCAAATAAGAAATATTTCACATTCCAGGACTGTTTACAATTAGATAAAAATTGTTGAAAATTTAAAACTAAAAAAAGCTTACTTTTACTTTGTCCAGGTCTCTCAGTATTCTGGGAGATGTATGTGTGCATTGAAATATCTTTGGTGGGTTTGCATATATGATGGAGATTATCTGGATATCAAGATATTTTCGTAGTTCTTTGTACAATTTGTAGCTCATAAGCTGATAGTCAAAAGAAATGACCTTCACTAAAACCAAGTACTGTTGTTTGTGACTTCTTGTGTGTTTGCAGACAGATGGCTCTGGTGCTGGCTTGTTAGTTTTGTTTCTGTTTGCAAAAGTTTGTATTTTTCTTTAATTTTCATTATTTGTGTCATTTTTTACCTATGTATAGGTGGGAAACTTTTGTGCAATTTGCAGGCTGTTCTTTGTGTTCTAAAGATTTAGTGTTTCCTGGCTTTTCTTTTTTAAAAATTTTATAGCAATCCCTTGCAGTATATATTTCTATGGATTTTTAGGTTTGGAATGGTATACACAGTTTAAAATATACAATAAGGGAATGTATAAAGTCTTAATTGAGAGACTGAGAAAATCACTGCTAGGATGATTTTATTTCCTTTAGATTTACAATTGCTAACTTTCATTTAAAACACAATCCTATATGTTTAAACACAAACTGATTTGCAGAATAAAGGCTCAAAACCTGATTTCTTCTCTGAATATCACTTAAATTTAGCCTGAAGTCTCTTATACACTCCGGCTTCATGAAGTTTGTTATGAACAATTATCACAACGAAGAGTTATGCAACATTTTCAGATTTCAAACACAAGATGGCACCATTACTAATGCTTTTCCCATATTATCTCCTGCGTGATACGTGACAATTTTCGACACTACAAAATTGCAATAGTGATGTAGATTCCTCTCCACACATTGCATGCATGTTTAATATATAGAAACCTGGTGTGCCTAACGGCTTCTGTAGTATCTCTTCATTTTAGTAAAGTGCCACATATGGTACAAATGCTCCTATTCTTGCCAAGCCAAATCTTTAATAGATGAGGTAGGTCAGGTGTAGATTTGCTCGAGGGGCTGCAGAGACTATAATTACCCGTATGTCCAATGCTGCACATATTCAGGGTCATGCACTGCAAGAACATTTGCTCCTGCTTTTTCCAGCACCTATCAGATGGATGTGTGCACAACCCTGTGCAAATTTATTTTAACCTCTCTGCTCGTATGCATACATATACATTGTGTTCAGTCTCCTTTGCAGAAAATGTTGCGCTTGTTTGGCTTTTAGACACATAGTGTTGGGCAAATTTGACTATCTTCTTTAAAAAAATAATGTCAAAACAAATTATCTCAAATAAAAGACAATTTGTCTTTCTCTAATGCCTTCTTTAGGCTTTGAAGATCTCATATATTTTTTTTTCCCAGCTCAGATTTGAGAAATGCTTTTGTTATTTTGATTATTTTGCATGTTTGTCAAAGGCAAATGAAAGATCTGTGGGAGATGTTGAGAGTTTCCTAATGCAGTAGCCTCACAGAGGTGAGATTGCTGCAGCTCTGTTCCCAGGTCCAGCTAAGAGTGAAGCCAAACGCATATTCCATACAGTCACACACACAGAGATATATGCATATTCAATACATGTATACATATGCATATGGCTGGTCGCACTTATCAACACATAAAGAAAACACAGCATTCAAATACAATCAAGACAAAGAGCTTCATCTTCTGGCTCATCAGGATGAAGGTCTGTTAGTGGGAAATGTATATACACATCCGTTCAGTTAGAATCCCCCCAGCAGGTAGGATCACTCAATCTGTCCAATAGCTTCCCCCTAGATCCCAGTATCTCCAGTTGCAGTTCCACACGTACACTGGGTCTCTCCAAGAGCTGGCCCAGACCTGTGGCTGTGACCCCAGGCACTGTCTGGGACCTGCTGGTCCCTCCAGCAGACAACTCACAGCCACCTGGGTCTCTTCTGTGTCCAGCACAGACTTATGGTCACTCCAATACTTATTCCTGAGTGCCTAGTCCTAATTGCTGGGTAATCCAGCTTGATGTTTGTCTCTGATCACCCACTGACATAGGCATCTACAAGATGTGCATGTGTTGCTGTCACTCCAGTTTCTGGTACCTCTGACGTGTGGGCCCCCATGACCCCTGGTCTCACCCCATTTTCTGGCCCTCACAGCTCCATAAACATGCACACATGCTCATCCAAGAAAATAGCTGGAAATGGAGTTGAAAGAGAAGACATGACAGACTGTGTCTATCAGATGTGGGGCACGGCCACACACACTGTTTATATTCTATTCGCCCTTTTTGTCCCCTCATTGCTCTGTTTTCCCACATTACTTTGCCTTTATCCCTCCCTTTCCCCACCTTCGATTTCTCCCTTAGACATCCCATAGTAAGCTTTGTGCAATCCCCAGATTTTATTCCCTTGCATCCCACAGGCGGTGACCCCACCAGTCTACAAGGTGCTCTCTCACTGGTGTCACCTCCAGCCCATGGAGCTGAGGCTCCCCTGGGACAGCGTCATGAGGTACCGGGTCACAGAACCACAGAATCACAGTGGTTGGAAAAGACCTTTAAGATAAACAAGTCCAGTCATAAACCCAACACTACCAGTTCCATCTCTAAACCATGTCCCTAATCAACTCATCTATCTGTCTTTTAAATAGCACCAGGGATGGAGACTCCACCACTTGCCTGGACAGCCTGTTCCAATGCTTGACTACTCTTTCTGTGAAGAAGTTTTCCCTCATCCAATCTAAACCTCCCCTGGTGCTGTATCAGACCATTTCTTCTCATCTTATTGCTTGCCACCTGGGAGAAGAGATCAACTCCCACCTCTCTACACCCTCCTTTCAGGTAGTTGTAGAGAGTGAGAAGGTCTCCCCTCAGCCTCCTTTTCTCCAGGCTAAATAATCCCAGTTCCCTCAGCCGCTCCTAATCAGATTTGTTCTTCAGTCCCTTCACCAGTTTTGTTGCCCTTCTCTGGACACGGTCCAGCACCTCCATGTCCTTCATGTAGTGAGTGGCCCACAACTGAACACGGGACTCAAGGTGCAGCCCCACCAGTGCCCAGTGCAGGGGGAGGATCACTGCCCTGGTCCTGCTGGCCACACTATTCCTGATCCAGTCCAGGATGCCGTTGGCCTTATGGCCATCTGTGCACTCTGCTGGCTCATGTTCAGCCAGCTGTCGACCAACACCCCTAGGTCCTTTTCCTCTGTGTAGTTTTCCAGCCACTCCTCCCCAAGCCTGTAGTGTTGCATGGGGCTGTTGTGACCCAAGTGCAGGACCTGGCACTTGACCTCATTAAACTTCGTACCATAGGTTGAGGGTTTATGTCTCTGAAGGATTTATTTGGAACCACCCTGTGCCCATCACTGTTCTGTGCTCTCTTGTGTTCATTGAGATGATCCTTTAGTCACGTAACCTGATGGGAAAATTAAGCCCAAAATGCATAAAAATATAAAATATCCATAAAACACAATCTCATTCCTATAAATTATTTCTCCTCCTATCTGTGTGGGTATTGACACAATGTGGATTTAATAGACATTTGAAAAGGCATGACTGTCAAATAAATATTTTGCCCTAAAGAACAGATTTCAGTTTATCTACTTGAAGCTTTATGCACTTAAATTCTGACTTAGACAAGTCTCTTATACACACATTGAAATTAAAAACAGATTTGAATGTTTTGCTGATTTGAATCCTTTGGATTTGACTGTGGTCAGCCCTGAACAGCAGAGTGTAAATGCATCAAGAAGAAGAGTAAGAAAAGTGGAATAAGAATAAATTGATACAAATGGTTCACAAAAATAGAAAAAAAAAGAAAATAAAAAATAAAAAATAAAATAAAAAGAAAAAATAGAGAAAAATAAAAAAGAAAAGATAAAAGAAAAGAAAGAATAATTTGGAACTGACTGCTTTTCAGTAGAGGAGCTAAATTCTGGAGCAGCTCTTGAATGGCAATAGTTTGGAAAACTGATCTGAAAATACTCAGCTTGATCAGAAAATAAAGAGAGACAGGATGGGAACTAATAAAAATTCCACTGAGCCAGGAAATTACTTAGGTTTTTTCCCACCTTTTTTAAGCAGTCAGGCTATGGAAGATGCTGAATTAATCATGTTCCTTTTGGTCACGAAGACATAAAACTGGAAACTGTAACTCTGAAGGGTGTGTCACACATGAACCTAAATCTTCTACTTGTCTATTAGGCTTACCTAAAACTGAAGATTTGTTGTGTTACTGGTGTTTGTCTAATGTCATTGGACACTAAAAGTGCTTCCCTTGTGTAGCAAAAGCATTTGAGAAGTAGTGACTAGAGCTAAGCAAATAATGAATATTCCATTCAGTGAATTTCTCTACTCTTCGCAGCTTTTCCCAGAGCACATTGCAGTTCCCAGTAAGCCTTATTATTCTGCAAATAACTGCTTTGAAAAAAAGTCCTGTTCTTTAGATTGCATTTCATTTCTTTGCAAATGCCAGTTGCTTAAAATTCAAACTGTTGTATTTAGGCGCATGGCATGTGAAGTGTTTCTGTTCCCTAGAGAAACGGTGGGAGTCTTAAAAATTACATTTCTGGTGTTGAAAGAGTCATGATTATTCAGATGAAATCTAGTGGTTTATAGTAAAACTCAAACTGTACAAAGTACTGGAACAAGGCCAATTATACTGGCTCTGTCACAGGTAGGCCATCAATACTTTTTGGAAAACATTTAGCTTTAACTATTCCATTCTAACAAAGACAGCAATTTATTTTTATATGCAGTACTACACATCCCTTGAATCATGATAATGGCAAAGAACATTGGCTAAAAGGTTACTAGATTCCATTGTCATATCCGCTAGCTAAAACTATATTTTTGCTGAATACAGTTTATATACACCAATGGTATGTATTGCTATAACAAAAACAGATTGTTCTTTATTCACTTTTGTCACATCAAAATATGTGAAATTTAGAATGCATGTGATCCAATTTCTATTTTTATTTTTAAAAGATCCATTTGTATATATATTAAATCCCATAGAATAAACAGATGTTCCAGAATAAAAAGAAATGCCTGCAGTCATCTGCTGCCAGGGCTTAGAAAGGGAGCTCCTTAAAATATCTTCTGTCATCCTCTAAATTTCATAATAATGTGTGTATGATTCAAAAAATATTGCTGTCCTACTGAAAATCTCCTCACTATCTCAAACTACATCTCCTGACTTAGCAGATACCCACCTCAGAGAAGTGTCTACTGGATAGCATAAGTTATTTTGCATTACAGCCAACAGCACATAGATCTCCTAGCTTCTAGAATGAAAATGACTGTTTGAAGAGCTTAACACCTCAATTACCTGGACCCCAAAAGATTTGCTATTAATGGAATTGCTACAACACCCAGATGTTTGTGGGAAAACGATGGTTAAGGGAAGAATAACACCAATAGGGTATCCAGCTCACAAAAGATAATGTAATTTTGGAAGCGATATATTATCTCCACCTCAGAGACCTTTGAACTTTTACAGTAGATAGATACAAAAGTTGAATGGTCCCTTTTGATGGTTGTTGCTGTTGGAAGAAGAGTGGAAAATTTCACAATGTAGCAACTACCCAAGTATAACTACTTTTTTTCTTTGTAAGTCTTCAAAAAACCTGATGAGCTGAGAACAAAATTTCTGGCATTTACTTGTGTAAGTGAGTCTTCCAAAAAGTGTTGTTTTTAACCATCCTCCCATCACCTATAATTAATTCTTGGCCAGTATCCCTGAGGTGAGGACATCTTCCAGCCACCCTCATTTGAGACATCGATGCTAAGGTTACCAAACAGAGGAGTGGTAGGAAACAAAACTGTTTCTAGAAGCACCACAGAGTTTCTGAATACCCTTGTGCACTGATGCAAGCAAAGATAGTTACCATTTTCATAGTAACTTCCAGGTTGTTATTTGTTTCTTGGCCTTTGGCCAACACTCCTCAACAATTATTTTGAATAAGGAGACCTCATCTTGTTCAGCAGAGCTGAACAGAACTAGGGTGGTGCTTGGGCAGGTTTTTCAGATTAACTGTCATGAGGACAGAACCTCGAGGTGGGTTGATCAGTTTAACTCCCTGAAGGCAACATGATAGTAATTCAAGGAAAAATTCTTCAAGAATTCTCAAGCACAGCAAAGTGCACATCTAGCTCTTCACACTTACTAAAAAGAACAGAAGTATCATAATCCAATATCCTTCTCAGTCTGAGAAGATTCTTATCTGCCAGTAGAATGCCTATCCAAACTCTGTAAATGGTGATATTCTATTTAGTTCTTATGGATCTAGCCACAACCAGAATGGAAAGCAAGACTCATGAGATCAGAAGTGAAGGAACCTGGAGTCTGGTTTGGAAGTCATTCCCTTGGAAAGAAAGAGTCTTGGCCCCAGTAACTTCTGATGCCTGATGACTCTCTGAAGTAAGTACATAAATAGTCACTGAACCAGGGAAGAGAAACAGAGAGATTTTCTTGGATCATTTCCAGATTTGTTAGGTTGCTTCTCAGACCAGTGATGCAGCTTTAGTGTTGGTCTTATTCCATAAAGTCCAGTTTCACCCCCTACAGATGGGTAGAATAAACTCCAGTTCCTCCTAACACATCCTACCATATAAAAATGTTGAATAGGCAAAATATTTGCTACAGTATTTCCATTCAACAATTTTGCAATTTCAGATGTGGAATCACATGTTTAATACCTTGCCGCTTGCTGGCTCCCAAAAAAAGGCATAGATTCTCTTGAAGTCTCTCCAGGGAATCCTGCAGACATGTCTGTTCTTCCAGAAGACTTAGCTTGAGCTCTCCTTAGAGGAGAAAGCTGCTGATCTCGATGCTGTCAATTAATAAATCATTAGAGATATGATGCAATATTTGGAACAAGTATTAATCTGTCTAATTAGCTAATGAATTAGGCATTATTTCTCATGAAGTGGCTAATATATCCTAATCACAGTTACATCTTGGGCAAATCCATACAGTTAAGTTTTGACTCAATATTTTTTCTGATTTCCATAAAAAGGAGTAACAGTGCTGTAACTATACTGTGGATACTTTTCCCAATAAAGGTCTAATGGCAAATTCACTGTAATTGAAAGCTAAATACTTACAAAAATAGATTAATTGTATTTAATTTTTTTTAACTATCTTTTATAGCTGTCATGAAACTTTCACAGCTAGTTCAAGGATATAGGAATACCCTAACCTCTGTCTGTAAAGGAAGTGAGATGCATTTGAAATTGGTAAGAGTTAAGCTTCACAAAAATCCTCTCTCTATATAATATTCTGTTTAGAAAATGTATCTAGGAAAGGTGACATTACTCTGCTAGTATTCTGCATAGACCCCCAAATACTACATATGGGTATACCATAAATACAGTGTGAGGGGAGTATTTTTATTAGCACTATTCTCTCGAAATGGACATTTCTAAGCATATATGCTCCTGGTTACCTTGGCTGGCCTCCAGGTGCCCACTAAGCTGCTTTATCACTCTTCCTCCTCCGCAATACAAGGGGAGAAAAGATTAAAAACTCATGGGTCTAGATAAAGATAGTTTAATAATAATAAAAAAGCAAAGGCTGTACATGAATGCAAAGCAAAAAAAAAAAAAAAAAAAAAAAAAAAAAGATTTATTCTCTATTTCCCATCAGGAGGTGATGGTCAGCCACATTCTGGGAAGTGGGGCTTCATTCAGTCCTCATGTATCAGTATAGCCAGTGGAGCCTGGAGCTGAACAGGATCAGTGGCTGGGATTCAGATGCATGGACATAACAGTAATTTTGGATTCCTTTAGTTATCTAAGCTGGATAGATGCTTGCCTAGATGCAGCTTAGGTAGTTTCAGATGTTACACTAAATGATGATCTGAGGTAGCAGACGGAGGTCCGGGAGGGTAGCCCTCTATTTCTAAAGTAACATTAGTGACCTACTTTTAGGCAAATTAGTCTCTCTGTTGAATAACTGCCTTTTGACTGCAATGAGAACTTTGATGCATCACCCATTTGAGAACATCTAAATGAAGCTGTCTGTCTCAGGCTGAATTTTACCTTTAATCTCCTTTTCACCCACTAATGGCTTCCCTAAATTGTCCATACCAGTAACTGGCATCATATGAATTGCCATAGCATGTGAAAGACATCCCTGCAAGTCAGGCAGATATGACACAGTATCTGTGGGAGACTGTACCCTCCTAGACCAGAAGCTGAAAGACAAATAGGATATTTTACAATATACCAAACTGCCCTAGTCATCCATATCTGAAATGAAACCCAGAACTGAAATACCAACCCCTACAGAAGATCTGACTCTTTCATCCTAGTCTTGGAAGACATCTGCACTGTAAATAGTCATGATGCCTTCATGTCTGGTCTCTGCTAGAACTTAGAGCTCAATAAATTGTAGAGAGTGCTTCCAGTGTTTCTTTTTAGTGGATAACAATTAAAATGTGATGTTGTTGCTGAGATACTGATTCTGAAAACACTTATGTACCTACTTAATTGTCTTTGAACCTGATGTCCATGTGTCAACCAAACTAATGCCCATTTGAAGCAACAGTGCCTGTACAAACTGTTAGATGCCCTAAACTGAAAAAAAAAAAATGAATAAATAAATGCAAGTCACAGCTGGATAACGGGAACCCACAAGGGAGAGGTATTACACGTTTAGTGGGGCAATAAGATACTATTGGAATGTAGAACAGTTCTTTAGTAAACAGGCATCCATCAGTTACAAACCAGAATACAAAAATCCACTTAGGGCAAATTAATATGTAGTTAATTGTACTTATCGGCAGGGAGAGTGATGTCTTGAGATAAACTTAATGTAAGAACTATGAAGCAAAACTAATAGATTCTGGCATCCAACATGCAAATGAGAGTTTCATGTTTAAGATGTACCATAGCCATATGTATTAATTTATTATAAACCATTGGGGGCTTTGTGTGCTCAAAACTGGGTACAGCTGGCATATTAATTTAGTTTAATTTGAGAAGAGCGATTAAGCTTTATTAAGCAATGCAGAAAAAAAAAAAAGAAAAAAAGGAAGGAAAAAAAAAAAAAAAAAGAGTAGCCTGAAAAATTTACAAACATTTTAGAAACATTCATGTTTTCTAAGTCTGAATGTTAGCAAGTGAAATTGGTTAGCTTATAAAGATATGTTTAATAATTTAAGAGCAAGTTTGGTATACATACAAAACATTTTCCTTTTAGGCATAGGTCTGCTCCTACCACACTCTCTGTATTCATAACATGCTGGAAAGAAAAAAAATAAATAAAAATCTCACTCATATGCAGCATACCAGAGTAGGCACAGGTGAAAGGGTGCTGTTGTTTCCATAGGGCTGCAGCAAGGGGAGCCTAGCAGTCTGCATCCATGAAAGTCATGGTCTGGGATTCCTGTCATCCATACAGATAAAGGGAAAACCCATGGGACTTCCACTAAGTATGCAGATTATATCCATCTTGCACATTTTAGCTGCCTGTAGATTACAAAGCAGTGCAGCAAAAGTGGATAGATCAGTAGCAGGAAATAATGATATTCTTTTTTTCCCTGCTCAGGTTGTTATTCTAACAGCCTTGGTTTGTAACCTTTTCATTTTTACAAGGAATCATCAACATGTAACAGTAGCTGACCTGGGGGCTTCCAGCTTCAGATGTAAGTCGCAGATGAGGCTCAGAACTTTGTATTAAACCAAGAGAACAAAAGGATCTTTTGGAGGGTGATAATAGATTTTAGGACAAGCTTGCTCCACGTCAGAGGTAGTTTGTGTCTTTATTGCGGTTGTTCTGTTTCAAGTGGTACCTCTCAGCCTTGCATTATTGACACTATTACACCAGTAGATTCTTTGGAAAAAATTTTTGATGTCCACAAACCTTTTAATTAAAGCTTCCAGAAATATTTCTCCCTTGTCTTGCGGAGAATACAGTGTAGCATGTATGTTATGACCAGTCACAATCCTTCTATACACCTCTTTAAGTCTATATTTTAATTTTAAAGCTACATATTCTGGACATTTTGTTGTTGTTGTTTGGTTGGTTGGTTGGTTTTTTTTTCCTTTTTTTGTTTTGTTTTGTTCTCCCCCTCCCCGCCCAGGGAAGTAGAATGTGTTTTACTGAAAAGGCTGTGTGTGTTTTACTGAAAAGGCTGTGTCAAAGTCTAACATTTCCAATATGTTGCTGGTGGTTTCTAACATCTCACAATGTCCAACAAAGGGAAATGCCAATTCGTGTCTGTGGGAAGGAATAACTCTAGGCACCAGGACAATTTGGGGACCAAACAGCTGGAAAGCATCCTGGCAGAGAAGGACTTGGGAGTCCAGGAGGACACCAAGCTGACCATGAGTGAGGAATTTGCACTCATGGCAAAGGTGGGCACTGGCATCCTGCACTGCATTAGGCAGAGCATTGCCAACAGGTGGAGGGAGGTGATCCTTCTCCTCTGTCAAGTGTTGTGGGACACATCTGGGTTGCTGAGCCCAGTGCTGGGTTCTCCAGTACAAGGGAGACATAGACATACCAGAGCATGTCCAATGAAGGGCCATTAAGATGACTAAGGCATTGAAGCATTTGACATATAAGAGGAGGCTGAAGGTTGTGACTGATCAGCCTGGAGAAAAGAAAGCTCAAGGGGAATTTTATCAATGTGCATAAATAACAGATAGCAGAAAGTAAGGAAGGTGGAACCAGGGAAAACCTCTCAGTTAACAGGGTGCCTAAAAACAGAATAGGTCTGAAATGCAGCTTGTCAAAAGCCAGTGAGTCAGCTTCTCGTGGAGTAGTTGGTCAGTCTTGGGGCAGAGGAATGATTTTGGGACATTCTGTTTTGCTTGGGCCATGAGAGAACTGTGGGTAAATAGTACCAACATATATATATATATATAATTTTTATTTTTTTCACTGTTAACTTATCTCTCTCCATCTATAAAAACCTATGATCTATTACAAAAGACTTCTGTAAAGTGATTTCTGTAGTTTATCTGATGCAAAGTGTGGTGGATGAGATGACCAACACTGAGATGTATTCAGGCATCAGCACTTTATTGAAACTTTGCACTGCTTATATATCTTTTTTCTCTGCCCAAGCACGCATCATTCTTTCACTTTTGATTTGTTACTGCTTATCACACACACTGCAAGCACGTGCCTAAACAATTTACATGATTGGATAATTCCACTTGTCCACGAGCCATTCTTTTACTTCAGACTGGTTACTGATTACAGCATGGAACTCACCCCTTATCTTGTCTCATACACATTCTTGCTTCTGTTGTTCCACTTTGTTGTCTTCACTCAAGGTCAGGAATTAATTGCTCAAGGCTGAAGCCACCTGCAGTTTCACCTTTTAACTCACCAACAGCAAAGAATTCAGGTTATCTGGTTGGTTTATATTTACACTTTATTAAAAATATATGTAAATAGTTGACCAGCAAAGATTTTTTTACTCTTTGAAAGTGAAAAAAAAAGACTAATAAGTTGTACAGATGAAAATCAGTTCAAACAATAACTCATTTAAGGTTTTAATTTTGCTAGCAGTAACAAAAAGTCCTATTTTGTTTGAATGCAAACAAATGGAAGATTACACATAGTGGTATTTGGCCCAGAAAAAAAATTGAGAAGAAGGAAAGAAGGAGGAGGGCAATTGCAGAAGTAGTCAGCAATGGGTGACAAGGAAGCCAAAATAATGAGAGGGAATCCAGCCACAGAAAGACTTGGAATGTTTAAAAAGGCTAATAGATGAGAAAGGCAGTTCTGTGTAGATAAATGTAGTGTAATGATGACTTTGATGGGTCTTTGTTTCACAGCTCTTTGTGAAACAGCTCAACATGAAATAGGGGAGTGGAGGAGAAAAAATGAAAACAGTCAAAGCCGTGTCTCTGAGTGTCATTAATGAGTGATGAGGACTAGACAGACAAAAGACAAATCTCTGAGAATTTGATGGGCCTTTATTCCACACAACTGTGTAAATTGCAAAACCTGAGGCGTGACTGAGAGTGGGAGTCCAAGAAAGTAAGAGATGAGATAATATATCGAGGAAAAACAGTACTCTAAAATGTGGTTTGGTTATTGCAATTCTAGCTGTAACCTTAATGACAACACAGGAACAATCCAGTGAGAGTACCATCAAAAAATAGTATTTTTATGTTGCACTTTTCATCTATGTGCAATGAGTTTTCATCCTCTCTGGGGACTGAATGTAGATCAGCTAGTCCTGCAGCTCTACTGAGGAGAAAAATATAGAATAAAGGACTCATTTTTAACTTCAGTAAACCTTTATTGACTTAGTTGTCATGCAAGCAGAATCACAAGCATGTCCTGGGATAAATTTCAGTGGAAACTAATAAAATTTTCTTAATCACAAATAAAGCATTGCATTTATTATGAACTTTTATTGTGTCTGTTTTGAGACAGCTGGTGGTCAGTATGCACAGCTAATAACGTCCTCTGATGACAGTATTTTTAACACCCGTGTAGCACACCTACTGCTTGTGTATGTGTGCTGTGTATAAATCTATTGTTATTATGCTCACAAGTAAAACATAGCCAGGTTTAGACAGCTGTTTAATAGAGCTCTTCACAACAATTTAGGACAGAAAGTGAGGAAAACCACATCCCATTAATACTTCAGGGAGAATTCTAGGTAGGCTGAAGGTAATTAGAATTTGGTCAGGACTCCAAAGAAAGCCGACTTATTTTTACATAAAATAGAATAGGATTTTTATTGACCCAGTTCGATTTGTGGAAAGAGTCCATGGGAGATTTGGAGGAGTTACTGATTTTAGCACTTTGAAGTCCTTGTATTTTTGATTGCTTGTACTTTGCAGTTTCTTTTTGAGATATTTAACTATTGGCATACCTGAGAAATAATAAATGATATGGAAATCATGTACGTATAGATAAACAGTTTTGTATTTGCTCTGGGTAGTAGTTGAAACAATGAATCCTACCATCAGAATTGTTGTTATGCTGCCACAGCTCCTGGGTCTGAACTTGTTTGAAAATTAAACTGCAGAGATGTTCTGTATTTACTGTTACACAGAGATTTCTGACCAAGTGCTTTGCAAAGAAGATAAGAAAATCACATCCACATAAACACATCACTGATTTATCAGTGGCTAGACATTATTAGAACACATCTGAATGCTTCCTTTCAGGTTTTGGAAATAAATTAGAAATCAATAAAGAAACCATCTTTAATTATGTAAAGTTTGTTAAAATGTCAGCAGCTGGGGGGTTTCAGATATGTGGGTGTGCTGAAGAGGAACATTTTGCACATTAAAGGACATTACTTTCTCCAAAGAAGAGAAAGTTCTAGTGCAGATACAAATTTCTCAGGTAGTCTTGTAGGCTGGTCCAAGTAATATGTTTTTTATAGAAAAATGATTTGCACTGTCAAAAAACAGCCTTTGTATCAAAGAGGGCTTTTATCTTTTCCCTCCCTAGAATATGTTTGGGTAGAAACATGCAATTAATTCTTTTAGGGGCTTCAGAAACTATCACCTATTGGACCTACAAACTAGTCAAATTGCTTTCACTTGAATACAATTTGGAATTGGCTCAGCTAATCACTGTTTGTTAATTGCATTTTGGAGGAAAAAAGAAACCCGAATGAAGTGATGGCTTCTCATTAAAACCGTGCGAACAGCAGAGTGCTTGATGTCTGTTATTGTACCTGTGGCAATAATTGTGGCAACAAGTGGCATTTATTTTTGCAAGTAGCAGTAATTAAATCTGCTGCAGTATTTAAAAATAATGCACTCACATTTTATTACATCCAAGCGATAGTGTGTTATACGAGAGACTGTAAACAAATATCACCCCCAACCTCTGTTCTTTTACACAAAAACTCATAAATATTTTTAAGGGACAAAGCACAACTTGTGTGCTTTTCCTGTAACCTGTTTTCTGACAGAAGAGTATAAAAGGCAGGTGACAGAGAAGGAGCACAATAAATTTTTTCCTATATGTTACATCCTACTGACATTGCCCAAGGGGAAAGGTTGGAGGAAGAGCAAGTTCAAGATATTGCCTAGGGAGAAGGGTGTCCTATCTGCACTAATCTCAACAGTCAAGTTTTCCCATCAGGGCAGAAAACAACAGGGATAAAGATGCAGCAGAAGTCGGCAGAAATGTTCTGACAGAATGTTTTCCATTGGAAAAATGCCTATTTGTCAAAGTGAAACATTCCCTGGGAGCATGTCGATTCCAAAAGGAACAAGGCTGACAGAAAACCTGTCTGGTTTCCTGCCAGCTCACCCACCAATCTTCCTTCCAGGAAATTTTCTGTCTTAGTCAAAATGCCTCCAGATACTAATGCATGTCTGCAGAAGATCAACAAGCAGATTGCAGATGAGCTGAGGGTGAGTCCCTCCAGGAACACAGAGCGGAAATGCACTCACCTGGGCAGGGCTGCCAGGAATATATTTTGGGATAGAGAAGCTTCAAGACATACAATTGAATTTTTTTTCTACATATATTTTCCAAGCAATTTTATTCATGTTTTTAAATTATTTTTCCCTCAACTGTGACATTTTTCACAGAAGTGAAATTTTGCTTCCTGGCTACCTCTTCCAGTAGGGCAGGTAGGGGTCTTGAGAACTTCAGAGTCTGTAAAATGTGTAACTTCTAAAGTTTATTAAATTTTCTGCTAAAGCATCTTTCTACTAGGGGGCAAAAATATCTAGCTCAGAGCAATCGAGATCTTTGTAGGATCACAAGATCAGAAAGATAGGGATACTGCTCTGGTTAAGGCAGGAGCTTGGCATTCAAGGCTCCGTAATTCAGCACAGCACTGTCAAATAGGTATTTTACACAGCCTTACACAAGCCTTTCAGTTACACATATATATATACAGCTCATGAAATATAACAAGCAAAAGAACAATATGTTTAAAAAGTTATTTAAGACAGTGCTCATTTACCATGCAGCACAAATGATAGCTAGGACACAGCATATTACTAATAACACATTAGCATGGAAGCATTCAATATTACATGCATACTTCAAATGTTTCAACTGGCAAAATGAAATCTAACCTTGGCTCTGTACAAAAAAATATTACTGATACAGGTTGTCACATCATGGTTTTCATAGCTGGAAATAGTAAGATAATTTTCTTTGCAAGTGACTTTTTACCCTCACTTTTCTTTAGAAAGAATAAATCCTCCCTTTTTTGCTGCTGCTGCTTTCCAGTCTGATGTGAATTGGTTCAGCCAGAATATAGCTCTCAATATCCAGTACTGTGCTGCTGATTAGTTTTCTGAAAGAGGACAGAGTGAAGAAGAATGGCAGGTTATATTGATTTACTTCTAATGATCTGTTTCTGAACCAGAGCTGGGCAAAGTGTTCTCCCGAAGGCACATGCAGCTGTGCTCATGGCTCATCTCTGCATCGCTATCAGGATTAAAAGCCAGTAATGGATTCTGTCATGTTACTGTAGCTTTCTGCATTTTCTTTTCAAGCCACATATGGAGTAGCTGCTGAGGACATACGTGACTTTTTCTTTCCATCTGTTGAACAGTCTGGTCAGAACAGCCTGGAGAAGGACACCCATACTCTGTTATGAAAGAAGCACGTCAAAATAATATTGCACAATCATGGGGTGTTCAGAGGGGAATCGCTACACGTAATACATGCCTGTATTTAGCCATTGAGGGTGTCTCTACACTATTTTGGGTAAGCCTGGGATCTGTGAAGTCATAAATACAACATGGGTGACTGTGGAATAAAGGGACACAGCACACTAGCACTTTGTCAACAACTCAGCATGACTGAAGGTCTGGGAAGTTTTGTTTTGTTTGGTTTTGTTTTCTTTCCCTGAAATAACTGGTGTTGTAAAAGGATTGTAATATGCTATACAGTTGATAAATGATGCTCAAAAACATGTGTGTCAGACTGAAATAATTGATTCTTATGTATTGGCTTATTCCTCTTTCTCTATAGATTTACTTCCAACACACTATCTGCTTTCAGTTCTGCCAGTCATGTTAACTCTGTGATTTGGCTTTAGAATATATAGTACATTTAAAACTATATAAAAGTAGTCTATATGCAGGAAAAATAAATCTGAAAAGTGCTAAAATCATGGACTACAGCGGAAATTCACTAGTGCCTTATTACTGAGGCGAGGGGTGTGTGTTTGTTTGGTTTTAACTCCTATGATTAATAATTGCTACAGACATCAGTTATTCTGGAAATATTCCAATACTGGCATCTCCTTTGAACAGAGATTTTCATCAGATGTCCTCCAGAGGTCCTTTCCATATAAATTATTCTGCAATTCTATTAATTTAAATTATTTTCTATCCTCATAGAAATGATAAGTAAAGCACAAGTTATTCTAGATTATAAATTTAAAGATACAAACACTACCTCAAGAGACCAAGAGGGTGATAGATTCCTAAAAGGTGGGAGGATATTGCTGGGAGTGTATGATTCTTTAACTGTGGCCAACTCTTCTGCTTTACTGAGTCTCCACTACTGATCACATGAACCAGTGGCTTAATTGAACCTCTGGTGTGACCCATATATATAGCTCTTCCATGTGCTGTCTCACACTGATCTGCTGTTTTCATTTTCTCTTTCTGTACTTAATCACCCCAGACTATCAAAACAAAGTGTTATTTGTGGACACCCAAGGTATGTAAGGAAATAAACCAAGATAGCAACAATTAAAAAAAATTCTGATACTAATTTTCAGCAAGATCAACATTTTCCAGTGCAACAAGTCATCTAGATACAATATTTTCAGCTAGATGAAAATATTTTGAGAGATCTGTTTTATGGGAGAAGAAGGAGGAAATGTGCACTAGTATTTAAATAATCAAATAATTCTCCAACTCTTTCCACATTGTTCAAAAGCAGAGGGGACCTGGTTTTTCTCAGTCTTCCAGAAATCAGATATTAACCAGCTCTGAGCCTAAATGGGGGGGACAAGGTGTCATGGACTTTGGAGTAGCAAAAGCCATAGTTATATAGTTCTCTTTCCAGAACAGGTATATGGCCAGACAAATACGGGTGTCACCCAACCCAAAACTATTTTTAGGTTTTCAGTCAAGATTTTTGAATACTTTAAACATTTTTACAGCATTTTAAGAAAGATGAGATTTTTGTGGCTGACCTGACCCTATAATTAATAATGCTCCCTGGCTTCACTCAACTATGGGCAAGTAGGTTTCAGGTTTTTCTCCAAATTTAAGTTATTTTGGGGAATATTGTATATTGCATATTTTCTGGCAGTGGTCACAGTAATGATAAAGAGGTTTTCTTTGCATTATGAAGAAAATATTACACTATGGTGTATAAAAGATTGATACTTTCTATTAGCCAAACAAGGAGTTGTCCCCCAGGAACATTTTTACATGTTCTTATTTTCATTACAGTTTATTGATGGGTTGGTGCTGCAGAATGTAGAAAAAGTCTGAGTGCTCTTCTAGGAGTAAATGACAACACATACACGCACACATGCACACACAGTTTCTTTGTTCTCTCTCTGGTGATGTTGAATTTAAAATGTAGAAAACCAGGCATTATCTTTTTTGGTTGACAATTTGCAAGGCTTGTGTATTCCCCCTGCTACTGGAAAAAATAAAAAAAATAAAAAGAACGACAGACAACTTTCAAGAAGTACCCCACTAAAATAATTTGGCCTCTTATTGTGAATACTCTCTTGGTCTCTCAGATTCAGGCTTGATCCTAATTAGAATCATCATCTAGATATGATATTGGCTGTTTTAGTATGTTAGCTCTTTATCTGTCATTCTTCTACAGTAAACTGAACTCTCCAGCTCTCCTCTTAGAAAATGGTTTCTTTGCTTCTAACTGCTACTGTTCTCCCTCCTCTCAATCACTATACTCCTTATTTCCAAGGGGTATGGAAAGATGCTTGCTTGAAGGGACTTTTCTCCTCTGCTGTCCCTTAGTCATTTCCTGTTCCTGTGATTTCTGCTATTGTGATGCAATGATGTTTTACCTTTCATCCTCATCCCCCCAGATCCTTTTATTAGTTCAAGTACCAGCAATCTTAATTATATATTTGATGCTTCAGTCTTCTTGCTTCTATTAGAACTTCAAGAAGACATACTGTACAACTTCAGATATTTTATGAGAAATTCTATCATGTAGTTTTACATTTATACCTAGTAATATTCTATTAACAACGTATGAAGACCAAGCATGGTACTACAGATGTTGAAATTAGAAGAGAAATGCCTTAACTGACCAACACATTTACTTCTGCCTCCCTCCAGTTTTCTTCTGGAATATCTTTCTATATTCCTATAATCCCTTTCTGGTAGTACCCATAAAGTTAGGAGCTCATTTCCAAAGTGATGCACAAGGTCTCCAGAACAAGAGTCTATACTGGCATATGGACCCTGACACTGCCTTCTGCTCATAGCTTTCACAAGACACTGTTTCTGAAAAGATTTTTGCTTGTGTGACTCCTTTTCTTCATGCTATTGCATGTGTGTACTATCCTTCTCCTTCATATCCCACACTTGGCTTTGCAAAGTCTCTTTAAATAAAATTGCAGAAACCTTTCTGCAAAATCATCTGCAGGAGGTTGTCTATAAAGATATGATAAAACTGTCCAACCATCTACCATTAATATTAGCAGGTTGTATTGCTGTATTTCTAATTGCCGCATTTCTAAAGTAATTGTAGGAGTAATGAAAACCTGCAGTAAGTTATGAAGCTGAAGCTTTTCCCCTGCTCTCTTTTTTGGCACTACACCAATTCTTGTCACCTCATTCCTTGAGCAACAATATATTAAGCGATGTGACAGATGTTAGTCACGTGTAGTCTCTTTCTTTTTAGTTGCTCACTTTATGTCACTCGCAGTCCTCAGGTGGTATAAATTAGAGCAGCACCACAGATTGATGATGGCTTACGCCAAGGGAAAAATCTTTCTCTTAAACCTTAGCAATAAAAAGTCTTCTGAAACAAATTTGAAAAATCTTCTCCCTTGGCTTTTTATTTTATTTTAGAACAAAAGCCTTGAAATAACTGTTTGCAGCACTCCTTCAAATGCTAAGTAGCTCTTTTACATTTCTTCCTAAGCATGTACGCACACACAAATTTTAGAACTAAAATAAAAAGATGAAAAAGAAAAGGTGAGTGGTCTTGAACAATTCAATAAACTGTGAAAGGCTATGAATTATGGAAAAGCAGAATTAAATTATTAGAGACCTAAAAGCCAGGAAGATGACACCCACCTTTTAATGTCAAAACTAAATGGACCCATTTAAAATCCAAGATTACCTTTGATTTTTCTCAGGCTTGATATTTTCATGAATTGTGATTTTAAATATATGTACAGATATGTTGAGCTGTTATTTCTTCCCACTGATTTTCACACACATTTAGTGTGGGTCCAACCCCATTGCTTTTGATAGTCTATTGACTTTATTGGTTTCCTACTGATTTGAGCTGGTGTTAGTGGGACAAGAATCAGGTCCTGCCTCGCAGCGGCATTTCTCTTGATGACATTTTGAATGCAAACCTCTTCCCATTGTAGCAATGTCATTCAGTCATCTCAGATGGCATTCTGTTGAGCAATTCTCCCTCCTTCAAGCAAATGAGCACATGGTGAAATCGGAGAGGATGAAATTGGGGCTGCAGAAAATCTAATTTTATTTCTATAAAGCACAGGTTGTTGTCAACAGAAGCATCCTCTCGTGAACATTCTCATAATCAGTGAGACTGGCACAGAGTTGTCCCAGAACCAAATCAATTAACCTTTCTAAGGTCACTGCAGATACTTTATACATATCTTTTTTCCCTCTCCACTCTATTCTTGGTTTTGTTCATTTGTTTGTCTTACCCATGAAAACTGCTGATACATACACATTCACTGGGAGAAGCACAGACTTGGCCAATTGTCCTTTCATATCATAGTTTGTGATCCGAGGTCAAGTTCTTAATTATTAACATGCAGTGAAAAGGTAGTCCGTGCTCCCAAGTATTTAAGAATTATCTTCCTGACTTACATGATACCCACTTA
Source organism: Caprimulgus europaeus (assembly GCA_907165065.1). The sequence goes on from OU015523.1 coordinate 120,177,928, forward strand.
AGCAACTACAGCAATTCCTTTGAAGTGCTTTGCCTTGCATTCTCAGCAGTGAGGACAGATGTGGTCTGTGCCATCTGCCACACCCCATTCATACAATGTCAAGGCCATGCTGTGATTACACTGAGGGCTTTGATTCACTCTGGGCCACAAAGAGTGGTTTGATGCACTCCAGGGAATGGACAGAGAACTTCTGGCATGAATGACATTAAAGACCACAGCTGGTTAAAACACAGATTGTATAAATGACAGATTCATCTTTAGTGGTGGCATATAAATGTTTGTTGGAGAGACCCAGGGCTGCAGCAAGGGAATGGAAGTCTGATGTGAAAAATGCATAAACTCTAGGGTATTGCACTAGTTCTGATAAATAATTTCTTTGCAGCTTGCAGCTCTATTAACATAATTTAAACTGGGGTTTTTACGCAGTAACTCTACTCAGATTGCCCCAGAGGAGCTGCTAATGTACTGTTCCCCTTTTCAAAGTTATTTAGTCTGGAAATGCCCAGAGGGCTGTAAGGAAACTTGAATTGGGGCCCAGCAGTAAGTAGTGTCGCTTGCCTATGGCTTCAATTCTGGGAACGCATCAATGCGGCATTATTGCTTTGTTGTGACTTAGGCTTTGTATTCCACCATAGTAGCACAGAAAAACAACAATAAAAGATTTCACCATGGGAGGTGAAAATGAATTCCAATCTAGTTTGTCTCTTCCTGTCTAGTTTCTTTCTTCCTGGCAGCAAGACAACCACTCATTTCTATGAGTAAAAAGGGCAATTATATCCTTTCCTAATCTATACAGTTTATGTTGTTTATTATTTTAATTGGCAGAAAACGTTAGGCATTTATGTATACAATGAGAAAGAAAGAGAGAAAGAGAGAAAGAGAGAAAGAGAGAAAGAGAGAAAGAGAGAAAGAGAGAAAGAGAGAAAGAGAGAAAGAGAGAAAGAGAGGAAGAGAGGAAGAGAGGAAGAAAGGAAGAGAGGAAGAGAGGAAGAAAGGAAGAAAGGAAGAAAGGAAGAAAGGAAGAAAGGAAGAAAGGAAGAAAGGAAGAAAGGAAGAAAGGAAGAAAGGAAGAAAGGAAGAAAGGAAGAAAGAAAGGAAGAAAGAAAGGAAGAAAGAAAGGAAGAAAGAAAGGAAGAAAGAAAGAAAGAAAGAAAGAAAGAAAGAAAGAAAGAAAGAAAGAAAGAAAGAAAGAAAGAAAGAAAGAAAGAAAGAAAGAAAGAAAGAAAGAAAGAAAGAAAGAAAGAAAGAAAGAAAGAAAGAAAGAAAGAAAGAAAGAAAGAAAGAAAGAAAGAAAGAAAGAAAGAAAGAAAGAAAGAAAGAAAGAAAGAAAGAAAGAAAGAAAGAAAGAAAGAAAGAAAGAAAGAAAGAAAGAAAGAAAGAAAGAAAGAAAGAAAGAAAGAAAGAAAGAAAGAAAGAAAGAAAGAAAGAAAAGAGGCTCTTTCAATAAACTGTTCAGCTCTATCTGTAGCCCTGTCTCCATAAAAGACAACTTGTAGTGTGGCAAAGCACCCTTGACTGCAGATGGATTGGAAAATGTACTGGTTTGGTGGTGTTAGGAACATTGTGAAGCCAGCTCTTCCCAGTAGGATTTTGTTATTCACAGAACTTTGTTAAGTTTAGTGCACAAAACTTAAATAATGCATACTTGGGAAAGAACAGCCAGTTCTAGCTAAGATAAATATGTTTTCCTATAATAAATGGTATTTCAGGCCAAAGAAAGAGAAAACTTTTCACTTTGTGTATGTTGTGGTTTAAACCCAGCCAGCAACTAAGCACCACACAGCCGCTCGCTCACTCCTGCCCATTTCCAATGAGATGGGGAAGAGAATGAAAAAAAAAAAACCCCTCATGGATTGAGATAAGAACAGTTTAATAATTGAAATGAAATATAATAATAATAATAATAATAATAATAATAATAATAATAATAATAATAATAATAATAATAATAATAATAACAACAATAATAACAATAACAACAACAACAACAACAACAACAACAACAACAATAATAATAATAATAATAATAATAATAATAATAATAATAATAAATATTTGTAAAGAGAAAGAAGATAATAAAATGAAATAGAAATAAAACCCAATTAAAAATAAACCTCAAAAAACCCAAGTGATGCACAATGTAATTGCTTATCACCTGCTGACCAATGCCCAGCCAGTCCCCCAGCAGCAATTAGCTCCTCCACCCAATTTATACTATGAGTATGACATCCTATGGTATGGAATATCCCTTTGACTATTTTGTGTCAACTGTTGTGGCAATGCTTCCTCCCAGCTTCTTATGCACCTGCTCACCTGCAGACCAAGGAAAACTGAAAAATCCTTGACTTAGAATAAGCACTATTTAGCAACAAGTAAACCATCAGTGTATTCTCAAGATTATTCTCATGTTAAATCCAAACTACAGCACTGTACCAGCTACTAGGAAGAAAATTAACTCTGTCCTAGCTGAAACTAGAACACTTTATTTTTATTTTTTTTATTTTTTTATTTTTTTTCCTGTAGAAAGTCTTACTTTTCCACTGACTTTACTAGCCACATTGGTAAAAATTTCAAATTGGAAAAGTTTATTAAAGGTTTAGAAGCTTTGTCATTTCAAAAATAAATAAATAAATAGGAGATATTGGCTAACATAGGCAAGTAGTGATTTTGATCATCTTCTGTAGATATTTGAGGAAGGTAAGTTTAAATCAAGGCTAAGAGAATGTCTGAAAGCTGGCCCAAATGGAATAAAAGCTAACTCACTGTAATATAACAAAAATGCCACTTTTGTCCACTTCAGGCTGTCTTTTGAGTCAAGGCCGTATTTGGAAAGTGGTTGTTAGCTCAGATGTTAGAGGCTCATACCTGTGATTGTGAAGATCTTCAGATACAGCTGTGTTGATGCCATACAAGAGCAGTTTTTCAGTAAGATAACTGAAGGCTTAAACAATAGCAAAGCAGTGAACATACTGAGATCCTGCGTAGGTTCCAGCAGTTCTAATCTGAATTGACTAAAGATTAAAACTTTACAGTGTATATCATCAACGGTACAATTATCCTGCCCTCTTGCATAAACACTCAAAAAGGAAATTGTTTGGGACAATCCCATAGAGTAGATAAAATTATATTAGCAAAATAATGTTCTTTACTGTGGGGTGCTGGGCCCTTACTTTGTAAAAGCAGCAGTGAAAGCCAAGTTGATTGGTCTCTTCACTCAAGCAAAAGAAGATAAACTAAAAGAAGCATGTTTTGATGTAGAAACATAGATTGTATAAGGTTTATAATATAACAAAAATTTATAGTATAAATAGGTCTTAAATATATATGTACAAATAGTTGTAAAATGTGTGTATCTGTAGAAGTGTATATTTTGTGCAGTCACTTAGAGTACATGTATTTTTGTGGCTAGAGCTGGAGATATACTGTACATTGAAATTTCATTAAAAAATAAGGCTTTATTGATTTCTAAAATATTTTTATTTTCCTGCTAATATTATTGTGATTTTTTTTATGATCTAGTAGAAGATATCCCTGTCCATAGCAAGTAAGATTGGACTAGATGATCCTTCAAGGTCAGAGTCCAACCTGAAGTATTCTATGATTTTGTGGTTTTATTGTGTAAACTCGGGAGTAATAAAGAAAAACTTTATAGAAGTGAATATTTCTTTTTTTTTTTTTTTATTTGAAATGGTTCCTTTTGTTCCAGAATGTCTGTTTTTCTTTTTTTTTTTTTTCTTTTTCTTTTCCATTCATCTCCCCCCCCCCCCCCCCCCCCCCCCCCCCTAATTTGAGGATTGCTTACAATTAAAATTTCTCAGGACAAACAGAAATCGTGTTCAATTAAAAATGTATTGGTATTTGTGAGATGCTTTATTTTTCTATTTGGTGTTTGTTAAAATATGTATATCAGTTTACCATATGTTTATGCCAACTGAAATAACTTTATTCTCACTTGCTTCAAGTTGTCAGCAAGCTGAAAAATCATGTACTCACACAATAATCTTTACAACAACAGCCTAGCTATTTGTCTTGAGCTACCAACTGGAAAAGAAAAAACTAATAGCATCTATATAGCAGTTAATGTACATTTGTGTTTAATTCGTATCAGCAACACTGTTAAAAAGAAAATTAAGTAAGTAGCCATTTAAGTAAGCAGAAATCTTCATTGTTGTTAGGTTGAGATTGTTATTGTTGTTATACAGGACTCATAAACTGGGAATAACTCTAGTACCAAAACCCAACATTAATCAGTTCTTGAAAGCAATATTGTTCAACACCATCTTGCTTTTTGGCTTTCTTTTTAGATCTGCTGGAGCTTGAATACAAATAGATCACTTATATTCACACATTTATTTTTAAATAGTTTCATAATGAAAACTCTGTTCCTTTCCATTGGTGTGTGCATACTTTGCTATTATAAACAAGAACGCGTAGAAGATTAGTTGCTCCTGCTTGTAATGTAAATTGCATAGTGTACAAAAAGCATTGCTTATCCTCTGTAAATATTTTATTTGAATTTAATACTCTTGTAAAACTGCATTAACAGTCTTTCCCAGATTATTATTGTTTGTTTTATTTTTATTTTCTGAGCTCCTTTTTTTCAAGTCTGAGAGCAAAAACTGTTAATTTACAATGGAATTTGTATAAATATTTAAAACGTCTGCATTTGGCATTAGTGACATTGTTGTATCAGAAAACTTGAGATAAATATGCACTAATAACCTATTACACACGTAGATAATTTCAAGGTTAGATATGTAAGATAAATGTAGATCAACAACACAAAAAAAATTGCTTATCAGTGCAATTATAAGAAATGATGAAATTATGTTAATATCTTGTTTCCAGATAGTACCAAAAATGAGAATGTTTCAGCTGTACAAACTGAGGTTTAAAATAGTCAACCCTCAGGCCTTGCTGAAGGAGTTATCTGTTTGAAAAATGATATTTTAAAACAAAAATGACATTTCTTTGTTGTCTATTCTGACCAGTGTTCCTATTGCAAGGTCTAGAGAAAAACAGATGGACAAGCACAGAATCATAGCATCATGACTGAATTGGAATAAATGTTCATATTTCCTCTGTTCTTATTGGTCAATGGTTTCCTCAGGGGAAAAAAACAAAACAAAACAAAAGACAAAAACATCAATAAATCCAACCAACCAAACAAACGAACAGAAAAAAAAACCCCACCCAAAAAACCTGATTTTAAGATCAATTTGACATAAGGATGATGCAGGGTATACATCAAATGTGAGTTTAAATCAGAATGGCTTTTTTTGCTCACTTGCCAATTGAATAAATAAGAAGTCACAGCTGAGAAATGGGATAACATTCAGAAAACTGTTATTTATGAGGAAAATCAAAAGTTAGGTTAAAGAAAAAAATATATATATTTACTAGATAATTTTATATTGTTCATACCCAAAGACAACTTGAGAAATTAAATATATCAAGAACATAGATTACTGGTGTTCAATTTGCATACCGAGCACTTACAGAATAGTTAACATCTGCAAATGTTATCCTCATCTCTGTCAATTAAAATACAATAATTCTGCTTTAAACAGCAGAATCAAAACTGAAAAGAAGTGATGGATCTGAATGTGAATACTGGAAACTGGAAATGGACTCATGTTGAAGGGAATTGCTGAAAGGGTTGAAGTGAGTAGTACTCAGAAGTGTTTTTTTTGCAGAAGACCAAGTATGTAACACTTTGAAAGAAGTGTGGTCTTCATAAAAAGAATTATCAATATTATAAAAATCCTAGTGCTTTACAGTCATTTTTTTCACACCATTTTGAAACAGTCACTGAAAACGGTTCTACTAAGTGCTTGTTTCCTCATACTGTGTGCTGTACTAAAAAGCTAAATTTATAGTTTTGAAAGTGCAGCTTCTCTTTCCCATCCTCTACCTTTTAAAAACTATACAAATTTATTTCAATCCATACATAAATACTGTGCATGTGCAGAGAGAAGGCAGGTCTGCTGTCAAAGTTCATAACAAGTTTTTAGGACTGGTAGGGGTCAAAGCTGTTCAAGCTGATGTTATAAGACATTGCAATGCCATGAATGCAACCCCTCCTGCTAAGTGATAAGTGCTATTTTCAGAACAGTAACCCCTTCAGCTTTGCCACTATTAAATATTATGAACCATGGCAAGGAAAATAAAGCCTCAGTGGTCCTGTTTATTAACCGTTCTGGCAGTTGCCTTACTGCCATTGGATGTGTTGTGGGTCAAACCCTTGTTTTTCAGTGGTGTGTGCTGGTTCACTTCAGCACTGATTTTAGGAGAAGGCTTGTAGCTGAGAACACAGTTTTAACCAAGAAAGAGAAAACTTCATAAATGTCGATGGATTTGGATCATGCAGACTATACCTTGGCAAATTGTCAAAGCACAATAATGTTTGTAGGTTAATTAGTTAGGGATCACTTGTGTCTCAGAGGTTTAAATTCAACTCTGAATTACTCATCAGGCAGTTCAATTGATTTCAGTGGAATTATAGGAGGTTTAAGAGTCAAATTTACTCCAAGAACAGATAAAAAATGGAAGAGAGATTCAGTGCAACACAAACCGTAGCCCACTGGCTTATTTCCAAAAACTCACTCAGCTTTATTGCCCTCAAAGGTGTGCAGGGAGGGCCCTATTAGGAAACTATTACTGTGACTAAGGAATAAGACAGAACCTGGGCACTTTAAGTTATACAATATCACAGCTTGATTTTAACGTTGCAAAGTTTGACTTTTGATTGCATTGAGACAGGGTTTCTTTTTGAGGGTTTAAGAGCCATGAGCATTTCCTTCTTCTGTATGATTTGGAATAGAAGTACCCAAACCATCTAAAAGGTGTAACTATTTCATCTCACATGAGAAAGAGCTGTAGCTGCCCAGAGCTACCTAGAAACACCCAACTTGAAATGCCAAGCATGACCTTCATGCATGGCCCAATGCACTGTTGGGGTTCTGCTCCCTATTTCCTTAAGGACGCAAAGAGCACAAACAGGAGAAGAATAATTCATGAAATAATTTGGTAGGATGGGGGGGAAACAAGGACAGAGACAGAAAACTGTTAATAGCTCTCTCAGAAAGAATCTCACTAGCAGATGGTGCATTGCAGAATTGGTTCCTCCAAATATTGAACAAGAAACCTGTTATAGTCTAGCTTTTATTCATACTTTTAGGACAAGACGAAGAACTATTTTTAGGGAGAACATAAGAGGTAAGACACTTGCTTTTTAATCTAGCTCTACAAATAAACTGTGATTGGCTAAAGTAATGGAAGATGTGTTTATGCAAAAAGCAACTTTGCAAGGAGAGGCATGATCACATCATAGATAGCTTCCCAAGAGACTGAAGACTGGATAAAAGTAGCCAAAGATATCTCTTGAAACAGTCCCTGATTGTCAGGATTTTTTGGTGCAATCAAGTTATTCTGCAAATAATGCAGAATGAATGACAAAACATGAGAATTTTTTGACCAAATCTCCTGCAAAGGGATGAAAAATATCACAAGTGTGTGGAAGAGAATGCTTCACTGCATCTGTCTTTCTGCTTTGAACCCCTTTTTGCTGGAAAGTGTGACAGTTGTTTAGATTGGGGTCACAGGAACTCAGTTCAGCGGTCTAGTGGTCACTCTGTCTCCAAGAAAACAAAAGCACCTGCCGTTCTTAAAAAGTTTGAATTTTAGTCCAGGGTTGTTTTGCTTTGGTTTGGTTTGGTTTAGGATTTTTGTTTCAGAAATGAGTCAACTTGAATATTGCAGACTTCCTGTCTCCAAGAGTCAGTATTTGACATATTGACAAGCTGCTTGAAAGAGGAGAGGTGATATTCTAAGTACTTTTGACAGACTGGAGTGAACTGAGTCTCTAAATTTAAGATAAGGCCTTTTATTTTAAGGGGAACAAGTGATTTATCAAATGACATTGTAGCTAAAGCATTCTGCCAAAACCAACATTATCTCCTTTCTAACTCATATTTGGTATGTTAGCTGGTAAGTCCCACATCTCTGCAACAGACAACTCATCTCAAAATCATGCGATGCTTTTTTTATGTGGACTTCTAGCTGCTCCTGCAAGTGCCTACACTTCTTGCACCTGTAATTGCTGTGATCTTTAGGGATGGAAGCCATGACTTGCTTCTTTTTTGGGAAACGGAAAAAATTAGGTGGAACTTTTCCATTCCAGAAAATGTAGTTTGTGTCTGTTTCTTAGAAAAAACACCTATTTATTTACCAGCAGGGAGATCTTTTGTGGATCTTTAGCATGGAAAAACAAATGAACAAGGCAAAACTGAAACAGTTTTAGTTTTGATATTCTGCCCATTTATTTTCCTTTGGTCTTTTTGGGGGAAAAAATATGTTTGGCTTTTTTTTTTTTTTCTGTTTTTCTTCTTTGTTTTTTTCTTTCAGCACTGGCTAATGATCTAGTCCATTTCAGAAGTGATGTGCACAAGCAGTGATCTCTGTGATGTAATACCGTGCATTTAGCCACTTATATTTTGGTAGTTATTTTGAACCTTTTGTAAGTTCCTGAAAGCTGCTGTGCAGCCTCAGCTTTGTGGTTTGTGTTTACAAGGGCTATGTGGGAGGATGGTATAGGGCACAGCTGTGAGGACACAAAGACAAGTTGGCTACAGAGACCCAAGAGCATCCCAAAAATGCACAGGTACTAGAAACAGTATTATTATAACATCTCTGGTACATCCTGATGTAGAACTTTGTGTGAAAGGTTTTTCTTCCCCTAAGTTCTCTGCAATGCATGACCTTTGTGTATAAAGAGCATACCTAAAACCTGAGTTTCCTTATTCACTGTGCTGTAGGCTTTCTGAATTGCCCAGAAGTTGATCTGCTTGAGGGTAGGAAAGCTCTACAGAGGGATTTTGACAGGCTGGATCAAGCCAATGCCAACTGTATGAGGTTCAACAAGGCTCAGTGCCAAGTCCTGTACTTGGGTTACAACAACCCTATGCAATGCTACAGGCTTGCGGAAGAATGGCTGGAAAGCTTCCCAGAAGAAAAAGACCTGAGGGTGTTAGTTGACAGCCAATTGAATATGAGCCAGCAGTGTGCCCAGGTGGCCAAGAACCTGGCTTGTATCAAAACTAATGTGGCCAGCAGGACCAGAGAAGTTCTCTTCCCCCTGTACTGGACACTGGTGAGGCCACACTTCGAGTACTCTGTTCAGTTTTGGGACCCTCACTACAAGAAAGACATTGAGGTGCTGGAGTGTGTCCAGAGAAAGGCAATGAAGCTTGTGAAGGATCTGGAGCACAAGCCTGATGGGGAGTGGCTGAAGGAACTGGGGTTGTTTAGTCTGGAGAAAAGGAGGTTGAGGGGAGACCTTCTCTCTCTCTCTACAACTACCTGAAAGAAGGTTGTAGTCAGAAAGGTGTCAGTTTCTTTTCCCGGGGCAAGAGGAAATGGCCTCAGGTTGTTCCAGGGGAGGTGCTGATTGGATATTAGGAAAGATTTCTTCACTGAAAGGGTTGTCAAGGAGCAGAACAGGCTGCCCAGGAAAGTGGTGAAGTCTCCATCCCTGGAGGGATTTAAAAGCTATGTAGATGTGCTGCTCAGGGACATGGTTTAGTGGTGGACTTGGCAGTGTTAGGTTTATGGCTGAACTCAATGATCTTAAAGGTCTTTTTCAACCAAAATAAGTCTATGATTCTATGATTTTCATCATGAAAGAAGGAATATCCATGAATGAAACACTTTTATTCTGTATTGAGATCCCCTTTAAGACAAAGGAATTTGCAGCCTCCTTTCAAATAAAGAACATACTTAGGTGACAATAATTTGCTGAAGAATTGACTGGGATAAATTGAGTCCAGTCTTACAGCCCAATTAATTAATGTAATAAAAAAATTAGAAGGAGGTCTCATAATCAGTACAGTGTTTCACTTCTTGGTATGAAAGGAATAGAGGGAGGGAAGAATCCTAAGGACTCCTTGACTAAATTTGCCTAATCCTTGGTTTGTCAAATGAAGGGAACAGCCTGGTGCATGACAGCGATCAATTAGTTTACACTTCAATGAGTACAGCAAAAGAAAGTGTCCTTTTTAATCAAAGAGATTAAATAGAAGCTGCTTCATGCCCATTCAGTGACTTCAGCAATTATAAAAGAAAGTGGACATGAACACAGAACCTGTTCCAATTAGTTTTCATTAACGAGTTCTTTGGAGTAGTTTCTGAAAGCAGTAAACAAATGAAACTAGGAAAATTTGCAATATGTTTTCCATTATCTTAAATATTTTACTCTCTTGAAGAATCTTAATAGCAGCTCTCTGAGTCTGAAATGAATTCAGACACTCATACTTATATTTGCTTGGGTTTTTTTCCACTCCATAGCTGATGTTTGCTACTTGAAATCTTACTCTGTTTGTTGGTATATTCAGAAAACATATCCTTTTCACACTTACCTAAAAAATTGCACTACATTTGATAACAGGAGTATAAGCATTGTCTAGATGTGACACTCATCAAAGTGCATTTGTGTGTGTGCATGTGTATGTAGGTGTCCTTAGAGGACTATGTGTCCAAGGCCAGCTCCTGGGGAATCTATACTGGGGGTGGGGGAGCACTTCCATTGGCTCTGTGGGACATCTGTAAACATCCCTGACCTGGACCAACCTCACATGATACCCAGACATTGTTCAGAAAACTGATATTCATCTTGGGCTAAAACTGCAGGAGCTTTGCTAACACTTAAATGGTATGGATTATGTTGCAGCATTACAGAGACTCTGACCTTATTTTGTTTGGTTTAGGTCTATAGATTTGTCCACCAAGACCCCAGATGGGCACACCTTGATACCCATATCCATAATGATCACAGAATCATAGAATCACAGAATGTTAGGGATTGCAAGGGACCTCAAAAGATCATCAAGTCCAATCCCCCAGACAGCCTTTTCCTAATAACTTTCAGCTGTCATTAGCTTTTAAACAATAAAAATTACATTTGTTGTTGTTTTTTGTGTTGGCCACTAGAGTGTCTTTACAAACAACTTCTGCATCTCTTCCTTCCTGGTTCACTTATGTCTCTCCACGCTTCCCATCACAATACTGTCTGCTTTAAAACATCTAACACAAAAGCTGTAACCACTCTCATGATGATCTTCCTATTTTCACAAATTAAACTAAACTCCTGCTCTTTATATATGCTTCCTTATTAGTTGGTTCATTATTGTCACCAGTTCATTACTCTAAGGGTCTTCCTGTACCAGTGAAGGAGCCATACTACCACTACTCCTGGTATAAAACCTCTTATTTTACCCTGTGCTTCCTTTTTTTGCCTTTGATGTTTAAGTTACAGCTAAACCACAGTGAAAATAGAGTATCTGTTATCTGTAAAAATGTATTTTTTTGTGTCCTATTCCTTATTGCAAAAAGCAAAATAGACACTGCAAGTCTCAGAAATCTTTCCTAGAATTACTTTTTCTTCATAAATATTAGCAAGGGATTTTATTTTTCTTTTTAACCTTAAATATTTAGGGAAAAGAGAATTTCGGTGGGTTTTTGTTCGTTTGTTTCTTTTCTCACAAACAAATATTTCAACACAAAAATAGTGACTGCAACTTGTAGTAGAAAGAAGCTTACAAGGTACAATAACTGTTTCTTCCCTAGATCCCTAAACCTCTTTTGTGGAACAGATTGGTTTTGAAACTTCCACAGAGCAGATAGGTGACATTTTCCTTATTGGAAATGCTCTGTTTGGGCTCAGACAGCACAATGAAGTCTAACCTGCCCCAGACCCTGTACAGGTGGATATATCATATTCTACAAACACAGTCTTCTTCCTCATCTTTCTTTCACAACACTCTTCCCTTTAAACAAAATTTCAGTTAATTATATTCCCTGCTCTCCGACCCCACACATTGATAGAGTTAAACTTCAGAGAACAAGCACATTTTCTTCATGTCTCACAGACACTGTGTATACATAAAGTCATGATTGCAAAGTAGACAGAAGAGTCACTCTAGAATCTATAAGGTCCAGCACCAGCCCAAGCAAAGGACACCCATCCACAGTGCATGTTAAATTCTTTTTTTTTTTTTTTTTGAGCAGTAGTAAATGGTAATACAGTAAAATTCAGATATTCATTGAAATGCTTTTGTATTCATTATGTATGAGGTAGTTATATTGAAGAATCTTACTTGAATATTAATTTCTCTGAGTTGGGCAAGATCTTGCAGAATGGAAGGTTTATCCCATCATCTTTAATGCAAAAATTGAAAGTGTAGACAATTTCAGCCCTTGACCACTGTGCTTTTGTGCTGTACCAGACTTCAGTATTTATGATATTTTTTTCATATTGTTGCTCTGTTTCTAATGCAAATATAATAGTACTTTATCAAACTAGTATTATTGCAATTTCATTTTAAGACCCCCATTTCACAGAATTGCATCTCTGCTATTTCAGGCTGACGTGGGTTAGGATTTGACAAGCAACAGACCAATATTGGGTAATACTCACTTTATTTGTACCAGTCAGTTATGACTAGATAGAGCTAACAAATATGGAAATTACTAGTAGCCAAAGACCTCTGCAGTTCAGTTGCAAAACTGGTAATTCTGTTCAAGACCTGTTTGTTGTGGTTTGATCTGCATAGCATAAAATGTACCAAGCTGAGCATCTGCTAACAGGAATGTGCAGAATGAAAATGCAGAGAGCCTTTCCTCTGACTAGGGAGCTCTAGCAGCTGCAAAATCCTGCTCTCACAGTTTGGCAGGAAAAGTCCAAAACTGGGAGGAAAAGAAATAAAGTGTCTGTATCCTTCTGTGCCTCACAACCATGTACACTGCAATAAATTTGGCAATGCAATCAAGTCTTTTGCCCTGTACCTCTGAATTCAGAGTTGAGGAAAATGATCAGCATAGTTCTAAAACATAATAACACCCTGACTAGGGACTTTGAGTCTAGCAATGAATAATATATTATAGGGTTTAGAAAGGAAACTATTGGTAGAGATTTGTAGCTAAGAAGGCTCTCTGCAAGAGTGGGCAGAGCTTATAGTAATAATAATGACGCTTCTGTATGCTGGGACATAACTTTCTCTTTTTCTTATGTTTCTCAAGATTTCATTTCAATGTGTTGTGGGTGCCTGCTTTTGCCAGTTGAAGAGTTTGCATTCTTGGCATAGGGCCTCTGTATCAAAGAATATGGGAATGCAGATCCAAATGAACCTCTATGCACTATGTTGCTGGAGAAGATCTAACGTCTTTTTTGCAGTATGCTATGGAAAAATTCAGCTTTTAGCTGTACACTTCAGGCATTTTTTCCTTATTCTAAGGAAAGAGTAAATGGAGATGGGCAGCGTTCATATTATCTTAAATTTAATTTCAAAATAAGTAGGGAGAAGTGTCCCAAGTTTATCATTGAGTATTAGTCCATTCATATTTGCATGTGCTGTGAGTGCTAAAAACACCTATACAAAAGAATATTTTATTTTTGTGTACTCTAGCAAAAAAGATCTTAGATCATACTATGAGACATAGCATAGGACAAGGGGTAATGATTTTAAACTAAAAAATGATAGCTAAAGACTAAATATAAGGAAGAAATTTTTTTACAATAAAGGTGATGAAACACTGGAACATGTTGCCTAGAGAAATGGTAGAAACTCTATCCCTGGAAATATTCAAGGTCAGGTTGGACAGGGCTCTGAGCAACCTGATCTGGATGAAGATGTCTCTGCTCACTGCAGGGGTATGGGTCTAGATGACCTTTAAAGGTCCCTTCCAACCCAAACCATTCTATGATTCTTTGATATGATTGTATGATTCCAAGAGGGACATTAAAACTAGCTTGGATCTCAGAAGAAGGCATCTGTGCTTTACCTACTCAGGCTGGTATACCTTGCTTACCCTTGTAAAGGAAGCTGTTAATGCCACTATACAACTCCTACTCCAATTCTTTGATTACACATCACTTAGGTATTGCATAACATCCAGGATCCAGCAATATCACTGGGAATACTGAAAATTTCAGGAAAAATGACTGGAAATAAAAGTACTTCTGGTTTACTAATGCAGATACAGAACTTTATTAATACAAATAGAAACAATTCATGTGTTTAAAGTTTCAAAGAGCATTCAAACAGCCCATGAAGAAAAATTGCTGAATTCTCTCCAAAACAGGAACTAGAAGGATTTTTAAAGCACTGTACAGACCCCTAATCTGTAATAGAACAAGGACAATTACCTAACATCACAAATCCATTTACGATTTGAGGACAGTTGGTCTTTCTAGTGAGGTATCATTAATGCCCTAGATACACGTGTTACTAAATGATGTCTGCTTCCATTGCACGCTGCAAAGATTTTATTTTCACATTTGCCTCCAAATGTTGATGGCTCTGAGGTTAATTGAATGAAGGATATGCAGCAGAAATGCTAGAGAATGAACTGCTGACAATCAGCTATATAACTACTTTTGAAAATGCGTGCATGTACTTCTGCCTCAGCATGGTAACAAAGAAAGTGCATAGACGCTGTGGTGTTATAGCCTTTTCCACATCTTGTCAGCAAATTTTGTAATATAGTAGTGGTGTACGTGTTTCTGAATTGTGTAGATAATGCATGCCATGAATAAATATTTTGGCAACATAAGATTGCTTTCTTCTGAGTCTTAATTTGCATTTTTTTGTCTGCAAAAGCCATCAGTGTGCATACCTTGTACACAACACTTTTTTTTTTTCTTTTTTTTTGGCAATATCATTGTTGTTGTTATTACAGACTGCTTAGCAATGCTTAGCTAGTTGTATCACTCAAACAACTGGCAGGTGGCTTGTTCTACAGATGAATAAACACTAGCACATGTTAAACTGCAAATATCTAGAAGTGGGGTTTTTTGCATATTTGTTGACCATCCTGCCATCTGCCTGATTTTCTTTAAAGTACAGCCCATGGTGGTTTGACAGAAAGTGCTGTAGTATTGGTACTAAGGTTCTTAATTATCCTTGTGGCATCCCAGTGAAACCTTATTCACTGAAATCTAAATTAGATGGGCAGATGTATAGACTGGGAAGTATTCCAGATACTCTTTAGATATCAAAAAGTTCAACACCAGCTACACTAAAAATATAATCCTTGACTGTATCATCACATCAAGTACTACTAAGGAGGTGCTTTGCATAACATACAGATGAGGAATTCAGACACCTGAGGGAAAGGAAAAATCATCAGTTTCCAGCAGGTAGAGTCCTATTCAATTTTTAAGGTACTGAAATCCCAGGATGATATAGCACTCATACCTGTAAGCAGTGTTGTTTACCTGATGTAGTACTCATCCAGGTATTTGGAACATGCATTTCTAAAGGTTACATAGGCTTTTAAATAAATCATTTGGACTTATTTATTGAAGAAAAATACTAATCTAGGGTTATTAAACACAAAGACACCAGCTGTGCTCAGGAAGTCTTCGATACACAGGAGGGTGGATGACTTGTGTATAGAGAAATATTTCGTATAACTGAACTAGTTTACAAGTCCTGTGCTAGGGTATACATCTTTGGTTCTGATCTGATACAACTGGTTTTTGTTCCAGTTCCACAGCTGAGTTACTATATGACAATAATCATAGTATTATGTACTATTGCTCTTGTTTCTCCTTCTAGTTGGAGTATAGGGTTTCTGGGTTAGGAAGTATCTACAGCTGTGTATTCATTCAGTGCCTGGCAGAATGGAGCTGTGATCTCAAAGGGTGCTTAGAATATTATTTAAGTATAAAAGTTAGCTCATACCCCCTAGCTAAAGTTGTACACAGTGGCCTGGAAACTTCTAAGTCTGTTATGAGAAGGAAATATAATAGTCAAGCACTGTTCAGGAAATTCAGATTTTTTTCCTACCTTTTTGATTCCTACAGGGATTTAATTTTTTTTTTGGTCAAGATATAGCCCACTTCACTAAATGAGGAGCTGGAGAAGGGAGGATCAGTTGACAGAGAAGAACATCATCTGCATATTTTTTTTTTATTTATTTTTTTAATGTCTTTCCTCCAATCTTTATCCTTCACTTTGGTTAAAGAACTGTTTCTGGGAAAAAAAAAAAAAAGGATACGTTCAATCTAACACTCTGCTGAATACACAATGCTTGCAGAGGTGCCTGATTCCAAATTTTAACAGTGTCTCTAAACTAGTATAGTCACACAAGGACTTTAGAAGCTGATGGAGAAACCACATCCTCTTAGCTCCAGTTTTTATTTTATTTTCACAGCATCCTTATGCCTAAACCAGACAGTCATTCACATGAGTAACTGGAAAAAACTGAAGAATGTCACCTGAAGATATTTTCTTGTTTCCCCAGTTACTTGTTTACTAGAAAAAATACATAGTGTAAATGAAAAAATTGGAATCTAAAAAGCTGGTTTTACAATTTTCTTTCAGTGGCTTATGCAACTTCAATGAAGGTGCTTAAAACTACCGCATTGAGCAGAGAAACAGATTCAGTCTGCAACAACATAGTACAGCTCTACTAAACGGTACCTATAGCCTTTTTACAACCATTCTGTTCAAAAATTAGTTCTAAATATGATGACTTTGAGGTCCTTCTCTGCAATGATCCTGCAGTGTAGTGAACACAATGCAAAGGATGATTCTCAGGCTTAGAAACTAAGTTGTTTCATATATTTACCTTGAATTCTTACTCAGAACTTATATTTAGCTTTTCCTCTTGCCTGTGCTAAGGGTCTATTTTGTGTACTCATTAAAGAAATGCAGTTCTTAAAACAAGACTCACCCCATCCATGCTATTGGAGCTCCTTGATCACTAGAGGTAACGACACAATTTCAGCTGAAAATGCTTGTACTTTAAAAGAGCTATTCAGCTCTGCACTTCACCTTCTATTTATTACTATGTGAAAGGTAACCACAGCTTTTAGATTCCATGCAGACTGGGTCGGTAAGACTCCAAGTTGTAAGGAAAATACATTCATTTAATAATTAATGAGGTACAAAGGCTTCGATTAAATTACTAAGAAGCATTACAGAGCAGGCTAAAGTTTAAAATCATTATTTAAATTGCTGTCTTAGGTCATTAAGTATATTTTTCTGTGTTCAGAAACTCAGAAGCTATTAAACATGTTTGTAGAAGCAAGAAATTGGGTCATTAAAATCTTTCTTTCCCACAAAACAAAAAAGTGGTTTCAAGGCTTGGAGAATTTTTGGTATAACATGAACTCAAACGAATGTGGCATCTCTGACATCACTTTAATGCTTGGATAACTTTCTATATGCAGGTTTTCCCTTTTGAACTTGAGAGTACTACAATGTGCAGGAGTGACTGGTAAACTGATAGATTTGTTGAAGTAAAGCTTTGCCTGAGAACCCCTTCAGTGAAGAAATTTTTTCTAACATCCAATCTCAACCTCCCTTGGCACAACTTGAATTTGTTTCCTCTTGTTCTATCACTAGTTAGCTGTGTGTGGACAAGACACACACCTGCCTCACTACAACCTCCTTCCAGGTAGTTGTAGACAGTGATAAGGTCTCCCCTCAGCCTTCTCCAGACTAAACAACCCCAGTTCCCTCAGACCCTTCCCCAGCTCTGTTGCCCTTCTCTGGACATGCTCCAGCACCTCCATGTCCTTCTTGTAGTGAGGGGCCCAAAACTGAACACAATATTCAAGATGAGGCCTCACCAATGCTGAGTACAGGGAAAGAATGACTTCCCTGGTCATCTCCCTCTTTCCTTGTCCCTTTTCCAGTTTAAAATGCTGTATGAGAACTTAAAGTATTTGATTTAAAAAACTAAGTTTTATCTTCCTCCTTTCCTTAGCTTTCCATTGCTGTTGCTGAGGAAGGTGAGCTCTCTAGACAAATATATCAAGAAAACTGAGATAGCAGTCCCACTGAAATTTTTGGGAGCAAGTAAGAGAATCAACTCAAGATTTAGTCCTAATCTTAATGTAAAAATGTATCATTGCTTAGGAACTGTACCACTGTTTCAAAAAATTATGAAATTAATGTAAATATTTGCATGTTCAAGAACCATAGGCTTCTTCTTGTAAGAGAGAATCACTCTAATAATTGTAACAGGTAGTAAATTGTTCTTTCATAACCTGCTCTAAAAGCTAAGAAAACGTAAGGTAATTACCTTATCTCTTTCACTTTTCACTTTATTATCTCTTTTAGAGCTGGGGAAATTGACACCTGAGAACATATGTTTCTGATCTTTTTCGTACTCAGCTTTTTTGAAAGCAAAGGAGAAATTTAAAAAGAAATCTGTTCTACAAGGTTGGCAATCCTGAAGGATGGAGCTCGAACTTTTGTAAAAAGATTGATTTTGTCTCAAATGACTTATTAGGTGCTCAAAGGTGACAGCTATCAGCAGGATCAGTTACAAATGTTAACTTTGCATGAAATTTTAGTGGACTGGGAAAGTCTGGTTCTATCATCTCGGTAACTGATTTAAAAACTGATAAAATTATTTTGCTACTTTACATAGTTCCTGAATGTCTAAATAGGTGCTTATACTGGTTCACTGGATCCATGGATGAATGAAAACTCAAATGTACCATGTATATTGTCTTGTGGGAAGCTGAATGTCTTAAAATAATCATCTCTTCAAGCGCTAAGACACTAAAAAAATAACACAACCCTAAGAAGTCCATCTTCCAACCACATCCAGAGTATCCACACAGGATATCCTGCTGTACTGTGAATATTAAGAGCTTTGGCAATGATTTCAAGCTTTGTAAACTGTATTTGATTTCAAAAGGATGACAGAAGACTCATTCAAAACACTATAATCTGAGAAAATTTACACATCACTATCGTGATAGCTTACTTTTAATGAATGTGAGAAACAGATGTTTATTTCCAAATATGCTATTCAACTTTTTTTTTTTTTTTTCTAAATAAATTTTGCTTTCTAGTATTAGTAGAACTTCTGATAGCAATATTCAGGACTTCTGGAGATTTTTTGTACAAACTTGACTTCCAGATTAATTATTTCCAGGGCCATTCTTTTCTTTCCTTTTTTTATATTAACAGCCAACTTGACTGACACATGTAAGTTGTATATTTCTAAATGTAACTTTATAGTAAAATCAGTACATTTCTCATAACAGAGGCACAGTTCATTTTTTTTTCCTATAAAACTGCACAATGTGATGCACAATCACAGTACTTTTATGTATACGAGTTTGTTGGGTTTTTTTTAATAATAATAATAATAATAATAATAATAATAATAATAATAATAATAATAATAATAATAATAATAATAATAATAATAATAGTATACTGCTTACTGAAAGAGCTTCCTAAAATCAAAAAGCTCCCTGCATGCAGAACATAAGTAGCACAGGTGCCATTTCTCACATTTCCCTAACAATGTTCCAATTAGATGTGTTCCTTAATCTTATCTTTTAGGTTGCCTGTAATGTAGATCACTTAAGCCAATAAAAAAACCATACTTTTATATGGTCCTCTTGAGATATTTATTCTTTCCCATCTAGGAACTTAACCGAGGTGCTTATATTTGCAGTCAGAATAGGTTTTTTTTTGTGAAACACCAAAAGGAAATTCAGGTCTTCTGAATTACTACAATCAATTTCCTTAAAAAATACCTGCTGTTGGACTTCTCAGTGAAGGCCGTATGCAATCAATGGAGAAAGCTCTGCTAATGGCAGTGGCCTTTGCAGCATGCTTGGTTATTGTTTTTCTTTGTGTAAGGATCATCATCATCATCATCATCATCATGTATCACATTTGTACATTTGTCAAGGTCAATAAAATAAGCTAATCTATTTTAATTCATTTTCAGTCAATTTCATTACATATATCTTCAGTGTTAACAAATAAATATATTCACTTATGCTGTTGCACTGCTTGAATAAAATAATGACAATGTTGTTTTAAAAATGTATTTATGAGTGCTATATTGACTTTTCTATCCATCAATCAGACACACTGTGAAAAACCACAGAGCACATTTCTCTGCTTCCACTGATAGCAGGATGGAACTCTCTTCTAGGAATATCAATATTATTCCTTGTAGGCCAGCTAATAAAAATGCATTCCATTTGCCTGTTTTCTGTACAACATTTATGAACTGATGATGTAAATATTTAATACTTCTAAGAATGCAGTATAATATTCAAGAACCTGACCAATCATTTTAATGAATTCAGATCCCAGATGTCCATGGTTAGCTCTGCATTTATGGAAAAGAAATGGGCCAAGATGTTGTGTTCCTGCACACAGGTTAGCCTGCTTCATGCACTGACAAGATTCATTATAGACCGTGGAAGCTGATATGTTTTCTTAATATCCAACATGGCTCTTACTTTCCTCATTCAGGCTGAAATATGTGGCTTACTCTTGCATAATTCAACAGCAGTCTTCTCTGTGGGTGGCACTGTTTTAGTAGTTGTAAATGCCTGCAAATTACTAAAGTGAGTGATACAATGTGAAACAGTTTGTTTAGAGATATTTCAATGATTGTGGAAATAAGGAAGATAAGATTCTTTCCAAAATGTTGGAACACTGGAGAAGAAAGGAGTCATAATTTATAGAATAGTACAAACCAAGTTTTTCTTTTGTGCATATCCTCTTTACTCAGTGGAAAATAAGACAACATGTAGATTCCACTTATTAGTGTTGCCCAAATTCTCTTTTCATCTTACTAATCAAGGTGTTCCAATATTTCCTCTGAAAGCTGATACTTTACTTTTTTGGATTTTTTTTTGTTTCAAATAGAATGCTGAACTTAATCTATTATTTGATAAAACCCCACATATTTAGTAACTTGCAGTTATATAACATGTGAAAATACACTTCAAAACAATCCGCATAGTTGGGAGTCTTCCCAAACTGTACAATGGTAAAAATATCTAGAAGGGAAAAAAAAAGAAAAAAAAATCACCTATGTGAAATGTATCCAGCTTTATTAACCCATTAAATATAAAGACATATGGCCAAGGTTTATCCTTTCTAATTAAAGCCATCTACTGAAAGTGCTGAAGATATATAGGGGCATTGCAGCTCTAGATTCTATATATAGTCAAAACTGAAAGGCAGGTATTGATAGCAAGCCAACAAAGGATCTAAATAACTTCATGGAAGCACAGGAAAAATACACTTTATTTTTAAAAATGCATTTTATTTGGAAATTGGACTTGGGAAGTGTTTCATGGGTCCCAAGATAATTTTTATTTAACTTTTAAAGGCTAAAATAATTCTTCCTCTTGGTTCCTAATATTCTGTTCTCTGCTTCAGTACTTGATCTCATTTTCCTCTTAATCTTGTGGTGCAGTGTGTCTGCAAAATAGTAAAATAGTATGTGTGCTCTGTGATGTAATTGTGTGCACTTGTAAAGTGGTGTACCATAAAGGAAAGTGGATTTGAAATAATTTTGAAGCAGGTCCTGACCAAAGTTTGGACTAGATGACCTCCAGAGGTCCTCTCCAACCTAAAATGCTCTGACTGTCTAATTCTGGACTTACAGGGTCAATCTGAAAATATTAAAGATTCCTAAGTAGAAAATGAGACATTAAAAGTGGTAGAGATATGAAAATAAAAATTAAACATTCAACAAAATACAGAGGGGGTCAGTATCCCAATGATTGTTCTGGAAATCAAAAAAAGAAGTACTTTGCTTACACTTATCATGAATGTCAAGTTCTTGCCAAATCTTAATTATAGTGATTTGAAGTTTAATTACAATGTCTTGTGGTTTGGGATCAGTAGAAGTCAAAGCTTCATTTTTACTGCTGGTTGTAAATTTTCTGACAAACTTTTTCCCCCATTGAAGAAAATCAATTTTCAATAAAACAAATCCTCCTGTTAAAATATGCCAATCTAATAAAACTTTTATCCTGGAAGGTTTCTTCAGTCTAGAATTGAATTTCTATATATGCATGTAAGATATAGACATGAACTGCTGAGTTCCAGCCCAGAATAGTTAATCAACTCACTGTTGGAGCACTTAACATAAATGTCAAAGACCAATGTTGAAGTCTCATATCTGAATTAAAAAGAACAGAACTTTAGTCCCGTGTATCAGTTTAACCATTGCAGAAATCTTTTCCCATTTTATTTTTTCTCTCCAGGCTTATGCTATTTTTTTTTTTTTCCCAATAGTAAAAATGGATTTTTTTTTTTTTTAATTATTATTTTATTTTTCATCCAGTTCTCTCTTAACTATGCTTGGTATCTCAGCATAAAAAGTGAGGAATTATCTTTACATACCACACTAGCAGGCAAAGATTTTTAAATTTACATCAAAATGACAATAAAATCTCCATGCATTTGACTTCAAAATTAGGACATGGCATGTGAAAAATATATTTTAGATAATTAGGGATATTATAATATGTTAATTGGATTATTCTTCTTCCATGAACTCCTCTAAAAAATTAAGATAATAATAATGATACTTTAATATCTAGGTTAAACTTAACCTTTGAATATATTTAACCCATACTATAAATGTAAATTTTCTTTCCACTTCTTAGTTATATAAACAAAAAAGACGTAAGTAATATATGCCTTCTAGGTGTCTGTGTAGAAATGGTAGATGCAAACAATTTCTGCATCCTAGTTTAGGCTATTCTATGCTTTATTATCTCAACATGATAGATTCCTTTTTCATATGATTTATAACTTGTCATTACAGGACACTGTAGTCCTCCAGACAACATTAATCTATTGATGACTCTGGAGTGAAGTCTGATTGATGCAGTTACGGAAATTGGTGACATAGGTAAGCTCTTCTCTTTTCAAACCTTTCTTGCTGAAATGCATATTTGTATCTTGAGTAGGACCACAAAACAATTCTGACTTCTGAGGCACAGGATACAAGGTTAATTGAAACACTTATATGCTTTAATGAATTTTCCTTTTTTATTTTTTAGATAAATATTTCCTTTAGCTTTTTAAAAAATACTTTTTAATGAAGTAAAAATATCTGGTTTGATAATTTTTATCAAATATTTTTTAGTAAATATAGGGTCACTATTTCAAATCCACTCTGGCTTGATTTCTCTTTTGTGTTTCTTACTGAAATGGATAGCAGCATGTCTCCTTCCACTTCTATAAAGGTTTTTATACTGAATTACCTTCTGCTCTTTTATAGAATTTTCATAAATGTACCAATGAGTGATTGTCTTCTCTTGTTCTAAAACTAGCACTGGGAGTGACACTTATGGGTTTAAAGACATTAATAAGACAGCTTTGAAATTCTGAAGTATGATTTTTCTACCTCTAAAATGCTTTTGGGGTCACTAGTAAACTTCTACACTATTTCTCCTAGAAAAATATTCTCCATATCCTCCACTTAAGTACTGAAGTAATTTGAACAGGAAGATAAGTACTTCTTAACTGAGTTTTGCAGAGGAGGGGAAAAAAAGTTAAATGTAAAACCAAAGGGATACATTTGTTCTATAATTGTAATTATGTGATCTGGTTCTGTGTTTCAAGCCTCTTCACAGACACTATATCAAAAGTTAAAGAAACACTTCATATGATTTGACTACACTAAGATTTTAACTTATTCAACAATGTAATAAAGAAAAAATCATTTTTGCCTGGTCAAAACATGACCTAATTCACTGACAGCATAGGAACACACCTCTGAGAATAGCACAGGTGGAATAATCTTAAAATTATGGGCATAGCAGAAAAAGAAAAGAGAGGGAACAGGAAAAGCTTATGGGTATACAAAACTCCTGTCAGAAGGGTTAGGTGAGAAGGCAAGCTGTGTTTACAAATTAACTCCACTGAGGAAAACAGTCTCAGAGGCATCCCATAAGCAAAAGTAAAATATGTAACTGCATAATGATCTCATTCTCCTTTCACTGCCTTGTTGGTATCCTAATCTGTCATATAATTACATTGCTCCAGCTATGTCACTACTGTATCTGGTGGGATAGTTTATCCTACATTGAACATACCGATGTGTTCAGTCTCTGTCTGGTGTATGCAGAAATATTGTCAATCTAAATGCTGCTATTGTATATCAATAACTCTCAAAAGTGATCTAGAAAAAAAAAAAACAAAAAAAACCCAGAAAAACTCACTTAACCAAAAGAAAAGAGACCTACCCCCTGCCGCCCCTCCCCACCCCCACAAAAGTGGAGACACATTTGTCTGCACAGTCACTGCAGATGCATATTTATTGAATTCTGAGGGACCACTTTCAGTGATATTCCCCAAAAGTAATAAGGCCAGATTCCTATGAGTCCTCCTCTATTTAGTGGATAGAGGGAAATTCCTCTATGAAATAGTAAAAATTTCAGAGCAGGAGTCTTATTTTGAGCATTGACCTTTGGAGATGTTGATCTTTTTCCACTGACCACAATTAAACCTAGGGCTGTTCAACCTCCTGGAGCTAAAGCATACCTTGGAGACCATCTCCTTCACTTTTTCATCTATTGAGTTTTTTAGCTTTCTACAAATTTCCATGCATCATACATGTAGGTAAAAATTAGGCACAGTGTACTCGATTTTTAAAGATGATTTTTGCATTGCAAATCATGGGTATATGATGTGTTAAAAGCTAGAAGCTTGTAACTGCAGTTTCAGACCTCTTGACACCTCAGTATCTTTTTAGGAAGGAATCTGTTAAACTTGCATATGAAACATAGAATAGCAGAATAGTTTGAGTTGGAAGGGACCTTTAAAGGTCATCTTGTCCAACCTCCCTGCAGTGAGCAGGGACATCTTCAAGTAGCTCAGAAATCAGAATTTAGGATTTCTAATATTCTTATATGTTTTTAGAAATACTATTTATTGGCTTTTCATATTAAAAAGAAAAAAAAAAAGAAAATCCTAAAACCAGGCACAAATATGTTTCTTGGCTCCATTCCATCTTGAATATGGAAAATGAGCAACAGCATAAGTATCTGAAATGAATTTGAAATATTAACAAGTAAAATGTGCAAAGGAAATGTTTATTCTTCAAATTAGCTCATGTCTCTGCTAACGACATGGTAAGCAGAAGTCTTTTAGTTTCTTTAATGCAACTAACTTGACATTTTGACAGCCAGAGAAGCCAGGCATCCCTAATGAAACCACTGAGCAGTACCTCTTCTGTTTTCAGTACTTTAAAGCTTTTCTTTGTAGTTAGAGAAAATATTTCTAACTAGAAAAATTAATGAAGAAGAAATGTTTATGCTAATGTGATCTAGGACAGTACCTTGCAATCTACCTTGAGGAAAAGAGAAAATTACTCCAAATGGGTGTGAATTTATGAATCAAAAGATTCCAGGTAAGTTGCTGCTTACTTTGTCACATCGTATCTCTGTCCTAAACAGAACATGACAAACAAATCCCAGCACTCCTCATTATCTATCCTCTATCTGTAAAAAGAGCAGTACCAATGTAGTAATAACTCTTTGTTATGACATCATGTTGTTCCTAAGATGAAGAGATCTAACAAGTAGTTATAGATGGGTCATCCTTCCATGCTCCTTGCCTCTGTGTAGTAGTGTGCTGGTGGTTATCACTAGACTCCTGTTTACTAGTTGCTCATTGTGATCACCAGTATCTCATGGCACGCAAATCTGGAAAAGAATGTGGATCTTGAGTTGTCTTGTTAAAAACTTTACTTCTTCCAGTTTCTGTAGAGGCCAACAGTTCCTAGATAAATTTTGATTGCATAACAAGATCTGTCTTAAGAGGTATTTTGGTGCTTTCCTTTGTAAAACGGTTATGGTCAAGAGACTTTTTGTAGGAGCAGGACCTATGCCAGAAGCAAGATCAAATGTAATGGGAATTCTCAGGAGCTCAGTATTTATAATGTTTTACTTTTTAGCCAATCACATTTGACTTGTCAATGTATTTCTGAGGACTATAACTATCCTTGCAGACCACTGACAAATAAAAGAGGTGCTACTATAGCCAGAAGATTTGAGACTAAAAATATATTGAGATACTGTATTGTATAATAAAAAGGCACATTTAGCTGTACTAATAATTAACTATCCATCACAAAATGTAGTGACTGGAATTAAAACTAGTTTCTTACATTAATGATGGGAAAGATTTTCTTTGCTGTTAATGGAAGAAAACTAATTAGTGTTAATTTGTGCACTGTGTGTTGATGCAGTCAAACATCTTTAATACCAATTAAGCTTATTAAAACAAAGTACCATGCTAAATTAAAGATTGGTCCATTTAAAAAAATTAAAAAATAAAAAAATTAGCTCAGTTTGTGATTGACCTTCTGGGATTATCCTAATGTATTCTTACTTTTAGCTGGATTTGTAATTATAAAATATCATCTGTAACAATCATAAAGTTATAACACAGGACTGTAAAAGAATTTTCAAACTAGAGGCACAGACTTATTTGTCATCATCACCACAGATTAACCAACTGAGAGGAAAGAAAAGGTGACATGTTGTCCAAGTATACAGTTTATCCAGGAGAGCAAGCAGCCTGCTTATTAAGAGACCTTCCCTCAGGAGAAAAGTAGAGTCTTTGGTTCAATGATTACATTCAATATACGAAGGTTGGATTACTGTAATCACTACATAAATGACCATAGAGTTATAATGAGAATACAGCACTGAAAATAAGGAGCTGGAAGAGCAAGGAAAGAAGTTAAGTGAAGACGAAAGAGAGCAATATTATAGGCACATTTGAAAAGAGGTAGCTGTCCTGGCCAAGACTTAGAGACATGATTCGTGACTTTTGGATGTTTTTTATTCCTAGAAACTCAACAAAATTATCTTAACAGTTTCACCAATGGCTATTTCACACTTCTAAGACAACAGTTGAAACTGAACACTTTAAATCAAATCCAAGTTGCTAGAGAAATCTGTGTCATCATACATAATATTTGTGAAGGAGGTTAACATCCTATTTCCTGCAGCTTAATTTTTGAAATAATTTTTGTGTTGGTGCTGTACTTTGCCACATACACTCTTATGTGATATTTATAGATGAATAATGAAACTAGCCAAAAGGCTGATAGATAAAAACCTTTGCAGAAGTTGGCATTTACTTAAATTACAATGGTGTTAATTGGGAGGTCTGGAACTAGTTCAGACCTGAAGAGAAGAAAAATTCCATTTGTTTTTGTTTTTCTTTTTTGTCTTTTTCTTTTTCTTTTTGCCTTTCTTTTTGCTTTTCTTTTTCTTTTTTCCTTGTCTTTGGAGAGATGACAGTGTATGGTAAGGACTCATAAATGAGGAAGACTTCTGCTCTTTTCAAGTAGGTAAAAAAAAAGAGATAAGGAAAGTAGTTGTGAATACAATAAATGTGAACATTAATTAAGCAAGCTAGGTGAACACAAGCATATGTAACTGACTTATAATTGCATTTGAACACTCTATCATTTGGCTCCACCATTCTACTAAAAATTCTCATACAAGGTCATTGCATTGTCACTGGTACTGAGGATGTCTCAAAGGGAAGAAAATGTCAGGCATTAGGGAAACTGTAACTTTTTTTTTACACCTTCACTACTACTACAGTGCAAGTCAGGAACAATATTTATTCTGATGTAATCACTCTGTTTTATAGTCTGTAATTTTGCCCTTACAGTGTCACCATTGTTGGTTTATGCTTCTTGAATTTGTCAAAGATGAGGCTACAGTTACTGAAGCAGAGCTGAAACCACATCTCTCTCCAGCACATATGATCTTCTTTGCTGCTAGGGGGAAAAAAAAAAAAAAAATCTCTTGCTCTGGAGATTTTTGTTTGGTGTTTCCCGTTTCTTGGTTTTTGATTTTGCTCTGTGGACTTTCCACATCTTTGTTAAAGATGTGGCTGTGTTCTTACATCTTCAATCTTTTATTTCTCCGTGGAAATGGATTGCATTCTTTTTTCGTTTAATAAAGACTAGCTTTACTTTATATAATGAGAGAGATGTATTCCTTTACAGAATAACATAATCAGAGAATTGCCTCAAAAGGAAAAGACCTTTAAGATCATCAAGTCTAATCATTAAACACTAACAAGTCCCCTGACTAAACCACGTCCCTGTGTCTACACGACTCTTCGTCCTCCAGGGATGGGGACTCCACCACTGCCCTGGGCAACCCCTTCTAATGCCTGAGAACCCTTTCAGGAAAGAATTCTTCCTAATCTATCCAATCTAAACTGCCCTTGGAGCAACTTGAGGCTGTTTTCTCTTGTCCTATCACTCTCTACTTGGTTAAATAGCCTGGCTGAATAGACCAAATAACAGTGCAGAATATGTAGCATGATTATAACCCTCTAATTTGGCCTTTGTATTCTAAGGCATAACTGAGGGAATCTGATGCATGTCATCTCCATTCTTAAAAGTCCAAAGGAGGCATAGGGCAAGCAACAGAGGGATGAATGACAGTACAAAAGGGGTTCATATTTGCCTTTTAACCCATAGAGATTATGTGTGGAAAGGGAAATAAGCATGGATATAAATCTGTTTATTACTTTATGGTGATCCTCAAGATGAATCTCCAGGCACACAGAGACTACCAGTGCAAGATATTTGAATTTTAGGTGCTGAGCAGTGAGGGAGGATGAAGGACACTGGGGAGGCACTGTGGCACAGTGAGGAATGGCAGTGTTGTCTACTAGCTGATGCTTTCACTGGAGAGAGAAACTATATTTCTCCTCTTTGCTTTGGTGATTCAGAAAATTCCAGTGTACTCTAGGTGATAAAAGACACAGTGAAGGAACATATTTTGAAATCTTTCACTGTTGAAATCACAACTATTTTTTTTCCATCTCACATCTACATTCAAATTCCTTGCAGTCAACCACTAAGGCAGAAGGAAATCTGAGTTGAGGCTAAGTAATCCTCTCTGCTGACTTCTCCTTCCAACTACTGTTTTGTTGGTTCTTTTTTTTTTTTTTTTTTTTTTTTTTTAATGTGCAAACTCATTCTATATGAGAAAGGAAAACCTTTATAGAGAGGAGATAGTTTTATGTAGTACCATTCTGAGCTCAGAGCATGCTTTATAAAGTAATGAGGTTAAATGGTGACCATGCTGTGATCCTGAGTACAATGAAAGCCACTATGCATGCAGCAGTGGAGGAGTAAAAACATGTCCCTGCCTTTAAATCTGGTGACTTAGTTTAAATTTTGTGCTGAATGGTCAAAGCATCACAGTACCTGTGTTTGAAAGAAGGAAAGTTTTGACCTTCTTTGCAGACTATCTTGGCCTTTTGTAAGACAATCAGAGAAGCATGAACTTCTGGTCTGGGAAAAAGATGGTACTGCAATCTGAGCTGATTCCTTGAAGTTAGAATGTCTAATAGCAGAATGCTGAGTGGCTATATGTCATAGCCTTGGTGAGGTGTGTCTATTTTATGTTCTTGTTTATATTACATTCCCCAAAATATCGTGGGCAGAATAATTGAATTTGGTTAAACTCGGTGAGCCAGAAACACATCTTTTGCTGTTTATTTTCTACTTTTTTTTTTTTTTTTTTTTTTTTTTTTTTTTTTTAACACAGGCATGTGAAACAGCATTGGAGAGGTCTAGGAAGAAGTGCATGAATTCCATTTTGCTTTGCATGCTCAAGCCATTTCATACTGCAGCAAATTACATAACCCATCCTCCCTCATATCCTTACAAAAAAAGATGGAAAGCTGAGATGAGCTTGTAAAATAATAGTACAGTCTGTGCTTCTGTGTGGGGTGATCAAAAGAAATAATTTCTTTTTCTTCCTGGATGATTTTGTGTTGAAAAATGTCAGATCTAGTATGAAATTCTGATCTATGTGACACTCACATAAACTTGAGGTTATTCCAGAGAAGCCATGAAGCTTTACGTAGAGTCTTCTGAGACCATAATTTGGCTCATCTTCTTTTTTTTTTTTTTTTTTTTTCCTACTCCAAAAAACATGCAATGAATTTCATTGACTTGCACAAGATATCTTGGAACTTCTCCTTCAACATAAAATAGATACTTATAGATATTTATAGATATTTTTAGTGGAAGATTAGTATGAGAAAACAAGCTCTTAATCAGTTGCTTATGCTCCCCATCCCAGATGATGCTTATTAGCAGAGCTGAATGGGAGAACTGCCAAAAGTCTTATCTGGGTTATCCTGCTTTATACAGACAAACCCCATACTAGCTATGTTTTCCCTACATAACTTCTTTCTCCCAATTGTTTTTTTGTTTTGTTTTGTTTTTTGTTTTTTTTCAGCAACTAGTTGCAGTCATGGAAGGTAGATTTATGTCTATACAGGATAACGTCAACCACAAGAGTGGTTATAGCAAACAAGGAAATAAATCACAAGTATGCATTAGGTCCAATGCCAGGTGTGATGGGTAATGTTTAGGCATAAAGTAGCACTAGAAGGCCCGAGTGTTGAGTCTGAGACATTGGACTTATTTATTCATGCACACTAACATGTGCATGCATGATTTCCCTCTCTGGGCTTGGATTTTAATATTTAAAATCTGGCAACCATACTGAGCAGTTTCATTTATTGATTATCCCGCTTGTTTCCATCTGGAAGAGACCCAGGGGGGTAAACAGGATGAAAAAAGCCTGTTAATAGAAAGCAAAAAAAATGTTGATAATTTTCCATCATGAAAAGTTTTAGTCGAAAATCTATTTTCACTTTGTTTTTGTTAGCAAAACATATATTTAACTGCTTTTGATTTTTGTTGTGGGAATAAACATGCTGAAAAATAGAAAAAGAGGTTTAAATATTTCATTCTTTCTAGCAGGTCTAATAACTTGCTCAAAAAGAACAGGAAACATGGGGGGAGGGGAATTAAAAAAAGAGTTTTGATAACATTATTTTCCTGTGGAAAAAAATTTTCTCCAAAAATAAAATAAGGGTTTAGACAGGAAGTTTGCTGATTTATGAATAGAAACAGAGATTCTTCCTTCTAATCCTAAAAGAGATGGAATTGGTCTGTTTCTACCTCTCTCATTTTTGTGCTCTCCTTTTCTCTTTCATCACTCTTTCTTACTCTTTGCCCCTTCCTCTTTGTGATGATTTTGTATTGAAGTGGGGCAGGGGCAGAAATAAGGAAAAAAAATATATTAAAAAATAAAGGAAAAATAAAGAAAAAAGAAAGTAAAATGGTTCTAAATGAACCTTAAAGGATTTAAATATTTTAATTCGGAAAACAAAGCTGTAAATATTTTTCTCTTTTTTGTGTGACATTTCCATCAACATTCAGCATACTTAAAAAGCAGAATCTTGTTTATTTGTAGATGACTGCTGTTTTCCTTCCATTTGTCCCAGAGGCCAAGTCATGGAACCATAGAATCATTAAGTCTGGAGAAGACCTCCAAGATCATGAATCCCAACTGTCAACCCAGCACCACCTTGCCCACTAAACCATGTTGTGCAGTGCCATGTCTACACATTTTTTGAACACTGACAGGGAAGGTGACTCTACCACTTCTCTGGGCAGCCTGTATCTATGCTTGACCACTCTTATAGTAATGAAAGTCCTTTATTTATGCATTGGTAGATGGAGTAATACAACGTCACTGAAAACAATTACTTCTGTTTAAAGTGCAAAAATTTAGACAGTAAATCAGAAAATATAATAATTTATTTTATATTAAGCAATGTGTCATCCTGGTGCTAATGTATTTTTAGTATTATTTTTGTTGATCTTTAGTTATTCAGTCCTTTTGTAGGAACAGTATGAATCCAACTAGCCAATAGGTTTTGTTTCTTAGCCTTGAACACCTCTTCCTGTCTTTAACCATCTGTTTGTCTATTGGTTTTAGCTCTGAATAAACATTTAAATCTTTCATTTATTTAACATTATTTGCATGGCTTTTCCTAGCAGTTCAAATAAAAAAGACATGTGGCAGTGTCTCCAGAATTTACACTTGTTTTTCAGCCATTCCTGCTGTTCTGGTGATAACAGAGTTATGGATAATCCGTATTGGAGTCAGTTACTTGTGGAAAGTGAAAAGGGAAAACAAAACAAAACAAAACATACATAAACCTCAAAACTAAACAGTGATATGCTGGCTTTTGGTGTACACTCACTACCACTAGCATGAATACTCTGAAATCTCTGTTGGTATCACAGTTTGTGATAGAATTATTACTTAAAATTACGCAACAGCCTATATGAGAGAAAGGACAATATGATGGATAATTAATGTTTTCTATTTTCTTGTTAACATACATTTCATGTTTCAACATTCAACTGAAAGCAGGTGGCTGACTTTTTTGTTATTATCATTTATGTACCATTACTATTTTGAGCAATTTACTATAATCCAACATGTTTCACAAGAATGTGAGCAGTATCACGATAATTGAAGTCTATGTCATGTCATTCTGGAATGCAGATCAGCTCTGGAATGGATGTTCTAAAAGTTTTTAGGTCAACTTAAAGCTATTAAAGAAGTTGTCAGATAAATATTTTAAAAGTCTGTTTTCATTTATTTACAACATAGACAAACTTTAATTAGTGGGACTGTATTTTTATCTCAGAGAAGAAAAAAAAAAAAGACAACAAAAACTGATAAAGAATGCATCCTCCTATAGGCAATTTCAATCCAAGTGGTTCAGTAATTTTCTGGAAAGAGGTTTGCAACACAAAATAATTATCCTACTTGCACAAATAAAGGTGAACTCATCCCGAGAAATAAAAGCAACATCTGAAATGCAGAGCTACCACTGGTAACTGAATATCTGCTGAAATTTCATTAAATAGAAAAACTCTGAAAAAAATTGCTGCTTCTTAGTGTTAGGCAAATCAACTGTATTACTGGGGTTTAACATCCCAAAAGCCCTACTGTATCTCATAATTTAATTTATTTCCATATTCACTGACAAATTTCCAACACAAAAGATCTGGGCTGGACATCAGCAACGGGGTGGAGGAGAGAGAGAATGTGCCCAAGATCAAAGTTTTGTCTAGCCTTCACTTTGAGGTGAAGTTCAGAGGCACTGCTTCCTCTTACATTCTTAAATAATTTAATTTTTTTTTGCAGCTTGATTGTGAAGATTTTGGAACTGCTACAGTTTAGAAAACACAGGAGGA
The DNA here is from genome assembly GCA_907165065.1 of Caprimulgus europaeus. The sequence goes on from OU015523.1 coordinate 120,210,847, forward strand.
AATCTCACAAAAACATTATCATAACTATCTCTTTCAACACCGTCCTGTCTTGTTTTGGAGCTGGGCTTCATATCTTTTCCTCATTAATATTTTTACTTTTATATATTATTTTTTAAAAGGTAATTTTCTGGAATGAAAGGGATCACTTTACATTTCAAAATCTTTACTGTGACATTAAACCTTTCAACTACTGTTAAAGAAATTGTTTCCCTAAGGCTATAACTATGAAAGGTTATTAAAAATTTAATTTTAAAGACAGTAGACAGGCTAAAAAATAATAATAATATATAAACACTACCTAAAACCTTGATTGCCTAATCTTATAAATCCCATTGCTACTTATTTTTAAATAAAGTAGAAATTACTATTAAAAAATACAGAAGCTTAATTTTCACAGTAGGATTTCAGAAGAAGCACAGACAAGTTAGCTCTGATATGTTTTATGTTTCTTGAAGATGCATATTTGTTATATCTGAGGCTGCTACACTGAGTGTTTTAAAATTCAGTTCTTTAAAACAGTTTTAAAGAAAGTGCATTTTACCTTTAGGGCACGAACCCACATAGGAGGCCATGAGTAGAAATAGCTGAATAACTGTGAAAAGGTGATTTAGGTGTTTAGGTAAGATGGTCCCAGGACTAATTTGACTTGAGACATTCATGTTAGGAATATAGTCTCCGTTGACTTGCCTCCAGAGGCCAACTTTTCAGTCATTATCTGGAGGATTTTCCTGCTCTACCTGACTTTAAAAGAAATTCAAAAAAAGCTTCCTGGCCTCTAGATTGCTAACTTCTTCAACCCAATGCAGTATTTCAAGTAAGTGTGGCAAATTTCTGTCCTCTAAAACTGTGCTACCATACTACTAGGGTTTTTCAGTAATGTTCATAATCATAGCCTTAACGTCTGTTTTCAGCCATTTATTTTTATGGATGTGTCCTTTGGTTTGTAGTCTCTGATTTATTGTGGCTTTCAGAATTTTTTTCTTTTTCTTGCACCTGCTGTCATTTAGGAACTTTATGCTTTTCTGTGTTTTGGGACATTATTCCCAAAGCCCTTTATTCCAGTCATCGTTGCTCTTCTTCATTTCTGAACATAACACTTGTGATTTCCTTTTTTTTTTCTTTTTAATTAAAAAAAAGCGTTGACATTTCCCAAAAGCAATGATCTTAGACATCCTGAATGTAAAGTATGTCTCTTCACTCTTTCTCTTCTTCCTAATATTTTTTTTTCCTATAATATCTAATATTGACATTGTGATATACAGTGTGCTAAGCAGTTGCATGCCCTTTTAATGCTACAGATCTATCTCTGGAGAGTATGGGCAAGCCTCAAGCATCCTGGTGCTGGACTGTGGCTCTTGTGGCTCTCCAAAAGGCAGCTGGAGCTTAGGCCGTCCAGATGAATTTGAGCAAGCTGCAAAGTTTCTAGGAGTGCTTGTGAACTTATTTCTGTCATTGTTAACAACTTAGATAATGCAAAATCTTGCACCAAAATGGAGGGAGAAACTGATGTGCTGTAGGGCTGCCATCCAGCGGAAACTCAACACACTGGAGAGATAGGCTGGCAGAAACCTCATGAAATTCAGCAAAGGCAAATGCAGAATCATGCACCTGAGATTGAATGACTCCATATACCCATACCAGTTCGGAAATGACTGGAGAAAACAGAGCTTTGCAGAAGATGACTGGACAGCCACAGTGGAAGAATCCCTCAGCCACCAGTGTGTCCTCATAGCAAAAAAATGCATAAAATAAAATAAAATAAAATAAAATAAAATAAAATAAAATAAAATAAAATAAAATAAAATAAAATAAAATAAAATAAAATAAAATAAAATAAATTTGGGCTGCATTAATAGGAGCATATCTAGCAGGGAGTGGGAAGTGGCGGTTTCCTACTACTCAGCACTTGTGAGAGGGTGTCTCAAAAAATATGTTTACTTTGGGGATTTTCAGTACAGTGAAGACATTGGACCAAGTGACCTCCAAAGTCCCTTTTCAAACTAAATTACCCCCTGATTTTATAATTTTACATTGTCTCCATCCCACCATGGTGTACCAGGAGATACAGCACAGACTGTGATCCAAAAGCCTGAAAATTAATACACGACCTTAACGAGCTGTACTTGTACGATTTAAATATAAAGAAACAGAGTTCTTTTTCTACTTAATGTCTGATTAGTTCATGATAAACTTCTGAAACTTAATGAAAACATTACCTACTTTTAATTGCTGATACATTGTATTTCCCTTCATATGTCTACAGTAAAATAAAAGCTTGGCAGAACCTTGTAGCCTAAATTATGCTTTGAAATGTGATTTTGACACTTCAGAAATGCAGCACCAGAAGAATAAATTAATGAATAAATTAATCAGAATAAAAAGAATAAATTAATGAATAAAGGTATTACAACAACAAAGCCCACACATAAATGTATGCGTGTGGAACAAACAGAAACATTTCCAATGACAGCACACGTGTGGGTGCATTTCTATCCTAGTGTACTTGTTCTTATTTTAAATCTAAATTAAAAATCCAATGACAAACTGAAATCCTATCTGTATATAATTTTATCCTTGAAATTATTATTTAATATGTTATAGTATATATATTTATTCAAAATTGAGGATTCTTTCATTTTAAAATAGTTTGACTGTGACTGACTGGTTTTGTGTATGTTTAGACATTTTCTCTGTCTGCAATGGGGTTTGCATAATTATTCGTCCAGCAAATTATCAGGCTTCATGATCCACATGGACCACACAGACTTCTTAGGGAAAAAAACCTCAGAAAAGATTACTATATTTTACAACTGACTTATTTTATGTAACTTTGCTAATTCACAATGATAAAGACAGAGCTGTACAATGTGTGTGACACATAAATGTTAAGTTACAGTAACTTCATATTTTCCAATGTTTGATATGCCACTTAAAATGGATTCTCTCATTATCCTTAAGCACAGCAACTTGTCATAATAGAAAGGCCAGCTATGACACTCTGTGAGAACATCAGACTGACATCACTTTACATCCGTGGCTTTGGCAATTAGTCTGTGTAAATACCACCCTCTTGAGAAACTAGGAGAAAGAGAGACGAACTCATGGATCTATGACTCATGAAACACAAAAAAATCACATAAATAAACATCTCTTTCAGAATATAGGAGCATTCCCTGAAAGTAATGATTCTTTGTGCATTTTGAAGCCCTGTCATTTCAAGTCTTAAATTACTTTTATGAACTGACAACTTGATTGAGGTTGTGTCGATTTTACTTCATGTTGCAAAATTATGCTCCAGGAACTGAAGCTCCCTTAAAACAGTTTAATGCAGTAAAAGTCAGTGAGATAAACTTGAAAATAATGAGCAAACATAACTTTAGGGTCACAATCTTGATACTTCAAACTAGCATATGGAAAGCACTAAATTGTTTTCTAGGATACTGTCCTGAAAAGTTTGAGAACTGACATCACAATTGTTGGAAGCTATCATATTTTCATGTAGTGAATAGCTTCTTCCTGAAACCTTGTTCTTGAGTCCTGTCTTTATCCCATTTGTCTTTCCATCATAGAAGTTAAACCCTTTGATGGGAAGGGTTGCTTCATTTAATAGATTTACATGTATTTACAGTGCAAACCTCTGCATCTGGGTTAGATGCTTCAGACTTCTTTCATCATCTGTGGAGACACTGAGATGAATCATGTCTTGATGTCCCTGTTTCTTTTATTTACTCTCAGAAAATGCAGGGTGACCAATTCAGAGATAGAGATCGACCTTAGGACAAATAACTTTTTCACAATTTTGGGGTTTATTTTTTTTGTTTGTTTGTTTTGGTTTGGTTTGGGTTTTTTTTTTTCCCCTAAACCTTCATGTTGAATTTGGGAGCACTCAGGACATCAGTCAAACCATCCTGTTTATATAGACTAAAGCTAAGGTTGGGAAGGATCCTCACACATATCTGATCTTATCCTTTCATTAATGTGCCTAAATGTCTTACCCAAGCTCTTCTGAAGTAAGCTTGTACATTTATTTGAGGTAGATTATATCTTCTTGACAGATATCCAGGCATTGCCATTATTAAATGGGGAGTCCCAGGTGTTATTTAGTCTTGTTATAAAACGTGCACCCTATCTCTCATATGTGTATGTTTAACTTCTATTTTCAACTGGTAGATTTTATCAATATTTTTTTTCCTCCTGAATTAAAAAATAATCAGCTGACAGAAACCTCTTCACTGTACACATATTTGTTAGCAGACCACAAACTACTTGATAAATGGAGTTTAACAATTAAATAGACAGAAGTTTTTAGTCATTCACTTTAAGGTGTGTCCATCAGTCCATGGTGAAGAGTGTGTGTTTTGTCTTGTTTTGTGTTTTTCTTTTTGCTCTCAGCCCTTTTCAAACATTTAGCTTTCTCTGTCAAGTATACATGTCAGAATTTAACACAACATATATCAGGGTCTACAATTTTTTTTGAGGTCTAGTGACTTTTTGAAGCCATTAGGTATGAGAATTCTGGGATCTTTCTTAGCTTGAGGACCTGGTTAATATTAATCTTTCATAAAGGATCAATTTCTCATGCCTCAGTAGTGCACTATGTAAAAATAAGCTCCACTTGCCAAGCTTTAATTACCTATTCACCTACAAATTTTACCAGAAGTTATTTTATAATTCATTACACATAATTTCTAAATTTATTGAATAACAGTACACTAAGACAAAATTCCTGATATATCCCACTGAAAGCACTCTCAGTGGCTGATGGTTCTCCATTTTAGGTGATGCTGCAATCTAATGATGTGTTCCACTTGATTTTGTATTTTGTTATTTATATTACTTTATTTTATATTAAGCTTTATTTGAACATCATTTTGGATGATACTCAGCATTTCTGTATAGATCAATCTTTTGATCTCATAACAAACAATAGTATTGTGTGACAGTATATAACATCCGTAAAAACATTTATGTGATTTTAATTTGATTATTAATATGAGCTTTTATTGTTGGCATCCCACATTGTTATATATGATTGTGTTTGACACTGAATTGAAACTAAATGGCCTAATTAATCCTTGTTTAGCCTTTTTTAGATACTACTGCAATATGAGTTTATTTCTGGTTCTCTCAGATCTTTTAGTATTATTTCATTACCTGTTAAAAATCAGCAGTAGAAATTCAGAGAGTTCTGTTTGTAACAAATTTTATGACTGTGGAATTAAGATATTTAGAATCATAGAACCGTTTTGGCTGGAAAAGACCTTTAAGATCCTTGAGTCCAGCCATTAACCTAACGCTGCCAAGTCCACCACTAAACCATGTCCCTGAGCACATCTACACGTCTTTTAAATACCTCCAGGGATGGTGATTCCACCAGTTACCCAGGCAGCCTGTTCCAATGCTTGACAATCTCTTAGGTGAAGAAATTTTTTCTAATATCCAATCTAAACCTCCCCTGGCACAATTTAAAGCCATTTCCTCTTGTTCTATAACTTGTTGCTTGTGAGAAGAGCTCATCCTCTCACCTCACTACAACCTCCTTTCAGGTAGTTGTAGAGAGTGAGAAGGTCTCCCCTTGGACTGGTTAATTTTAAAATGTTTAGCAGTTTCTGTTATTAACTACCCTTACTAGTGTATAAGAAATATTTCTTTTTCAATAAGAAAGATATACACTGCTCCTCTTTAAGGCTACATTTAAAAATCCTGTTGACAGAGAAGTTTTTTCCTTAGAGATATTTTTATTACCCTGAAATATGTGTGAAAGTTTGAACATTTGCTGTAGGAAGAATAACCGAATATCTGATTCATTCTCTATCTACTGTACCTGGTTTAATTTATGTCATTCAGATTAAATGTTTAAAAGACTAGAATCTGATTATGAAAACTGATTTGGAGTTTATAGAGGCCAATGGAAACACTCCTGTTAGAACGTGTGGACTCCAGAAAAAGGAAAAATATCTACATATATGGCATAGGGGGATTTACAAGGTTTGTGGAATGATCAGCACTAGTCTGAGGTGCAGCAACAGTTGAATAGATAGAAATAATGTGCAGAGCAGTAGAACTGTAATCTCTGAGAAACAAGTCTAATTATGTGGAATTTTAATATCCTGTGAAGTGTAATTTGATGAGCAGTAAATTACCTGCAATGCGTCATCTGCTGATGAATACTCTGCCTTATTCTCTATTCGGACATCTAGGAGAAGTAAAGGAGAAAATATGAGTGACACCTGAACATTATCTATAAAAGTAAAATAAATAGTTTCCTTATCTTCTTTTCTAATCTGAACTCTATTCTTCAAATAGAAATGAAATTATTTCATGGAAGCAGTAGTAGAGAGAAAGATATAATCTACTTTATTAACTGGAGTGCTACAGTTCATTATAGATTTTTTTTTTTTTTTGGTAATTAAAGTTAATTATATTTATGGTCAGTGCTAACAGTTTTATGTCCTGAAGTCTAAACAAATAATCCCAGGGATTAGGTGACTCACCAAAGAATTGAGCCTTTGCTTGCAGGGTTTGGGAGCAATCAGCTGCTGTGAAAGGTCTTCTGCGAAGGAGCTGAGTGGAGAGCTAAACTCCATGCCAGGGGTCTCCACTTCTGCAGCAGAGGTGTGACCTCCAAACGCCAGTTTCTATTTTACCAAGAAAACAAAGCTTTTATACAAAATTAGGAAGGTAACTTGGGAAATTTCACCCCATGTAATGCCATTTTGCTGAGTCTGCAAAACCTCCTGGAAGTATGAACACTGGAGAGACCATTCCAGAAGTAATGGGAGGACAAGAGGCTATTTAACAGTCTTCCAGCACATCTCTCTTGACTGCTGCAATAGTCGAGCTATCAGCATCACCATTTCCAAACACAGAAGGAAATTTCTTTCCTTCCTCTAAGGAAAAGCTTTACCTAGTGTTAACTAAAATGAGGACACCTTCACCTCTTTCCAAACTTAACTGTCAACTGTGTTACCAAGTTCTTCTGGGTATCCCAACACTGTATTGGTGAGCACAGAGCAGACACCCATAAATTCGTGTTGCTCTTACCCAATACATCCATCCAGATGGCATCCTGGCCTCCACAGTGCACACATGATCTTTCTGTGTTTAGGGCATCACCCAACCTCAGGGTCACTGGGACTTTTTAATGTTAAAATTTTATTTCAAAATTACATTAAAACTATTTTTATTTCTCTATGGAAACACACTTATGTGAAATTCTCCCAACTCCACACATCTACTGTTTACACACATTGTGGATATTTGACCAAAACCCCCTAGGGAAACATTTTTAACAAAAAAATAGGTGTCTGTTCATCTTTTTCAGCATTTTGTTCCAGGAGTATTCTTGCTAGCCTCCCTTAAACTCTTGTCCATTCATCTCAGTCAATTACTATATTTAAATTCCAGCTCCACCGAAGTCCTGCAAACGAGTTAATGTCTATTTCAGCTCTTCAAGATCCCATGATGAGAAATATTGTATACCAGAGCAGCACTGCCTATTAGACACAGTTTAAGAGATGTGGAACTGAGAAGAGAAAAATGCAGTTGAAATACCTGGTGATTTGTACATACCAGGAAAATTATTAGCCCATGAAATCTTCCTTCCAGGGAATTCTCATTGTTGCAGAATATTTCAAACAAGACTGAATAGTATTTGAAACAACCCCCCACTGGAAATGGAATGATTTATACAATGAAATAGGATGTTGACAAATAAGACAGGGAAGTGACACCTCCTAACCAATGTACCTATGGTTTGTACTGCTGACCAGGGTTAAACCACAACAGGATTAAACTAGCAGGAAACATGGGTTAAGCTTCACTGCTGGCTCCCCATTCCTCCATTGAAAATACCATGACAACATTATAGGCATGTACACAATTTCTCTGTATAAAATGCCTGAAGCTTTCTGACTCCAGCCAGAGTAGAGAGAAAAGAGAAGGTTTACATCTGGTTTTTTTTTTAGTGTTCTAGTGGCACAATAATGGCATGGAAGCTTCTAGTATTAATCCTGAAAATAATGCAGTCTTACAGGTTTTTTATTTTCTCATACATACATTTGAAAGCATCTTTAGGATGGCGTTGATTGCCTACAGGAAAAGCAAATTTGGCTATGAAACACAGTAATCTTGCTACCTTCTCATTAAGATTGACAACCATCAATTTATACCCCTATCAATCATAAGATTATTCTTGGAAGCTTGTGATATTTTATCCTTCTGTTCTTTTTCAGGGAAGAGTTCTTGATGTAGATTGTGTCCTGAATAATTTTATTTTCTTTCTTTGTTGTTCTTTCTCCATTTCTCTTCCTCCTAAGGCAGATAAAATGGCTTTAATGGATCTGGGTTTTCACAGTGCACTTGCAGAACAATCCCAAGTAAGGTCAGAACTGAGAAATGGAAAGAAGCAGAATATCTAGATTGAAATAGCTCAAATACCAAAGAAGCAAAAAGGAACACAGATGGCAAGAGGAGGAGCTTCCCAAAGCTGCTTTCAAAACCTTGTCTTCATTATTAAACTAATACGGCCCAGTGTACACATTAGAGAGATTAATTAAGTGAAACTTCCTTGTTTCTGGACAAAGGAGAGAAAGAAAAATAAAAAGGATATTTGAACAAAACAATCATAAACATTATTTAAATGCTAAATTGCAGAAGAAACTGTATTGCAGATGAAACCAGGCTAACTTTCAGTTTTCTCTCTGCCAGCAAGCAACATTAGTTTGCTCCAGCAGTGCAGTGTAGCGTGCAGGTTTCTATAGAGACTGTAACTCTGTTCACCCTGTGTACAACAAGTGACCAAGCAGCCAAAGAGTCAGTGACAACTGGCTCATTCCCAGGATCCCCTGGATTCAAACTAGATGAGAAATCAATTGTCCATGTTTCAAATTAACCTCTGAAACAAGCCTGCTTTTCTCCATCTTGTCTACAGCCATTGAAAATTTCAGAGAGAAACTGTGATCCAAACCTTTGGAATCTCTGCACTAAAAATATATGGAAAAATATTCTTCCCTAAGGGTGTATATTTAGACACACTGCCCTGTTACCTATATTAAAGCTTCTCATTAAGTAGGCAGAAGCAATCAGGCTCTTGAGACACCTAAATGATAAAGAGTTTTATCCTTTATATACCATAATTATATGTAAGATGTCATGTCAGGTTTTACCTTGAACATAGGAGAAAGATTATGATTTTGTAAATGGTAATAAGGTAGTAACTCCTGTAATGTGTTGATTTGTTGGATTAGAAATGTGCATGGAGTGCGTAATAAGGATGTTTTAGCATCAAGTATTCTTATAAGATGACTATGAAATCAAGCTGTGCTGACACCAAATGTTTTTAGATACTTGCAAAGCAAAGGTCTAATAATGATGCTGTGCTGACCCTCAAAGTCTTGTTAATTTTGATGTGATGTAAATATAACGCTTAGCCAGTAGAATATGATATTCTAACATATTCTGTATATATATATATATCCATAAATGAATATGTATGTTTTGAAATTGTTTCCCTAACAACTTGTTTCTGCCAACCCAAGGGATTTTGAACATAAATTGCTAAAGATTTTGCTTTGTTCAAGGAACGCTTGCCTGACTTTAGCAAAAAGAAAGATGAAGCTTTACATTTTATTTATGTTTATTATGGAAATATTCAACATCTTGTATAGTATTTATCACAAATTCTATGTGCTATTTAGAGGGGCAGACCCAAGAAATGTGTTCCTTGAATGTACCTTTATCAACAACTGATTTAGAGCATTTTTCCTTGTCATTACAATTTCCTTTTAGATGCTTGTTTGCAAACGTTGCCTCTCATTTTGCGTATTTTTTTTCATATCAAATTGTTCCATCAATTCTTCAATTTTTAACAGTTTATCACTGTTGCAGCTTCTAATTGTAGGCATCGAGTTCTTGAATTTTTTTCTGGATATTAGTCCTTTAAGATTAATATTTCCAGGCTTTTCTTCCTGAGTAATTAGAACAAGCTTTTTTTTGTTTTGTTTTGTTTTGTTTTGTTTTTTTCTTTTTTTTTCTTTTTTCTTTTTTCTCTCTTTTCTTTTTTCTTTTTTATTTTTTTTTTCTTTTTTCTTTTTTCTTTTTCTGTTTTCTTTTTTCTGTTTTCTTTTTTTTCTTTTTATTACAATGAGAAGGTTCTCTTGTAACCATTTGCCCCCAGAAACTGCAGATATTAAAATCCTCCAGACAATGTAAAACTCAATATAACAGTGAGAACTAATGACAGTTACTCTTTTAAGCTATTGTTTTGCCCTTCCCTCAAACTTTTTTCTGCCAAGTTCTTTGACTTGTCTTTTAGTTCCTGAGACCAGATATTCTGCTTGAGATTCAGTCTTCGAGACATTCCCGTGTCCTTCTGTTGTGTTATGCAGATGAGATTAATAAGTCTCTATGATAGCAAATCAACCAGGTCTCTAAAGCTACATGGGATTAATCCAATCCCTAGATGGGGAGCTAGGAAGGGGAACTGCACTGAAATGCAATGACTTTTAATCTGTTTCTGACCAGATGGCTAAGACACACAGTACTATTAAACCTCATTATAAGCATGGGTAATGTTTACAGAATTTATAACAACAGCATTGTTACCTACTTGTTTTATTCACTGAAAAAAATCACTGAAGTGTTTGCAACCATGCGCTAATTCCAATGAACAGATGAATAAGGGGGAAGGCTGATTCAGTTTACAATTTTGCTGCTGTTCAACATTTTCAACATTTCAGTTTGTTATAGCTTCAATATGATTTCTTTTCCAAATCTAGCTAAATAGGTATTTTTAATGTAAACATAAAACCACCAAAATTAAGGTAGGCTGCTTTATGCTGAGCAAAACTTTTGACTTGACTGAAAATGTAAAATACAGTGAATTAATCCCAACTAGATTATTTTTAATTGTCAACGGTTCAGTTATTCAGTTAGGGGATTAAAAAAAAACCAAAAACAAAACCAAAAACAACCCAAACAAAAAAAAAAATTAAGCAATATTCAAGCCAGAAGACAATAAGCTTGTATTTGCTGTAAGAAAATCTGGACTATGTTTACCACAATTATATTTACCTAAGAAAGTCATAAGTCCTCAGAAACCTATCTATTGCTTTTCATAGCATGACAAATGACTTCAAAGGAAGTTAGCAGCAACAAAATTATATTGAAGAAGGAGCTTGATCTTTGGAAGTGAAGGCTTGCAAGAGAACTTCAGTTGTCCTTGATTATTAATTGTCTATCTTCAAAGCTGTCCAATGGTATCCTAAGCAGGCTTGCAAAATATTATTTTTTGGCTATGAAGCTTTATTGCATATTCCCCTATATTCTTTGTCAAACTCTCCTGAGTGCACTGTCTTTGGGATCTTGTGGCAAACTATGACAGAGTTCTGTCATAAGGCTCTTGGAAAGATCCAAAATCAAAGAGAAAATTATTTTGTTTTGCTTTGGATACCACAATCCATGTTGGTCTCCTGCTGAAGAAATAAAACACTCTAAATTTTCTTTTGCTACCTTGCAATGAGATTATGTAGTTTTATACCAAAAAAAATAGCCAAGGAAAATACCATGGAAAAATTCTCTATGATTTCCATCACTGATGGTAAGGAATAGTTCCAACTTTCATATTTCATATAGTTGTGTATATTATATGTATTATATCTCCTGTTGTATCTAAGAATGATGAGGCTAAATTATACCTGTCTGCTCCCCAAATAATCTGTCACTTGCTAACACAGTTAGTTTCCCAGAAAGAGATAGGTAAGTCCAGTTTTGGCAAATATTGGCTGGTCAGTCCCCGACATTTTTTTTTTTCTGCAGACATTGCTGTGACAACTGGAATTGGAGTTTTGGAATCCTTCCAGAATGCTTTTCTCAGCATTAACCTATATTTTATGCTCATTGAAATTGGTAATAACTCTCTCAAATGGCCCCATAGCTAAACCAATATCCTTCTGCTTTTGCCCTTGACTTTAGTAGGAAACCTCCCTTTGGCTGTGCTGCCATATAGAATTGAGCTAAAATAACTACAACACTAATTTCAATTGATAATCAAAGGTATTATTTCCCAGGTAAATTCATAGTAAGATATATTAGCAAGTGTCTTTAATAATCATGTTGCATTACCAAGGGAGTTTCAGATAATAGAAAGTTTAGTCTACTTCAATTTGTGTCTAGTTTTGTGACACATTAATGCAATTGATGTTTTAGCAGCTTGTCACTAGAGTAATGAATTCACAAATTAAACTTGCTTCATTTTATGAAATTTTATAAACTTATTATTTTTAGCATACTATCTCTTCCTTGTCCTATTTCTTCTCTATTTATAAGTGGACACCTGTCAGGTTAGGTATCCTAAAGATGAGACAGTCATTTGCTTTTTTGGGTCTGCACAATATGTTCAGAATCTGGCCAAAGTCTATTAACATCCTGAGGAACTTTTCAGCTGAAACAGTGAGTGCTAGATCAGTCTGTTGAGGTTCTGACAATATGCTCTTCAGACAGGTCAATGCATGTCTGGCATGACACACAGAAGACAGTTGCTTATAGCTGCAGACTGCTGTGCATAAGTGGACACTGCCTGGCAGCCCACACATTCAGTGAGTCCCTTTCATACCTTCTCTTCCTCCTCTTCCTCTGCACTGATAGGACAGAAGAAAAGGAGTGAACCATAGGCAACAGGATGCTGCTATTGAAGACAGTAGTCCCCTGGGTCTGGTCCATAAGAACTGGGGCTGAGGAAGCCATGAGGAGGTAACCAGATCTCAGTATGCAGCTCTGAGCTTTGGTACAATCCATCTCCACAGGTCCCTCATTCCTGGGAAGCAGATGGAAATTGAGGTCTTCCTCAGAAACTGATTTTGTACCTGGATGTCAGCATTCAACTGAGATGTTTTCAGATGACTCTGGTATCTGTATATCCATGTCTATGTCTAGATATCTATATTTATAGCTATATAGAATCATAGAATCATGGAATGGTTAGGGTTGGAAGCGACTTTAAAGATCATCTAGTTCCAACCCCCCTGCCATCAGCAGGGACACCTTCCACTAGACCAGGTTGCTCAAAGCCTCATCCAACCTGGCTGAGAACACTTCCAGGGAGGGAGCAGCTACAGCTCCTCTGGGCAACCTGGGCCAGTGTCTCACCACCCTCACAGGAAAGAATTCCTTCCTAACATCTAACCTAAACCTACCCTCTTCCAGTTTAAAGCCATTTCCCCTTGTTCTGTCACTCCCTGCCCTTGTCAAAAGTCCCTCCCTATATTTCTTGTAGGCCTCCTTCAGGTATTGGAAGGCTGCTATAAGATCTCTCTTAAGCCTTCCATTTTCCAGGCTGAACAGCCCAAACTCTCTCAGCCTGTCCTCACAGCAGAGGTGCTCCAGCCCTTGGATCATCACCTTGGCCTCCTCTGGACTCGTTCTAACAGGTCCATGTCTCTCTTGTGTTGGGGGCTCCAGAACTGGGTGCAGTACTCCAAGTACTTGTGAGAGCGGAGTACAGAGGGAGAATCCCCTCCCTCGACCTGATGGCCACGCTTCTCTTGATGCAGCCCAGGATACAGTTGGCCTCCTGGGCTGCAAGCACACATTTCTGGCTCATGTTCAGCTTCTCATGTACCACCACTCCCAAGTCCTTCTTTTCAGAGCTGGCTTCAAGCTACTCATTGCCCAGCTTGTATTTGTATTTGGGGTTACTCTGACCCAGATGCAAGACCTTGCATTTAACCTTGTTGAACTCCATGAGGTTAACACAGATCCACCTCTCAAGCCCGTCAAGGTCCCTCTGGATTACATCCCGTCCCTCCTAGCGTGTCCCTAGGAGTCTTAAATAGTTTGCATTAACCGTAGCCTTTTGAGAAGCAAGCAGCTCGCTGCATACTATCTTTGCTGTAATTGTATTTCTCATTTGGCTTTTAGCTTTGTTTAGTTGCAGAGTTCCTGCCCTAAGCAACATATTATCTGGGCTCAGAGTAAGAACAGTCCTACCTGGGCTCTGCTTAAGGTGGCTAGTGTGACCCTTATTGCTAGTTTTTCAACTGAATGACTTTAAAAAAAAAAAAAAAAAAGAGTTTTTTTTCTTATTTTTTCACAGAATCACAGAATGGTAGGGGTTGGAAGGGACCTCTGGAGATCATCTAGTCCAACCCCTCTGCCAAAGCAGGTTCACCTAGAGCAAATTACACAAGACTGCATCCATTTTTAAACCCTTGTTGTTCCTTAAATTCTTACCAGTCCAAATAAAATGGTCTCTCACCCATTATCTACTCTCAGCCACTGTTTGTCTTGGACCAAGCATGAAGTTTTCCCAAAAAACACAGTTTGATGCTCACAGAAAAGTTGTGCAGCTCTCTGGACTTACATTGCAAGTGTGTTGATCTCTTGTAATGTAAGTAGGAAAAAGTTGTGGTTTTTTTTTCAGTAGTTCAAGGACTTCTGCTTCTACCATGGGGCCCCGTCATCGTTTACGTGCAGTAAACACAAGTTCCCGTTGCTTCTTTGCTTATAACTTTTGTCTCTCACAGGACATGCTAGCTTATTTCCTACCTTAGCAGGCAGCTTTGCTATTTATTTTTGGAATAATGGAACAGGGGCAGCATCTCTCACAGCTGTCATAATCGATTTTTCTTCCATCACCAAACAATCATTCATTAGCACTAAATAATAGCATTCCAGATGATCCATTACTATTTCTGTCATTTTGAAAAATAGCTGACATACAGTCAGTCCAGTTGGGCTGGCCCACCAACCACATTGCAGAGTTTCCTGATAAAACATTTGATTTCATTGATTGAGCTCAGTACAACTTTAACAAGGTCCTGGCTGGTCACTCTCAGTATGTCTCATCATGCCATAACATTAAAATACCATTTTTTTTCATTTATTTATTCATGGTTGACCATGTTGACACCATATTTCAACCTCAAATGCTGCAAGCTCTTGAGACTCAGAACTGAAAGCATTGGGCTAGAGCAGTTGGCAGTTCATTTCCAAATTTAATTCCATTCCATTTTTCAGACACTTTTCAAAAAAGGTTTTGTGCAATATAAATTGAGTTGGTTAGTTACAGCTTAAAGTAAACTATATTAATCTGAAATTATTTTTGGTAAATTAATGACTTCTGAAAGAAATTGCACGACACAACTGCAAATATAACGTAGCTCAATAGCTCTACAAGCAATTTCATTTGCTAGAAGTTGGCAAATACTTGAATAATTAGGCAGTGTTCTTCTGGGGAGCTGTTCTCAGTTAAACACAAACACGCAAACACACTTGGATCCAGATAATTTTAGTCCAGGTTGGTTAACAGACTATTTTACTATGACTTGAGTGTTTGTGCTCTTGTGAAAGACTAAACAAATATAGGGGTAAAAAGGACCACTAGAGCCTAAAGGAAAGCCAAATTCACCCCTTTCCCAACACTAGAACTAGCTGATGACAGCTCATAGCTGTCATAGTTTAATGTTACCATGCAGGTCTTTTTTAAAAAGAGTAAATCACTTAGGACTGAGTCTTGCTCCCTATGTAATAATTGTTCAAGTATGACTCTAATTTTTGGAGGATATGTTGGCTGCACTAACTGATAAACACCCCATCTTAAACAACATCTCTGGTTTCATGCACTGTTGACACACTTGAGCATGTTCTTCCTTGAGAAACAGCACTCATCTCACAAGAAGTAATTTCAATATCTAGGGTATCTGAGAAGAACAACTCAGTTGTGACATTTAACAGCAGTGAGATTTTGCTACTTAACTTCATTGATTTTCAGCAGTTTATTCTAAATCCTTTGTTCAATGTCTATTGTGGTCATTTGTCTGTTTTGAGACTTCTGCCAGGATATGTTTTCCTTCTAGTGGAGCTCTAGCCCTTAGTAGCTTTGATTAAAAATGGTTGCAGTTACTTCATAGTTCTTTGCATTTGCTTTTCAGGTCAGTCCTATAAATTCAATATGCAGAAAATGACAAACTTTTTGTGAATGAGAAGTTTCTGTTGGCTTCAGTGGAAGTCTAATTCTCCAGGAAGAATAATGAAAATTGTGAATTATCATTCATTCCTTGAAACAGATTTTGTAGTTGGTTTA
The DNA here is from genome assembly GCA_907165065.1 of Caprimulgus europaeus. The sequence continues at coordinate 120,226,928 of OU015523.1, forward strand.
ATTTTTTAAGAATTTTTAAAAATTAGTTATTTTGGATATAGCTCTGACAAGTCTGGAGTGAGAGTCATCTCAATATGAACCCCTTAAACACATAGAAGCCACACAAATCTATTCTCATAAATTGTTTGAAGCTATACTCTTTCATATATAGCTTTTCAACAGTCTAGTAACCTCCTAGCTGTAAAAATATTTATGTGAAATAATGTGACAGGTTTAACAAGCATGATTGCATAAGTGTACAGAACATTTTCTGAAAGAAACTATTCAAATAATTTTCTTCTCCCTTCTTTATTAATAACTGTAGTTACTAAAGAAAAGCTATGGAGCTATGGAATGATAATAAATATGGTGATGTTATAAACATGAGAACTCCAGCAATCAGCAACACAGGCAAAACTACAAGTCCAGTCCTGTATCATGTCAGGTAGAATCTTTTGTAAAGTTGGCTAGATTTGCTTCTCTCATCTTGTACTATTAGAAAGCTCTCCCAGGTTTTTTTTCCCCTTAGTAGACTGAAGCCTTCTTCTAATTTTTGTCCTAAATCTATCCGGACTCGTTATAATCATAGAATCATAGAATGGTTAGGGTTGGAACGGACCTTAAAGATCATCTAGTTCCAATCATCTTTCTGTGCCATATCTTGTTCTTGGCCTTTAAGGGAAATAGTTATTTTATATCTCTAGTGTTTATTCCCTTAACACACTTATTTCTATGACAAAGTACTTTGTCTTCTCATAAACTTCTATTTTATGATTTTTTTTTTTTTCCATTTTATAAATTTTCTTTTTTTCCCCCATGTCTATCCTACTTGTCTCTTCCTGCTTTTATTCTCATTTGAATTAATTGTTCTCAAACATGAGCAATTAGAATACTACACAGTAATCTGGATGTCAGAGTTTTTCCTCAGTGTTGTGTTGTCTATCTCATTTTCTATCCAAAATAATGACGTTGTTATTTATACTGCTAAATTTCAACCCATTTCTCTTATTCCAGCCTTTACACTTCAGTTAAACCTGCACAATATTCCACCTTCTCTGTACTGGTGATGCCTTCCCACTTTGAATCATTTGTAAAGATGACTAACAATCTACTTTAGGTCATACCATGACTACAAATATTAATTTAGATTATTTCCAATTTGGTCCTTGAGATATTCCAATAAGTTCTTTCCAATCCAGTAGCTGTGATTTCCCTTCTCTTTAATTCCTTCTCCATCTTGTAATATTTCTGTTAATCCCATCTTTGCCATTTTAATTAGTTTTCTGTCCTTTAACCTACAAATATAGTGAAGGACTGTATCCAAGAAAGGTATGAGGCCATTCCTGGATTAATAGACCTTCAGTAAATCCAAATGTATCTAACCAAAATGTTACTGCATTTTCAAAGGAAAGAAATGGCTTGAAACAGGGTTGCTTATGAAGATTCATTTTTGGATGCCATCAGATAAAGTGGCACCTTTTGTAAGTCTCTGTTAAATTTTGTAATCTCTCTTGAAAGAGTTGATGAAAGTACAGTAAAAGCAATCTTCTTAGACCATTTTACATTAGAGATATTGAGCTTCTGTGTCAACTTTAATTTGCTCCCTCCTTCATATCTTTACTATATATACTAAGTATTCACTAGCTTACCCAGATAACTATTATAACATTGTTTTTTAAGCAAATTTAATTTACTAGATCTTACTTAATTAGCTTAGCTGAAGAGGAACCACTGCTTGCATGCACCAACCCAGACTTCCAGAAATAAAATGCACATGATGAAAACCCAGAGGCAAATTAAGCTATACAACTCTGCTCAGCAGAGATTTTATACCTGGGAGAGCTCAAAACAAAAGGATTTTGTTAATATTATTTTATAGAAAAATCAGCATTTATGCATTTCTGATGTTTTTGGAGAAAAAAAAAATATTCAATAACTAACAAAGAAAAGTTAGTGGTTACAGTTTAGGTTAATTTCTTCTCCTTAGTTGTTTGAAATAATAAATAAAGCCACAATCCTAAAAGTAAGAAATTAGTTAATCAGTCACTATTACCTGATTCTCATAAAGAAATTTAGCTTTGTTCAACTCTGAATAGAGAAGCATCTATGACTAAAGACCGTACACATATTTAGGTGTAAATAGTATGCTTGGTATATAAAAGTAGCTATAGCCTCTTAGATATGAAAGGCAAAAGTTCAGATATTCCAGCTGTATGATATATTTAAGAAAAATTCTGAGTAGCCAGAAAATTTTAGTTGCATCTTGGAAAATATTTTTGAGATTGAGAGAGTTATGATGCTAACGGAGATTTAATGTATTTCAAAGACTACATGGAAAACAGAGATGAAGGGAAGAACCAAAACTGTAATTTGGATTTTCTACATAGAAATGAATGGCCTTGAGAGACCAAATCTCTCACCTCTCCTTCCTTTTGGAGTTAATCAACTTGCACTCCAACTTTGTATCAGAACCTGAGGACCAACAAGCAAGTGCCATTTCAGATTTTGCTGTGGTATTTTCTAGTAGCTGTAGAAGTTAAAAGAACTCAAATTCAAGTACTCCAAGATAGAATCCCAGGATTGCTCAATGGCAGGAACCCTGACATCATGCCAGTGTATGTGTACCCTGGGAGCATATGTTTCCCCTCTGCATGGGCACAGAGGGGAAAAAGGAATTTACAGGGAAAGGAACTAAGATTCCCTTCAAAGACCCCAGGTCTGAGCTGCAGTGGTTGTATCAAGTATAACCATTTAGTTCTGTCTAGCTGGGTGAGGGGAGAGGGGGGAGGTGGTGGTGAAGAAAAAAAGGACATGAGAAAATGAGAAAAAATTGAAGGATTTTAATTATTTTTAAAAGAAAAAAAGGATAGGGATATCCCCCCCCTCCTCTCTCTTTCTCTCTTTTTCTTCTTTCTTTCTTTCTTTCTTTCTTTCTTTCTTTCTTTCTTTCTTTCTTTCTTTCTTTCTTTCTTTCTTTCTTTCTTTCTTTCTTTCTTTCTTTCTTTCTTTCTTTCTTTCTTTCTTTCTTTCTTTCTTTCTTGCATGTTAGAATATCTTTTTGACAAGATCAGACATAGAGAGCCAGAAACTTCAAAGTGAAAATGTGGGAATAGTGGGAAAACCTTTTGTGTACAATCACACACACACACAAATTAACCTGAAGGGACTTTAAGATTCTGCTGCTGTATGTAACATTTCACTATATTCAGTATATTCAGAAATGTCATTATCATGTTAATACAAAGAACATTTGTTTTAGCAGTAATTTGCAATTATGTCATATTAGCATCAATTTCACTAATAATGCTATGAAAAGTTGACTTTTGATTACATTACTGTATTGCATAAATTTTTAAACTACATATAAAAGTCAGTGTGTTAGAATGTAAAATTATGACTGCAATTATTTCATACAGTAAGCAAGAGATTTTAGAGAAATATGGGTATTTTGTAGTTTCTCTGATCCTTTTTTCCATTCTTTTCTCCTACAAACACCATTTTATTTTCTTTTGTTTTCCCTTGTGAGTGTATGAGTATTTATACCATAGAGAAGCTAATAATATATTGGAAATAATATCTGTCTATCTTTTATAGTATTATTATTATTTATTTATATTGACACAAAAAATACAAATTGTTATCCTCAGGTGCCGGTGGGGTGGGAAGGGCAAAGGATGACAACAACAATGTGAGAAAATGTATATCTTGAAAGAAGAGGTGTGAACCTCCATTTTGACCCATGGTCCCTTTTGTCAGCCCTCTTACTGGTCCTCCCAAACTGATTCCAGTTACATACTTGCAATCCAGCAACACATAATTGGCCACACAGCTGTACTCTCATTCCAAAACAAGGATGCATCCATGTCGTGAAAATGTGTAAGCTAACAAAAGCATCTTGATTAATTGTTGCCATTCCACAGTATAATATATGTTTTTCCAAGATCTAGAAATATGTTTTCAATTAGTATGAGTTTGTTGTTTGTTTTTTTTTGTTGCTGTTGTTTGTTTTTTTGTTTGTTTTTTTTTGTTTGTTTTTTGTTTTAAATCTTAGGTTTTCTGAAATAGCACAGTATAAATCTAGTATGAAACTGAAAAATAAGATTTTGGAACTAGTATTTTGTTCTGAAAGTAAACTTAAAATGTATTTTGTAAAGAAACTTCCAAAAACAATATTAAAAATCTTTCATCAGAAACCTTAGAAATTTACTTTCATCTTCAGAATTTTTTTTTTTTTTTTTTTTTTTTTTTTAGTAAAATTGCAATGCCTTATCATTGTATTTTAATTACCTGTAAGAACATTACTTTAGTTTTTTGTTACCAATGGATTCTTCTTCTGGGCTGTAAATTTTAAACCTTATCTAAATATTAAAAAAACCATCAATACTTCACCAAGCCAAAGACAGCTGAAATCACAATAGGGTGCTTCCAAAGATTTGAAGATATGTTAAGGATATATCACCTTGGTATTCCAGCTTTATTTATTTATTTATACGTGTGATCAACTCAATTACTGTAGTTTTTCTACAAAACCATCAAGCATCTTTAGATGGAACTAGCTAGTTCGAATGACTTTTAACTTATTTCAGGCATAGCCCGGTTCCTCGTTCTTCCTGTTCACACATCCCAACACCTCCAGTAGCTCCTACAATTCACACCCTGTACATCAGGACATTAGCCGTGATGCTGAATCAACTTTTTTGCAGGAGGCAGTTGGGGTTTTGTTTCCGTATCAGTGGTGGAATAATAGCTACTGCAAAGAATTCCTTAATGGAAATGTGTCCTTCAAAATGTCTGTGGTGTCCTCTTGTCCTCAATAACAGTGATTCTAAATGCGTCCTGGCCAAAGGCAGGTCCTATCTCCTGTTAAACTCACTCTTAATTTCTGCTGTCAACTGGTGGTGAGACTGCCTTAGGCAAAAGTGTGATCCCTACACCAGAGCAGAGCTGATATTTATTCTGGTGTGAGAAAATTTTGCTTTATTCTTTCAAAAAAAAGAACAACAACAAAAAGAAAAATTAGTGCAAAACCTTACATTACTTTATATCACCAGTTTTACAACATGCAAGTCCTTAATGTTGAGACAAGGGGCTTTGTGAGCTAAAAAAATCCAAGTATCATCTTAGAGTTTTGAACTTTGTGCAAGCTTTCCACCTAAATATTTTAAACATTATTTAAGCATAATTTTTAATGTAATCCTTAATTGCTGTTAAAAAGTCTATAACATCATGCAGTATAAATTTTGCACTGGACATATAAGGTGTCCATTTAATAGATAATAATAATGACATATTAAACTCTTTTTCCAAAAGTCTTGTGCTTTAATATCCTTCTAATCACCTGTCCATCTCCTCTTTTTCTCTCCAACAAATAAATAAATAGAGAGCCCAGATTCTGCTTGGAATAATGTCTCATTTCACCAAGCACACAGATGAATAGATATGTAATGAAGTACTATTTTTTCCTCAGAAAATGAAGAAAATCCAATGAACGGAAAATTGGGGTTACTGTGTGTGCATTGCAAAGTAATAGTTATTTGAGTATTGAATCCGCCAAAAGGAAAATTTGAAAATGATGAAGTGCATTCAGACAAGAAACTAGAAAGCTGGGAAAGGTGAAAAGGGGAAGCTGGCAGACTTGTGCTATGCTGATAGCAAGTGTAATAGCAAAAAATGATTGCTTTGTTTCCCAGGATGGGGACGACAAGCTGAAGATGTGGCTGCTGTTTGTCTTACAAGACAAAAAAAATCTTCATTTCCTCTCAGCAGGGACAGAATGTGTTGCTCCAAGGGTGATTTAACCTTGAGAAGGGTAAACAGTTCAGCAAAGGTTCACCTGAAAATGTTGTGAGACAAACAAAGCTGAAACCTGGCTGGAACCAAATGAGCAATTCAATATCTGACGTATCCTCAAGATACATTCTCTTAGGCAGGGAACTGCTCTGGATTTGGTGACTCAGTCACTGAGCTTTTCCTTTTTCCTCCATTCGCAATGACAGTACTGTTATACTGTGGCTCTGAATTGAGTTGATTCTCATTCATTGCCTGGCTGTCAAAAAATTTCGATAGAATATGTGCAGCTATTTACATCTTTTCATTGTGAGTATACCCAATGGTTACAGTACACCCTCGAGCCTGAAATAAGCAAATGGATAGTGCTTTCCTAACTCAGAAGTGAGAGTAGAAAACTCCTAAATAACTGTAAGTGCTTCAAGAAATGTTTATGCTTTTTCCATTAAATGATCAGTGGATAAAATCTGTAAGCATCCTGAAATAAAGAATCTAGTCTTATTTGGTTTCTTTCTTCTAAGTGAACCACTAAACTAAAAAATCATATTTTTTTTTTCTGTTTCTCCAGAAATGCATACATACGGTTTTCATTATTAAGAAAAAATATAATAAAAGGACTAAGCTTTATTTTTAAAAAGAAATTTTTTTTTTTTTTTTTTTTTTTTTTTTTTTTTTTCTTTTTCCCGAGGCTGGACTGAACATGGGAGAATTTGTCTTATTACCCTGAGTCAGACTTCTGTCCTCTGGGGAGAAAAACAAAACACATTTTATTTGAGTAATTAGGCAAAAACATCAAGCCAGAATATTAATCAGAGAACTGCTTTAAAAAAAAATACCCAAAACAAAAACCAAAACAAACTTGAAGACATAGAAGTAATTTGGTAGAAATAGCTACAGTAGTTGCTTATTTAAATTAGGCACCCTCCTTTCTCCTTTGAGGAATGTGCTATATAAATAGAAAGTACTTTGAGGTATACTTATTAAATAACTAAATGTACATTCTTTGCTTTTGTGTAATAACAAATGTACCCATTATTAAACACAGCATGCTGCCATATACTAGAAATTCCCACTCAAAACAACAGAGAGAAATAAACCCCTGTAGTGGGTGAGTCACTCCTGTTGTGTGGAACATCTGTCTCTTGGTGGGACAAATTACTCCCTGAGGGGGGCTGTAATTCCTATACCATTAAGGATAAAAGGCCTTTATGTGAACAACTTGGATTAGAGGATTAACTCAGACAGATAAAACCAGATAAGATTATGACTTCTCATGATATGCAGCTATGGGCAGTGCCCAACAAGAATTTCAGATTAATCGATTTTTTAGAAGTCCAGTTGAAGATTGTATAAGAACATGATCATAATTTGCCTGCAGTGTGTCTTCAAGATGCTTTTACAAAATCACCAGGTATTTTGCAAAAAGTATATTCAGTGGCATAAGTACCTGTGTATCTTCATTAGGTACTACCAAGTGATGATCTTTCACAACTACAGTTTTGTAATTTTTTCACATGGCTACTGCTGAAACGTTAAAAGCAGCCACTGTATGTCTAGCAAAGTTTTACAATCTTTCTGACTCACAGAAACATAAAGACAGAAGGAACATTTCCTTGGGTCTCAAATATTGGGGTAGAATCAGGACATTTCCTGGTTTACCCAGATCTATCTGGACCTTTTATATATTACTTACCTGTCCTCACTGCTCAATGCAAATCTTACCTACAATTTAATGCTATGAGTTATATTTCAATTATTCCATGTTCATTACTAAGTAAAGAAGTTAAACAAAGTCTTGATATAAATCCCATGTAAGTCACTGAAGACATAATTCCTGGTGTCAAATCATATGCGATTTGGATCAAAGCAGAAGAAACAGGTTAACACTATCCCTGATGTAATGCACTGACACACAAACTTTTAAGAGGTAATAATGCCATGTAAGCATCCTTTGTTTTTTGTCCTTTTTCCAGTCTTCAGTCCACGTTACACACTGTTTACATCCAAGACTATTTAAATTAAATTTTTATTTTCAATAATTTTCATTGCCAAGAATGTTTTTATTAGCCTTAAATATTTTAAGGGCAGTTAAACTGCAGCTTTAATGAAAGGTATTACAGTTCTGCAGAGCCCTAAGATGCACAACAGTTAAAAGAATAATTAAAACTAAAACATGGCATGGAAATTGTGATTTAAAATTTAATAAACTGACTTATCACCCCAAAATACCTGAATATGAGTTCTGGGAATTTTTGTAATTTATGAAATTGAAACTCTGTCGTCTTTGCAAGTCATAAAACCAGTGTTTGTGAGGCAGGATCATGGTGATGGTTGAAATAACGTAGACTTTATTAGACTTTGTGCAGCGTTTCATTTTAAAATTTCCTAGTTCCATGTTTTCTGCTTAAGCTGCCTAATGAAATATCCGGAGTACTGATTTTTTCCAGAGCTTCTGTAGATCATAGAATTGTTTTGGCTGGAAAAGAACTTTAAGACCATCAAGTCCAATCATAAACCTAAGACTGCCATGTCTACCACTAAACCATGTCCCTAATCACCACATCTACATGTCTTTTAAATACCTCCAGGTATAGTGACTCCACCACATCCCTGGGCAGCCTGTTCCAATTCTTGATAAGCCTTTCAGCAAAGAAATCTTTCCTAATTTCTAGTCTAAACCTCCCCTGACACAACTTGAGACCATTTTCTCTTGTTCTATTGCTTGTTACTTGGGAGAAGAGACCTACACTCACCTCTCTACAACCTCCTTTCAGGGAGTTGTAGAGAGCGAGGTCTCCTCTGAACCTCCTTTTTCTCCAGGCTAAACAACCCCAGTTCCCCCAGCCTCTCGTCATCACACTTGTGCCCCAGAGCCTTTACCAGAGCTGTTGTCCTTCTCTGCATATGCTCCAGCACTTCAATGTCTTTCTTGTAGTGAGAGGCCCAAAACTGAAACCAGTACTCGAGGTGTAGACTCATCAGTGCCCAGTACAAGGGGATGATCACTTTCCTGGTCCTGCTGGCCACATTGTTTCTGATACAAGCCAGGATGCTATTGACCTTCTTGGCCACCTGTTCACACTGCTGGCTCATATTCAGCCAGCTGCCAACCAGCACCCCCAGGTCCTTTTCTGCCTGGCATCTCTATAGCCACTCTTCCCCAAGCCTGTAGCTTTGCCTGGGGTTGTTGTGATCCAAGTGCAGGACCTGGCATTTGGCCTTTTTGAAGCTCATAGAATTGGCTTCAGCCCATCAATCCAGCCTGTCCAGGTTCCTCTGTAAATCCTTCCTACCCTCAAGCAGATCAACACTCCCACCCATCTTGGTGTCATTTACAAACTTACTGAGGCTACACTCAATCCCCTCGTCCAGATCATTGATAAAGATATTGAACAGAGCTGGCCTCAAAATGGAGTCCTGGGGATTCAGATGGCCACCAACTGAATTTAACTCCATTCACCACAACTCTCCACCCAGCCAGTTTTTTAACTCAGCAAAGAGTACACCCATCCAAGCCATGAGTAGTCAGTTTAAGTAAGAGAATTCCGTGGGGAACAGTGGTCTATCTTGGAATTGTCATTGAATCATTTTTTTGCTTCTAGAAAGAAAGAAATTGGTTTGGATAAAACAAGTAGATGCTAGTTAAACTCAACTGCCTTTTCCATGAAGGGCTGGTCCAGATGATCCTTTGAGTTCACTTCCAACCTTGGCTGTTCCATGATTCTGTGATTAAAAATGCAGTTTCTAACAATAAAAGTCATCCTATCAGCCAACAGCTGCTTCTTTACCAATACTGTTTACCTTTAGTCTCACACATTATCCCCTGTCATCTGAGTTACAGCAATTTAATTTATACTGAAATCTCTTGAGGTCTAGGATTATCTACCTTCATGTTTGTAGAAGGACTATTATGTTGGTGTAGATACTATCTGAAGGACATACTGAATCTGTATAGATACAAACTTGTGTGCTAATATTAAAAAACTGAAACAACTATTCCCTACTTGCAGGTTTTTTATGGTTTTACAAGTCATAGAGTGAAGTCCTAAGAGACAAACTGATCCTGCAAGATCTTTGAATAACTTTGCTGTTTCAAGAAATTTAACTTGTTTGAATGATTCCTCATATAATAAAATAAATATATTGTTTGTTGGGTACTTGTTGGAAGAAAATTCAACACAGTTAGTTAGGATTTCACCTTATTCCTCACAAGTAAACAAAAATCAAGAATCCTATGGTTTACATCAGTCTTTGTCACAAGGAATACTTTTAATTCAAATAAAGAGCTCCTATAAAATTATTTATTCCTGCCATACTTGCTGTGGCCAGCAGGTTGAGGGAGGTAATTCTGCCCTTCTACTCCATTCTCATGAGACTCTACCTGGAGTACTACAGCCAGCTCTGGATCCCCCAGTATAAGAAAGACAGGGACCTACTGGAGCAAGTCCAAAGGAGGCCATGAGGATGACGCGAGGGCTGGAGCACCTCTGCTGTGAGGACAGGCTGGGAGAGTTGGGGCTGTTCAGCCTGGAGAAGAGAAGGCTCCAGGGAGACCTTCTAACAGCTTTCCAGTACCTGAAAGGGCTCCAAGAAGGCTGGGGAGGGACTTTTGACAAGGGCAAGGAGTGATAGGACAAAGGATGTCTGAAAGAAGCGAGATTGAGATGAGAGGTGAGGAAGAAATTCCTTCCTGTGAGGGTGGTGAGACACTGGAACAAGTTGCCCAGCGAAGCTGTGGCTGCTCCTCCCTGGAAGTGTTTAAGGCCAGGTTGGATGAGGCTTTGAGCAACCTGGTCTGGTGGAAGGTGTCCCTGCTCATGGCAGGGGTTTTGGAACTGGGTGATCTTTAAGATCCCTTCCAATCCAATCCAAACCATTCTAAGAATATTTAGAAGCTTTTTATTTATTTTTTTATTTGTTTATTTATTTTCCCTAGCAAATCAGATTAGAAGGTTAAATATCTTAAAGCTGCTGGTGAAAAGGAAATTCTCAGGGGAAGTCTGCGTTATGGAAATACTGAATCATAACCATTTCCTTGGTCTTGGTGGTTTTTTATTTCTTCACAAGCAACTACATTGCTCTGTTATTTGTTATTGGTGAAGGAAGGTGTGCACAAGCTGTTTTTGAGCATCCACTTCCCAGAAAGCCAGTATGCGAGAGTCTGTGAAAACCCCTGGTTGGGACCTAACTTTTAAAGAACCAATAGGCCACCCAAACTAAGGCAGATTGTTAGAAGCTACTGTATCTGATGGCCCAATAGAGGTAAAGTTGCTGCAGCTCCATGTCCCCACTTCCAGTCAGGAGTACAACTGAGTGTGATCATCTCAAAGATCTCATAGCTTCAGCTTCTCAGCCTCAGTGTATTTTATCTTCTTCAATTTAGCAAAGTAGTTACAGCTCAGTGAAGTAAAACACAAAGTAGTTATTAGTTTTGTTTGGTTTTTAAAAATTTAGTCCTTCTGTGCATCATTTTTCAGAGTTTGTGCTCTATTATTATTATTACTGCCTTGCTTGAGACAAGTTTGTGGCACTTTAATTATTATCCATTATCCTGTTCAATAAAAGTCACATAAGAACTTCTTTCATATTTCAGCATGATTTGTAGTCTTTGCCCATGGTAAAGCATAATGAAGTTACAATAAATTTGAAAACCAGACATGAGAAATCTGTGGCTTTGAATGGAAATAAACTGCAGATATGTATGGTGACAGGTGTTGTGTGCTGCCACTGAAGAGACAGTAGATTTCATAAAGAAGAATAAAGAGCTGACTGTTGAGTACCTCTTTTGAATTATGAAGCAAATGCATAACTATTAGAGAAAAAACACAATGAAAAGTAAAATTAGAACAAAATGTCTCAGATTTGGAAAAGCTTGATTTTTTACAGACATTTGGAAACTATGTTCACATTTTATAATTTGTGTATTTTATGAAAAAAGACATTTGAATTCTTGGAAAAAAACCTTCTCTGTTCTCTCTAACACGCATAGGTTGCTAGAAGGAACTTAAAAAATTGTGACTGTACATAGCATTATATTCAACTAATTATTCTGCTGGTACGTCAACCAGAGAACAGATGAGATCTTTTCCAATTGTGAAAGAAATATCTGATTTACAGATTTCTTACTTGTGCATTGGCATGGTAAGGAGAAAACACCCTTCATTGGTGATTTCTCTTTTGCTTACCTAATGTAAAAGTTTAATGTAAGGTGATTAAATCAGGACATCAAAGGAAATTTAGCAAAGCCTTTTTTTCTCTGCAGTGAAAGCAGAATAAATAGCTGCACCATTAAAGCAGAAAGAGCAGTAGGCAGTGAGACACTGGCAAGGTAACATAGCTTATCAGTGAAACACACTGGCTTTAGCTGAGCAAATCTCCTATTTCCCTCCAGGGGGAAGGGGAAGAAAAGTAAGGCTGATGGGAGGGTTGATAGATAAGGATCTATTTCATCTCCCCCAGAAGGACATCCTGCCCCTACTAAACTTTTCCTATCTCCTTGTTCTCTTTGTTCCCTATCTTTGGCTTTTTTTTTTTTTTTCCTTTTTTTTTTTTTTAATTCTCATAGATTTTTAGAACAGTTCTATGTGATGTATTAAGAACTGTTTTGTGCTGTGTTTATTTTTTTCCTGTAACCTATACCAACTTATGTCTGTTTTCTCTGCAAAATACCCCTTGATTGCTTAAAGAAAAAAGGCCACTTCACAAAGCCTGAGTAATTAAGAAAAGGGGAAAAATAGCCTACAGAAACTGTCTGTCAATGTTCAAGATCACAGCTGGTAACAGTGGTGAAAACTACCACCTGCCATCCTCCATCACTCTTAAAAAATACATCAGCCCCTTGGGCCTCTGAACAGTTATGAATACAAAGATTAATTAGCTTTTGAACTCAGAAGTCCAATTTCTTAGATTGGATTTAGGTTTCCTATTAAAGGCTTTGGTGAGTGAAGTGTACCTAGCTACTGTGTACTTAAATTATTTCCCTCACTGTGGTTTTTTTTGAGCATCTCTTCCATCAGGTTACGCAATCCACCTCACTTTACAGATTGAGAATGGAACCAAGTTAATTAATTACTCATCTAGAAATACAGAGAGGCTACAGAGAGGTGGGAAGTGAAACTTTTTTTTTTTTTAAACAGCATCATTTACTCAAGCTTTTAAAAATTGGAATTTCTGCTTTAGTGGAGCAAGAGTTTTGATTCCATTTCACATTAAATCAGAACCAAAAGTACTATAATGGTGTGCTAAAAAGTTGTAATGAGGGAAAGTGAAACTGTCCTTTTTCAAAGTTTTTATCTGAAATTATATTAAAAATAGACATAGCCTATACTTCTACCAAGTTTCCAACCCATTCCTGTTTGACAATTCCTTCCAATGAAAAGTTTGTTTATTGTACCCACCTAACTTATTTTAATGATGATGTAAAATGATTGTTTCTATCTTTTCCTTATTCTATCTCACTGTAAACTCGAAGATGCTTAAATGAAATTTTCCATGAAGTAGTCATTGAATCAAACAACCAGCAATTATCCAAGCCTTGACTTAATAGTAGGAGAGGCAATAGCAGACTTTGTTCACCACTGATTAATTAGAAAGATTAATCTGAAGGCAGTCTTTTTGGTTTCAAGAGCTTTCCAGTATCAGGCTAGGGAGATGGAATTACTCTCAACTCTTGATCAAGACATCTGGAAATCGTTATTATCTGTGCCAGATATCTACGTATCCTATATTTCAGCAAAATATATCAGATGCCTTTTGGTTGGTTTCCTGTTGTCCAAAGCACCCTTTGTGCATTACAGACCCAAAGAAATCACAATCCTTGACCAAAAAATTATAAATAAGTTTGAAGCCTTATACCTGGTTGTATTATGAACTTCAGATTGAAAAGACAGAAATAAACAACATGGTATTTTTCCATTTTGGATTTTTCCTAGAAAATGTAATACCTGGATTTTTAACTATTCAGACTTTTATGGAATTGAACAGAGTTATTGGAGTAAAGAGAATGATTCACCTGAATGGACATACCATGTGTTTTTCAGTGGAAAAAAAAAAAAAAAATCCATAGAAGAAAGGAGATACTGAAACCTAGGTATCACCTCTTCCATATTTTTATACTTGTTATCAGGTTTTAAAATCTGTCTTAAGTCATGTTGATATGGAGGAAATAAATAAGAACCACCCTACCAAGAATATGACATAAAGTAGTTCCAAGTATGGGTTCAAAACATTTAGATGTAGAACATATATATCTTGTAGACATAAGTGCGTGCCTTGTTCAGCTATAGGTGTTCTCCCATAACATTTCCAACTCAGAAATGGACTGAGCTTGTTCAGTGTGCTTACTGGCAGGGCAAGCTGGTATTTTCCTAGTCAGATCTTTGATCCTTTCAAAAGAGAAGAGAGCCTTGAGTTTTAGCTGATACTTATTTCTAAACCTTTTGCTACTAAAGCAGTGTGTATGCTAAAGTGTTACAAATGCTCAATAATATTGAAGTAATATGAAGTTTCAGAAGCTGTTCTTGATTCATGCTGTATAAAAACTGTCAGTCATGCATGGCTGTTGTAACAGGGTTTAAAGCATAAGGAGCTGAGGAATACATGTGTAATTTTTGTGTCCACTGTGTCTGCCAGGATTTAGAAGTGCCATGTTAAAAACCAACTACTCTCTTCCCCAAGGATGTGTATGTTGAATTATTAATAATACAAATTCTTCCCTGCACTATTATTTTATTTCAGTGCTTTTCCATAATTATCAGAGCTGAAAGAGCTCTGAAAGGGCACCGCCAGTTTTTTAAAGCTCAGCCATGCTGCTTTATAAACAAACAAAACATTATAAATGCAGTGAATACAAATTATGAGCAGTGTGTATTTACTGACACACAGATGAAAAATCTCTGTCTGGATATAATAGTATTGGTAGATATAAGCTACCATGCAATGAAATAAGATGATCTCAATCTTCAGTTCTTTAATAAAAATATATACTAAGGCATATTTTGAAGCACAGTTTTAAAAACACAGTATTCATTCATATATTAATTTAGAAAAAAATAAAGTCAAACTCCTATAAAATACTTGTAAAGTACACACAGTGTAGGTACTGGATAGTGAAGGTATCCATAGTGTAACTAAGAAATACATTCTGGGATGATCTGTAAACCTGCATTGATTTTCCTCCCTTCTCTTAACTACCTTCTCCTCCATTTACCACAGGAATTGAAAAGGCATTTAAGCTAGAAAGAACTTCTCCAGGTTGCTCAGTTTATCTGTCAGCTTAGTGTATTTAACATTTCTTTCCTTACTTAAACTGAGATGAACCTGATGGACAAACTATAGCCACACATTCATGATTTCAGCCGTTTATATACCTATGAGAGTAAGAACAAATGTTAAAAAGACTGAAATGGCACAAAAGAAGCTTGTGATGACTTGGTTAGCAGGGACACACTAGTCATTGACATTTCACAGTAGCATTAACCTGAAATATCAGGTACCATCTTCCCTTCACACCTAGCTCAGCATCAAGTGTTATCCACTTGCTGCTCACTTGATCAGGTAGCTCATTTTCTCATTAACATAGCCACATTTTATGTGTTCTACATTTTTCACTATGTTTTTCACTATGCATAAAGGGGATGTAAAAATAACAATAAAATACTAAGCACTTGGATTATACTGATTTTTTTATCTTCACAACCACAATGAATCAATATATCCTTAAAGTAACTTGGTGGTTTAATTATAATTCCTTGGATAAAAAGAAAATTAAACCATTGATAAATGACACAAATTCCCTTGCACAAAGCTTGTCAAAACTGGGTGCACTCAGCCCTTCCTCAGCTTCAATGCTGTTGATGGTCATGCAAACATCGTCTTCCTCCCAGCACTGTCGTTCCAAGAGCACCATGGGCAGGAGTGCAGTCAGGGTATGTAGAATATACATAAGTGGATGAACCATTTTGGTATTTTAACTATGCTGTTTACAATTTCCACCCTCAGATCCAAATCATCCATCAAACATTTTTTTTTTTTTTTAGTTCTTTCAGGCACTCAGTTTTTGGAAATACAAATCTCACTGGGACAGGAAAAAAATTCTGGAATCATGGGTACATTTTAGTTTTGTTTTCTGTGTGTTACAACAATCATAACTCAGTGACACTCTAGTGAAAGACATATGCATCTAACCACAGTGTCTGTGGAAAACAAATTAAAAACTAAATAAACCACAGATTGAAACAGGAATAAAACAGATTTGGAAAGCAGAAAGGAACGTTGATGAATTGCATGCAGCTTTTCCTTCATAAAACTGAGTGCTGTGTTTGAATCCTGGCCAAACATGGTCTTTGATGTGTGGATCCTCATGCCTTAAGATCACGGAATGACAGAATCAAGGTTGGAAAAGAACTCTAAGATCATCCAGTCCAAATGTCAACTCCTCACCTCCATGCAAGATCATGTGTTGTTTTTTAAAAACTCCAAGTATGTATCTGTTTACTAATACACATTCTTCAGTACAAAAAAAGGACAGGTATGGCGATGTTCTCAGTGACTTAAAGATCAGTAGGATATTTCTGTGGATTATTTTAATCCTCAGAATGTAAAAAGAAACAGTTCAATTTTAATCTAAATGAAAAAAATCTGTGGAAAGTATTTGGGTTGGTACTTGATTTGCACAAGATTTTCTTTAAAGAAAACTCTCAAAGTAAGTCTTCAATTTTTTCACCATTTTGTGTGATAAATGATTATTTGAAAACAAATCTGGACCTTTGTTCCACTGTTACTGAGTGGCAAAAGATCTTATTAGTGTTTTGTGAAGTTGCACTGCCTGGAACCACAGCATCCTGCTCCAATATTACAATACTATCATCTTCCTAGGACTCAGAAGAGGTTTTATTTGGTGGGGATAAGTTGATATTTTCAATAAATCATTCATTAAATAAAATGTTGGTCTATATCCAAAGTAATTTATGAATTCAGAATGAATTTGATATATAAATCATTACAGCACTGTGAAAAAAAATAATCACAACCAAACAAATACAAAAAAACAACTCTTCCAAAGTAATTTACAAAATGAGCCAGGTTCATTGTTTTATCCAGTAGCCTGCAGCATTGCAAGACTCCTACCTATGTTTTCTATCTTTAATAATTCAAAGTTATCTGAGGAGTATATCTGAGAAGAGAGGGCTGAAACCTGATTAAAAATGTGATTAATTTGAAGTGCTATAGTATCAGTTTGTGCAGACAAAATAATATTTAAGGATTGTGATTGACCACTGTATCATGCAAGCATACAACATGGGATCTGGAGAAAATGAAGAACCATTCTGCTCATCCATTTCTGGTGCCTCCCCATTAATTTTGTGCTCTCTGGCCCTGGTGTTGTGTTGCCTGGTGCCACACTGATGTCTTTGTTCATAGTGTTATTTAGGCAATACTCACGCTGGGCACAGATCATTCAGTTCCCCTGTGTGTAGCGTTGCAGTGTAGACCTGGATCGTGGTGAGGGCAAGTGACCTCTGCAGTGATCTGTAGTAATTGACTTGACTGGATTGCAGAAAGGTTGTCATCTTCTGATCTTGTCATGTAAGATGATGCTGACATCTTTTTAATGTTGTATGTCACTATTAATTCATTCATCAACAGTAAAATTTTACTGGTCTGTCACAGCAATGACACTGATCAAGTTTTCTCTCAAAGACCATTAAAACACAACCCTTTTCCACAAAATTTCTTCACATTACTGATGACCTTCTGATCATAGCTTTGAGTTATAGCAAGAGGTGTGATCCTAACAGTCTCAGTTTACTTTGCTCTCTCACCTTCAGGATTTTTCATCACTGAAATGTTTTGCTCTATTAGCAGTGAAGGCCACTATTTTCAGCTTTGTTTATTCTCAGCTTTGTTCTTCCCTTTTTCTAGGGGCAGGACTTCTGTAAGGCAAAACAGAGTGGTCAAGGATACATTATATATAACATTACAATTAAAGACTTTATATTATAAAAGTCAGAAAAAAAAGGTTTTGAAATTATGAATTTAAAATAAGCCATCTTACTGTGTCAGCACAGGCTGCAAACAATGGCATTCAAAATTGAAAATGTCATTAAAGAGAAATGTTAGAATAAAATGTTTCGATTTAGACAATGTTGCGTAGTCTTTTTAACAGAAAACTGTTCTTCTGAAACGTTTCAACAACTTTTAACTCAATTTTTCAAATAGTTCTCTGACCAGAAAAAAAACCCAACCCAAAAACCACAACCCCCCCACAAAAATGACCCTCTGAAAAATGCAAATTGTCCTTATTGAAAAAGAAAAAAAAAATATTTCCATGCACTTGGGCCCAACTCTTCTGTCCTTTTATAAAGGAATAGTTTGTTCTGCTTAAAAACCAAACCAAAACAAAAAAACCCAAACAAACCAAAAACATTTGCAGGGTAAATTATTACTCTTTGTATAAAAAGATGACACAGGATAGTCCTGTGAGAAGAGTAAATGCAGTGAAGCACAAAATATTAAAAGCTTCACATTTGTTTCATAAAAATACAGGCTAATATGCTGTTAAGAGAGCAGATACTAATGAAACAAATTTAATAATGTGACATTCTGTTTTAAAAGGTAAATAAGAAAAAAAAAAAAAAAAAGAACTATATACCTATTATTTGTAGCCCAGTTATAAATGAACCACTCTCCTGTGTTTCCAGTGCTATAAATTTCAACCTTAATAATTTTGTTCCAAAATTCTTTGCCTTGAGAAAAGATCATAGTGACTGAAGGATTTTTATTAAGTGCATGCAAAGTATTAACATGTTGGTCATACCATTGCTCCTTGGCCACACCAACCCTTCAAGTAATTGATGGATTTTCAGTATTCTGCTTTACAAAGGGAAGTCTAAGTCCATCAGCAAATAAAAATAAAAGTGAGATATAGAAATATGAGGACTGATTTCCACCAAAGGTTTTATCTAGTAGAAGGGGTATTTTGTGTGGAGATGCCTTTACTGAAAGCTTTCAGGCAGTTCAGCATCTTCATAGTGGCAGGGCAGAGGCATCTGACAGCACAGCAAAGCACTCCTGACATATATGATGTGTTTTAATGAATATGATGAGAGAGATAAACTGAATAGGATGCAATCAGAAGGGAGCCATGCCTGAAGCCTTTTTTGATATTTCAATTTGTATGTTCAATTTATATTTTGAAAAAAAAAAAAGAAAAAAAAAAAAAGAAAAGATTGCCCGTCTCTACTCCATCATCTCTTGGCTCTGATCTGTAATAATCTGCTAAAATAACAAAGAAGTATTATTTTTGATATTTTTTCAGGGTGGGAGGAGTAGGGGTTCAATGACTGTGCATTTGAGAAGGAGCTCAGGAGCTCTGCAAAGCAGTATTAGAATATTTCACACTGCACAGAGGAGCACATGGCAGGGAGCTGAGCTGGCCCATCCAAGCACTGTAGCTCAGACATCAGCTTAATTCCAGAAGTGGTAAAGTCACTGTCATGAGCTTACTAGTAGGATTTAGTCGCATGTGGATTTTCTCATAGTGCTTCTGAACTGGGTTTGGATTCCCTTGAGGGACCTCAGATATCCTTGCTACATGCTATTCAATATCTTCAATCCTAGAGTGATTGTGTACCAAGGATTGGGATATATACTTTAGGTGGTTAAATCCTCCAGGGATATCCTGTATAGGAAACAACCTTTTTCCCTAGGTATGATGCAAAGGACTCCTTCAAACTTCTTAATTTGCAACCCTTTTTTCCATTATCATCCTCTTCTGCCACCCTGATGAGTTGTTTGGGTTTTTTTCATGTACTCTATGTATGTCTCATTTCCATTTTGATTTTTATAATCCCTCTATCTCCAGAGATGAGTGCCTCTGAAGCTGGCTGAGGTCTGAAATATGATTGTAGTCCACAAAAAAGTATCCCTATTTTTTTCTGTATGACGAATCATATATGCAGTTTGATGGATGTTGAATATATTGTTCTCAATATCTCCAAAACCTTATCAAACCTTACAAAACAAAATTTCAAGTATCATTGTGATTAACATATATTAAAATGCTTGGTTTTGAAAATCCTTTGCAGAGTTTTTGTGGAAAGGATCTTTTATTTCAGCATATTCTCAAATACTAACAACTTTAGTAGTTCCCAGCATGACTTGCTATCTTGGTTTAAATTTTCTTTTAATCTGCGTTACCTGCTTTTCCATAAAACAACACAGAATCCCTTCAAGTACAGCAAAAACATTAATACATCACTTAATATGAGCTAGATGTGGTGTTCTCTCAGAAATATTTCTTAGCATCTCCTGAGGTTTTCAGATGAGAAATTATTGCTAAAGTACTTGAAAAATCAATATAAACACAAATAAATTGAAAGGCAAAGAGTGAATTGGGATGTGTTAATACCAAATGGACTAGAGAAACCATGATGTGTTGTAGTACACATTAGAAGTGTTAAACACCTTGAAAATGACTGTTCCCTCAAGAGAAAGTGTGAATGAAATTCCTTTAACCCTTAAATCCAAAGAGACTTAAATGTCAAATAACCATGCAAAGTATAAAGCAAGGCAAAATTAAAAGCTATAGGAAACCTTTAACATAAGCATATGAGCCTAATTTCTTCAATATTAAAGCAGGTCTTCTAAAATCGTTGTAATTTAACTTTCTTTAGAGTTAACCCTTGACAGTTAATGAAAATTAACAAACTGCATCTGGTTTTAAACTAACTAACATTCTGTGATCAAAACGAGATGCTTTCTTGACAGCCTCAGCCAAGGAATCAGGATAAATGCTAATTCTGTGATTTTAATATTTTAGTAACTTGGCTCTCTTATCAGTTTCCACTATACTGACCTTCTCATGAAAATGGACAGAAATTGACAAATTAGAACTAGAATTTAAAGTGTTGGCTGCCTTCTAAGAGGCATAAGTAAGTAAGAATGTTTCTTCTGCTATTTAAAAATTATTTGTCTGGAGAACTAATGAACAATATTGCTTTGGGTCTGTAAGGACACCTGCAAATTGTCCTGCTATTTTGCCAGTTTAATTTGCTTTGGTCTGACATCAGAAGTTGCTGCTACCATGCTGTCTTTCATCATTCCCATTAAAGCATTGATTGGCTTATTGTCTTCTTTAAACTTCCTTTTTTTCCAACATTTCATCCCAAAGTGCAGCAAATCCTAATGCCCCTATTAACACCCCTTAAGCATTGCACAGCTCTCATCAGGTCAGACACAGCCCCTTGCCCTATTCTCACTTACATTTCATGAAAGCCCTTTTGAGTCTCAGCTCTGTCAAGTTGGTTTTTATAGGAATTGCATTTTCTGTTTTTTCCACATTTTTTCCTCTTTTTTTTTTCCTTTTTTTTCCTTTTTCCTGTCCTTTAGAACATGAACTTCAAAGGGAGATTTCATTCCTCACAGCCATGAAAGATATGCTAGCTTCAGCTTTTAGAGAAGCAGTGAATAAACTAAAATACAAATTATCTTTACAAAAATATAATAAATGGTTTGTTAAACAAAATAATTTAATGGATAAGAGTGCCTTTTCATTATCCATTTGTATATAAAAATACTAACCTATCTGAAAAAAGTTTAGGAAAAAAGTAGAAGAGCATATTGGTGTTGTAGGATGTTTATAGATAAGATATTTTAGTCTGCCAAAGTCAATAAAATGTATTTGAAAAGCAAAAAGAGGGATGGAACTCTGTTTGGCTACAGGTTATCTGTATCTGTGATCTCCCTTCATGCTCCCTGTCCAGCTACTCTCCTTCTCTTCGTCTTCATTTTGGGTTCCCAGCAAGCCAACTCATTATGCAAACTTTAAATATGAAAAAGTGGAACTATTACACCCACAAGTGTCCTTTTGCAGTAGAAAGAAATCATTCACCCATGCTTTTTTCTAGTGTGTTAATTCCCATTACTATAATAAGTGCATTTTCCTATGAGAAATCACTATACCAAGAAACTAATGGTGTGTGACAGGTTTCTTATGCTGTCTTTCTCTGACAAGTTTGATAAAAATAAGAGATTCAGGACATTAACAACAGGATTCCTCATTCCAGAGATAGACTTGCAATAATTATTAATATTAATAAATAGTTTCAGTTTTAAGAATAAAATAGACTGTCCACATTCAGTGTGCATGGAAGAAGCCTGAAACACACAGAAGTGACAGAAAAAGCAGGTTTCTCATTACTATACATTTTTTTCATTTTAACCTTCACCAAACCTGACAGGATCTCTGTGAAATTCATAGTTAGACCATTGCAAGCTGTTCAGAATTGCAAATGTATACACTGGGCTTTCCAAAGCAATAACATACTAATCCAGTGATTAGTCCTGCTGTTATCATAGTATAGGTTGAAATTAAAAAAAACAAACAAAAAAAAAAACCCCAAACTTTCTCCTTTTCACAATGGTTTAGCTATCCTGCAGAACATAATATCACCAGCTGCTTTGTGTAGAGAATCAATATTCCTACCAGAGGTTATAAACTCTTTTCTTACTTGTTTGATGTCTTCAGTGCTTTAGTACACAATGCAGAGTAATAGCCAAATCTCAATCTCCTGAGTTGAAGGAGTTATGGTGTTCACCATTGACCAGTCTGTTAGACCCCTGGATCCCAGAACAGAGTCTGATTACTGGGTAATATGTATCACAAAGATATGGCTTATGGCCAGAGGAGATGCTTATGCACGTTGGTGCACCTATGTGCTTTTTTCTTTTAAGGGCATCAGAGGCAGTGAGCTCTGCTTCAGTGGTGTGCGATTTCCAGACCAGGCTGGCTTGCAGTCGTGCCCTTCATAGGCAGGTATCAGACATGCAGCTGTCTGCTGCCATTCAGGTAGACAAGTGAAAACACTCTGAAAGATAAACCTCAAAAAAAGGCTGGAGGGAAATTTAAAGCACAGGATTTTTTGGTTAAAAATAAAAATCTGTAGTAAGGTCCTTCTCACCCTGTAATACATTCATGCTTACTGTTAATGAAGTGTCAAGGTTGACTGTAGGATAATGTTTACAACACTTTCAAAAATCTAAACCCACAGTATAACATACTAATGGGAAAACCTTGATTGTGTGTTTCAGGGTTAATTATCCTAAGGGCTGAGAATAAAGATAGCATCCTCCAATCAATCACAGCTTTCCTGGATATGAACAAAACAGGAAGCATATCTGTAATGAAAGAGCAGGAGACTGGAGTAGGTTAAATGAAAACAATATATACTTTTTCTCCTCTTAAAAATGGTTCAGTGCATAAAAAGGGGCAAAAGCATAATAAATTTTAAAAAATGTTATGCAAATACAATACCAATGTCTTCAGTGGGGAGATAAATAACCAAATACGCTTTCTTTTTATTAAATGTTCAGTAAGTTACTGTGATTCTGCATTATAAAACAAGTGTCTGAGGTTTTCTGCAATTAGATTGAGAAAATTGAATGAAATAACATTTATCTTTTTTTTTATTGGAATAATTATTCCAAAATGGTGCATTATGTATATTTATCTACAGATCTTGAGAATGAAGTAGTGCGAACTATTCCTGCCCATAAATATGTGGGTAGTTGAAAGCTAAGAAGCCAACATACAAGGTTTTGTGTAATGATATTAAATAATGATAGAAAATATATCTATACAAAGTGGGATAGACCTTCAGATAAGGTTATCCATCTGATAGGCCACACAGTAAGCTGACTGCTGCATATACTGAATTGAGTCTGTTGTGTTTGAGCTAAGTGTTGTATTTACAAGGGCCCTGACTGCATTCCTCAACCTTCATTGGCCTGATCAGGCTCAACTGGGAATCCCACAGAGACACCCTCTGCCCATTGTTCAGGAGCTCCATTTAGGCTGAGCCCTGAGCTATGTTATATGTGTACCTGTCTTCAGCCCTGGTCTTTGCCAGTCCTGACTTGTAGACTTCGTTAGCCACCTCCCATTTGTGTGATGATGGTTAGGTTGTTGGTGAAACCTGTTCCTTGGCAGTTCTTCAGAGCCAGGCTTGGATCATTTTCATCAGGTACGCTGGGACTACACCCTTAGTGGTCAGGTTATGACTGATGCCTGGGTTGTGATCACTAACCATTCATGCCTTGCCCTTGTGGAGGAATTCCACTTTTGAAGCTTTATGACTATGTTCACAAATTTCACATTGAAATTAGGATTACTGCATTCTTAAAAGTAACAGATGAAGAAAAAGAGGTAGCAAGAAGCCTGGTTCCTGGGTAGGAAGTCTTGCTGCTACAAAGAAGAACTGTCTTCTGGAATTTGTGATTGACATCTCTGACTTTTTACTTAATAAGTCTGAAAATTTGATAGACTTCTGTCATTTTTACTTAGGAAAAAAATCTGTTTCAGTGTTTCTTGAAATACAGCTAAACTTTCCTGTATTTAACTTCATCATCTTTTGGAATCTTCCTAAGCTTTAATAGACTTAGTACCTTGTATTTATATCACATTGCTTCTGCATGAACAATGATTTTATGATGCATAATTAGTTATTAGGAAATAATCATAGAATCAACATGTAGGGCTTGCTTCTCAGAGTCCTAAATTGCTAAGATATGTAATATTGAGTACAAAGAAACAAATAAAGTTGATATTAAACACTTAAATGTGCCTGAAAAGAAACACACCCCAGCCCACCCCCCCCCCCCCACCATATATCCATGATTTTCAGGAAGGCATAATAAAGTATGAACTTATTTTCAGTATTTATTAGCTTGGCATACACAGTTACTTTGTGGCTTTGAGAGTGCTTTGGCACATCAAAAATCAAGGTGTTATTCCTTCATCAGATGTCATTTTATGGTTTTCAAATATCTGCTATTGAGGTTTTTGGGCGTTTTTTTTTGGTTTTTGGTTGTGTTTTTTGGAGGGTTTTTTTTTTTTTTTTTTTTTTTCCCCCCCACCCCATTTTGCTGTGTGGTGAGTTTCATATCCTTCCAGATATTCCTGATTGCTAGTGAAGTTTCATAGTAGTTTCTTGACCAGGGGTGGAAGTGGTCGAAGGTTTTCCTCTTTCCTGAGTAAAAGAGTGATGAGAAAGCCCTGTGATTTTTTTCCTAATTCTGTCAGTCATTTCCAGCTAAATTTGATAGTCTTTTCAGGGAAGGAAGAAGGTTGCAGGGAATAGGAGATGCAACAGAGGGATCAGATTTTGTCTACTATTTGGAGACCACATTCACTATTTGCACAGTCTAGTAATTAAAGGGGCTGAATCTGGCCAGGTGCTGTACTGTGGCTGATATCTGTATACATGTACCATAACAGAGACTCTCTGATTCAAAAAAATGTATAGATTTAGGGTAAGAGTTTCACTATATGACAAATATATATCACCCATAGTCTGCACAATGGTGAATCTGGGTCACTGCTCTCTCAGGAGATGGTACAGACATCACACAGGAAGAAGACACCAGCCTGGCCACTGCAGTTTACCTGCAATTCCTTTGCCAGACTAGTCATGCTCTAGAGATTAATGTCTGTTGTAGCACTATAGCTGGTATAGATCTATATCTTTTCATTCCTAAACAAACACATGCAAACAGGCATATCATCCTCCAAGGATGTTGTTACCTTCTTCATTTTGCTACTGTGACAAAGTACATCATCCTTCCTACCAAACCACCTATACAAGGGAGTATAGAATCATAGAATGGTTTAGGTTGAAAGGGACCTTTAAAAACTATTCAGTCCAACTCCCCTATCATGGGCAGGAGCATATTTCGTTAAATCAGGTTGCTCAAAGCCCCTTTTAACACTTCTAATAATGGGGCATCCACAATTTCTATGGGCAATGTGCCAGTATCTCATCACTCTCATCATAAAAAATTTCTTCCTTACATCCAATCTAAGTCTACTCTCTTTTAGTTCAAAATCATTGCTCCATGTCCTGTCATTACAGGTCTTGGTAAAAATCTTTCTCTGTTTTTTTTTAATGTCTCTTTTATATATTGGAAGGCTGCAATAAAGTCTCCCCGGAGCCTTCTCTTCTCCAGGCTGAACAATTCCAACTCTCTCAGCCTTTTTTCATGGGAGAGGTATTCCATCTGTCTCCTATGAAAAGGGTAAAAGAGAAGCAGGCCTTTGAGAGAAGAGACAAATGAGACACTGACAGGATCAGTTAAGTGGCTTCTCCAAAATTAAACCTCAAGAGGTGAGAATCCAAGTGCCCTCATTTCCCACTTTGGGAAGAAAAAAAAAAAAAAACAGTGTCACTTTGGCTGTCTGTTTCTTTTGGTGGTTTTGTTTTTTTGTTGTTTTTTTTTTCATGCTATTCTGAGTTGCACTGAATTATTCTGAGATATTAACTTACTTTTTGTGTCTTTTTTTATTAGCAAAGTTGGTTGGTTTTGTTTGTTTGTTTGTTTGCTTGTTTGCTTGTTTTTAAAAATTATCCTCGAATCTCTTATTGACTTGGCCAGGAGATTTTTAACTGTATCCAGATAAATTCTGTGGCACTTGCACAGATGGAAGACCCTCTTAAATTATATCTCATAAAATGCTGTTCATGCAAAGGCAGGAATGATTTAAATGAACACTTTGTTGTATCATTAACTGTTTTGACTGGAGCTGAGTAAAGTGTTTAACACCATCTCCCCCTCAATTAGCACTTCTCATACTTTCATTTTAAAAATGCATAATTTAGAAATTAAAGGAAGCTTCTAATATTTTAATATATATATATATTTCAAATGAAGAACATCTTAAGAAGTAAATTATCTGTTTTGTGAACACAACAGCAAACCCCTTAATTTCATTATTTTCCCTACTCTGTAAGCAACTATAACTATCTAATAGAAAGAGTGACATTTCCAGATATTGATTTGGTTTTGGGTTTTTTTTAATTGCAACATTCCAAGCAAGAATTGGCATTTTGACATACTGGTCAATAAGATGCTGTGTGATAATTCAAGAGATCCAGAAAATAAAATTTCTGCAAGTTTGACTACTGTTTGATGCTGGATTTTCTCTTTTCTAAAGTAAGAGCACCTGTTTTTAATAGAGACGTAAAGTTTGAGTACGAAACTCCCTTACCCACTCTTGCACCAGCAGAATCAAATGTTGAAATTCATGATGAGAAAGCAACATCAGTTATTGAAATGGGGTGCTTGCCAGCTACTAAGTCATGATCTTCTGAGGTCAAAGTGTGGGGAAAAATGGGAGCCTTGAAGTGCTCCAACAGCACCTCAAGTGGGAATGACTGGAGAGTTAGAACGCCAGGGCAGACCACTGAATTCACCTGCCATGCTCTCTAAAAATATTCTTATCTTCACTCCTTATACACATGGGTGTTTTATGAGCTGTAACAGATATAGTGCTTTTACACAGCATAGAAGTAATAAGTGCCATAATCTCCAGATAAAATGATTTATTTTGCATTTAAAAAAATAAAAGTCATACCCTGTGAAACACACATGGACTTTTTTCTTTTTTATTATTTTTATTTTGTTGCAGAATGGTAATGGGTTTGACTTATTCTGTGTACTAACTGGGTATTCATAAACCTCCTTCTAAGTGAAGCTCAAGTGTACCAAGGACTTCATCATCTGAATCTAAGCAATCTTCCTTCAAAAAGAGACACAGTTCTCCATGTCAGTATTTCTTTCCTCAATGCTTTTTGCTAAATGATACTACATAGCAGAAGCTGCAGCATGATCTGGTCAGAGCAAAAAACTTTTCTTTCTATCTATCTATCTATCTATCTATCTATCTATCTATCTATCTATCTATCTATTAAATCAGAGTTCCAGTAAGTGTTTCTGTGTCTTCCTTGAATGTAGCAGATTCTTTGTTGAATCCTTTGAACAGAGATTCTACCAGTGTAAGTAAGTCATTACAACTAATGCTGGCATTCTGTTATTTTTAATTAATTCTCGTATTTCCAAAAGTATGCTAATCCATCTGAGGATGAGAATATGGTAGATGGAATAGTTTGATGTGTACATGGCTGAATACTAGAAGGCAAAACTATGGAAAGCAAAAGACCTCTTAAAGGACAGTTACATTTCTTCTCCCTAGTATTGCTGCCTGTCAGAGGGAAAACAAAATCCCATTCTCCTTTGTTTACAACTTTATCCAAAATTGACTAGAAAACTACAGATGAAAGGATCTCCTTTGCCTTACTAGGGAGTGAACAGCATTTTCCCCTATATGATTCAATATGTCTTATGTCTTTGGTAATTGCCAGTGCACTTGTGAATTAAGATACAATTTTCTATAATATGTGACAAACCACAAATCAATTGAGCCAAGCAAATTATAATTTTTCATTTTACTGGTAATTTGCTTTGTTAGGGCTTTATATTAAGTGCTTCAAGAAATGTCAATTTGTGTAGAGCTTTTCTTTCTGAGTTTAATTTTGTTGGCATTGAATAATTTACTTTCTTAGACTTGTCTGTGTACTACTCCAACATGTTTAAAAGCTGCAGCTTTTACTCCTTATTGTTCACATTAAGACAATTTAATTAGCTGACCTTTCTACTTTGCTTTAAGACAACAACTTTAAGAGTTGTAATTATTCAGGTTTTTCAAACATTTTCACAACTACATATTGAATCCAATTAATGTTTCTTTCTGACTGGTTTTAATTTCTATCAAATTTATCTCTACCTTTAAGTTGTTTTATTTATACATTTTTCTACAAAACACTGACTTGTTTTTGTTATTGCTTCTTCCTTGCTGTGAGTCACCTTCTTTTGAGTAAGTTTTCAGTAGAAAACTGTCTTCCTGACTTCAGTGTGTTGGAAAAGCACTTTGAGGAAGAAGTAAGAGAATTCTTCTTGAACTGAAGATTTCTGGAAAATCTCAATTCCGTTAATTGAATTTTGGCTTCATGTATCTTTCCAAGAGTTTTTGTTTGTTTGTTTGTTTTGGGTTTTTTCTGTTTGTTATTTTTTTTCCCCCAGCTTTACTGGTTTCTTGATCTCCATTCTTCTTCTCTTTATTATTTTGTTTTTACAGTAACAACTGCAGGCTTCATCAAATTAAGGGTCTCATTGTGTTAAGAATGCAAACTATACATGCGCAACTATGTCCTTGGACTAACGTCTATGACATAAAAGGACACATCTATGATGTAATAGACATATCTAATGCTGATGATCATTAAGGTGGATTGCTGCTCTCTAAGATACTCACATGGCTGCCACTACTGCTTTAAGTTCTTCATAATATCATCTGTAACTTATCAAATATCTTCAATGATGCAATATTGAGGAATTCCAACTACAAGCTTTATATATTTAGTTGCCTAAAAGACTTTATTCTAGACAAACCAGGATATTTTTTTTTTAGGCAATCTGCACCAAAATGTGAACTGAACCTCAGCCAAAACTTCAAACTGTTGAAATTATCTATAGAATTTCCCGTGTGCTACTCAAATAATTAAAATTCAGTATATAAACCTATTTTTTTTCCCAAAAAATGTTATTTTTTTACTCTTATAATAAGCAAAGAAGTTCACTGGGAAAGATTGTCATTTTTGTTAGGTCCACGGTCTCTCCTCCAGATACCACACTTTCTTCTTTTCAGGACAGTCCTTGCCCTCACAAATATGGATTCACAGAGGTGTTTCTCTAGTGCTCATTGGCTCAGCCTGGGCTGAGGGGGTCTGTCTTGGAGCAGAGGAGCTTTTTACTCTCACAAGGTGGCCCTTCCCTGACTACAAACTTCCCCCCACACACAGAAACAAACTCAACACAGTGTTTGAGGGAGTAAAGTGGAAGCTGAATGCCTTCTGATTCAGACTTTTATTACAAGGTGCTGAAGGTTGGATAGCTAAGGGTCAAATGGTGCTTTACCATCAGGGTGATACTGGAGAAAACTTCAAGGAGTGTTTACCAGATGCCTCAGAGTGGCAGGGAATGAAATAATAGATTAAAGGAAAATAGATTGCATAAAAAGCTTTAAGAAGGGAAGAGGTTTTGAGTACACAATGTGGAAGATGTAGAACTATTACTGTGTCAATATTTTCTTGGCTTTCTATGATGTCAGTTGCAACAGACATAATTAATAGAGTGGTGTTCATCTGGAAAATTATGTAGGTGGTGTACCAGAGATTATCTTTCTTAGAAAGGCTGGGGAGTGAAGGAACTCATCTGTAGGGTCAGAAAAAAGTTGTCTTCCATGTTAAAACACTTGTAAAGTGCAGGGTTGGAGATAGTAGTCTGCAATAATTTGCATGTGAGGTATGTATGGTTTTACATTGTACAATTGTACAGCAATATGGTAAGAAATTTTGGCTAAGTTGTGTATTTTAATGTTGATTTTGATGCTATAACTAATAATACAGAAGCATAAATTCTCATTGTTACAGACATTTAGCATGATCCCACACCTTGGTTATGTCATTACATTTAAGACACACAGATAAAAGTAAAAAAAACCTCTTTGATACTTTAATAATTTTTAATACTTTTTAATATACAACTCTTGCCTGGTGGCAATGCTTTTCTTCTGAGAGGGGGCAGGACAACAGGCTGCCAGTGTATAGTGTACAGAAAAGATGCATCTTGCATGCATTTTCTTGACACTGTAGACATGGATCCTTGGAAAACAGCAGGCAAAGACTCTTGACACTCAGATTTGAGAGAACTTATTCTTCACTTCTCCTTTGAACAGTTTCAAGTGAGGCAACAGCAGGACTGATGTGACTGCAAAGGTGTTCTCATAAGTACATGCATCTTCCACATTATAACTGAGGCAAGGCTGGCTAAGCCCTTACTTAGCTTTAATTGACAGGTTTGATCATGTTATATTCATAGAGATGTTACTCCTACTCCTCTTCCAAGGTGCCTTTAAGTGTATGTGTTTTTTTTATGCTTATTTGCGAGAGAAGCATTTATGTCCTACCCATACAAGACACACAAATACTGACTTGCTCAAAATCATACCACAGAGGAACATGAAGGATAAGAAAATAATTCAACCATCTTGACTTTCCAAGCTCTTTTCTAAATACCAAACCTTCTGTAAATACTATGAAAATTGTCTAGGGACAGTTTCAAAAATCATGTAGGCTTTACCCTGTGACAAAATCTCCTTTCCATCCTTTCTTTTGTTTTATCCTGTCTAGATTATGTTAGTAAAGATTTTTCTTTTCTACCATATAAACTTAGAAGCTTTGTCACGGGGACTTGAATGTTTTGTTTTGAATACTTGGTAGCAGTAGCAGGATTCCCATTCTTGCAGAATTTTTTTTTAGGTGTGATTTGTTTTGAAGTACAGTCATTTTCAAAGCATCATGTTGTTTTTGCATAATTCTATTAAAAATCTTCAGCCCAGGTTAAATCAATAGAAAAAAACCCCAAACAAATGAATATCAAACAAACAAACAAAAACAAACAAACAAAAAACCCAAAAAACAACAAAAAAACCAAAAACAACTGACCAAAATATCTGGTCAGGCTACTGATAAACAACAAAGAACGTTTGCTCTCCTACTTCACCTCTTCAAACAACAACAACAAAAAATGTTGCTGTTTCCAAAAAATATTTCATGGGAGGGGTGGGCTTTTTAACAAACAAATCCTGTCCATATGGTTGTCAGAGAAATTATCTTAAATGTGGAGATAAGAATGAACTCCTCATCAAACAAGACAATTACACAAAAACATCTAAATCAGTCAACTGAATAATGATTGTAAAGGAAAGCAGCTTAACATTCTGTTAGACAAATGTCTTATTGACCACAGCCACAGCTGCAGTTGCTATTGCTGATGTTCAGGAAGGTTGGAGTCACTGGAGCTTCCCTCAGTGTTTGAAGCATCCTGATGCTCTGATTTCCCCAATCTGTATATATATTGAAGGAGTATGTCCTTGCTTACATAGGGTGAAGGGGTGTTATAAAAGATCTTTACCTGGCATACCTCCAGCTTGAAGCACCTGCAGCAAATAAAGCAGATGTCTCAAATACTTACCAGTGCAGTGAATTGTTTTAAAGCCCTGAATATGTTTTTGGCTCAAATCTGACTGATTTAGGATAGACTGAAGCTTAACTCCTGAGGTTCATGGTACAAGGCATTTCCTGCATTGCCAGGCAATTCTGAAAACAGAACAGAGGACTGACGTACAATTAAGTTATCTGAATCTTCTCCCTTATCTATCAGAGCCTTGATTCCATTCAGAAGAAGAAAATATCAGTTAAGGTAATCTGAACCGTTAGTGCTTGGAAGATGACCCCTAAGCAGGGCAAACAGAGAAACAGGAAAAAAAAAAGGATAAGAAATGAGAATAAAATAGTGAGATGTTTGTGTGTTCATTACCCAACAGTTCAGATTAAAATTGCCTCTTAAAAGATGCAAACTCCTCACACAGTGAATGAGCCACAGTTTGAATGCAGTAGAAAATAGTACCACAATTTTTTCACTATGGAGATGTAAAACAATTTCAAGTCCTAAAAGAAGAGTCTATCTTGGTGAAATATACAAGTCTCTTCTCAGAATTGTTGTCCACTTCTAACGTGAGTTTGACAGCTCTTTGGTGCCAGGGTAACTTCTTCAGGTTGCTGTTGTTTCATGGGACACTTGCAGATAAGAGTATGCTATTGCAAAAGATGACAGTGCTTAATGCAACAAGTTGTACTCAAGCTGTTAATATTTTTATCCATGGTGTAGGGGCATACTGGTAGTTTTGCTAAATGTGATGAGGATGTGACTGTCAGGACTCTCTTCTGTCTCTGAAGTCTTAGGTTAGATTTTCTGAATGAAGAAAATCATGCACTTAACATCTATCATTACAATTGATGGATACTTTGATATATGAGATCCTGAGATTAAAGAAAATGGAAATACTCTTCCATCTGAGACTGCTAGAACATGGCTTCCAGACAGAGGAATCTGAGAGATACCCCACTATTGCCTCTCAAGCTGCTGTTTAGAAGAATTTGCTATTTTTCTATTAATTTATTGGGGAAACAATAGAACTTGTTTAGGAAGATTCAATTTATCACTGTTATCTTAAATGTAGATACGGTAGTAAGTGTATATGCATCCAATAACTCATGGTATCAGTGTGTATGAACTTCCATTGTGTCCATTTCCACTGAGAAGGGTGGCCAACTTTTCCAGGAAGACAAAGGGAGGTATACACCACTGCTTAACAAAGGGAGAAGGCTTGAAACCAGTTTATGCTGTTGATTGGTATGGGCCATAATTTGTTGTTCTGTCAAAGAGTCAGCATGCCAGTTGTAGGAAATGATGAGCAATCTTAAAACTGATTGTAAATTGCATCTGACTGATTGGCAAAGTAATCAGCTGAAACTGAGGGAATCAACACTTGGCATGCAGAGCACCTTCTCCTGCCATCAGGTCATACAGCTGCAGCAAGTTCAACAAAATGGCAGATCTTTTGGTACACAAAAGAGCACAGACTTGACAGACCAACCCCATGCAAACACTTCACTTGAGTATCATTGGGTGTTTTGTTTCCCCTGTTACTTGTTCTTGGCTAGTATCCATCCACTCAGAGCCTCTTCAAATGCTTGCTTGTGCACTTTATACAGTAATTTCGTTTTATTGGACATTCATTACAGTGCCCAGTTTCTGTGTGAAATTGCTATGCACTTACTAGGAGAGATGTTGGCGCTCAAATTACACTCTTTTCTCAAGAGGTTTCCCTGCATTTTCACTTGCCTGTTGAGTGACCATTAATGTGGGTGAAAAGCATGGGCTCCTGGGAAATTATTAAAAAATAATTCCCTGCCACAGTAATGATTTTACTGTGTCTATTTTTATTTCTTGCACATAGTTAGTTAAACATGAGTAGACTCAACAAAAGAATCAAGTTGTTAAGTTCTGCATAGGCAGTATATAGGGATAAAAATATGTAATGTCTGCCTTATATAACATATATATTTAAAACACACACTTAAACCCTTTGTGGAGGGGCTTCCTAGACAATATGAATCTTTTACAATAGGAACTGAGTTAAAATTAATTGGAGTTTGGTGTGTAGAGTTGCTGAATATTAATTGAGACAACTAACATAAAGGTTGTCCCTCCCCCCAGACTGGAAAATAAGGGAAATGGTTAATCCCTTAGAAACAGATCACTGGGCTCATTTCCTGAAACTCAGATATTTAAAAATTTTCCTTTGTGAGTGTGCAGGCTTTGTTTGATGTTACTGCATTTATTTAAGTAGGAAGATGCAGCCAATAAGCACAAGAAGACAGAAAACATTGGCAGTGTTAAAGGTGTCTGCAACTGAGTTATTCAGGCCATGTTGCAGAACTGCACACTCTACCTACACTGCTCAGGACTAGCTCCTTGTGGAGCACAAAGTGTGTACTCAAACCATAGAGCACCTGGCCCAGGTTTCCTCCAGGTCCTAGTAAGTGCACTTCAAAGGCATGTTTTTATACTTTTTCAGCTCAAAGTGCACTCCAAAAAGGTTAAGTCCTCTGCCACAACTTGCCAGAAATGCCAGAATTGTACAGCTGGATTGTGGCAGTAGATGAATGGAATGGTTAAGAGGAAAAAGCACTATGCATCACTTAGGAGTGCAGGAAGGAAAGAGAACAGTCTGCAACACTTCCCCTGACTTTATCCTCAGAGGGAACTAGTTGGTTCTCTCTAAATCAAATCCTGAAATCTAACCAATATACTGATAGTGATGTCCAGGGTCTTAGACTGATGGACGGTCTTTGCTTTCATTAGCATAGCAAGAGCAGATCAAGTATTTTCAAGCAGGTGATGCTGGAAATTTAATGTATGTGCTTCAAACATTTCAGGTATTTTGCTTTAGATTAGCTCTAGTCTGGTCTGCTTGCAAAATATCCCCAGTAACCATGTAACCTAAGGCTGTTCAAAATAAAATTATGCCCCTGAGTGTCTTCTCTCAGAACAGCAGACCTTTCAACAGATCATCCTCAAAAGTGCCATGCTACCCTTTCACCTGTCTTATGGAGATGATGATAGGAGTGGATTTTTTCTTTTTTTTTTTTTTTTTTTTTGAGGGGTGGGTGGGGTCTTTTGGTTGTTTGGTTGGTTGTTGCTTTTTATTCCTGGTGTCAACCCCTTTAGGAGGTCTCACGTGGAATCAAGCTCCATTTCTGCTTTGGCTAGGGTCATGGTTTATTTCTGTTCTAGATCCTAGCTGTCATGTTCTTCCTGCTTCATGAGCAGTGCCATGACACTGTTCACCCAATTTGCTTCTGTCAAGGTCTTGGTTTGGTTATTGGACACAGGCAGGTCCAGCAGGGAGGAGATAACTCCCATGTGTGCAGAATGTGCTTTGGAGGAAACTGTTGATAGCATGCAGCCAACTATCCTAGACTTCTTTATGGCTCATTTACTTGTGTCTTCTCAATAGTACTGCTCTGTCCCAGTCAGAGGAGATAAGCTCAGGCTAGTGGAAATGCAGTGTTCTCAGTGCAGAAAGGGAAGATGCAAAGAGGTAAAGTTGAGGTGCTCTGCTATAAACTGTCACCAAAACTTTGCAATGGCTAACAAAATTTTCAGGAGCCCATACTTACACTCAAGAGCATGATTTTCACATATCCCAAAACTATGGTCTCTGACACCTACTGGTTAATGATTAACTAGTTCAAGATGGGTAAGTTGGCTGTGGTCAAGGTGGTTGAGGTGTCCTTAGTTATTAGCCAAATATTGTCCTTTTCATTGCCAACATCCATGTCGCTCTTATATTAAGACATCCAGCCTTTACTTTGTGACCATTCCTGAAGTGCGTGAGCACTGCTTGACATGATCTTCAATGCAATCCAGTGCAACTGTGACTCCATTTCAGTTCAAGCCTTGTGGTTTGTTCTGTAGGCCTTAGTGGAATACTTCACTTAGGCAGGCTTACAGGTATCTTAGGGAGGTTTTGCAGGAGGACATGCAATGATCAATTGCTCTGATTTCAGCCTGGAAGTGACTACTTGCCTTCCATGCCAGGGCAGAGCTTTTTATGACATTTGGGTACCTATTTGCATTGTCAGAAAGGCTGCCCTATCTTCTGCTGCTGGGAAGTGTTACCTTAACTGGCCAGTACAGGACCACATGCACAGTTTGCTTTCTTACCTTTGCATGCCACGTGGAAAAACATGGTTGATAATCTTATTGCAAGTAGGCGATTGGACACCACTGTCACAAATGCCATCTGAGTATAGGATGCTGGCTGTGCCCTGCAAACCCTCTGAGATTGTAGGAGGGTTTTTCCAACCCAGCTGGAAGAGTAAGGACCAGTATCTTCAGCAACTGCAAAACAGTCCTCATCACAGTTCCCAAATGTTTCTAGCTAGTACTCACGTCATCTTTACCTTCACTACAGAGAAGCACGATCACCAAGCATCCCACAGAGCAGACTTTATGGGATGGCAGATAGCATTGAAAGGATAAAAAGCAATAGGTTGTATATATCTTTTTACCTTTCCCTTACTTTCTAGAGGTGTTAAATCCATAATGTCTTTTCGGTTAGTGTGGTTATGCTGAACCTGTCTTCCCTTGCTGTTTGTGCCCTTTTTGACCTTGTTGTGTGCTGCTGGGTTGCCTGCATTTGCTGCTTCAGCACCCGTGAGGATATCTCACAGGCTGAACAGTTTATTAGAGAGAAGTGTGGCTCATGGGCTACAACAAAGGGTTCTGCTGGTGAGAGGGGGTGGAAGAGGCAATTTCCTAGCTGTTCTTCAGGTGAAGGTAGGGTTAGCAGGGGCTATGGGTAAGTGGAAGATTGATAAGTCCTGTCTTAGCTGCTGCTAGAGCTCACTGGATAAAGCTGGAGAGGAGGTGATGGTTAATTAGGTCCTGTAGGGCGAAATTCAACCTCTTCCTCTTTGGCTAAGGAAACTTTCTTTTTCAGTCAAACAAGAGCAATCAGATAAAAGCTCTGGCTCCATGGTCCCTCACTACCACTACTTTGTCTTTTCAGCTCTGAGAAAAAAATCTGCCCTGGCTTAAGCTTAGACTGAAACACCTAATTCATATCCTGCTGCTCCATGGTCCCACATGCCCTGTCACAAAGGATCTTAGCAGCCCTTTTTTGCAGTGCTTTTTTATACCTGTGCATACATTTCTTGTGGATATGTGTGTTTTGACATATGCTTTTGTGAAAAAAGATGTATTTCTGGGAAAGAATGAACAGAATAAGAAGGTGTATAGACAAACAATTCCTTGTATTCAGAACCAGAGAAGAAAAGAGCTTGATCAGACTTGATATGTTCACAGATAATTGTGCTTTTACAACACATTTCACTGTGTCAGTCATGTTGAATGCTTTTCAGGCATGTTAAGAGGCCTATGCATTATTAAGGTGCTTCTGCTATATGTAGGTCTGGTAAGAGCTTGTTAGAGATTATAAGCTTGCTGCTTTTTCCTCACCATTACTTAATTTGTATCTTCACTTACTTCAATAAGCTGGGGAAAAAAAAAAAAAAAAAAAAAAAAAAGGCAAGCTTTTCACAACTCTTCAATTTTGTGCTCCAGTACATTTTTCCTTGGGACATGGGAAACACTTTTCAATGATCCTTCAAATCCCACCTTTGCTGACCTACCTAGACATTCCATGAAAAAAACAAAGAACCACTATTAGTTCATTTGTGTTATTGATCTTTCTGAGGCAGCTATGTTTTAAGACAGCCTAGAGTAGCACTTCTGCATACCTGCATACAATAATAATTTTAAGCCCTGAATATAGAACCATGTTTGTGCTTGGAACACTCTTTAATGTCATAAATGTGATTAAAAAATAATCAATACAAAATTAATATATTTATAGTACATATCTTCAAAAAAGCTGTAATTTTATAGAGAAGAAGGGATAATGATTAAGAGATTAGTAAGGTTTAAGCAAATATAATAACTCAGATATGTTTTTGTGCCTACTTTCTATTTAATAAATAAATGTAATTTTTCTAGTTGTTTGCTGCTGGCATTACTTCTCATAATAGCAAATCTTTCTATGGAGAGAAGATCCCATGATTTATTGAACCATTTATTTATAAGGACCTTGCAGGGAGATTTCCATTCAATGGCTAAAACTGCTCTGGCAGCTAGTTATAAATACTTTAAAAATCAGTGAAGGAAATATCATCAGGCTCACATTTATAGCCCAAAATTACTAAACCTGGAGTGTAGCTCGAGATTGTCTGTCTAATAGTACTTAATACTTATATTACAATGGCACCCAGAAATTCCCACTGAAATCATGGTCTCATTATAAAATGAAAGTACACTCCCCACCCAGCCCCAAATTTATACTGTGTTTATATCTTTTCATGTGTATATTTTGTGATTCATGATGGATGATTAATAGTGGATTCAGACCTCTTCTGTCAGGATGATGTTTACTTGGTGAAAGACAAAGAATTTACAGCCTAAAAGCAATGGTTTATAATACATATATTATAAATAATGGATGTATGGCAAGTGAAAAAAGACAGTATGTGAGATATATGACAAACTGAACAAAAAATACAATGATGTGGACGATGTGTAGGAGAAGAGGCATGGGGATGTGAAGCATCTTGTTTAGAATCACATATATAGCATGTCAAAGAACATAGAAAGCGTGAACCCAGATCATCTGATTCCCAGCCCAGATTACATTGTGTTCAGTGTAGCTTTGCATCGTTGCAAAACATCTCAACAAAGTAGTGATCAGATATTCCAATCCTGTGTCAAATTACTGAGAGATTAATTCCCATCAAGGAAACTTGTGTATTTCATCCTTTGAAAACAAATTTGGCCCCAGTGATTGCAACTAAGTGACAACATTGTTGCAAATATTTTATACTAAAAAATATCAATTTTGCATAATAGTCAGGATGTGTTCCTAAGAGATCTCATTCATCTGTTTGTATGTATATAGATGTATGAAAATGTAGTTTTGATTAGAGCAACTGAAAGCTTTCATTTTCTGTACATGCTTTCTGTTTTTGAAAGATTCATTACGAGTTAAAAAGTGCAATTTAAAAGTTGAAATAATAAAATAGTGTTTTTGGCACCTGTTGCTAGGTAATTGTGTAGGGTGGTAGTTTTCTAGGACCTGATGCTACTGTGCCATTTTGGTACAGTATTACTGTATTGTGTCTCAGGATAATTTTTGTGCTACTGTATGAAGATTTACTTGCATTTAGGACTGAGTTCTTCAGGGTTACACACTAGTTTACTTGCTTTTGTCTGAAGAAGTTGAAGAGGAAGTCATCTTTCTGAGTAGTAATTGTGCCTCCTTCCTGCAGCTCTTCTTCTCTTGGGAAGAAGTCAACAGTGGAAAGAGCAGGTTCCC